>OY728165.1:1531464666-1532879666 GCA_963277665.1 Viscum album | reverse complement strand
CATGGTTTATATAATTAAGTAAAATTTGGTTCAATTAGATGAAAATAATTTTTTTAACAGTAACTTTTTACTTTTATTTACCACTGCTAAAAGTAAATAGGGTAATTAATGGTAGAAATGATATTAATATTACCCTAACTCAAGTACTAATTCTATTGGATAACTGTAATTAGACCAAAAACAACTATATTAATAAAATGTGTTTCATTAGGTCCACTTGGAATAGATTAGGACATTTATTATTATTTAATTTAATTAAGTGTTAAAAGAGTTAAAATCAACGTCTAATAACTAAAACATTTTTGATATAGGGTTATACAAAAGATAAATTGGATTATAAATATTAATTAGAAAGATAAAAATATTTAATAAATAAATGTATTTTATGTATTATTTTTAGACATTATATAATTGAATTTATTTATGACACAATGATTATGCAGTAATTACCTTATTAATGAAAGATTGAAATAATTGATATTATAAATATCCAAATAATTCTAATTTGAGACTTTTAAGGAATTAAAATACATTTATAGGTAAATATGACATTTTAGGGTTTATTAAATGATTTTTTTAGAAAAAATAGTTCTATTATGAATTTAACAAAAACAAAATACCAAATAGTGTCAAAATTGAGATAAAAGAGTTTTTTTAAAAAATATTATATTATTAATTGACATTTTATTCCTAAAAATCTAAGGTTATGCCAAATGACTTAGATAAGGTTATATATATTAATAATGGACCACTTGGGGTTTTATTGTCTTTTATAGTATGTTTATTAACCATATAATATAAAAATACAAAGAGACATGGTAAATGTCAAACTATTTAACTAAGGTTTAAAACTAACTTTTAAGGTTAATATGGTGACCTAAACCTATCTAAAATCTGTTGGTTAAAATGATTTCGAATGATACCCACCTTAGCCTCGAAATAAATCATTTTTGATCCCTTATAAGCCAAAAATTATTTTATTATAAAATAATATTTTAAGTTTTTTCTAAGGTTCCCCTCACCCCTCTTATAAAAGGGCACTCCCCCTTCTCTAAATTTCACACCATCAAAGCAATTTTTCTTGACCAACCCTACCTAAATATCCTCACATCTTCCATCAATTAAATCTGGAGGCCTTATTTTGATCAAAAATCCATCCTAAGGATCCCTTTTTATCAACTCAAAAGGAAGCACCTGAAGAAGAGGTAATAATTTCACCACCTTTTCTCAAGTTATCTTCTTCTTTTAATCTTCTTTATTTGTTATTACCATTAAAAAATAATAACTACAGTAACTTATACATACTATGATGTAATTATAAATATGGCACAACAATATTCTTTATTCTATCCATCCTATGAATGATAATATCACCATGCATGTGTACGTACGGTTTACCATCTCCACGTCGTGGTGTAATTTGTTATTTAACACTATGTTATTTGGATGGATATAATGATGAGTAATATGTATATAAATAATGAAAATATCATGATAATTTCTCTGTCAAATTAATATACCATCCAATTCCAAACCTTTTAATCATTATGGAAATGATTTTGTCACTCGTGTGTACATATGGATTACCGTCTCCACGACGCGATGAGATTCATTTCCACGATCACCATTCAACGATAATTATAAAAATATATATTATTAATAAGTATGTAATATATGAAATAATAATTCTACTTGAGAGATATATATACATATATATATATATGTACATACATATATCTTATTCGCTTACTTCAGTTCAATACAATATGAAAATAGAAACAACGTTTATGCGTACGTACAGCCTACCATCTCCATAAATGGTGTTTTCCATTTCATAAATATTTCTGTTATAAATATTTATATTCTAAATATATTAGATATATAAATCAAGGTTTATATTCTGTAAGTATTTAAATCATGATCTAAATGATATGATCAAGAATAACAAGTTAAAACACGTAGGATAAAAAAAAGCAATTATTACCCAAAACGTTAATTTAACATGAAAATAATTATTAAATGGGTAGTATAATGTCATAAATGAATCATGTATGATATAATAAATATGAATATGGTTATGGTATAATTTAGTAACATACAATAGTCATTATAAAGGAGGTTAAGTGTACCATCAACCAAAGGAAAGTGGAAGGTGAGGGTTATTTCTTCAATCTCATTATTATCCGAGATTGTTTATGTGTTAGTATTTTCTGGGACATACTTATCATCGATACCAATATTTCATAAAAATGTTTTCAAAAATAATCATTTAAGGTTTTATGGGAGATTCTATTTAACTAGATCAATGTAACACCCCAAGATTTTATGAGAAATATTCATTTTAATTTCTTTGATTTCTTGTGGTGTACACTTCACCAAGATTAGCTTTCTCTATACACAACACCATATTAGCTTGTAGTATACACAACACTATTCTTGTCTTGTGTTTCACACAATTTCATGTTCTTTCAAATAAAATTAATTTTACACAACAACAAGTATAGATTTTGATCAGGTTATAAATGAACTATATTTTTATACTCAACACCAAAGGAAGATTTCACTACACACAATCCTATCTTGGCTTTCATTACATGCTGGAGCGACCTTCCTCAATAGCGTGTGTTGTACGCAATACCGAGTTCCACTAAACAGTGATATATTGTTATCATATTATTATGAACTATCCATTATAAATTTTATTAACTGAATTTTGAATTTTATAACATTATAATTCATTTTACGCATTTTCAAGAACATGGTATTAGAACAAAATAAATGTTTCAGGTAAAATAATTATTTTAAAAAAAATATAGTTTTTCCGCCTTTTGGTGGCATACCCATTCTAAATCTAATTTTCTCATGTTTATAAGTTTAATTTTACAAAATAAACTAATTATTTTTAATGAGGATAAAAAAATTTACTTTGGATAAGTTTTTGATATTTTTCTGATAACTTTAATATTTTAATGAATAGTAAAAACATGCTTAATTTAAATTAAAAACAACTTTTTTCATCGAGATAATTTATATGATTAAATTATAATGTTTAATGTTTTTAAAGTATAAATATAATATATTTAGACTGTTTAATATAATGCAGGTTATTGCCACTAATTTTACGTTGAATTCATAGATAAAAACATGTCAATCTTTGACAATGTTTTATCTTTTAAAACCAGTTTGCTTAACAACACATTTAATTTCAAATTAATTACTACAAATTATGTGTATTTAATTTTGAAAAATGGATTCCATATTTGGATTAATTGGGTCCAAATTATTTTAATAGGTTACTTTTATTATTTTGATATTATGAATAGTAACTACGATAATTTTTATTTAATAAAGTTAAAGGGAAATCAGGTAAATAAGGGTAAACATAAGATTTTAAAATTACCCTAAAACCTGAAGAAATTCTATTGGATGAATCAAAGTCGACCCATATCACCTAAGGGTCGGAATAGATTCATTTCATGAATTTTTTCCCTGAAAAGTATATAATTATTATTAAAACCAAAGAAAGTGACAACATGTCACTCTCTTATATCTTATAAGTGTAATAATTTTAATTTTGTGATAAATTTCATAAAACATAAAAAATGAATAGTCTCCAGAAATATAATAAAATTATCTACATCATGATAATTTATTTATAATTTTTAGGGATTAAATAATTGTCCTTGATTATGACACAATAATGATGTTGAAATTATTTTATTTGTTGAAATATCTAATAAATGGTCTTAAAAATATTAAAATAAATACTATATAAACTATTTAATGCTCTCCACGAATTTTCTAGATATATATGACAAGATATGAATCTATTTAATCTTTTAGTTCGAACATATCTTCTGTGTGTATTTTATTTAAGTTCAAATAAATGAATAATGTCAAAATTGACACTATTGTTATTTTATAAAAATTACATATTATAAATTTTTTTAAAAGTCACAAATATATTTAAAAATTATAAATTGAAATTTATATGGTCGAAAATTTCATAATGTATTCAATTAAGTAAAATTCACAAAACATATGTAATTATTTATAATAATTTAATATTTAGAATATTATTAACACAAATAAAATTATATAGATTAAATAATAAAAAATCAAGTTGATAAGGTTTAAAATAATTTCTCAAAATGTCTAAATTTAATTAGTTGATGATATTACAACCCTATATCATCTAATATTGTGATTTTTGTCATTTTTGGAGGTTTTTATGTGGGGTTTGAATTTATTATAAATTAATATTTCTTATGTTTCCAAAGGTGCCTCTCTCCACCCTTATAAAAGGGAACCTCCTACCTCTCTTCCACAAACCATTTTGAGCCTTCATTCATGAAAAGCCCCAGAAAATATGTCTTCTCCATTTCCCTATAAACATACCAGAGGTCCCATTCTTCTTCAAAGACCAACTTTAGTTCCCTAAAAGGAGGTTTAGAAGAGGCGTGTCGAAGAAGAGGTAATATCCTTTGCCGATTCTTTCAAATTCATTTCTTCTCCTACTTCCTCTTATTTTGTTATTTCACAATAAGGTAATAACATAAGTATCACTCATCTAATGATATGATATTATAAATATTAAACAACCTTATTTTACCTTCTATCCATCCTATGGAAAATGAAATCACCGTACGTGCGTACGTACGAAATACCGTCTCCATGCTGTAGTATAATCTGTTTTCCACCACCACCGTACTTGGATGGGTATAATGGTGTAAATAATAATTATATATTATTATTATTATAAAATGACACTAATTATGTGATATTCTATCATCCTATCCAATACCATTCAATAATTAGGGTAATGATATCATCGCTCGTGCGTACGTATGGATTACCATCTCCACGACGTGATGAGAGTAATTCCCCATTTTAACCATTCAAGAATGATTATAAAGTATATATAATGTATAATAATGATATATATGACTTAATAAGGATATTTTATTTATTTATATGTTATTCAATTACATCCATTCAATTTAATAAGTAAATGAAAATAGCGTTAATGCGTACGTATGCTCTACCATCTCCATGAATGGTGTATTTCGTTCCATTTATCGATCTATGATATATATTTATATTCTAAATATATATTATAAATAAATCATGTTTTACATTATGTAAGTAATTAATCATGATCTATGTAATCATATTAATAATTAAAAGTTAAAACTCGTACGAAAAATGAAATGATTTTACCCAAAATGATGCATTAACATGGAATTGACAAATGAACGGGTAATATAAAGTCGTAAGTGAATCATATATGATATCATAAATCTTATTATGGTTTTGTTAAAAGTTAATAATATGTTTAAACCCACTATACATGAGTCTCGGACACATATTGAAGAAATTGGACATAAGGTAAGGGATAATTATTCCAATCTCGTTCTTAACTGAGATTGTTTATTCATAAGTATTTACTATGGTTATATTTATCATCCATTTCCATGTTTTATAAAAATGTTTTCATGAAGTATATAAAATTCTTCTATGTATTTTTAAAGTCATGTTTACCCCTTTTTTTACTTTTACAAGATGGTGTGTAATGAATCTTTCTTTTGTTTACCATACGAGGTACTTTTTGACTTTTCCAACAAAGGTACGAGGATAATTTTTTTTAACTTTTATAGCATGAATGGTTTTTTACGGTTTCGTAATGCCTTATTTTCATGAAACTTCCTCTAGAATATTTCATAATTTTTTTTTCAAAAAATATACCTTCCTTTTAAAATTGCATGGAATTTTGTTAAAAGAAAATGATTTTGAAGAAGAACAGATATTTTTCTCAACATTTCAAGTGTTTTATCAAAACAATTTTCCATCTAATATGACATTATTTAGTATGTTTATGTTTCATGTATAATGTCTCTATGGTTTGATTTTTCTTTTGATGAAATGATATCCATTTGTTTTATATGGATTATGTTATGATGGAATGATGTTTATGAAACCCATTTTATTATTTGGATTATGATGAATGATTTATGATTGTTTTCTGACACATGTAAGAATGATTTAAATATGAGATGGGTGGGACCTATATCTCCCTCCAATGAATTGGGTAAAGATTTATATCTCATGAGATAGAAATGGATGGAATGACAAGTGAATCTGGTTCAATAATACAAGGAAGGAATGGAAAGTAAAACCGGTTCAGTAATGGAATTCATCCACTATAATGGTCTTGGAAGCAATGCCTTGGCTACTATAGAAGTCATAACATGCGCTTAATGGTTTTCCACAATTACATATTTTATTCCCATGCTATTTCACCATGTTTAATGTCCCTTTATGATCTATGCCTTATGAACTTCCACGATTTATGTCATTACTCATGATTTTTGATGTTTTATGTTCATGTTATTACGTTCAAATCTTTAGGGATTGTTTTATGTTCTCCATGTTTACCATTAATGAGCATTTGAGCTCACCCTTTTTATGTTTTCTTTTCCCCAGGATATAAAGAATGGTTTTAGGTAAGAAAAAAAGGGAAAGATCTTTAGGATATATGTTGAAGATCTTTCACCGTTATTAGAAGATTTTGTTCCGAGTTTCCAAAGACGCTAAACTAACACGGCCTTTGGGCGTCTTTTCGTGTCATGTATTAAGTATTCCGAAAAATTAATATAACTTCCATGTATGTCAAGATTTGGGTCTCTATAGTTGGTATCAAAGATAAGGTTTGGTTAACCTTTGGAAACTAGGATGCGAAAAATTTCGTGAGATCCCTAGAGATATTTCTAAGGTATGTCTAGGGATGTTTCTAAGGTTAAGTATAAGTATAGGTTGTAGTTCTAGAATTATGGTAACGATCATATAATTAAACCTAAGATATTAGAGATTGAAAGTACTACCCCTTTATTATATTATTTTTCTAGTATAAGTTTTGTGTCTCATACTATTCTTTTTGAGTTTTAAGAAATAGAAGAAAATAGGAGGATTCATGTTAATAGAGAATATGATGGACAATAGAATGATATTCTTTATGAGAAACCAAATGAAATGGTATTTTGATGTCCAAACATCATTATTATGACTAATCAGTAATCTCATAATATGATCAATAATATCATCTTTGGAAAGTTTCCTTACTCAGCAAATAAGAGAATGATGGAGTTTCATGATGATCATAGAGGAAAGAAAGTTCAATTTCCCCATGTAAATAATGTGGGAAGAGGCATCAATGAGAATGTTTCAAAGGAAATGTATGATGATTTGGATGTGGAAAAGAAGGAAACAAATCCAGTAATTGCAAAGGAAAAGGTTCAGTTAACACAATGGACAAGGATAATGGTATTTCTAAGACACCAAAAATAGTTATATGTTTTAAATGTGGAATGTACGGTCAATATGAAAATAGATTCCCTAAAGGAAAATTTCATAAAGAGAATCAGCATGGTCATATGGGTAGTATCTATATTATTGATGATGAAGAGACTAGAAATGATATATGAGATTAAAGAAGTGTTGAGGAATAAAATGATGAAGATCAGTCAATGGTTTAAGAAAGAAGTTGAATGATTGCATGTTTATCAAGAATAATGTATGGTACTATGGAATAAAGAAACATCTGAGGATTGTTACACTATTTGTTTCCTAAATTATCTGAAAGTATATTTTTAATGGTACCGGTAACCATGAAAAGTGATTGAAATATTTTTGGAAAGCCGATGATATGCGAATAATGCAGGGATAAGGATAAAATAATATTTTTGATAGTATTAATGAGCTCATGATTGATATAAGGACAAAGTGATATCATGGTTTGTGTATAATTAATTTGTGGAATTTTGGTATGCGGAAAGAGTTAACTTTTTACAGCATTCATGTTTTCACTAAGGTTCTATGGTAATTCATGTTGCAAGAGAATAAAAGATTAAGGTATTGACATGTTTATAATGTGATCAATATGACATATCTTATGATATATGGGGGATAAATGATGGTATTAACATGCTTAGTAGAAGACCTTTCTAGTAATCGTTGTGTTTATACTATGAGATAGGATAAAAGTATTTTGGATAAGCCTAATGATTGGAATTGATTATTTTGTACATAAGTTAGTATTGTTTAAGGCTAGAACATTTTTTTATATTATTGATGGAATGTTATAATAATATAGTTTTAGAAAAAGGAAAACCTGCAGGGCAGGCGACAACCCGTCGTGTCGAACAAGGTTGCGGGGATCAAACCCAAAACCGAAGTAAAACATGCCTTTATCACCTACCACTGTCCTACAGGAATTCTCCGGTTAGTAGAAATTAATTTTATTTTATTAAGAGGTATAATATATGTAGTATAAGTCCATTTTTGGAACCATATATGATTAACCTCGCTATAGATGGACTTATGTATATAACACTTTCTAACCTTAGGTTTGAGATAGATCAAATGACTTATCATTATATCGCATGATCAGCTAACACCTCACGGAAGAAAAATTAATCAACATTTCTTTATGAGATGAAGTGGAAATTGTTCATGGCACGAACAACGGTGAGATTGTACCAAAATCATGTAAGTATTTATTTTAATTCCAAAATTCATCAATATTAGGGAAATGATCTTGAAAACCAAAAATTTTGTCCTTCTGCCCTCATATCGGTTGAATCAGATGGTACCTTAGATCATTATATATTTTTGGCTTTGCAATTTTTGGATTTTTCATATCCATGTCCTCTACCACTCTTCATCGGAACATGATGGTTAGATTTCTTCTCCATATCCATATTATAACCTATATTCTCCTATGTGGAAAGATAGTGTTGAGTTACATTGGGTGACCATTACATTTCTAACTTTCCTTTTTAAAATTATGTTTTAGTATTTCCTTTTTTTGATGTGGGTTTCTATGAATGAAACATTCAAGTAGAAAACCATTTATAACTCCGACAAATTTTGAGGGCGAACTCATTTTAAGGGGGGTAGACTGTGACACCCCCAAATTTTATGAGAAATATATTTTTTAATTTCATTGGTGACTTGTGTTTTACACTACAACAAGATTATCATGAGCTATACAGAACACCGTATTAGTTTGAAGTATACACAACACAATTCTTGGCTTGTGTTGCACACAATTTCAGGTTATTTCGAATAAAATTAAATTTACACAACAACATGTACAGATTTTGATCAGTGTATAAATGAACTATATTTTAATACGCAACACCAAAGAAATATTTCACTACACACAACCCTAACTTGGCTTGCATTACAGGCTTGAGCGACCTTCCTCGGTAGTGTGTGTTGTATGCAATACCGAGTTTCACTAAACGGCGGTATATTGTTATAATATCATTATGAACTAGCCATTATGAATAGTATTAAACATGTTTTAAATTTTATAACATTATAATTCATCTTACACATTTTCTAGAACATGGTATGAGAACAAAATAAAACTTTTGGGTAAAATAAGTATTTTAAAAAAAATGCTGTTTTGCCGCCTTTTGAGGGTGCACCCATTCTAAATCCAATTTTTGACATGTTTATAAGTTAAATTTTACAAAATAAATTAATTCTTTTTAATCATGATAAATAAATTTACATTGTATATGTTTTTGATATTTTTCTGATAACTTTCATATTTTAGTGAATAGTAAAAACACGCTAAATTTTAATTAAAAACAAATCTTTTGATCAAGATAATTTATATGGTTAAATTATAATGTTTAATGGTTTTAATGTATAAATATAATATATTTTTACCATTTAAATTAATTCAAGTCATTTCCATTAATTATACATTGAATTCATCAGTAAAAACATTTCAATCTTTGACAATGTTTTATCTTTTAAAACCTGTTTTCTTAATAATGGGATTAATTTTAAATTAATTACTGAAACTTATGAGTTTTGAATTTTGAAAAATGGAATCCATATTTGGATTTAGTGGGTCCAAATTATGTTAATAGGTTACTTTTAATTATTTTTGATATTATGAATAGTAACTACGGTAATTTTTATTTACTATAGTTAAAGGTAAATCACGTATTTAAGGGTAAAAATAAGATTATAAAATTTTCCTAAAACCTGCCAAAATTCTATTGGATGAATAAAATTCGACTCATATCACCTAAGGGTTGGAATAGATTCATTTCATGGACTTTTGACCATGAAAATTATATAATTATTATTAAAATCAAAGAAAGTGACAACATGTCACTCTCTTATATCTTATAAGCGTAATAATTTTAATTTAGTGATAGACTTAATAAAACTTAGAACATGAATAGTCTATAGAAATATAATAAAATTATCTACATCACGTGAATTTATTTATAATTTTTATGGATTAAATTATTATCATTATTTATGACACAATAGTGATGTAGAAATTATTTTATTGATTGAAATATCAAATAAATGGTTTTTAAAATATTTTAATACATATTATATGAACTATTTAATGTGTTCCACGAATTTTCTAGAAAACTATGACATGTGATGAATCTATTAAATCTTTTATTTTGAATATATCTTCTGTGTGGATTTTATTTAATTTCAAACAAATGAATAGTGTCAAAATTGACACTATTGATATTTTATAAAAATAACATATTATAAAAATGTTTAAATATCACCAAAATATTTAAAAATTATAAATTGAAATTTATATGGTCGACAATGTCATAATTTATTCAATTATTGAAAATTCACATCACATAAGTAATTATTTACAATAATTTAAAATTTATAATATTATTACCACAAATAAAAGTATATAGATTAAATAAGGATAAATCAAGTTGATAAGGTTAAAAATAATTTCCGAACATGTCTAAATTTTATTGGTTTATGAGATTAAAACCCCATCTCATCTTATATTTTTATTTGAGTCATTTATGGTGATTTTTATGAGGGGTTTAAATTTATTATAAATTAATATTTCTTATGTTTCCAAAGGTGCCCCTCTCCTCTCTTATAAAAGGGAACCTCCTCCCTCTCCTCCGCACACCATTTTGAGCCTTCAAGGTCTGCCAAACCCTAAAATTTTTTCTTCTCCACTTTCCAAGAAATATACTAGAGGTATTGGCCTTCTTTAAAGATCAACTTTAGTGCCCTAAGAGAAGGTTTTGAAGTGGCGCGTCGAAGAAGAGGTAATATCCTTTATAGATTATTTCAAATTCATTTCTTCTTCTAAATCCTCTTATTTTGTTGTTTCATAATAATGTAATAACATCAGTATCAATAATATAATGATATTTTATTATAAATATGAAACAAACCTATTCATGTTCTATCCATCCTACGAAAAATGAAATCACTGTGTGTGCGTATGTACGGAATACTGTCTCCACACTGTGGTGTAATATGTTTTCCACCACCACTTTAATTGGATGGTTATAATGGTGTAAAGAATAACTATATATGATTTTTATAACATGATACTAATTATGAGATATTCTATCATCCTCTAAAATACCATTCAATAATTATTGGAATGATATCATCGCTCGTTCATACGTAAGAATTACCGTCTCCACGACGCGATGAGATTCATTCTCCATGTTAACCATTCAAGAATGATTATAAAGTATATATAATGATTAATAATGAGATATATGACATAATAATGATACTGGATTTATTTATATGTTATTTACTTAGATCCATTAAATTTAATAAGGAAACAAAAATAGCGTTCATGCGTATGTACAGTCTACCATCTCCATTAACGGTGTATTTCGTTCCATTTATCAATCTATTATATATATTTATATTCTGAATATATATTATATATAAAATCTATTTTTACATTCTGGAAGAAATAAATAATGATAAAAGTAATCATATGAATAATTACAAGTCAAAACATGCACAACAAATGATATGACTTTACCCAAAATGATACATTAACTTGGAATTGACAAATGAACAGGTAATATAAAGTCGTAAGTAAATAATATATGATATCATAAATATTATTATGGTTCTATTACAAGTTAATTATATGTTTAAACCTAATAAACAAGGGTCTCGGACCCATATGGAAGAAATTGGACATAAGGTAAGGGATAATTAGTCCAATCTCATTCTTAACAGAGATTATTTATTCGTAAGTATTTACTAGGGTTATATTTGTCATCCATTTCCAAGTTTTATAAAAATGTTTTCATAATGTATTTACTTTTCTTCCATGTATGTTTAAAGTCATGTTTACCCCTTTTTTTACTTTTACTACATGGTATGTAAGGATTCTTTCTTTTGTTTACCATAGGAGGTAATTTTTTGTATTTTCCGAAAAAAGTATGAGGAAAATGTTTTTTTAACTTAAATAGCATGAACGGATTTTTACAGTTTCGTAACGCCTTATTTTAATGAATCTTACCTTACAATATTTCATGATTTTTTCAATAAAATCCTTTTCTTTTAAAAATTCTTGGCATTTTGGGAAAAGAAAATGATTTTTAATAATAAAGGATATTTTCATCAAGAATTCATTTCAAGTGTTTTATCAAAACTAATTTACATCTAATATAACATTATTTAGTATTTTTATGTTTCAAGTATAATGTCTATATGGTTTGATTTTTCTTATTATTAAATGACACCCATTTGTTTTATACAGATTATGTTATGATAGAATGATGTTTATGAAATCCATTTTATTCTTTGGGTTATAATGAATGATTTATAATTTATTTGTGACACACGTAAGAATGATTTCAATATGAGATGGGTGGGACCTATATATCCCGCAAATTCATTGGGTAAATATTTATATCTCATGAGATAGACCTGGATGGAACCGAAAGTGAATCCGGTTCAGCAATACAGGGTTGGAATGACAAGTAAACCCGGTTCAATAATGGACTTTATCCACTATGATGGTCTTGGCAGTAATGCATTGGATACTATGGAAATCATAACATGTGCTTAATGGTTTTCCACAATTACATGTTTTATTCCCATACTATTTCACCATGGTTAATGTCCCATTATGATCTATTACTTATTCACTGCCATGATTTATGTCATTACTCATGATTTTGATGTTTTATGTTCCTGTTCTTATGTTCAAATGTTTAGGGATGGTTTTATGTTTTACATGTTTACCCTTACTGAGCATTTTAGCTCACCCTTTTTATGTTTTCCTTTCAACAGGATATAAAGAAAGGTCTTAGGTAAGAAAACAAAAGGGGATGATCTTTATGGGAGATATTTAAGATCTTTCACCATTTTTATTATATTTTTTTCCGATTTTCCAATGACACTAAACTAACCTACTCTTTGGGTGTCTTTTCGTGTCATGTACTAAGTATTCTGAAAAATTAATGTAACTTCCATTTATTTCAAGCATTTGGTCTCTACAATCATCAGTTTAAAAGTTTTAAATATTTATCTTTATAAACCCTTTTAATTAATGTCCATGTTTTCAAAATGAATTTATGGATTTATTTATATAGACATGAATGTTTTGAAATGATAATTCTTTTCAAAAGTTTCAAAGTGGTATGGGACACTTTGACTCAAAAATCTCTTTTAAATGATTTCATTTATAAATTATGTGAATTTTAAACAGTTTCATTAAAAATGGGTATTTCTCTCAATGCATATTACTGATCGTTTTCATCCATGTCAATATCCTTTGATGGATTTTAAGCATGTTTGAAGTTTATTTATTATGATACAAATATTTCATATTGTATTGAAGGATTTTAGACTTGTTTGACTATGGATGTGTTATTTTATACCATTCAAGGTTTATGGATAAATTATTGAAATTTCGTATGCTATTTTTAATATGAATGTTTATGTTTTGTTTAAAACATTTCATATGAGGAATGCATTGGTCTTAGTAAGTGACGGGTGGAGCCCGCTATAGCTCCTCAATGAATCGGTAGGTCTCATGAGACAAACTAGTGTCTTGTCACAAAGCCGTGGAAAAAACATTTATTTGTAGTCTTGGCAGGAGGTCTTGACTATGTGGTTATGAAAATCTGGCATTATGAATTCCCTCATTATGAAATTAGTTTTTACATGTGATTATTTGACTAGTAGAATATCCATGTGCATGTTTATATGGTAATGTTTGATTTATTTATACCATATTATGTTCATGTTTATGTTTAAAAGACTGTTGTTTTTATTACACATCTTTCCATAAAATTTTATAGATTTCACTAAATTATTTACCCTTACTTAGCATTTGAGCTTACCCCTTTATTATGTTTTATTCTACCAGGATTTCCAAGAAGTGTATTATGATTGTTATGGTAGGTTAAGTTAAAGGGAACAATGGCGTTATCAAAGGATTATTTATGTTGTGTTGTATGTTATAATGTGTAATGTAATGATAATGCATGCAATCTATTTTCAAAGACTTCTAAACTGATTGGTATTTCTGGACTTGATTCCTTATAACCATACCAATGTATTAAAATAATGCATTGAATCTGGGTAACTGGGGTCGAGGCGTTAAAGTTGGTATCCGATAATTATTTGTAATAACCTTAGAAATAGATTTAGATAAAATTTGGTTAGAGAAAATTACCCTAAGATAAACTTTGAGGATTATTATAGAAGAATTTCCTAGAATTTTGGTATTGTAGAGATTTTGTGAGTTTTCCATGCCATACACCCCTTTCTAGATACGAAATGGTAGAGGTGGCTCTAGAATATATGTACCTAGGGGTAAAACCTAAAAACACCACTTTGAGCTTGACTTGAATGGGAACTGGGGCATGACAACGGGCCTTGCTTCACTCTTGGTTACGACATTCATGGGGGATATGCTTAGTATAATTCAAATTTTCATTACAAGCCATTATGAAGGATATAAGAGTAAATAATTCCATAAAGAAAACATTTTTATTAATATGGATTATATCCATAAACTATTCAATTTACGTTAGGTATTTTACAAGTTTGGAATTATGAATTGTGATTCATAAACTGACGTAGTGTATGCCATTGTTTAGAAATGGCACCCAATAGAAGGAATGATAACTTCATCAATATGCATGATCCAATGAGTAAGAAGGATTGTATATTTCATATTATTAATCAAAAATTTAGAAGGGAAATAGTCTCCCACATATTCTTATAATATAAAGAAATAGTATCATGTCTTAATAAGATAAGTAAAGAATTCTTTTAGTCCTATGGATTTTAAGGGAAGAAATAGAAGAAAAGGATTGAAGAAGAAATATGGATAAAGGGAAGAAGGGAAAGAAGAATTTTCCCATATGTGATAATTGTCAAAAAAATCACCTTGGTTAGTTCCTGAAGGGAATGGGAGTTTGTTATAAGATTGGAGAAAAAGGACACCAAGTATGTGATTGAAAGGGTAGGAAAAAATTTGAAAATGTATAATGCTTCGTCTAAAAAAAGTTGAGACAATATGTGAATCAATGTACGGGTCATCAGAGTATGCCGCAAATGATGTTATTGGATAATAATCATGTTATGATACTACCATAGATGAAGATGAATGACTAGATTTATTATGTTGTTATTAATGAAATATGTCATTTAAGTGTTGTATAAATGATGTACCAGTTATATGAATTATGGAAATAAATAAGGATTGCACTGCAGTACTATTTCATTGAGGATTTGAGATTATATGGTACTATGAAAAGTGACTCAACAACAAGTTAATCTTTTTTCATGAAAATACATTGTTGAAGGAAAGGTAATCCTTAATATGGTCTTGATACTGAGGTAGTAATCTTGTAATAAGAGATGGTTTATTTGGATGAATTATATTGGATATTATTGACTACTTTGGAACTGCTTAATGGTTTGTTTATCTCATAATTGTTGGAGTATTCAACATTTATGGATATAAGGAGTAAATCCAGTATTCTATAATTAATAAGGGAGAGTGAATGTAATCACTATGGTTGTATGGTAATTTAGTGTGTTAACGTGTTTTAAAAGAATACAGGATGAAATTATTCACATGTTATTACGTGGAAAAAAAGATCTTCATTATGTTTAAAATCCTTATAAATTTTGGAATGTGAGTCTGGATAGAAGTATTTTGGATAAGTCTAAAGGTTGTAATAAATTATATTTTACATTGAAGACTATTTTTAAGTTTAAATAATTTTTTAAGATTATTATTGGATTTTTATAAAAAGGGAAACCTGGAGGTCGGGCGAGAACCTGTCGCGTCCGACAAGGCGGCGAAACTAGAACCCACAACTGAAGGGAAACAAGGGTGCATCACCTACTATTGGCCGACATGATATCCTGGATTGTATAATGTTGTTTTTTAAAAAATGTCTGATAGGTGAATTATAAATTCAGTATTTTAGGAACCCTATATGATTAGGATAAATAAAATATTTTTGAAATCTTTTGGAGCGAATGATGAGTTTGTGGTAGGAATTAGTTGAAGGATGTAACTCTACTTGTCAATTATACATTCTTTTATCTTATTCTATGGAGAAATTAATCCTTAAACTTTAGGGAAGAGATATTAAAACAAAAAATGTGTTATCCTAATACCTAATGTTTTGTTGAATCGATGGTATTTTAAATCATCATTGATTGATGGCTTTGAGGCCCTCAATTTTACACTTGTTTGTGATTGATGACCTCAATCACTTAATATAAATATTTACATTTTTCCTCTAATTATCTGTCTGTAATTTCCACCAATGTTCTCATAATTGAGATCATAATTTGGTGGTGACCCTTTCTTTTCCCTTTCCCTCTTATTAAGACTAAATTATGTTAACCCTATTTTCGATGTGGATTTTCACAAAAGGTATGTTCCATTTTTAAACTTTTATTTTTGAATAACAATTTAAAATTGTGGGGATTCAATTTATTGAAGGAGGGTATAATTTAACACCCCAATATTTCATAGTACGTTATTTCTTCAAAGTAATTCAACAACTTGTGCTACACGCAACACCGAGTTCGAGCGCACCACGAGTCACCTTTCACAATGCGGTTATGAATATTATTAACAGAATTCTAAATTTTATATACTCTATAAAATTTTAGAATCCATATTATGTGTTTCTTAGACATAATATAAGAACAATTTCATTTTTTTCAGATAAAGGTAGTATTTTTAAAAAATTACAATTTTAATACATTTTAATGGCGAACCCTTTTTAAAACCGATAATAGACACTTTTATATATTAAATTTATTGAAATTTAATTCTTCTTTAAAATCAGGATATTAAAATTTAGTTTCGATAAATTTTTGGTGTTTTTATGATAACATTCATATTTGGGTGAATAGTGAAAAATAATAAATTTTAACTGAAAACTAATTTTTTAATCAAAATAATTTATAGTGTTCAATTATACATTTGAGTGGCTTTGAAGTATAATTAGATTATATTTTTATAATTTGATACAATTTTAGTAATTATAAGTCATTTCACAAATAAATATGACATAAACAAGTGTCAATCTTTTGATAGTTTTTACTTTTTTAAAAACCCGTTTTTGTTTTTGACAACGCGAATTAATTTTAAATTAATAAATGAAACATCAATGTTTTTAATTTGGAAAAAAATAATTCATTTCTGAATTTGGAATATCAAAATTATCATAGTGTGAAGTTTAGGTATTTTTCTAAAAACATTCAATTTTTGATGAATAGTGAAAAACACTGAGTTATTGGTTAAAACCAACTTTTTATTTAAATAACTAGTTATTTTATTTAAATTTATATTAGGTAAAAATAGATAAATAATTTATATATAATTTCAATTTAATTTATTAGAGTCATTTTATAATATGTTTAGATATATAAAATTTTATTGATCTTTTTGCCGCCTTTTACCTGCCTCCTAGGAACATTTTAAAATTCGCATAAAACTAAATTTTTCTGTTTCTATGAATTGAATTTAAAAAATCTAAGAGACACAGTTGATATCAGTAAGTAAAATGTGGTTCAATGAGATGAAAATAATTTTTTTGTGAATAGTAACCTTTTAATTTTATTAAGCAGGATTAAAAGTAAATAGGGGAATTAAAGGTAAAAATGATATTAATATTAAGCTAACACATGTCCAAATTCTACTGGATAAGTTTAATTCAACCAAAAAGACCTCATGAATAAAATATGATCCTTTAGGTCCACTTGTATTAGATTAGGACATTTATTATTATTTAATTTATAGAAGTATTAAACAAGTTAAAATCAAAGTTTAATAACTAACACATTTTTAATATAGGGTCATACATAAGATAAATTAGATTATAAATATTCAGAATAAAGATAAAAATATTTCCTACATAATAGTATTTTATTTATAATTGATAGACATTATATAATTTAATTTATTTATGACACAATGATGATGCAATATTTACCTTATTAATGAAAGATTGAAATAATTGATATTATAAATATCTAAATAATTCTAATTTGAGTTTTTTAAGGTATTACACTAATTTTATATGTAAATATTACATGTTAGGGTTGATTAAATAAATTTATTTATGTAATAATGCGGTTATGAATTTAACAAAAACCAAATACCAAATAGTGTCAAAATTGACATAAAAGAGTTTTAAAACAAAAATTATATTATTAATTGATATTTTATTCCTAAAAATATATGTTTCATCCAAATGACTTAAATAAGGTTATATATATTAATAATGAACCATTTTGGGTTCTCTTGTCTTGTTATAGTATGTTTATTAACCATATAATATAAAAATACAAAGAGACATGGTAAATGTCAAACTATTTAACTTAGGGTTAAACCAAAATGATAAGGTTACTATGGTGACCTAAACCTGTCTAAATTCTATTGGTTGAAATGCTTTCGACCCATCCTCACCTTATCCTCGAGATAAATTATTTTGGAGCCATTAGAAACCAAAAAATATTTTATTATAAAATAATATTTTATGTTTTACCTAAGGTGCCCCTCACCCCTCTTATAAAAGGGCACTCCCCCTTCTCTTAATTTCAAACCTTCAAAGCCATTTAGCTTGAACAAACCAAGCCTAAATATCATACCAAATTCCCTCACTTCAACCTAGAGTCCTTAGTTTGATCAGATTGCTTTCCTTTGGAGCCCTTTTGATCAACTCAAAAGGAAGCACCCGAAGAAGAGGTAATAATTTCACCACCCTTTATCATGTTCTCTTTTTCTTACACTTCCTCTTTATTTTTTATTACCATACCTAAATAATAAATCTAGTACCGTATATATACTATGATGTTATTATAAATATGTATCAACCATATTCATTATTCTACCCATCCTATGAATGATATTATCACCATGCGTGCGTACGTACGGCTTACCATCTCCACGCCATAGTGAAATTTGTTATTCAACACTATGTTATTTGGATGGATATAATGATGGGAAATATGTATATAAATAATGAAAATATCATGATAATTTCTATGTAAAATTAATATACCATCCAATTACAAACCTTTAAATCATTATGGAAATGATATTGTCGCTCGTGCGTATGTACGGATTACCGTCTCCACGACGCGATGAGATTCATTTCCATGATCCCCTTTAAACGATGACTATAAAAATATATATTACTAATAAGTATGTAATATATGACATAATAACGCTACTGTATATATATATATATATGTACATACATATATCTTATCCACTTACTTTTGTTCAATAGGATATGAAAACAGAAACAACGTTTCTGCGTATGTACGGCCTAACGTCTCCATTAATGGTGTTTTCCATTTTATAAATCTATCTATTATAAATATTTATATTCCAAATATATATGATATATAAATCATGTTTTATATTCTGTTAGTATTTAAATCATGATCTAAATGATACGATCAAGAATAACAAGTTAAAACATGTATGATAAAGAAAGCGATTATTACCCGAAACGTTAATTTAATATGAAAATCAATATTAAATTGGTAGAATAAAGTCATAAATGAATCATATATGATATAATAAATATAAAAATGGATCTAGTAAACTTTAGTAACATACAATGGTCATTATATAGGAGGTTGAGCATACCCTTATCCAAAGGAAAGTGGAAG
Source organism: Viscum album (assembly GCA_963277665.1). Classification (NCBI taxonomy): domain Eukaryota; kingdom Viridiplantae; phylum Streptophyta; class Magnoliopsida; order Santalales; family Viscaceae; genus Viscum; species Viscum album. The sequence continues at coordinate 1,532,859,653 of OY728165.1, read as the reverse complement.
GTAATGGTTATTTCCTCAATATCATTATTATCCAAGATTGTTTATTTGTTAGTATTTTTTGGGACATACTTATCATCGATACCGATATTTTATGAAAATGTTTTCAAAATTACTCTTTTAAGGTTTTATGAGAGGGTATATTTAACTAGAACATCATTTAAAATGTTTTAAATATTTATCTTTCTAAACCCATTTAATTAATATCCATGTTTTCAAAGTGAATTTAAGGATTTATTTATATAGACTTGAATGATTTGAAATGATAATTATTTTCAAAATATTAAAAGTGGTATGGTAAACTTTTATTAAAAAATATATTTTAAATGACTTCCTTTATAAATTATGAGAATTTTAAATGATTTCATAAAAAATGGGTATTTCTCTAAAAGCATTTTACTGATCATTTTCATCTATGTAAATATACTTTAATGGAATTTAGTCTTGTTTGAAGTTGATTTATTATGATACAAATCTTCCATATTGTATTGAATATATTTTGATATGATTGATTGTTGATTTGTTATTTTATACCATTCATGGTTTATGGATAATGTATTGACATTTCGTATGCTAGTTTTAATACGAATGATTATGTTATGCTTAAAACTTTTCATATGAGGAATTCATTAGACTTAGTAAGTGACGGGTGGAGCCCACTATAGCTCCTCAATACAATGGTAGGTCTCATGAGACAAACTAGTGTCTTGGAACAAGGCCTTGGAAAAAAATTATTTGTTGTCTTGGCATGATGCCTTAACTATGTGGTTATGAAAGTCTGGCATAATGCATTCCCTCATTATGAAATTAGTTATTACATGTGATTATTCGACTAGTAGAATATCCATTTTCATGTTTATATGACAATGTTTGATTTATTTATACCAAATTATGTTCATGTTAATGCTTAAAAAATTTTTGTTTTTATTACACATCTTGCCTTAAAAGTTTATAGCTTCCGTTAAATTATTTACCCTTACTGATCATATGAGATCACCCCTTTCTTATGTTTAATGTTCCCAGGATTTCCAAGAAGTGTATTACGATTGTTATGGAGGGTTAAGATAAAGGGAACAATGGCGTTATCATAGGATTATATATGTTTTGTTGTATTTTAGAAAGTGTAATGTAAAGATCATGTATATAATCTATTTTCCAAGACTTCTAAACTGATTGGTCATTCAGGGCTTGATTCCTTGTAACCAAACCAATGTATTAAAATAATGCACTGACTCTAGGTAACTAGGGTCAGGGCATTACACCTGCTAACCCAGTTGATGATTATTGAAATCTAGTCACCATTTCATAGTACATTTTTTGAGAAGGTCATCGACCATATTTTTATTTTCCATGAGTTATTGATGCAACAAATCATTTTAAGGGTCATCCTATGTCTTTCTAAGTATGCTAGATAGGTCAAAGGGTGTGACGGTCCCAACATGATCTTTACACTTATTGGGGTCTCGACTACAGGATAATGACTTGAAAGGTGCATGAAGTCCACGTAAGTTTCTATGCTGGCGAGTAACCCTTCCCAAAGGACCCCACATGAGTGGAACCACCCCATGGGTATGTTCTCCTCTGTGAGTCCAAGATCAATTTCTTCTTCTGATAGGTCAGCCATGTTAACTGTGATTATGCCTTATTTCATTTCCTCAATATCACATGGAAGGTCAGGCTGGCACCGAATAGGATTGAAATGAATGATAGCATTATAACACCCAAGCTTCCATAGTACGCTTCTCTTTGAATAATACAATAGCACGTGTTGTATGCAATTTTGTGTTTTAACACACCACAACCAATCAAACCGGCCTTTATGAATAGTAATACACACTTTTTGAAATTTTATAAATTTTATCTTCCAAAATGGACTTCATTTTTTGGAGTCAGAATATTGAAATTATCTTAGGGTGAATATTTGGAATTTTTCTAAAAAACTTTCAATTTTTGATGAATAGTTAAAAATAATGAGTTATATTTTAAAACTGAATTTTTAATAAAAAAAATTATTTATTTGATTTAAATTTATTTTAGGTCAAAATTGATACATAATACCTATATAAGTTCAATATAATTAATTGGAGTCAGTTTAGAACAATTTTAGATATATAAATATTTTATTGATCTTCTCACCGTCTTTTTCCCACCTCCTAGGAGAATTTGAAAATTTGCATAAAACATAATTTTACCGCTTCTGTAAATTTAATTTCAAAAATACGAGACACACATTTGATATTAGTATGTAAAATTTGGTTCAATGAGATGAAAATAATTTTTGGTGAAAAGTAACTTCTTACTTTTATTTACCACGGTTAAAAGTAAATAGAGCAATTATGGGTAAAAATGATAGTATTATTACCCTAAAACATGACGTGATTCTATTGGATAAGTTTATTTAGACCAAAGAGAACCTTATGAATAAAATATTATCATTTAGGTACACTTGGATTAGAATTGGACATTTATTATTATTTAATTTAAATTAGAGTTAAAAGGGTAAAATTCAAAGTTTAATAACTAAACCATTTTTAATATAGGGATAAACAAAATATAAATTCGACTATAAATAATAATTAAAAATATAATGATATTTCCTAAATATTTTTATTTTATTTATATTTTTTAGCCAATAAATAATTAAATTTATTTATGACACAATGATGATGCAGTAATTACCGTATTAATGAATGATTAAAATAATTGATATTATAAATATCCAAAAAAAATTTAATTTGAGACTTTTAATGAATTACACTAATTTTATAGGTTAATATTACATGTTTGGATTGTTTACATGGATTTATTTCTAATTAATAAAGTTTTTAGGACTTTAAAAAAATCAATTATTAAATAGTGTCAAAATTGACAAAGCAGAGTTTTTAAAATAAATATTATATTATTTATTGATATAATATTCCTAAAAATCTATTTTTAGGAAAAATTAATTAGATAAGGTTATATATATTAATAATGGACCACTTGGGGTTCTTTTGTAAGTTTATAGTAAGTTTATTAACCATATGATATCGAAATACAAAGAGACATGGTAAGTTTCAAACTATTTAAACTAAGAGTTAAATATAAATGATAAGGATAATATGCTAACCTGAACCTATAAAAAATCTATTGGTTGAGAGGATTTTAACCCATACCCACCTTATCCTATATATAAATCAATTTGGGGCCATTATAAATCGAATATGGATTTATTATAAAATAATAATTTATGTTTTTCCTAAGGTTCCCCTCACACCTCTTAAAAAAGGGCACTTACCCTTCTCTCTAATTCACACCTCAAAGCCATTTGGGTCAGCCAAACCCTGCCCAAATACCGTCTCAACTATCCTCCCTTCATCATATAGGACTTTATTTAGTCAAAATGCCAACCTAAGGATCTGTTTTGATCAAATAAAAAGGAAGGACCCGAAGAAGTGGTAAATATTTCATCACCTCTTTCAAGTACTTTTCTTCTTCCACTTCCTCTTTCTTATTTTTTCTATTATAAAATAATTATTACATTATATTCTATATAATGTGATGTTATTATAAAAATGGTACGACCATATTCATTGTTCTTTCCATCCTATAAATGACAAATTCACCATACGTGCGTACATACGGCTTATCGTCTCAACGTCATCGTGATGTTTGTTATTCAAACACTTTATCAATGGGATGGGTGTAATAATGAGTATAACTGATGTAAATAATAAATATAACATGATAATTATTCTTTATATATGTTATACCATCTAATTATATATGATTTTAATATCAAAATAATGATATTTTCGCTCATGCGTACGTACAGATTACCGTCTCCACGAAAACGATGAGATTCAATCCTCATCCTATCCATTCAATACTAATTTTCATTATATTGTTAAAAATAATGTTTAAAGACCTAATATCATTATGAATACGAATAAGATACATCACATCTGTAACAAACACTACTAACGTAACAAATCATATAAAGGAAAACGAATCAGCTAACACCCGAAATGACGATAATAATAAAATATTATTAAAAAAGAAATATTAAAAGATCATATATGATATCATATCATTTTATGGGATTTTTGAATAATTTAATAACAATTATTTCACCATTATACAGAAGGTTAACCTACCCTTGAATAAGGAAATTTACAAGGCAAGTGTTAATTCTACAATCTTTTCATTATCCAAGGTTGTTCATATGTAATTATCTAATAGGACCTTTTTATCATCCACATACATGTTTCTTAAAAGTGTCTTTCAAAACATTTTTACTATTTAGTACACAATGGATTAATGTCATTGATACCCTTATTTGACCATATACATTTTTGAAAGGAATCTTTTCATCATTTTCCAAAAAAGGTACTTTTTGACCTTTACGTCAAATTTAAGGTAAGAATGTTTTTTAACTTATACTGCGGGTGTGGCTATTTTCCACCATTAAACACCGTCAAAGATTTCCTTACAAGATTATAAAAATATATTCAAAATAAATGTTTTCTTAATAATTATGTGACTCTTAAATGATTTTAAAATAGAAAGAGATATTTCTCTAAAAATGTTTTGATTTCATCTAAGTCATCATTCTTTGATGGATATTATGTTTGTTTGAAGATGATTTATTATGATACAAAACTTCCATATTGTATTGAAGGTTTTGTGATATGTTTGATTGTCGATGTGTTATTTCATACCATTCATGGTTTATAGATAAAGTATAGACATTTCGTATGATAGTTTTAATATGAATGTTTATGTTATGTTTAAACCATTTCATATGAGGAATGCATTAGACTTAGTAAGAGACGGGTGGAGCCCACTATAGCTCCTCGATGGATTGGTAGGTCACACGAGACAAACTAGTATCTTAGCACAAGGCTTTGACAAATCTTATTTGTAGTCTTGGAAAAAGGCCTAGACTATGTGGTTATGAAGTTTGGTATTATGCATTCCATCATTATGGAAGTGGCTATTGATATTTCATGTGATTATTTGACTAGTAGAATATCAATGTGAGTAAATAAATGCAATTGTTTTTATATATATGTTCCATATTATGATGAAGTTTATGTTGAAAAGGCTTTTGTGTTAGTTTTATTCATTTCCTTAAATTTTTATGCAAATTTATGAAAGATTCCACTATATTATTTTCCTTACTGAGCATCTGACATCACCCCTTTCTATGTTTTATTTTTCCCAGGGTGTGAAAAATTATCTTATGAATGACCTACTAGGATAGCCTATGGGATATCATTTTTTTCTATGAAAACAATGAATTTGTAGTTTTCCATTTTATGATGTAATGTAAACCTTCTGATTGTATCTAGTGTTTCTAAGGCTACTAAACAAATTGGTCTTTCGAGACTTGATCTTCTGTGATCATGACAATGATATATAATAATGCACCGCTCTGGGCTTCTAGGGTCAGGGCGTTACAAGAATACTACCCCCAACCATGAATATGGACATGGGGGGATGCCTCCTCAATAAATCTCTAGAAAACCGTAAAGATCTGGATGCATCATTGATGGAGGGTTCGATGATGACTAGGAAACTCAGGGTGTTGATCCACGGGGAGAACGACTAAGTCGACCATGCGAAATTGTTGGCCAATGTCATCGTAGTGTTACTAGCTCTTGGGGTAAGGTATCTGTAGATGAACACTACGGCAAAAAAGCATTAAGCGGTGGTTTAAACCGCCGCTAAATCGTGCGTTGAGAAACTATTTCGTGGTGGTTTTTAAAACCGTCGCAGAACGTTTCGCGGTGGTTTTTTAGCAGTGGTTTTTTTATTTTTTTTATTTTTTTATTTTTTTTAATTTTTTTAATTTTTTTAAATTTTTTAATTTTTATTATATATATATATTTATTTATATATTTATTTTTCGTATTTATTTATATATTTATTTCGTATTTATTTTATTTATTTATTTTATATATTTTATATATTTTATTTATTTATTTTATTTATTTATTTTATTTATTTATTTATTTTAAGTATTTATTTTTCGTATTTATTTATTTATTTATGGTATTTATTTATTTATTTATTTATTTATTTATTTCGTATTTATTTTATTTTTTATTTATTTTATTTATTTATTTTATTTATTTATTTATTTTATTTTATTTATTTATCTTATTTTATTTATTTTATTTATTTATTTATTTAATTCCGTATTTATTATTTTTTTTATTTCGTATTTATTTTATTTATTATTATTTTTATTTCGTATTTATTTTATTTCATATTTATTTTATTTATTTATTTATCCATGCATGCACATCCCGTGCACATGCACATGCACATGCACATGCACATGCACACCCATGCAATATATATAAATTCTGCGTTTGGTGAGATTTGAACCTCTAACCTCTTGCATATTTTCCAAAGACTTTACCACTTCAACAAGCTCGCCATGTGTTTAATAAACAGAATTTAATATACTTATATATATTAATTGAAAAAACAAATAATAAATAAATAATAAATATAAACTCAATAATAATAAATAATAAATAATAAATAATAAATAAATATAAATAATAAATAATAAATAAATATAAATACTAAATACTAAATAATAAATAATAAATAATAAAGAATAAATAAATATAAATAATAAATAATAAATAAATATAAATATAAATAATAAATAATAAATAAATATAAATAATAAATAATAACTAATAAATAATAAATAATAAATAATAACTAATAAATAATAACTAATAAATAATAACTAATAAATAAATATAAACAATAAATAATATATAATAAATAATAAATAACAAATAACAAATAATAAATAAATATAAATAATAAATAAAAATAGAAAATAATAAATAATAAATAAATAAAAATAATACATAATAAATAATAAATTAATATAAAAAATAAAAAATAAAAAATAAATAAATATAAATAAATATAAATAATAAATTAATATAAATAATAAATAAAAATAAATAATAAATAATAAATAATAAATAATAAATAAATATAAATATAAAGAATAAATAATAAATAATAAATAATAAATAAAAAATAGAAAATAAAAAATAAAAAATAAAAAATAAATAATAAATAATAAATAATAAATAAATATAAATAATAAATTAGAAATAGAAAATAATAAATAATAAATAATAAATAATAAATAAATATAAGTAATAAATAATAAATAAATATAAATAATAAATAATAAATAATAAATAATAAATAAATATAAATAATAAATAATAAATAATAAATAATAAATAAATATAAATAATAAATAATAAATTAAAATAAATAATAAATAAATATAAATAATAAATAATAAATAATAAATATAAATAATAAATAATAAATAATAAATAAATATAAATATAAATAATAAATAAATATAAATAATAAATAATAAATAATAAATAATAAATAAATATAAATAATAAATAATAAATAGAAAATAATAAATAATAAATAATAAATAAATATAAATAATAAATAAATATAAATAATAAATAATAAATAAATATAAATAATAAACAATAAATATAAATAATAAATAAATATAAATAATAAATAATAAATAATAAATAATAAATAAATATAAATAATAAATAATAAATAATAAATAAATAATAAATAATAAATAAATATAAATAATAAATAAATATAAATAATAAATAATAAATAGTAAACAAATATAAATAATAAACAAAAATAAATAATAAATAAATAATAAATAATAAATAATAACTAATAAATAATAAATAATTAATAATAAATAATAAATAATAAATAACCAGTTACAAATAATAGATAATAAATAAATTAATGTATATTATAAATAATAAATACTAAATAATAAAGGAAACACATGAAAAAGTATGAAAAACTGGATAAGGGATGAAAAATCATGAAAACGCATGAAAAAGGATGGAGAAGCATATAAAGAATGAGGCATTAGATAAAATGAGAACGAATGAAAACTTGTGGCAACTCTGGAAAACTCCATAATAATTCAACATAATCATCATAATAACCCATAAAAAACCATTGATAAAGATAAAGTCTTGGAAACCCAAATAAACAGTAATAAATGGAGCTACCGTTAAAACCCGTCAAAACGGTCATAAAGAGACAAAAACATTGGACTCACATTAATGGAGATAACTTATGATCCGAGAGTCCGTTTTAGATCCGCGACCTATCAAATCAAAGATCCTGAAACGCTCTTCAATCTGAAAGGTGAAAGAGTCTGAATGGACAGACGGATCAGAAGTTATGACCATTTAATAAAAGTTGACGGAGAACGGGTGCTAGAAACGAGACACTGAAAAACATAACAAACCCGATACCCACTAAAAAGGCCATAACATATGATCTTGGAATGCATGTGGGCACCGCAACCAGTCAAACTGAATCTCATGGAACGAGATATGATCTGGCAGGTGGAGGAGGCCAAACTGACACACGGATCGAAAGTTAGGTCTGTTTGAAGACAAGTTCGACGGGACACCGGTGACAGAAATGGGATTTTTAAGGCCTTCGGAGGGGGTTTTGGGGTAAAAAAACCCGACAAAAGCTTGCTTTTGTCCCACTAGTGCGTAGCTCTCTTCGCTGTCTTCAATTTGATATGTGGTAGAGCCCAAATGGACACCCGGAGCGATAGTTATGGGCTTTTGAAGTTGGAGAACTTTTTTCATCTTTTTTATAACTCTAATATCTTCCACACCTTATACCGTCTCATGGATTTGATTATATGTGCCTCTAGATCTCTTCATGAGTTTCGATTTGACTGGTTGTGGTGCTTCAACGGACGCCCATATCAAAAGTTATAGTCGTTTTAGGGATTTTGTGGTTTCTCACGTTTTTTATTTTTTTCATTTCATTTAGCGGCAGTTTTACCGAAACCGCCGCTATTTCGCGGTGGTTTTTTAAAAAACCACCGCCCATCCTCAAATAAAATTAAAATAAAATATATAAAAAATTAAAAAAAAGTAATTTTTTTTGCCTTTTAGCGGCGGTTTTTTCGCGGCGGTTCTTAAAACCGCCGCCAAATAACGGCCCGAAAACACGTTTCGCGGCGGTTTTTAAAACTGCCGCGAAAAAAACCGCCGCTAAACGAAGGTTTTCTTGTAGTGGAAGGAGATGGAATTATGTTTCCTAGAGTGTTTGGCAGAAGTACATGACCTCCTACTAAGTGAGAGATTTTGAAATTTTGAAACCTACTGTTGCAATGTGCCAGAACATCTCAAAGAGTTGATATGATATGAGTAGGTTACACAAACATATCAAATCAGAATCAGGATCAGACCCTTGGTTTCCCCAATCATCGACTGGGGGGGGGGGTTGAGGGACCGGTAATGACACTGAAGCAAAGCATTCAAATGGTGGACTGGTAAGTGGACAATATGGTGCACAAGTTGACAAACCAAAACATCATGGGCTGGTTCTTGAGGACTACACCGATTTTACGACCACATCACTGTAAAATAGGGCTTCAACTATTGTTTCATACACAGGGGTGGGGGTCATTGGTGTTGTATTAGGCTGGTTCTCTTCATCTGACGGTCCCTAGAACAATTCTTTATGGACTCTCATCGATGTAGAGAATGATCCTGGTGATGATAGAGAGGACTGAATTGCAAGATCCCAGACATGGGAAAAATCCCAATCCTCCTATATGTATTTGCATAGAGATTAAATAATTCGATGGACCTCACTTTTTGGGAGAACATGGCTAATTCGTTGTGTCCCTACCCCTTACCCCAACACAGAGGATCGGCGTGGAGGTTCTATTATCAAGTCACACTCCTCTTCAGAGCATGAAGAGTGTATGGGAATGATTTGAATATAAATTTTCCAAGGATTCTTCCTATGGCAGTGGTGACCCTCCCTCTTTCCCCTGATCAGTCTTCATAATAGGGTAGGTTTCTGACACAGGGAGGTCATTTATACAGATTTATTTGTGAGTAGGGAGGACCAATTCTAGAAATGGATGGCATATGAGGAGGCCCTTCCGATTGGTTATTGCTAATGTGGGGAGGACCTACTCTCTGATAAGATATAGTACGAGGGGAACATAGATAAATGTCGAATGGAACATGGAGAGGAACTCTGTGTTTGATTGTGCTGGAGTGGGGAGGGACTCCGTTATAGTTTTTACACAAATGGAGAGGGCCACTATGGTCGTCATTAATCATGTGGAGAATAACATCTAATCGACCGGCCCTGGTAGCAGAGGTATGAACGGGGGAATTGTACTAATCATAATGGACATGAGAAGGATCTCCATGTTTTCTGTTGATGAAGCAAGGAGGGTCTGAACATTGGTGATTTCTGGAACGAGGAGGAACTCCTCCAAAATCAATGAGCACTTGTAGAAGGGCCTCCATGCGGTTTGGTGACTAGGCAAGTATGACCCTTACATTCGGAACTAGGTACATGAGGAAAATTTCTGTACCTGAGATCGAAGGCATGAGGAATAACTTTGTTTTGTATTTCAACAAGCTGGGGAGGGAATCCAGTCGTCCTGATGATGGTGGTATGGGAAGGAACTCTATATTAAACATCACTACCATGGGTTGTATTTCAATGGATGTTGCATGCCCCAGTGACTGGGAGAACTTGTTCGACTTACTCACGGGTTGACCGAAGCCTCATTTTTGGATGGGCATGTACATTCCCAAGCTATGTAATTGGTCGGTGACCCTACCAAATAATAATAGGGGGTTGATAGCTCATGTCGGTGATGGATCCGGCCATTGATGTTGTGAATGATGAATCCCACTGTTGGGAGGACTACTGAGCTTGCACCCAGCATTAAAGTTGGTCTAGCTAGGCTAGGGTTGTCTATGAATGGGATTGGACCACATGCTCTTCGGTCTATTGGATCAACTAGAGATGCTATCATTGCCTGGTGGGATCCTCCTTGATGCCCCCATAAAAAGAGTCATATCCAAAAGGACTCATACATAACTTATTTCATCAGCATAAGGGAGTGAGTCATAGAAGAGATTTTAGGATAGGTACCCGAGGATATTTGAGGTCATATTAGGGAGAAAAAGCTATATGGATAACCCTTGGGGGTGGAGATGTTGATGGGGCGCCGATGCCTCCATGTCTATGTGGGTCATGTCCCTCTTCAGGATGACCCCTTCTTATTCATATCATTGAACAAGTGTATCAATCACACTCCTACGAATAAATTCAGAAGGTGAGAGGGGGCATGGGAGCCTAGTAGCTACAGGCAAGGGAGTCCTCATAGATTAGATGGAGCTATGGGGAATTTCTACATTCATACTACCTCTACCCCTACGTCCATGGGATGGAGGAGATCAGTTCCTTGTAGATTGAGCTTGGGTTCTACAAAGGAGGAAAATTCACTCATCAGTACAAATAATTTGAAAATAGTTGGTATTTCCCCAATTTCATTCAATTTTTCAGGTTTGGATGGAAAGATCCATGCTGACAATGTCACAGACCAGGATGCCCAATGATCAACTACCCCAACTCCTGCCGAGTTTCATGCCTGACCCACTATTTTATAGGTGGGACCTGACATCTGATGGTTATTTCTGGTCACACACTTATCTTCTAATTTCTCAAATTCTACTAATATCCATATTGAGGATAATATTCACATTGGGTTAACTATTTACGTTTCTGACGCTTTATTTGGGGTGCACATCCATCAGTGTGGTTGTGCTAGTTGTTTCCTCATATTAACATTTTCTAAAGGCAGGTGGCATCCATCGTATATTCAGATATGTTTTTTCCTTGAATGAAATCGGATGATGGGAATTTGTTCTCTCCTTAAGTGGATTCCCCCTTGAAATTCATCACCTAGTCTAGGTCGCCCTCATATATTATGACATTTTTTGTGAAACTCTACCCAGTTCCATATATTTGTGGATTCCAATTAATTATGATACCTCTATCAGCACATTACATTGGGTGAAGTCTGGGAAAGGACCTTCAGTCTGGGGAGTAGTCACATTGGGCATCACTGGAATGTCCGGATGCTGAAACACTAGTACAACTTGATTTCATACCGTTATGATAGGGCATATAATGGCACTATAAGCATGAGAAATCCCATTCTTAATGCAGGGAATTATATCCCATAGGCCTGTATCTAAGGTTTTCTTTATCTTCCCATTTTTAACATGGGGTATTCCACTAGTTTAATTTATTGTAGAGATAGATTGGACTGATTGTATCACCGATGGGGGTGGATCAGATGGGTATATACCTATGAGGGAGCACATAGGATGTTTAATAGATAAGTAAACCAAGATTCCCCATGAGGATGGATCTATGGGTGATTGGGTCCAGAAAACGGGGACACCATGATTTATGATTGATAGGGATTGAACATTGTGGAGACCTCCTATGTACCATGTATAAAATATTGGGACCAAACCCCACAATTTCTGGGAGGGAAAATCATGGGATTGGGGTGTAAAAAATGGAAAAGAACCCAAATTCATGTTGGGCCTTATGTATGGATAACGACCCATCGCAAGAGGGATGGTCCTGGTTGGATTGCTATGGATTTCATGGGGCTTATGCATGGTTTCCTACCTTGGTGGGTGGCATGATTTCACCAGGATGTGGTGGCCTGGGTAAGAATCATTTTGAATAGTGGATGATTTAATGAAGTGGATCGTGAATGATATTGATCTACCATGAAGGTGATGGTAGTGTTGGGCTTTATCCACAAGGAGGCTTCCAACATACTCAACCTAGAAGGATGATATCATAGTCCACGTAGTGTGGTGGGGTGATGGGACATTTGAGAAGGTGGCACATGAGAATGGAGCACATGGAAGGGGACTCAAAGGGTATTAGATCCTAAAGGAAAGGACATGATCTTCCCAAAACACAATGGATTGATGAAAAGACCAAGATGAGACATGGATGATGGGCTTAAAACTTAGGTAGGCTTCCTATGTATCCCCATAGTAGGGAATAAAATTCCTTGTAGTTTAGTATAGTGTATAGAATTGGGATGTACATAAAGGAAAATGACCCAGAGACATGCTGGGGAATATGCATGGTTAGCAGCCCATCATATGAAGGACACTATTGGTTGGAGGATTATGGATTGAGGGAATGTCTTATCCATGGTTAGCTACACGAGGAGTGGTTTGACAACAATAATGGGAGGACTAAGGTTATGGGTTCCAACAAAGGGGACTTCTTGTTTTACTAGTGTTTTGGGTTGAACCTCCATGTGTTTTACTACATACCATGTCTAGGAGATAGGGATATAAATCCCACGTAGTTTGGAGATACAATTTAACATCATGTAGGATGAAAGGTGATTACAGTTTAATGTAATACGAGATTAGGGCCAGCCGACATGAAGAGGTTGGGGCTGATGGATTATTGGATTGAACCTCTAGGATGCTTCCTACGTACATTTACTAGAAATTTAAAAGATCAAAGTCCACGTAGTCCAGATGTAGGGGATGTGGATTAGACATTATGGTGGACAAAAGTGGGTTTCATGGTTCATACTTACTCTTAGCCCACAGGAGTGATGCTCAATGTAATAAATAAGAGGCAACAAAGACCTGAAGATCACATCACAAAATATGTGTCTGCGAGGAATGGAGTGGGGCTTACACATGGCTAGCAGCCCTTGGAGATGGAGATTCTGACTTACTCAAGGAGGTAGGACCAATGAGAAAGTAGGGTGTCCAAATATATAGGGAGGATATGAGCATCGTACCTGAATTATCCCATAAAAGAGTGTTGGGGCTCACATGAAGACTTCCTGAGGTGTGAATTGAGACAATTATCAGAGGGAGAGTGTTGTGGGAAGGTGATGGTGCCCATCCCTATTACGGTACCTTCTAGACTTTTCTCTTATGTGGTGATCACAATTTAATGTTACATGTTGTGGACATAGGTTCTGGGTAATTTAATTTCTAGAATCTTGGATGATGAGGATTTACTCCTCATCCCTAGGACATACATAATTTTTTTTACTTTAACCACTGTGAAGGGAAGTCACCAACAACACTTTATGGGGAAGGGGCTTTGGAGTGATCAATTTAGGGGATCATGTTAGAGTGGCGCTGCAAAGAAATAGCTTCCATTATCATACATATGAGAAGAAGAACGTGGAAAAGAAACACAACATAATGAAACAATTTAGGACATTGAAATCACTTCATAGAAGCCTAGAAGGCCTCACAAGAGATGGTTTCATGAAGAAAGAGACCTAACATAGAGGGGCTTAGCAAAGTATAGGGACTCGCAAAGAACATGGGATCGCAGAGAATAGGGGATTGCAGAGCTCATAGCCTTTAAAAGAATAGGAGCTCACAGAGCACATGACATCAAAAAGAGGAGTACTTTTTGAAGCACAGTGTTGCAGCCTGAGCATGGAGTAAATCGGTTTTTTGAGATTTCTTCATGAAACATGGGTGCTTTACCAAGTATCATGTACCAAATATGGGGTCTCCTTCTTTCGCAGTGGCCAGAATACATTACGAAGGGAATACCTTTTTGAACAGGGGTAGATCTGAGCAAAGTGAAATGGTTTTCACAATTCTTAAGTACCTTATGTGATTCATTTTATAAGTTGGTTTTTATAAGAAATAATTACTCATGATTTGGGAATTTGGAAGACAAAAGGTTTGGGTCCAGATACTTGGAAATGGGGGGGGGATAGGGTATTTATTGGCACCTTGGGGGACGATGCTTTGATCGTGTGTTGTGAAGTAATTTTTGCATCGCAATCAGAGCTAGATTACACCAGGTTTCTCTAAGTCAGGAAGTCAACTATCATCCCCCCATGGTGCATAGGCTTTATTCTTTCCCTTTGTGGTAGTAGAACATGATTCTATCATGTTATAAGGACTCATAAAGGCAACCATCCTTCCCTAGGTGGCATGGAGAATCCGACCATCACTTCAAAATTTGTTGGGTGTAGAGAGGGCCTCATCTTTGTGATGATTGAGGTGTTGAAGGGGTTTGCAAAGGTGTTTCTATTATGAAGGTGCTTCTCAAAGTAACCCATTTCGGGACCATTTAAATACCTTTGCTTAATTTTTCCCACATACATATTTTGGCACTAACAATGATGCCTAAATGTTTTAATTCTTCATTTAATAGTTTTAAAGGTTTTTTTAAAATAATTTTCTTCTTTTATAATTGATAATCCTTTTAAAAATAAGAATTTTTCAAAGTGAAAAATGTATTTTTCTGAAGAATTTTTCAATGATATCATTAAAACATTTCATATATGTCAATATCCTTTGTTTAATATTATCTTCATTGAGGTTGATTTATTATTAAACCATCTACTATATATTAAGGATTATAATTACTTTGACTGAGGAGGTACTATTTTGATTCCATTCATGGATTATTTTTATGACTACTGATTGGGGATTGTTATTAACATGTATTATTCTATTTATAATATGAATCTATATGTTGACTATGTTTCACCCATTACATATAAGGAATTAATTGGACATATTAATTTAAGGGGGGGGGGCTTACTATAATCTACTGATATATTGGTAGATCTCATGAGATAAAGTTTTTTGGGTACTGGATGTGGTCTTGACCATTTTTGTATGGTGTCTTGGATGATTCCTTGATAGATTGTTTATGATTTCTACCATTGTAAATTCCATCATTATGAGATTATCTATTGGATCCCATATGAGTATCTAATTAGTTTTGATATCGATGGGTATTTTTTAGCTCATGATATTATTGAATTATTTGATTTAAATTTATTCATGCCAAATTTTACTAAAATTATTTGTTTAAGGGAATGTGTTTCAATTATTTAGCATGACATATTTTTTTATGATTATTAATGATTTATTCTACTATATGGATTCCATTATTGAGAATCTAATATCACCCCATTATACTGTTTCATTTTTTTCTAGGATTCTAAGAAATATATATTAATTAATATGTAGGAAGAATATAAGAGAATAATGGTGTTCTAAGAATGATCAGAATGATATGAAATCATATTCTAGATATATATTATGTGTAAAAGAAGGATCTATGAGCTGAGAGAGTTCTAAGCAGTCAATTGTCACTAATTCTATAATGAATTCCAAGTATATTTCTACTTCTGATGGATCTAAGTAATCATCCAAGAACTTGATGTGCTTACTTTTAGTGAAGACCCTATCATAGATTACAATTATAAGATTGTATTAGTGGACCTTTCTAAAGATCAAAATATATATCAAAGTATAAATAATATACTTTGAATGTTTCTTCTCTTGTGGTATTTTACACAATGATGTGATTTTTCTATGAAAAGAGTATCCATGGGGTGAAACATTTTGGACCATTTGACTAAGGATTTTTTATAGCAGGGTCATGGGTATCATGTGAGAAATGTTGTAATAATATTTTTTATCAGTTGCCTCTAGTGCAGGTTGGATTTTTTTAGAGTTTGTTCTGTATAACTGACAATATTAGTACTTGATTAAATTTTTTTCATTTTTAATGAAGTTTTATATCACATCATGATTGTATTATCCCTATAATTTTTATGTTATAATTTCCTAAGAATACATGTCACACTAAAAGGCCATGTATTTTCCCTACTATGATGATAACCTAGAGGTGTCATGAATGTATTCTTGAATATATGTTCTTTGGATGTATGATAATTTCTAAAGGGAAACCAAAAAAAAGATATCTGGGGTTGGATACACATAAGACATTAATAGACCTTCTCATGGTGTTCATCCTTGTAAATACCCATGATATGAGGTATTGAGAACATACCCATTAGTATGAAATCAATATTTCCATGTTTTATTGGATATTCATATTAATGGATGTGTGTATTAATCATTATAATTTAATATTATCATTAATTAATATCATGATATGTTAAATTTTATGTATGGATGAAAATTGCAATGACATATACTAATGGAGAGGTAGGATGTTTTGGGTGCATAATGAGTAATATTTAAATAATGGATAATGTGAGAAAGGATTTATTCCATCATTAACTTGAAAGATGTTGATATATCATTCCCTCTGATTGGAATTAAACTACTTACATAAATCCATGGTCATGGTGTTTGGAGGGAGATTTCATTTCAAGAATGAAATAGAAAGAGGCATATAGAATAAAGGTTGAAGGAAATGTCATATAACTTTCTTGACTAAAGATATCATGATAAAAGGATTATAATACTTAGAAAGAATTCATGGGAGGTTGGATGTCACTACAAAATTATCTTATTTTCCTATGGGTGCCTTATCATGCTAGTAGATGATAGTTTTAGAGGGTTGGTGGTTATGCCAAAATCCACAGAGAAAAAGGTTTAGAGGGTCAAATACAAAGTGTATTTTTAATCTCTAATAAATTAAAATATTAAATTTAACAAATCAGAATAAATAATATTTAGTCAGGTTTGGTTGTTTGTTATAGTTTAATCACATGTTATTTGAAATAATAATTTAATTAACTAATAATAAATATTCATTTTCATGTTTGATACATAAAATATTCATTATATTTATTATATAATAATTCACTGATATTTATTTTTTAAATAGTTGTTATTCAAGGATCAATAAATATTGATGATGGAAAGTGAACTGAGGTCAATGGTGTGATTCGAAATGGTGTAAGATATATTTATTTATATTATTAATGTGTTTCATATTTCAAGTGATTAAAAATTAAATTTATATTATTGTTGTTTAACATGAGATCAACTATGTATTATAGAATTAGGAAAGTTATTTTGTTTAATTTTACAAACCCATACTTTCCATACTAAATTTACAATTACTATCACTTTCTATAATTACTATTGGTTTAAAAAATAAATAAATATCGAATCTCTCATGATCTAGAGAGATATATAAGAGTTATATTTTATCCACCTATCTTAATCCATCAATAGAACATCAAGAGTTTGTTTTCCTATAACAGGAACTAAGAAGAAATTAACCACAAAAAATGAAAGTAGTCATGATTGGTTTTCATAGAACCCTAAAATTCTATAATGGAATTTATATATTTTGGTGGACATGTGGATCACCACTAGAGGTATTATTCACATGGATACTTCAGTACATGACAATGCAATGATATATTTTTTGTGGAATCATCATCAAAATATGAATTAAAAGTTTAGGTAATTCTATATCTACTAAAAAATTAATTATAAATTACATGTGAAGATCTTCCTTATAACGACCCATACTTTACATACATTGTTAATACTTCAAAATTGAAGCACACTTATTACAACATATGACAAAACCACAAAGGACCGTATAGGTATAGTGTCTTTAGAAACTGGGAAACATAAACAACTGGTTCATAAATCTTCTATAGTGTCTCCCATTTATTTCATCATATCTAGGGTCCCTTTTAGCATATTCTACTTAATATCAATCTTCCTGATCTGGGGAAAAGAAAACATAAAAGGGTGAGCTCAAATGCTCAGCAAGGGCAAATAAAGGAAATAAAAATCATATCATATCTTTTTGAAAATCAAAACCTGCAAGAGAGATAATAATATCTTATCATGGAATAAATCATAGAAGTGAAAATGAGATCCCCATAATCATAACATAAGACTTGAAACTTTGTGTCATGCACACATAATCATGGAAAATCATTTCTTGTTAGTCATGACTCATTGCCAAGACTATCTTAGTGGACAAAGTCCCTTTCTGAACCGAGTTCACTCCTCGTTTCAGTCCTCTATCACTGAACCGGTATAACCTACCGTTCCAGCCCTGTCTATCTCATGAGATATAAAATCTTTACCCAATGCATTGGAGGGAGATATAGGTCCCACCCATCTTATAATGAATCCTTTCTTATGTGTTCCACATAATCATAAAACATACATCATCGCATAACACATGTAACAAAAATGGGATTCTTGAAACATCATGACATCATAAATAAATTCATATAAGATAAAGGAATTCATAAAAATAATTCCATCACAACACGATCAAATCAATGTAATAATAGGGATAAAAACAGAACCCTTTATTATCTTAGATGGAAAATAATTTTGATAAAATACTTAAACTCCATTCTTGAGGAAAATATCCTTTCTACTTCAAAAACACTTTTCTTTTCTTAACATGTCATACAATTATAAACTAAAAGAAGTTGATTAAAAATAAACTTGAAAACTTATAAAGGAAGCTTCTTAAGAATCCATTCATTCCGTATAAGTTAAAAAAACATTCTTTGTACTTTTGTCGGAAAAGTCAAAAAAGTACCTCGTACAAAAAAACGACAAAAGATTCCTTTCATATTTTTTACTAAACAATCACCGAAGGGTAAAATTGGATTTAAACTATTGTAAGTGGATGGAAACAATATTACATATTTAGGGAACATGGATGTGGATGATAAAATACACCCCAGTAATTACCAAAGTAAAAACAATCTCGGATAAAAGTGAGATTGTGATATTTCACTTACCTTAGGTCCGATTTGCTTTGTTCGTGTCCGAAGCTCCTGTATAATGGTTTAAATAATCTTATTGACTTATTCAAGAATCATAGATATTGATATGATATCATATATGGTCATATTATTAGCTTCCTGTTAGTAATATTTCATTGTTACTTGTTACTCGGGTCTTTATAACTTTTTGTTCTTATGCGTGTTTTGTCGAATAAATTCTTATTCATATCTTTAGGTTATAGATACTTCATTTCCAGAATGGTATTAGTGTATTATATACCATATTCATTCATTCAATTCATTTATATAATCATTATGAAATGAAGATCATGTAGAACGAGTCGCATCACATCGTGGAGACGGTATTCCGTACGTACGCACGAGTGATGATATCGTTCCTATGATCGTGGAATTGTATTGGAGTATATATATATTATTTCAGTATCAATGTTACTTCATAATAATCATATATAGTTACTCATTACTCCATTATACCCATCCTTGTAAGGTGATGGTGGAAAATAGATTACACCACGGCGTGGAGACGGTATTCCGTACGTACGCACGCGCGGTGATTTCATTTTTCCGTAGGATGGATAGAAGGTGAATTAGGGTTGTTTCATATTTATTATAACATATCAGTATGTAAGTAATACTGATGTTATTACTTTGTCATGAAACAACTAAAGAAGAAGAAGTTGAAGACGAAAGAAATTGAAAAGATCGGTAATGGATATTACCTCTTCTTTGGAACGCCTCTTTGAATCCTCCACTTAGGGAACTAAGATTGGTCTTTGAAGAAGTCCAGGACCTCTAGGATTATTCTAGGGAAGTGTAGAGGAGAAACTGGCAGGGGTTGGCTGAGCTTGAGTGCTCAAATTGGTGTGAGGAGGAGGGGGAGGAGGTGCCCTTTTATAAGGGAGGAGAGGGGCACCTTAGGAATATCTCAAAATATTATTTTATATTAGAGTCAAAATCGGTTTATAATGGTTCCAAAGGGTCTTATTTCGAAGCTAAAGTGGGTATGGGTCGAAATCCTATCAACCAATATGATTTAGAAAAGTTTAGGGTATTATTTTATCCTTATCAATTAGATTTAACTCTAAGTTAATTAATTTAACTTTTACCGTGTCTTTTTGTTTTCTTTCACTATATGGTTAATACACTTACTAGAACATGCCAAACGAACCCCAAATTGTTTATTATTAATATATATATCCTTATCTAAGTCATTTGACCGAACCTTAGATTTTTAGAAATAAAATAACTATTAGTAATAAAATATTTGATTTAAAAACTATTTTGTGTCAATTTTGACACTATTTGATATATGATTTTTGTGAAAGTCATATCAGAAGTATATGTTCGAACCAAGTTGATTAAATCAACAATAATATATCATAGTAACCTAGAAAATTAGTGGAATTCATAAAAAGTCTCAAATTACATTTATTTTGGTGTTTATAACATCAATTATGTCAATATTTCATTAATAAGATAATTACTGCATCATCTTTGTGTCATAAATAAATTAAATTATTTGATGTCTAAAAATTACAAATAAAATATCATCATGTAGGAAATCTTTTTATCTTTCTAATTAATATTTACAATTGAATTTATCTTATGTATAACCCCATATTAAAAATGATTTACTTATTAAACTTTGATTTTAACTATTTTAACCCTTCTTTAAATAAATAAATAATAAATGTCCTAATCTAATCCAAGTGGGCCTAAATGGTCATATTTTATTTCTAAGTTTGTTTGTGGTCGAATTACACTTGTACAATAGAATTAGGACATGTGTTAGGGTAATATTAATATCATATTTACCCTTAGTTACCCTATTTACTATAAACCGCGGTAAAAAAAGTAAAAAGTTACTATTCACCAAAAAATTATTTTCATCTCATTGAACCACGTTTTAGTCCTTGATATTAACCGTGTCTCTCGGATTTTCGAAATTCAATTCACAGAAGCGGTAAAATTATGTTTTATGCAAAATTCAGTTTTTTAACCTACCACTTAGTGGTTTCACTATTCATCAAAAATTGAAAGTTTTCAGAAAAATACCAAAATTTCACCCTAGGCTAATTTCGATATTCTGAGTCCAAAAATGAAGTCCATTTTGAAAAATAAAATTTATAAAATTTCAAAAAGTGGTTATTACTATTCATAACGGCTAGTTTTAATAGCATATTGTTGTTTAGTGAAACTCGGTATTGCGTACGACGCAAGCTATCGAGGAAGGTTGCGATTGCGTGTAAAGCAAGCCAAGAAAGTGTTGTGTAGAAACAGATTCCTTTGATGATTTATATAACATAAAAGTCTCGGGTGTTACATTCTACCCCCCTTAAAAAGAATTTCGCCCTCGAAATTCGTCACTTTGTAACAAACAGATGAGGATACTTCTCCTTCATCATATCCTCAAGCTCCCATGTAGCTTCTTCAAGTTGGTGGTTCCTCCATAAAAATTTCACCAATCGAGTGATCTTTTTTCGTAGGACTTTTTCGCTACGATCCAGAATCTCTATCGGCTGTTCTTCATAAGAAAGATCTTGCTCCAGCGGTACAACTTCTGAGCTGAGTACATGTGAAGGATCTGGTATGTACTTTCTCAGGAGAGATACATGGAACACATCGTGAACTTGAGAGAGATTCGGTGGAAGCGCCAATCGGTAAGCTACCTTCCCAACACGATCCAGTATTTCAAAAGGACCGATATATCTAGGGCTCAACTTCCCCTTCTTTCCAAATCTAATAACCCTCTTCCAGGGAGATATTCGTAAGAACACTTTATCACCCACTTCAAACTCTAGGTCTTTTCTTCGGTTGTCGGCATAACTTTTCTATCGACTCTGAGCTGCTCTTATGTGTTGTTGAATAGATCTGACTTTTTCTGCCATTTCAACAACGAGATCAGGTCCTAATAGCTTTCTTTCCCCAACTTCATCCCAGCAAGTTGGAGTCCTGAATTTCTTTCCATAGAGAGCTTCATAAGGAGCCATCTGAATACTGGAGTGAAAGCTATTATTATAAGAAAATTCTACCAAAGGTAGGTGTTGATCCCAACCTCCTTTGAAATCCATAGAGCAAGCTCTCAACATATCTTCTAGGGTTTGAATTGTTCTCTCAGACTGACCGTCTGTCTGGGGATGATAAGCAGTGCTGAAACTCAACTCTGTATCCAGAATATGCTGAAGACTTCTCCAGAACATCGAGGTAAATCTCGGATCCCGATCAGATATAATAGAAAGTGGTACTCCATGTAATCTTACCACTTCCTTTACATATATACTGGCAAGCTGATCTAGAGAGAAATCCTCTATAATAGCAATGAAGTGTGCAGACTTTGTAAGACGATCAACTATGACCCAGATAGCATTATTGCCTTTGGATGTTTTAGGAAGTCCTGTGACAAAGTCCATAGTGATGTTTTCCCATTTCCATTCGGGTATGGGTAATGGTTGTAACATCCCCTTAGACTTCTGTCTCTCAGCTTTAACTTGTTGACAAACCAAGCATTGAGAGACATATTCAGCAACATCTCTTTTCATGCCATCCCACCAGAAGTACTCTTTCAGGTCCCTATACATCTTCGTGCTTCCAGGATGAATAGAGAATGAAGAACTATGAGCCTCATCCAGCAGCTCCTTCTTTAATTCGGGGATGGGAGGAACACAAACCCGATTCCTGAACTTTATTATCCCATCACAATCAAGGTTGAATTCAGGAACATTTCTAACCTTCTTTTGTAACTCGACATCTTCTTTCTGTGCTTCTTTAATCTTCACATGTATAGATGGTTGAACATTCATTTGAGAAAGATAAGATTTTTCCCCTTGCATTATAATTCTAAGATCCATCCTTTGTAAATCCATAAATATTGGATCTTTTGTGATCCTCATCATGGATAAACTAGCATGGTCTTGTCGACTTAATGCATCTGCCACCTTGTTTGCTTTCCCAGGGTGATAATGGATTGAGCAGTCATAATCCTTAATCAGCTCCAACCATCTTCTTTGACGCATATTCAACTCCTTTTGTGTGAAAATATACTTTAAACTTTTATGATCAGTATAAATATCACACCTTTCACCATAAAGGTAATGCCTCCAAATCTTTAATGCAAATATTACCGCAGCCAACTCCAAATCATGTGTTGGTTAATTTTGCTCATGGATTTTCAACTGTCGTGAGGCATAAGCTATCACCATATCATTTTGCATAAGAACACTCCCCAATCCCTTCTTGGATGCATCACTGTAGATCACAAACCTTTCTCCACTACAAGGCAGTGTGAGCACAGGTGCACTGGATAACCTTCTTTTCAGCTCCTTGAAATTCTCTTCACATTCCTCTGTCCACACAAACTTAACTCCTTTCCGAGTCAACTTGGTCAGTGGATTAGATAATCGTGAAAAATCTTTTACAAAACATCGATAATATCCAGCCAAACCAAGAAAACTTCGAATCTCAGTTACTGTTGTTGGTCTCGACCATCTTTCGATAACCTCTGTTTTTGATGGATCCACAAATATCCCCTCTTTTGAGATTATGTGACCCAAAAATGAAACTTTTTGAAGCCAAAATTCACACTTGGTAAATTTGGCATAAAGCTTCTCCTTTTTCAGGGTATTCAATATAATTCTCAAGTGATCTTCTTGCTCTTCCTTGCTCTTTGAATAGACAAGAATATCGTCAATAAAGACTACCCCAAATTGATCAAGATAGTCTCTAAAGACTCTATTCATTAGATCCATGAAGATAGCAGGGGCATTAGTAAGACCAAATGGCATCACTATAAATTCATAGTGTCCATACCTTGTACGGAAAGTCGTCTTTGGTATATCCTCCCTTTTGACCCTTAATTGATGATACCCTGAACGAAGATCAATCTTGGAAAAGTATTGAGCTCCGCGTAGTTGGTCAAATAAGTCATCAATGCGTGGGAGAGGATATTTTTTCTTGATAGTGATCTTGTTAAGTTCTCGATAATCAATGCAGAGTCTCATTGATCCATCTTTCTTCTTAACAAATAGAACAGGTGCTCCCCAAGGTGACGCACTAGGGCGTATGAATCCCTTATCAAGATTCTCTTGGAGTTGCTTCTTCAATTCCTACAACTCAATTGGGGCCATTCTATAAGGTGTCTTTGAAATAGGCAAAGCACCCGGTACGAGTTCTATTGAAAACTCAACTTCACGATTTGGTGGAAGACCCGGTAATTCCTCCAGAAAGACATCATCAAACTCCCGTACGATAGGCATATTCTTAATCGTGAGTTTCTCACCAACCATTTGAGATAAATAACCTTCATTTAGTGGAATCAATACCCATAAGATGGAAGAAATTTCCACTGGAAGGTTATGTTCATCCTTGCATTGATATACGATCGTAGATTGATCTGGAATATGAAATGTGACTTCCCTTCTTTGGCAATTGATATGAGCTCCATGTAGAGAAAGCCAATCCATGCCAAGAATCACATCAAATTCCACTAAAGGAAGG
Source organism: Viscum album (assembly GCA_963277665.1). Classification (NCBI taxonomy): domain Eukaryota; kingdom Viridiplantae; phylum Streptophyta; class Magnoliopsida; order Santalales; family Viscaceae; genus Viscum; species Viscum album. The sequence goes on along the minus strand of OY728165.1, from coordinate 1,532,834,683 downwards.
ATCACAAGATTTGCAGGAAGCACTTTCCCACAAACTTCGATCGGAGAAGAATTATAAACTTCTGATGCGACTGTTGTGCCATTAGGTGTTGTCACAGCTAACTCAACATCTAATTGTTGAGGTAATACGGTGATACCCTTAGAAAATTCTTTAGAAATAAAAGAGTGGGTGGATCCAGAATCAAATAAAACATTTGCTACTTTAGAGTGGATGGTAAGTGTACCTTTCACCACATCGTTATCGTACTCCACATCGCTGATAGAAATTGCATGTGACTTTCCTTTGTCTTTAGCCTTAAGAGTTTGTTGACGTCGACCATCATCATCAACCCTTGGATTTGGGCATTGATTGGCATAATGCCCCATATCCTTGCACTTGAAACATTGAAGTGTAGTAGGTTCATTCTGTGTATCCCTTCCTTTGTTTGCATCATTGGACATCTTCTTCCCATTATCACGGCATTCAAATGCCCGATGACCTTCCTTTCCACATTTAAAACATTTACTTGTCCCTTTAAGACAACTCCCTCCATTTTCTTTCCAAACTTTGAGCATAAGGGAAAGCTCATCTTCTTTTCAGTTTGCTCATTAGATTTTCCATTGAATTCCATCTTCCTTTTCTTATCAAACCCATGTGACTGATGGGTTACTCCAATCTCCATCTTGACTTTGAGAGCACATCGAACGATTTCCTTGTAGCTATTGAAGTCCCTTATGGCTAACGCCATTCGAAGACTTGGTTTTAAGCCACTAAAGAATCGATCGATCTTACTCTCAGGTTGGATAATAATACCAGAAGCGTACCTTGCAAGTCTTGTAAAATATGCTTCATAGGTACCAACAGATTCATCATCCCTTTGCTTCAGTTCAAGAAACTCTTTCTCCATCTTTGTTCGGAGAATACGAGGGAAGTACTTATTGAAAAATAAGTTCTTGAACTCGTCCCATTCCATAGACTCAATTTCATCCCTTTGCCTCGTATTCTTAACAAGATTCCACCATTGATCAGCATCTCCTTCCAAACGATACACTACTAGGATGACTTTATCATGTTCAGAACATTGAAGAACTGAAAATATCTTTTCAGTAGTACTAATCCATTGTTCAGCAACTAATGGATCAGTAGACCCGCTGAAAGAATGTGGACGCTGCCTCATGAAGGATTCAACAGAATGTTGCTCCCTCCTTTGCTCGTTTGGAAATCCTGCATGATTCATAGCTTGAGAAAGTTGTGTGAGCATGGCTACAAGATTTTGCATTCCAGCTCCCATATCGTTTGGTTGCTCAGGGGGACAATCATTGCATTGCCCATCGCATTCCGCATTAACACGGTTCCTTCGGGTTCCAGCCATTGACTAAAACCAAGAAGAATAGTGTGAGCAACACTAATTATAATAGGAAACCACATAATTCAAGAATAAAATTTTCATGCTTAAGGTCTTATCCTAGGTTATTCATGTCCATTTCTAAGATTGTGTTCTATGCTTAGACTTATCCTTTGGGTTCTTACTAAGGCTTTCGCATCCTAGTTTCCAAAGGTTGACTATAACCTCCCTCTGATACCAACTATAACGACCCATACTTTACATACATTGTTAATACTTCAAAATTGAAGCACACTTATTACAACATATGACAAAACCACAAAGGACCGTATAGGTATAATGTCTTTAGAAACTGGGAAACATAAACAACTGGTTCATAAATCTTCTATAGTGTCTCCCATTTATTTCATCATATCTAGGGTCCCTTTTAGCATATTCTACTTAATATCCATCTTCCTGACCTGGGGAAAAGAAAACATAAAAGGGTGAGCTCAAATGCTCAGCAAGGGCAAATAAAGGAAATAAAAATCATATCATATCTTTTTGAAAATCAAAACCTGCAAGAGAGATCATAATATCTTATCATGGAATAAATCATAGAAGTGAAAATGAGATCCCCATAATCATAACATAAGACTTGAAACTTTGTGGCATGAACACATAATCATGGAAAATCATTTCTTGTTAGTCATGACTCATTGCCAAGACTATCTTAGTGGACAAAGTCCCTTTCTGAACCGAGTTCACTCCTCGTTTCAGTCCTGTATCACTGAACCGGTATAACCTACCATTCCAGCCCTGTCTATCTCATGAGATATAAAATATTTACCCAATGCATTGGAGGGAGATATAGGTCCCACTCATCTTATAATGAATCCTTTCTTATGTGTGCCACATAATCATAAAACATACATCATCGCATAACACATGTAACAAAAATGGGATTCTTGAAACATCATGACATCATAAATAAATTCATATAAGATAAAGGAATTCATAAAAATAATTCCATCACAACACGATCAAATCAATGTAATAATAGGGATAAAAACAGAACCCTTTATTATCTTAGATGGAAAATAATTTTGATAAAATACTTAAACTCCATTCTTGAGGAAAAATATCCTTTCTACTTCAAAAACACTTTTCGTTTCTTAACATGTCATACAATTATAAAATAAAAGAAGTTGATTAAAAATAAACTTGAAAACTTATATAGGAAGCTTCTTAAGAATCCATTCATGTCGTATAAGTTAAAAAAACATTCTTTGTACTTTTGTCGGAAAAGTCAAAAAAGTACCTCGTACAAAAAAAATGACAAAAGATTCCTTTCATATTCTTTACTAAACACTCACCGAAGGGTAAAATTGGATTTAAACTATTGTAAGTGGATGGAAACAATATTACATATTTAGGGAACATGGATGTGGATGATAAAATACACCCCAGTAATTACCAAAGTAAAAACAATCTCGGATAAAAGTGAGATTGTGATATTTCCCTTACCTTAGGTCCGATTTGCTTTGTTCGTGTCCGAAGCTCCTGTATAATGGTTTAAATAATGTTATTGACTTATTCCAGAATCATACATATTGATATGATATCATATATGGTCATATTATTAGCTTCTTGTTAGTAATATTTCATTGTTACTTGTTACTCGGGTCTTTATAACTTTTTGTTCTTATGCGTGTTTTGTCGAATAAATTCTTATTCTTATCTTTAGGTTATAGATACTTCATTTCCAGAATGGTATTAGTGTATTATATACCATATTAATTCATTCAATTCATTTATATAATCATTATGAAATGAAGATCATGTAGAACGAGTCGCATCACATCGTGGAGACGGTATTCCGTACGTACGCACGAGTGATGATATCGTTCCTATGATCGTGTAATTGTATTGGAGTATATATATATTATTTCAGTATCAATATTACTTCATAATAATCATATATAGTTACTCATTACACCATTATACCCATCCTTGTAAGGTGATGGTGGAAAATAGATTACACCACGGCGTGGAGACGGTATTCCGTACGTACGCACGCGCGGTGATTTCATTTTTCCGTAGGATGGATAGAAGGTGAATTAGGGTTGTTTCATATTTATAATAACATATAAGTATGTAATTAATACTGATGTTATTACTTTGTCATGAAACAACTAAAGAAGAAGAAGTTGAAGACGAAAGAAATTGAAAAGATCGGTAATGGATATTACCTCTTCTTTGGAACGCCTCTTTGAATCCTCCACTTAGGGAACTGAGATTGGTCTTTGAAGAAGACCAGGACCTCTAGGATTATTCTAGGGAAGTGGAGAGGAGAAAATGGCAGGGGTTGGCCGAGCTTGAGTGCTCAAATTGGTGTGAGGAGGAGGGGGAGGAGGTGCCCTTTTATAAGGGAGGAGAGGGGCACCTTAGGAATATCTCAACATATTATTTTATATTAGAGTCAAAATCGGTTTATAATGGTTCCAAAGGGTCTTATTTCGAAGCTAAAGTGGGGATGGGTCGAAATCCTATCAACCAATAGGATTTAGACAAGTTTAGGGTATTATTTTAACCTTATCAATTAGATTTAACTCTAAGTTAATTAATTTAACTTTTACCGTGTCTTTTTGTTTTCTTTCACTATATGGTTAATACACTTACTATAACATGCCAAACGAACCCCAAATTGTTTATTATTAATATATATATCCTTATCTAAGTCATTTGGCCGAACCTTATATTTTTAGGAATAAAATAACAATTAGTAATATAATATTTGATTTAAAAACTATTTTGTGTCAATTTTGACACTATTTGATATATGATTTTTGTGAAAGTCATAACAGAATTATATGTTCGAACAAAGTTTATTAAATCAACAATAATATATCATAGTAACCTAGAAAATTAGTGGAATTCATAAAAAGTCTCAAATTACATTTATTTTGGTGTTTATAACATCAATTATGTCAATATTTCATTAATAAGATAATTACTGCCTCATCTTTGTGTCATAAATAAATTAAATTATTTGATGTCTACAAATTACAAATAAAATATCATCATGTATGAAATCTTTTTAGCTTTCTAATGAATATTTACAATTGAATTTATCTTATGTATAACCCCATATTAAAAATAATTTACTTATTAAACTTTGATTTTAACTATTTTAACCCTTCTTTAAATAAATAAATAATAAATGTCCTAATCTAATCCAAGTGGGCCTAAATGGTCATATTTTATTTCTAAGTTTGTTTTTGGTCGAATTACACTTGTACAATAGAATTAGGACATGTGTTAGGGTAATATTAATATCATATTTACCCTTAGTTACCCTATTTACTATCAACCGCGGTAAAAAAAGTAAAAAGTTACTATTCACCAAAAAATTATTTTCATCTCATTGAACCACATTTTAGTCCTTGATATTAACCGTGTCTCTCGGATTTTCGAAATTCCATTCACAGAAGCGGTAAAATTAAGTTTTATGCAAAATTCAGTTTTTTAACCTACCACTTAGTGGTTTCACTATTCATCAAAAATTGAATGTTTTCAGAAAAATACCAAAATTTCACCCTAGGCTAATTTCGATATTCTGAGTCCAAAAATGAAGTCCATTTTGAAAAATAAAATTTATAAAATTTCAAAAAGTTGTTATTACTATTCATAACGGCTAGTTTTAATAGCATATTGTTGATTAGTGAAACTCGGTATTGCGTACGACGCAAGCTATCGAGGAAGGTTGCGATTGCGTGTAAAGCAAGCCAAGCAAGTGTTGTGTAGAAAAAGATTCCTTTGATGATTTATATGACATAAAAGTCTCGGGTGTGTTTTAGTGTTTTAATCTAGTTATGTAATATATAATTTTCATTGGATATGAATTTTTAATCATGTGTAGTAATGATTTTATGTAAAAAAATACTAAAATATGAGATAGTCATAACTTCAAAGGATCCTTCCATTATTCCTGAAACCTATACCCTTCCCCAACTAGTTAAGTTTTCTCCCCCTATATTAAACAAGAAAAAATTGAGGTAGAAGGGTAGAATGAATAATAAAATCAATGTAAAAGTGATGTAGTTGAAAATATGGAGCATTTTTTGTGATCCTCCTTCTAAGCCTATAGTATGTTCTACCTTCTGGTATCTGTCCCGCCTTATAGAATCCATACATCTTTAATTAATAAGAAACATAATCCCTCATATTTCTCCAGTATCAAATTTTGGAATCCCCTTTATCCACCAATGTTATTTATCCTCTCTCTATCTGAAATTCATATATGATTATTGTCAAAAATAAGTATTCAACCAATTTTCCATGTTTTTAGGAGTATTTTTGACCTCATTAAATGTGAATATTTCCCTCTTAATGGGTTTTCATAATTATAACCTTGAGACCCATAGTGTATCTCATATGAGTCTAAGGATATCCGGCTATGAAATTTCCTTTCATTGATGATCTATGGTATGGTTATAGAAAATTATTACATAGATATTTATTATTGTAAATGGTTTTCATGGGCATGGAATAACCACTCCTTCTGTGTAACAACTTCTATATTCTTGGTAATTTATCCAAAATTAATCTACAACTATTATCTAAACCTCTAAAATGAAACTCTCCATTCTATGGTAAAACCATTTGATGTTTAATTCACTTAAATAACATCACTTCCGAATTAATCACCATTATGATGCCATGAAATGACTTTTTTGTTTCTCTTTAATTGCCAATTTTTTGAAGAAAAATGCCATTTTCAATTTTCTACATTCCCAAAATAGAGTGTAAATACATATGGTGGAGTACCATTTTCTTATATATTATTCATAATTGATACATATAAGTTAGTAATACTTTGACACAACCACCATTCTATTATTTATGACTTATTACTATGAATCTTATACTCTTGGCATCTCCACATGGATGCTCGACCTGCACAGTGTAACACCCAACTCTAGAATTTTTTCTCACTAAAAAATGTTCTACTTCCAATCTTGGGATGTCCATGGTGCATGCCATCTACCATTGTGTAGTTTAACATTCCTTTGTGATCCCATGAAATAGTGGTGGTGGAAATGGCATAGATCTTTTTATCATTCCATTGGGACTTTGCAGTTGGTGGATCAATATTCTATTGAATGTATAACTTCAATCATTTTCAAAAAAGAATTCACCGAAGTCCCATGAGGATCTAGATACCATTCATGTTTATCACAGGCCTCAAAGTGGTCCTTCGGATTGAGATAAATCACTCATGTAGATGAAGTGGGATTTCTAGTGTCTTGTAATGGTGGTTCAACGATGTAGAGGGTAGCCATAAGTGTCAATGGTTATTTCTGAGTGTGGGGTAGTAGAGATGACCAAGAAGTGGCACATATTTTTTAAATGATGAATCATGTATAATAATAAATTTTCCTACATTGAAAATATGCCTTCTCTAGTTCCTTAATATATTCTATTTCATGAATCCCTTTGCTCAGAATCCCTTTATAGGGATGGAATCCTGTATACTAAACCAACACACATACATGGGCCTGTACCAACATGCATGGGCCAATCATAAGCTATTATTCAATATATATATGAAACATGTACTCTATTCATCTGACTTTAAAGTCATTCCTTGTGGGTTTTGTTGGCTGATTTTCCCTTCATGGTTGGTCTAGTTAGATTTCATCCCTTAGATTGAGTGACAAGATGGTCTAACCATTTTTACCTAAAATTTATTTCAGACACTGAGTAAATATAATAAAATAATAGTAAAATCAAACATCAAAATTTACACATTAGTAGCCATATTTAAATTTTATATTTAAATGTTATTTAACACAATTTAAATGAACAATTAATTACATGGTAAAACCATATTAAATGAATGGAATCATTTAACAAAATTTTAATTTTTTTAATAATAAATGTTTTCATCAAATACCCTCATCCTTGATCTATTCTTTTCCTCTAGGATAAAATTTCAAAATTAAATTAAAGAGGAAAAAGATGCTACCAATATTCAAAACTCAAATAAATTACGCAGAATGATTATCAATGTAAAACAAAACATTAATGTTCCATGTAAAACATTATACATGTTTATGGACAAAGTTACAAAACATCAAATGATAAAGTGGATAATTGACTATATCATAAACTGTTAAATTCAATGAAAATTTAAAAAATTGTGTTCCTATTATATGTGAATTTGGTTAATGTCATTGTATCAACCTAATATCATGTTAAGTAATCATTACATGGGTTGGAGAATCTTGAGATGTTCCACCAGTTCACAAGGTAGAATCCCAAGGAACTTCTTCATATCTCTCATTAATATTTAATGGGCCTCCTTCTTCTTCTAAATACACTTTCTTTCCTTGGATTTAAAATTTTTTTCTCCCAATATTTTTTCCCCAATTTCAATTATTTTTCCCAAATGACTAGAAACACTTCTTTGATAATATCATTCATCTTAGAAGTTTTACATGGCTTAAATATTGGTTTATTTTAATACCTATTACATTTCACTACATATGGGACCTCTCCTTCCATCAATGTTACGTATATTTTAGAATTATAACCTTTAAAAAAAATCTCCCACAAAATTCATCCAGTATATGAATTTTTTTTGTATGTAACTTTAATGTTGATATGGTCACATGTTGTTATCTCTCAGATTTTATCCTTAGTATCTCACTAAAACTTCCCGTTGCTGATTTCCACTTTATTGGAAAGGACATGTTAAACCAGTAATGATAATCTTTGTGATCAGAATTACCACATCACATGAAAAATCCATGAAAGGTGATTTCCTAGATATTTTCTTAATCTATCTAGATTTTAATTGTTGTTATCTTGACGTAAGGAAAACCTCACTTTCCTTAAGGGGTTGCATCCTTGTTTTCATATAATTCACTTACCTTGATATGGAAGATGAACCCTCTGTTTTCTTGGTTCATATATTATAAGTTTTATTTTTAAAATATATAATTTTAAATAAAAAAAATTATTTTGAAATATATTTATTATAAATTTACATTTTTAGCTAAATTTTTCATCTTATTGGTCTCAAAAGATTCTCCACTTAACATTTCAGATTTATTATAGTCTTATTTTCCCTTTTTCAAATTGAGTTGTACTGTGAGACATATGGATCATGTCTCTGAATGTTCTTCTTCTTTTTCATGTAGTTTCTTTCTCATATCATAGGTAATCCTTTCATGAAAAACTTCTTTAAATATATGCTTCTTGATTTCATCAACATATGATGCTTCCTTCTGAGAAACCAACATTTTATTTTTATTATCAATATTTTTCTTGGGTTGATTGTAGTTTCCATTAACCTCATAATCTGTGTTCTATAATTCTGTATAATATTATATTAAATTATAAAAGAAATAATATATAAGGCCCCAGACATAAACCTTACTTAATCCTGAGTTATTACAAGATTACACATTGAGGATCTTTTTAGGTTTAGAGTTTTAGAGAATTAGATCATAAAACTTGCATTACATTCCACATTTAAACAAAGTGGTTACATAAAAGATAGTATTCATTTTTCCCATCAACGGAAACATATTTAAAAGAAAACATGGATTCATTCTTGACACTTCCTTGACACTATCATCATATCATGTACCATTCCCTTGACCTGAGAAAAACATTTCAAAAACATGGGATGAGAATAAAAAGCTCAGTAAGGGTTATAAAATTATGGAAAGGAAACATGAGTTCATATATACATAAGAATGAAATCATATATTACACATAAAACATAAGCACTTTAACATACCTCATCAAATCATGAATAAATCATAGAAATCATAAGACATAAAGGTAACTTGAGGCATTCATAACATTCTTACGTAGGGAGTAACCCTCTTGGTTACGTTTGGAATACCCATCACGGTATATTCCCTAAAACTCTTTGGAGAAACCTTAAAGTTTAACTCATTCACATTACCCAATGCATTGGAGAGCTATATTGGGCTCACCTGCCCTTAGTTTATCACAGAACCACCCGTCTTCATAACAATGCCCAAGAACCATAACTTAATCATATCACATAAAACATTCATAAAAGAATACATAACATTTCCACTTTCAATCACAAGATATCAATACAAAACATTGATATAAAAACATTATTAAAACCATTTTAAATACCAAAATAAAAGAAAATTAAAACATGGTATTTATTTTTCATTTAAAAAAGGTATGGCTTGTAGAGGAAGCCGAAACTCAAATAATGGTCACGACGGTGGAGAAGTCGTTGTCGCCGCATACGTACGAAAAAAACATTCCCTTTTGTCGTTTAGTAAACTCTTCATATAAAAATATTACTTTTGAATAAACTTAAAAGTCAAAGGGGTTTATACCCCATATAAAAGAAAGTTGTGTATAGAACAAAATATGCCTCAATGAAAGGAGATTGAGACGAAGTCCCTTACCTCGTATCCGAATTGACTCGATCGTTCTTGAATATCCTGAATAATAAACATGAGATAATTTCTAATTTATTAAGAAAATTTTTCAAGTTTATTATTCCTTTTATATCACTGATTACCATGTCATGAACTGTATGTAATTATTTAAGTTAATAACGATCGTTTTAACGATCATTGGTACTTGGGTCAAAAATAAACTCTTTATAATTACAAGTTGATCATGTGGTAAAATATACATTATATCCAGAATTATATTAATGATTTAGATATCATATATGTTATATATATCCACTATATACATGCATTTATAATATTACATTACATTTAGAGGTAACAAATGAAATGCACCGTTCATGGAGACTATAAGCCGTACGTATGCATGAAAACTACTTCCATTTCTATTTCTTATGTAATGGAATTAAAACATAATGATACATAATAGTATTATAATTCAAGAATGGTATCATATATAATATCATTAAATCTATCCTTTATACGTACCACATATGGTATTAACGAATCAAATCACTTTGAGGGGGTGGTAGTCTGCACTTCCTAAAATGAAATTATCGTGTTTACCCACAATGGAAACCATAAAGGTATGACACAAATGAAAAATAAAGAATCATAAGGAAAATATAAATATAATATATATCATATATAAATATAGTTTCATCTTAATGGCCAACTTTGAAGGTGTTAGAAGAATATTCAGCAATCATCATTTCGGGAGGCATAAATCCGCCATCCATGGAAACAGAATTCTTTTTAACCGTTAGATGTAGGTGTGTGTAAGTGTAGCTCAAATCCTAATTATAAAAACATCCTAGTATATTGAATATACTGTAGTTGTTAAAAAAGTAATGAATAAAAAGAGTTTAGGGGGTTGGAGAAGCAAAATAAAACAAAAGGACACAAGAGAAGACACTACCTTTAAGATGGGTAACACTTTTTGATTTGAGCTCAAAGGCTTCCTTGGAAAGACGTCTTCCCAATGAGAGGCTTCTAGGAGTAATAGAGGGATGTGGAGAGGCTAAATGGTCTGGTTTTGGCTGAGCAAAAGGCTTGAGAGGTGTGGATAAAGAGGTAGATGTGGGGGCCTTTTATAAGAGGAGAGGAGGGCCACTCTTGGAAAGTTACAAGATGTAACTTTATTTTCAAATGGGTTTCAGATTTTAAAGGTTCCAAATTGATTTATTTCAAGGATAAGGTGATAAATGTTCGAAATATACTCAAAACATAGGTCTTTGACAAGTGTAAGTTATAGTTTTACATTATCTTTTCATTTTATTTAAATCCTCTATTAATGAGGCAATCGTTGCATCATCATGATGTCATAAATAATTTAATTTATTTAATGTCTAAAAATTATGAAAAAACTACTATGATGTAGGAAATATTTTTATATTTCCAATGAATATTTATAGTCCATAAGATAATTTATGTAGAAAAAATTAAAAATGTTTTACTCAGGTGATACATTCTTTGTTATATTTAACTTTCTTTAAAAATAAAAAGTTAAAAGGTCACTTTCACACAAAAGTGATTCTATGGGGTCCCCAAGTTTGGAACAAGGAATCCCATCGTCATACATGAGAAAACTAGAAGCATTATTACACATGTTGTGGTCATTTTTTATTCTTATTATATTATTTTATTATCCTTAACTACCTGATTACTCATTAATCAAGACAATTTAAGATAATTACCGTCGTTACTATTCATAATGTCCAAAAACAAAATAGTCTTAATTACATAATTTAGACCATCTGATTACAAATATGGAATCCATTTTACTGAATTCCAATCATATAAATTGCAATAATGAAATTAAAAATAATTCCCATTGTCAAAACAAATAACGGGTTTTTTTGAAACAATATCTACGAAAAGTTTGGCACTTTTTTATGCCCAATTACAAAGTGAAATTAATCCCAATGACCACCATTGGATTACATGGTAAAAATATATTCTATTTACACTTTAAAACTAATTAAAATTATAATATAACAATTTAATCAAATTAGATGAAAAAGAAGTTTTGATGTAAAATGCAGTATTCTTCACTATTCATTAAAAAAATGAACATTGTCAGAAAAATACAAAAAAATAATCCAATGTAAATTTCAATGTCCCAATCATAAATAATAAGTTTATTTTGAAAAATAGAGATTATAAAATTTTCAAAAGTTTTATTTAAAAAAATGTTTTTCCATCAAAAGTTAGTAAAACAATCTTTTAGAAATATTAGTGTATTACATGCTTAAGATTGGATTTATTCTCATTTTAAGCCTCTAAAACACTATCTAATTCATAAATAGACATATATATGAATATATATTATTCATTACTTACTTGAGATGTTACATCCTTCCCCCCTTTAGAAAATTGTGTCCCCGCAATTTATTTACTTATCGAATAAGTGGGGGTATTTATCCCTCATTGCATTTTCAGATTCCCATGTTGCCTCTTCAATCATGTGGTTTTTCCACAAAACCATTACCCAATGAATCACCTTATTCCGTAACACTTTCTCCATGTGGTCAAGAATCTGGATCGGTTGTTCCTCATAAGATAGGTTCTCTTCCAGCTGAACTACCTCTGGTCTCAAAACATGAGATGGATCTGGCATGTACTTCCTTAACATTGAAACATGAAAAACATTGTGTACCTCAGATAAACTCGGAGGTAAAGCCACTCAGAAAGCAACTGATCCAACTATCTCTAGAATTTCATATGGTCCATTGAACCTTGGACTTAGCTTTCCTTTCTTACCAAATCGCATCACACTTTTCCATGGTGAGACTTTGAGAAAAACATGATCACCTACCTCAAAAGAGAGATACTTCCTCCTGTTCTGCGCATAAATCTTCTGCCCGCTCTGAGCTGTTCTCATGTGTTTCTGTATCAGCTAAACTTTTTCTGCCAACTCTCCTACCAATTCTGGTCCCATAAGCTTCCTTTCACCCACTTCATCCCAGAAAGCTGGAGTTCGACACTGCTTCCCATATAACGCCTCAAATGGTACCATCTGTACACTTGAATGAAAATGGTTATTATATGAAAATTCAACCAATGAAAGATGTTGGTCCCAAATTCCCTGATAATCCATAGAACAAGCACGTAGCATATCTTCCAATGTCTGAATTGTTCGTTCTGACTGCCCATCTGATTGAGGATGAAAAGGTGTACTAAAATTTAATTCAGTACCCAATGACTTCTAAAGGCCTTTCCAAAAGTTAGAACTAAACCTAGGATCATGATCAGATAAAATGGAGAGGGGAACTCCATGTAACCTGACTATCTCTATAAGATACAAACAAGAAAGTTGATCTAAGGAAAAAGTATCTCATATAGCAAGGAAAAGAGCAGATTTAGTCAAGCGATCAACCATAACCCCGATTACATTATTACCTCGAGGTGTCTTCAGCAATCCCACAACGAAGTACATGGATATATTCTCCCATTTACACTCTGGTACTGGTAATGGCTGAAGCATCCCTTTAGGTAACTGCCGCTCTTCTTTAACTTGTTGACAAGTCAAACACTTCACAGTATAATCAGCAATATCCCTTTTCATTCCGTCCCACCAGTAATACTCCCAAAGATCTCTATACATCTTAGTACTTCTTGGATGAACTGAAAACGGAGAAATATGAGCTTCACATAAAAACTCTCTTTTCAACTGTGAATCAAAAGGCACACACAATCTCTTTCCAAATCTAAAAACACAATCATTATCAATGTTGAATTCAGGAAACTTACCCTTATGAACCAGCTCTACCATTTTCGACAACTCACTATCTTGCTTCTGTGCTTGCTTGATTCTGTCTGATAAAGAAGATTTCACTGATACCTAAAACAAAATAGAAGGACATCCTGCACCAACAACATTTATGCCAAATTTCATCAAATCCTTAACCAAAGGATTAAATTCCCAACACAACATTGTTAATGAAGCATTACTTTTTCGAATCAAAGCATCAACCACTTTATTTTCTTTTCCCTGATGGTAATAAATTGTACAATTATAATCCTTAATTAATTCTAGCCATCTCCTCTGTCTCATGTTCAATTATTTCTCAGTGAATATATGCTTTATACTTTTGTGATCGGTATATATTTCACACTTTACTCCATACAAATGATGCCTCAAAATTTTTAAAGCGAAAACAACATCAGCTAATTCCAAATCATGTGAAGGGTAATTTACCTCAAGAGATTTAAACTAACGTGAAGCATAAGCAATTACCTGACCATTCTGCATTAGGACACAACCAAGTCCTTTCAATGAAGCATCACTGTAGATAACAAACTCACCATTCCTGGAAGGTAGTGCCAAAACTAGAGCATTCAACAATCTTCTTTTCAATTCCCGAAAACAATCATCACATTCTTTTGTCCAGATAATCTTAACACCCTTCCGAGTTAGCTTATTAATTGGACTAGATAGCCATGAAAAATTTCTAAAAAACCTTCGGTAATAGCCTTCCAAACCAAAGAAACTACAAATCCCAGTTACATTTTTGGGCCTTGGCCATTCTTCAACAACCTTTGTTTTTGCTGGATCAACAGTTATCCCATATTTAGAAATAATGTGACCAAGGAAATAAATTTGTTGCAACCAAAACCCACACTTGGTGAATTTACCATACAATTTCTTTTCTTTAAAGGTTTGCAAAAAAACCCTAAAATGTCTTTCATGCTCCTATTTAATTTTAGAAAACACCAAAATATCATCAATAAAAACCACCACAAACTTATCTAAGAACTCATGGAAAATTATATTCATTAAGTCCATGAATACAGAAGGTGCATTGGTTATCCCAAAAGGCATTACTACAAATTCATAATGGCCACATCTTGTACGAAACGCAGTGTTCGGAACATCTTCTTCATTTACCTTCAGCTGATGGTACCCCGATCTCAGGTCAATCTTTGAAAAATACTGAGCTCCCTGGAGCTGATCAAATAAATCATCGATATGAGGAAAAGGATATTTGTTCTTAACAGTGATGTTATTAAAGGATCTATAATCAATTCAAAGTCTCATAGAACCATCTTTTCTTAACAAATAAAACTGGAGCACCCCATGGTGATGTGCTAGGTCGAATGAAACCTTTCTCTAATAAATCTTGCAATTTCTCCTTCAACTCTAAAAGTTCAGTTTGAGCCATTCGATAAGGTGGTTTTGAAATTTTCTTAGCATCAGGAACTAAGTCAATAGTAAATTCAACTTCCCGATCTGGTATTATTTCAGGAAACTCATCAGGAAAAAATCAGGATACTCATTTACCACTGGCACATCATTAATCTGAAAAGTTCCCATGTTTTCAATGACATGTGCAAGGTAACATTCATCTCCATCTTTTACAAGTTTCTCGACCTCTTGATATGTTATCAACAGTAAGGGTTCATTATTGTACACAAACTGAAAGTATTTCTGAAAATAAACTTCTTTAGCTCTACAATCAATCTTAGCATGGTAAATATAGATCCAATCCATACCCAAGATAACATCAAACTATACTAGAGGTAAAAAAATAAGGTTCGCAAGTAGGTTCTTTCCACAGATAATGATAGGGAGATTCTTATAAAATTTTTTTGCCTCAACATTTACCCCAGGTGTTTTTACCACAAGTTCCGGAGTCATTTCTTGAGATGGTATTCCCATTTTACTAGAAAAGTTTTCAGAGAAGAAAGAATGTGTAGACCCCGAATCAAACAACACACTGGCATAATCTGAAAAACAAAGTACCTGATACAACTTCATTTGATGGCCTGACATCTGTTGAAGTAGTTTCAAAGGATTTCACCACCCCTTTCTGCTTGTAGTACAACTGCTTCCCATCACTCGAGCTCTTGGCCGGACACTAATTTTCATAGTGACCCATCTCATTGCACTTAAAACATTTCACTAACTATAAATCAAATTTGGTCTTACTATCACCTTTATATTTTTTTAGTGAAATCACGAGCCTTATGTCCCATCTTACCGCATTGGTATCACTTTACAGAATTCAAAGGACATTCCCCAGCATGCCTTTTACCACATTTATCATAAACTGGAAACTTAGTTTTCTTACTGTCAGACCTTTTTGAACAATTATTTCCTTTCTCCTACCACCTCGGTCACTTCTTCTGCTGGTTGTTATAGAACACTTGATCATCAGAAAACTCCATTTCCACCTTCTCAGAACATCGAACAAGCTTTTCATAACTTTTAAACTCACGATAAGACAATTCCCTTAGATTTTTTTGCTTTAATCCTGAGTAAAAACAATTGATTTTACTGTCAAGGTATCGGATAAAATTTAGAGTATACCTTGACAATCGAGTGAACCTTTTTTCATAGGCAGCCACTGAGTCCTCCTCTTGCCTAAATTCCAGGAATTGTTTTTCCATCCTAATTCGAACAGCCCTAGGAAAATACTTTTCATGAAATATACCTTTTAATTCATCCCAGTCGAGAGCATCAATCTCATCAGAATCCCTGATATTTTTAACCATCAACCACCACTAATCTGCTTCACCCTACAAATTGTAAAAAACAAGACTAACCTTTTGATTTTCTAAACACCCCATGACATCAAAAATATTCTCTAGTGCTTTAATCCACCCTTCAACTAGCACAGGGTCAGATGATCCTCTGAATGACGGGGGATGTTGCCTCATGAAATGTTCCACCACTGACATGTTCCTCTGCGGTTGATCTGGCTGATCTCATGCATAGATATCACCACCATTTATCACTTGAGTCAACTGCGCCATTACTGCAACAAACTGTTCAGTTCCAATTCCAACCATCTCAGGATACTGATTTGAAAGGTCATTTCCTTCTGTATGCCTTCCTAACACTGCTTCCCTGTTTCCTCTATGGAAAACCATTCTGATCAAACATGTCTTAGATGAAGCAACATGGAAATCCTCAAATGCTATATCATTTCAATTTGACCATACAAAAAATATTTTTGGATAATCATTTTATAGAATTATAACTCCTAAAGTTATCTAAACCGACCTCTGATACCAACTATAAGGCCCCAGCCTTAAACCTTACTTAATCTTGAGTTATTACAAGATTACACATTGAGGATCTTTTCAGGTTTAGAGTTTTAGATAATTAGATCATAAAACATGCATTATATTCCACATTTAAAAAAATTGGTTACATAAAAGATAGTATTCATTTTTCCCATCAACAAAAATATATTTAAAATAAAACATGGATTCTTTCTTGACACTTCCTCGACACTATCATCATATCATGTACCTTTCCCTTGACCTGTGAAAAACATTTCAAAAACTTGGGATGAGCATAAAAAGCTCAGTAAGGGTTATAAAAATATGGAAAAAATGAGTTCATATATACATAACTCTGAAATCATAATTTACCCATAAAACATAAGAACTTTAACATACCTCATAAAATCATGAATAAATCATAGAAATCATAAGACATAAAGGTAACTTGAGGCATTCATAAGATTATTACGTAGACAGTAACCCTCTTGGTTACGTTTGGAATACCCATCATGGTATATTCCCTAAATCTCTTCGGAGAAATCTTAATGTTTAACTCCTTCGTATTACCCAATGCATTGGAGATCTATATCGGGCTCACCCACCCTTAGTTTATCACGGAACCACCCGTCTTCATAACAATGCCCAAGAACCATAACTTAATCGTATCACATAAAACATGCATAAAAGAAACATAACATTTCATCGTTTCAATAACATGATATCAATACAACACATTAATATAAAAACATTATGAAAATCATTTTCAATACCAAAATAAAATAAACATAAAACATGGTATTTATTTTTCATTTTAAAAAAGGAATGGCTTGTAGAGGAAGCCGAAACTCAAATAATGGTCATGGTGGCGGAGAAGTGGTTGTCGCTGCATACGTATGACAAAAAAACATTCCCTTTTGTCATTTAGTAAATGCTTCGTATAAAATTTTTCCTTTTGAATAAACATAAAATTCAAAGGGGTTTATACACTGTATAAAAGAAAGTTGTGTATAAAACAAAATATGCCTCAATGAAAGGATATTGAGAGGAAGTTCCTTACCTCGTATCCGACTTGACTCGATCGTTCTTTAATCTCCTGAATAATAAACTTGAGTTAATTTATACTTTCATAAGAACCTTTTTCATGTTCATTATTCCTTTTATATCACTGACTACCATATCATGAACTTTATGTAATTATTTAAGTTAATAACGATCGTTTTAACGATCATTAGTACTTGAGTCAAAAATAAACTCCTTATAATTACAAGTTGTTCATGTGGTAAAATATCCATTATATCCAGAAATATATTCATGATTTAGATATCATATATGTCATATATATCCACTATATACATGCATTTATAATATTACATTACATTTAGAGGTAAGAAATGAAATGCACCGTTCATGGAGACGGTAAGCCGTACATACACATGAACGCTACTTCCATTTCTATTTCTTATGTAATGGAATTAAAACATAATGATACATAATAGTATTATAATTCCAGTATGGTTTCATATATAATATCATTAACTCTATCTTTTATACGTACCACATACTGTATTAATGAATTAAATCACTTTGAGGGGGCGGTAGTCCGCACTTCCTAAAATGAAATTATCGTGTTTACCCACAATGGAAACCATAAAGGTATTCCAGAAATGAAAAATACAGAATCATAAGGAAAATATAAACATAATATATATCATATATATATATAGTTTCATCTTAATATCCACCTTTGAAGGTGTTAGAAGAATATTGAACAATCATCGTTTCGTGAGGTAGAAATTCGCCATCCACAGAAACAGTATGCTCTTTAACAATTAGATGTAGGTGTGTGTAAGTGTAGCTCAAATGATTATTATAACAACATCCTAGTATATTGAATATACTGGAGTTGTTATAAAATAAATGAATAAAATGATTTTAGGGGGTTGGAGAAGCAAAATAAAAAAAAAGGACACAAGAGAAGACACTACCTTTAAAATGGGTAACTCTTTTTGATTTGAGCTCAAAGGCTTCCATAGAAAGACTTCTGCCCAATGTGAGTCTTCTAGGAGTAATAGAGGGATGTGGAGAGACTAAATTGGCAGGATTTGGCCGATCCAAAGTCTTGAGTGGTGTGGGTAAGGAGGTAGAGGTGGGGGCCTTTTATAAGAGGAGAGGAGGGGCACTCTTGGAAAGTTACAAGATGTTACTTTATTTTCCAATTAGTTTCGGCTTTTAAAGGTCCCACATTGATTTATTTCTAGGATAAGGAGATAAGGGTTCTAAATATACTCATCCAACAGGTCTTTTACAACTGTAAGTTATAGTTTTATCATTATCTTTTCATTTTATTTAAATCCATTATTAATGAGGTAATCGTTGCATCATCATGATGTCATAAATAATTTAATTTATTTAATGTATAAAAATTATGAAACAAATAATATGATGTAGGAAATATTTTTACCATTCCAATTAATATTTATAGTCCATAAGATCATTTATGTAGACAAAATTAAATTTTTTTACTCAGGTGATACATTCTTTGTTATATTTAACTTTCTTTAAAAATAAAAAGATAAAAAGTCACTTTCACACAAAAGTGATTCTATGAGGTCCCCAAGTTTGGAACAAGGAATCCCATGGTCGGCCATGAGTCAAAAAGTAGCATTAAGACACATTTTATGGTAATTTTTTATTATTATGATATTATTTTAATATCCTTAACTACCCGATTAGTCATTAATCAAGATAATTAAAGATAATTACCATCGTTACTATTCATAATTTCAAAAAACAAACGAGTATTAATTACATAATTTGGACCTTCTGATTCAAAATATTGAATCCATTTTACCAAATTCTAGACATATAAATTGAAATAATTAATTTAAAAATAATTCCCATTGTCAAAACAAAAAGCGGGTTTTTTTGAAACAATATCTATGAAAAGTTTGGCACTTGTTTATGCCCAATTCCAAAGTGAAATTAATCCCAATGACAACCATTGGATTACATGGTAAAAATATATTATATTTACACTTTAAAACCAATTAAAAATATAATCTAACCATATAATCAAATTAGATGAAAAATCAGTTTTGATGTAAAATGCAGTATTTTTCACTATTCATTAAAAAATAAACATTGTCAGAAAAATACCAAAAAATTATCCAATGTAAATTTCAATATCCCAATCATAAATAATAAGTTTATTTTGAAAAATAGAGCTTATAAAATTGTCAAAAGTTTGATTTATAAAAATTTTTTGCCATCAAAAGGCTGTAAAACTATCTTTTAAAAATATTGGTGTATTCTATGCTTAAGATTGGATTTATTCTCATTTTAGGCCTCTAAAACACTATCTAATTCATAAATATAAATTTATAAGAATATATATTATTAATTACTTACTTGGGATGTTACATAATATGTTGTCAATTATTCTATATTGAATAAGAAATTCTAGGTTTTTTGGATACCCACCTACCTTGTGGTTTTTTCAATGGAAAAGTAATCTCCTATGGATAAAAATTCATAACGAATAACAATATATTTAATAGGTTAAGTACATTATATTATGAATATATTTGGTAAGAACATGTTTAGGTCATCGACTTGGATCTATACCTAAAAAATAATAAATTTTAGGGACTCATAAACCTAGAATATGGAATATTTAATGTTAATTAATTAAGATTCTTCATAATTCCTATATTATACCCAATTCAAAAACAGGTTAAGACAGTAATGATATATGATACTTACCAACGTATCTACTGAAAAATAATTATCATTATAATTATCATGTTTGGTAAATATGAATTTCCTTACATCATATCAATGGTAACCCTAAATACCCGTGTATTATCTGGTCTCCTATTCTTACATCATTCACTAATTTGAGATGATATTATTTCCTTAAAAAACCATGAAATCCTCACCAGGTCATATATGTAAACTCTTTCCAATCTCCAAACCGTTATATCTAATAAAAATATGTCACAAATACCCCTAGTAAGCCTCCAATGTTGATAATAAACTGAGAGAGTGACCCCTAAAGCATGTCTCCAATATTCAACATGTTTGAGACCTATGTCGAGGGTATATAAAATCTACAAATAAGAGTCATTACACTCTTTATAAAATATTAAGGATAAGATATTAAATGAGATCCACCAACCATGCACAAATCATAAATAATCAATAAATCCCAGTACATGAATGTAATTTCATAAAAATTAGAAATAACAAAAAATATTGAAACAAACAAGAATAGTTTGTGACAAAAAACATAAATGGGTCATGAAAAACCACAACAATTTTATAAGTCCTATATTAATCTACATACATTACCTTTAGACCTAAAAACACGTAATATATATAAATGGGGTGAGAATACTGGTATACTTAGTAGGATCCTTCCTAAAACCTATAATGAAAAATTGGAAAGAATCACACCAAAACCAAGTGAATAAATAAATGAAATGAACTTATTTCAAAAAATATAAAATATATAGCCTCATAAAAATGTTATTATCACTATTTAATTCGTAGAAATATAAATATACATATCAAAGCTTTAAAATAAGAACTATACCCCACATTCACTTCCCCCTAGTTATTGTTCTCACACCCTAACACCAAACATTTCGTGTTCCATCCATTTGATGAAAGATGAATGTTTATAATTTTTTATCTGATTTTCTTTATAAATTGAAACAATAGTTCATTTGAATCATGTGAATTTTTTTTAAAACTCTATGAAATTTGGGTTTGTAATGAAAAATGTATTTGATCATGACTTTTAGTGGTTATAATTTATAATTCAATTTAATTACAAGACATTAATTTTTCCCTTTTCAAAAATGATTAAAGTGAAGTGGTTTCAGAGGTTTTTGAATATTATTTTAATTATTTCCATTCATTATGGTCTTAACTAAAATAAATCATACACTAAAACCTTTAATTCTCAAATATTTTAGGAAAAAATTAAAAACATAGCTAAAAATGAATCCTTGAACCTAAAAATAAACCTTTTTAGTAAAATTGTAATCCTTTTCAATCTAATCACATGACATTTTGAGGATGAACATAAACCAGTTTATCTAAATGTAATACTTTTTGGGTGTGAATTTAATCCTTTTGTTTCATCATAAATCTTAATTATCCGATGAATTTCAGGGAATATCAATATTCTTGGTCCTGAACAAAATCCTTTTTTTTCATTGTAAGGCTTCATTCCTATGTGGAAAACAATCTTATGGAAGATCAGGGTAAAATATTTTGGGGATCCACTTGGAACATAAAGATGAAACTTTTGGACACCATGTTCCTATCATAAGACCAATAAATGGATAGAATTCAAAAATTTTAACTCCAATGGATAAGTATCATGTATTCATCCTTTAATCCCATGCACTAATAACCCATGTGGCCCATCATGAGTATCATATTTCACTTAACAGAGTAAATCCAGTTGAAACTATATTCCGCTATACTATAAATTAGTGAAACACATCACCTTATTACTCTTAAATAATGTTTATAGATCAATTTCTTTAGAGGGAAATTTTTTAACAAAAATATTTGAGTGG
Organism: Viscum album; assembly: GCA_963277665.1. Lineage (NCBI taxonomy): Eukaryota > Viridiplantae > Streptophyta > Magnoliopsida > Santalales > Viscaceae > Viscum > Viscum album. The sequence continues at coordinate 1,532,812,295 of OY728165.1, read as the reverse complement.
TCTTCACATCTCAATGCTCTAGTTGTTTATATGGGGAAAATCAATGGAGAGGATGTTGATCAATGAATTTAATGATTATTTTGGAAATAATGAAATCTTTGAGAGTTGCAAAAATATATCTTTGATACACATAAGGAGTGTAGAGATGATTCATGTAAGACCTCATGCATCTCTATTTAAAGTGAAAACTTTCATTGAAGGAGGGGGTGATTACTTGATCAAGGTATGGATATTATTCCTTATTTTCCATCATTTCTGTTTTTTATTTATTTAATCCTCTAGTTGTGGATAACTAATCCATTAGTGGCTAACTAGATTATATTCCCCTTATATATTTTTGATGAATTATGGTAATAATTAAAAATTTCTTAATTTCATTTTTTGGATTTATTTGAATTTTTTAAATGATTACGATATTTCCTTATTACTTAATTTTGAATTCATCTTCCTTACTTAACTAAATTTGACACATATGACACATAGGATTCCTACACTACATTCTAATCCTAAATTGTGGGAATAATTTAGAGGTAATGGAGATTAAAAGTTACAATGCATGTTGATATTAGAGATTAAATTGATATTTTTATTCCATTGATTAAGATTAAACTTATAATTTAGGGTAATAAAGTAAGGTTTCACTTTATTAGAGAGAAAAATAAAAAGTTAAAAAAAATATTTAATAGAAAATGTTATGGGAAATGTTAGGTTATCTGACATCATTTTAAATTTAATTAAAAACCAACCTAATTAAACAATAGTTTTCACATATCTAGCACAATAAAAAGATATGAAAACACCAAAAAACTCTCCTCTCAATATAAAACATGATTCCACTACTACTACGTTAATTTTTTTTTTCAAAATTCATATTCTGATGGAACCATGATTGGTCCTTCATCTTCCTAGAGCAATTTTCTATGAGGCTAGTGTTGTATTCCTATTTTTTTAAATGATTTCAATAAATTACTAGATAAAATTTTTCTTACATAACTGGTTTTGATATAGTGGTTGAAAAAAATATTATAGAATGACTAAAAACATTGAAAATCATTGAATATGAATAAAGGTAGTTTTTCACTATTCCTTTGAAAACATCCATATCTTCCTCTACTTCTTCAACTATAGTCACCCTAAAAAATGAATACATCAATGAAAATATATATGAAGTGATTATAACCTTAAGAGAGAGATATACACATAATTTAAAAAATGATAATTAGATTCTTTAACAAAATATTCAACTAGACTATGATATCAAAACATGAATGATTGGGTTACTACATAAATTTTATGGTTTATCTAGAGAAGTCCCCATAGAAACTTGAGAGAATTTATATTATTATGAAATAGTTTTATACATAAATGAGTCATAGATGATCAAATTAGCTGGAAGGCCATCCCCTTATACCTTAATGTTTCAGCCAAAGAGTCTATTTTAAACCACTATATTTGAGAACTCTCCACCTTGGAACAACTATAGAATGTTTTGCTCAAAAAACTCCCTTGAATTAATGATAACCCAAATAAGGAAACAAATTTTTTAAATTAAGAATGTAATTAGAGAAAACCACTAGATCTTCTTGTAATGATTCATGCAGCAGCAAATATCTTTCATATATCAGCCTTCTTAAGAACATAATTTCTTGGTATTATAATACTAAGGGTTTATGTAATGTGACTGAAACCTATTGGAAACTTCCTTTAGAGGAAAATTAATGAAAAAAATTCACCACTGATATTAGGGAACTAATTATGTAGATATCCTTAAATTCTCAGGAGTTTGATATAAGTTCCACAAAAAAGGGAGTGTATGAGATAAAAATTTATAACTCAAACTTAATTTAAAATAAATTTTAAGAACAAACCTCTCTTGTGAAATTTTTAGTTCTAAATAATGTATAAGAAAGAACACCAACTACACCCCCTCCTCCGTCACCTAAGTCTTTCAACATTATCACTCTTTGGAACACTAGAGAAATGGTTACCGATTAGTGAAACAATGTTGTGATGACATTTTCGAAAGACCAAACTTGTATCAACTACTACAAAATAATGGATTTAGATAATATTTTATTAGTAAATATGGAATATATAAACAAAAATATCAAATAAAACCATTCCATAAAGGTTTTCAACCATATCACTAAACACTATGCTTTCAAAGAAGATTTTTCTAACACTCTATAAGATGATTACTAGGGAAAGATCAAGAAACATCCATGAATGACTTCTTAAAATAAACTTTGGAGTCTTATACCACTCAAAAAACAACTCCCATCAATAAAAACTCAGCACTAAATGAGTTTCAAGGATAATATGACTAGGTTATGACTACCATCAAAGACTTTAAAATCAATTTTCATTTAAACTTTTCGATTATTTAACAACCAAACCCAATGTTAATGTTGGTTATATTTAATTACTTGTAAAAATGAGTTCAATAATAATGGTGAGCCCCCCCATCTTGAGTCGATGCTCGAAGTGAACCAGCCACTTCACTTGAAGAATTTTTACTTGAAAATTAATTCTAAAACAAGCACCAGTGGTGTCAAAAAAATTGAATAAGGATAAAATAAATGAAAATATAGCATATCTATAAAAACCCAAACCATCCTTCCCTTCATGATTAAAACCAAACAAGAATATTAGTGATCCATCATTAAGGTCCGAGATCATAAAGATATTAAAAAATTTAGAGATTAAAATTTCATTATTGGAATCCATAAAAAAAGTTACAAGGTATGAAAAATTCATCAAAGACATGTGAGGTGAGAAGAGAAGACTACAAGGGTATTAAAATATGAATTTATGTAGTGAGGCTTAGGCCCTTGTCACTCCAAAAATACCTAATAAATTCAATGACCTAGGTACATTTGATACATGTTTCAGTATAAGAGAACTCACATTTTCAAATTCACTATGTTATTTAATGTTTTTAATTAATGTAATACACTATTATGTTTAATATTCTCTATAGATAGAATATATAAAACCCACCCAATGGGTTGGAAAACATCCTTACCAAACAACTTCTTATATAGTTGTAGTTATAGATGATGTTATAGTAAAGATGAAAGGATTTCTATTCAATATTGGTTTCTATATCCAAAATATAGATGAATAAATAGGTAAATGTTATTTCCCTGTCATGAACCAACCCGGGTCGACCCTGAACCGGTTACCCGAGCCGGTCCGCGACATGTCCCGAGGTGCGTTCCCGATCCCCCGGGATGGCAACTAGTTCCAGACAACGAAATTAAACAGGTGGGAATGATTTGGCCCAAAATAAAATAAACTAAGCAGTAGAAAAATAAATAGAACAAAATCAAATAAATAATGAACAACCAACAACGCTACTAACCTGACCATGACCAAAACTCCATGTGACCCCGTGGGTCACTCTCCAATACCACAAACAATGTCGCTCAAGGTGAACAACTGAAGATGGAACCTGCAACAGAACTAAAAACAAGAAAACACTATTGGCGTGAGTATTAAAACTCAGTAGGTAGGCTCGACTAATTCTATTACCAAGGCACATACTAATAGCTAAAGAATTTATCAATTATAGGTTTGAATTAAATTATATATTATATTGGTTTCCACAGACACTTTCATTTCTAAAACAAACAACATCCCATTGCCCCTTTTAATTTAGAAACAAGTTTAATGCTTGAAAGGAACATGTGTATTTCATTTTAAAAGAATTTCTACAAACAATTCAGAATTTCAAATTTCAGTTGATAGTCAAATGGAAAACCACCCACAACACACAACACACGCTAAGGGAATTGGAAAAGAAGTGGCACACCAGGGCCAGGAATCGAACTAGACCTCTAAAACGTTCGCCACATAAAAATAAACACTAAATAAAACATGGGTCGAATCTCGGAGATTGTGAACAATCCAGAACGTACTATACAAGTGACTCATCCTGAAAGCATGCTCTAACTCGACGACGTCATAACACCCTAATGCCCAGCATAGCCCTACATGGCCTAACCGAGGGCACCAATCCCCATAGAAGCAATAACTTAGTATTTCCCTGTCATGGGTCCACTAGATAGTGCATATTATAAACTAGTGCAACAATCGTTCATAGAAAATTCACTCAATAAGTCAGGTTCCCATGTTAACACATACAATAAAAAGGGTTGCTTCCACAATGTAAATCAATCAGTCATGATGAAAAAATATCATACAAAACTCACGCAATCAACGCACACCAAAGATCACCCCTGAGTGGGTTTTCTAAAAATATTTATTTTATTTATGTGCAAAATGGTCCTTCACCAATTTTAAAGAAAAACCTAATTTCTCGAGAAAACCCAAAACCCTTGTTCAGAATAAATCATATATCATTAAAAATAGAAGTACATTTGAAATTCTGTGAATTATGTTTAATGTCCAAATGGGAATTCCATCAATACTGGGTGTCTGCTCTTCATGAAAATGTTTCAAGTGTTCGGTATAAAATAAACATCAATTTTAACACTAAATAATAATTTAAAAATTAATTATCTTATATTATTTCTCATTCATTAAAATTAATAAAGCATCAAGAAATTAATAAATTCTAAATTTAAAGTTGAGTGCAGTGGGGGACCTACCTCGGATCACTGTCCAACAAAATGGCACATCACGCCTCACAAAGACGCATAAACACGCGCAAGCCGACGACCGAAGTACTGCAGGTCTTTCTCAATGACACTCTAGAACAACGACATAACTAAAACGCATAAACACGGACTCAAAACAATTCAAACAAACAAACAGCACAAACACCAACTCGACATGCTTCCAAAACACAACTCTCACCATCTACATTATTTAATGGACTGCTTGCACCATTTATGAAACACCACTAAGTGACACAAGAAGGGTTTACACCAAAAACATGTCTTATTTTATATAAAAACACTACTTTAAAAACAAATTCATATTCAACACTTTCAAAATACCACTTTCATTCCATCCAAATAATTCAATAAATCACTAAACTGTTTATTAAATCATTTCAAGAAAAACCAAAAGGACTTTACACCAAAATAAACATAAAATCCCCCTTTTGAAACCAAATGTACACCAAGAACCATTTCACACCCAAATATACATCACATTAATGACTTTATAAATCATTTCAATAGCACAAAGAACATTATTAAATTAATTTTAAATTAATTTCAAGGGTGCGCAACAAGGCAAACACACTGAAATAATAATTTCCCACTTGAATGAAAGTCGAAAAACTCAAATAATACATTTCACACCTCAAAATTTGGCCAATGAACACATTTATAAAACCAAATAAAATAATAAATTGATAAATTGATACAAGGGTATGGAACCACATACCTTGAGGTAGAAAACATCAATATCTCAGTGCGAAACCAAAAACTCACATTAATTGCACCACAAGCAACCATGAATAAATACTAAAACAAGAATGCAAACCAAAAAGAATACAAATAGCGATTAAACAGAGACCCCAAACAAATCATATGCCCACTGGAAGGAAAAAAACTCAAAATAATTCTAAGGAACTTAACCGATAGGGGGGGTTGTGTGCCGGAGAGAAGGTCGGCCAACAGGGGGGCAGATCGGTGCAAGAGGCGGTGCAGGGTCTGCTGGAGGTGAGGGCGCAAAGTTCTGGATGGGTTCTAGGTAGGCTGAAGGTGCTAGGCGGGACAAAGGAGAACAAGGGGGTGGTGGCCTACTGGATCACGAAGGATGGGGGAAAGGGGGTGCCGTCTATGGGGAAGAGCTAGGTGGCGACATCATGGAACTGGCTGGCAGAGCTGGTCAGCAGGCCGGATACAGGCGGAGGTGATAACGAGAGGAAGCCACTGGGGAGCCTGGTGCGCCGATAGGGAAACCGAAGGCGGGGGGGGGGGGGATAGCAGGCCTGTAAGGCGTGAGACTGGGGTGCGGCTGGTAGGGCGTGTGCAGGCGGATGAAGGGGAGGGAGCAACTCATGCAGAGAATGGGGAAGGGGCAGCTCACGTAGGAAAAGGGGATCGGGGTGACAGCTCATGCAAGAAAGGGGAGGGGGGGGGGGTAGCTAGGTTTTCTGCCTTTTTTCATTTTTTAATAATAATAATAATAGAATTTCAAATAATAATATAAAAATAATAACAAAATAATAATATAAATAATAATATATAGAATAATTATAATAATAATAATAACAACAATAAAAATAATACAAATGATAACATAATAATAATAATAATAATATAATGATGATTATAATCCCATTAATATTATAATAATAATATCATCATTTATAACATTAATATCCTTAATAATAATAATAATAATAACAGAAATATCAACACAATATTATTATTATTGTTATCGAACGTTCTTAAAAAATAAAAATAAATTTTAATTTTAATCCATTTATTTATCTTATTCTGAAAGCTGGGTTACCGCGCGCTCGTCGCATAGTTTAATAAACCGCGCACAAGTCGCACGCCTCAACTCAGACCACTCGGGAAATCTCAGAAGCACCTGGTGGGATCGTGTGGCTACAGCCCACCGTGCGGTGACCGCACAGGGGTCCGAAACCTGCTAAAAATATAAAATAACTGTAATTTTAATCCGGGACCCATCTCGGACCTTGGCATGAGAACTTGAAGCCAAAAATTAATAAAATAAAAAAACTAAAAAGTTAGGGTGTGAAAATTCTCCCCACCACAGACACTTTCTTCCCCCAGAAAGTCACCTAGACGAACAATAAACAAAACAAGACACCATTCCCGACTGAATCCGAAAGAAACCACAAAACAAAAGAACAGGAGAACACGAGATCTTTTTCCCCACAATAAAAACTCAACTAGAGAAGAAATTTAACATCCAAACATAACACCCCGGGAATGGGGGGGGGGCGACACAGGAACTCCCAACCAACCCAAACAAACTTATATAGCACGAGCGAACAACACCTCCGAGAAGAACGTAACCCAAGCAGTGAACCCGAGCATAACTAAAACATCAAATCTTCTACATGAACTTACATATCCAAACGAACACCGCTAAACCGAGATTAACCCACACAAGGTCCAAACACACTTATAAGAGAAGCGCGCGATTCAGAGAACCACGTCTATACAAACGGAACTGCTTGGATTATAAAAGGTCAAGTCCATCGTAACTTCAAAACGAAACAATGAACTCACCACAATGCCAAAACATTTACTAATAGGAAAACAATAACAAAAAGGCTTTAAATGTTTCACCGCCAACATAGAACCCAAAATCCAAACTGAGGCTTCACACCCCTGACAACTCCTGAATGTGCGTGAGCTTCACCCCGAGACCTGTGGCTAGGGATCTGATGGCAGAAGCATCTCCGGCCTCATAGTCAGGCACTGAAATTTCTCCGGTCAAAGAGTCTTCTTCAGGGGACACTTCCTACAGAACTTCCCTAGATGACCTAGATGGTCGCAATGATGACACGTCTTCAGAGGGGTGCGACATGACGATTTCATGTGCCCGAACCGGCCGCACTGGTGGCACACCACTGAATGGTCTGACGAACTGGAACCCAGAACAAATACATGGGACTCATAATAATAGTTCCCTCTGGCAGACCCTACTCGCCAGATGGGGAACCTTTACGAGAAACTGGATGTGCTGGATTTCTGACCATCTGTGCTCCAGAGACCAACTCAGTCAGGAACGCCTCATCCACCAGCTTCTCGAAACGATGGTCCTTATAAGGGAGGACCTTCTCCTTGATCTCTGGATGAAGCCCCATGATGAAAAGAGAAGTCTTCATCAAATTCCACGACGCTTCCTCTGGAGAAAAAGTCAAAAGCTCCTTGAAATAGTCAACATAAGTTTTCACCATCCGTTGTCCTTGTTGAATGCGCATAAGATCTTCCCTTTTCTTCGCCTTCACCTCTTCAGGTATAAACTGTCAATCAAAAATGGACTTAAAGATGTCCCACGTCATCCCAAATTTCATTGATGGTGGGGTGAACAACTCCTACTTGTCCAGAGCTGGACCATCGAAAAGAACCAAAATAGTATGCACTTTAACAGCTTCAAGAGTTCCCAATAACCTGAAGACGCGGTCGACCTCTTCATGCCACCCCACTGTCTCCAGTAGGCTCCAATCACCATGAAAGATAGACAACATATAAGAAATACCAAAAACTGGGCATGACTCATCTGAAATCTGTGGAAATTTCTGGGCTATATTTCAGAACAACATATAAAACACCAATCCGAAACCGATATCTTTCGAATCAACATCAATAAAGCACCCTCATCCAAAAACAAACAGCTCAAATCCAAACAAAAAAAAACACTACCCCAAAATGGCTTTTCATTTTATATTTCAAAACCACTTTCTTTCAAGGATACTTTCCGATTACCAAATCCACTTTTCAAACCAAAATCAATTTCCAAAACCATTTTCCTCTTTAAAACCTAATTTAGAAAACACGGTCAAGCCTTTAATTTCAAACACACCTAGTTAATCCCATGAATCGTTTCACATTTCTTCATCCACATTAATTCATATGAACCAACACACACTTTACACGCTTCCTCTCACAAGTGAAAACGTTCATAAGGAGTACCTGAGGTTTCTCCCCAAACCATTCTCGACCAAATTCCAAGCAAACACCAGTTTTCCAAACCAAAGGCCTTCAGTTTTAAAACCCATTTCATAAATTTAAGGCCATTTAAATGAAATTAGTCCCATTTTCAAAAACCCATTTTTTTCATTTCCAAAAATGCACTTACACCAACAAAAACAAAAATGACATTCAACTTGCATCAAACCACCGGAGTGAGGGACTAGCAGTCACACTTAACCTGAAGACATGGTAGTGGGTCATGCCCCATGTAAGCATCAAAAACTAGGAGGGATTCAAACCGTGTACCCATAAGCCACATGAGTCACTACTCTATCTGAGATCACGATGTAACATCGGTCTACCTCTGTTGTCATCCCTCAATCCAAAACAAACCAAAACGAAATAAAGAATCAATTCCCAGACTATCCCTGGAGACTCAAGGTGCGGAACGGGTGAGAGTTCATGATATCCTTCCTGTACCGACCTCTCGAGTCCCAACACACCTAATCTCCATCTACCTGACATCCCAAATAACAAGGGCCTCCATTGATACCATTTTGTCACAAACCAAACTGAGTTGAACCTGTACTGGTCACCCAAACCGGTCCGCAGCAAGTCCTGAGGGGCGTTCCCGATCCCCCCAGGAAGGAAACTATTGCCGAACATCGAAATTAAATAGGTGGGAACAATTTCTCCAAAAATAAAATAAACTAAGCAGTGGAAAAATAAATAGAACAAAAGAAAATAAATAATGAACAACCAACAACGCTACTAACCTGACCACGACCAAAACTTCATGTGACCTCGTGGGTAACTATCCAATACCACATCCAACGTCTCTCAAGGAGAACAACTGAAGATGGAACCTGAAACAGAACAAAAAACAAGAAAACACTATAGGCATGAGTATTAAAACTCAGCAGGTAGGCCCGAATAATTCTATTCCCAAGGCACATACCAATAACTAAAGAGTTTATCAATTCCATGTTTGAATTAAATTATATAAAATACTGGTTTCCACATACACTTTCATTTCTAAAACAAACAACAACCCATTTTCCATTTTAATTTAAAAAAAATTTAATTCTTGAAAGGAACAAGTGTATTTCATTTTAAAAACATTTCTGCAAACAATTCAAAAATTTAAATTTCAGTTGTTAGTCAAATGGAAAACCACACACAACACACAACACACGCTAAGGGAAACGGAAAAGAAGTGGCACACCGGGGCCAGCAACCGATCTAGTCCTCTCAAACGTCCACGACATAAAAATGAACACTAAAAAAAACAAGGGTCGAACCTAGAAGATTGTGAACAATCCAGAACGTACTATACATGTGACTCATCCTGAAAGCACGCTCTAACTCGATGATGTTATAACTCCCTAACGACCGGCATAGCCCTACACAGCCTAACCGAGGGGCCCAATCCTCATAGCAGCAATAACTCAGTATTCCCCTACTATTGGGCCACTAGCCAGTGCATATTATAAACTAGTGCAGCGATCGTTCTCAGAAAATTCAATCAATAAGACAGGTTCCCATGTCAACACATAGAATAAAAAGGGGTGAGTCCACAATGTATATCAATCAGTCATGATGCAAAAATATCACACACAACTCATGCAATCAACGCACACCAAAGATCACCCCTGACTGGGTTTTCCAAAATAATTTATTTTATTAAAGTGCCAAATGGACCTTCACCAATTTTAAAGCAGAACCTCATTTCTCGAGAAAACGTAAAACCCTTATTCAGAAGAAATCATATATCTTTAAATCTAGAAGTACATTTAAAATTTTGTGAATTATTTTTAAAGTCCAAACTTGCATTCTTTCAATACTGGGTGTCTGCTCGTCAAGAAAATGTTTCCAGTGTTTGGTATAAAATAAACATCTCTTTTCACACTAAATAATCATTTAAAAATTTATTATCTTATATTATTTCTCATTCATTAAAATTAATTAAGCATAAGGCAATTAATAAATTCTAAATTTAAAGGTGTGTGCAGTGGGGGACCTACCTCGGCTCACTGTCCAACATAATGGCATGTCACACCTCGCACAGATGCATAAACACACACAAGCTAATGACCGAAGTACCGCAGGTCTTTCTCACCAACACACTACAACAACCACACAAATAAAACGCATAAACACGGACTCAAAACAATTCAAATGAAAAAACATCACAAAAACCAACTCTACATGCTTCCAAAACACAACTCACACCATCTACATTATTTAATGGACTGCTTGCACCATTTATGAAAGACCATTAAGTGACACAAAAATGATTTACACCAAGAACATGTCTTATTTTATATAAACACACTACTTTAAAAACAAAAGCATATTAAACACTTTCAAAATACCACTTTCCTGCCATCAAAATAATTAAATAAATTACTAAACTATTTATTAAATCATTTAAAGAAAAACCAAAAGGACTTCACACCAAAATACACATAAAATCCCCCTTTTGAAACCAAACGTACACTAGGAACCATTTCACACCCGAATATGCATCACATGAATGACATGATGAATCATTCAAACAGCTCAAAGAAAATTATTCAAATAATTTAAAATTAATTTTGAGGGTGCGCAACAAGTAAAACCCACCAAAATAACAATTTCCCACTTGAACGCAAGTCAAAAAACTACATGAATACATTTCGCACCTCAAAATTTGATCAGAGAACACATTTATAAAATCAAATAACATAATAAATTGATAAATTGATACAAGAGTATGGAACCACATACCTTGAGGTAGAAAACATCAATATCTTGGTGTGAAACCAATAACACACATTAATCGCACCACAAGCAACCATAAATAAATCCTAAAAAAAGAATGCAAACCAAAAACAATCCAAATAGAGATTAAACAGAGACCCAAAATGAATCATATACCCACCGGAAGGAAACAAACTCAAAATAATGCTAAATAACATAACTGATCCGGGGGGGGGGGTTGTGTGCCAAATAGAAGGTCAGCCAATAGGGGAGGATCAGTGCAAGAGGCAGTGCAAGGTCTTCTAGAGGTCAGGGCGGAGTGTCCTGGATGGGTGCTGGGCAGGACGAAGGTTCCAGGAGGGAAAAAGGGGAACCAGGGGTAGTGGCCTACTGGAGTGCGGAGGATGGGGGAAAGAGGGTGCCAGCTACGGGGAAGAGAAAGGTGGAGGCGTCCTTGTGCTGGCTGGAAGAGCTGGATAGAAGGCCGGATGTAGGCAGAGGTGATACCGAAAGGAAGCCACTGGGGAGCATGGTGCACCGACAGGGAAACTAAAGGGTGGGGGAGTGTGGGCCTGTATAGCGTGAGGCCGGGGCGAGGCTGGCGGGGCGTGCGCAGGTGGATGAAGGGGAGGGAGCGGCTCATGCAGAGAATAGGGAAGGGGCGGCTCACGCAGGAAAAGGGGATCGAGGCTGCGTCTCATGCAAGAAAGGGTAAGCGGGGGGGGGGGGGTGCCGTGGGTATCTAGGGTTTCCTCACTTTTTTTCATTTTGTAATAATAATAATAGTTGAATTTCAAATAATAATATAATAAAAGTAACACAATAATAATAGAAATAATAATATATTGAATAATGATAAAATAATAATAATAATAAAAATAATAATAATAACAATAATACTAATTGTAACATTATTATAATAATAATAATAATATAATGACAATTATAATACCATTAATATAATAATAATAATATCATCATTAATAACATTAATCTCCTTAATAATAATAATAATAATAATATAAACACAATATTATTATTATTATTATCAAAAGTTCATAAAAAAGAAAAAGAAATTTAAAATTTAATCCATTTATTTATCTTATTTTGAAAGCCAGGTCACCGCGCGCTCGTCGCACGGCTTAATAAATCGCGCGCGAGTCGCGCGCCTCAACTCAGACCACTCGGGCATTCTCATAAGCACCTGGGGGGATCACGTGACCACTGCCCACCATGCGGTGACCGTGCATGGGTCCAAAAACCACTAAAAATATTAAATAATAGAAATTTTAATCCAGGACCCAGCCCGAACCTTCGTGTGAGAAACCGAAGCAAAAAATTAATAAATTAAAAACACTAAAAAGTCAGGGTGTGACATCCCCTATCATCATTGGTATATAATTTTTAATGAATAAAATAATAATAACAATAAATATTTATAAAGGTTCACTTTTAATGAATTTTAGATAATATACATTATATTTTATCATTTATTATTCAATAAAGTACACCTATAAAAAGACATACTTGTTTACAAAGAACTTTTTTTATTTTTCATGTTGTTCCAAAGAAAATATTGAAATATTTTTTGAAATTATTCAATTAAGTAAAAGTATAAAAACACCTTATTTACCTATTTTTTTTCAAAATGTACTTTATCTAGAATCAATTTTAAAAAATAATAAATTTAGACAAGTTTATGAAATTTACATTTATTATTGACTCAAATTTGTCCGTCATACATCTACATTACATGTGATAGATATAAGAATGGTTTACACAGAGTTAAAACCATCCTTAAGAAACCCAGTAAATTGGAATTAATGTTTCTTACATCTAATTTATAATATTGTTATCAAATGTGAAATGAGAAACTACTAGTTATAATTTCAAATAAATTAGATCCCATTCAATAATATAATTTTTTTGAATTTATAAAAGAAACTATTTTGGAAATAAGTTTTATTTTAGGAGGCATTCCCTGGATGATCTGTCTCAACTGCATGCATAGTATTTTGCTAGAAGATAAGTCCTATCTGTTCAGACAACCGTCTAGGAGGCTCAAACCAACCATCCTAGATGTTTTATAAAAGAAGTTGTTAGACTTTTAAAATCATGAAGCATATAACCAATCTGATAACCCTAATGGTTTATTCCTATTCAAATTTAAAAATATAAACATTTTCACACAATTATAAAAAATGAGAAGAATTATTTTTTTCATACTAAAATTCAACATATATAGAGAGTCTTCCTTGACTAACAAAATGAAACCATGTGATGATAAAAGACCACTTCACCGTACACTTTATATATTAAATTCTAATGATACTTGAAGTAAATTATCACTACTATTTCCTAGTTTAATTTTTGCGTACTTTTAGGTTTCAATAGCCCCACAAGACCACAATAACGTAAACCATCAACATTTTTTCTTACCAAATGATTCCCTTTAGTATTTTTAATTCCATAGGTAACTATCAATGATTCATAACAGGTATGTTTTTATAATTTATTGAATGGTACATAGAGGTATTTCTGGATGAATTTAATATTTATGGAACTTGTTTTCAATGTTGTCTAGGAAGTATAAAAAAGGCTTCAAAAAATGAATTGAGAAATACATGGTATTAAATTTTAAAAAAATTCATTTCATGGTGGAAAAATTATATTTGTTAGAGATCAGAATATCTAACGATGGGATTAAAGTGGATTAGGAACAAATTGATGCATTTTATTGCCTTCCTTTACCCACCACTTTGATGAATATCTAATTATTTTTTTTCCATGTTATGTAATACATGAGTTTTATTAAATTTTTTATTAAAATTTATATATGGTAAAATAATTATACAAAAATACAGAATTTTTATCATATGATTAATAAATGATAGATTATGAGAAGAATAAGGAATTATCAACCACAAAAACTAAAATAATATCCATACTAGAATTACAACTTAGCGATCCTATGTGACACCTCTAAAAAATATGTAGGGGCTGCGCTATCTCAAAAATTTGATGTTCACCTGAAATTGATAGCCTACACATCCCAGAACATTATCATGGTTAAAATAAAGTACACATCAAAAGAGAAGATGTATTTATTAATTATTGTCTCATTCTATAATTTTTTCTTTATTTATTAGGATTTAATGTTACTATATATTTTGATTTTGAATCAAATAGATATTTAATCAATAATGATTATGTAATGTTATGTATAGTAAGATGTACGTTTCTACAACAAGAGTTTTACTTTGAGGATTAAGGACGAAAAAGATATTGAAATCTTGTTATCGATCATACAAGTATGTTACCTCATACTAATGTTGTAGAAATAATAATTGAAACAATCCTAGGTGACCCCTTCCCTAGTTATCAATTGTAGAAATCCACCCATGTACCCTGGTATACTGTTCTGGTAAATTATATCATCACATAAAAGGGACCAATATTTTTACTAAGAATCAAGATTTTAAATTAACATCTGATTCGAAGTATTATCTAGGGTAGGATCCTAATTTATGGAAGATTTTTAATGACCATGTAATTATAAGGTACATGCCTAAGTAAGAGGTTAAATATATACTTACCTTTTTCCATATAATTTCATGTTGAGGCCATCATGGACCTTATAAAACTAATATAAATGTGTTAGAATCCATTTTATTTTGGTCATCAATTTTTAAATAGTCACATAAATTATATATAGTATTTCCAAACTATAAACGCAATGGTAGAGTTTCCAAAACAGAATAAATTTCCAACAAACATTTTTATTTAAAATATTCTATATATAGGGATTATATTCAATGGGTATATTCATTATATCATCTGTTTCTCCTATCTCATATTGGTAGTGTGATATGTTTTTATGTGGACTAAATAAAAATAAATAATAACAAAATATGAAACTTTTTTCATTTAATTTATAAAATCAAACCTTTTTGTATTTGCATTTTCATATGAAGTAATCATTTTCCAAGGCACACATTTATGTAGTAAAATCATGGGAGCTCTAATGAAGAGATATGGAGTTCATCACAATACCTCAATCACATACCACCTATAAAAAAGGAAAGTAAAGGTGTCCAATAGAGATATAAATATGATTCTCTAGAAGATAATGGAACCCAGAATAAATAAATAGAGTAATAATCTTGAGGATGCATTATGGGATTAAAGAACAACCTATAAACCCCCTTTAGGTATGTTCCCCTAAATAAAAGTTTATTGAACACACTATCACATATATTTTGAGTTATAGAACAAGGCTTAATTGGTTGTCATGAAGGTAAACCTATAGTTTAGAAAAATGGAGAGTAGAGTAAACTATAAATTGTTGAAATATAAGAGACACAATGATAATAATTTTAAAATTCACTATATTACAAGGAGAAGTCCACATATTTCCGTAACAATCATATTCATAAAATAAGGTTTGCAGTGGGAGACACAACTGTTATTTTTCTCCTAAAGAAAGAATATTATAAGTAGTAAACATTGTTCCACATGGATTAAACTCTATATAGTAACTAATAATTTCCAAATTGGTGTAGTTGATGTCAAATGATAAGATTCAATGAAACCCTTTATGGTGTATCGATAATAAGTGAATCATTTATATGATGATTTCTAGAACTAACCAATAGAGGATTCTAAACTCTTCACAAAGAGGCTATAGAATAAAGGACAATTAGTTTTACTCTTTTGTCTACATTAATCTTAATAACATTAATTTTAAAATAAATTTTTTTCGTTAAAAAAATAAATTTTGGAATTAATTTTAATGGTTTCTAAGATAAGTGTGGGGAAGAGGATGAGGTGGATTAGGATATAAAAACATTTTCCCATTTCTTTTGTTTCTAGTGATTTTCATTATAATAAAATAATGAAAAGATCAAATATATATTTAGTGATCCATACATATTTTCGAAATGATATGTCCATTTTGTTTTTTATATTTTAGTATATTTATATTGATAATCATGAGTTTAATCCACTCAATCCAAATAAAAACTACATGCTTGAGAGGAGGAAGTTAATTGGTTCAGAAATTGTGAGATTTATGTGATACCTGTTTTATTTTTCCCACTATTTTCACGAAAACATGGTTTGTGAACTAGGATAAGTAATGTTTGTGAAAAGATCAATTTGGAATCTAATTTATACCATATTTGAACTTGAATTTTGATTTATATTCAAGGTTACTAGGCCTTTTAAAATGAAGCATTTTTGGAATCCATAAAAAACGAAATTAATATAACTTATTTGAAACTTAAGTAAAATGGGAAATTAAAATCCCATGATGATGTTTTGAGATAGTAGGCATTGGACATGTGAGTAAATGTTATTTTTTTATGTTTAGTAAGTTTTTTTAAAATTATGGTTAAAAATAAATTCAATAAGTACCTAATTGTAAAAAATTAGTTCAATCAGGAGACAAGAATATTGAACTGTTGTGAATAAGGGGGAAATTGACTTATAAAAATTTCATTTGAACTATATCAATGAAGTAGAAATTGGAACTTTGGTTCAAGTAGTTAAACTAAAAATGATAAAAATAAATTCTACTAGTTAAAATTATAATTCCACTTAAATATATCTATTCCACTCCAAGAACTAGGACATGGTATTAATGGATGTGGGGAAATTATATTAATTCTAAGAGTAGGATTAACAATTCAAACAATGGGTGAACCAATGGTTTTCCTATTATCTGGATTGTGTATTTATGACTAGGAAGGTCATTTTTTGTTAATAAATAGAATTCACTATATTTAATAGGAGTGAAATATTCTATGTGTGGGGGGTGATGAGAGGTGAAACATCTGAATTTTTTATTTTATTTTTATTTGAAATTTACCTGATAGTTCAATTATTTATTGAGTAATTATTTAATATTTTTAAAACATCTATAATATTTTTTAATAAATTTTCAATAGATTTGATCACAAATTTTAGTGGATTTATTTAATTTTCTTTTAATTGTATTATATTAATTTTTTCCATTTATATAAAGATTAGAGTTTAATGATTTGGTGGATTTGGAAAACTATTTTAACTATTTATAATCATTTTGGTCCCATGTAGAATATATCCTACACTAAATGATTGTGTTTTCTGGTAAAAATGAAAAAGGAAGCTGATTATGAATCTTTAAACCCAAACATAACCATTTTTGGGCTAGTTGAAAACCCTTTTGAGGAATAACATTAATATTTGGACTTGAAATTATCCTTTATAGAGAAATAATAAATCATTGTTAGGATGAACATAATTATTTGGCCCTATATTTAAACCTTTTAGGTTTGAAAATATTCCTTTAGAATTATTGTAAATCATCCACACCATAATAATTTTGCAGCATCATAGAGTTTTTGTCCTGAATGTAAAACATTTCTACATCTTAAGGATTCATGCCATTGTCACAAAAATTTTAGATAATAAGTAGTAGTGTTGAGGGATGCACCAAGAACATCAATCCAAGACTATAGGCCTCTACATCAGTACTCATACAACCATAAAATGATCGTACATCCAATTTTGTAGTCTACTAGATAAGGACATATTTTTGTTTCTCAAAATCCCATGAACTAACAACTCATGTCCCCCATCATGAATAGTACCTTCCTCATAAGGAAACACACCCTGTAGAAACTATCTTCCACTGTACTATGAAGAGGTGAAACACATCACCTCATGAATCTTCAATAATCATCATGAAGGATTATAAAGCTCAATCATGTGATAAGAATGTTGTAACAACAACAATCTAGTGATATTCACATCTAAAACCTCAAGCCATTCACGTGTTGATAATCAAAGGAGAGAAAACCGTGCATAAAATTGTTGGAATGTTTTTGAAATACTAAAATGGTTAGAGATGGATAAATAAATACATGTTACACATGAGGATTTCATAGTTGTTTTATGAAAGGACCTAAGCATCTCTATTTAATTTTCATATTTTCACTATAGGAGGGGCGATTAATCAATTTAAAGGTCAATGTTACTTCTTATTTTCCTTCATTTCTATTTTTCTATAATAATCTAGTAATAGAACAGTAAGCCATTACTGGCTAATATGATGACATTCCACATACCGCTTATTGAGGAATTCTATATTTAAAGAAAAATCATATTTGTTTATATTTTCTATATTTAATCCAATTATTTATATTATTCATTGAATTACTTATTACTTTTAATTCTGATTCCATCTTCCCTCAACAACTACATTTCACACATAGGACACTTAGGTTCTCTCCACTACTTGTGATCCTGAATAGTGGGATTATCTAAGGTTTATTAGAAATTTCCAGTTATAGGGCTATGTCATATTAGAGATCGAAGTGATATTTTCATACCTTTGATTAATAAAAACCATCCAATTGAGGGAAATCTTGTGGGGTTTCACTTTCTATGATTGAAAATATGATAGTTAAAATAAAAAAATGGTATAATAAAAATTTTAAGGGTATATATTAAGTTAGGAAACATCATTTATAATTAAATTAAAAATCAATCAATGTCAACCCTAGTTTTCACTTATTGATCTAATTAATTATGATAAGTACACACCAACAAACACTCCTCTTTTGAGATAGTGAATTTTTATTATTATTCTATTAATATCGGTTTTAAAGAATTATTTAGAGCCATGTGGGAGTACAATTTTAAGGAGCCATGCTTTTTGAATGATAATTGATTTATAATAATGTGTCTTATATTATTGTTTACACAACTAAACTATAATTCTTATTAATGAATTAGGTTTAATTGAAATGTGATAGTTGGGTTTAGAATGTTATTTGACCATTGTTAAATTATAACCATTGGTCAATATGACAGTTGGAAACTATACTAATAACATTAATATTATTGACTATAAATAGAAATGATTATGGTTAAATAATTTAGAAAAAAGAGTTGATGGCCTCATCCAGTAGAATCCGGGCATACAAAGACCGTTTTTCAAAGCATGGGAAGGAAGCAGCATCACTGGGATTTTTTATGGACCACTCCCGATCTATTCTTCTACATGTTAAGCTTAAACAAAATCTCCTATAGGAGAAGTTCATGTTAGTGTAGATTACCACTCAGGAAATGTTTTCTGAGCCACCCCAAGAGTCTATCACCATTGTATACCTTACCCTTATGTCGTATACATGTTTAATAAGGGTTTATGTTTCAAGGTCTTAGTAACGTAAATTTTAATTCATTTGTTTTAATAAAAATTTTATTTAATCATTTCTTTAAGAATAGTTTTACTTAAAAAAATATATATTTAATTGTGAGAAATTTATCAATTTCAATTTTTAGAGATTTATAATACATAGAGAATAATATGGTAAAATTTATATTATTTTTTAATTTCAAATTTCAAAATTATCCTAGGATGAATTTTTATTATTTTTCTATGAAGTTTCATATATTGAAGAATAGTGAAAAGTATTGCAATGTAGTTAAAACTATGTTTTTCATCTAAATAGTTATGAAACATTAAATAATTAAATAAGTTAAATGATTTTAAAAAATGTACATACACAGTTACAATCTGTAAGATATTTAGTGTTTGAAAGGATCAAATTAATTTTTTATTGAATGGTAACTTGACCCTTTGGAATTGTAATCTTACCCTTTTGAATTGTAATTTGACCAATGGAATAGTAACATCACCTAAGGAATTATAAATATATATTTTATGAATGTTAAATGTAATGTGATATAATTATATCATAGTAGAATTAATTTTTTTTTGAAATTACGAGTCAACTATTAGTATTTTTATAAAACATAAATTTTATTTTTATAAATAAATAATTATTTATATTTAAAAAGAAACTTAGTTTTGTCAAATGAAGGTCATTTTTTAATTCTACAAATTGAAAAATTGTTATGGTGATGTTTTGGGATTATTCTAAAATAGATGAAGTTTCTTTTAATAGTAAAAATAACGTTTTTGGTATTCTATATGATTAAAGAAATCATTAGTGATGTAGTAATGATGAAATAATTATGGTAGATACTTGAGGAATAAAATATGATATGAGATGTCTCATGTGGCAAAAAACATGGGAAAATACCATTGGAAGGCCCATGGGTTTCCAAATATAATACTGAAGTGTATTTCGAAATTAATAAAAATTCCTTTCGCATTTTCTATAAATACCCACCCATTACAACATTTGAGTTAATTACAAATTCATTATCCTCTATTATCTATTGTAATTACCTCCCAATGAGTCCTAGAAAGGTTTCTTCAAGACCCCAAGGTCTTGATCATGTAGTTTTAGGTGTCACTCTTCAAGGTAAGGGAAATATCAACCTCTCTATTCCTTTCATTTTTTTATGTAGTAAGTCATTTAAATTTCCATACCATGTACTTATTTTCATGTTTATATATCACTTAAATTTTTTAAAAGTCTTTTATTATTGTTAGTTCCTTTTCACCACTCTTTTTCATGTTTTTTAAAGGCATTTCTATAGCTGTTATACTGTGGGATTTTCATCCCAAAATTTCCATCCTTTTATCCAGAAATACTTTTAATTTGTTTTTTAAATACCCAAAATACTATATTCTCCAAGGTTATTCACATATATGTCAAAATTATCTACTTTATTCTAGAATTAATATTAATGAACCCATAAAACCCTTTTAATGGGTTTAAAATGTCCAAAGCATCATGTTTTTAAACATTTTTTAAATCATCATGATTTTGATATGAAACCCATCTATTTTATTCTCAAATAGATATTTATGGGATTTTTTATTATGATATATATTTATTGCATTAATTAAGACATATGAAGGGTGAAACATGATAATTCTAGACTTCATTGGGTAAATAATTTATTCTCTAGATATGAAGAGTTTTATGATACCTTGGTGAATAACCTTGGTAATTATTGTAGAACATTTGTGATAAACTTGGTGAAATTCATATGAATGACTCAATTAAATGTAGTTTCCCAATTACAAGGTTACAATTCATGATATTTTATTTATGATACTCCTCATGTTCTATTTTTCATTATGTATTGATATCCTTCATGTTCTTATAAATATTTCACAATATCATATGTAAACTATTTCACTTGCTTTCCATTACTGGTCCTTCTTCTCACCCTTTCCATTGATGTATGTCCCTAGGTTTTGAGATGAAAAAAATTACTTAGGATGAACCAAGAATAATACATTCAAGTGGAATTATATTATTTTTTTGTTTTCTTGTATTATATACCTTATTTCTAAGAAACTAAACTTTTAATGATCATATGTTAGAAAAATGATATGTAATGTTTTGTAAGAAAAATGTGGGATTCCATAGTTGATATCAAAAGAAGGTTTAGTTATTTACCATGAAAATTTGGCTGGCCAATATATAAATAACCAATGAATCATAAATTAATGTAATTAGACCCAATTTAGATCATGATCTTATATAGGGAATGAGGATTTTCCATATGGACCACATAGAAAAAACCCTTCCATGCATTTTAAATCCATCAATAATGGACCATTTCAAAAAATTTAATTTCATGTATGATAAACTTTTCTCTATGTTTTTGGGTATATAGAACCTCAATTTCACCAATTTGATCAATCAACAAAGAACTCTATTCTCATGTGAGTAATCAATAGTGTGAATAAAAGAGACAATTATAAAATTACTTGTATCGAATGTGATCACCCGATAGGGTTGAGAACTAACCATATATCATTGTTTCACATATCGAGGACCTATCATGAAAAAAATGTGATGGAATGAGGGAAATTTATAATAAGATTAACATTATGAGAAATGGATATTATTCCAAATCCTTTATCATTATACATTTACGAAATAAATGTGAGAAATATTTGATTGATCTGGTTATTTCATAGAATTACATTTCTTTAGTGCTGAGCAAGGATGGAAAACCTAATTTGATGTTTTTAAAAGTACTTCCTGAGAAATTCTTCATTGGTAGTCAATGTCAAATGATATCCATTTATCTTGATATGGTAGTATGATACATTATAGTAAACCTTATGAACGGATAAGGACCATACCATTTTGGGTCATGCTTTGATGTATTATTCTGAGGTATCATTGTAGTTTTGAGATCCAACACCAATTATCCTTGGAGGAGAATATAAAGGTTATGTTTATTAATTAATACTCATGTAATCAAATCCTAATGGATTTCTAGGTTATTTTGAATGTGTAACCTCTTCTCCTTATCCATTTCCAACTCATTTAGTCACTTCTTGTACTTCTCATCATTAGTAATATTATTGAAGATACTAACATGAATCTAGTGAAGCTAAAAATTAATATGTGGGACTAACTTTATCGCATATACAAGTTAATATAGGTTCTCTTGTATAGATGTATGGGTTATGCTGAGATAATCCCACAAAATATTTATAATTTTTTTGTGTTAAGACTTTTTATCATCATCTATCATATTTTGAATGATATTATTTTGATTTTTTTTAAATCATTTATCATCCCATTTACAAATATAGTATAGAGGGTTGAATAGTTGGATTTAATATTTTATTCTTCATACAACAATTTTAACTCAAAAGAGAATAATTTGATGTATTTTTCCATCAACATTTTCTTGAGGGATACCAAAATTAGTGATGGTGTTCGAATTTACAAAGAATATGATAGTTTTTTTGACAAATCCATTTCGGGATATATCTTGAACCTAATTAGAGGAAAAGATGGTTGTAGTAAATATTTACCTGATTTTTGCAATGGATATAACCATGTAACATCTATTTAAAAAATGGAAAATTACAACTACTACCTAGAAATATGTAAATGATCTATGGGTTGATGGATGAAATTGGAGTGCATCTAGAAATCATGACATTTTCTTGATTTTTTTGCAGCCTTGATTCATTTAAGCCTAGAAATATACATGAAATCATATTATAAGTGATAGCTTGGATCCTTATTTATGAGAACCGCATGCATCATTACATATTTCATACATAATATAGAGGATTTATCCACATTAAATGAATATAACATGGACTCCATTTATTTATTTCTTGTAGAGGGATTTCATGAAAATAGCATTATTAAATAAGGAATTCACTTCTTACCGTCAGATATCCCCTTCTTCTCTTAGTCTAATAGATGAATTCTATTTTTGATATATCCCATTATGAGCGACATTTATCCAATCATAGTATCATTCAGTGAGGGTATTGACTCACCACGATATAAAATGTTGTTCATCTCATTGAATTTTAACATGTTATCTCTAATTAAAGGAGATAACACCTTTTGATTCACAATGTAGATACATGTCTCATACTAGTATATATATTCAAGGGTTTTGGACGGTTTTTCCAATACATCAGTATAATGTATCTTCAAACATTAGTCCATGAACCTCCCCCACTGAGACCCATCTAGGTCAGTAGAGAAGATAGTATTGACCCCTGAATCCCACCTCCAAGAGACCATGGGTAGGATACTAGAACTAAGGGTATCTTTCACATGTATTTGAGGAATTACCACCATATTTACATGAAATATGTGATAAAACACCACCAATAAACTCCGTTAAAGATAACTAAGAGTTTATATTTACCAGTAAATACTATACAACATATAACATGTACACTATAATAAAAACAATTCATGGGGGACACAATGCTCCAAATCATCCACCGACACTATCTACGATACCTAAATATTAGTTCAATTATTTCTGAAACTATACAGAAAAGAACAATCAAATTAGTGAAGGAGTGAGCACTTGAGAATACTCAGTGGGATCTTCTTTCTATGAAATTTATAATCTATGAGGTATATAAGTCATGGATAGAAATTTAGAAAAAATAAACCAAAAAAGAGTAAGAATTAAACAAAAATCTATGTAAATCCAATATATTGTTCATTCATGACGCCATCACATGTATATATTTAATAATATATAATCAATTACTTATCACAATAAAGAATAAGAAAATACAATTTATAAGGATTAATAAATTAAGATTACCAAATATAAGAAATCATTAATGTATAAATATTCCTCTTAACAAATATAACAATAATATTAATACCATTGAATTATTTAAACAAGACAAGAAAAAACATATGTCAACCTGTGTCAATCATCGCCATCACATTAACATATTATCCCTTAACATTCATGTCCATCTCTCAACCTATGTGAATCATCCCATCATAACATCCCTACACCACCTATAGCTAGAAATTTATCATCCATTCACCTCGTGTAGATATCACATAACCATCCCTACACCTCGTGCAGTAAACACATCCTCATATGTGAAACTCATGTAATTATCACATCATCATCCTTAAACCATATGTAGAAACCACATCATCATCCCATGACCCCATGAAGCCATGAAAACCATTTCCACCTTACCAAAACCACATCAACTCTTTCTATAAATATAATCCATTACAACCCATAATAAGTTCACGATTCAAACCCATGATCAATTACATCTGGCATATATATAATAAAATTCACCTCAATCCACTATAACCCATAAAAGTATATATATTCTTGTCATAACTGTGATCAATTTTTGATCAATTGGACTGTATATAAAATCAAATCAATCCATTATAGACCACAATTATAGTATAAATAATTACATATACAAGAAATCAATAAAAAATAAAAACAAACATTGAAGAAAAAATCAAGAAAACAAGTACATACATCTATAAATATTAACATTTTAGGGTACTGAATAAACGAAAACACAATGAAATATAAGTAAATTTAACATCTCATCATACAATAAAGTGTGATAATAGCTCTAGTAAGGAAAATATTATGAGTATAATATTTACTATATAATATTATAGTTATTATATATGATTATTGTAACCAAGATAAAACATAATTTAACAATAAATTACTCCAAAACCCCATTTCAAATAATTATTTTGTTAATTAAACACATTCCCATATTGAAGATTAATTATTATACAACCACAAAATCCATAAATAAATATCAAATTATGCTAAAAATACTATACCTATTTAATTTTAAAGTCACTTTATTTAAATTTAATATTAATTTAAAAGAACATCCCTTACTATATCTTATAAACTGAAAAATAAATTATTTTATATTAATTATAGGATTCCATATGTTTCATTCTCATTATTGAGAACTATTTATTTAGTTCCAAATTTATATAGGAATATTATTACTATCTTGGTATCACTCTTATTTAGCATAATATCATAATTAACATAATACCATTGATGTATTTTATAATGGATGGTTAACAATGTAACTATTTTTTATCTTTATAAATAATTTTAGCAAGTAATGCTTAATAGAAATCATGTTAGTATATGCACATAAATTGATATCATTGATCTAGTGGTGAAAAAAATATATACCATCACATAGAAAATTAATAAAAATACAATAAGGAATCATATTTACCTTCCATTTTCCATTTATATCCATAATTTTATTTCCCCTTTCCATCACGAGAATATCTTTCATTTAATATGGGTTCTCAAATAAAATCGAGAACACATATTCAACATTATCATCAATGTCATAATAATTAAATCCTTCTCAAATTCCATTTATACCATTCAAAATATTTTATTTTCCAATGGATCTTCATATCATACAGTACTCTAAATTAAATTCCACTAAATTAGGAAAATAAAAAAAACTAATAATCATTCCATATAGACAATTAAAGTAGTAATAAAATATAGAACAATGATGCATAATTTAAATATTCTTCTTAAAAAACATGGATAGTATTTAGGTACTTCATCACCTAAACCAAACAAAGAAATGAAAAAAGAGTTTCTTATTTTTAAATAAAATAGATTAAATAACAACTATCCTCCCCTCCGACGAAATCTTCACAATTAGACTTGAGGATAGGGAGATAAACATAAAATATCCAAAAACATTTCTGTTGTGTTCTACACATTAGTCCAAAATAAATAAATAATGATGATAATGTTTTGGGTTCATCATCACATGTTAATTTATAGATGTAAATGGATCATTGGATTCAAGAGAGAGTTCCCAAAATATGAATGATGATGACTCCCATCATTTCTTTTGCAGGGCTATCAATAGAAAGAAAGTGATGATAAATCTAGTCATTAAATTATAGGGTAAAAATTGAAGTAATATGGTTCAAAAGGAAGAAATTATCCTCTCATAGACATAGAGGGTCCAATATTCTTTTTACAGGATATGTTCCTCTAGAATTTTGGGTGTAGTGGAACTTATAAGCCATGTTCCATTCACATAGTTAAAGTTATTGTATAACTTGGACCAGGAAAATGTATAGGATCCTCCATATAAAAGGGAGTATTATGGTCCCTAAAACGTGGATTAGAATCATTCATATTATATCAAGAGAACATATTAAAAAAGATAAAAAAGGTTGAAATATCATACTTAATACGAATATTGAATTTTTACTATAATACCTCTACGCATGTTGCATGCTATCTACATCATCATGAATTACTCTGATGGAATGCCTCTAATTTCCCAAAATTGAGAAAATGAATAATCCAAGATATAAGAAGGTATACTATTTAAAAGAAAAATGACATTTCCATGAGTCATATATATAATATAAAACAAAAAATATATTAATTATGATAAATAAATATGATACAATTGAATAACATATAAATAAAATGTTTACACATTTTAATGTTTTAAATTGTTTATAATTTTAATAAAAAAACAAACACATGTGTGAGTTTATATTTTAAAAAAATTAGTTATTATTTTTATTTTAAACTTATTGTTGTTAAATTGATCAAACACCAATTGAAACCACAAAGCATTTTGAAACTGGAAATGTTAGATCGATCGTAGGTGAAGCGCATCATTGAGAAAGAGGATATCATATTTGTGTATGATGATGATAATAACAGATAGAAATACAAATACTAAAGAAATACAAGAAGTAGAGAACACAATGTAGAACCAAAAATTCCTTATTATTTCATTAACATATCGCCATATTTATAGAGTACATGAGATCTGATCCAACTGTGAGAATATGAAATGTTTGGCATTAAGAGAAGAATTAATTGGGAATTGAGGAGTCATCATTATTATCATAATTATGACATCCATTAATAATGCTTCATAACAATCCCCCTTAGATGTCATAATTTCATGGAACCTTATTTAATATTCACATAAAAAAACCCTATGGGAAAAATGAGTGAAGCCAAAATAAAATAATTCCATGTCATGTTGCCTCATTAAAAACCTTATCAGGAAAACCTAGTGGGAAAAACCTGATGAAGGGAAAAAGAGTGCAGTGTTCCCAACTCCACCTGATTATATCATTTAGTTATTTATTTAGGACATCAATTAATATTATTTTTTAATTATGTCTTCAGGACATGGGAGGAAGGCCATAGGTAATAATGAATGGTCTCATTAAAAATTACAACTCATGGGGAAGGCCAAAAATTTCCATTAATTGTAGATATCCATAATAAGTTATAACATTCCTTGGATATCTGTTATGATGAATGATTGCCTCATTAAAAACATCATAAAGGAAAAACCCTTCAGGGGAAAACACTTGATTAGGGAAATGGAGTACATTAACATCAAGTCCCTAGAGTGTTTCCTCGTTAAAAACCTTATCATGAAAACCCTTTTGGAAAAAGTTGACTAAGGGAAAAAGAGTACAACAGTTACATCTCCCATTCATAATGATCATCATTTATCTCACAGAATGTCCATGATCAATCCATAACCAATACATTAAGTTTTGAATTT
Source organism: Viscum album (assembly GCA_963277665.1). Taxonomy (NCBI): domain Eukaryota; kingdom Viridiplantae; phylum Streptophyta; class Magnoliopsida; order Santalales; family Viscaceae; genus Viscum; species Viscum album. The sequence goes on along the minus strand of OY728165.1, from coordinate 1,532,784,152 downwards.
TGGAATAATAATAACTTATATCCTTTAGATTTTAATGAATAGGGAAGAACATTACCTTGCATCATAATTTGATTCATTTTCATTTTCAAAGTACATATGCACATGTATATTTATATCCATCATGTATTAATAAAATGTCCATTTATATTTAATCCTTCTGGGATAAGTATGTTCTTCATCAACCCCTTATGTATTAAATCTATCACTCTTGGAAGAAAGAGATTTATTTACTCATTAAGGGTAAAACAATTCCAAAATTTAATATTTCATCTTCAGGATGATTAATTCAAAATAAAAGGAAATTCACTATATGTCACTAATTTCAGAAAACCCTTTGAGAGTTTAGATGTTTTTAAAAACACCTTAATAATATGATGAATATAATGATTCATACAAATCATGGGATGATAAATTTAATTTGAATTCTTCCTAAACTTAATATGGATAAATGTTACTCAGTTCACCACATAATTTATCAGATTGGGTGAATTTTTTTTAATTTTGAATATGATTCAGGAATTTCAAACCCTTCTGGGATTCATATAGATATCCAAATAAAGAATAATATAAGATCATTGATATTCAATAGTCTTTATAGTTTGTACAATAAATCCATAAATTTATATGTTGATCATTTCATAAGTTCCTTTAATAATTTTGGACAATTATTATGATGTCGACATCCGTCAAAATCCATTGTCGTCAATGAGTTTTAAAATCATTCATATAAAATATATCATCAAAAACATTTTATTGAGATCTCATAATTTTTCTGGTTCTATTTTCACTTCAGGGAAAATATATAAAAAGATATAATATTGCTGATATATGCATTTTCCTCTTCAAGTAAAAGTATATTTATTTCTTTCTACTCATGATGAAAAATGATTTTATATAATCAGTTCAACCACACTTCAAGTGTGTATAATCAGACTATTGGTTTCCAACACTTCACATTCATGTGAGTGTTATGAGAATCTTTTCAATGGTTCAGCAGGACCATATAATATATGATACTCAGTATTTCATTTAATCAGCATGCATAGCATGCAATGAATACTCACCAGCAGCAAATAGCACATGTGATCATTTAGTGGATTCATCTTTCATATAGATGGATCACATGGTAGGCTCTCTCTATATATACTTCTTCATAAGTATATGGGAAATTTATTTCCATAATAACTGCTAATGATATAAATAATTTACCTAAAAAATGGGTATCTCTAGGTAAATTATCATACATGGGGAATTCATAATGACTTAATGATATTAAACTCATTGATAATTTTTTAGACATGTGTCCATTAAATAAAGTCATCATTCTCCCCCTGATGGGTGTCTACTATGTTATCAATAAATCAATGCTCATGTATACTTGAATCAATATCTTTCATTATAATTGATCCCAGATGGCCTAAATCATTATGTCATATATTTGAAGATCCAGGATCAGTAAAATTATGGTATACAATTATCGATTTGATTGTATATAAAAAATTATTTATAATCACTTTTAAGAATGCTTGTTACAATCTAGGTACCTCTTTTGTCTCCATATGATATTTATTTTCAAGAATACCATTCATATATCTCATCGAGACTTCCGATATAAAAAAGAATTAAGAATTTGTACTACCAGGTAGAAATATATTCCCTCTTCTGGAGTCGTTAATTAATTATTTCTACTGGTAAATGTACTTATATGAACATATACTAACACATATATGAGTTCTTTTGAATCATTTAATCAAAATAATATTTATAAATTTTTTTCATCAAGATAAAAACATGTAAGATCTCTAGGATCTTTCATTATGCCAACTCATATTTGTCACTATAATTTCCACTTATGGTGGTTGATGAATTCATAATATAATCATAATGGGTTAGGCCCATCACCAAGAGGATTATTGCATAATTTAGAACATCTGGCCAAAATATTTTGGAACGTCATGCCCAAATATTATTTTACAACAAATATACCTAGGATCAGAGCCATCATGTCTTTTGAAGTTGGTGAATCTGGTAGTGATAAGTAATGAGGAATAATCTTCTGGATTCACAACACAAAACATATCACCATACAAAATAATAAATTATAAACAACATCCCCTTTATCAAATGAAGGATAAATAATTTGATCAAACCTCATCAACTCTCAAATATTCATGATATCACAAATTATATCAAAATATTCATGAATACATTCATTCACTTCAAGGAATGAGATATAGTAATTAATACTACATTTGCACCAGGGAATGAATTCATTCATCAGATTTCATGATCCATGAATGATAATTTATTATTTATCAATAATGAACATCTTATATAAAATAATATTTTTTTTGATTATGATGATCATTGTTTTAAACACTTCAGGTGGTAAAATAATTTTCATAATATATATCAGATTATAAAAGCTATGTAATTAAATCATTTGATTTATGAATTATATGAACAATAACATCCACTTCAAGGGATAGATGAATTACATGAGATGATATTGATAATTCATAAGAATATGATATATAATAATGTTTCCCTTGATATTGTTGTTGTGGGAATAATAAATGATAAATGAAGATATTCTTCAATATAATGTCAAAGGGAATTTTTTTCATATCATCCTTCAAGGATGAAATTTTTTATAAGTATCAATAAAATTAATTGTGCTCTGTAAATATTTACTATCATCAAACCACTTCTTGTGGTAATGTTTTTATTATTTGTTATAAACAAATACAACACAATGATTATTCGTAAAACATCATATTCACCTCAAACATCATTTATAATAAAATTAGGTATATTTTCATTCACTTCGGGGAATGAAATAAATAATTTTCATTAAATATTATCATTCACATCAGGGAAGATAATAAAATTATTTGTTCGAGTTTTATAGTGTCTTCAAGACAATTTCATGAATATTCAATTCGACAATTTCATCAATTTCATCCACTTATGGGGATTAATATATATAAAATATATTTACGCTTGTTCATCAAGAATATTTTATTTCTCTAAAACATTTTATAAGAAATAAAATATAGATAAAATAAATAAAAAAATATTTACAAATATTCAAAGTAAATATCATCTCTATCATGAAACATTATATTGCACAATCAAACTTGACACCTTCAGGGTGAGAAAGAAATAAGAGATATGAAATTTCAGGATTCATGGAACGATTAGAGAACTTAGGATCGATGTACAATAGGTACGTGATGATCATCAAACTTTTGCTCGACATACGACGGGTACGCGATGTTCATCAATCTTCAGCTCGAGGTATGACGGGTGCATGATGTTCATCAAACATCGTCTCGATGTATGATGGGTATGCGATGTTCATCGAATTTCATCTCGGTGTACAATGGGTACGTGATGATCATCATTTAATGACTCGACATACGATGGGTATGTGATCTTTATCATTCAACGGCTCGACGTACGACAGGTACGCGATGTTCATCATTCAACCACTTCTGGTGGAGTAGTTTTTTATTCATTTGATGAATGATGTTTGTCTCTACATCTACTACATCATTTATTAATGAAACACATTATCCCCATGGAATGAAGTGAAATTTGTCAACTGTGAGTCATTACATCTCTTCAGGAGCTCATTATTTTTCCAACAGCAAAAGATTAAGAAAAACAAATATTATTTTCCGATTTATGAAGAGGGAAAAATAAATGTAAAAATATCTTACATGAAAAATAAGACTATCCTTTTTCATGTAGTACTTCGAATGAGTGGAGTCGATGTACATACAAAAGTGTTTTTCAAAAGAATAATGTTTATAAAAAAATGTGACATACCTTTTTCCCATAAAATTTTTCTTATGCCGATGATGGGGATAAAGGTACCATTATCAAGATGCGCAATGCAGAGAAGACGATCGTGTTGATAACGTGTTGGGAAATTGATCAAAAGCTGATTGAAACTGTGAAGTAATTCTAAACTGGAAATGTAAGATCGATCGTAGGAGAAGCACATTGTTGAGAAAGTAGATGTCGTATTTGTGTGTGATGATTACAATAACGAATATAAATACAAATAGAAAAGAAATAAAATTAGTAAAGAAAACAATGTAGAGCCAAAATTCTTTATTATTTCATTAACATATCACCATAATTATAGAGTACATGAGATCTGATCCAATGGTGAGAATATAAAAGGTTGTCCATTAAGAGGGGAATTAATTGGGAATTGAGGAGTCATCATAATATCATAATTATGACATCAATTAATAACATATCATAACACTTATAATATTTTTATTATTTTAAAATTTTAAAATCTTTCCATTTATTGTTTTATGTTTTCTTTTTTATAATGAAACTTATTATTTCATTTGTTTCTCCACAAATATTATCGCTTTTTTTATCTATAACCTGACATAAATCCAATAAAAAATTTTCATTGAATTTTGGAAACCCCATTATTTCCCCAAAATGTATGTTCAATTTTTTTTTCTTTATTTCATTATTATTGTTAATTTTAATGTTTCAATTAATTTCCACTAGTGCAGTTTATTATAGTTTCAAACTTTTTTGATATGTTTCATGTACTAGAAATATAATTTTTTAGTAAATATCTAAAAAATAATTTAGTTTATAAAAGTATGAAATTTTAGAGTTATATTCTACATATTTAATCATCATGTTTACCTTATACAAAAATTATATGATCTATAGGATTTAATCAATAATTAAAGGTCAAATAATTATTTTGAAAAAGTTCAATTAAAAAAATCATTGAATCTTTACACATTTCTGGTATAAATTAATATCAATCATTGTAATAAATAATTTTTCATAATAATTATAAATCCAAAGATAAACATAAAATAATTATATATAAATTATTTAAAATAAATAATCGACTAAATGTTAATTAATCTTAATTTTGAAAACACACTATTCATATTATAATTATGTTGCGTTAGAGAATCAAGTCAATACATAAAAATATGCTTCTATTAAAAATGTGATATTTAATCAATTAAAAAACTCTTATAAAATATTTTCAAAATAAATAAGATATTATTTTTCTTATGTTGTTATCCACATTCATGTGTAATATAAAATTATTAACCTTTAAATTTGATAATCAAATATAACCCCAATAATAAAATTAGTAAAAATAAATAAATTATACATCAATTGTTAATATTCATCTGACTATAAATTATGAAATACAGGTTATATATGGGAGATTCAATGTAATGGTTTGGAAGGGTCTAGGCCATTACATTATACACTTATCAAATAATTATCACCCTTGATAATCAAAACACAACAAAAAATGATAAGAGGGTTCCAAACCTTAATGGATATATGGGGATACTTTTAAAACTGATACATATATACAGAGGAAAACCAAACACATAAAGGATGATAAATTCCAAAGGTAATTAGTATATGTCTATAAATCTGAATATTTATTAAAAATATATTAAATTGATTGAAAAGAAACCCTTTTAAAGGCACAACATATGATTTATATAGGACCGTGTTTATTAATAAAATAATAATTAATATACACTATCCTTTCCCTTTAAATCTTGATCTTAGAGTCAATATCAAAACAAATGTACATATATCTACTTGAAAAAACAATTCATGTTTCAAAACAACACCACCTTTAAAACTCTTATGGGTTTTCAATTTTTTTTAGTTGAAATAAAATTCTAGAATTATCACACACCCTTTTCCCATTAAAACTCAAAATCTTTAGATTAATGTATAATATTTTGGTATAGAAACTTTATATATTTTATTACACAACCTCTTTTAGAACATATCTTTCGTTTATATTTCAAATTATTTAGTTTTTTTACAATGAAAGTATAGAGGAATCAATATATGAAACACCTCACTCAAAAAAATATACCATTTACTAATAGACTCACAGAGACTATGATATCCTTATTAGTGATGCCCCAAAAAAAGAGGAAAAAAATATGATACGAGGTTCAAGACTTGTTTCATCATTCACATATGAGTAATCATGCTGTATCAACCATCATTCCCAACAAATTACTTTGGAAATCAACAAAGTTTTCACATATTTCATAAATCATGCTAACTAACCCAACATAGGTTTTTAATTTAGAATCAAATAGAGGGAAGTATAATCTTAATACCACCAATAATCTTTAATTAAAATCATAGATTTCTTCAATGTAAGATTTTAGCAATAATGGACTAAAAACTACCAATCACCATCATATATCTCAAAAACCTATTTATTTCATTTCCATTTTAACTTATTAGTATCTTATAAACATAGGGTTTAATAATAAACAAAAACTTATAAATTATAGATATAAAAAAATCAACCTGTGAATTTGAAGAATGCATCAATTAATGTTTTCCTTAAATATTGAAAAAATGACTGAAACAAAAGAAATAACTAAAAATAAGTAACCTGCATCTATAAGAAAAAGGGATAGATGATATAAAGAAAAAAATCAACATTTAAGAATCAGAACTTCCCTCTATTTCCATCCAATAGTCTTATCATCCTCAATAAATCTTCATTACAATCACATCTTCCCACCATCAACCATACCAAATCTTTCACAGGACATCGAGAACACTTCCATAATGCTTGATTTCACATAGCATAATGTATGGAAGATAAATCAATAAATAAAAAATAAATCTTATGGATTTAAATAAAATACTTCATAACATGGAATTCCAATACTGAAATTTTAAATAAAATAAAAACATTTATTAGTTGGTGTACATGAAATATTTATTTTCAACACCTTGATAATAATCACACATATTTAACCCCATAATATCAACATCAAATTTATTTATATATTAAAAATTAGTAATGTCTTCTTTACATGTCACATAATTACCACATTTTTTACTTTCATTCATCATACATAATCAAACATTACATAAAAATCATTTAGAAAATTGAAATCACATACAATATAATCATGTTGTGAATTATATACTATAATGTAGCGTTTGAAATTTCATCATGATCATCATAGTAAAACAACAACTAGAAAATTACATAATTTAGCATTATTTCATAAAAATTACTTTAAAAACTTATAGGTAAGGTATCTTCCATAAATATTTTTACGTATATCATTCCCTTTTAATTAATACCATGCATTATTAACATAATATTGAACTCGCATGCACCATGATATTAAATCAATGCTACTAATCATAAGAGTGTAATAATATCTATTCCTTGTAATAACATCTCCAATATTATACCCATATGGACCAACCAAATAAGTCCATTTCTACAACTCTTTGGGCATGCAACTCATTGAATCACAATGGATCTCTTAGTTGGAGATCAATAATTCGAAATATTTCATGTGTGAGAGTTCCCATGGATTAGTTAACTATTTATCCATTACCTTGAATCCATTGAGCAATTTTGTTTCAGGTTAATGGAAATTATTAGATGAATTAGAATTGATTAAAACCCTTTTCTTTTCATATCCATAAAAGAAAATATGAAACTGCATAAAATAAAAAAATGATGAAAAAAGGTAAATTTGGAATACGAAACACCAAAGAGTCACTATAAAATTATTTATCTTCTTTTTTTGAGTTTGATGTAGATTAAAGAGTGGATAAAAGTCTTAAAAACTCTATAGTGTATCCATAGGCTACACTTGAATCGCTCTATATTTGAGTAGGATCCACCATCCTCCACAATGTACAAGCATCTCACAGTGAAAAGGTGGAAGATGAAGAATATGTTTTTGGGTTTATGGAGGTTCATCCAAGCCTACATGTAAAGACATAGTAATTACACTAACATCACTTGGTTTTAGAATATATAGGCCATTATAGATTATAATTTATTGATGTCTCCGTTATTCCTACATTAAAATGAGTAAACAAATTCCTTATATCATTTAAGAGAACAAAAATAAATCATATGAATTTATTTCATCAACAATTTCATCTTATGTAATTTATTATTGAATGTTAATATATAATAGAGAGATAAAATGATAGAAATTATAATTTTATTTCAATTCCATATTTAATAACATAAGATACTCTTATGTGCATGAAAAACATAATTTTAATTCAATAAGAGATGAACTATATATGTATCACATATTTATAATATATATTTTTTATGTATCTTTAAGGAATGTTTCCATCTATCTTCCACTTTCACTAAAGACTGATAAAATTTATTCAATTTCACCATATATTATATCGTATAAAATAACCTATAAAACCATATCCATAACTCATTTTGGAAATCTTATAAAAAACTTATGGAAAGCTATCATTATCTTTAACTTATATCACATCATATGTAATACCTTGTGAATACCCATCCAAAACACTTTTTGGATTAACTCTAAAACACTTTTGGAGTTTCTCTCGGATTTAAAATAAATCTCTATTCAGTCAATCTAAAAGTGTAAACCTAAGGCCCCTTATATAATTTTATCCAAATACTATTATTTATATCCATTTATGGAAGAAAAGAAAGACCTCTAATAATGTTTCAATGCTACTCAAGCTATAAAGGGATCTGACATGATCTCTATCAAACCCATGTATCTCTATACATATTTCCACTAGTCTGCAACATATTAAAATGTTTATTCACATAATTTCCATTTTTAAAATACATTTTGGGGCCATGGATCAAGGAACATGTCCATCCAACATAGTCAACTCATCTTTTTCTCAATTCTAAAAATATATACTAAACTGATCAATGAATACATCACATTTCATTCATCCTTTGGGATACACATATCATATGTCCTTTATCAACAAAGATATATGTAATATCTAGGTGTGTCCTTATAGTCCCCCAATCTATTTTAATCAAGGGCCCAAATTACATACTCATCATATTGGAGAAGAAATACAACATTGGTTAAGAACTAACTAATGACATGATTAATAACATACCCAACCACCCCTATATTAGCTAAGTTAGTATATAGACTTGCGTTTGTAGGGTATTAATGTATTATGGTTCTCATTCATGGTTTCTCACCAACCTCAGGTTATGGGGTCTCAAATATGATCCATGCACCCCTATGTTGTAACTCTCGTTCCCCTCGCTCTTTGATTTTCATGATCACAATCACTTTCATATGTGTTTAACCTTGTTTCAAGTGTTTTTGTTAATTGGCACAAGGTTTCCAAGAAAATGGCCCAAGAAAGCCTCTCAAAGTGGACTGAATTTCAGTCCATCGGCCAACCGGTGTGATAGCACCGGCCAGCCGGTGGACCTGGCAGAGGCATTGCCCACTGCCAGGTTCCACCGGTCAGCCGGTGGCTCTGTCACTGGCCAGCCGGTGGCACCCAGACCAATTGGCCAGCTACTGTCTCCCCACCGGCCAGCCGGTGGCTCCTCCACCGGTCAGCCGGTGGAGCCTGGACCAAAATTCTTCTCCTCTGCCAAGGCACCGGCCAGCCGGTGGCCTAGTACCGGCCAGCCGGTAGCCCAGTCAAACTAGCCGTTGGGTTTGACCAGTGAACCCTCTTTTGGCCTCCAACGGCTACGAGGACTTCTCCAACGGCTCCGAAGGCCCCCAATGGGTTCCATGCCTATAAATAAAGGCCAAGGAATCCCCGGACACTAACCGGAACTTAAACCAAGCCCAAGGACACTTTGTTGATCATTCGGCAATCCTCCGGCGAGCCACCTCAAGGAACCCCAAGTGCTCCATCCAATTCCACATCCAAGAGCAACACCAAAGATGCTTGGAAGCGGCCTTCAAACTCTCCTATCAATCAAAGGTGCCCAAGGCTTCTCCAATTACGGGTTTTATTGTATTTATCTTTTTGAGCTCTTAAAATTGGGTTTGTGCCTACAAACCCCAACTCCTTTTCTCATCCCTCTTTCTTTTGGGTTTCACATCACCACTAAGGTGTGAAGAGGTTTCTTCAAGCCTTTCCTTTTAAAAGGATTGTGTCATAGGTGAGCTAGCCTTCACCTGTAAGAAGGCCAGTGGGTTCTTGCTCAACCATTAAAAGCAAGTGGGTTCTTGCTTAACCACCAAAAGCAAGCTGTAATAGGTTCTAGTGCTACCTCAAAGCCTAGTGGGTTTCTTGCTAAAACCATTGAAAAGCAAGCGGTAGAATCTATCAACGGTTTAGTTGGGAGCAGAGACGTAGGCCGGGTGTTGGCCGAACTCTGTTATCAATTTTTGTGTCTTGCCTTCTTTATTTCCGCTGCATTTCAACTTTGATTTTTAATTTGTTAATCAATTTTTTAAAAGGAAATTCACCCCCCCTCTTGCCATCACTTCCCTTCTTTCTCCGACCCAACAATTGGTATCAGAGGGATAATTTGAATAATTCCCTAACCGGTTTCAAATTAAAGATCCTTTTTGATGGCTTCTACCGCTTCAACCTCTTACGCCCCCAAAGGCTTTTCTTTGGATCGTGCTCCATTCTTTGATGGAACCGATTATACTTTTTGGAAAACACGCATGACCACATTTCTTAAAAGTATTGGCTATCCTATTTTTAGAATTGTTATGCATGGTTTTACCCTCACTTCTTCCGATGAGTCTAAATGGACCCCCGTAGACATTGCAAATTTTGAGCTTGATGGCAAAGCCATGAATGCTCTTCATTGTGGCTTAGACCGTAATATATTTAATCGTATTTCTTCTTGCACATCTTCTCATGATATTTGGAAGCTTTTAGAACTTACCCATGAAGGCACTAAGAAGGCTCAAAATCAAGAACCCGACAACAAGCAAGAACCCGATGAAAACTCCATGCCCAATTGCCCACTCCACAAGAAAAGGGCCAAGAAAAAGGAGAAGAAGAAGGCTTCAAAGGCAACATGGAGTGATAGCTCCACCTCTTCATTCTCCTCCTTCTCCTCGAGCGACCAAGGTAAAAAATGCCTAATGGCAAATCATGAGGTATCATCTTCCGACTCTTCTATCTCGTCTTCTATTTCTTCAAATTCATTCAATCATTTGTCATATGAAGAACTCCAACACGTTAGAGATCAATTAGAAAATGGTTTTCATGAGCTTTCTTCAAAATTTGTCGCTTTGAAAAAGAATTTCAAAAAGCTTTCCTCCGAAAAAGACCAACTTCTCAAAGAGAAGGAGGAACTCTCCCTAAAAATCCAAAATTTCCCCAATGTTGATTCTTTGGAATCAACCATCAAGGACCTTAGAGAATCCCTAGCCAAGTTCACCCAAGGTGATCAAAATTTGTCCAAACTCTTAGGTTCTCAACGAGTATCTAGAACCACCAATGGACTTGGCTACACCAATATAGCTTCCTCCTCCCATGCACCAACTGTTTTTGTAAGGGGGAGCTCTAGTTTTAAATTTTGAAATTATTGTAAAACACCCGGGCACCTTATTTATGAATGTAATTGTAAAAACGCCCGGTATGGTCAACCCAAAAGTATTTTCTTTTCGGATGAATTCTATAGGAGAAGACCCGCTACAAGACAAGTATGGATTGAAAAATCCCTTCTAGCGAGTCTCTCCGGGCCTAAAATTGTTTCTTTTCAAAATCCCTCTCCCCGGTGATTCATTATTTTTATTTAGGGGGAGAATTTTCAAAACCCTGTCTTAGATTCAAAACTTTCAATTCAATTTTTGGTTCAAAATTTTCATTTCAATTTTGATTCAAAACTTTCAATTCAAACTGTTATTCAATCTTTCAATTTCCAAAATTTCAATTGATTTTCAAATCTCAAATCTTGTTTTTCAAATCTCCTTTCCCTCAATCAAGTTTTATGCCCCATTCTATTTTGATAATCACAAAGGTGGAGAAATTTCTTGATTGATTGGGGGAGAAACCTTTTTTATCATGCTTTGCTTTACATTTCATTTTATTCATTAAAGCATGCCTTTAATTTAAGTTTTTACATTTTTTGTTTTGGTGATTGTGATCATCAAAATAGGGGGAGATTGTTGTACCTCTCGTTCCCCTCGCTCGTTGATTTTCATGATCACAATCACTTTCATATGTGTTTAACCTTGTTTCAAGTGTTTTTGTTAATAGGCACAAGGTTGCCAAGAAAATGGCCCAAGAAAGCCTCTCAAAGTGGACTGAATTTCAGTCCACCGGCCAACCGGTGTGATAGCACCGGCCCGCCGGTGGACCTGGCAGAGGCATTGCCCACTTCCAGGTTCCACCGGTCCGCCGGTGGCTCTGTCACCGGCCAGCCGGTGGCACCCAGACCAATTGGCCAGCTACTGTCTCCCCATCGGCCAGCCGGTGGCTCCTCCACCGGTCAGTCGGTGGAGCCTGGACCAAAATTCTTCTCCTCTGCCAAGGCACCAGCCAGCCGGTGGCCTAGTACCGGCCAGCCGGTAGCCCAGTCAAACTAGCCAATGGGTTTGACCAGTCAACCCTCTTTTGGCCTCCAACGGCTCCGAGGACTTCTCCAATGGCTCCGAAGGCCCCCAATGGGTTCCGTGACTATAAATAAAGGCCAAGGAAGCCCCAGACACTAACCGGAACTTAAACCAAGCCCAAGGACACTTTGTTGATCATTCGGCAATCCTCCGGCGAGCCACCTCAAGGAACCCCAAGTGCTCCATCCAATTCCACATCCAAGAGCACCACCAAAGAAGCTTGGAAGCGGCCTTCAAACTCTCCTATCAATCAAAGGCGCCCAAGGCTTCTCCAATTACGGGTTTTATTGTATTTATCTTTTTGATCTCTTAAAATTGGGTTTGTGCCTACAAACCCCAACTCCTTTTCTCATCCCTATTTCTTTTGGGTTTCACATCACCACTTAGGTGTGAAGAGGTTTTTCAAGCCTTTCCTTTTAAAAGGCTTGTGTCATAGGTGAGCTAGCCTTCACCTGTAAGAAGGCTAGTGGGTTCTTGCTCAATCATTAAAAGCAAGTGGGTTCTTTCTTAACAACCAAAAGCAAGCTGTAATAGGTTCTAGTGCTACCTCAAAGCCTAGTGGGTTTCTTGCTAAAACCATTGAAAAGCAAGCGGTAGAATCTCTCAACGGTTTAGTTGGGAGCGGAGACGTAGGCCGGGTGTTGGCCGAACTCCGTTATCAATTTTTGTGTCTTGCCTTCTTTATTTCCGCTGCATTTCAACTTTGATTTTTAATTTGTTAATCAATTTTTTAAAAGGCAATTCACCCCCCCTCTTGCCATCACTTCCCTTCTTTCTCCGACCCAACACCCTAGTATAACAAATAAGTATTTATGACATTCATGTCGTATACATAGTATGTCATATATAGAACACAAAGAATCATATTATTTTTTCTCCCCCTGATCATATCCCACATCTTTATACAAGAATCCTACTGACACTAACCTTATTATTTCACCACAACCTATAACGGTCTATGATAAACATCAGCTAGTGATAAACTCAATTTAATACTTTGAGAGGCCAATTTTTTATACACATCGGAAAATATATATCTATATAAATAGTTATATATCCAACAAGAAATAATGATAAAATTGAGGTTTCATTTTATATGATACCTTTTAATATTCATAAACACTTTTATAATATTTAACAAAACTAACTTACGAACTGGTTTACCATATTATATATGCAAAAATTCTATATCTAGATTATATTTTATATACATTCCAATTTTGTTAACACTTTACATCATATTTAATCCATGTCATATATCTATGTGACCATCTGAGAAAAAATCCCATAAAACTCTATAGAATGAAACACCTATAAAGTAATAACATTTCAATAATGGTGATATTTGGGAATCATATTACTAATAGTATTCCTTATTGAACTTATTGAAACTTCTCAAATTGACAACATCAATTGTTCAGATGTCAACATCCATTAACTACATTGAATTCCTTATAAGTAGATGATCATTATCCTTGGAACCCTATTATATACAAATATTCCTTGAGATGATCATACGACTTAAATTATTGTTTATTGGACCTTCAGAAATCAATTATGATAAAGTGAAAAATACATTAACAGAAGAATTATTTGTATCCTCTATTTATTAATTTTTAACTTCTCTTTGTTCAAATATAATCCCAACAGTTTCTTATATGTTATCATCTTTTCATAATATCTTGTAAAGGAAGACCAAAAACATTTTGTGTTATGAAATAAAATTTATTTCCTTTATGTAGCTATATTATGTAAATAAACTATTGTTTCCATCTCATATGTTTCCTTATTTTGATAGGAAAATATTCATTTAAAATAATAATTTATTAAAATATAACATCGATCGGTGGTGGGAAGAAATTCAAATATAATTTTACAAATACATTGATAAAAAATTTATCCTGGATAATATAATCTTATCCATGTCTTCTTCTAAAAAAATATTATAGAAATTATTGACTTGAGAACCATATATATACAATTAATCATCTCATACTTATTAACCAAAACACTTTTTAATAAAAAAAAATTCAATTATCACAAATAGTAAAAGAGATAAAGAAACATATATTTTTATTAGAATAATTTGATTTTGATAAAATACTTTACATTCATATCCTCTAAGTAGTAACTATTTACTTAATCTCATGAATCAAAACTAATTTCTCAATCTATTCTTCATTTGATTTTGAACTTTGGTATATTTCGAACACTTTGTAAAATATACATTTAGTATCATGTACCTTAAAAATCAATGAATTAACTTTTAAAACATCCATAAATGTCATGGAAATTCCATGGTGTTTCACAAATTCCCTTAGGTATATCATGGATAATCCAAACATATTAAAGCATTACTATTTCTTATAGAAATATCTAGGTTTCAATGAACATGATTGTATTCTTAATGAAACATAGGGGAACTTTTAAACCAATTTTTTTTCTTCTGGTATGAACATTTACCAACTTGTACTATCTATAAAATAGTTTATAATTTAGACATAATATGACTAATTTATATTTATATTCCCAACACTTTGAAAATATCCTGTAAATGTTGGTTGAATTCAATAAAACTTTCAGAATATTTAAATATATGATAAATGGATAAATTCCATTAGCATAAAAGTCAATTTTATTATCTATTTAAAGCATGTTATATAGTTAAAAAATCATGAAACATGTGTATGATAACTCCCATTTCATTTCACATAAATAAAATTGTTTTCAATATATTCTTAAGAGAAAAATTAGAGAATTTACATCTTGTGAAATATTTAACTAAGCCTAAAGTATCTAAGTCTCCAATATAATTTTTTTTTCTCAATCACATGGATGCAACTTCAATCTAAATTTTTTTCATCTTCATACCTTCATTATATTTACAACACATAAAAATCATATAATCAAAATCATATATTTGATATAATAAAAGTATTGATTTTTATATCTATTATCGACTTAAGGAAACCTTTAGTCTGATGAAGATGTTGATATATTCAATTATATGGAATTTTATTTTAAACTCCCGATAAAATTGAGTATATGAGACTAAAATTCCATAAATAATTGATTTACCCAATCATATTAAGTAAATGAGAGAAAATTGAGATTCCTTTGTTCATTATGCATATATTGCCTTTGAAACATTAAATTAACCACAATATACTTCATTAAGAATCAATATTCACATGTTGAATAATTTCTACACATTATTACTAAGGAAATGACTATTATAACATATAGAATTTTTCTTAAGAACATTTCTTATTTCACCCCTATTTCATAATAAATTTTCTTCAGTTCATACTCTAAGATATAATTATATTAATATTATCATTTAACAGATTAATAATAAATTCATTATTTATGATGATTCCTTTTAATTAAAACGTATGATTTTATTAGGCGAGTATCATGTTTTATAAGAACTTAATATGGAATTTTATCAAATGGTATCCTAGTAAATTGAATACAACTTTAAAAAACATTTTGTATCCATTAGAGGGAAAATATCCATATTTCACGAATAGTTACACAAGTTAATACATAAATAATCCATGAATATGTTTGTTCGAATTTTTTTTCAATCATATCATATATAAATTTATGATAGTTTAGGGGAAAACCCTTTATCCAACTAATAATATAGATATAATAAAATCAATTCCAACGATATCCTAACTGTATAGTTTTCGTAGAAAAATTTAACCAAAATCTAGCACCAATTATAAGCTGAAAAAGAACAATCAAGGGTTACTCAATTGAACTCAGTAATACAATCATGATAATATAAATTAACTAAAAACTATATTTCCATACAAAATATAATATATGGGTACTCTTGTTGAGCATAACATGACCTAGTTGGATCATCAAGATCTTGACAAGTGACGATTTGGAAAGAATATCACACATAATATTTGAATGGTATTATAATTTCACCATCTTATCTTATGTTATTACCTTTTATGTATACATTGTTATCGAACATTATTTTGGAATTATATGGCCTCATATAAATCTTGTATGATCCTTTTCATTCTTTTGAAGCCTATGCCACTTAGAGGTGGCCTAGAGAGGGTTTGGCGATGTTTGGCTATTAACATTTTGAAGAAGGAAGAGATTAATGTTGTGAAAGATAAAATCATGGATTGGGTGAGATAATGAATAACATATAGTTAAATTGAAAAGGTGGATCCATTAGTTATGTGAAATTAGACATCTGAATAGATCAACTATGTGAGTGATTGACTACATTAGTGATCGAACTCATGAATTGGCTATGTGAGTGATCATATATGTGAAAAAACTATATGAGTGATCTTCTACATGAATAATCTATTTTATTGATTTGAAACATGCATAATTTGATACATTAATTTTATATGTGGATCATCAGCTACATTAATCAGTAACATGAGTGAGTGGCTGCAACGCCCCGACCCCAGTTACCTAGAGTCAGTGCATTATTACATAACATTGGAATGATCACAAGAAAGATCAAATCTCGAAAGACCGATTGCTTTCGTAGCCTTGGAAACACTATATATATTCATATAGTTTTACATTACATTATAATGTGAAAACTACTACAACAACATATTGTCTCCAAAGTCCACACAATTATCCCCTCATAATATCAATGCAGGTCATTCATATTTTACTTCTTCACATATTGGAATAAATAAAACATAGAAAAGGGGTGAGCTCAAATGCCCAGTAAGGATAACAATATAGCTGAAACTTTCATAAATAAGAATAAACATTTAAGGCAGTGTATAAATAAAACAAAATCCTTTTAAACTTGAACATCAACATAGTATAAAAAAAATAAAATGAAATAATTCCATCTACTTATTCACATGGATATTCTACTAATCGAATAATCACATTCAATATCAATAACCACTTTCATAATGATGGAATGCATAATGCCAGACTATCATAACCACATAGCCAAGGCCTCGTGAAAAGACTAAAAATAAGATTTTTCCAAGGCCTTGTGCCAAGACACTAGTTTGTCTCATGAGACCTACCAATGAATCAAGGAGCTATAGCGGGCTCCACCTGTCACATATTTAGTCTAATGCATTCACATATGAAAAGGTTTAAACGTAACATAAACATTCGTATTAAACCTAGCATACGAAATGTCAATACTTTCACCATAAACCATGAATGGTATAATAATAGTACATCCATAGTCAAACATATCACAAAACCATCATTACAATATAGAAGTTTTGTATCGTAATAAATCAACTTCAAATAAGCGTAAAATCCATCAAAGGATGTTGACATAGATGAAATCAAAACTCTTTTTAGAGAAATATCTCTTTCTATTTTTAAATCAATTAAGAGTCATATATTTATAAAATAAAACATTTTATTTGAAAATATTTTTATAATATTATAAGGGAAGCTTTGATGATTTTATAATGGTGGAAAATAGCCACACCCGCTGTATAAGTTAAAAAAACATTCTTACCTTAATTCTGTCGAAAAGGTTAAAAAAACACCTTGTTTGGAAAATGACAGAAAGATTCCTTTATAAAATTCTTATAAAAAGTCAAAAAAGGGTATAAATGAATTTAACACATATTTATTTTAAATAGTAAAAATGTTTTGAAATACATTTTTAAGAAACATTGATGTGGATGATAAAGAGATCCCAGTAGATTATTACGTATAAACAACCTCGGATAATGAAGAGATTGTGAAATAACCCTTACCATGTACTTTTCCTTGGTTGGGGTAGGTTAACCTCCTATATAATGGTGAAATAATTGTTATTAAATTATACAAGAATAATATACATTAATATGATATCATATATTATTTTTTAACATTGATTTGTTAATAATATCTTAGTATTATCGTTATTTTGGGTGTTAACTTACTCATTTTATTTTATATGTTATGTTAAGTCAGCTGTGTTTGTCATGGATAGGTTGTATCTTAATCATATCCAGAATGATATCAAGTCCTTATATACTATTACTAATTATCAAATGAGAATTAGACTTGAATGGATACGATGGAGAATGAATCTCATCGCGTTCATGGAGACAACAGTTCGTACGTAAGCACGAGCGACAATATCATTCTTTTGATATTAAAATAATATTTAATTGGATGGTATATATTATATACAGAATCATTATCATTTTATATTTATTATTTACATGTGTTAAACATCATTATTATACCCATCCAAATAATAATTTATTGAATAACAATTATACCACGATGTGGAGACGGTAAGCCGTACGTACACACGTATGGTGACATGTTATTCAAAGGATGGATAGAATACTGAATATGGTTGTACAATATTTATAATAACATCACAGTATATATAAGATACTGGATTTATTATTTTAGAATGGTAATAACAAATAAGGAAGAAGTGGAAGAAGAAAGGAACTTGGAAAAAGGGCGGTGAAATCATTACCTCTTCTTCAGGTTCTTCCTTATGATTTGATCAAAAGGCTCTTAGGATGGATTAATGACTAAAGGAAGGCCTCTAGGATAATGTGAGGGATGTTGAGAGAGTATTTGGGAAGATTTGTTTCGAACCAAAAGGCTTTGAAGGTTTGAGTTAATGAGAAGGGGGAGTGCCCTTTTATAAGAGGGGTGAGGGGCAGCTTTGGAAAAGCTAGAAATATTATTTTATAATAAATTAATATTTGGGTTATAATGGCTAAAAAGTGTATTATTTTAATTTTAAGGTGTGTATAGGTCTAAAAAATCTCAACCAATAGAATTTAGACAGGTTTGGGTCATTATACTAAACTTATCTTTAAGTATTAACTCTTAGTTAATTAGTATCACTTTTACAATGTCTCTTTGTATTTTTATATTATATGGTTAATAAACTTACTATATACATCCAAGATACCCACATGTGGTCCATTAATGATAAAAATATAATTATATAAGTCTCTTGGCCGATTATTAGATTTTTAAGAATTAAATATCAATTAATAATATAATATTGTTTTTAAAAATTATTTTATGTTAATTTTGTCACTATTCAATAAATGATTTTTGTAAAAATCATATCAGAATTATTACTTCTAAAAAAGTTAATTAAATCATTCCTAACATGTCATACTAACCTCGAAAATTAGTGTAATTCACAAAAAGTCTCAAATTATATTTATTTGGGTATCTACAATATCAATCATTTTAATTTTTCACTATTATGGTAATTACTGGATCACCATTGTTTCATATATAAATTAAATTATTTAATGTCTAAAAATTATAAATAAAATACCATAATGTAGGAAATCGTTTTATATTTATAATTAATCATTATAGTCGAACATACAACATATATAACCCTATGTAAAAATTGTTTTTCTAAAAGAAATATGCTTGTGTCATTTTTGTATTCATTTTAACTTAATTAAAATAAAGTGTCCCTATGACATACTAGTGGCACCATGGGGTCCCAAAATAGACCCAAGTATGCCCATGGTCGAACATTTATCAACCAATAAGGTTAGGACACGTTTTAGGGTAAGTTGTTATTATTATTATATTATTGTTTAACCCTAATTTACCGGATTTACCCTTTAACCATGGTAAATAAAATATTTACCGAAGTAACTATTCAAAATGTCTAAAAATAAAAGTTACCTACTTACACAATTTGAACATAGTGATTCCAAATATGGAATCTATTTTTCCAAATTCAAAACACATAATTGGCCGAAATTAATTTAAAATTAATTCCCGCTGTCAAAACAAAAAGCGTGTTTTTAAGATATAATAACTATCAAAAGATTGATACTTGTTTATGTTCGGTTTATTTGTGAAATTATGCCCAATGACCAACATTGTATTAAATGGTAAAAATATATTCTAAATATAATTTAAAACCACTCAAATTCATAACTTATCAGTATTAATTATTTTAATTAAAAAAGTTGTTTTTAATTATAATGAAGTAATTTTCACTATTCATCAAAATATTAAAGTTATCCGAAAAGTACCAAAATTTCACCATAGGCTAAATTAGATACTCTGAATACAAAAATGAAGTCCATTTTGAGAGATACAATTTATAAAATTTCAAGAATTAGGTATTACTATTCATAATGGCTAGTTTGATTGGTTGTGGTGTGTTAGAACTCGATGTTGCGTACAACATACGCTATCACATTATTCAAAGAGAAACGTACCGTAGATTCTTGGGGTCTTATATTCTCCCATCCATCAAATAATTTCTTCCTCGAAATTTCTAGAATACTACCACATGGAAAGACTCGGGTGGTTCTTCATCATAAGTTCCTCGGGTTCCCAAGTTGCCTCTTCCATCTTATGGTTTCCCCACAAAACTTTTACCAGACATGTCATCCGGTTTCTCAGTACTTGTTCTCTCGTATCAAGAATCCTGACGGGATCATCGCAATAAGACAGATCGGGTTCCAGTTCTAATTTCTCATAGGTGAGTACATGTGTTGGGTCAGGCATGTATTTCATCAACAGAGTTACGTGGAACAAACCGTGAACTTTGGAGAGACTTGGCGTCATTGCCAATCGGTATGCTACAACCCTAATTCGTTCTAGAATTTCAAAAGGTCCAATGTACCTGGGACTTAATTATCTTTCTTACCAAAACGTATGACTCCCTTCCATGGAGATACCTTCAATAAAACATGATCACCGACTTGAAATTCCAAATCCTTCCTTCGATTATCAGCATAACTCTTATGCCTACTTTGAGATGCTTTGATGTGATTTTGGATTACATTCACCTTTTCCATCGTTTCCTCAACCAGTTCTGGGCCTACAAGTTTTCTTTCACCAACGTCATCCCAACAAGTTGGTGTATGACATCTCTTTCCATGTAATGCTTCATATGGTGCCATCTTAATACTCGAATGGAATCTATTGTTATAGGAAAACTATTCCAAAGGTAAATATTGATCCCACATACCCTGAAAGTCAAGTGAGCAGGATATCAACTTGTCTTATAAGGTTTGAATAGTTCGTTCTGATTGTCCATCCATTTGAGGGTGGTAGGTAGTGCTCAAATGAAGTTCAGTATCCAGGGATTTCTGAGGACTTTTCCAGAATCTTGAAGTAAAACGGGGATCACGATCTAAAACAATTGATAGGGGTACTCCATGAAGTCTCACAACTTCATTAATATGTAGTCTTGCTAGACGTTCCAGTGTTAGATCTTATCTTATAGCACGAAAATGTGATGACTTGGTAAGACGATCAACAATAACACATATTTCATCATTCCTTCTAGGAGTCTTTGGTAGCCCCATGACAAAGTCCATCGTAATATTGTACCATTTCCACTCTAGAATGTGAAGTGGTTGCATGACTCCTCCAGGATGTTTCCTTCCAGCTTTCACTTATTGACAAACCATACATCTTGACACAAAATCAGCAATCTCCCTTTTCATGTTGTCCCACAAAAAATGTTCCTTCCAATCTCTATACATTTTGGTGCTACTAGGGTGTATAGAGAAATTGGAACTATGAGCATCATCCAACAATTCTTTTTTTTTAGATAAGGTATATGGGGAACACAAAGTCTCTTCCCGAATTTCCAAATTCCTTTTTCATACACAAAGTCTCTCAATCTCCCATCATTCACAGCTTTAATCTTCTTTTGAAATTATTCATCATTGGTCTGAGAACTCTTAATCCTTTCTACTAAAGATGGTTTTTCAACCGTTTGAAAATGCATTGATGTTTCACATTCCCTGGTTATTCCCATGTCCATCTTCACCAGATCCATGAAAATTGGATCGCTTTCGACACTCATATTGTTCAAAACTCCATGATATTTTCTGGTCAAAGCATCTACCACCTTGTTTGCTTTCCCCGGGGTGGTAGTGTATCATGTAATCATAATCCTTGAGTAATTCAAGTCATCTCCTTTGCCTCATGTTGACTTCTTTTTTTGAGAAAATATACTTCAAACTCTTGTGATCAGTATAAATCTCACATTTTTCACCATAGAGGTAGAGCCTCCATATCTTCAAAGAAAAGATCACAGCTTCTAACTTGAGATCATGAGTAGGATATTTTTTCTCATGAATTTTCAACTGTCATGATGCATAGACAATAACCCTATCATTCTGCATAAGGACACAACCAAGTCTTTTCTTCGATGCATCACTATAAATAACGATCCCATCATTCCCCAATGGTAGAGTAAATATAGGAACATTGACTAATGTTCTCTTTAGTTCTTTGAAACATTATTCATACTCTTTTTTCCAAACAAATTTAACCCCTTTATGTGTTAGCTTCGTTAATGGGTTAGCCAACCAGGCAAAATTCTGAACGAAACATCGATAATAACCTGCTAAACCAATATAACTACGTACCTCAGTTATACTCGTAGGTGCTGGCCATTCTTGGATTGGCTTGGTCTTAGAAGGATCAACAGAGATTCTATCTTTAGAGACAATATGTCCAAGAAAAGAAATCTCTTGAAGCCAGAATTAATACTTGCTAAACTTCCCATATAATTGGTGTCTTCTCAGAGTCTTCAGGATAATGCACATGTGATTTTCATGATATTCGTAGCTTTTGGAGAATACCAAGATATCACCAATAAATACCACCACAAATTCCTCGAGATACTCTTTGAAAACTCTATTCATCAGATCCATGAATACATATGGTGAATTAGTCAATCAAAAAGGCATAATAGTAAACTCGTAATGCCCGTACCTAGTTCGAAATGCTGTCTTCGGAATGTCTACCTTCTTCACACACAACTGATGGTATCCAGATCGAAGGTCAATCTTTGAAATTTATTGAGCTCCATGTAGTTGGTGAAATAAATCATCAATGTGAGGTAGGGGATACTTGTTCTTTATTGTTGTAGCATTGATCTCCCTGTAGTCGATACATAACCTCATAGATCCATATTTCTTTTTATTAAAAAGAACAGGGGCTCCCCATGGAGAAACACTAGGGTGAATAAATCCCTTATTAATCAATTCCTCTAGTTGTTTCTTTAGTTCAATTAATTATACAGTGGATATTCTGTAAGGGGTCTTCGATATAATCCTTGATCCAGGAATTAAATCAATGGAAAACTCATATTCTCGTTCTGGAGGATGTCCAGGTAAATCTTTCAGAAATACATCTAATTTTTCTTTCACAATAGGTACATCCTCTATTTGAACATTCCTTTCCTCACCCACAGTCATTACATTATCTTCCTCCCTAATAATTGAATTTAGTTGAGCTATTGGGGGTGGATCTAGATAAGAATTAGGTGGTGACGATTATACTCTAAAGATAAGGTGTTCCTTATCATCATCATCAAAAATCGTGTCCTCCTTCTTATTAAAGTAAATCTTCGCATCAAAATCCGAAAGCCAATCCATAATGTGGATTATATCAAACTCAATCATAGGTATGACGATGAGGTCAACAGATAAAGAACATTTATGTTCTCTAATGGGGACTGATTCACAAAACTTTGTTGCAGTGATACTTCCCTTAGGAGTTTTAACTGAAAACTCCCTTGTTAAATCAAATTGGAAATATCTATTTTTTTAGCAAACCGGGAAGATATGAAACAATGCGATGATCCAGAATCAAATAATGCATTTGATAAACTTGAGGAAACCATTAAATTACCTACCATCACATCTTTTGGAGCTTCTACCTCAGCAGTAGTGATAGCAAAAGGTTGGCCTTGATCCCTTGGCCTTTTCTGAGGTAAGTTCCCCTAACGATTAAGACATTCATTTGCATAATTTCCCATCTCCATGCAATTGTAGAATTGAACATTGGTAGCTTCCTTCTTCCCTTTTCAATCATGAGCTTGGTGGCCTTTTTCACCACACTTGATACAGACACCCATTCCCTTTAAGCAAGTACCGGGGTGTTTCTTCCCAAATTTACCACAGGATGGATATTCAACCTTTCCCTTCTTCCCCTTATTTCCATTCCCAGATTGATCAATAGATATCTACTTCTCTTTCTTTTCTTTAAAGTCATAAGACTTAGAGAATTCCTTTTCTGTCTTGATAGCACATGAGACAATATCTTCGTACGACAAGAAGGATTTTGAGACTAATTCTCGATGGAGAAATGGTTTTAATCGATAAAATAAATGATGAATCTTACTTCATGGGTTGTGTATAAAATCTCCAGCATACCTTGCTAACCTTGTAATGTTAGACACATACTTTGTGAAATTCTCATCCTCCTTTTGTCTCAGACACAGAAATTTCCTTTCCATATCCGCTTGATGGTCACGAGGAATGTATTTTTCTAAAAACAGAACGTTGAACTCCCTCAATTCCATATTTGATACTTCATCATCTTCCTTCATGTTTTGAATCAATGAACACCATTGATCAGCATCTCCAGTGAGGCAGTAAACTGCGGTGATACATTTTTTCCCTTTCACTACACCCCAAAGCCTGAAATATTTTCTTTAGGGAATTCATCCATTGCTCAGCTACTAAGGGATTTGTACTCCCATTGAACATGGTTGGTTGTTGCATCATGAATTGATCTAACATTGATCCTCCACACTGTGGATTAGGGTGCTCTAGTATGGTGATTAGCTGATCAGCACTAGTTGAATCACCAGCTCCACTATAATTATCTTGAGCGTGAGGGAAATCCCTACATGGAGTGTGTGCATTGATACAGTTTCCATTTCCTCCACTAGGCACCATTTCTAAACAATGGCATAAACAAGATCAGTTTATGAATCAAAATACATAATTCCATACTTATAAAACACTTAACATAAATTGAACTATTTATGGATATAATCCATAATCATAAAAAAAGTTTTCTTTGAGAAAGTATATACTCATAAACCATTCATAATGATTTGTAACGAAAATGAGAGTTATCCTAAGCATATCCCCCGGGAGTGTCGTAACCAAGAGTGCAGCAAGGCTCGTTGTCGTTCACCAGTTCCCATTCGAGTCTAGCTCAAATTTGTGTTTTTGGGTTTTGCCCCTAGGTACATCTATGCTAGAGCTGCCTCTACCTACTCATATCCAGACAAAGATGTATTTCTTGGAAAACTCACAAAATCTCTACAATACCAAAATTCTAGGAAGTTATTCTATACTAATCCTCAAATTCCATCTTAGGTCTATGTTCTCTAATCAGAGTTTATCTAAATCTAGCTTCCAAGGTTTGTACTAAACTTCCTATGATACCAACTGTAATGCCCTGACCCTAGTTACCTAGATTCGGTGCATTATTACATAACATTGGCATGATCAGAATAAATATCAAATCTTGAAAGACCTATTGATTTAGTAGCCTTGGAAACACTAGATATATTCATAAAGTTTTACATTACATTATAAAGTGAAAAAATATTACAACAACATATTGTCTCCATAGTCCACAAAATTATCCCATCATAATATCCCTGCAGGTCATTCATAATTTTCTTCTTCACATCCTGAGAAAAGTAAAACATAGAAAAGGGGTGAGCTGAAATACCCAGTAAGGATAAAAATATAGCTGAAACATTCATAAATAAGAATAAACATTAAGGCAGTGTATAACTAAAGCAAAATCCTTTTAAACTTGAACATCAACATAGTATAGAAAAAATAAATTGAAATAATTCCATCTACTTATTCACATTAATATTCTACTAATCGAATAATCACATTCAATATTATTAACCACTTTCAAAATGATGGAATTCATAATGCCAGACTATCATAACCACATAGCCAAGGCCTCGTGCCAAGACTACAAATAAGATTTTGCCATGGCCTTGTGCCAAGACACTAGTTTGTCTCATTAGACCTACCGATGCATCGAGGAACTATAGCGGGCTCCACCCGTCACATATTAAGTCCAACGCATTCCCATATGAAAAGGTTTAAACATAACATAATAATTCGTATTAAAACTAGCATACAAAATGTCAATACTTTCACCATATACCATGAATGGTATAAAAATAGAACATCCACAGTCAAACATATCACAAAACCTTCAGTATAATACAGAAGTTTTGTATCATAATAAATCAACTTCAAATAAGCGTAAAATCCATCAAAGGATGTTGACATAGATGAAATCAAAACTCTTTTTAGAGAAATATCTTTTTCTACTTTTAAATTAGTTAAGAGTCATATATTTATAAAATAAAATTTTTTCTTTGAAAATATTCTTATAAGCTTGTAAGGGAAGTTTTGACAATTTTATAACGGCAGAAAATAGCCGCACCTGCCGTATATGTTAAAAAACATTTTTTCCTTAATTCTGTCGAAAAGGTTAAAAAACACCTTGTTTGGAAAATGACGGAAATATTCCTTTATAAAACTCTTATAAAAAGTCAAACAAGTGTATAAATGATTTTAAACCATATTCCTTTTAAATAGTAATTTTTTTTGAAATACATTTTTAAGAAACATAGATGGGGATGATAAACAGATCCAAGTAGATTATTATGTATAAACAACCTCGGATAATGATGAGATTGTGAAATAACCATTACCTTGTACTTTTCCTTGGTTGGGGTAGGTTAACCTCCTGTATAATGGTGAAATAATTTTTATTAAATTATACAAGAATCTTATACATTAATATGATATCATATATGATCTTTTAACATTGATTTGTTAATAATATCTTTGTATTATCATTGTTTCGAGTGTTAACTTACTCGTGTTATTTTATATGTTTTGTTACATCAGTTGTGTTTGTCATGGATGGGTTGTATCTTAATCATATCCAGAATTATATCAAGTCCTTAGATACTATTATTAATTATCAAATGAGAATTATACTTGAATGGATACGATGGAGAATGAATCTCATCGCATTCGTGGAGATGGTAGTCCGTACGTACGCACAAGCGACAATATCATTCTTTTGATATTAAAATAATATTTAATTGGATGGTATATCTTATATAAATAATCATTATCATGTTATATTTATTATTTACATGAGTTATACATCATTATTATACCCAAAAAAATAATAATTTATTGAATAACAATTATACCACGACTTGGAGACGGTAAGCCGTACGTACGCACAAATGGTGACATGTTATTCAAAGGATGGATAGAATAATGAATATGGTTGTACCATATTTATAATAACATCACAGTATATATAAGATACTATAGTTATTATTTTAGAATGGTAATAACAAAGAAGGATGAAGTGGAAGAAGAAAGGAACTTGGAAAAAGGGTGGTGAAAACATTACCTCTTCTTCGGGTTCTTCCTTTTGATTTGATCAAAAGTTTCTTAAGTTGGATTTATGACTAAAGGAAGGCCTCTAGAACGAACTGAGGGAAGTTTAGAGAGTATTTGGGCAGAGTTTGACCAAACGAAAACGGTTTTATGGTGTGAGTTAATGATAAGGGGTAGTGCCCTTTTATAAGAGGGGTGAGGGGCACCTTTGGAAAAGATAGAAATATTATTTTATAATAAATTCATATTCGGTTTATAATGGCGCAAAAGTGGATTATTTATATTTTAAGGTGGGTATAGGTCGAAAACCACTCAACCAATAGAATTTAGATAGGTTTGGGTCATTATACTAACCTTATTTTTATATATTAACTCTTAGTTAATTAGTTTAACTTTTGCAATGTCTCTTTGTATTTTTATATTATATGGTTAATAAACTTACTATATACATCCAATAGACCCCCCAAGTGGTCCCTTAATGATAGAAATATCATGATATAAGTATCTTGGCTGAACCTTAGATTTTTAGGAATTTAATATCAATTAATAATATAATATTTGTTTTAAAAACTCTTTTATATCAATTTTGACACTATTCAAGAATTGTTTTTTGTAAAAACCATAACAGAATTATTACTTTGAAATAAGTTAATTAAATAATTACTAACATGTCATATTAACCTAAACAATTAATATAATTCATAAAAAGTCTAAAATTATATTTATTTGGGTATCTACAATATCAATCATTTTAATTTTTCACTATTATGGTAATTACTGCATCACCATTGTGTCATAAATAAATTAAATTATTTAATGTCTAAAAATTATAAAATAAAATACCATTATGTAGGAAATCGTTTTCTATTTTTAATTAATATTTATAGTCGAAAATCCCACATATATAACCCTATGTAAAAATTGTTTTTCAAAAATATATATTCCTGTGTCATTTTTGTATTCATTTTATCTTAATTAAAATAAAGTGTCCCTATCACTTACAAGTGGCACCATGCGGTCCCAAAATCGACCCAAAGATGCCCATGGTCGAACATGTATCAACCAATAAGGTTAGGACACATTTTAGGGCAATTTGTTATTATTATAATATTATATTTTAACCCTCATTTACGGGATTTACCCTTTATCCATGGTAAATAAAATATTTACCGAAGTAACTATTCAAAATGTCTAAAAATAAAAGTTAACTATTTACACAATTTGAGAATCATAATTCTAAATATGGAATCCATTTTTCCATATTCAAATCATAGAAGTGGCAGAAATTTATTTAAAATTAATTCCTGCTGTCAAAACTAAAAACGTGTTTTTAAGATATAATAACTATCACAAGATTGATGGTTGTTTATGTTTGGTTTAATTATGAAATTATGACCAATGACCTACATTGTATTAAATGGTAAAAATCTATTCTAAATATACTTTAAAACCACTAAAATTCATAATTTATCAATATTAATTATTTTGATTAAAAAAGTTGTTTTTAATTAAAATTTAGTAATTTTCACTATTCATCAAAATATTAAACTTATCCAAAAAGTACCAAACATTCACGTTAGGCTAAATTCTATACTCCGAATCCAAATATTGAAGTCCATTTGGAGAGATAAAATTTATAAAATTTCATAAAGTAGGTATTACTATTCATAATGGCTAGTTTGATTGGTTGTGGTGTGTTAGAACTCGATGTTGCGTAAAACACACGCTATCACATTATTCAAAGAGAAACGTACTGTAGAATCTTGGGGTGTTACAGTGGATACATGAGTGATTATATACAAGAGTGATTCCCACAGTGAATTGGTTACATGAGGGATTGGTTACATGACAGATCGACTATGTGAAAAAGTTACATGAGTAGTCATCTACATGAATTTGCCAACATGGGGAATTTATATATATAGTAGAATTATACATGGGGAATTTCGCTACATGGAAAAAATAGCGTCTTGGGGATTTTGGCTATGTGGTGCCTCCAGCTATGTGACTTCTCCTCCACGGAGATTTTAGCCAGTTTCATAAAGATGGACATGAGGGTCTTTCAAAATCACGAATCAAGGGCCTTCAAAGATCAATTCAACATGGAAATTATATCCCTAATTTTTTTAATATTTTTGATTTTTAAATGCATACAAACACATGGAGTGTAATGAGATCCAAAATAGTTAGAATTATATATATGAGATCTGAAATTCAAATCATCTGATAACTATTATCTTGATAATGAATTTCCTTGTATTCATTCCTTCCTAGTTGAATTATATTTATATTGGATGTTTTAAATCATTCTATTGGAGTCATGAATCTATCTACTTTAAGATTTTTCCTCCAGTAGTGATTCCCTCTTCCTCGTTCCCCCTATTTTGGGTAAAGGGAATCACATAACGATTAATTCTTCTAGTTAGTGGATTCATTTTTTATTCTATTTATTTGAATTCAACTATAAAGTTAGCATGGATTATCCTATATGTTTGAAATTTAATTAAACCAATAATTACTAAAGTAGATTAATAAGGAATTGTTTATAGAGATCACAAGTTGTTTATTTATACCATGGAAATAGGTTAACTCTTGATTTTATAAATAACGTTCAATCAACTTTAATATTATTATCATGCCATGTTATGATATGAATTATATTTTTTTATTGATGGAATTGGGAAAAGAACATAGAAATAGAATTAATTGAATAATTATCTTATGAACTAAAGATGATATGTTTTATAATGGATCTGATGTTTCTTATAATTTTATGATAATCAAATTGATGCAATGCACATGGTTAATTAAATATTCTCTTCCATGTTAATGAAATTGATAAATATTTTATATCGTGCAAATGATTTCTAATAATAATTAAAATTCATGTTAATGAGAATGGTACTTCTCTGATTTTATTTAAATTTTTTAGTGATCAAATAATGTTTAGATTTTGATAGCTTGGTATTGCTTTATTACACATGTTTCACATAGTTAGAACCTATCAACAATGAATCAGTTAATTTAATATGGAATTAAAAATGGTTTTGTGATATAGATAATATCTTGGGGCTGGTTTGCTTATATTCATGACAAGGTGGAGTTCCCGCTATGATCATTATTTCCCACACAACATTTTTTCATTTTTGTAAATGACTATAAACTGATCAAACCATGATAATACTGAATGAAATAGACATTGTAATTATTTTCTATCATGATCCAACCTAGGTCGACCCTGAACCAGTCACTAGAGGTGGTCCGCTTTATGGACCGAAGGGCATTCCGAATCCCCACTGGCTGGAAAATATTGGTGGGAATCAAAAATAAGAAGTTTGAAAGATTTATCCCCAAAAATAAAAGACAGATAAACAGAAATAAACCATAAAAAAGGTAATCCCAAATACTAGAAAATAAAATAAAATAGCATCTAGACATTCCTCTAAGTGACCCTATGGGTCACCACCAAACGTAGAGCCACACTCTCCCAAAGAGTTCTCGAAGACTAAAACCTAAAAATAAAATGTAAAGTAGGTGAGAGCATCGAGTTTCTAAGTATCAATGATATAGAATAACAATGCCCTTTTCCCTTTCCTATAAAAGAAACCCAATCAGGATAGTTTCAAAATAAAAAATATTAAAATAATGTTATTAATTCTTTTAAAAATCAAGTAAAAAGGTAACGATTTTCTGAAAAACATCCATCTTCCACTACATTTTCAAAATAAAATCCATGCTTGCGTTAATATTAAAAAATTAAAGGAAAATAAATTTTTATTTATCTATGGTTACTTCTAATGATTAATCAAGTGAGAAACAACTAAAAATGAGAACTCGTGTAAAAAGAAACATGTCACAAATGAGCAAATGGGGAATCCCTATAGGTAACTAGCACATGTGGGACCCTAGAGACCTCATAACTTAGTGAAATGTGAAATTGTAACCACACCAAACATTGTTCTAATTCATGAACCACTAGTAGGGAACAAAACCATAACCTAACGGTCTTCAATACATCGTCAACATTTAGTTAGTGTTGTCATCATCAATCCTACTAGAAGAAACTGGGATGAACCATTTATGGATCATCCAACGTACTAGTCCTAGTCCATCCACCTAGAGTCTCGGGGTTACTAATGTGCTCTATTTCAATGGTGGTGAGTTTTATCAACAAGTAAATACAGAAACACATCACATTATTTATCTAATAAAATTCTATTTTTCACCACTAACCTCCCGCTTATGCGTATCCCCTTTTTTTTAAAAACACGCATTATTTCACAAGCCTCTTCACTAGGCACATATTACAATTCATATATTTTACACACATACCAATTTTTCAAATCAAGAGGGCATGACATAATTGGGATTTTCCCATTTCATAAATCATTATTAATGTTCCAAACATTCTTAATCAATTACACAGAAAAATTTTCTTTTTAAAAACACAATCAACCAACATTTTTAATTTTCTAAAATAGTATGAAAGCTTATCTAAACAACCAAGGTAATACATGTTTAATGAAATATTAAAT
This sequence comes from Viscum album, assembly GCA_963277665.1. Taxonomy (NCBI): domain Eukaryota; kingdom Viridiplantae; phylum Streptophyta; class Magnoliopsida; order Santalales; family Viscaceae; genus Viscum; species Viscum album. The sequence goes on along the minus strand of OY728165.1, from coordinate 1,532,752,028 downwards.
CTATAGTTAAAATGAAGGAATCCTTTTTAAGAAACTAAAAACACTATTTTACCTTGATTTCACACCAAAACCCATCTTGAATATCACTTTGGATTTTTTTTAAATAAAGATACATTCCACAATACTTTTTTTACAAAATCGAAAAAACCACACATCATTAGAAATACCTAATTTTCATTCAAAACGTCTATAAACCCAGTTTTCAAGGACCATTACCATTTAGTCATATATATATATATATTCATTTCATATATAGTTAATGTGAAGGTATAATACCCAATTTTAAAATAATACCAAGCTGTAATAGAAATTCTAATTTAAGTTCAGGGCATAGGGAACCTAACTCAATGTGGAACCAAGTCATCTACTTCATCTCTTGACACCTTCTAATGAAAAGATGATGATCCCACACTAATCATATACACTTTAACATTTATGTGAGGATACCTATCCCCTATGCACACATTTTCATGTCCATGATCATGTGCAAGGGGATACTAACATATATCCTTATAGGTATATACTAGTCTCCACTCATCTACACGTGCATTTTCATATATAAACAGAGAAACACATGGACCCATACACATATATTCACTTCCATGGATGAATATACGTGTAACGGTGGAACTAACATATATATAATTACCAATTTATAAATACGCAGGAATGTATCCCTTGACACGGTGACTTGAAACCACTAAAAATAGTTCAATGCAGTACACAAAAATTACTAGGAACCCTAAAAACATAGTAGAAAAGTTTAAAAAACTTCAAAAAAATTATTATGAACCAATAAACACCTTAATAATCTCAAATAAAAGGTGTTAAACCAACCAATGGCATAAAATACATACGTTGAATGTTAGAAGAAAACATAAACAACACGAAAATATCCAACACAACATAAAATCAATACGAGAGAATATTAAATTACAAAAAACTCAAATAAAAACTAAGCAACAAAGATGAATGGTCGAAAACCAGACCATAAATCATTGGCAGGTAGACCACATCAATGCACACCGCTTTGCCTTGGGCATGGGTTACTCGAAGATGGACCAATGGGTCCCAATACATAATTTTCACACCCTATTAGTGTAAGAAACACAAAAAACCTGATTACACCTAGACATAGTGTTTTAGACGATTGTTAGAAAGCCAAGAATTACCTTAAATTGGCTGAGGCGAATGAATGAGGATAGGGAAAAAGACCCACCTCATCAGATTGAAGCCTAATGGTGATGAAATCATGGAAGAACTGATTGGGGAGGAAGCCACTGAGATTAGGGTCGCACACCAAAGGTTTTCTTCCAAGGAGGGAGGAGGTAACATAGCTTCTACAAATCACAGCCATGAGGGGTCATGAACAAGAGAATGTCCAACCATGGGGAGGTGCTCACGTAGAGGAGGTAGCCTGGATGAATTCTCACATGCCTAGGTTTGGAGGGGATAGTGTTTCATGCTGACAGAGGGGGAAGGGGAGGCACATGACTTATGACCTAGAGTGGGAGCGGAAGGATACCCATTGTGGGTCTCTAAGAAAATGAAACCAATCAAATAAAAAAATATAAACATAATAATATTAATAATTATAATCATAATAATATCAATAAATTTTTAATAATAATATTAATAATAAGATAGTAATAATACAAATATGAATATTATTTTTAAATATATATTAATTTTAATTTCATTTTTCATATTTTTTTCATTTAAACATTATTTTATTTAAAAACACAAGAAGACATCACTTTTACCTGGGCGAATCTACACAGTTCCTGAGTTGTGATTTGCATGCATGCTAGGTGCTTCAAAGTCCAAAAAACACATTTCCAAATAAAAAATCAAAAACTAAAACAAGGATTCAACCTGATCAAACAAAAACTAAAATAAAACCACGGTTGAATAAAATAATTAAATCTAAAGTGCATAATCGGTTCAGGGTGCGACAATTATCGTGAACATGAAAATTTATACCCCCTTAAATGTCCTAAAAGACCTGACTATACAATTTTCTAAAAAAGGATGCAACGATTATCTATATGAAACCCCTACAACTTGAGGATTGAACACTCACATTACTCCAATGTTTTATAACCTAGAGGCCAGGAATACCAAGGGATAAAACCAATGACATAAGACTCACACTTCCAAACATAAGAACAACTCGAACACATAAACTCCTAACTTAGATATCACTAGAGTATGCACGAGTTCTCCAATGAACATTCTATATATGAACCATCATCTGGGATTAACATCTATATTCATTGGGGTCGGTCAGAGTAGAGAAAAAGATTTTCCCTGAAAAAACACCTTGAAGACTATGTTCTCCATGAAGTTGCCTTGTGTTGGTCTCCCCACCATATTGGGAATCTAGCCAAATACTAACATTACCATGTCAAAAAAAATTGAAAACCAATCAAGACCCCTGATGCTGGTGTGACCCCTTAGCCTCCCAAGTCGCACATGACAAGATTGAGGGAAGACATTGGTGGGACCACAGTGGGTCTCCCCACCATATTAGAAACCGAGTAATATAATGGAACTCACATGGGATATCAAAATTATGTTTGAATATACGGATTTAATTTCACATCATGAACCCAGTAACATGGGCCAAACCCAAACATAGGGAGAAGCTTCAACACAAACAACCTAAAACCCCCATTACAAGGGGAATCCAAACAAATGAGACCCTTAAAATCCCCATGCCAAACCCTGATTCAAAATATCCATAAACCATATACATATCTAAAAGTGCATCACATAGAAGCTTGAATTTTTCCCAATACAGACCAACCAGTTAATCATTACACTAATAATACATAGAAATTGAAATCTTATAGAAGTGGAAGGAAAGACCTAAAAAAATTCCCAAATCAACCACACAAGAAAAAAAGAGTGTGTGGTATTAGGAATGATAAATATAAACTTATGAAAGACTCATTCTAAGGACATATACATTCAGTTCACCCTCTTAACTAGTTGGAGAAACCTTCATGAGAACCTTCAAAAACAAGATTTCAATTTGTTAGAGTTCACTCATTGTGATCCCCACTTTCAAAAAGAAAGTTGATATCACTATTCTCTATCCCAAACACAACCCTTCAAACAAAACACAGACAATCATTCCCTTCACAAAATCAAGAGTTCCTAAAGACCCAAAGAAACACTCCACTTCTTCAAGTTACACTTCAACCCCTATCGAACCTCGAACACCATAGAGAAAACACAAAAGAATGAAAAGAAAATAACCCAACCAATGCACTGGGGGATTGGAGAAAAATAACAACTGAAAATGACCCCTCAGGGACCTTGTGAAATTTTGGTATGGAATACTTTTAACAAGAAGCAGAAATAAACCAAAAGAACCTAAAAAAATAAGCCTCCTCATATAACCATAAATCATTCTATCAAACTGAAAATATTATTTCATCCTTGAAACACAAGGTCAAAAACAATAATCAATCCCATATACTAATAACACCAAAAACTAACCCATTATTAAATAAAATATCAACCAAAACAATAAAAAATAAATATCACCAACCAAGCCTAAACCCCTCGTTAAAAAATGAGCATTTTCAAAACCATTCCATATCAAAACCATCCAAATGCTAAAAACCCCACTTGAAAACCCATTTTAATTTTTTAATTTTTTTTAAAAAAACTAATCCAAGCACATCACTATTTAAAACACGATTTTTGAAAATAGAACTATCCTGGAAAATCGAATACCCACTATTTGGTACTCCATGAAGCCTGACATTCATATGTTCTCATGAAATCTTGGGCACCCATTCATGCATACCAAAAACGATCCACATCAAATTACATTCATCCATACATGTGGATATTCATAGGAATCACAAAGGATAAATAAATTGTTTCAAATTCTCATTTACAAGAAACTTCCATTCCACATTTCTCAAAACATTTCAAAAAACCCAAAACACTTTTCTAAATTCATGTCTGATTTACACTTCATAAAATCGTTCAAATATCCCCAAATAGTTCCCAAAAAAATATCCATTTTCAAAATTATGCATATAATTTTCAAACAATCCTTGATTTTCATTTTTGGAAATTCAATTTTAATAAATCAATCACCAATTTTATGTCCTAGGAAAAAAAACAAAACCAGCTAAAAGACACACCAAAAATATCTCAGAGAAACCAACTCAATCGATAAAAAAGGATTCCAATTCCTTAAATAAACAACTGCTACAAATAACGTGGTCACACAATTTGGAAAAACGTGCACCAACCATGTGAGCATATAAGAAGTCATCAGAGGTAAATATGTGGTCTGAACAAGCCTTTCTAGTCCACAAAAATCAATCATTAACCTATCTAAAATGACCACAAAAATTTAAAACCAACTAGAAACACCCAAACAAGACTAAGGACCTCGAAAGAAATTGAGATTCAATCAGGGATACCAAGGCAAGACCATCCAGGAGCACCCTGGGAAATCAAGTGTCATTCCAAAAGGGTGATGATCATGCACCTACTTGAAATTAACCACTTATATTCTATTAATAACTAAAAACTATTAGACATTTACAAAGGAAATGTGATAAACCTCCATCTGATACCATTTTTTCAAAAACCAACCTGGGTTCACACTGAAACGGTAACATGAGTCAATTCGCAGAATGACCTAATTTCATTACTGATCCACACGGGCAAGAAACTAGTGCCAATCATCAAAAGAAGAAGTTTGGAATAATTTATCATATAAAATAAAATAAATAAAATATAAATAAACTGGAAAAAATAGTTAAACAATAACAATGAGAATTAAAATAAGAATAACCAGCTAAACATAGCTTCAAGTGACCCTAAGGGCCACCACCAAACAAAGAGCGATAGTCCCTCCAAGAGAGATCAAAGACTAGAAAAAACTGAAAGGTAATGTAGGAATTAGCACCAAGATTCTATGTAGTAAAGCCATGAAATAAGATCACCCTATTCCCTTTCCATTTAAAAGTAACCCAGTCTTCCTAGTTTAAAAATAAGACATATTAAAATAATTTTTTTCATTTTTTTCAAACTCATATAAAAAGTTGACATTTTTATAAAAAATATTTCTCATCCACTACATTTAAAAAATAGAATCCATGAATGAATTAACATTAAAAAATGAAAGGAAACCAAGTTAGATTAAGATTTGGTTTAAACAAGTGAGACATCAAGAGAGAAAAAACTGAAATGAAATATCACATCAAAGGATACAAGTCACAAATGAGCACCTTGGGAAATCCCTACAGGTAAAGAGAACACGTGGGACACTATAGACCTCGTACCTTAGTGTAATGTGGAATAGTAACCACACAGAACTTCATTCTCTCACTTTAGCCACTAGATGGGAACTCACCCCAAACCTTGTGGTCTCCAATCCATCATCAATAATAGTTTGTGTTGTCATCATAAACCATACTATAAGAAACCGAGATGAACCAATTATGTATCATCTAGCGTACTAGTCCTAGTCTCGCCACCTAGAAACATGGGGTAACCAAAGTGCTCAATTTCAATGATGGTCAGTTTTATCAACAATTAATGACACACACACATCACATTCATTATCTAAAAACTATCCAAGTTCCACAAAAAACATCCCCCTTATGTGTACCCCCTTTTTCATCATAAACACACATCATTTCACAAGAATCATCACTAGGTGAATATAACACTTCGTACATTTAACATGCACATGAGATTTCCCTTTTCATAAATCATTCTTAATGTTCAAAACGGGATTAATCAGTTACAATGAACACGTTTCATTATAGAAACATAATCACCCACCATTTTCATGTTTCCAAAATAGTTTGAAAGCTTAACTAAACAACCACAGTACTGCAAGTTTAATTAATTTTTAAAACCACACTTAATGTGGGGAAATCATTTTAGGAAAATAAAACCACCATTTTTCCTTCAATTCACAGCAGATCCCATTTTGAAAATCACTTTGTAACTTCTTGGAAAATAAAAACATGGCACTACACATTTAAAACAAAAATCCTTGAATGGCAACACATCATTGGAAATAATAATTTTGTATTAAAAACATCAATGAAAACAATATTCAAGAACCAAAAATTTTTATTCAAATATATATATCATATGCATTTTTTATAAAGGCGGAAGACATTCTTTTAAAAGAATACCAAGAAGTAATGGAAATTCTAATTAATGGTCAGCTCATTGGGAACCTAACTCAGAGTGGAATCAATCCTTCCACTTCAGTTCATGGTAAATTCTAATTAAAACGTTCCTACTCCCCACTAAGCATATGCACTTTGACATACATTCATGAACACTAAGACCATATAAAAACATCAATATGGCCATTAACATGTGCAAGGGGGTCCATACATATATGAATATTTGCATTAACTAGTCTCAACATGCCTATGCATGAATTTTGATATATATAAATAGTCACCCCTAGACCCACAAAAATATATTCACTAGCTTGGATGAATATATATATATAATAGGGGAACATACATATATACACATACAAACCTATGCATATGTATGAAAGTAAACCTTGACTTGACGATTCGAAATAACTCATAATAGTCTAACACACTACACATGAGATTACTAGGAACCATGAAAACTGAATAGAAAAAATAAAAACACCTCCAAAAAATTATTAAGAACCCATAAAAACCTCATTACTCTCAAATAAAGAGTGTGAATCCAACCCACCACATAAAATCCATACCTTAGATGGCAGAAGAAAACCAACACATCATGACACAATCCAATTCACCATAAAATAAATAATAGAGATGCAGATGTTAGAAAACACTCAAATACAAACTAAGAAATAAAGACTAATCGGGGAGAACCTTACCTGTGATTGTTAACCGGAAGACCAGATCAAAGTTAACCACTTCACCTTCGATGGTAGTTGCCTGATCATGGACCAACGGGTCCTGAGACATCATTTACACACCAAATATGAGGAATAAACACAAACAACTATGCTTATCTATTAACTTAGTATTTCAAAAAAGTGTTTCAAACAATTGTTATCTACCCACACGCCAGGTGCTTCCAAGCCCAAAACACACATTTCAAAAAAAAAAATATAAACTCAAACCAGAATTCAACCCACTCAAACTAAAAATAAAATAAAACAAAGGATAAATAAAATAATTAAATTAAAATACCAATTTCATGTCGTGGTGTGCAATTTTCCTCTTGAGAAACCAAATGTTTCGGGGGATTGAATGAAAAATATCATTTTAATGATCACACATCATTGTTAATATATGAATCATGAAAAACATCCATGTGAGAAAAATAAAGAATATTGTTCTATTGAGTCCTTTATGAGGTAACTCCCATGATATTTTAGTGGTTTTACTGAACATGTAGTTTTTTAGAAATGGATGAGTACCACTAGATAAATGTTTTTAATTCTTTAGATTTTGAAACATGAAAAATTTATTTTGGCAATATAGCATTTAGAAGGAAAATTGGTCCAATGGTAGACTCTCATCAATAATAAATGTGAACTAGATGATATTTACTACATGGAGTAGGATAAGTTTAAGATATTATTTCTTAATAGGTAATTCCCTATTATTCATCATAAATAATAGAGAAGGAATTATATAAGCTAAAGTAGAAGGATGATGAATCTCTGGTACTAATGGGAAAATTTTTACCATACATGTGAGGTGAAATTTTAGAGTTATCATCTAACTATAAATTATGGTTGATCGAATATTAATTTCCATAAAATCGAGTCTATGAAATGTATTAACTATAATTTACTTTCATAGTTGTGAATAAATCATTTTATGTTATCTTATAGTTGAAATAGAGATCAAAGTAACCCAACAATCTTATGATTTTGTAATGAAATGGAAGATGAAATTGAATTGAAACTCTATAAACGAAGGGGAGAAAAATGGGAGTTTTTATTTAGGGTTAATTTTTAGAAGAAAACATAGGGGAAATTTTCATAAGGGGATTGGTAAGTCTTTTATGTGTGGAGAAGAAGGCTATTGGGAAATGTTTTACAAATTTTATGGTAATAAGTTAGATAATGATGAGAATTGAGAGAAAGATCCACATAATGAATAACCCACAATACAATGTTCCAAATGAAAGGAGTATGGGAATTATGCTAACCAGTAAACAAATGTTTTGGTTAATGATGATTATCATTGTTAACAACCTCTTAATCAAAGAGAACAATGGAAATATCATGAAATCACTATTTGGTATGAGGGTTATTAAAAACATATGGTGAAAGGAACACATACCATCCACGGAATAATTGGTAATGACTTATTTAATTTTGGATCTACACATTATTTTATATCTATGGAATCTTATAAGAGAATCATGACACCACCAGAATTGGTTAATGTAGAAATGGAAGTGAAAATCCATAATGGTATGATGATCAAATAATAAGTATATGATTCATATCTAGAAGATCATTGTGGGAATGAGTTTCCTAATAATCTTATCATTATTACTCCAATGTAATTTTATGTTATCTTAGGCATGGATTTGATTTATCTGCACAAATCTGACATCAATTTATATAGAATATAATTAATTTTTTATACTAAAAACTAACATATGATCATCTATCAGTGAACTGAAATATATGAACTTGTGATGGAGATCAAATCCACTATATGGGTCTTGATTCCAATTCAAAAGAGGTGTTTAAATCAGTTGGTTGGGGAGAAACTCAACATTGATAATATGTATTTTGTATGTGATTTTGTTGACATCATTATGGATGAGTTTCCTATTATTCCACATAATCATGAACGTGAGTTTATAGTGGAACTCATACATGCTTCCACACCTATTTTAATGAATACCTATCGAATGACACATATTGAGTAAAATAATTGAACAAGAAACTCTAGGATATTATTGAAATGGATTCATTCAGACAAGTCTATCACTATGTGGTGCAACTGTTCTATTTTTTAAGAAGAAATATTGATTTATGTGACTCTTTGATTACACTGAAATGAACATCATCATAATCAGGAATAGTTATTGTATACCCTATATTGATTTATTATTTTACCCACAATGTGTATCTCAATACTTCTCCAAGAATTACATTCATTTAAATAGGATCAATTGAGGGTCAAGAAGAATAATATACCAATCAAAAAATTCTATACAAGGTATAGAAACTATTAAAATATATTGAATCCATTTGGTATTATAAATTCTCTATTGGTCTTCATGGATTTAATGAATATATTATTAATCAATTACCTTGATCAGTTTGTGTTATTCATTATAGATGATACTCACACCTCTTCAATGATAATGTAAAAGCCTGCAGATTACTTGAGTATTGGGATAAATAATCTAAGCTAGAGAAATTTTTATAAAAAATATATAGTGTGTGAATTTTGGCTACAAATAAATTAATTTTTCAGTCATACAATCTAATATGAGGGTGTATCAGGGGACCATTAATGGAAAATCTTATTATACATTGGATTAGACATACCATTGTGAATGAAATATGTTGTTTTCTTGGTTTTTCTGGATATTATCAATGGTTTGGAGAGAATTTCTCATGACTGTCTAATCCAATATCCATGTTATCATAGAAGGGAGTTATGTTCATTTTTATAGTTGAATATGAGGAAAATTTAAAGGAACTAAAGAGAATATTTCTCAGTACACCTGTTCTTTATACTGATGTATATATTGTTTTATATTCTATGGTGATGCATCCAAGAAGGAATTGTGATATGTTTTGATGAATGATTAAATGGATATAGATTATACATCCAAAAAATTTATGTTTTGTGAGAAAAATAACTCATCACATGATTTGGAGTTAACTATGGTGATTTTTTCATTAAAAATATAGAGGTATTATATTTATGTAGAAAAGTGTGGTATATATATTAACCACAAAATATAAAATTATATATCCACAAAGCATGAGTTGAATATTTTCTAGATGAGATGGTTAGGGTTAATTAAAGATTATGAATAATCAATACATTACCACCGTAGTAAATCACACAAGGTGGATGATTATTTAAGTTTCAAGGATCATGTTATCTTATCCATGTTGAGGATAAAAAAAGTTCCAATATTTTTGGATTTCAAAAAGATAGATCTGGAAATCCTGAAGTAATGGGGAAAATGTTATGTCCCAGGTAATGATAGAATATGTTTTTTTTCAAATTTATTCATATTTAGGAATTGGATAGAAATTTTACCTTAAAAAGGATATTAGGTCTAATAGCGTATGCAAAAGACAACAATTATCTTTCCTGAAATATTGTGTTTCATGCAAGACTAAGTTGCACTGATTTATAATATAATATTAATACTGTTATATTAAGTGGTAGATATCGCATAACCATTATATTGGTCGGTGTGAGTAGATCTAACTATATTATGATTAAATTTTTTTTTAATTCATCTAAAGGTTTTTAAGAAAAAGATAAGAAAAACATATTATTTTATATATAATAATAGTATTTTTCAAAAAATATATTTTTCTAAAAAGAAATTTTATCACATTTTAATGGTACAACTGTTTTAAATACATTTTTTTCAAAATTTTATAATTTTTATATGAAAAAATAAAATTTATTTTTTTAATTAGGATAAAAAAATTTACTTTGGGTGTTATTTTTTGTTTCTTGGAACGTTCATATTTTGATGAATTGTGAATAATATTGAATTTTAGTTCAAAATAGCATTTTAATCCAATTAATTTATATTTTTAAATTAATTTATTATTTTGTTTTAAAGTATAATTATAATTTAGGTCATTTAAAAAAATTTCACATTGAATTTGAATAAAAAACATTCCGAACATTTGTTCATTATTACTTTAAAAACCAGCTTTGTCTTTCCATCTATGGTATTAAATTTATATTAATTTTTGACACATCTGTGATTGGAATTTCAAAAATTGGAATAAATTTTATTAATAAACATAATTTATAATTTAAAATAAGGTCAACATAGTTTTTTTACCAAAAATATTAGTGAAAGGGGTTAAAATTAATTATAACGATTAATGTAAAATTGTGTTTATTTATTGTTTATACATTAATATTAAGTGTCTAAATGAGATATAAACTTGAGAAAAACCAATTTTATGTACATTATTAGACCTTATAAAATATTGGATATAATTAGGACCATTATTTTATACATATTATTAATGGGATACCTCTCAATGGTGTTTACATTTTTAAATTTACAAGAATTTCACTCCCTCTCCACTATAAAAAGGAACTCAACCTTCTCATTTATTCCCACATATAATGAAATTTAAATTATCTAAAACATACCCAAGTAAGTTTCCAGTATCAATCCTCTCACACTAGAGGCCAGATCATGTGCATAAAAACAACCGTGAAGTCCTTGGGTGCAAACCAAAAAGAGTAACCCAAAGAAGAGGTCATTTTCATCAACATGCTTTTTCGAATTTCATTCCATCCCACTCCCGTTATTTATTATTATTAAATTCTTATATAAAAACATAATTATCATAAATATATTGAAATTATGTTATTTTATGGGTTTTAACTACAACTAGACAGACTTTTATCAAGTGCGTAGTGGAATTAATATTCATGTATAGAGAGCTACACACCAAATGAAATGATGTCGTTCATTTTTCCATTACCAAACCTCATGCATGGGAATTATTATGGAAATAATATTTCAATATTATATATATATATATATATATGATATTTTTGATGTATTGATACTTCTTTAATTGTTATATACACACACACCTTCACGCTTTTTATTTTGTGTATATATGATAACATCATTTGTGTATGTGTGAACTATCACCTCCTCAAATTGATGTGATGCATTCACACATTACATGAAATGTATTAAATATTGATTTAATTTGAAATATATTACATAAATTACATATATATTATAATCATGGCATAATTTACTTTCTCTAAATGTAATTTGTTTTCTTTATTAACATTTCACACACTGAAAAGGTGATAATGTCGTTCGATGACCTGTGGTCAACAACCTCATCGATGGGACGTGATTCCTTTTACATCATAAAAATTATATTTTTAAGTATATAGGACTAAATAATAAGTTATATATTATATAATTATAATTATATAAATATAGATTTTATTTATCTTCTTTGTATAACGATCATTGAAAAATGGGACTATTACTCTTGCATATGTATGGCCTATCATCTCCGTGATTATATTGTGTCTTAATTTTCCATAACCTTGTTAAATTATTTATGTTTAAAGTATAATTTATGTATATATATGATAATTATATAATTAATATTTTTATATATATGTGTATATAATGAACCTTTTACCATAATTCGTCTACCAATGTTTTTTTGGAACCTAAGCTGAATATGGAAAAAACACCCAATGTAAACATAGTTGTTTAATTAGTTGTTTATAACATTGTAAAAAGTTAAATAAAATAAAATATAAACATTAAAATGGTTCTGTTGCAAGTAACTAATTAACATAATTTTATTATTTAGGATGATAAAGAATCACATGACATGTTAGACACAAGTTGAGGGATTTTATCTCAATCTCCCTTCATTGAGTCATTTCTTGATGATATACACCATTATTATTTTATAAGGTGTATATAAAGCATATTGGAAATTATATATCCAAATTTTGTCTTTAATAATATAATTTAATGTTCATTAAAAATTTAATTCTTTCATGGGGCATATTATTTAAATGTTCTTAGTGGTATAAGATCTGTTGAATGTTTAATGATTTGATCATTTCTTTTAAAAATTCATGATATTATTTTACATGTATTTTTTTATAGATATAAAATCATTATAAATGAAATTTTATGTTTATTTTTAATTTCATTAATTTTTATAAATAATAAATCATTTTTTTTTGAAGGAAACGTTTTGACTAATGAAAAATGGAATGTTTTACTCTTAATATACATGGTGAGAATGACTTTTATGACACAATGGAGATTATTTTATTTTTTAAATCCATTAAAAGATTTATTGTCTACATAATAGAAAAATCTTATTTACATTTTTTGGGTATATTGGTATTGAAAATGGTTTTTCAAAATAAATTAGTATGTTTGGATTGAAAATGTAATTTTTGAAAGAAAATAGTATTTTAATATATAAAAGTGTTTTGTATGCAAGTTTAAAAGATTTTTTTAAATTATGTTTTGTTTTATTTCATGTTTTAGTTCATGGAAATTATAAATTATGGGTGGGCCCAGATAGTATTTGGTGGTACTGTTATACCTTGAACAACGGGTGCACTCAGATAGTGCTCCAATGCATTAATTAATGATTATATTCTCCAGAGAATTATATTGGATGTTTACAGTATGGTTATCACAATATGTAAGGGTTCTATAGGGGTTCAAATTAATGATCTCTAAAGGTAACTACCAGAATTTTCTATTTTTACTAATGAGTTTTAAAAGATATCATTTTTTTCAAAAGGTAAAATAAATTTTATTTATTAATGATTCATATTACCCTCTTTTTGTAAAATGTTATGTTTCTAAAAAAATATTTTCCATTAGTTTCAATGTTTTTCAGTGGACTAACAGTTTCCTTATTTTTTAATATCTGACTTATATTTTTATAACCACCACAAGTTTTTAGATGTGTTTTATAGGATTTAATGATGATTAAGGGATTATATAAATTCATGTGATAGTCATGAAACCATTTTGTAAAAGAGATCATTCTTTATTTTAAAAGTTCTAGATTATCAAAAAATGTGTATTATTTGATGGATCTAATTTAAATTTTATAGTTTTTTATGTATATGTTATTGACAAATTCTATAAGACTATAAACCTAAAAATATACTCAGTGTGAAATAATGTAATGTTTTTTACATAACTCAATTTTATGTAATTGTTTATGGCTAGTTCCTTATAGGTAGTATCAAAGGTCAATTTAGATAACATTGGAGGTTTGGGTAATAATAATAAATTTACATTGAAATATTTTACATTATGAAGAGGTTACATTGTTATAGAAGTAGAAGATTTTCATGTCGCTTCTTCTAAAATATGTCTGTTCAGAATGATTATCCACATAGTAAATAGAGAAGTAGTTGTGGGATTGAACTGATAGGAATATATCCTTCCAAATCAGAATACAATGATGGTTAGAATAATAACTAAATAGTTTATTATAGTAATGGATCAGTTGAATCAGGTGATTAATTGTGGTTGTATCTATTCTACTGAATAATCAAATATACCGAGAAGGAACATCTATTTTGTGGAGTATTTAATGAGGTAACATCCTCTGTCATTCAGTGAATCATCTAAACAAGTTGTAGCTTAAGGATGTATCAATTAATTAGAAAAAATGTTTAATGTTAAGGGATTTTCATAAAGTTAAAAGTAAACCCTTGTCATTTTACATTTCTAAGGTGATGTTGATCGCTGGTGGTATTTGGTAAAGAATACCAAAGAAAATGATGATATTGATTCCACAGAATGGGAAACTTGCAATGAAAATTTCCTTGAGAAATATTTCCCTAATGTTTCTTGACTCACATTAGAAAAACTATACCAATAAAAAAGAAAAAAGGTGAAGATTCCATATATGTATAGGAAGGAAATTTTACAAGATTTTTTTGATAAGTGTTAGATATATTCCAAACACTAATAGAAAAGGTAATCAGTTTTACTCGATATTGAAACAAATTATATGGAAAACTATGGTCATGCGAGAATTTAAAATCTATAAGAGTGTTGTTCATTATAATGAAATTCTTGAGATGGTGATTATTACTGTTATATTACTCATGATGATGAAAGTAAGAAGTGTTCAGGATGGAAGGATATAAGGAATCATAAAATGAGGAAATATGGATGTATGAAAATGATGATCAAATCTTTTATAAAGCATGGAAAAAAATTCTAGATAATGTCTTCTGAAGACATGGAAGTCTTAATGATGTGGATATTTTGGCCACATGACCCGAAAATGAAAGGAAAATAATTTTGAGGAATTAAATAATGTGGTAACTGATATTTATATGATAGTAAGCTATTTTTCTGAAATGAGATGGGTCATTATATTAATTCATGTATGAGGAGAGTTTCATAAGAAGAAAATATTCATTCTTAGAAATAAGACGGAGTAACAAGGTCATTTTCTACTACTACAGTAGATAATATTCCGTCAAATACAGTGGTTATGGGAATGTTACTTGAGTTTTCAAGTTATTCCTACACCCTATTTGACTTTGGATATTATCATTCCTTCATTTCTATGAATTTTTCTAGAAAAATAAAAACATCACCTCATGAAAGTAAGATATAACATTTAGTAAAAACTTATGCTAGAAGTATTGAAGAAACCATGATTTATAAGAGTCTTTCTATTGTCATTAGTGGGATAATATTTCCTGAAAATCATGTTAACGTGGCCATTTTAGAGTTTGATATCAACCCTAGTATGGATTAGATTTCAGTTTATCATGATAAGATTTATTTTAATGACAATAAAGTTGTGTTCTCTGAATTTATGACTTCAATAACTTAACAAGAAGATAGTAAATTGATTATATATGAGAAAAAAGGTTACTTAGACCATATTGTTGAAAATAAAGAAATTATACAAATTTTTGATGTGCCAATAGTAAATGAATACATGGATGTTTTTAAGGTGATTTTCCTAATGTTATTACTAATCAGGAGGTTATGTTTACTATTAACTTAGTACCTAAGGATAATCCTATTTCTAAACACCCTTATAAGATGGATCAAGTGGAACATTTAGAGGTATAAAAGTAATTGTAGGATTGATTTGATAAAGGTTTCATCTAACCTAGCACTTCACCATGACGTTCTCCTATATTTTTTGTTAAAAAAAGATGGATCAATTAGGCTTTTCATTGATTATATATCCTTGAATAACATCACTATTAAAAGAAGTATCATTCACCTCACATAAATTATTTGTCTGATCATATATAGTGTAATACCCATGAATGATAAAAGGTTAAATGACTAGATGATACGACTCATGTGAACAAGGCAGGCATTATTTTTCAGAAACCTTCCTGAATAGAACTCCACAGTCAATCATGCTTGGCATGGGGTAGTGATTAGGATGGGTGACCTTCTGGGATGTTTTAAAGGGTGTGTGTGAGTGATGAAAAAGAATTTTGGAATTTACATGTGATGGACTATGGGGATATTCATTAGTCAGATGACTCGTTAAAGTATGTATGTGGGGCCTAGGGTGGGGACTACATGCCTATAGGGAATCTAGTGGTACGTGGTGGTCCAAGACCTGAAAACCATATTAAGGCAAGGTGTTTGTGCTATCACTGGGACCTAGTTGTTACTTTTGGATTCAGAGGTGTTACCTAGCATTAAGTGCGGTGCACCCCCTGGGTTGAGATGTAGGTCCCACAATGAGGATGTTGTGCTCTAAAGGGTGGGGGTGAATATAAAACCCAAAAATGATAAAGGGTTATCTGACTCATGTCAAAAAGGTATACCTTTCTTTTTGGGAGCATTCTTGATTAGAACCCCATAGTAAATCATTCTTGGCTTGGGGAAGTGATCAGGATGTGTGACATTTTGTGATGTTTCCTAGGGTGTGTATGAGTGAGGAAAAAGCACACTGTAAAAGAAATGTGTTGGCCTGGTGGGACATTCATTAGTCAGATGAACCATTTGGGGATGTGGGGGGTGGAGGGAAGGGTGGGGACTACGTGTCTGTGGGGAAACTGGATGTACCTAGTTGGCTAGGACCCAATGACAAGATTAAGGCATGGTGTATTTGTTATCACTGGGACCCATTTGTTACATCCAGTGACCAGAATATTTCTCAAAGGATAACTTGAGGTCATGGTACCATCATCCAAATGTAAAGGAAGATGATATATTGAAGACTGCTTTTTGAATGAGATATGGCCAATATAAAATTTTATTTATAAAATTTGGTTATCTAATTCACATGTTGTATTCATGGAACCTATGAATAGAATTTTTCATGAGTTCCAATATTTGTTTATGGATGTGTTTATTGATAAATTTTAGTATTTTCTAAAATTCCAGAGGAACATGAATGACATATAAGGGTTGTGGTACATTTATTCGTCAGATGACCCATTCAAGAATATGGGAGGGCCACAAGGTGGGGATAGCGTGTCTGTAAGGAAACTTGTGGTACCTTACAGGATAGGACGCAATGGCCATGTTATGTTAGGGTGTTTGTGCTATCACTGACACCCAATTGTTATATCCTAGGACCATAGTATTTGTCAAATTATAACATTAGGTCGGGATACCATCAGCTAAAAGTAAAGGAAGATGATATTATGAAGACTTCTTTTTGAATGAGATACGACCAATATAAAATTATATTTATACCATTTGTGTTTCTAATGAACATGTAGTATTCATGTATCCTATTAATAGAATTTTTCATGAGTTCCCAGATATGTTTATAGTTGCATTTATTGATGAAATTTTAGTATAATCTGAAATTCAAGATGAACATGAAAGGAATCTATGTGTTGTGTGGAATTCCCTAGTCAGATGACCCGTTCAAGAATTTAGGTGGGCCCCTGGGTGGGGATGATGTGTCTTTGGGGGAACTTTTGGTACCAAGCAGGATATGATCTGATGACCAAGTTAAGGGAGGGTGTCTGTGTTGTCACTAGTACCCATTTTTTACATCAAGAGACCACAATATTTTTCCTAGGTTAACTTGAGGTCGATGTACCATTAGCTGAAAGTGAAGGAAGATGACAATCTAGAGACTGATTTTTGAATGATATATGGCCAATATAAATTTTAATTTATACCATTAGTGTTGCCTAATTAACATGTTTATTCATGGATTATATGAATTGAGTTTATCATGAGTTCCCAGAAAATATTAGGGTTGTGTTTATTGATGAAATATTAGTATTTTTTGAAATTCAAGAGGAACATGAATGAAATATAAAGGTTGAATTTAAAACCATAAAATAATGAAAAGTGTGTGGTAAATTTAACAAGTGTGATTTTTAGTTACAACAAATTTCATTCCTTGGTGACATTTTTATAATGTTGGCATAACTACTGATCCTCTTAAAATGAATATTTCTAAATAATGGTTAAGACCCACAAATATCACTAAGGTTCATAGTTTTCTTGGACTAGTGGGTTACTAACAATAGTTTAATGAAAAATTTCCTCATTTTTCTATCCAACTGACAAAGTTAACTTAAAATGATTTATGTGCATCTGGAAGAAACAATGTGATGATTGGTTTAGGGGATTGAAAAGAGGTATCTTGAATACTCCTATTTTTTCAATTCCATTCAGAAATACTGAATTCATCATAAATTGTGATTCATTATTGAATGAACTTGGTTGTTTACTAATACATAATGATCAGGTAATTTCTAATGACTCACCTCATTTTAAACCATATAAGTTAAATTACACTACACATGATTTGGAATTAGATTTTTTTGTTTTTGATTTAAAAATATAGTGGCATCATTTTATGGAGTACAATCTAAAATATATATTGTTCACAAATCCTGGAAATATGTATTTACATTAAAATAATTGAACATGAGACAAGGAAGATGGATGTAACTAATCCTGGATAATGATTTCATGATTCATTATCATTATATAAAAGGAAAAAATTGTTCGATTCATTGAGATGAAAAAATAATGCTTTGTTAGCCATGTCAAATTTGGAATGTGACCCTTTAGTTAAATATTTGATGAATTTGTTCTTAGAAGTTGTGGATGCATGGTTATCCTATGTTTTGTTTGAGGTTTTATTGTAGTCAACTTTTTCAGAATAAACTAAGTGGTCTTAGATGGCAGATTAATCAGGGAATGAAATTGTAGAATCCATTAAGAATAATGTTTCTTGATTATAATTGTAAAGTATTGTGTTTTTTAACAGGGTTTTAATACAATGGTTTTTGAAAAAAAAATTCAGTTTATCAATGGGTTAATTTTTTAACTGAGAACCAGAAAATTATATTGAGTTTTGGAACACATAAAGGGTTAGTTTTTAAACTTCTGAGAATACCTAATAATTATAATGGGTGTCCTGAGATGTCTCAGAAGCAACATATCTAGAAAATTCACCTTTAATAGGTCTACACGGTCTGTGCATGATTCCTGTCTAACCTATACAACATACCTAGGATAATATTCTATATATTTTAATTAAATAATATTAAATGGGAGATTTGTGTTTTAATAGAAGAATGTGTTCATAATAATTATTTTATTATTATTATTATGGTGTCATAAATTATTTGGATGTTAATATATTTTCGTTTCATGATTAATGGGGTGTATCATTTATGTGAAACGATTTTAATTGCATGATTAATGGGGTGTAACATTTGTGTGAAATTAATGTATATTTTGGGTATCTCAAAGAGATGTTTTATTAAATGAGGAGTAATAGTTATGTGAAATTAAATAGGGAGTTTCAGATTTATTAAAGATGTGATTAATTAAATAAGGAGTTTCAGAATTAATAAAGAAGCTTTTTTATTTAATAGAGGTGATGGGTTTTATCTAAGGTTGCATAATTATAATAATTTGATAATTATTATTTTGATTTTATGAGTATTATTATTATTATTAATTATGGTTGTTATTATTATTTTGAAGAATAATAATAATGGATTTTGGGTTTTTCTTAATTAAATACAAGGAAAAGGGGGATTTAATTAGATCTTGAAAAATAGTGGCTTCAATTAATTAAATTGAGGTAAACATGATTTGATTAAATGATGTGTAGTAGGGAATTTTACGTTTTATCAAAGAAGTGTTCTGTTACATGATAATAATAACAATCATTATTATTATGGTGGTTTAATTTATTTAATTTTTGGTTGAAATGAATTTAATTAAATGAGTTTTTGGGGGTTTATTTTAAGTAAACTCCAAGTCAATGGGAATTTAATTAATCACTGTGATGAAAAGGTTTTATTTAATTAGTTCATGTTGACAGAAATAATTAAATAATGATGAGTTTGTGTTTTTAATTTAAATAAATTGTTTTGAGAGAATTTAATTAAATAACAAGATGTGGGGAGTTTATTGAATTTAATTTTGTGCTTGAATTTAATTAAATAATGAGTTTATAAGGAGTTAGTGTTTATCATCGAAGGATAATATTAAAAGTCATGTAAATGAGGAGTTGGATGTTATCGAATATGGGTAATAATAAATGTTCATATTAAATGTTGAATAAAAGTTGAGTTTGGATTAATTAAATAAAAACCATGTTAATGAGGAATCTAATAAATTATTAGAAATGGAGGTTCTATTTAACTAAAGTTAGGATTTTGTTGAATTTGAAATTCACATTAGAACCATTTTAAATGTAGATATTGGGATGTGGATGGTTATTCAAACCATGTGGATCAGCTACAAAGTTAACCGGTTTTTTAAATGTATTTTTATTTAGATTAAATAAAATAATGATTTAAAAATATAAATAATATGGAAGTTATTATTAATATTGTATTTATTTAATTATATAAATTCTATAAGAATTTAATTGGATGATTAATCGGGTATTTTAAAATAAATTGTGAAACATTTATTTAAAGGTTAATTAATGAAGAATCATTATATTAAATAAGAATAATAAATGTTATTATTATTATATTATATCTATTAGTTTATTAGGGTGGTAACTAGTTGATTGAGAGAGATTGAAGAGGATGCACATTGTAGGAGCAGTGACACACACCGGGCCCCCACCCCCTATAAGGGATGCTACACCCCCTTTTCTATCTCCTCTCCACATACTCAGATCCATTCGGTTTCTTTACGAGTCTTATACTCCTCATCATGGTGATTCAGTATGCGTATGTTCCATGATTAGCATCGATTTTTTTGTTTTTCCCCCACCCTGTTTTTCGGGCGAAACCCTAAGGTTCGAGTTTAATAGGGTTTCCTTTTTTCTATAATTCCATGGCTACTAAAGATGCTCCTCAAGACCCATTGGTTCGTATTACCACTACCACCTCCAAGGAAGAAGAGTTTCATCTCAATTTTAGTTCATCGCCTCCACATTCGTGTTTGGGTTTATCCCCGTTAGTTGGTTTTGCAACGTATGAATTGGATGCCTATGGTGTTTTTGTGTTGCAGTTAATATTTTGGCAGTGTGTTGGTCCGCGCCACACTTTTTTATGGGTGTTGGTTAATGGTTGTTAGGTGTGACAATAAATTAGAGATACATGTGCATTTTTTATGACACACATGTATGCGAGTGGATAACATTTGAGTTATTAAGCTTTGTCTCGGCCAAATTCAATGAGGTAAGTTCTCTTTCCAAGTCCTATGTTTTATAAATGCATTAATAAATTTCTTACAGTGAATTTATTAGAAATTAAATTCATGTAGTCAAGTAAATATATTTAATGCCTCTAAATGTGAATTTAGTATACTTAATGATTTAAAATTATAAATGCCATAAGTGATTTGTGTGATAAGAGATATCATTTTTTTTGTAATAAAACCCCCCAATCGACGTGCGTTGCCTTCAAACAAAAATGTACTTGTAGTGTTATATCAAGTTAGCTTGTGGTTTGAGTTTTCCATATATCCTTTGGTTAGTACTGATATATGATGTGTTGATGCCACATAATGTATATTTGATTGTTTCATTAATCATGGTATGATGAATTTATTGAATAGGGTTAATTAAATATTGAATTATTTAAGGGATGTTGACATTGTTGAACAAAGTTAATTAATTGTGAATTAATTAAATCGAAATGATGTTATAAATGAATTGTGGAGAGTTGAGATTTAGAATGAGATAAATAATTCTAGACAATTAATTATGGGTTAAGATTTGTTTTATATATTAATTAATTGAATGATTAATTACTAGTATTGTGTATATAGTTTAACTAATTTATTGGATTAGTAAGTGAATAAGGATGATTAATTGGTGAGTAAATTTTCTTGTTTTTAGTTAAGGATTTTGTAAAGTTAAATGTTGAGTTAATTATCCAGTTTACTTGTTTATAGTTAATGATAATTATTTGTTAATTAATTATTAACTATTGATATCTTGAATGGTTAATTAATTTTATATTTATTTGACTGTAGATTTATATTGATAATTAGTTGTTGAAGTAAATAACAGATCTAATTAATTAATTTTTTAATTACTTAATGGATGGTTATGTGGTTTTAGAAATGGCATTCTACACCAATGATAAATATATATGTATGATTGATAAATGGGTTGTAAGATTGGGAAAGATGCCCCAAATTCTCATGGGGCGCTAGACATGACGTTATAAACCCATCATGCATGAAAATATTATTTTATGGGACATGGAATGATGATTTAAATACCCATGGGTAGTGAGATAAGGACTAATTCTCCAAATACTAATGATGGTGCTAGCATTATTGTTCTGCACCCATTAATTGATATAGTAATGTGGGTCCAATATTTCATACATGAACTAAATTAAATGGATAATGAAATCCGGTGTGATGTAATGATTTTTGGTGGAATATGGGAAATATTTCAAACCTCAGCATGGTTGAGGTAGGTATTGTGAAATGAGTGTCCTGGGGAACCATGGGATTTATGCTGTTAAATAAAGAATATAAATTAATGTGTTAAACAGTTTATTTATGAAATACATATATAGTTCTTATTTATACTCTTATTTATGGCTATGAGTCGAAGCAGATATCTCTATCAGGAGTCCCTTAGGAACCTGGATGGGTTTTTATTGTTTATTCAATTCTGTTGTTACTTCATTATACCAAGACACTTTTTATATGTATTAAACTATCTGGATAGGACTATACACTAGTGGTGCCTGCCTTCTGGGAGATATATTGCATACCCTACTCAGTTAGTCATTGCAATGGGGTACCATTGTAGACCTTTGTTTTTCATAGGACTACAGACCTTGGACCTTGCCTGTTGTTGTATGCTAGCACCTAGAGAGAGAAGTAAAGGACTGATCTGGAGCTCAGGATGCTCGTGTAGTTTTTCCTTAGGTATTTGAGTCATTTTTTATTTATGTACTTTTATGTAAATATTTTTTTTGTATACTTATTTAAAATATTTATTAATAACATGTCATCCATACATCTGCTGTATTAGCTAGCGTTTCACACTTTTGTTCCAGTTTTATAAAAATATGACTCTCACTACTTCATCATTTATTAAACTGCTTCCGCCATTTGCTGTTATTTTCCAAAGTTTCTTACAATGATAATAGGGTATAGTATCCCCAATGAATATCCTTAGACCCTCACTACTATTCAGAAGCCTCTAGTGTATGGGGAGACACACTTGAGGTCATGTGGTGATCGTTCTGGCCATCGGTTCATGGGTGAGCCGGTTCATCTTGTAATAAAGTAGTATGAGAGACTTCTTTTCTTTTGCCTTACTGTTTTGGGGACGGTAGATAGGAGACTAGGAATGTGTCGACACTTGTGTTAATAGTCGTGCCTAGGACTGATAACCCCATATCTGAGAAATGACCAAGTTTCCAGGGATGGGAATTGATATTTGTACTATTCATGGTTATAGTTGATATGATTACACCTTGAGTGACTGGTATATTTTCCACTGCTTATTGGATTTGAGAATTTTAAAAATTTTATTTAGCCTGATATGGAAAGGATGTTGCATACATAAATCATCATAGGCACATAGAGAATCAAACTCCAGGCATATAACATTCAATGTAGTTGCATTAGTAGAATTCCTACTAATTTGTATTGTGTTCCTTGGGTGAAATGCCATGTTTTTATCTAATTTAGAATTCCTCTATAGATATTATGTTTTGGTGATAGATTTTACATAATTGAGTGATTATATTCCATACTGGATTAGTTATTTTCATGTTTTGTTATTGTTCCATGATCCTACGTTATAGCATGTTGTTGTGCTACTACTTATGACAACAAGATAGAGTTATTTTGATGTGTGAAAGGGATGGTAATAATAAAATGTTAAATGAATGTTGACTGTGATAAATGGGAGCCAAATGTGTGTGATATGGTGTATAGTCACCTTATCGATTGGTATATGGACAACCATGTTTTTGAAACTTATATAATAATAATATGTTCAAAACTTGTTATAAATATAAATCTGTGGAGTTTTTAATGAAATAAACTATTCTGGGGTTTCTTTTTGAAGAACACAGATTGAATAAATATCACCTTTGGAGGTCTCCTTATCGGTATAAGTTATTTAAATACTAAATTGCCTAGTTATATTTGAATGAAACTTAATGTTAAAAGATTAACGAGGATTTTTGTGATAGCATACCTATATTTTCATGGGGAGATATTTTAAAAACCATGTGAATTATTATGAAAAAGAACTTTTGGGTTTTTTGAAATTCATTCAAACGTTTAAAGGATGAAATAAATTAATTAAAATGGCTAAAATAAAAAAATAGCGTTTGAACCCTGTGACTTTAGTTTTTCGTGACCAATGGATTTGGTCGACGTTTATGATTTTTATGGGGAAAGCTCGTGGTACGTAGTACCCTTAGAATGTTCTAATCTATTAAAGTAAGTTCTTCCCACTGCTTGGGAGGACATCATCAGACTCGGGTGTTATGGAACACTGATAGATTTAAGTTATGGATTTTAGGATCAAATTTTTTTACATGGTGATCATGGTTCGAGGAATGTCACATGCATGAATTATGGTTTTCTAAAATTGAATTATGGTGAGCATGTGAAATTTAATTTCGATGTCATGGACAATCCTAAGGTGGGTGGTGTGGCATCGATTTCGGTAAACGTGCCGGCATGTGATTCTAAGCTTTTTGAACAGATTCATTGTGTAGTAGTTTGGCTGATCTTTTTAGTGAAATTGGTTTTCTCTTAGTGAACTCATCTAAATGATATGATCATGTCCCCTATCTTGTCCTAGTAATAAAAGACACAAATAGAGTGTTGGTGTTACTCTGTTCTAATGTTTTAAATGTTATTGGGCTTGATGACTAGTTGTTATCTAGGTTGTAAGCAGGTTGTGTGGTTTATATGGGCTACAACTTCGTTCATTTTGGGGAAGGAAAGTTTTTTTAAATATACCAGTGATGTATTGATTTGGGAATGTCACCAGAGGTCGGGTAAGGACCTTGGTGTACATAGAGTTGTTGATGTAATAATTTTAAAAGGTATGATGCCAGTTTAAGGGTGATTGTGGGTTTTGGGACAGAAATGTATATCCAGGATAACCTGTGCAACCAATTGTTGTTAGTCGATCAATATTAAAAAATTTTATTTAATAAAGACACTGTAATGGCCTCAGATGTATGCTCGATTTTGGTGATCTTTGGATTGGGTTTTAATGAATTAAGAAGTTGGACTTATGTTTTGTTTAGTATTGTGTTTGGCATTTGGAAACGTAACGTCATTGATTAAAAGAATTCTCAACCTTGGTCAGTGAAAAAATGTTTTATTAGTTCCTGATTAATTTTTAGTGATAATAATTTTTTTAAGGTGGGTATATGGTAATGTCACAGGTTTTTAACTGGGTTTCTATAAGAAGGTTTTCATTTTTTTTGGTTTATCGACCAGTCGATTTTTAAACCGAGCACTAGAACATTATTTAGAGTGGTGGAACACTTAAAGGTATAGTATTTGGACTTGAAAAAATACCCATTAATTTGCACAAGTGTCCTTAGATGTCTTAGGAGCACCAAATCTAAAAAAGTCTACTATAATAGATCTGCACTGGTTGTGCACAGTTGTTGTCTAACCTGTACATATTACCCAGTTTAATATTTTATTATCATAATTATATAATATTAAATGGGATATTTTTTTAAATAGAATAATTTTTTAATAATAATAACAATTTTATTATTATTATTATGGTGTCATAAATTATTTGGAAGTTAATATATTTTAGTTTCATGATTAATCGGGTGTAACATTTATGCTAAATGATTTTATTTTCACGATTAACTGGGTGTAACATTTGTCTAAAATTAATGTGGCTTTTTTGTATCTAAAAGAAACTTTTAATTAAACGAAGAGTAACAGTTATTTGAAATTAAATTATGAGTTTCTAATTTAATGAAGATGCGTTTTATTAAAAAAGGAGTTTCGAAATTTATAAAAAAGTGTTTTTATTTATTATAGATGTTGAGTTTTATTTGTGTTTGAATAATAATTATAATGTGATAATTATTATTATGGTTTTATGAGTATAATTATTATAATATATTTTGGCCTTTATTATTATTATAAAAAATAATAATAATATATTTTTTTGGATTTTTTTTAAATCTGAGGAAATGTGGGATTTAATTTATTATTGTGAAACAATGGATTAATTTAATTAAATTGAGTTAAAAAGATATTAATTAAAATATATGTTGTGTGGAATTTTGGGTTTTATCAAAGAAGTGGTTTATTATATGATAATAATAATGATGGTTATTATTATGGAAGTTTCATTTATTTAATTTGGGATCAAAATGAATTTAATTAAATGAGTTATTTGGGTGTTTAATTTAATTAAATCAAGGTCAATAGAAATTTAATTAATTTCTACAAAGCAGAGGGTTTATTTAATTAATTCATGTTGAGATAATTAATTAAATACTGATTATTTGGATTTTTTATTTAAATTAAATTGTGTTGAGAGAATTTAATTAAATACCCAATGTGGGAAATTTATTTAATTAAATTTTGTGAATGAATTTAATTAAAAATTTTGTTAATAAGAAGTTAGTGGTTATCAATGAAGGGTAATATTAAAAGGCATGTAAATGAGGAGTTGGGTTTTATTGAAGAAGGGTAATAATAAATGGTAATATTAAATGAGGAATAAATGTGGAGTTGGGATTACTTAAATAAAATTCAAGGTAATGATGAATTCAATTAACTGATGGAAAATTGAGGTTTTAGTTAATTAAATTCATGGTTATGTTGAATTGGAAATGTTTGTTGGGGACATTTTAAATGTAGATATCAGTATGTATACGGTTAGTCAAACCATGCAGGTCAGCTATGCTATGACCCAGTATTTAAAAATATGTTTTTATTGAATTTAAAGTATTGAAAGATTTAATAATAATAATAATAAAGATGTTATTATTATTATTTTATTGATTTAATTAAATAAATGTTTCAATAATCTAATTGGATGATTAATGAGAGATTTAATAATTAATTATGAAACATTTAATTAATGTTTAATTACTGAAGATATGTTGTTTTAAATGTGAATAATAGATGTTATTATTATTATATTATCTCTATTAGTTTATTAGGGTGTTAACTAGTTTATTGTGAGAGGACAAAGGAGGATGTGCATTGTAGGAGCAGTGACACATAGAAGTCCCACACCCCCTATGAACCGTGTTACACCCCCTTTGGCTACTTCTTTTCATGCACTCGAATCCTTCCAGAGTATTAACGAGTATTTTTATCCTCGTCATGGTGAGTTCATATCCTTATTTTTTTGTGATTCACATTGAACATTTGGCTCCTTCCTTGACCTGTTTGCTTAGTCAAAACCATATGTTTTGGGTTTAATTGGTTTTCCTTGTTTCTTTGAATATTAGGTTGTGCAAGGGGCTCCTCAAGACCCGTTGGTCTATATTCCAACTACCGCCTCCATGGGTTAAAAGTTTCATCTAAATTTTAGTTTATTTTCAACATGTTCTGGTGCGGGTATAAACATATTATTTTAGTTTTCACACTATGAATTGGATTATTATGGCGTTTTTATGTTGCAGTTAATATTTTGGGTGTGCGTTGGTCCCTACCACACTATTTTATGGGTGTGAGTTAATGGTTGTTAGGTGAAATGATAAATTCCAGATACAGATGCATTTTTATATGAGGAATGTATACGCGATCGGATCACAGTTGAGTTATGAAGCTTTGGATCATCCAAATTCTTTTAGTTAGTTTCCCTTTCCAAGTCATAAATTTTATAAATGCACTAATAGGTCACATATTTCACTTTTATAAGAAATAAATCCAAGAAGTGAATTATTTATTGTGAATGTATCTTAGTGTGAATTTATCATGATAATGATTTAAAATTCTAAATGTCATAAGTGATTTGTGGGATAAGTAATGACATGTTTTTACAATAAAACCCCTAAATAGGGGTGTGATGCCTTCAAACCAAAAAGTATTTGTAGTTTTGTGTCATGCTTTATTGTGGATTGAGTTTTCCATATATCCTTCTATTTGTACTAATATATGATGAGCTAATTTCACATAATGAAAATTTTATTGTTGAATTAATTAGGGGATAATGAGGTTCTTGAATAGTGTTAATTAATTATTGAATTAGTTAAGGAATTTCTACCTTGTTTAACCATGTTAAGTAATTTTGAATTAATTAAATGGAAATGATGTGGTAAATTAATTATGGATAGTTCATATTTATAATGAGAGAATTAATTCCAAAAATTTAATTATGGGATGTGATTTTTTTATAGATTAATTAATTGATGGATTTATTAATGGTAATGTGTACATAGTTAATTGTTGTGTTAACTAATAGATATGGTATATTTAACTAATAGATTGGATTATTAATGGAATAACTATGATTTATTGGTGAATTAATTATCATGTTTTCAATTAAGGATTTGGGATAATTAAATGTTGAGTTAATTATCTTGTCAACTTGTTTGTGGTTTAGATTAATTAATTTTTAATTAATTATTAACTACTGAGATGTTGAATGGTTAATTAATTGTATAATTATATTATGGGAGATTTATATTGTTAATTAGTTGTTGAATAAATTACCTGATTTGATTAATTAACGAATTTGATTAATTAAAATATGAATTAATTGATGGATGATTTTGGGGTGTTAGACATGGTGTTATACACCAATGAAAAATATATATGTATGACTGATAAATGGGTTGTGAGATAGGCTCTAAAGCTACGAATACTCATGGGGTGCTAAACATGACATTCTATACCCAGCATGCATGTAAATATTCTTTTATGGATAGGGACTGATGCTCCCAATAACCAAGGGTTGTGAGACATGGAATAATGACCCAAATACTCATTAGGGTTATAGATATGACGTTCTACACCCATTAATTGACATTGGACTGTGGGTCCAATTGGTAGTACATGGAATGAATTAAATGGTTAATGAAATTCAGTGTGACGAAATAATTTGTGATTGAATATGGGACATGGATCAGACCCCAGCACGGTCGAGGCATGAATTTTGATACGGGTATCCAGGGGAACCCTGGGATTTATGATGTTAAATAAAAAATATCAATTAATGTTTTAAATAGTTTATTTATGAAAAATATATATAGTTCTTATTTAAGGTCTTATTTTTTTGGGTATGAGCTGAAGCAGGTATCTCCATTAGGTGTCCCTTAGGAACATGGACGGGGTTTAGTTTGTTTATTTAATTATATTGTTACTTATTTATACCTACAAACTATTTATATATATTACACAGTCTGGATGTGGCTATACACCATTGGTTCCAGACTACTAATATGTACATCTCAGACCCTACCTGGGCAGCCATTGAACTGGGGTACCTGAGTAGAACTTCCTTGTTCACAGGACTATAGACATTGGACCTTGTCTATTGTTGTATTCTAGAACCAGAAGATAGGAGCAAAGAACTCATGTAGAGCTCAGGATTCTCATCTGGTTTTCCCTTAGGGCTTTGAGTCATTTCCTTATTTTTGTACAGTGATGTAAAGAAAGTTGTTTTGTATGCTTCTTAAAACATGTATCAATTACATGCCATTCATGCATCTTCTGTATAAACTGACATTTTCCACTTTTGTTCCAGTTTTATAAAAATATGTCCCTTGATGCTTTATCATTTATTAAACAGCTTCCACCATATTCTATTATGTTCCAATGCTTCTTACTCTAATAAGAGGATATACTTTCCCCACTGGCTATCCTTAGACCATCGTTACTAGTCTGTAGCTTCTGGCATAAATGGAGATGTGATTGAGGCCATGCAGAAACTGATCCAGCCACCGGTTTAGGGGTGATCATGTTCATGACATTATAAAGTGGTATCCGAGAAAACTTTTCCTCTGTCTTAATGTTTTGGGGATGGTAGAAAAGATACTAGGAATGTGTCCGTGATTGGGTTAATATCCATGCATGAGACTGATCCCCCCACTTATAGAAAATGACCATGTGGATAGGGTTGAGAATTGAGGTTTATACTATTTGTGGTTACAGATGATATGATTTCACTTTGAGTGACTAGTATATTTTCCACTACTTATTGGTTTTGATAATTTTGAAAATATAATTTAGACTGATAAAGAAAGGAAGTTTCACACATGCATCATCTTAGGAACTTTGAGATTCATATTCAATTCATAAAACATTACATTCAGTTGCATTTGTAGGATGCCTACAAATTTGGATTGTGTAACTTGGTTGCAATGTCATGTCTTGATCATCATTTGATTTCCTCTTTAGATAGATTTTTTTAGTGATATATTTAACATTATTGAGTTATTATATGACATTCAGCCTCAATTATTTGCATGTTTTGTTGTTGTACCTTGATCCTACATTATAGCATGTTGCTGTGATACTTCTTATGATAACATGCTAGATTTGTTTTGATGTGTGAAAGGGATGATAAAGTTAAAATGTTAAATGAATGTTGATTGTGATAAATGGGAGAAAATGCATGTGAAAATGTGTATGGAACCATATAAATTGGTAGATGGCCACCCATGTGTTTGATCCTTATATAACCATAATATGTTTGAAAATAGTTATAAATTTAAACATGTGGAGTTTCGATTGAAATGATTTATTGTGGGGTTTCTTTTTGAAGAATACGGGTTGAATAAATGTGTCCTTTGGATGTCTCCTTATTAGCAAAAGGAATTTAGATACTAAATTTCCTATTTATATTTGAAGGACACTAAATGTTAAATGAATAAATAGGATA
The DNA here is from genome assembly GCA_963277665.1 of Viscum album. Lineage (NCBI taxonomy): Eukaryota > Viridiplantae > Streptophyta > Magnoliopsida > Santalales > Viscaceae > Viscum > Viscum album. The sequence goes on along the minus strand of OY728165.1, from coordinate 1,532,721,034 downwards.
TTTGTGATATCATACCTATTTTTTCATAGGGAGATATTTTAAAAACCAAATAACTAGTTATGAAAAAGTACATGTGGGTTTGTTGAAATTCATTCAAATGTTTAAAGCATGAAATGAATTAATTAAAATGGATAAAATGAAAAAAGGGATTTGAACCCCGTGATTTCAGTTTTCCATGACCAAGAGAGAGGGTTGACGTTTATGATTTTTAAGGGGGTATCCTGTGGTAGGTAGTACACTTAGAATGTTCGATGTGATTAATGCAAGTTCTTCCAACTTCTTGGGAGGGCTTCTTCGGACTCGGCTGTTATAACACACCAATAGATTTAAGTTATGGATTTTATGATCAATGATTAACATGGGGATCATGGTTCAAGGAATGTCACAAACATGCATTAAGGTGTTCTAAAATATAATACTAGTGGGAGGTTGATATTTTATTTCGACATCATGGAAAATACAATGGTGGGTGGTGTAGCTTCAATTTCGGTAAACGTGTTAGCAGGTGATGCCGATATTTTTGAACAGAGTTGTCTGGTAGTAGTTTGACTGATCGTTTAAGTGAAATTGGTTTTCTCATAATGCCCTCTTCTTAATGAGAATATCTTTTCCCCTATCTTGACCTCATCATTAGATACACTAAGATAGTTTCGGTCTTATGCCACACTAAATTTTTAAATATTGTTGGGCTTGATGAGTGGTTGTTATCTAGGTTGTATTCGAGATGTGTTTTTTCTTTGGTCTATGCATTCATTCTTATAGGGGAATGTTAGTTTTTGTAAATATCTTTGCAATATATTGACTTGGGAAAATCACTAGAGGTCGAGTAAGGGCCATGGTGTACATACAGTTGGCGATGTAATAATTTTAAATAGCATGTTGCCAGTTTAAGGGCGAGTGTGGGTTTTGGGATGGGAATTTCAATCTAGGAAATCATGCGCAACTAGTTTATATTGGTCGACCAAGATTTGGAAGTTTTCATTAATAAGGTACCTGTAATGGAATTATATGTAATCCCTATTTAAACGAGCTTTGGATTGGGTTTTAAATAATTAAGTGGTCAGACTTATGTTTTGGTTAGAAGTGTGTTTGGAATTTGTAAACATAATGCAATTGTTTAAACAAAACTTTTCAACCTTGGTGTGTGAGAAAATGTTTTTGTAGTTCCCAAAGACTTATCGGGATGATAAGTTTTTAAGGTGGTTATATTTTAAAGTCACATGTTTTTGAACCATGTTTAAATAAGAAGATATCTATTTTTTTTGGTTTATCGACCAGTCGATTTTTAAACTGATCACCAAAACATTATTTCGAGTGTTGGGACACTTAATGATGTATTATCTGGAATTGCATGAATACCTGATAATTTTCATGGGTGTCCTCAGAAGTCTCAAAAGCAACAGATCTAGAAAATTCCACTTTAATAGATCTACATGGGTTGTGCAAGGTTTTTGTCCAACCTATGCAGTTTACCAAATTTAATATTTTATTTATTTTAGTTAAATAATATTAAATGGGATATTTTTGATTAAATAGAAGAATGTGTAAATAATTATAATTTTAGTATTATTAATATGGTGTCATATATTATTTGGATGTTAAGAGATTTAAGTTTCATGATTAATGGGCTGTAGCATTGATGTCAAAAGACTTTAGTTATATTATTAATGGTGTGTAATATTTGTGTGCATTTTTGTGGATTTTGGGTATCTCAATGAAGCTTTTAAATAATCAAGGAGTAGCAGTTATGTGAAATTAAATGAGGAGTTTCATATTTAATGAATATTAATTTAATAAAAAATAGAGTTTCATAATTAATAAAAAAATGTTTTTATTTATTATAGGTGTTGGGTTTTAACTAATTTTGAATAAAAAATAATGTGAGTATTATTATTATGGTTTTATAAGAATAATTTTTATAATTAATTATGGTTTTTATTATTAATATAAATAAAAATAATAAAATATTTTTTGGGTTTTTTATTTTAAATCCATGGAAAAGGGGGATTTAATTAATTTTTTTTGAAAAAGTTGTTTCACTTAAGAAAATTGAGTTAAACCGACTTTAATTAAATGATGTGTTGTGTGGATTTTTGGGTTTTATTATATAAGTGTTTTATTAGATGATAATAAAAATGATGTTTATGATTATATCAAGTTCATTTATTTAATTTTTTGTTGAAATGAATTTAATTAAATGAGTTTTTGGGGGTTTCATTTATTAAAATTCAGGGTCAATAGGAATTTAAATAATTTTCTGAAAAGAATATGTTTTATTTAATTTATTAGTGTTGAGATAATTAATTAAATAATGATGAGTTGGAGTTTAAAATTTAATTAAATTTTGTTGAGAGACTTTAATTAAATAACATGATGTGGGGATATTATTTAATTAAATTTTTAGAATGAATTTAATTAAATAATGTGTTAATAATATGATATTGGTTACCAATGAAGATTAATATTAAAAGTCTAGTAAATGAGGAGTTGGGTGTTATCGAAAAAGGGTAATAATTAATGGTAATATTAAATGAGTAATAAATGTGTATTTGGGATGAATTTAATAAAATTCATGGTAATAAGGAATTTAATTAATTGAGGAAAGATTGTTGTTTTATTTAATTACATTCGTGGTTATGTTGAATTTGAATTGGGACTATTTTAAATGTGGATATAAGGATGTACACAGTTAGTCAAACCGTGCATGTCAATTGCAAGGTTAGCAAGGATTTAAAAATGTGTTTTTATTTAATTTAAATAAAACAATGATTTAATAAAAATAATAATATGGATATTATTATAATTATTTTTTTAATTACTCAAATAAAATATACAAGAATTTAATTAGCTGATTGATGGGGGTTTCAGAATTATTTATGAAACAATTAATTAATGGTTAATTACTGATGATATGTTGTTTTAAATGTGAATAATAAATGTTATTATTATTATATAATATATATTATTTTATTAGGTTGTTAACTAGTTTATTGGGAGATAATTAAGGAGGAGGCGCACTACATGAGTAGCAACACACACCAGACCCCCACCCCCCAATGAGATGCATTACACCCCCTTTGTGGCTCCTCTTCGCATGCTCGGATCCTTCCGATCTCTTCATGATTCTTATCTAACTCTTTATGGTGAGTTCAATTGTGTATGTTTTGTTATTCACATCAACTATTTGGATCCTCCCTCACCCTGTTTGGTCAGCCTAAACCCTATGGTTTGTGTTTAATATTTGTTTCCAGGTTTCTTCGATTCTCGGGTTGTGAAAGGGGATCCTCAAGACCCGTTGGTCCGTATTCCAACTACCGCCTCCAAGGGTGAAGATTATCAGCTCAATTTTGGTTCATCACTTCCATATTCGGGTGTGGGTTTAAACTTTTTTATTTGGTTTTTCACCCTATGAATTGGATGCTTATGGTGTTTTGTGTTGCGGTAAATATTTTTGGTGTGCATTGGTCCCCGCCACACTATTTTATGGGTGTCAGTAAATGGTTATTAGGTGCGACGATAAATCCTGGATACACATGCATTTTTATTGATGTACGTGTATGCGAACAGATCATAGTTGAGGTATGAAGCTTTGGCTTGGCAAAATTCATTGAAGTAGCATCCCTTTTCAAGTCCTATATATTATTAATTCATTAAAAAATTTCTTAATGCACATTTATTAGAAATTAAATCCATATAGTTAAGTGTTTATATTGAATTCCTCTTAATGTGAATTTATCATGATTAATGATTGAAAATTCTAAATGGCATAAGTGATTTGTATGATAAGTAATATCATGTTTTTTTAATAAAACCCCTCTACCGTGGTGTGCTTCATTAAGACAAAAAAGTAGTGGTAGTTTTATAACATGATTTTATATGGTTTGAGTTTTCCATATATCCCTTTGTACGTACTTCTATATGATAAGTTAATTCCACATAATGAATATTTGATTGTTGAATTAATCATGGGATAATGAGGTTCTAGAATAGTGTTAATTAATAATTGAATTAATTAATGGATGTTTACCTTGTTGAACCATGTTATATAATTTTGAATTGAATAAATTTAAATGATATGATAAATTAATTAGGGAAAGTTGAGATTGAGAATGAAATAATTATTTCTAGAAAATTAATTATTGGATGTGATTTTTTGTAGATTATTTAATTGATAGATTAATTAATGGTAATTCATACTTAGTTAATTGTTGAATTAACTAATATATTTGTTATATTTAAGTTATTTATTATATTATTAAGGGAATAAGGATGATTGATTGGTGAATTAATTATCATGTTTTCAATTACGGAATTGGGATAAATAAATGCTGAGTTAATTATCTAGTTTACTTGTTTGGGGTTAAGAATAATTAATTGTTAAAAATTTATTAACTATTGAGATATTGAATGATTAATTAATATTTTAATTATTTTATGAGAGATTTATGTTGTAAATTAGTTTTTGAATTACTTAACTGATTTTATTAATTAATTAATGAATTAATTAATGGATGTTTTGAGGCATTAGACATGGGGTTATAAACCAATGATAAATATATTGTTATGATTGATAAATGGCTTGTGAGATAGGGACATATTCTCCAAATACTCATGGGGTGCTAGACCTAACATTCTACACCTAGCATGCATGTAAATATTCATTTATGTACTGGGACTGATGCTCCAAATAACCATGGGTTGTGAGACAAGGAATGATGCCTTAAATACTCATGGGGGTATAGACCTGATGTTCTACACCCATTCATCAACATTGGACTATGGGTCCAATTTTTCATACATGAAATGAATTAAGTGGTTAATGAAATCTAGTGTGATGAAATGATTTGGGATTTAATATAGGAAATGGTTCATACCCCAGCATGGATGATGCATGTATTTAGATATGGGTGTCTAGGGGAATCCGGGGATTTATGGGGTTAAATAAGTAATATCAATTAATTTTTTAAATAGTTTATTTATGCTATATATATAGTTCAAGTGCATACTTTTATTTCCAGCTACGAGTTGAAGTATGCATCTCTTTCAAGTGTCCCTTACGAACCTTGAAGCGTTGTAGTTTTTTTATTCAATTTGGTTGTTACTTCGTTATACCTCAACACTGTATATTTGTAATACACTGTCTGGATAGGGGTAGACACCAGTTGTGCCATCCTAATGAGATTTATATCTCATACCCTACTTGGGCCACCACTACATAGGGGTACCTAAGTGTACAATTATTGTTTGGAGGACTACAAATCTTGGACCTTGCCTATTACAATATGCTAGAACCTGGATATGGGACCAAAGGACTGAGTTGGAACCGAGGATTCTCCTAGAGTTTCCCTTTGGGATTTAAGTCCTTTCTTTATTTATGTACTATGATGTAATGCATGTTGATTTGTATAATAATTTTAAATACATATAAATAACATGTAAGTCATGCATCTACTAAATAAATTCGTATTTTCCATATTTGTTCAAGTATTATAAAAAACTTCCTCCTACTACATTATCATTTATTAAATCGCTTCTGCCATATGTGGTTATTTTACACTATTTGTTACTCTGATAAGAGGGTACAATATCCCCACTAACTATCTATAGACCCTTGGTCCTAGTTGTCATCCTCTGGCATACAGGGAGACATGCTTGATGTCATTTGGCGATCAGTCCGGCCACCAGTTTAGCGGTGGGATGGGTCAGGACATTGCAATATTATTGAAGAGGATTGTGTTTTATGATTTAGAAAAAGATTATTTATACCTTTTTAATCATATTTGGAGAAATATTTTTATATTGAAGCATATAGTTCTCTATTGTTTATTCATCCTGGATGTACTAGGATGTATAATGAAGTTTGAGAGTATTACTTGTTAGATGGAATGAAAAGGTATATATCTGAATTTCCATGAAGTGTTTTACTTATAAAGAGGTTAATATATAGAGATAGATATAAGAGGGAATACTTCAACCATTTCTAGAACTGGAGTGTAAATAGAAAAATATATCAATTGATATCATATTAGGATTGCTGAAGACTTCTCAAGGTAATAAGGCAATTTGGGTTATTGTTGATCGATTAACTAAATCTGCACATTTTATTCTAATTCTATATATAATATATGTATATAATATTTATATAATATATCTAAAATATATTATCAGGTAACATGGATTACCTCACTTAATTGAATTAGACCATGATCCTAAGTTCACATACAATTTTTGGAAAGCATGTTAGAAGTTTTTGAGTATTGAATTACATTTTAGTACCACATTTCATCCTTAATCTGATAGACAATATTAGCGTATGATTCATCCATTAGAAGATATTATTCGTTCTTGATAAATGGATTAGTATGGAAGTTAGGATCGACATATTGATTTGGTTGAGTTTTCTTTTAATAACAGTTTTTATTCCAGTATAAATATGGCACCATTCGAGGCTTTTTTAGGGAAAGCTCTACTGGATACCAGCTTTTTGAGATGATGTAAGATAAATAAAGTTGAGGGAACCAAAGTTATTAGAATAAAAGATATGGAATGTTTAGTTTACTCAACAGAACATGAGAAAAAAAAATTGGAAGAAAAAATATGTGTATAACTGGAGAAAATATCATTATTTCGAGGTTAGCGATCTTGTCTTTTTCAATGTTTCTCCATGGAAAAGTGTGATACATTTTGGTAAAATTGGGAATCTGAGTCAATAGTTCATTATACTGTATGAATTCCCGGAGAAAGTTGGATTAGTTTTCTTGTATGTGGATTTACATTTTAGTTTTTCATTGGTACATAATTAATTTAATGCTTTAATGTTTAGAAAGCACTTACCATATTCATCTCATGTTTTGGAGCCCTGAAATAGTTCCACTAAAAGAGAATATTTATTGGGATGAACAATCAATTCATGGACTTGACCACAAAGATAAATTGTTATAGAAAAAAGGGATTCATCATGTTATAGTATTACCAAAAACCATATAGTTTAAAAGGAAACAGGGGAATATAAAAACAAAATAAGGAAAAATATCCCCACTTATTTGATAAGTAAATAAAATTGGGAGGATACAATTTCTAATAGGGGGAAGGATGTAACAACCCAAGTAATTATAGAATAATCCTTTTTCATTTTTGAAAATATTTATGAATTATAAATAAATTTATCCTTAAAAGGTACACTATGTTTGATAACGTACTCAACACGTAATATTTAGTTTCACTAAAATCTTGTGTTTCATCGAAGACCAAGTTATACCAAACAATAGTATACTATTAATACTTTTATTTTAAGTGGTGGATATTTACAAAATGTTATATTAGTGGTTTTGAATATAAATAAATATATTATGTTTAAAAATGTTTATATTTTTATCTAATAATTTTTAAATGATAAATAAAATAATTAATCTTTTTTTAAGATTACAAATGCTATTTTTTCTCTAAAAAGTATCTTTCCCACCTTTTAAAAGAACCCATATTTTAAATATAAATTTTTACACTTGTATTATTTTTATATGAAAAAATGAAATTCATTTTTTAAATGGTTATATAAAAAATTACTTTGGATTTATTTGTGTCATTTATCTGAGAAGTTTCATATTTTGATGAATAGTGGATAATACTGAATTATAGATAAAAATTTCATTTTATTCCAATTTATTTTGATAGTTAAATTATGTATATATTTTGTTTTAATGTTTTTTAGATCAATTTTATATTTTTATAACTAATTTAAGTCATTGTAAAAAATTTATCCTTGAATTTATATATAAAAACATACAAAACTTTTCAACATTTTTATTTTAAAACCCCACTTTGTTGTCCCCTATATGAGATTAATTTTTAATTAATTTCTACAACTTCTGTTATTGGAATTTGGAAAAATGGATTCCATACTTCAAATAAAAATAATTTATAATTTATAATCAGTTTGAATTAGTTGTTGACCAGTAATATTAGTGAATGTGATTAAAATTAATTACAACTATTAATGTATATTTGTGTTATCTTAGCAGTCAATCATAAATCTTAAGAGTTGAAATGACCTATAAACATGACCAAAAACAATTTTATAGAAACGATTTGACCTTATCCCATATTATATATAATTATGACCATTATTAGAGTCACATGATGTAAGGGAGAGTTCCCAATTGTGTCTATCTCTTTATATTTACAATAATTACACTCCCCCTCCACTATAAAAAAGCACTCACACTTCCGATTTATTAAAACCTATAAATCGATTTTTCACTTCCATACCCTACCAAAATTATCTCCCATATTCAATACACTCAACTTATAGGACATACCTTTTGTATAAATCCAACATAGAATTAATTTGGTGCAAATCAAAAGGAGTTATCCGAAGAATAGATAACATTCATGAAAATGCATTTTTTAATACGATTCATTATCCACTCCGTTAATTTCTTATTATTACATGAATATATAATAACATAAGTATAATAAATATAGTTATAATTTTAAATGATAATGGTCCAACCTACACATACTCACACTTCCATTAATTGGGCAACTAAATTACTATTCATGAACTAACTCCCCATGTAATAATGTTGTTCATTTTTCCTTTACCACCCATCTTGGTTTGGAATAATGACATGAATATTATTTTTTATGATATATATATTATTTATTGGATCTATTCCTTATTATGTAATTTTGATATACAAATTACACCATTCTTTTCATTTTGTTTAAATACCATAACATCTTTTGTGGACATGTGGACTATCATCTCCTCAAACCGATGTAACACAATCACACATTAAATATAATTTATTAATGATGGATTTAATAATAAATATTTAATGAAAATAAAATATATATGGTATTAATGAAATAAAAACCTTTATATAAAAATAATATATCATTTTTATGATCACCCTTTCACACACTAAAAAAGTCATAACATCGTTCATAGACGTGTCGAATACCCCCTCCTTGATGAGATGTGATTACATTTACATGAAAATAATTATATATATATAAGTTTATATTACTAGATAAAATTGTATATATGATATAATTATCATTTTGTATAGATAAATTTCTCGTAAATTAATTTCATAATGATCTTTGCAAAATGGGAACGTTACTCATGCATACGTACAACCTACCATCTCCATGATTGTAATGTTGGGTTTTTTTTCAAAACCATATTTAATTATTTATTTTAAAAGTATAATTTAGTTATAAATATGATAATTATATAATAATTAATATATGGATATGTTTATATAATTTCCCTTTTTTCCATAATTGACCTACCAAAGTCTTTTTTATACATAAACCGAATATGGTCAAAACACATGAGTTAAACTTAGATGTAAAAGTAGTTTTTTAAAAATAGTTAAAAGTGAAATAAAAGTAATGATAAAAATTAAAATGGTACTGAATAAATTAAATAATTAATAGAAGTTTATAATTTATGATGATAAAGACACACATGATAAGTAAGACCCAAGTTAAGGTATTTCGCCTCAATATCCCTTTATTGAGTAAATTATTGACTATATAAACCTTTATTCCTTTATAAGGTGTATATAGATCCCATTTGAAAATATATATCCATATGGTTTATTTTATCATGTTATTTAATTTTTTTAATAATCTAATTCATTAATCTAGATTATAATTTAAATGTTCTTAATGGTATGCGATGATTTGAATGTTTAACTATTTAATACATTCCTTTAAAAATTATTGATATTATTTTACATGTTTATTTATGCATATATAAAAGGATTATAAATGAAATTTTATTTCTATATTTAATTTCATTCAAAAAAATTCAAAATTGACTCTTTTATGTGTTTATATGGAACATTTTGAAAAAATTACAATTGTAATGTTCTATTATTAATTTACATAGAGACAATGTCTTTTCCTATATTGTTTCCATTATTTTATTTTTGACTTCCTGTGCAAGAATTCAAATTTTCTCAAAATAAAAACCATATTTACATTTTTGGGTAATTTGTTATTTAAAATGGGTTTTCAAAAGTATGATGTATTTTGTACTTATTATTTGAATTTTAAATGAAAGTCATATTTTAATATTTGAAAGTGTCTTTTATATGAGTTTGAAATAGTTTTTTAAATTATGAAATGCTTTATTTCATGTTGTTGTTCTTGAAAATAATAAATTATGGGTGCAACTTGATAGTGTTGTGTTATATTGTTAAATATTAAATGATATGTGCACCATGATAGTGCTTCTATGTGTTGGTTAATGATTATATTATCCAAATAATTGTATTTGATGTTTTCCATACAATTATTTCAATATGTAAGGGTTTTATAATGGTTCAATGTGATGATTTCCCAAGATACCTACATGAATTTTCTATTTTTTCTAATGATTTTTCCTGGAAATTATTTGCATTCAAAATGTAAAATAAATTATATCTATTAAATATTGATATAACCCTCTTTGAGTAAACTTTTATGTTTTCAAGAATTTTTTTTTCATGAGTTTTAATGTTTATCAGTGGAATAATAGTTTCCTTATATTTATGTCTCTTATTATGAATTGTATGATATTTCCACATTTTTAAATGTTTTTAAATGTATTTAATGTTGATTAAGAGATTTCAATAATTCATAATGATAGTCATGATGTTTTCTCCTAAAATAGATCATTAATTATTTTAAATGATTTAGATAATAGAAAAATGGATACAATCCCAAAATGTCTACTTGGAATTTTATAGTTTTTATGTGTAAGTTTTGTACTAATTCTATTAACCTCTAAACATGAAAAGATCCTCAATGTGATATAAAGTAAAATTATTTCCTTAACACAATTTTATGTAATTTTATATAGATTGGTCTTTATAGTTGGTATCAAAGGAATGTTAAGATAAATTTAAATGTAAGGGTAATACGAACAACATTACATTGAAATATTTTACCATATGGTCATGCTGATATGTTACATAATTTGAAGAGTACAATTTTTTTTCATTTAAAATATTCCTTTTAATTATGGTTTTCGACTTAGGAAATAGGGAAGCGGTGGTGGGAAGGAACTGTGAAGAAGATATCCTTCCAAATATGTATTCCTAGATGGTCGGAATAAGAACTGAATAGTTGGTTTATATAATGGATCAGTTGACTGAGGAGATAAATGGTTTTGGTATCCATGCTAGGGATGAATCTAACATACAACAAAGGAACATTTATTATGTGGATTTTTTCATGAGGTAACACCCCTATCATTAAGTGTATCATCTGACTTAGTTGTAGATGATGGATGGATCAATGATATGAAAAATATAATTGATGTGAATGGATTTTCATATTGTCAAAAGGTAACCATTTTAATTTTTCATTTTGATGGTGAAGCTGATCGATGGTGGAATTTGGTGAAGAACACCAGAGAGAAGAATGATATTGATTTTATGGAATGGGAAATATTTAAGGAATATTTACTTGAGAAATATTTTCCTATGGTTTTTTAAACTTCTAATGGAATATAAATCCCTAGAAATGAGTCAAAAAATTAAGATTACATATCTCCATATGATGGAAATTTCAAAAACATTTCTATATATATGTCGAATATTATTTAAGACACTAAAATAAAAATTAATAATTTTTAATCAAGATTGATAACAATTATATAAATAGAATCATCCATGTGAGAATTTAAAATCAATGAGAATATTGTTCGTTGTGTTAAAAAAGATAAGATATATTTTCTGACCCTTATGTTCCACTTCATTATCAATGTAAGAAATATTCAGGATTAAAGGAGATAGGGAAACAGACAATGAGAAAATATGGAGGTAAGAAAATTAATTTCCAATCTAGATGTGAGTGTGGTAAAAATAACCCAAGAGAATATCTTATGATGGGAGCGAAGTGTTAAAAATGTGGAAGGATTTTCCAAATGGCATGAAAATGTAATGAAAATAATATTTAGGAATCAAATATTGTGGTAATTGATATCCATAAGATAGTAAGATGTTTCCTATAATGTGATGGATCATTTTGTTAATTTCTGTCCAAAGAGAGATTCATAAGATTAAAATATTCATGATTATAAAGAGAAAGGGGTAGCGAGGTCATTTAAGTCGACTACAGTAGATATTAATCAATAAAATGAAGTAGTGATGGGTATGTTACTTGTGTTTTCAAATTATTCCAACAACCTATTCATCACTGGATCCTAAAATTCATTAATTTCTAATAATTTTTCATGAAAATTGGGAATATCAACTCATGAATGTAAGATAGAACATTTGGTAAAAACTCTTGGTGGAAGTATTAAAGAATCCATTATTTTTAGAAATTTTTATACAATCATATGTGGAGTACTATTTCCTAAAATTTTTATCAAACTTTCCAAAGTAGAGTTTGATACCATCCTTGAAATGGATTGGATTTCAGTTTTTCATTCTAAGATAGATCTCAACAATAAGAATATTGATTTCAATGATTTCATGACATCAATAGCATACTAAGAAACTAGTTAATTTACTTGATATGGAAATTAATTCTACCTAGATCATATTATTTAAAATAAATTAGTTGTTCAAATTAGTGATGTTCCAGTAGTAAATGAATACATGGATGTTTTTTTGGATGATCTTCCTTGAGTTATTCTTGTTCAAGAGGTTGAGTTTACTGTTGACTTACTACCCAAAATTATTATTATTTCTAAAAACCATTATTAAATAGATCAATACGATCATTCAGAGTTGTAAAAAGTATTGCATGGGTTATTAGAAAATGGTTTCATCTAACATAGCACATCACCTTATCATTCTTCTATATTTTTTGTTAAAAAAATGGATTAATGAGACATTTAATTTATTGTAGATCCTGTAATATCATCACTAAAAAGAACAAGTATCATTTTCCACATATCGATGATGTTTTTGACCATCTCTAGGTAGCACAGTATTTATCGATGGTTAACCTGAGGTAGGGGTACTATTTGATGAAAGTTAAAGAATATGACATTCTAATGACTTCATTCAAAACAAGATATATCCAATATGAATTTTTATTTATACCATTTGGTTTATCTAAGGAAAAAATTTTATTCATCGATCTTATGAGTATAATATTTCATGATTTCTTTGTTAAATTTATGGTTTTTTTATTGATGATATTTTATTTTTTTCAAAAATTCATGTGGAAAAGAAAATGAATCTAAGGGGTTTTTTCAAACCATAGTAGATATGGAAGTTTCTGAGAAATTTTTTGATTGTGAATTTTGGTTGGAAAAAAATTTATTTCTTGGAAATATTTTTATAAATATCGAATTAATGTTGATCTTGTTAAAAATAATGCTATTGAAGATTGGAAATGACCCAAAAAATATCATTGAGGTTCATATTTTTATTGGATTATCGGGTCACTACCAGGGGTTTCTTGAGATCTTTCCTCTGTTTTCTAGCCCAATGACTATGTTAAATTGTAAAGGATTTATGATCATATGGAGAAAACTATGTGATGGTTGTTTTTAAGAACTAAAAAAATATTAGTGAATAATCATATTTTTTCTTTCCTTTATGAAATGGGTAATTCAACATCTACTATGATGCTTCATTGATAGGACTTAAATGTGTACTGATGAAAAAATATTAGTTAATTCCTTATGATTCAATGATTTGAAACCTCATGAGTTAAATTACCGTACACATGATTTGGAATTAGCGACTATTTTTTAGTTAAAAATATAGATTCATCATTTATATAGATTAAAATTTGAAAAATATACTTTGTGATAAGGAATTTAGATTACCCTACATGGGTTGAATAAATGGGACCTTTGGAGGTCTCCTTATCAGTAAAAGGATTTTAGATACTAAATTTTTTGTTTATATTTGAATGACACTAAATTTTAAATGATTAAATATGATCTTTGTGATATCATGCCTATTTTGTCAGAGGGGGATATTTTAAAAACCGAATGACTTGTTATGAAAAAGTACTTGTGGGTTTATTGATATACATTCAACTGTTTAAAGAATGAAATGAATTAATTAAAATAGCTAAAATGAAAAATGGGGTTTGAACCCCGTGATTTCAGTTTTCCATGACCGAGAGAGTGGGTCAACATTTATGATTTGTAAGGTGGTATCCCGTGGTAGGTTTTACACTTAGAATGTTCTATGTGATTAAAGTATGTTCTTCCAACTACTTGGGAGGTCTTCTTCGGACTCCGTTGTTATGACACACCAATAGATATTAGTTATGGATTTTATGATAAATTTTTGACATGGTGATATTGGTTCAAGGAATTTCACACACATGCATTACGGTGTTCTAAAATAGAATGTTGGTGGGAGGCTGATATTTTATTTCGACATCGTACACAATCCAAAGGTGGGTGGTGTAGCTTCGATTTCGGTAAATGTGTCAGCAGGTGACGCCAGAATTTTTGAACAGAGTTTTCCGGTAGTTGTTTGACTAATCATTTAAGTGACATTGGTTTTCTCTTAGTGCCCTCTTCCAGATGAGATTATCTTTTCCCCTATCTTGACATCATCATTGGATACACTAAGACAGTTTCGGCCTTACACCACACTAAATTTTTAAATGTTGTTGGGCTTGATGAGTGGTTTTTATCTAGGTTGTATGTGAGATGTGTGGTTTCTTTGGGCTATAAATTCATTCTTTTTGGGGAATGTTAGTTTTTTGTAAATATCCTTAAAATGGATTGACTTCTTAACATCACTAGAGGTCGGGTAAGGGCCACGGTGTACATAAAGATGGTGACGTAATAATTTTAAAAAGCATGTCGCCAGTTTATGGGTGAGTATGGGTTTTGGGATGGAAATTTAATTCTAGAAAATCATGCGCACCTAGTTTATATTGGTCGACTAAAGGTACCTGTAATGGCCTTAGATGTAATCTCTATTTAATTGAGCTTTTCATTGGGTTTTAAATAATTAAGCGGTCAGACATAGGTTTTGGTTAAAAGTGTGTTTGGAATTTGGAAACATAACGTCATTTTTTTAAACAAAACCTCTCAACCTCAGTGGGTGAGAAAATGTTTAAGTAGTTCCCAACAAATTATCTGGGATGGGAAGTTTTTAAGGTGGCTATATTGTAATGTCACATGTTTTTGAACCGGGTTTAAATAGGAAGGTATCTATTTTTTTTTGGTTTATCGACCAGTAGATTTTTAAACTGATCACCAAAACATCATTTTGAGTGTTGGAACACTTAAAGATGTAGTATCTGGAATTGTGTGAATCCCTGATAATTTTCATGGGTGTACTGAGAAGTGTTACGAGCACCAGATCTAGAAAAGTCGACATTAATTGATTTACACATCATGTACAAGGTTTTTGTCTAACCTATGCAGTTTACCCAATTTAATATTTTATTTATTTTAGTTAAATAATATTAAATGGGATATTTGAGGTTAAATAGAATAATGTGTAAATAATCATAATTTTATTATTAATAATATGGTTTCATAAATTATTTGGATGTTAAGATATTTAAGTTTCATGATTAATGGGGTGTATCATTTATGTTAAAAGTTTTTAGTTGCATTATTAATGGGGAGTAATATTTGTCTACATTTTTGTGGATTTTGGGTATCTCAATGAAGCTTTTCAATAAAAAAGGAGTAGTAGTTATGTGAAATTAAATGAGGAGTTTCATATTTAATGAATATGCATTTAATTAAAAATGGAGTTTCATAATTAATAAAAAAATGTTTTTATTTATTAGAGGTGTTGGGTTTTATCTATGTTTGAATAAAAAAATAATGTGACTATTATTAATATGTTTTTATGAGAATAATTTTTATAATTAATTATGGGTTTTCTTATTATTATAAAGAACAATAATAAAATATTTTTGGGGTCTTTTATTTTAAATCCATGGAAAAGAGGGATTTAATTAATTGTTGCGAAAAATTGGTTTCATTTATGAGAATTCAGTTAAACAGTGTTTAATTAAATGATGTGTTTTGTGGATTTTTGGGTTTTATTATAGAAGTGTTTTATTAGATGATAATAATAATGATGGTTATTATTATAGTAGTTTCATTTTTTTAATTTTTTGTTGAAATGAATTTAATTAAATGAGTTTTTGGGGGTTTCATTTATTAAAATTCATGGTCAATAAGAATTTAATTAATCTCTGAAAAGAATATGTTTTATTTAATTTATTACTGTTGAGAGAATTAATTAAATAATGATGAGTTGGAGTTTTAAATTTAATTAAATTTTGTAGAGAGACTTTAATTAAATAAAAATAAGTGGGTAATTTATTTATTTAATTTTTTAGTATGAATTTAATTAAATAATGTGTTAATAATATGATAATGGTTACCAATGAAGATTAATATTAAAAGTCTTGTAAATGAGGAGTTGGGTGTTATCTAAGAAGGGTAATAATTAATGGTAATACTAAATGAGTAATAAATGTGGAGTTGGGATTAATTTAATAAAATTCATGGTAATGAGGAATTTAATTAATTGAGGAATGATGGTGGTTTTATTTCATTAAATTCATGTTTATGTTGAATTTGAATTGTGCATTGGGACCATTTTAAATTTAGATATCGGGATGTACACAGTTAGTCAAATAGTGCAGGTCAACTACGGGGTTAACAGGGATTTAAAAATGTGTTTTTATTTAATTTAAATAAAACAAAGATTTAATCAAAATAATAGTATGGATATTATTATAATTATTTTATTTAATTACTCAAATATATTTTACAAGAATTTAATTAGCTGATTGATGGGGTATTTCAGAATTAATTATGAAATAATTAATCAATGGTTAATTACTGATTATATGTTGAATTAAATGTGAATAATAAATGTTATAATTATTATATTATATATATTAGTTTATTAGGGTGTTAACTAGTTAATTAAGAGATAATTAAAGAGGAAGCGCACTACAGGAGCAGCAACACATACCAGACCCCCACCCCCTATGAGGCGCATTACACCCCCTTTGTGGCTCCTCTTCGCAGGCTCTGATCCTTACGATCTCTTCATGAGTCTTGTCCACCTATTCATGGTGATTTCAACTGTGTATGTTTTGTTATTCGTATCGACACTTTGGCTCCCCCTCATCCTGTTTGGTCATCCTAAACCCTAAGGTTTGGGTTTAATTTTTGTTTTCCATGTTTCTTCGATTCTAGGTCTGTGCAAGGGGATCCTCAAGACTCATTGGTCCGTATTCCCACTACTGCCACCAAGGGTGAAGATTTTCGCCTCAATTTTGGTTCACCACTGCCATATTCAGGTGTGGGTTTAAACTTTTTTATTTGGTATTTCACCCTATGAATTGGATGCTTATGGTGTTTTGTGTTGTGGTAAATATTTTGGGCATGCGTTGGTCCCCGCCACACAATTTTATGGGTGATAGTTAATGGTTGTTATGTGCGATGATAAATCCCAGATACACGTTCATTTTTATTGATGTACGTGTACGTGAACAGATCACTATTGATGTATAAATCTTTAGCTTCGCCAAATTCATTGAGTATCATCCCTTTCCAAGTCGTATATATAATTAATTCATTAAAAAATTGTATACTACACTTTTATTAGAAATTAAATCCAACTAGTGAAGTATTTATATTGAATTCCTCTTAATGTGAATTTATCATGATTAATGATTGAAAATTCTAAATTACATAAGTGATTTTTGCGATAAGTAAAATAATGTTTTTGTAATAAAACCCCTCAATCGTAGTGTGCTTCATTAAAACAAAAAAGTAGTGGTAGTTTTATATCATGATTGCTTGTGGTTTGAGATTTCCATATATCCTTTTGTTAGTACTGCTATATGATATGTTAATTCCACATAATGAATATTTTATTGTTGAATTAATCATGGGATAATGAGGTTCTTGAATAGTGTTAATTAATTATTGAATTAATTAATGGATGTTTACCTTTTTGAACCATGTTATGTAATTTTGAATTAATTAAATGTAAATGATATGATAAGTCAATTAGGGATAGTTGATATTGAGAATGAGATAATTATTAATAGAAAATTAATTTTTGGATGTGATTTTTTTTGTAGATTGATTAATTGATAGATTAATTAATGGTAATGCATACTAAGTTAATTGTTGACTTAACTAACAGATTTGTTATATTTAAGTAACTGATTGTACTATTAAGGGAATAAGGACGATTTATTAGTGAATTAATTATCATGTTTTCAATTATGGAATTGGGATAATTAAATGCTGAGTTAATTATCTAGTTTACATGTTTGGGGTTATGAATAATTAATTGTTAAAAAATTATTAACTATTGAGATATTGAATGGTTAATTAATATTATAATTATTTGATGAGAGATTTATGTTGTTAATTAGTTTTTGAATTAATTAACTGATTTTATTAATTAATTAAGGAATTAAATAATTGATTGTTTTGGGGTGTTAGACATGGTGTTATACACCAATGATAAAAATATTTGTATGATTGATAAATGGGTTGCGGGACTGGGAAAAATGATCCAAATACTCACGGGGTGCTAGAATTGACATTCTACACCTAGCATGCTTGTAAATATTCTTTTATGGATAGGGACTGATGCTCCAAATAACCATGGGTTGTGAGACAAGGACTGATGCTCCAAATACTCACAGGGGTACTAGACCTAATGTTCTAGACCTATTTATCGACATTGGACATTGGGTCTAATTGGTCATACATGAACTGAATTAAGTGGTTAATGAAAGCTAGTGTGATGTAATGATTTGTTATTGAATATAGGAAATGGTTCAGAACCCATCATGGAAGATGCAAGTATTGAAATAGGGAGGTCTAGGGGAACCCTAGGATTTATGTGTTTAAATAATTAATATCTATTAATTTTTTAAATACTTTTCTATGCTATATATATAGTTCAAGTGTAGACTTTTATTTCCAGCTATGAGTTGAAGTAGGTATCTCTTTCAAGTGTCCCTTAAGAACATGGAAGGGTTGTAGTTTGTTTATTCAATTTGGTTGTTACTTCGTTATACCTCAACACTGTATATTTATAATACACTGTCTGAATAGGGCTAAACATCGGTTGTGCCAACCTAATGAGATTTATATGTCATAACCTACTTGGGACACCACTGCATAAGGGTACCTATGTGGAAAATTTTAGTTTGGAGGACTACAGTTCTTTGACCTTGCCTATTACAGTATGCTAGAACCTAGAGATGGGAGCAAAGGACTGAGCTGGAACTGAGGATGCTCCTTGAGTTTCACTTTGGGCTTTAAGTCTTTTATTTATTTATGTACTGTGATGTAATGCACGTTGTTTTGTCTAGTAATTTTAAATATATATAAATAACATGTCATTCATGCATCTACTAAATAAATTGGTGTTTTCCACATTTGTTCAAGTATTATAAAAATCTCCCTCCCTCAACATTATCATTTATTAAACCACTTATTCCATTTGTTGTTATTTTACACTATTTTCTACTCTGATAAGAGGGTACAATATCCCCACTAACTATCTATAGTCCCTTGGTCCTGGTTGGCATCCTCTGGTATATAGGGAGACATGCTTGATTTCATGTGGCGATTGGTCCGACCACCAGTTCAGGGGTGGACTGGGTCAGGACATTACAATATTATTGAATCAGATTGTGTTTTATAATTTTGAAAAAGAATATTTGTACCTTTTGAATCATAGTTGGAGAAATAATTTTATATTGAAGCATATTGTTCCTTATTTTTTATTCATCCTAGATGTACTAGGATGTATAAAGATGTTTGAGAGTATTACTTGTTGGATGGAATGAAAAAGTTTATATCTGAATTTCCATGAAATGTTTAACTTATAAAGAGGTTAATATAGAGAGATAGTAATAAGAGGGCATGCTTCAACCATTTATAGTACTGGAGTTGAAATAGGAAAATATATCAATGGATATCGTATTAGGATTGCTGATGACTTCTCAAGGTAATAATGCAAATTGGGTTATCGTTGATCGATTAACTAAATCTGCACATTTTATTTGAATTCTATATATAATATATGTATAGAATATTTATAGACTGTATGTAAAATATATTATTAAGTAACATGGAGTACCTCACTCAATTTAATCAGATCATGATCCTAGGTTCACATACAATTTTGGAAAGCACGCTAGAAGTTTTTGGGTATTGAATTACATTTTAGTACCACATTTCAACCTTAATTTGATAGACAGTCTTAGCGGATGATTAATCCGTTAGAAGATATGATTCGTTCTTGATAAATGTATTAGTAGAGAATTTAGGATTGACATCTTTATTTGGTTGTGTTTTATTTTAATAACAATTTTTATTCCATTATAAATATGGCACCATTCGAAGCATTTTATGGATAGTTATAATAGATACCAGCTTTTTGAGATGTTATAAGATAAATAATGTTGATGGAACCAGAGTTATTAGAATAAATGATATAGAATGTTCAGTTTAATCAACAAAACATGAGAACAAAAAAAGTTGGAAGAAATAATATTTGGATGAATGGAGAATATATCATTATTTCGAGGTTAGTGATCTTGTCTTTTTTCAATATTTTTCCATGGAAAAGTGTGATACATTTTGGTAAAAGGGGAAGCTGAGTAAATAGTTTATTATACTGTATGAAAGCTTGGGGAAAGTTGGATTAGTTTCCTCATAAGTGGATTTACATTTGAGTTTTTCATTGGTACACAATTAATTGAATGCTTCAATGTTAAGAAAGTATTTACCATATTCATCTCATGTTTTGAATCCCTGAAATAGTTCCACTAAAAGAGAATATTTGTTGGGATGAACAACCAATTCAAGGGCTTTACCATAAAGATAAATTGTTATAGAAAAAAGGGATTCATCAGGTTATGGTTTTACCAAAAACCATATAGTTTAGAAGGCAACATGGGAATATAAAAATGAAATAAGGAAAAATATCCCCACTTATTTGATAAGTGAATAAAATTTTGAGGATACACTTTCTAATAGGGGGGAGGATGTAACAGCACATGTAATGATAGAATAATCTCTTTTCATTTTTTTTAATATTTGTGAATTATATAGAAATTTATACTTAAAAGGGATACTCTGTTTGATAATGTACTCAACACGTAATATTTAGTTTCACCAAAATCTTGTGTTGAATCCAATACCAAGTTATACCAAACAATACTATAATATTAATACTATTATTTTAAGTGGAAGATATTTACAAAATGTTATATTAGTGGTTTTGAATACGAATAAATATATTATGTTGAAAAATGTTTATAAAATGTTTTTATCTTTGTTTAATAAATTTTAGAGGATAAATAAAATAATTAATCTTTTTTAAGATTAAAAATGATATTTTTTCTCTAAAAAGTATCTTTACCGCCTTTTAAGAGAACATAAATTTTATATATCAATTTTTAAACTTGTACGATTTTTATTTTAAAAAAATCAATTCAATTTTTAAATGGAGATATAAAAAATTACTTTGGGTTTATTTGTGGCATTTATCTCAGAACATTCATATTTTGATGAATAGTGGATAATACTGAATTTTAGATAAAAATTTCATTTAATTCCAATTTATTTTGATAGTAAAATTATGTATATATATTTTTTTTAAAGTTTTTATATCAATTTTATATTTTTATAACTAATTTATGTCATTGTAAAAAATTTCACCATGAATTTAGATATAAAAACATACAAAACATTTGAACATTTTTATTTTAAAACTCCACTTTGATGCCCCCTATATGAGATCGATTTTTAATTAATTTCTACCACTTATGTTATTGGAATTTGGAAAAATGGATTCCATATTTCGAATAAAAATAATTTATAATTTATAATCAGTTCAAATTAGTTTTTGACAAATAATATTGGTGAATGTGATTTAAATTAATTAAAACTATTAATGTAAATTTAGGTTTACCTAGCGGCCAATCATTAATCTTAATAGTTCAAAATACCTATAAACATGACCAAAAACAATTTTATAGAAATGATTCGACCTTATCACATAATATATATAATTATGACCATTATTAGAGTCACATGATGTAAGGGAGAGTTCCCAATTGTGTCTATCTTTTTATATTTACAAGAATTACACTCCCCCTCTAGTATAAAAAAACACTCACACTTCTGATTTATTAAAACCTATAAATCGATTTTTCTCATCCATAACCTACCAAAATTATCTCCCATATTCAATAAACTCACTTTATAGGACATAACGTTTGTATAAAACCAACATATAATTAATTTGGTGCAAATCAAAAGGAGTTATTCGATGAATAGATAACATTCATGAAAATTTATTTTTTAATATGTTTTATTGTCCATTCCATTAATTTATTATTTTTACATGAATATATAATAACATAAGTATAATAAATATAGTAATAATTTTTAATGTTAATGGTCCTACCTACACATACACACACTTCCATTAATTGGGTAACTAAATTACTGTTCATGTATGGTGAACTAACGCATCATGTAATAATGTTGTTCATTTTTCCTTTACCATCTATCTTGGTTTGGAATAGTGACATGAATTGTATTTTTATATGATATATATATTATTTATTGGATCTATTCATTATTATGTAATTTTTATATACAAATTACATCATATTTTTAATTTTGTTTAAATACCATAACGTCTTTTGTGGACGTGTTGACTACAGTATCCTCAAACCGATGTGATACATTCACACATTAAATATAATTTATTAAGGATGTATTTAATAAACAATATTTGATGAAAATGAAATATATATGTTATTAATTAAATAATTACCATTCTATAAATATAATATATCATTTTATCATCACCCTTTCACACACTAAAAAAGTGATAACATCATTCACAGACGTATGGAATACCCCCTCCTCGATGATATGTGATTAATTTTACATGACAATAATTAAATATATAATTTTATATTACTACATAAAATTGTATATATAATATAATTATAATTTTGGATAGATAAATTTATCTTACTTTCATTTTATAATGAACTTTTAAAAATGGGAATGTTACTCATGCATACTAACAACCTACCATCTCTGTGATTGTAATATTGGTTCATTTTTCAAAACCATATTTAATAATTTATTTTAAAAGTATAATTTAGTTATAAATATTATAATTATATACTAATTAATATATGGATATGTTTATATAATTTCCCCTTTTCCATAATTTACCTACCAAATTCATTTTTGATACATAAACTGAATATGGTCAAAACACACAAGGTAAACTTAGATACTAAAGTAATTTTTTACAAAATAGTTAAAAGTGAAATAAAAGTAATGATAAAAATTAAAATGGTTCTAAATAAATTAAATAATAAACAAAAGTTTATAATTTATGAAGACAAAGACACACATAACATGTAAGACTCATGTTAAGGGGTTTCGCCTCAATCTCCCTTCATTGAGTCATTTATTGATGATATGAACCTTTATTACTTTATAAGGTGTATATATATCCCATTTCATAATATATATCCATATGGTTTCTTTTATCATGTTATTTAATTTTTTTAATTATCTTAGTCATTCATCTAGATTATGATTTAAATGTTCTTAATGGTATGTGCTGATTTGAATGTTTAACTATTTAATCCTTTCCTTTCAAAATTATTGATATTATTTTACATGTTTATTTATGTATATATAAAAAGATTATAAATGAAATTTTATTTCTATATTGAATTTCATTAAAAAAATTCAAAATTGACACTTTTTATGTGTTTTATATGGAACATTTTGAATAAATTACAATGGGAATGTTCTATTATTAATTTACATGGAGACAATGCCTTTTCTTCTATTGTTTCCTTTATTTTATTTTTGACTACCTATGCAAGAATTCAAATTATCTCAAAATAAAAACCATATTTATGTTTTTTGGATAATTTAGTATTTAAAATGGGTTTTCAATAGAATGATGTATTTTGTATTTAAAATTGTATTTTAAATGAAATTCATATTTTGATATCTGAAGGTGTCTTTTATATGAGTTTGAAATAGTTTTTAAAATTATGAAATGTTTTATTTCATGTTTTTGTTCATGAAAATAATATATTATGGGTGCCACTAGATAGTGTTGGGTTATGTTGTTAAAGATTAAATGATAGGTGCGCCAAGATAGTGCTTTTATGTGTTGGGTAATGATTATAATATCCAGAGAATTGTATTTGATGTTTTCCATACAATTATTCCAATAAGTAATGGTTTTATAATGGTTCAATGTGATGATGTCCCAAGGTACCCACTTGAATTTTCTATTTTTTCTAATTAGTTTTCCAGGAAATTATTTTGGTTAAAAATATAAAATTAATGATATCTATTAAACATTGATATTACCCTCTTTGAGTAAAATTTTATGTTTTTAAGAATTTTTTTCATGATTTTTAATGTCTATCAATGGACTAATAGATTACTTATTTTTATATCTCTTATTAATAATTTTATGATCTTTCCACATTTTTAAATATTTTTAAATGTATTTAATGTTTATTAAGTGATTTCAATCATTCATGATGATAGTCATGATGTTTTTTCATAAAACAAGTCATTATTTATTTTAAATGATTTAGATAATAAAAAAATGGATACTATTCCAAAATTTCTACTTGGAAATTTATAATTTTTATGTGTATGTTTTGGACTAATTCTATAAAAATCTAAAATTGAAAAAAATCCTCAATGGGATATAAAGTAAAATTATTTACATAACACATTTTATGTAATTTTTTATGGATTGGTCCTTATAGTTGGTATAAAAGGTATATTAAGTTAAATTTCAATGTATGGGTAATACTAATAACATTACATTGAATTATTTTACCATATGGTCATGCTAAAATGTTACATAATTTGAAGATTACAATGTTTTTTCATTTAAAATATTCCTGTTAATAATGGTTTCGACATAAGAAATAGTGAAGCTGTGGTGGGAAGGAACTAAGATGAATATATCCTTCCAAATTAGTATTCTTAGATGGTCGGAATAGGAACTAAATAGTTGGTTTCTGTAATGGATCAGTTGACTGAGCTGATAAATGGTTTTGGTATCCATGCTTGGTAGGAATCTAATATACACCAAAGGATCATTTATTTTGTGGATTTTTGCATTAGGTAAAACCCCCATCATTAAGTGTATCATCTGACCTTGTGGTAGATTATGGATGGATCAATGATATGAAAAATATAATTGATGTGAAGGATTTTCATAATGTCAAAAGTTAACAATTTTCATTTTTCATTTTGATAGTGAAGTTGATCGATGGTGGTATTTGGTGAAGAATACCAGAGAAAATAATGATATTGATTTTATGGAATGAGAAATATTTAAGGAAATTTTACTTGAGAAATATTTTCCTATGGTTTTTTAAACTTCTAATGGAATAAAAATCCCTTGAACTGAGTCAAATAATGAAGATTACATATCTCCATATGATGAAAATTTCAAAAACATTTCTAGATATATGTCAAATATTATTTGAGACACTAAAATAAAAATTAATCATTTTAAATCAGGATTGACAACAATTATATAAATAGAATCATCCATGTGAGAATTTAAAATCAATGAGAAAGTTGTTCGTTTTGTTAAACAGGATAATATATAGTTTCTGAACATTATGTTTATAGCATCCCGCCTTTTTATAATATAAACTTTCATTACATTACACATAACTGAGGATCTTTAATGTCTAGTGTCTTGGAAACCAGGAACATAATACATGAAAACAACAAAAAGAATTCTTCTTAAACACTTGAAAGTATTCTCCTTAATTGCATCCTAGGTTCATTACCGCATCTCATAACCTGGGGACACACATCACAAGAAAGGGTGAGTAGAAGGCCCAATAAGGGAAACAAGAGGAACATTTTACATGTGAACTTGATATACTTCAATAAGGACATGAAAAGAATTTTAAGGCATGAGAAAGAAATCATGAGTCATTTCATAATAAAAATAACATTTTTCATAACTTGAAGATGTGGCTACATCATTTAACATAGACAATCATGAACATATCACCAAGGTCCATCCCCAAGGTGTCATTTGAAAATTACCAAGGTTATTCACCAAGGTATCATGAAAATTGTAATCTATAGTGGTTACATCATTACCCAATGCATTGGGGCGCTATCAGGGCGCACCCTTAAATTTTCCTTTATTATCATGTGATCCACATATATCATCATCAAACATTTCATAAATAACCCACATAGCATAAAATAAATGTGTTTCATTTCATAATCATAACATTTTAAAAACTTCTT
This sequence comes from Viscum album, assembly GCA_963277665.1. Taxonomy (NCBI): domain Eukaryota; kingdom Viridiplantae; phylum Streptophyta; class Magnoliopsida; order Santalales; family Viscaceae; genus Viscum; species Viscum album. The sequence goes on along the minus strand of OY728165.1, from coordinate 1,532,694,735 downwards.
TAAAGACATGATCTTTACGTCACTTTAAACCCACGAAAAGGGAAAGTGGGTATCATGTATGTAAATCCCAGAATTTAAAACAGAACATTTTTATATATATGTGAATAACCTTGTATAAATAAGAGCTTTGAGTATTCACTTTATAACATAAAATAATTTTTGAGAAAAGAGGTAGGCATTTTGAGACGAAAATTCTGCAGCATAACGGCTATGTTACAAGGTTTTAGAAAACATTGAAAAGAGAGGGGACATGGGTCACCCACTCATAAATGATCTATAAAACAGGTCGGGGAGAGAATAAGAAGGATATATGGACATGGTAATGAAATTTTAAGGACATACCATTTGAAATGAAAAACATGGAAGGAAGAAAAAAATTAGATTTCTCTTATGAAAATTCGGCTGCCTAACGGCGTCACTTAAACTTCAATAAAAATTAATTGACAAGATCAAATAGGGTCTCTCATCATATGATCATAATAGATCAGTATGATAGATATAGAGATCATTCCCCCACATAATAAAAAGGAACTTGAAAGACTTCACATGAAAATCGAACTTGAAAAATGAGAAGGGTGAAATAATCCCTTAAAAATTCGGCAGCCTAACGGCGTCACTTAAACTTTCATAAAATTAAATGATGAGAGTCATAGGGGATCTCTCATCATATAAAAATGAAAAGGGAAGTAAGAGGAATATAAAAGAACATCCTCTCACATAAGAACATGGATCATAAAAGGAATGACATAAAAGAGATTACATGAAAAGAAAGAGAGAGGTCGGATCCCTTACCTTAAAACGTGACTCTTGAAACTCAAATATCTGGACCTTGAGGGCTTAGGGGCACCTTGGGAGGACTCCTTGGGATGTAAGGAGACCAGAACATCGTTGGGGGAGAGTTGGGAGTGAAAACTAAAGGAGTAAAGGGTGGGTATTTATAGGGAAAGTGAGGGGACAAGGCATTAATGGCCAAGGGACACCTCAGAAGTGCTTTTCTCAAACCCATGTTCTCTCTCATGATAGTTTCCATAAAGTTAGGCCACATGGGGCCCCAAAAACAATAATTCATCACCCTTGGCCGGCCAACCCTTAAAAAAACTCATGACATCATCATGACACAGTTATGATGTCATTAAACATACCGAAACCCTAAAACTGTATTTTTACTATTCACTGAAAATTCCACATTCTCAGAAAAATTCCAAAATTTCACCTAAACCAATTATCGATGCTCTAAGTACATTTATGAACTCCATTTTATAAAAATAATTTTCTAAATATTTTTAATTTAATTTTTAAATAAAAACACTATTCATCGAAAATTCATTTTTTCAGAAAAATCTCCAAAAATTACCATACCACAATATTGATGCTCTGAGTTCAAAAATAAAGTCATTTTTATAAAAATAATTTTCTAATCATTTTTAATTAAATTTTTAATTAAAGAACACTATTCCCCTGAAAAAACTAATACTTGATTAATCATTTAAGAAACCGTTATTTACCCATTTTATTGAATCACATTACTTAATCTATGTGTCTAAATTATATTAAAACATTCTTTGAGTGAAATTACTAATCCATTTGGTCACATTACCAATCCTAAGCATAAAATCACTATTCATAATTTACTATTCATCAAAAATTTAGTTGATCTTATTAGACTCCAAATTCTTTACTGAACACTTTTGTAAAAGACCATTTTTTGAAAATCATTACACATCATTAGTTATTTAGGGTTTTCATAAATATTTTAAAATATTCTTTTTTCCAAAATTCATCAATAAAATACATCCTAAAATTATCCGGACAAAAGAAATTCCACAAAAATCACTAAAGGAAGAGATCTCAAATTATTCACCCAAAAGGATTACACAAGGAAGCTAGGGTCTCGTCACATAGCCCCTTATAACACCGGCATAAGCCCTAAGTGTAAGGTGTGCTATGATGAGAGAATCTGAGGGAGGCTTAGATAACATTTCCCTAGTAGTAATCTCTACTAACTTGAACTTCTCCCATAGGTGTTTCCGTTCAATATTGACATGCTGGAGTTCGGCTTGGGCTTGGTCCAAAGAAAAGCCCACAGATGCTATCTCCTTCCCAAGCTCTGATAAGTGGGCTTCATAAGGGTCGAGTCTACTGGATGAAGCCATCGACTCCTCTTTCTGCATTAACCATTAACAAGTTATTAAATAATTAAGAGTAAGTTAATATACTACTCAAAAAGATTGGGTCGTTACATTCTTCCCCCCTTAAGAAATGTCGTCCCCGAAATTTATTCTTGAGGCCTTGTCGAAAAGGTGAGGGTACTTTTGCTTCATTGTTTCCTCAGGCTCCCAAGTCGCTTCTTCATATTTATGATTCCTCCACAACACTTTCACAAGGTGGGTAGTCTTGTTTCGTAGGACCTTGTCTCTACGGTCCAAGATCTCCACTGGCTGCTCCTCATAAGAGAGGTCATTTTCCAGTTGTACCACCTCTGGGTTCAGTACATGAGATGGGTCGGGTATGTACTTCCTCAAGAGAGATACATGGAAGACATCATGAACTTGAGCTAGCTTCGGTGGAAGTGCTAGACGATAGGTCACTGCTCCTATGCGATCAAGGATTTCATAGGGGCCAATGTACCTAGGGCTGAGCTTCCCTTTCTTCCCAAACCGCATGACTCTCTTCCATGGAGAAATTCGGAGGAAGACTTTGTCACCAACACCAAACTCCAAGTCCCTTCGACGATTGTCAGCATAGCTCTTCTGCCGACTCTGAGCAGCCTTTATGTGTTGTTGGATGGCATGAACCTGTTCTGTCATTTCTTGTACAAGATCAGGCCCAAGAATCATTCTCTCACCAGTTTCATCCCATCAAGTAGGAGTTCTACATCGCTTTATATACAGAGCTTCATAGGGTGCCATCTGAATACTCGAATGGAAGCTGTTGTTGTAGGAGAACTCAACTAATGGGAGGTGTTGATCCCATCCACCTTTAAATTCCATTGAGCATAATCTTAGCATGTCTTCGAGTGTCTGAATAGTCCTTTCAGATTGCCCATCAGTTTGAGGCTGATAGGCCATACTAAAATTCAAGTCAGTATTCAGAGCATGTTGAAGACTTCTTCAGAATTTTGATGTGAATCTTGGGTCACAATCAGATATGATGGATAGTGGTACCCCATGCAGCCTTACCACTTCCTTCACGTATATCTTGGAAAGCTGATCCAGAGAGAAATCTTCCCGAATAGAGATAAATGGGCTATCTTGGTGAGATGGTCCACAATAACCCATATCGCATTGTTTCCTTTGGATGTTTTCGGGAGACCAGTTACAAAGTCCATAGTGATGTTATCCCACTTCCATACTGGAATGGGAGTGGTTGTAATACCCCCTTAGGAAGTTGTCGTTCTGCCTTTACTTGCTGACACACCAGGAACCTTGTAGTGTAATCAGCAATCTCCCTCTTCATGTTATCCCACCAATAATGATCACTAAGGTCTCTATACATCTTAGTGCTTCCTGGATGTATAGAGAAAGTAGAGCTATGAGCTTCATCCATCAGTTCTTTCTTTATCTCTGGAATAGATGGAACACATAGTCTTGTAAGAAATTTCAATACACCTTCTTGATCAATATTGAAATCAGGGAACTTCCCATACTTTACAGCCTCAAACTTCTCCTGCAGCAAAGGATCTTCTTTTTGAGCCTTCTTGATCTTCTCTAGTAATGAAGATTGAGAAATCATTTGGGATAGGGTTGATGACGTCCCTTTCCTTATAATTCCCATGTCCAGTTTTACTAGATCTTTAATCAAGGGATCTCCTAAGATCCTCATTATTGCCAGAACAACAGGATCTTTCCTGCTTAATGCATCCGCGACTTTGTTTGCTCTTCCATGGTGATAATGAATTGAACAATCATAGTCTTTAATAATCTATAACCATCTCCTTTGTCTCATGTTCAATTCTTTCTGTGTGAAAATATACTTTAGACTTTGGTGGTCAGTGTATATATCACATTTACCCCCATAAAGATAGTGCCTCCATATATTTAGAGCAAAAACAACTACCACCAGCTCTAGATCATGCGTAGGATAATTTTTCTCATGAATCTTTAACTGTCGAGATGCATAAGCAATTACCTTGTCATTTTGCATGAGGACGCACCCAAGCCCTTTTAGAGATGCATCGCTAAAAATAACGAATCCTTCTCCGATAGAGGGTAGTGTTAACACAGGTGTAGTAACCAATCTCTTCTTCAGCTCCTGGAAACATTCCTCACATTCCATTGTCAATATGAACTTAACCCCTTTTCGAGTCAACTTGGTTAGTGGATTAGAAAGCCGTGAAAAGTTTTTCACAAACCTCCTATAATATCCCGCTAAACCAAGGAAACTACGAATCTCAGTTACTGTTGTGGGTTGAGGCCACTCCTCCACAACCACTGTCTTTGCAGGGTCAACCGATATTCCTTCATTGGTTACGATGTGCCCCAAGAAAGCCACCTGTTGTAACCAAAACTCACACTTGCTGAACTTTCCAAAGAGACTCTCCTTCCGTAGAGTTTTCAAAATAACCCTCAGATGATCTTCATGCTCCTCACAACTTTGAGAATATATCAAAATATCATCAATAAAATCTACCACAATGTTATCAAGGTAGTCCTTAAAGACTCTATTCACAAAATCCATGAAAATAGCAGGAGCATTAGTCAAGATGAAAGGCATAACAGTAAACTCATAATGCCCATATGTTGATCGGAAGGCAGTCTTTGGAATATCTTCCTTCTTCTCCCTCAGTTGATGATAACCAGATCGAAGGTCAATCATAGAGAATAATTGAGCCCCGCGAAGTTGGTTAAATAAATCATCAATTCTTAGAAGAGGATATCTGTTCTTCACTGTGATCCCATTTAGTTCTCTATAATCAATGCATAGCCGCATTGATCCGTCCTTCTTCTTCACAAAGAGAACTGGTGCTCCCCAAGGAGACACACTCGGTCGGATAAACCCCTTCTCCAACAAGTCTTGGAGTTGTTTCTTTAAATCTTCTAGCTCCACATTTGCCATTCTATACTGAGTCTTTGATATCGGTTGAGACCCAGGTATGAGTTCAATGGATAACTCTACCTATCTTTCTGGTTGAGGTCCAGGTAACTCCTCAGGAAATACATCCATGTATTCCTGATCAATCGGAACATCTTCTATTTGTATTCTCCCTTTTCCTTCTTCATCATCACTGATAAACTCCATAAAGAATGCTATAGGAGGTGCTTCTAGATAGGGATCAGTTCGAGATATCTCTCCTCAAAAGATAACTGTAGGTCATTCATTCAAGAATACTGATATTTCCTTACTTCTGCATTTGATCTTAGAATTATACTTTGAGAGCCAGTCCATCCCTAGTATAACGTCAAATTCCAACATGGTAATGACTACTAGATTTGAGATAAGATTGTGCTCACTAAGGTAAACACTATAGTCTCTAAACACTGTTGATGCATGGATAATCCCAATTGGAGTCTTCACTGACAACTCTACCTCAAGAAATTCGGGGATTGATTCTATATTCTATGAAAACTTGGAAGAAATAAAGGAATGCGTAGAACCAGAATCAAATAAAGTACTTGATAGTTTTGAGAGGATGACATGAGTACCTGCTACCACATTGTTTGGAGATTCAACTTCAGTTGTTGTGATAGAGAAAGCACGACCTTGATCCTTTGGCTTCTGCTGAGGTTGATGGTGATTCCCCTCCACCACCCTTGGATTTGGACATTGATTAGCAAAGTGCCCAAGCTATCCACACTTGAAGAATGTGACTTCGGGTAGGGCCAAAACCATCTTTCCTCTGTCGTTATTGTTGGGAAGTTGATGCTTCACATCACTATGACAATTCTGAGAGATATGGACTTCTTTTCCACACCTATAGCACTTACCACATACGATCAAGCATTTCCCTAAATGATTCTTCCCACATTTATTGCATGTGGCATGTTGCATATGCATTCCACCTCTTTCCTGATCAAAACTTCTTCCCAGGCTTGGTTCTAGAGTTCTCTTCTTCTCATTAGATTTGTGAGACCACTGTGTCTCCCCAAACTCTAGTTCAACTTTCATAGCACTTTGAACAATTTCTTCATAGCTATCATAGTCCCTGTTGGCTAGATTCTTCCGTAGATGAGGTCGTAGTCCACCAAAGAATCTATCAACCTTCCCATTAGGGTCCATGACGAAGCTTGAGGTATAACAGGAAAGCCTTGTGAAGTTCATCTCGTAGGTTCCAACTGATTCATTCTCCTTTTTCTTCAGCTTGAGAAAGTCTTTCTCCATTCTCGTTCTCATCGAACGAGGGAAATACTTATTAAAGAATATTCCCCAGAACTCTTCCCACTCCATAGCTTCCATCTCTCCTCGTGGCTTCGTGTTCTTGATCAGTGACCACCACTGATCAACTTCTCCCGCTAGGCGGTTAACATCAAGGGTGACTTTTTCTTTTTCCGAACAATGAAATACGGAAAAGATCTTTTCAATGGCGCTCATCCATTGTTCCGCAACCAATGGGTCAGTAGATCCACTGAATGTTGGAGGTCGTTGACGCATAAAGGACTCAACAGAAAGTTGTTCCCTTCGTGGTGAGATCGGCCTCTCAGCTTGATTCAAGTTATTACTCATAACTTGAGTCAGTTGGTTCATCATTCGCATGAATGTTTCCATTCCGGATTCCATCGAAGGGCCGTCAGCACATGGTGCATTGCGGTCACCATCAGCACGGTTCCTCCTATTGCCCGCCATTTTCTAAAAGAATAAAACCTAGTGAGAAACTTATTTCATCTATGAATCTTTTAACTAATACATCATGATTAGACAATTACACTTTTATATAATTCCTTCATAATGATTCATAAAAAGCTTGTGATTAACCAAACATATCCCCCGGGAGTGTCGTAACCAAGAGTGCAGCAAGGTCCGTTATCGTCCACCAGTTCCCGTTCGAGTCTAGCTCAAAGCGGTGTTTTCGGGTTTTACCCCTATGTACATCTGTGCCAGAGCCACCTCTACCTGCTCGTATCCAGACAGGGATGTATTTGTTTGATAAACCACTTACTCAATACTTACCAAAATACCAGGAAGTTTTCCTATATTTAAACTTTTCTATAGGGTTCTTCCTAAAGTATTTATATCCTAATTTCCACAAATAACAAAACCATCCTTTGATACCAACTATAGCATCCCGCCTTTTAATAATATAAACTTTCATTACATTGCACATAACTGAGGATCTTTAAGGTCTAGTGTCTTGGAAACCAGGAACATAATACATGAAAACAACATAAAGCATTCTTCTTAAACACTTGAAAGTCTTCTCCTTAAGTTCATCCTATGTTCATTACCGCATCTCATAACCTGGGGACATACATCACAAGAATTGGTGAGCAGAAGGCCCTGTAAGGGAAACAAGAGGAACATTTTACATGTGAACTTGATATACTTCAATAAGGACATGAAAAGAACTTTAAGGCATGAGAAAGAAATCATGAGTCATTTCATGATAAAAATAACATTTTTCATAACTTGAAGATGTAGCTACATCATTTAACATAGAAAATCATGAACATATCACCAATGTCCATCCCCAAGGTGTCATTTGAAAATTTCCAAGGTTATTCACCAAGGTATCGTGAAAATTGTAATATCTAGTGGGTACATCATTACCCAATGCATTGGAGCGCTATCAGGGCGCACCCTTAAATTTTCCTTTATTATCATGTGAGCCACATATATCATCACCAAAAATTTCATAAATAACCCACATAGCATAAAATAAATGGGTTTCATTTCGTAATCATAACGTTTTAAAAACTACTTTAAAGACATGATCTTTACGTCACTTTAATCCCATGAAAAGGGAAAGTGGGTCTCATGTATGTAAATCCCAGAATTTAAAATAGAAAATTTTGATATATATGTGAATAACCTTGTAGAAATAAGATCTTTGAGTATTCACTTTATAACATAAAATAATTTTTGAGAAAAGAGAGAGGCATTATGAGACGAAAATTCTGCAGCATAACGGCTATGTTACAAGGTTTTAGAAAACATTGAAAAGAGAGGGGACATGGGTCACCCACTCATAAATGATCCATAAAAAAGTAGGTGGAGAGAATAAAAAGAATATATGGACATGGTAATGAAATTTTAAGGACATACCATTTGAAATGAAAAACATGGAAGGAAGACAAAAATTAGATTTCTCTTATGAAAATTCTGCAGCCTAACGGCGTCACTTAAACTTCAATAAAAATGAATTAAAAAGATCAAATAGGGTCTCTCATCATATGATCATAAGAGATCAGTATGATAGATATAGAGATCATACCCCAACATAATAAAAAGGAACTTGAAAGACTTGACATGAAATTCGAATTGAAAAATGAGAAGGGTGAAAGAATCCCTTAAAAATTCGGTAGCCTAACGGCGTCACTGAAAATTTAATAAAATGAAATGATGAGAGTAATAGGGGATCTCTCATAATATAAAAATAAAAATGGCAGTAAGAGAAATATAAAATAACATCCTCTCACACAAGAACATGGATCATAAAAGGAATGACATAAAAGAGATTACATGAAAAGAAAGAGAGAGGTCGGATCCCTTACCTTAAAATGTGACTCTTGAAACTCAAAGGTTTGGACCTTGAGGGCTTGGGGGCACCTTGGGAGGTAAGGAGACCAGAACATCGTTAGGGGAGAGTTGGGAGTGAAAACTAAAGGAGGAAGGGGTGGGTATTTATAGGGAAAGTGAGGGGACAAGGCATTAATGGCCAAGGGACACCTCACAAGTGCTTTTCTCAAACCCATGTGTTCTCTCATGATATTTTCCATAAAGTTAGGCCACATGGGGCCCCCAAAACAATAATTCATCACCCTTGGCCGGCCAACCCTTAAAAAACTCATGACATCATGATGACACAGTTATGATGTCATTAAACATACCGAAACCCTAAAACTGTATTTCTACTATTCACTGAAAATTCAACATTCTTAGAAAAATATACCAAAATTTCACCGTAACCAATTATCGATGCTCTAAGTACATTTATGAACTCCATTTTATAAAAATAATTTTCTAAATATTTTAAATTTAATTATTAAATAAAAGCACTATTCATCAAAAATTCATTTTTGTTTCAGAAAAATCTCAAAAAATTACCATACCACAATATCGATGTTTTAAGTTCAAAAATAGTCATTTTTATAAAAATAATTTTCTAATCATTTTTAATTAAATTTTTAATTAAAAAACACTATTCACCTGAAAAAACTAATACTTGATTAATCATTTATGAAACCATTATTTACCCATTTTATTGAATCACATTATTTAATCTAGGTGTGTAAATTATATTAAAACTTTCTTTGAGTGAAATTACTAATCCATTTGGTCACATTACTAATCCTAAGCATAAAATCACTATTCATAATTTACTATTCATCAAAAATTAAGTTGATCTTATTAGACTCCAAATTCCTTACTGAACACTTTTGTAGAAGATCATTTTTCGAAAATCATTACACATCATTAGTTATTTAGGGTTTTCATAAATATTTTAAAATATCCTTTTTTCCAAAATTCATCAATAAAATACATCCTAAAATTATCCGAACAAAAGAAATTCCACAAACATCACTAAAGGAAGATATCTCAAATTATTCACCCGAAATGATTACACAAGGAAGCTAGGGTCTCGTCACATAGCCCCTTATAAAACCGGCATAAGACCTAAGTGTAAGGTGTGCTATGGTGAGAGAATCTGAGGGAGGCTCAGATAACATTGCCCTAGTAGTAATCTCTACTAACTTGAAATTCTCCCGTAGGCGTTTCCGTTCAAGCTTTACATGCTGGAGTTCGTCTTGGGCTTGGTCCAAAGCGAAGCCCACAGATGCTACCTCCTTCCCAAGCTCTGATAAGTGGGCTTCATAAGGGTCGAGTCTACTGGATGAAGCCATCAACTCCTCTTTCTGCATTAACCATTAACACGTTATTAAATCATTAAGAGTAAGTTAATATACTACTCAAAACGATTGGGTCGTTACAATGTTCCACTTCATGATCAATATAAGAAATGGTTAGGATGAAAGGAGATAGGGAAATAGACAATGAAGAAATATGATGGTAAGAAAATGAAGTACAAATCTAGATGTGAGTGTGGTAAAAATAACCCTAGAGAATATCTTATGATGGTAGGGAAGTGTTAAAAATGTGGAAGGATTGTCCAAATGGCATGAAAGTGCAAGGAAAATAATCTTGAGGAATCAAAGATTGTTGTAATTGATATCGATAAGATATTAATATTTTTTCTACAATGAGATGGATACTTTTGTTAATTTATGTCCAAAGAGAGATTCATAAGATTAAAATATTCATGATTATAAAGATAAAGGGGTAGTGAGGTCATTTAGGTCTACTATAGTAGATATTAATCAATAAAATGAAGTAGTGATGGGTATGTTACCTGTGTTTTCAAATTATTCCAACAACTTATTCTCCACTGGATCCTCTAATTATTTAATTTCAAATAATTATTCAAGACAATTGGGAATATCAACTCATGAATATAAGATAGAACATTTGGTAAAAAACTCTTGGTGGAAGTATTAAAGAATCCATTATTTTTAAGAATATTTATGCTATCATATGTGGAGAACTATTTCCTAAAAATACTATCAAAATTTCCAAAGTAGAGTTTGATGCAATTCTTAGAATGGATTGTCTTTCTGTTTTTCAGGCTAAGATAGATTTCAAGGATAAGAATATTGTTTTCAATGATTTCATGACATCAATAACATACTTAGAAACTAATAAATTTACATGATGTGGAAATTAATTCTACCTAGATCATATTCTTGATAGTAAATTAATTGTTCAAATTAGTGATGTTCCATTAGTAAATGAATACATGGATGTTTTTCTGGATGATTTTCATGGTGTTATTTTTATTCAAGAGGTTGAGTTTACTATTGAATTACTACCCAATTTTATGATTATTTCTAAAAACCATTATTTAATAGATCATGATGAAATTTTAGAGTTGTAAAAAGGATTCCATGGTTTATTAGAAAATGGTTTCATCTAACCCAGTACTACACCTTATTGTTCTTCTATATTTTTTGTTAAAAAATATAGATTAATGAGACTTTGAATTTATTGTAGATCCTTTAATATCATAACTAAAAAGAAAAAGTATCATTTTCCTCATATCGATGATGTTTTCAATCCTCTATAGGCAGCACAGTATTTCTCGATGGTTAACCCAATGTAGGGGTAGCATTTTCTGAAAGTGATGGAAGATGACATTCTAATAACTTCTTTCAAAACAATATTTGTCCAATATGAATTTTATTTATGCCATTTGGTTTATCTAATGAAAATATTTTATTCATGGATCTTATGATTATAATCTTTCATTATTTCTCGTATTAATTTATGGTTTTTTTATTGATGAAATTTTAGGTTTTTAAAAAATTCAAGTGGAATAGAAAAGGAATCTAAGGGTTGTTTTTCAAACCATAGTAGAAATGAAAATTTATGAGAAATTTTGTGACTGTGAATTTTGGTTGGAAAAAATATCATTTCTTGGAAATTTTCTTCTAAATATGGAATTATTGTTGATCCTGTTAAAAATAATGCTATTAATGAATGGCAATGACCTACAAATATCATCGAGGTTCATATTTTTATTAGATTAACGGGTCACTACTAGGGGTTTCTTCAGAACTTTAATCATTTTTCTAGCCCAATGACTATGTTAACTCTTAAAGGATTTAAGATCATCTGGAAAAAACAATGTGATGATTATTTTCAAGAACTAAAAAAATATTAGTAAATAATACTATTTTTTCATTCCTTTAAGAAATGGGTAATTCAACATCTACTATGATTCTTCATTGATAGGACTTAGATGTGTGATGATGAAAAAATATTATGTAATTTCGTATGATTCAATGAGTTGAAACCTCATGAGTTAAATTACCCTACACATGATTTGGAATTAGCTACTATTTTTTATTTAAAAATATCGAGTCATCGTTTATATAGATTAAAATTTGAAAAATATATTGATTAAAACGTTTGATGTTTATATTCACTTATAAAAAATTGAACATGAGATAGAAAATATCACTATAATGAATCAAGTATAATTATTTCATGATTCATTATCATTATTTAATATAAAATAAGGTGATTGATGCATTGAGTCAAAAAAATAATGCTTGGTAAACCATGTAATATTTTTAATACGACCCTTTTGTTAATGATATGATGAATATTTACCTAGAAGTTGTGGTTGTAGGGACATCGTCTGTTTTTTTAGGTTTTGGTGTAGTAAAATTTTTCGGAAAGAATTAAGAGGGCTCATGAGGTGGATTAATCATTGCAAGAAAATGTGGAATCCATTTTGAATGAATTTTCTTGATTATAATATTAATGAAGAATGAGTTTTATGATATGATAAAAATATTAACTATGCCTTGTGATTCAAGGTTGGGGAAAAAGTAATTTAATAAATTTTATAGTTCTTTATTTTCTTTTCATCGCAGAAGTAATACGATGTACATAGACCTTTGATAGTTTCACTAGATAGATAGAGTAAAAAGATATATTTCTGAATTTAATGTGCAATGTTTTACTAGTTAGCAGGTTATAATGGATATAAAATTATCAAAGGAAATTATTCACCCTATTATAGTATTGGTGAAGAAATGGGAATATATATCAATGGATTTCATAGTAGGATTACTGGAGACATATCAAGGTAATATAGTGATTTGGGTTATTGTTGATCGATTATAAAAATCGAGGAATTTTTTTCTTATTTGAGATACAATGTCTTTAGGGAATCATTATAGACATTATCAAAATTGATTATCAGGTAACATGGAGTACCTCTCTCCATTTTATCAAGCCATAATCCCAAGTCCACATATAATTTTTGTAAAGGACATTAGAAGTTTGTGGGTACTAAATTAAATTTTCTTACAACTTTTAATCCTCAATCTGATGGATAGTCTTAGCGGCTGATTTAGTCTATGAAAGATATGATTCATTTTGGATCAATGGATTACCCAGGATGTTAGGATAAATATATATCTTTGGTTGAGTATTCGTAAAATAAAAGTTTTCATTCCAATATATATATAGCACCATTCAAGGAATTATATGTAAATCAGTGTTAGACACCATCTTTTTGGGACGATACAAGCTTGATAATGTTGTGTGAACCAGAGTTTGTAGAATAAATGATATTGTATGTTCATTTGATATAGAAAAATGATGAGAGAAAAAATTTTGGAATCAAAATTATTTGGATAACTATTGAAATGATATTTATTTTGACATTGGTGATCATGTTTTTTAATTGTTTCTCTACGGAAAAGTAGGATATGTGTTGGTAAAATGGGGAAGTTGAGTTAATAGTTCATTAGACGGATAAAATCTAAGAGAATGATAGATCATTTTCCTATGGATTGGATTTACCTCTGATTTTTTCACAAATACACAAAGTATTTCATGTTTAAATGTTAAGTATGTATGTTCCAGATTTATATCATGACTGGAGAACTGAAGTAATTCAGCTTGAAAAGAATATTTGTTATGAGGAAAAATTATTTTAGGTTATTGACCACATAGAAAAAGTGTAAAGTAATAATTTTGACTCCTCATGTTATGGTTTTATGGAAAAACCATATATTTGATGTGGTAACATTTGAATATGAAAATGAAATGAGGGAAAAGTACCCCCAATTATTTCATCGGTGAATAAAATTAGGAGGAAGTAATTTCCAAAAGGGGGAAGGGTGTAACATTCCATGTAATGATATAATAACTCATTTTCATTTTTATCAATATTTATGAATTATGTAGATATTTTATCTTAAAAAGGACCCTATGGATGAACATGTATTTGACACACAACAATGAGTTTGTCCAAAATCTTATGTTACACCCAAGATTGAGTTATTCCGAACAATAATATAATGTTAATACTATTATTTTAAGTTGTAGATATTGAATAGAATTATATTAGTGGTTAAGAATATAATTAACTATATTATGTTTACACAGGTTTACAAAATGTTTTTAAACTCAACTAATAAATTTTATAGGCAAAATACAGGAATAAATCTAATTTTACTGTTAAATATTATATTTTTCTAAAGAATAGTTTTACCAACTTTTAATGAAACACATATTTTAAATATAATTTATTTTCATGTTTATAATTTTTAGATGATAATTAAATCATTTTCAAGTATGTATATTCATAGTTACTTTTGGTATATATTTATTTTTTTCTAAAAACTTTCATATTTTGATGAATGGTTGATAATACAGAATTTTCTTTCAAAATTTCCTTTTCATCCAATTTATATATAAATATTAATTATGTTTATATTTTTCTTATAAATAAAAATTAGATAAATTTTTTATCTTTATAACTATTTTTTTCATTGTAAATAATTTGACATTTATTTTAGATACAATAACATACTAAACATTGTAACAATTTTACATTCAAAACACACATTGGCATACCATCTGTAGAATTACATTTAAATTAATTTCTGCTACCAATGTGATAAGAATTTGGAAAAATGGATTCCATTTTTTAATGTAGAATATTTTATAATTTATAATAAGTTCAACATAGTCTTTGAACAAAATTATTTGTGAATGTGATTAAAATTAATTACAATGATTAATGTAAAATTTTGACTACTTAGTGGTTAAACATCAATCTTAAGAGTCCAAATGTCCTATAAACATATCAAATTCCAATTTTATGGGAATTAATATACCTTATCCCATATTTTATCTAATTATAATCATATTTATAGTCACATTATCCAATGTATACTTCTTAATAATGTTTACCTTTTTATATTCACAATAATTCCACTCCCCCTCCACTATAAAAACACTCAAAATTTTATTTATTCAAACCTCTAAATAAATTTTTCACATCAATAACCTACCCAAATAAGATCCAACAATACCTAACCTCACCATATAGGACTCACCTTGTGTATAAATCTAACAAATAATCATTTGGTGGATCCCAAAATGATTTATCTGAAGAAGAGGAAAATCCCATCAACATGTATTTTTTAATATGTTTCATTATACAATCCATTAATTTATTATTAATACATCATTATATAATAACATTACTATCATAAAAATTTTTATATTTTGTTATGTAATGATTCCAACCTACACATACACACACTTCCATCAAATGGGTATGGAAATTGCCATTCATGTATTGTGTGCTACTGCCTCACGTAACGATGTCGTTCATTTTTTTTCTTTACCACCTCTCATGGATTGAAATTGTGATGGGAATAATATTTTTATATGATATATTTATATATATTGTATATATTATTTACTAATACCTATGTAATTTTTATATACACATGCCTTCATTATTATCATTTTTTGTAAATACAATAACATCGTTTGTGGACGTGTGGACTACGCCTCCTCAAAGTGATGTGATACGTTCATATATTACATGGATTGTATTAAAATGGATTTAATTAAAAATATGTGATTCAAATTAAATATATTTAGTATTCCTTAAATAATTACCATTCTGGAAATATAATATATTGTTTTATTTGTCAGCTATTTACACATTGAAAAAGTGATAACGTCGTTCGTAGATGAGTGGAATACCCCCTCCTCGACATGATATGATTCCTTTTACGTAAAAAGAAATTTGTATATAAGTATATATTAATAAATAATTTTGTATATATTATATAATTATAATTTTTTAAAGGTAAATATTTCTTACCTTTTTTAATAATGATCAGTGTAAAATAGGAATGTTACTAATGACTATGTATGACCTATCATCTCCATGATTGGAACATTGGTTCTTTTTTCATAACCATATTTAATGATCAATTTTAAATGACTAAATGATGGATAAATATTATAATTATTTAATTATTATTATTATTATTATTATTTATATGCTTATATAATGACCCCATTGACCATAGTTGTCGTACCAATGTCATTTTTTGTCACGTAAATAGAATTTGGTCAAAAAGACCAATGTAAACAAAGTCATTAAACTAGTTTTTTACAAAATTGTAAAAATTAAAATAAAATTAATGATGAAAATGGTTTTTTTGAATCATATAAATAATTAATATATGTATATTATTTAGTAAGACAAAGTCACACGTGACACGTCGGACTCAGGTTAAGAGTTTTCATCTCAAGCACTCTTCATTGAGGGATTTATTGATGATATATATATTTATTCTATTATATTGTCTATATAGATCCCCATCGATAGTATATATCTATATTTTTTCAATTATCATATTATTCAATATTTTTTTAAATGTTATTCTTTGCCCGGACTTATGATTATATGTTCTTAGTGATATGAGATGCTTTGAATGTTTAACAATTTAATCTCATCCTTTTAATCTTATTGATATTATTTTACTTATTTATTTAAATTTATAAAAAAAGAGTATAAATGAAATTTTATATCTATTTTCAATTTCATTCAAATGATTTAAAAAAATCATCTTTTTACATTTTATATGGAACATTTTGAAAAAAAGGAATGTTATATTTAAATGTATATAGTGGTAATGAATTTTTTTTACCATAGTGGACATTATTTTATTTTTGAATTAAATTGAAATATTTTTTGTTTGATTAAGATAAAAGCCATATTTATTATTTTTAGATATTTTGGTAGATCAAATTATTTTATAATAAAGGTTTATTTTGTCTTGAAAATGTTATTTTTGAAAGGCTATAATATTTTCATATCTGAATGTTTTTTTGTGTGTTTTTAAAAGAGTTTTTAAAATGATGAAAGCCTTTATTTGATGTTGTAGTGAATGGAAACTATAAATTGTGGGTGCACCCAGATATTGTTAGGTGATCCTGTTATTTCTTAAATGATGGGTGCACTTAGATAGTGCTTCGATGCATTGGGTCATTATTATATTCTCTAGATAATTATATTGTCCGTTTCTTTTATGATTATTACAATATGTAAGGGTTCGGTACGGGTTCAATGTGATGTCATCCCAAGGTACCTACATGAATTGTATATTTTTTCTAATGCATTTTTATATAAATAATTTGTTTTAAAAAGGTAGAATAAATAATATTTACAAAATATTTATATTACCTTTATTTAGTAAAATTTTATATATTCAAGAAATTATTTTTCATGAGTTTTAATGTTTATCAGTGGACTATAAATTTACTTATATATATATATCTTACTAAGATATTTGTGATTATCTCATGTTTTAAAATGTTTTAAAATGTATTTAATGACGATCAAGGTATTTATAGAATCATGTAAATAGTCATGAAGAGTTCTTTAAAAAGTCAAAATGATTAATTTTAAATGTTTTATATTATGGAAAAATGGAAACTATTCAAAAGTGTCAACATTAAATTTTGTAGTTTTTATGTATAAGTGATGGTTTAATTATCTAAAACCTTGAACCTAAAATGGTCCTCAATGTGAAAGGAAAAAAAATACTTGACATTTTTTAATTAAATGTTAATTTTAAGGTTAGGACTCTATAGTTGGTATCAATGGTTCATTTTGATAAATTTAGAGGTTAGGGTGATACTAATATCTTTCCATTGAATTATTTTTCATTATTGTAAGGTGAAAATGTAATATAATTTGAATAATTCGCTATTAATTCATAATAATATGTCTCTTAAAAATGGTTTCACAAATGGGAAATAGAGATGGAGTAGTTAGAATGATCCGAAATGAAGATATCCTTCCAAATCAGCATCCTGAGATGGTCCGAATAGGAACTGAATAGTTTGTTTCCATAATGGATCAGTTCTCTCATGTGGTAAATCATATTAGTATCCATGATTATGAGGAATCCAAAATACCCCAAAGGAACATGAATTTTTTGGAGAATTTCATTTGGTAACATCCCCCATCATTTAGTGGATTATCTGACTAAGTGGTAGCTGAAGGATGGATTGGTTCCTTAGAAAATATATATAATGTTAAAGGAATTTCATATTGTCAATAGATACCCCTTTCAATTTTTATTTTTGATGTTTAAGATTATCAATGACGTTCTTTATTGAATAATACCAGAGATAAGGATGATATTGATGCCATAGAATGGGAAATATCCATGGAGGTTTTCCTTAGTAAAAATTCCCTATGGGTTTTCTACTCTGAATAGAAAAACAATTCCTGTAAGTAGGGAAAAATATTTATATTACATAGCTGTATATGATTGAAATTTAAAATGATTTTCTAGATCTATGGAGGATATTATTCAGGAAAATAATATACAAATTAATTAGTTTTAATTAGTATTGAAACCAATTCAATTAAGAACTTTATTAATGAAAGAATTTCAATTATATGAGAAAGTGGTTCATTGTGGTGAAAAGGTTGAGATGGAATTTTTGAATCTTTTATTCCTTATGATGATGAATGTAAGAAGTTGTTAGGATGGAAGGATATGGGGAAACATACAATGAATAAATATAGAGCTAAAATTTGAAGTTACAATCTTGTTTTATGTGTGTTAAAAAGATCCCATGACAATGTCTTATTAAGATAGATAAGTGTAAAAAATGTGTAATGTTCGACTAAAAAGCCTTATAAATCAAGAAAATGAATTAGGAGGAATAATAGATTGTGGTATCTGATATCTAACCTTATAGTAAGGTTTTTTGCTTTAATTAGATGAGACATTATGTTTATTCTTGTCCGATGTTAGATTCATAAGATAAAAATCATTAGGATGTGAAGTAGAAATGAGTATCGAGGTAATTTTTTCTACTAGTTAATTTGATATTAGGCTATCAAATAAAGTGTTGATGAGTATGATACTTGTGTTTTAAAATTATTCACATACCCTACCTAACTCTGAATTTTCTTATTCTTTCATTTCTGAAAATTTTGCAAGAAAATGGGGAAAATCACCTCATGAAAGTAAGATAGAATTGTTGGAAAAAAAATCTAGGTGGAAGTATTAAAGAAACCAAGATTTAAAGGGATATTACTATTATCATTAGTGTGATAGTATTTATTATAATTCATGTAGAACTGGAAATAGTTGATTTAGATATAGAATTTATCGTTGCCGATGTAATATTATTGAAAATAATTAAACTGTTCCAATTAGGGATATTTTAGTAGTAAATGAATACATGGATATTTTTCCAAATGATTTTCCTAGTGTTATTTTTAATAGAGTGGTTGAGTATATTATTGAATTTTCACTCAATTTTAATATTATTTTTAAATACCCTTATCAAATGGATCAATTAGTACTTTTAGAGTCAGAAAAGAAATTTCAGGTGTTATTAGATAACGATTTCATCTAATATTGCACTTCACCATGTGGTGATCCTATATTTTTACTTAAGAAAAGATGGATCAATGAGACATTAAATTGATTATATATCATTGAATAACATCACTATTATGAACAAGTATCCTTTTCCTTATATTGATGATTCTTTTTATCATCTCTAGGGAACACAATATTTCTCAATGTTTTACCTATAGTAGGTGTACCATCAGATAAAATTGAAGGAAGATTACATTATGAAGACTACTTTTCAAACTAGATATGAACAATATAAATTTTTATTTATTTTTTTGGTTATCTAATAAACACTTTGTATTCATGGATCATTGGAATAGAATTTTTCATGAGTTCTTGGATATGTTTGTGGTATTGTTAATTAAAGTAATTTTTGCATTTTCTAAAATTTAACCAGAACATGAAAGAGGTCTAAGGGTTTTTTTCAAACCATAAACGAAATGAAATTGTATGGGAAATTTTAGAAATGTGAATTTGGGTTGCACAAAACATCATTCCCTAGTCACATTTTTCTAAAGATGGCATAATTGTTGATCCTCCTAAAAAGTTATCGAGGAATTTCCCAGAATTTAAAATATCATTAAGATTTATAGTTTTCTTGTATTTTTTGTTTACTACTGAGGTTTTTTTGAAAAAATTACTCAGTTTTCTAGGACATTGGCTATGTTATGTTAATAATGATATAAGATCATCTAGAAAAAAATAATTTCATGATTGTATTTCGGAACTGAAAAGAATATTAGTGAATGAAACAGTTTTTACCTTTTCTTCTTGAAATGGTTAATTTATCATCTACAGCGATGATTCATAGAAAAGAATTGGTTGTGTACTAATGTAGAATGATCAGGTAATTTCTTATTATCATGAACCAACCTAGGTACCCTAGTAACCTGATAACTGAGTTGGTTCTAACATAGCCCAAAGGGAATTCTTGATCCCAAAGGGTTGGAAAATATCACCTGTCATCTTACAAAATGTATTTCGGAATGATTTATCCAAAAAATTGTAGAATGAAAAGAAAACAAGATTATATGCATATCAAAATGAAAACACCAATGGGAGTTATGTACATGAAGTTAAATAGGAATAACCTCTAATGCAGTACAACCAAAGTGAAAAAAGGAGAAAAAGTACCCAAAGTCTCTAAGGACACAACTCAAACATGACCAACATTCATTAGCAGGATCCACCTCCAAGATAACCTTCTCATTTTCTCAAACCTGGATGGAGAAAATATAACATCACCTAAAGGAACATATAGGGTGTGATTTAAATCCCAGTAGGGTTACACCTAAAGATTCCATGATGGATTCCAATATCAATTTAACCAAAAAGTGTTATCATTTCATAAAACATACTGTTTTAACATTAACAGAGAATATTTAAAAAGTGTAATGCTCTATATTTTAAAATAATTAAATACCGTTTTCAAATCAGGCTATACATTTCAATTGATAGAAAAAATTTCAAAATATGAAATTTTCTTTTAATCAAAAGATACATTTCATAAAGAGTAATTCTAAGAAATGAATTAAATAAACACATTAAATAAAAAGTATATATAAATTCTCAAGACAAGTAAAGAATTTTACAACAATTACATATGTATACATTCAAAATACAATCACAAAATATATATGGTTGGGTTCCACATAGGTAAAATATTCAAGATTATAGGGATCCAACACTCTGAATAACAAATTATGTACATATTCCCCTTTAGGCCTAAGGTAAAGGGATCACATAACCATCACCTAATAAATCTGATGTGTTGATATGATGTTTTATAACATTTTATATTTATCATGTGACACCCCAAATAAATCACTAACTACTTAAGTTTGGAATATTCTCAAGTAAAAAATAAATGATGTGAAATTCACAATATAATAAAGATGCAATTCATACCATTCTCCATTTAAAATATTCCAATATTATCATTAAAAAACATAACAGTTTTTTAATAAGGACATTCATTTTAATTGATATGAGAACCTAAGGTTTTCGTCAAAAAAGTTTAAGCTGGTTTTCACAAAACCAGGGTTTCAAACCAAATCAAACAATTACATCATATTCATAAAAAAACCCCCCAACTCACATGAATCTGGATTTTTTTACAAATATTCCATGAAACAAATTTTTCATCAATTAAAAACTAAATTTCAATTTATTAAATTCCCATCAAAATATAAATTTAATATAAACAATTTTAATCTTGCAAAATTTCAATTCCAATTAATATATGTATTTTCTCACAAAAACCCCAATCAATCATAATTGCAGTTTTTCAAAAAAAATCAATTGAAATCATTTTTATTCAAAAAAACAATTGAAATTTATTTTGAAATTTAAAATTTAAATAATGAAATTAGTTTTTAGAAAAATTGTGCATCGTGATAGAACAACCTACCAAAAACAACATATCTTACAACGCCAATCCCTATTTATGATTTTTCCATAGAGAATGAAGATAAAAAAACCAGAATAAAACCTAGGATTAGGATTCCAAAAAAGGTTATTAAATCCAAAAATCAATACCAATATCTATTTATCCCTAAGGATAAATATGGAGAACGTGAGAGGAAGATAATGACATAAGGAAAATAATCAGATTGAGAACAAAGTTTGTTCCTCAAGATTTGGGTTGCAACTCAGAGGGGTTTGAGGCACAAAAAATTCCTTTGGGAGCTATGAAGAAGGGAGAAATAGATTAGGGTTGAAGGAGGTTCATCCAAGAGTGAAAAATGGGGATTGAGAATTTTTATAAAAATTCTGGATCTTTAAAACATCATTTTCATGGTTTCATGGGAAACTACGCTCTATTTGGTCAAATCATACCAAACGTTTTTCCCAAACTGTCTGCAACCCATGTGGGAACCGTGCCCTTTCTCACAGACCTCAAAAATTATTAAAAAATCACCTATAATGACCCAAAAAATAAACTCAACAAAATCTCAAATTAGAGGGGCTGGGGTTAGGAATACCTGATAAATTTAATGGAACATTAAAAATTTCCCACTATAGAAACATTTAGTCCCTAGAAATCCTAGATAGAGGCCTCCCCATGAAAAGGATGAGGTCACTGTTCTCTGATCAGTGACTCTCTCTCCCATGTCTCATGATAATCAGAACTATGATACAATAGAACAAGAACAAAAAGGAAACTTTCTCCTATGAAGTACCATGATATCAAAATCAAATATCCTGACTGGACGTTTAGTCACAGATAAGTCAGGTTCCACTTCAAGATCATGACAACTTAGAACATGAGATTGATAAGATAAATACATTCTATTCTAAGATACATGAAACACATTATGTATTGATGTTAGTTGCGGTGATAATGTTAACTAGTATGAAACTGTCCCCACCTACACAACAACCTCAAAAGTTCCAACAAAATGAGGAGCATGTTTCCCTTACCTCTCATGTCTTCACTAACCCAAATGTGGTGAAACCTTCACGAACACCTTGTCACCAACCACAAAATCAAAAGTTCTTTGATTAAGATCAAAACAAGACTTGTATCAGCTATGAGATGTCAAAATTATATAATGATTCAAATAAATATTTATTATCATCTCTTAGACCATGTTCGGTCTAACCAAGGAACTCTCACTAATCTCCGACCAACACAATCAATATTTATAAGTCCGACCATACAAGGCCTTAAATGGATCCATCATGATCGCAGTCTCTTAACTATTATTATAATAAATATAAAACGTCCCTAAATGGTCATTCCATGCTTCACTGAAGTCAAGAACACAAGAATGGAGCATATCCTCAAGAATCTATATAGCTATTTCTATCTGGCCATCTGAATGTGGACGTTATGTCATTCTAAAATTGATGTGAGATAACATCTCCTCCTGAAGGCCACTACAAAAGCGAGAAGTAATCGAATGATCTATAACTTATACTATAGACTATAGAACTCCATGAAGACCAAAATTTTCATTTACATAGAGACTTCCCAACTCCTAAACATTTTCCATATCATGAATCGGTATAAAGTGATCCGATTTTTTTAGCCTATCGATCACCACCTAAATAATATTTTTATTCCTTTGGGTACATGGTGATCTTACAATAAAGTCCACAAATATCTTATACCACTTTCATGTTGGGACAAGATGTAGCTAAAGAAACATCAATGGTTTATGGTTCTCGTCTTTTACCTATGTGAACATATAGTAATGAGAGTCAAACTAAGTAAGGCCTTGCCTTATACCAATACACAAGAATTGATTCCTCATGTCATAGAACATATTTGTGGTTCTTAGTTGCGCATCCCACAAGGAGTTATGGAAATCCCCAACCATAACTTTCCTTACTAGAGATGGTACCACCAAATGATTTTGATAGCATATAACTATCTCTTTGGATAATGACCACTAGGAACTGACTCCCCACCAATATGGGAGTTTCTAATGGAACTAAAATCACCATAAAGATGTTGATCCAGAAGAATCATTTCAAGAAGAGAGGATTTCAACTGAACACTTGAAAAAGAATTATAATCCCTTATCTCCTGAACTGCAATATGAAGCTGTGAAAATATATCCATTATGATCCACTCTTTCAAAGATTTTTCACTTCCTTGGATCAAATGTTCATGATAAAAGCATTTTTAATGAAATTCCATTTCCCTAGGGTATAGGTGATTTTGAAGTCAAAAGACTGTAGGTATTCCACCCAATGCCTCTGGTAGAGATTCAAATCATTTTGAGGGAAGATATAACTCATGATTTTGTTGTTTGAGAACATAGTAACCATTTGACCTGAAATATAATTCCTCGAACTCTTGAGGACATGAATTTCAACTTCATGTTCAAGGTCATGGGTTAGATAACTCTTCTTGTGCAGTCTAGGATGAAAAGATCCATATGAAACAACTTGATAAACCTGCATAAGAATGTAGTCTAGGCCTGAACCTAATGCATCATGAAAGACCACCTAGCACTACCCAGCCTTTGGAATAGTCACAACTGACACAATTGTCAAAAGACATTTCCTATAACAAAAATATCTCTACCATTTATCACTCCAAACAATCTTTACTTCTTTTCAAGTAAGGGAAATCATGGGAGAAGCTAACATTGAGAAGTCCTTCATGTAACGACATTAGTATATGGGTAAACCCAAGAATCTCCAAATATCAATCACATTCCATTTTTTACATTTCATAACTACATTCACCTTTTTAGGGCCAACTTAAATCCCATGTTCCAAAACCACATGTACCAAAAACATAAAATCATGGGCACATAATTCAATATTTTAAAGCTTTTTATAGAGCGGGTTATTTCTCAACAAACTATGCACTATTATCAAAATAATCAAATGATCCTATTCATTAAATCCATGAAAAATTCCATAGAATTTGTTAGGCCAAAGGGAAAGATAAGTTACTCATAATTTTCATACCTGATCTAAAAGGTGGGTTTTGGAATCTTAGATTCTTTTATTCTCAATTGATGGTATCCTGAATGACTATCAACCTTGGAGAACCACTTTTCCCCATTCAAATGATCTAACATATCTTAAATTTATGACGAAAAATACTTGTTATTTAAAGTTACTCGATTGAATTTTCTGTAATCAACTCAACATCAGAGTGAACCATTAGAATTCTTGGAAAAGAGAACAAGCACCGCCTAGGGTTTCACACTCGGGAATATCAATCCATTCTCAAGAAGATCACCAAACTATGACTCCAGCTCTTTCAATTCATCTTGTTCCATGATGTAAGAGGTAATAAAAACTTGTTGAGTACTAATAATCAATCTAATGGAAACCTCATCCTCTATTACCAGTGTAGAACCAAATAAGTATGAAGGAAAACGTTATGAATCTCAACGGATACTAGGGGAGATCACCATTCAATGATTATAGCTCCAACTCAATGGAAAAGGTTGATATTACATTCCCCACCTACGGATAAGAAGACCCAACCTTTCTCATTATTGGGGTCCCATTCTCCTTGAATAATGAGAGACACACCACTGGGTGTAGTGAAAGAGACACATTGAAGATAGACATAATTTCTGGATTTACTTGAAATGAGCCAATTTATCTTGAAGATTATGTAATATGATTTAATATAGAGAACCAAAAATGGTCCAATATAACTCAACATTAGATAGAGAAAAAATAAAAGAGGGACTACGGAGACCCTGCCCTCTGTTCATACCAATGGGTGCAGTAATATGAAATTCATAAGAAAAAAAGTGCCATAAGAATATTAATCATATTAACAACATGGGTTGAAATAAATGAATGTGATGAAAAAATATCAAATAAGGAAGTCACTAATGATGAAGCTATAGTGATGGTACCTCTCACTGTCATGGGACCCATTTTTTTATTCCTTTGGAGACTCTTCAACTTCTTGTAGAAGCTTTATTCTCAATGCATGTGGTTGATTTTTTTTTCATGTGATGCAAATGATTTCCCCACAATTTTTGGAGTAGCTGATGATCATGTACTACTGCTCAAAGAGGAATGAACATAGAATAACTACTACAAGTACCCTGAACACCCATAGGATCCACAATTCATCAGTCCCTGAGACCAAAATTTCTTATAATTCCTTGTCCATCCACACTGGTAAAAATCTAAAGGACCTCTAAATTGTATTTAAAGATGTTTAGAAAATCCCTAACTTTGTGAGCTTCCATATGGATCATCACACTTTTCCCCCTACACAACCCACTCTGCCACTAAGAGAAAAAAACTCTTGAAAACACTTAATTACCAACTAGGCCCATCTTGATCATCAGGGCTCTATCAAGAACATCATCTACAGAATTAAACTTCAGTAATAAAATCTAAGAATGGATATCCTGACGATGTTCCAAGTAGATCCTTCGAAGCTTCAACATCTTATTTGATAAAATCTCATGTGTGAAATGCACGTGCTCAGCAAAATGGTTTGCATACACTTCCATAGACCTGTTAGCTAGCTTATGTTGGAAAAACTTTATTGACATGGAAAACAACATTGAATGTTGATAGAATTGGTTGGTTAAAGGAACATTTAATTCATCCCACTCTAATCCCTCATGTTTCTTCATCGTTACCATATTTTTCCAGTATCTTCAGCTTGGTCCTTCCAAAATAAAGGTGGAACACTATACCATTATCTCCTCCGGTGTGTCCACAAAACCAAATAAACATTCCAAACTATTAAACCAATATTCATCATATTGAGGGTCTTTTGAGCCCATAAATAGTGATAGTTTCTAGAAAAGAAACTCCTACAAAATAATCTTTAGGATGTCCCTCAATGGATCCACAATGGGAGCCTGAACGGGAACTGGAGGTGGTTCATGTCCCAGAGCTTGTACAGTGCCAACGATAACCTCAATCTGATTGGGATCCTCAACAGGATTCGCTCACTATAGTTTAGTTGTAGCTTCTTACTGGGTCTCATTCACACGTATTAACAGAGGCATGATGTTATCAAACATCAAACTACAACAAGGAAGAAATTTTGTAATGCTCAAACTAAGAAAAATGGGAAATTAATCCCAACAAATAGGATGTACTAGATTTGGATTCTATGCTATCCAAATTAAAAAAAGTAAAATACTAGAACTAATCCACATGAAATATTTCCCAAACCACCCTTGCGACTTGAGGTTCATTGTGGTGAGATATGGATATTAAATCAATTACAACTACGTCTTATGTCATGAAAATATTTCACAATGCATACTGACTTCAAGAAAAAATATCATCCTCCCTCAAATACCACTTTGACACAAACCATCTTGGGTACCCTTGTAACCCGATAACTGAGTCAGCTGTGGAAAATACTAAAGGGTGTTGATGATCCCCGTGGGTCAATGAATAGCACAACGAATCATAAAAACAGTAAGTGGGAACAATTTTACCATCAAAAGTGCGGAATGAATAGAAAACAAGATAATATGAATATCAAAGGAAATATGACAACCATGGTCTTTATTACACACTTAAACATGATTTATTACATAAAAAATTCACATGATACAACATATAATATTGATAGGTCTAGTGTCTTTGGGGCTTAGGATCATTACATAACAACATATAACATAAAACATGCATCATATTTATTGAAAACGTCTTTTACATGACCACTACAATCCCTCGTACTTAGTATTACATGGGATAACCTGAGGACATGCATTAAAAGAGGGTGAGCTATAAAGATCAGTAAGAGAATAAACATGGAAAAACATGAAGAATACAATACATGTTAGGAAATAAGCATATAAATAGGGAACAAGAGAAATGTAAACATAAAAGGCATGATAAATCATGATATTCATAACATGGAAATGTGGCAACAACACTTAACATGGAATTAACAGGAGCCAAGGATCATTAATCATGAAGCACGAGTAAAACCTAATTGCACCTGAAGCATGAGTAAAACCTCATTGCAATTTAATTAGCACCAGTAAAAACCCTTTTCACATGTCGTATCGTGATACTATATAGTTTATCCAATGCATTGGAGCACTATCAGGGCACACCATTCTTAAACATTTTATTTCATACATAAGTGTGCCACATGGATCATAAAACATTGAATCAATCAACATAATAATTTATTACAGGGTAAAATAATATGGAATAAATACATGAAACTCCTTAAAAAATTAGTAAATGTGAATAAAGGTGAATACCCTTGATAGTGAAATGGACATGGTTTTCACTACACAATGACTTTTACTTGTAAAAACACTGTGCAATTTCGGCAGCATAACAACGTGACATAAGAACTCATAAAATTTGTTAATGAGAGGGAAAGGGATGTATCATCATATTTAAATGACATGGAATGTAAGGGGGTCATATATATACATGCCCCAACAAATTTAATGGAATTTATATTCATCATACAAAATATTTTCTTGAATGTAAATGAGGAGAGAGAAATTCCATTTGAAATTTCTGCATAGTAACAGGTGTACACAGGAGGATTTTAATGAGAGCGAAATGGGTATCCCTTCATTCCAACATAAAGAGGTAAGTATGAGGGAGGTGAAAAAACCTACCCCAACATTTATTATTGAAATTAAAAGAGCATAACAACTTAAAGAATATTGGACAAAAATGAGAATGGAAGAAGAACCCTAACATGGAAGTGTGCTTCCAAAGGATTAAGAGAGGCTTGAGAGAGGATTATTGGGAGATTGGGGTGCCTTGGGAGGATTAAAGAGAGAAGAGGTCAGAGGTTGGATAAACTCCAAAGGCAATGAGTTAGGAGGAAGTGGGAGCTTGAGTGTGTTTATATAGGAAAGGAGAGGGAATTGTTTATTATTTATGTTTGGGGCACCTCACAATAAACTAAAAAAACACAAACCAGCCCATGGTTTTTTCAAAAGGGGAGTGGAATACAATATTTTTTAAGGAAAAAGTACGAAATTCTTTAAATAATAGGGTATCTTATGTGTAGGTGAGTCACCCACTTAAGGAAAACAATTTTAAAAGACAAAATATTTTTTACATCATGGAGGGTCCACTAAGGCATCATAAAATTAGACAAACAAATATAAAATCACATTATTTAAAAGATAAAACATATATTGGAAGAAAATATAATTTATTGTGTTTTATTCCATCACTATTGGGTCATTATGATATCAAAAAACATATTATATATCTTAACAATATTCAATTTTTACCCAAAAATTCGACTGTCTCAGAAAATTATAAAAAAATCACCGTTGGATAATTTCAACATCCTGATTCCAAAAATAATATTCATTTTATAAATGTTTTTTCTAAATATGGGAATTTTGAATTTTAAAATAAAAACTAGCATTTATTGAAAATTCATGTCTTATGACTAAAATCGTTTTCAAACATTAATAATAATTAAGATTGCATTCATAAAATTATAATAAAATTTATATTAAATAAAAATTAATTTAATAATAATAATAACATTTAATTAAAAATACTATTCTATTTCAAAAACTTGTTAATTCATTAAAATAGATTTCTTAGTTGAATATTAACTAAATATACTATTTGCGCTTTTAAAAAAATAATTATTAATGTAACAATAATAAAAAATAAATTTCTATTAATTATACTATATAAAAGTCATTAAAATAATCACAGTGATAGGTATTTGTTACATAACCCCTTAAAACAGCTGCATAAGACCTAAGGGTAAGGTGTGTGATAGTGACAAACACTTGGGGTGGCTCAGATAACATTGCACGTGTGGTGATCTCTATCAACATCCACTTCTCCCATAGACGGTTCCATTTGAGATTAACCAGTTGACGATCCGCTTGGTCTTGGTCAAGAGTGAAGACCAATGAAGCCACCTCTTTTTCGAGATCCAACAAATGGGCTTCGTATGGAGAAATTCTACTGGATGAGGTCATCACTTCCATTGTCTGAGTAAATTGTATTGTTAAATCCCTATATTTATACTAATCATGTGATCACCATTCAATAGATACATTATAAATGGTCACTAGTCAAAAACATAAAACCAAGTAAGTGCATATGTTTTACATAACCATTTCACATAATAAGAAATTTAGATAGGCCAAGATGAATTTCCATTAATGAATGTTTGGGTCATTAAAATCTTTCCACCTTAAGAAATTTCACCCTCGAAATGTCCATTTCCCACACTAAGAAGATGAGGGTAACTCTGATTCATCACTTCCTCCGATTCCCATGTCGCTTCTTTAAACTTCTGGTTTTTCCACAACACATTAACGAGGGGTATTGTATTATTTCGTAGAACTTTTTCTCTATGATCTATGATCTTCACTAGTTTCTCCTCGTAATAAAGATCATCCTCAAGATGTAATACCTCTGAAGAGAGTACATGTGAAGGGTCCAATATGTACTTTCTTAAGAGGGATACAGGAAATACATCATGTACATTGGCCATTGTAGGTGGAAGTGCTAGTCGATAGGCCATAACCCTGACATGATCAAGAATCTCGAAGGGGCGAATGTACCTAGCACTTAACTTCCATTTCTTTCCAAACTTCATGAACTTCTTCCATGGAGATATGCATAGAAACACCATGTCTCCAACATTAAACTCAAGGTATCTTAGATGGTTATATTCTTTACTCTTCTAACAGCTCTGGGCTGTCTTGATATGCTGTTGAATGGATTTCACCTTCTCCATCGTTTCATCGACCATTTCTGCTCCTAGAAGCTTACGATCACTAACTTCATCCCAACATGCCAGTGTTCTGCATCTCTTCCCATACAAGGCTTCATAAGGTGCCATTTGGATGCTCGAGTGGAAACTGTTATTATAAGAGAAATTAACTAGAAGAATATGTTTATCCCACCCTCCTTTAAAGTCTATTGAGCATGCTCTCAACATTTCCTCAAATGTATGGGTTGACCGTTCAGATTGAAAATCAAATTGAGGATGATAGGCCAGTCTGAAGTTCATTTCAGTATTCAGAGCATGTTGAAGAATATTCCAAAATATAGAGGTGAATCATGGATCTTGATCAGACATAATATATTGTGGTATTCCATGCAGCCTTATCACTTCCCTGATATATATCTGTGCTAGTTGACCTAATGAGAAATCCTCTCGAATAGAAATGAAGTTTGTAGGCTTTGTAAGACGATCCAAAACAACCCAGATTGCATTGCTGCCTTTGGATTTCAGTGAAAGTCTGGTGACAAAGTCCATGGTGATGTTCTCCTAGTTCCATTCTGGTAATGGGCAATGGTTTCATCACCCCCTTAGACTTTTTTCTTTATGCCTTCACTTGCTGACACACCAGTCACATTGATGTATATTCAGTGATATCCTTCTTCATGTTATCCCACCAATAATTCTCATGGAGATCTCGATACATCATTGAGTTTACTAGTGTATAGAAATTTGAACTATGGGCATCATCTAAAAGTTCCTTCTTCAGCTTCGGACTTGATGGGACACATAGTCTTTTCCCAAATATCACAATTCCTTCTTCATTAAAATTAAACTCCTAGGATTTCCCTTTTCTAATAGCTTCCACTTTTTCCTAAATTCCCACATCATCCTTTTGAGCATCCTTTAACCTTCCCAAAAGTGATGGTTGAGAAATCATTTGTAAAATTATTGATGAGTTTCCCTTGTTTGTGATTCTCATGTCTATATTCATCAAATATAATAAGATTGGATCCTTTTTAATTCTCATCAATGATAGAATTTCTAGTTACTTTCTATTTAGGGAATATGCCACCTTGTTTTCTTTCCTATGGTAGTAAC
The DNA here is from genome assembly GCA_963277665.1 of Viscum album. NCBI lineage: Eukaryota > Viridiplantae > Streptophyta > Magnoliopsida > Santalales > Viscaceae > Viscum > Viscum album. Next base: position 1,532,663,061 of record OY728165.1, on the reverse strand, counting down.
GGATTGAGCAGTCATAGTCTTTGATCAGATCTAATAATCTTCGTTGGCGCATGTTCAACTCTTTATATGTGAATATATACTTGAGGTTTTTGGGGTCTGTATATATTTCACACTTCTCCCCAAAGAGATAATGCCGCCAAATTTTCAAATATAAGATCACTGAATCCAACTCATGTTCATGTGTTGGATAGTTCTGTTCATGAACTTTCAATTTCCATAATGAATAGGCAATGGATTTTTCATTTTTCATCAACACACATCCTAGAAATTTTTACAAAGCATCCCTAAATTAAACAAAAAGTTATCCACTTGTGGGTAGTGTGAGCACGGGCATAGTGATAAACCTCCTTTTCAATTACATGATGCTTTTTTCACTTTCATCACTCCAAGAAAACCTTACTCCCTTATGAGTTAGCTTGGTAAGAGGGTTGGACAATCGTGAGAAATTTCTCAGAATTTTCGATAATATCCAGCTAATACCGAGAAGCAATGGATATCTGTTACTGATATTGGCCTCGAATATCCCTCAATTAATCTGTTTTGGAGGGATCCATAGATATCCCTTTGCTTGTGATGATATGGACTATGAATGATACCTATTTCAACCAGAACTCACACTTTCTATACTTTTCATTGAGCTTCTCATTTCACAAAGTCTCTAGTACGGTTCTCAGATACTCCCCATGATCCTCCTTGGTTTTGGATTATATCAGAATGTCATCTATAAATATTACCACAAATTTGTGGAGGTAAACTATAAAGACTCTATTCATCAAGTCTATATTGATTGCTGGAGAATTTATGAGTCCTAAAGGCATTACTATGAATTCATAGTGCATGTATCATGTACAAAAAGTAGTTTTGGGGATATCTTCTTTCTTCACCCTAACTTGATAATATCCATATCACCAATCTACCTTGAATAAGTATTGTGCTCCACACAACTAATTGAACAAGTCATCAACTTGTGGTAGAGGTTACTTGTTCTTTATCAGGATTTTTTTAATATCAATATAATAGATGAAAATAAGTGTTGACACATCCTTCTTCTTGACGAAGAGGACTGGTTCACCCCATGGTGAAGCACATGGGAATACAAATCCTTTATCCAGATTCTCCTGTAGTTGAATCTTCAGCTCCTCAAGCTCCACAACAGCCATTCTATAAGGAGTCTTGGATATTGGCAATGCCCCAGGGAAGAGATCAATTGAAAATTCAACATCCCTTCTAAGAGGAAGACTGGTCAATTCCTTAGGAAACACCTTAGCGAATTCCCTCAAAATTGGCATGTCTTAAAGGATGGTTCCTTCCTTGGACTCAATCATCTGATCCCAATACACATGCTCATAGGGAAACAATATCCATCCATGAGATGATGGAGCAAAATAAGATTTATCTTCCTCCTTGAACTTGTACAGAATCATGGTTTGATTCTCCACATGGATAGTGATTTCACTCTAATGAAATTTTGTGTTGGCTCTATATAAGTAAAAGACAATCCATGCCGATAATTGGATCAAATAACACTTGATGGAGTATGAAGAGGTTATCCAGAATGTTCATTCCACAGATTATGACATTGGAGGAATTATATTCATGGGATGCAATGATTTCTGCATTTTCCATACACACTGACATCTTTACTTCCATGATTTGTGGTGGTGTTGGGATTGTTCTACTAAACATTCAGGATAAAAAATAATGCGTAGAACCTGAATCAAAAAGTATGTTCTCTATTCTTGAATGAATAGCTAGCATACATGTCACCACTTTGTTTTCGGGGTTCAATTCAGTGGTAGTGATGGAAACAAATCTCCCTTTCTACCTTTGAGGATGTTGTTTGCCTCCAAAAACCCTTGGCTTAGGGCACTGATTTGAAAGATTCCTGGGTTCTTTGCTATTGTAGCAATGAACCACACGTTGAGGTTCTAATGGATAATTCTTATCCTCTGTCATAGCCAAAGGTCTTTCTTGTCGATTGTTAAGAGATAGGTGCCCTTCTCTTCCACACCTAAATCATTTTCCCATCCCCTTCTGAAAATTTCTAGTGTGCTTCTTTCTGCACCTTTGGAAAGTTGGGTGCTGGATATTCTTAGCACCGTTGGATTTATCCATCAGTACACCAGTATTGAAGTCCACCTTATTCTTCTTATCCCCATGATACCATTGAGAATCTCTGATATCTGTTTCATTATTGAGGGCACATCAAACAATTTCATCACAGTTGTCAAATTCAAGGATCACCAGTGCTTTTTGCAGGCCAGGCTTCAGCCCACCAAAGAAGTGGTCAAACATGAATTTGGGGGTAACGACAAAGGCGGAGGTGTATCGTGAAATCCTTGTGAATTTTTCCTCATATGCACCAACAGATTCATCATATTTTTTATTTAGGGAAAGGAAGTCCCTTTCCATCTTAAGCCGAAGAGTGCGTGGAAAATATTTATCGAAAACAATCTTCTGGAAATTCTTCCATTCTAATGCCTCGATATCCCCCTCAGGCTTCTTATTTTTGATCAATTTCCACCATTGATCAACTTCACCCTCCATAAGATTAGAATCTAGAAGAACCTTCACCTGTTCAGAACATTGAATGATGGAGAAGATCTTTTAGATGGAGCTGATCCACTATTCAACGATTGAGGGATTGGATGATCCATTAAAAGTAAGAGGCCTTTGTCTCATGAAGCTCTCAATAGGGACTTGTTCATTCTTAGGTGGGGTTCAACGTTCCACTTGACCCATGTTTTTATTCAAATATTGAGTTAACTGAGAGAGAATCATGACAAAGTTTGTGATTCCTGCTCCCATTAGATTGGGTATCTCATTAATACAGTCATCACATTGATCTTCACATAGATTGTTAGCCGGAGTCCTCTTATTTCCAGCAATTGGATGGAATAAAAGGACAGTTAGGGGTCACACATAAAGGGTAATAAAAGGACAAAACTAATGAATTATAAATAACTTTTATTTCCTTAACATATGAATCTATTGGATTCAGTCTTTGTTATCCATGATCTAATTTCTACCATATATTATTTGGGATTTTTTTAATTCCCCTAACAATGGTTCATACTAAGCTTGTAAATTTATTAATACATGTCCCCTAGGAGTGTCGTAACCATGAGTGTAGCAAGGCCCATTTTCATGTACTAGGATACCCTGGGTCATGCCTGAAACTCCTTGTCAGGATTTTCACCCCTAGGTACATCTGTGCCAGAGCCGCCTCTACCTGCTCGTATCCCGACATGGATGTATTTTTTTGATAAACCACCTAATCAATACTTATCAAAGCATAGGGATGTTATTATTATACATAGTATTGTCTCTAAGGATTTCAATAGTATTTTCTAATCCTAATCCAAAAAACAACTAAACCTATCCTCTGATACCAACTATGACAACCCTGGTATTTATTACAAACTTAAACATGATTTATTACATAAAACCATCACTTGATACAACATAAAAGATCGATATGTCTAGTGTATTTTGGGATTAGGATCATTACATAACAACTTAGTACATAAAACATGAAACATCTTTATTGAAAACATCATTTACATGACCACTACATTCCCTCGTACTTAGCATTTCATGTGATAACCTGAGGACATGCATAAGAAAAGGGTGAGATATAATGCCAATTAAGGGAATAAACATGGAATAAGAAATAGAATACAATAAATGTTAGAAAATAGGCATATCAATAGAGAACAAGAGAAGAATAAACATAAAAGGAATGATAATGCATGATATTCATAACATGGAAATGTGGAAAAAAACTAAACATGGAATTATCATGAGCCAAGGCTTATTGTACATGGAGCATGAGTAAACCCTCATTACACGTGAAGCACTAGTAAACACTAGTTTCACTTAAATTAGCATGAGTAAACACCAATTTCACATGACATGTAATGATTATATACTTTACCCAATGCATTGGAGTGCTATTAGGGTGCACCCTTCTTAAACATTTCATTTCATGCATAAGTGTGACAGATGGATCATAAAACATTGAATCATTCAACAAAATCATTTATTCCATGATAAATGAATGTGGAATAAATACATGAAACTTTTAAACAATATATAAATGTTCATAAAGGAGAATACCCTTGGTAGAGAAATTGGCATGTTATTGACTACATAATGACTTTGTCTTGGAAAATGCGGAGCAATTTCGGCATCATAACAGCGTGACATAAGAACTCATAAAAATGGTTGATGAGAGAGAAAGGGGTGTCTCACCATATTTACATGACATGTAAATTAAGTGGTTAATATATATTAATGTCCCAAAAAATGTAACGCCCCGACCCCAGCTACCTAGAGTCGGTGCATTACTTCGTAACATTGGCATGATCACAAAAGATCAAGTCTCGAAAGACCGATTAGTTTAGTAGCCTTGGAAACACTAGATACATTCATAAGTCTTTCATTACATCAAAAAGTAAACAAACTACAATAAAATGGTCTTCATAGTCCACAATCATATCCCTTTCTGACTACCCCTGCAGGTCATTCATAAAATACTTCTTCACATCCTGGAAAAATATTAAAACATTGAAAGGGGTGAGCTCAGATGCTCAGTAAGGTTAACAATATAGCGGAAGCTTTCATAAATAAACATTAACATTTAAGGCAATGTATAACTAAAACAAAAGCCTTTTAAACTTGAACTTCAACATAATATGGAAAAAGTAAAATGAGATAATGCCATTTACTTCTTCACATGGATATTCTACTGGTCGAATAATCACATGCAATATCAATAACCACTTTCATAATGATGGAATGCATAATGCCAGACTATCATAACCACGTAGCCAAGGCCTCGTGCCAAGACCACAAATAAGATTTTTTCAAGGCCTCATGCCAAGACACTAGTTTGTCTCATGAGACCTGCCGATGCATCGAAGAGCTATAGCGGGCTCCACCTGTCACTTATTAAGTCTGATGCATTCCTCATATGAATAGGTTTAAACATATCATAAACCATAACATAATCGTATCACATAAAACATGCATAAAGGAAACATAACCTTTCCACATTTCAATCAAAAGATATAAATACAACACATTGATATAATAAAAACGCTTTCAAAACCATTTTCAATACCAAAATAAAAGAAAGTTAAAACTTTGTATTTATTTTTCATTAAAAAAAATGATGGCTTGTAGAGGAAGCCGAAACTCAAATAATGGTCATGGTGGCGGAGAAGTCATTGTCGCCGCATAAGTACGGATAGAAAAACATTCCCTTTTAGTCGTTTAGTAAAACGCTTCGTATAAAAAATATTCCTTTTGAATAAACGTAAAAGTCAAAGGGATTTGTACACCGTATAAAAGAAAGTTTTGTATAAAACCAAATATGCCTCAATGAAAGGGGATTGAGATGAAGTCCTTAAAAAGATCATTTTTTTGAATAAAGTACATCTATAATGTGTATTCACTATAAGTACACATAAATAATGTACATATACAATATAGGAAATAATAATATCATGACATAATTTGAAAGTAGGAGATTAACCCAAAGAATGAAAATTGGGTTAAGAAATTCCCTTACCTTGCGTCCTGTCCTGACTTGAACGTTCTTTAACATCCTGAATAATAAACTAGAGTTAATTTATATTTACATAAGAACCTTTTTCATGTTCATTATTCCTTTTATATCCCTTATTACCATGTTATGAACATTATTTAATTATTTAAGTTAATAACGGTCGTTTTATCGATCTTTGGTACTTGAGTCAAAAATAAACTTCTTATAATTACAAGTTGTTCATGTGGTGAAATATCCATTATATCCAGAATTATATTAATGATGTAGATATCATATATATCATATATATAGATTATATAAATTCATTCATAATGTGACGTAACATTTAGAGGTATGAAATGAAATGCACCGTTCATGGAGACGGTAAGCCGTACGTACACATGAACGCTAATTTCATTTCTATTTCGTATTTAATGGAATGAAATAATAATGATATAAATTTATAATATAATTACAGTATAATATAGTGTATAATACCATTTAGTCCATCCTTTATACATCCCACATATGTCATTAATTATTCAAATCACTTTGAGGGGGCGGTAGTCCGCACTTCCTAAAATGAAATTATCACATTTTACCCATAATGGAAATCATAAAGTATGCCATAAATGAGAAATACAGAAGCATAAGTAAAACATAAACATATTTTATATCATATATAAATATAGTTACATATTAATGGCCACCTTTGAAGGTGTTATATGAGTGTTGAACAATCATCGTTTCGTGAGGCAGAAATTCGCCATCCACAGAAACCGTATGTTCATTAACCATTATATGTAGGTGTGTGTAAGTGTAGCTCGAATCCTTCTTATAACAACATCCTAGTATATTGAGGATACTGGTTTTGTTACAAAAGAAATGAATAAAAAGAGTTTAGGGGGTTGGATAAGAAAAATAAAACAAAACAACATTAGAGAAGACATTACCTCAAAATCGGGTAACTCTTTTTGATTTGAGCCAAAGGCTTCCTTGGGAAGAGTTCTGCCAAATGTGAGGCTTCTAGGAGTAATAGGGGTAAGTTGGGAGAGAATTTGGGGAGAGGTTGGCCGATCCAAATGGCTTGATGGTGTAAATAAGGTGGGAGAGGTGGGGGCCTTTTATAAGAGGAGAGGAGGGGCTCTTTTGGAAAGATTGAAATGTTACATTATTGTACAATGCTTTTCGGATTCTAAAGGTCCCAAACTTATATAATTCTTGGCTAAGGTGATAAAGGTTCTAAATCCCCTCATCCAATAGGCTTTTGACAAGTTTATGCCTTGTATTTTGCATTATCTTCACATTTTATTTAAATCGTTAAATAATGAGGTCATAGCTGCATCATAATTATGTCATAAATAATTTAATTTATATAATGTCTAAAAATTATAAAAAAAATACTATGATGTATTAAATCTTTTTTGATTTCTAATGAATATTTATAGTCAAAATTTGGACTTGTTTAACCCCACTTAAAAACTATTTTAGTAAAACAACTCATGTTTGTGTCAATTTAATTTTAACATTAAATAAATATATATTAATGTCATTTTCCAACAAAAGTGGCTCCATGGGGTCCCCAAGTCGACCCATGGGTTTTCATGGTCGGCCATGACTCATCCAATAGGAGTAGGACAAGTATCAAGCTCATATCATATTATTAAAACATTGTTTTTACCTTAAACTACACTAATTACCTCTAATCGCGATTAAGAACTTAAAAGTTACTATTCACCAAAAAATTATTTTAATCTCATTGAACAAAATTTTACTTCTTAATGACAACCATGTATGTCGGATTTTTGAAAATCAAATCACAGAAGTGGTAATATTTCATTTAAACAAAAAATCAGTTATTTAACTATCACTTAGTGGTTTCACTATTCATAAAAAATTGATGTTTTTCAGAACAATGCCAAAATTTCACCCTAAGATATAATTGATATTCCAAATTCAAAAATGATGTATATTTTAAAAAATTCCAAACATATAAGTTTCATTAGTTAATTTTATAATTAATTCCCGCTGTCACAACAAATAGCGTGTTTTTAAGAAACAATTTATATCAAAAGATTGGCAATTGTTTATGTCCAATTTCAATGTTAAATTAATTCTAATGACCACCATTGGATAAAATGGTAAAAATATATTCTAATTATACTTTAAAACCACTAAATAGTATAATTTATCACAATAAATTATTTTTATTAAAAAAGTTGTTTTAAGTATTTTTCACTATTCATAAAAAAATTGGAAGTTCTCAGAAAGTTACAAAAAATTCAACTTAGGATAATTTCGATATTACGAATACGAAAATGAAGTCCTTTTTGAAATATTAAATTTCTATAATTTTAAAAAGTGGTTATTACTATTCATAATGACTACTTTGATTAGTCGCGGTGTTTTAGAACTCGAAGTTGCGTACAATGCAAGCTATTGCATTATTGAATGAGAAGCGTATCGTGGAAGATCGGGGTGTTACATTCTCCCCTCATTCAATAAATTGCGTCCTCGCAATTTGAAATTTTTCTTTGAAAGTAAAAGGTTGAAAAGAGAAAATACCTTTGAGGAAAACCCACATCGGAAATAAGATTAATAAAATTTAGCCTTAATAAGAGGGAAAGGGAAATGAAAAAGTCACCACCCAATTATGATCTCGATTAGGAGAAAATTGGTGGCAATTAGAGACATATAATTGGAGGAAAAACGTAAATATTTGTAGGGAGTGATTGAGGTAATCAATCACAATCAACTGTCAAATTGAGGGCCTCAAAGCCTTCAATCTATGTTGATTTAAAATATCATCAATTCAACAAGACATAAGGTATTAGGATAACACATTTTTTTTGTTTTAATATCCCTTTACTAAAGTTTAAGAATTAATTTATTCTTTGAATAAGAGATAGGTATATATATATTTATGCTTGACAATTAGAGTTTCAACCTTCAACTCATCTTTCACTCAAAAAGATAATAGAACTCAAAAATATTATACTTATCCTAATTGTATAAGGTTCAAAATGTTAACACATACCATTTAGATTAGTAAACTTATTTTGTAATAACTGGGGACATCGTGTAGGCTAGTGGTAGGAAATAAAGGCTTGTCGCACTATGATTGTGGGTTCGGTTCCTGCAGCTTTGTCCGACGCGACGGGTTATGCACCACCCTGCAGGTTGTCCTTTTCCTAAAACTATAGTATCATAATATTCCAAAAATAATCTTCATAAATGATTTAACCTTAAACAATAGTATACATGGTTCAACTTAATCCATTCCAACCTTAATAGTTATCCAAAATACCTCCGTCCAGACTTTCTCTAAAAGGTCTCTAAATTCCAAAATCAATTGTAACATCAGATTCCCCAAACAAAGATATGTTTCTCTTATTTTCACATACTAAAAATATGATTACCTTAATCATATTACCTTAATCAAAAAGTACTGCAGCACAATCTTTATATATATCACATTATTCTTATAACCAGAATATAATCCTTGAGTCCAAAAGCACCAATACATTAATTATTCCACTTCAACTGTAGCCACATCATAATATTGTCCTTGATCCCTTGTCCTTTTCTAAGGTAAGTTTCCTTGACGCTTAGGACATTCATTTGCATAATGCCCCATTTCCCTACAATTGTAGCATTCAACTTTGACAACCTCTTTCTTTCCCTTGCAATCACGAGCCTGGTGACCCTTTTCTCACATTTATAACAAACTCCCATTCCTTTTAGGCATGTACCAGGGTGATTCTTCCCACAATTATCACATAATGGAAAATCATTCTTTCCCTTTTTCCCTTTATCTGTCTTTTGTTCCACCGTTCTCTTCTTCTCTTGCTTTACTTTGTTGTCATAAGACTTAGAGAATTCCTTTTCCGTCATGATAGCACATGAGACAATATCTTCGTATGAATAGAAGGATTGTGATACTAAAGCTCTACGGAGAAATGGTTTTAACCCATCAATGAAATGATAAATCTTAATCATTGGGTTACGTATATATTCGGCAGCATGCCACTCTATCCTTGTAAAGTTAGCCTCATACTTTGCGACATTCTCATCCTCCTTCTGCCTCAGACTCAGAAATTGCCTTTCCATATCTGCTCGATGGTCACGAGGAAAGTATTTTTCTAAGAAAATCTCTTTGAACTCCCTCCATTCAATATTCGATACGTCATCATCTTCCTTTGTGTTTTGAATCAGCGACCACCACTGATCGTCATCTCCAGTGAGGCGGTAAACTGCCATGACAACCTTCTCCCTTTCACTACTCCCCAAGGCATGGAATATTTTCTCTAAGGAATTTATCCATTGCTTAGCTACTACAGGATTTGTACTCCCATTGAAGGTTGGTGGTTGTTTCCTCATGAAGCGGTCTAACATTGATCCTCCACGTTGCGGATCAGGGTGCTCCATACGAGTAAGGTTATTATTCATAACCTGAGTGAGTTGTCCCATTATGGTAATAAGTTGATCAGCACCAGTTGTATCTCCAGCTCCACAATAATTATCTTGAGCAGGAGGGAAATACATACACGGAGTGCGTGCATTGATACGGTTTCCATTCCTTCCACTAGGCGCCATTTCTAAACAATGGCATAATCTATATTAGTTTATAGATCAAAATACATAATTCCATACTTGTAAGATACTTAACATAAATTGAACTATTTATGGATATAATCCATAAAAATGTTTTCATTGAGAAAGTATATACTCATAACCCTTCATAGTGGTTAATAAAGAAAATGAGAATTATCCAAAGCATATCCCCCGGGAGTGTCGTAACCAAGAGTGCAGCAAGGCCCGTTGTCGTGCACCCGTTCCCGTTCGAGTCCAGCTCAAAGCGGTGTTTTCGGGTTTTACCCCTAGGTACATCTGTGCCAGAGCCACCTCTACTTGCTCGTATCCAGACAGAGATGTATTGCTCAGAAAACTCACAAAATCTCTACAATAAAAAAATTCTAGGAAGTTCTTCTATACTAATCCTCATAGACTATCTTCGGGCTATTTGCTCTAATCAAAGTTTATCTAAATCAAGATTCCACGGTTAGTACTAAAATTCCTCTGATACCAACTGTAACGCCCCGACCCCAGCTACCCAGAGCTGGTGCATTACTTCGTAACATTGGCATGATCACAAAAGATCAAGTCTCGAAAGACCGATTAGTTTAGTAGCCTTGGAAACGCTAGATACATTCATAAGCCTTTCATTACATCAAAAAGTAAACAAACTACAATAAAATGGTCTTTATAGTCCACAATCATATTCCTTTCTGACTACCCCTGTAGGTCATTCATAAAATACTTCTTCAGATCCTGGAAAAATATTAAAACATTAAAAGGGGTGAGCTCAGATGCTCAGTAAGGTTAACAATATAGCGGAAGCTTTCATAAATAAACATTAACATTTAAGGCAATGTATAACTAAAACAAAAGCCTTTTAAACTTGAACTTCAACATAATATGGAAAAATTAAAATGAGATAATGACATTTACTTCTTCACATGGATATTCTACTGGTCGAATAATCACAAGCAATATCAATAACCACTTTCATAATAATGGAATGCATAATGCCAGACTATCCTAACCACGTATCCAAGGCATCGTGCCAAGACCAAAAATAAGATTTTGTCAAGGCCTCATGCCAAGACCCTAGTTTGTCTCATGAGACCTGCCGATGCATCGAGGAGCTATAGCGGGCTCCACCCGTCACTTATTAAGTCCAATGCATTCCTCATATCAATAGGTTTAAACATATCATAAACCATAACATAATCGTGTCACATAAAACATGCATAAAGGAAACATAACATTTCCACATTTCAATCACAAGATATAAATACAACACATTGATATAATAAAAACTCTTTCGAAACCATTTTCAATACCAAAATAAAAGAATGTTAAAACTTTGTATTTATTTTTCATTAAAAAAATGATGGCCTGTAGAGGAAGCCGAAACTCAAATAATGGTCACGGCGGTGGAGAAGTCATTGTCGCTGCATAAGTACGGAAAGAAAAACATTCCCTTTTTGTCGTTTAGTAAAACGCTTTGTATAAAAAAGATTCCTTTTGAATAAACGTAAAAGTCAAAGGGGTTTGTACACCGTATAAAAGAAAGTTTAGTATAAAACCAAATATGCCTCAATGAAAGGGGATTGAGACGAAGTCCTTAAAAAGATCATTTTTTTAAATAAAGTGCATCTATAATGTGTATTCAATATAAGTACACATTAATAATGCACAAATACAATATAGGAAATAATAATATCATGATAGAATTTTAAAGTAGGAGATTAACCCAAAGAATGAAAATTGGGTTAAGAAATTCCCTTACCTTGCGTCCTGTCCTGACTCGACTGTTCTTTAACCTCCTGATAATAAACTAGAGTTAATTTATATTTACATAAGAACCTTTTTCATGTTCATTATTCCTTTTATATCCCATAATACCATGTTATGAACATTATTTAATTATTTATGTTAATAACGGTCGTTTTGTCGATCTTTGGTACTTGAGTCAAAAATAAACTTCTTATAATTACAAGTTGTTCTTGTGGTGGAATATCCATTATATCCATAATTATATTCATGATGTAGATATCATATATATCATATATATACAGTATATACATTCATTCATAATGTCACATAACATTTAGAGGTAAGAAATGAAATGCACCGTTCATGGAGACGGTAAGTCGTACGTATGCATGAACGCTACTTTCATTTCTATTTTGTATTTAATGGAATTAAATAATAATGATATAAATTTATAATATAATTACTGTATAATATAGTGTATAATACCATTTAATCCATCCTTTATACATCCCACATATGTCATTAACGATTCAAATCACTTTGAGGGGGCGGTAGTCCGCACTTCCTAAAATGAAATTATCGCATTTTACCCATAATGGAAATCATAAAGTATGGAATAAATGAGAAATACAGAAGAATAAGTAAAAAATGAACATATTTTATATCATATATAAATATAGTGACATCTTAATGGCCACCTTTGAAGGTGTTATATGTGTGGTGAACAATCATCGTTTCGTGAGGCAGAAATTCGCCATCCACAGAAACCGTATGTTCTTTAACCATTAGATGTATGTGTGTGTAAGTGTAGCTCGAATCCTTCTTATAACAACATACTATTATATTGAGGATACTGGTGTTGTTACAAAAGAAATTAATAAAAAGAGTTTAGGGGGTTGGATAAGAAAAATAAAACAAAACAACATTAGAGAAGACATTACCTCAAAATCGGGTAACTCTTTTTGATTTGAGCCAAAGGCTTCCTTGGGAAGAGTTCTGCCCAAATTGAGGCTTCTAGGAGTAAGAGGGGGAAGTTGGGAGAGTATTTGGGCAGAGTTTGGCCAAGCCAAATGGCTTGAAGGTGTGAATAAGGTGGGAGAGGTGGGGGCCTTTTATAAGAGGAGAGGAGGGGCTCTTTTGGAAAGATTGAAATGTTACATTATTGTACAATTCTTTTCGGATTCTAAAGGTCCCAAACTTATATAATTCGTTTTTAAGGTGATAAGGGTTCTAAATCTCCTCATCCAATAGTCTTTGGACAATTTTATGCCTTGGATTTTTCATTATCTTCTCATTTTATTTAAATCGTTAAATAATGAGGTCATCGATGCATCATAATTATGTCATAAATAATTTAATTTATATAATGTATAAAAATTATAAAAAAAAATACTATGATGTAGGAAATGTTTTTAGATTTCTAATGAATATTTATAGTCCAAATTAGGACTTGTGTAACCCCACTTAAAAACTATTTTAGTAAAACAACTCATGTTTGTGTCAATTTAATTTTAACATTAAATAAATATATAATAATATCATTTTCCAACCAAAGAGGCTCCATGGGGTCCCCAAGTTTACCCATGGGTCGTCTTGGTCGTCCATGACTCATCCAATAGGAGTGGGACAAGTTTCAAGCTCATATCATATTATTAAAACATTGTTTTTACCTTAAACTACACTAATTACCTCTAATCGCGATTAAGAACTTAAAAGTTACTATTCACCAAAAAATTATTTTAATCTCATTGAACCACATTTTACATTTTAATGACAACCATGTATGTCAGATTTTTGAAAATCAAATCACAGAAGTGGTAATATTTCATTTAAACGAAAAATCAGTTATTTAACTACCACTTAGTGGTTTCACTATTCATCAAAAATTGAAGTTTTTCAGAACAATGCAAAAATTTCACCCTAAGCTATAATTGATATTCCAAATTCAAAAATGATGTCTATTTTACAAAATTCCAAACATATAAGTTGAATTGGTTAATTTTATAATTAATTCTCGCTGTCACAACAAATAGCGTGTTTTTAAGAAACAATTTATATCAAAAGATTGGCAATTGTTTATGTCCAATTTCAATGTTAAATTAATTATAATGACCACCATTGGATAAAATGGTAAAAATATATTCTAATTATACTTTAAAACCACTAAATAGTATAATTTATCACAACAAATTATTTTGATTAAAAAAGTTGTTTTAAGTATTTTTCACTATTCATAAAAAAATTGGAAGTTCTCAGAAAGTTAGAAAAAATTCAACTTTGGATAGTTTCGATATTACGAATACAAAAATGAAGTCCTTTTTGAAATATAAAATTTTTATAATTTTAAAAAGTGTTTATTACTATTCATAACGGCTACTTTGATTAGTCGCGGTGTTTTAGAACTCGAAGTTGTGAACAATGCAAAGCATTATTGAATGAGAAGCGTATCGTGGAAGCTCAGGGTGTTAAAAAAATGTAATGTAAATTATTGATGATACAAAAGAATTTCTTGAATGTAAATGAGGAGAGAGAAATTCCTTTTAGAATTTCTGCATTGTAACGGGCGTAAATGAGAGGATTTTAATGAGAGTGAAAGGTGTATCCCACAATTCTAACATAAAAAGGGAAGTATGGGGAGGTGTGAAACCATAACCCAACATTTATAATTGAAATTGAAAGGGCATAACAACTTAAATAAAATTAGACAGAAATGAGAATGAAAGAAAAACCCTTACTTGGATCTGTGCTTCCAATGGATTCAGAGAGGCTTGAGAGATGCTTCTTAGGATCTTAGGGCACCCTTGGAGGATTCTATATAGAGGAGGGATGAGGTTGGAAGAACTCCAAAGGTTTTGAGGTGGGCGGAAGTGGGAGCACGGGTGGGTTTATATAGGAAATGAGAGGGAATTTTTTATTGTTTAGGTTTGGGACACCTCATAATAAACTAAACAAAACCACATAACGACCCATGGTTTTTGCCAATGGTTTTTTCCAGAGGAGTGTGGAAAAAATATTTTATAAGGACAAAGTCGAAACTTCTTAAAATAATAGGGTTGCCTATGTGGAGGTGAGTCACCCACTAAAGGAAAACAATTTAAGAAGACAAAATGTTTTATAAGTCATGGAGGGTCCACTAAGGCATCATAAATTTAATAAAGCAAATATAAAATCACATTATTTAAAGGATAAAACATATATTGTCCAAACATATCATT
Organism: Viscum album; assembly: GCA_963277665.1. Taxonomy (NCBI): domain Eukaryota; kingdom Viridiplantae; phylum Streptophyta; class Magnoliopsida; order Santalales; family Viscaceae; genus Viscum; species Viscum album. The sequence goes on along the minus strand of OY728165.1, from coordinate 1,532,647,953 downwards.
TAGTTTATTTTATTACATCACTATTGTGTCATTATGCTGTCATAAAACACAATATATATTTAAACGGTATTTAATTTTTAACAAAAAATTCGACAGTCTCATAAAATTATAAAAAAATAACCATTGGAAAATTGTGGCATCCTGATTCCAAAAATAATATTAATTTTATCTAAATAATTTTTAAAATATGTTTATTTTGAATTTTAAAATAAAAACAGACATTTATCAAATATTCATGGGTTATGATAGAAATGGATTTCAATCCTTAATAAAAATTAAGATTGCATTCATAAAATTATAATATCATTTATATTTAATAAAAATTAATTTAGTAATAATAACAATAATTTATTAAAATAATATTTAATTTAAAAAATACATTAATTCATAAAAAAAATTTCTTGGTTGAATATTAACTAAATATGTTATTTTCACTTTTAAAAAACAATTTATAATGTAAAAAAATAAAAATATATGTCTATTCATTGTTATATACAAAAGTCATTAATATTATCATAGTGCCAGTGATTTGTTACATAACCCCTTAAAATTGCTTCATAAGACCCAAGGGTAAGGTGCATGATTGTGACAGACTCTTGGGGTGTATCAGATAAAATTGCGCGTGTGATGATCCCTATAAACTTCCACATCTCCTGTATACAGTTCCATTTGAGCTTAACCTGTTGAAGCTTGTATTGATCTTGGTCAAGATCGAAGCCCAATGATTCCAACTCTTTTCCAAGCTCTGAAAAATGGGCTTCGTATGGAGAAATTCTACTGGTTGAGGCCATCACTTCCTTTGCCTTAGTATATTGGATTGTTAATGCCCTATGTTTATACTAATCATGTGATCACCATTAAACAACTATATTAGAAATGTTCACAATTCAATAACGTAAAACCATAGATATTCATATGTTTTACATAACGATTTTATATAATAAGACATTTAAAAAGTCCAAGCGGAATTTCCATTAATTAATATTTGGGTCTTTACAGGAAAACACTATTCTAAGTGATGTACCATAAGATAAATAAGAAAATACTCCAATGTAATACAACCAATGTAAAAAAGGTGAAAAGAAACCAAATTCACAATGGAAACAAAGTACCAGAAAAAAATTTCATTAGAAATATCCACCCCGAATAGTCCATTTTCCTTCACTCGAACCTAGAAAGAGATAATCTACAAGTACTTAAAGTCATAAGTAGTGTTTGATCCAAATCATTGTATAATATCACTCAAATATTCCCTAAAATACACCAATATCAATTAAAAAAAGGTTATTTCATTTCTTAAAACAAATAGGTTTGGAATTACATGATAATTTTTTAAAAAACAATAATCTACAATTTTAAATAAGGAAATAACTTTAGAAAATCATGATATACATTTAAATTAATGGAAAACATTTCACAAGATGTAATTTTTAATTAATCAACGGATATTTTACATATATAACAATTCGTAAAAATGTCTTAAATTAACACTTTATATAAATAGTTTTTAGAAATTTGCATACTATGTAAAATATTTTTCAATAATGGAATATGTATACCTTTAAAATAAAAACATGCAAGAAATATGGCAATGAAACACAAAGGTATGATAATATAGGTTATAGGGATCCAACACTATGAATGGAAAAGTATGTACATACGCCCCTTTAGGACTAAGGTAAATGGATATTATTACTATCACCTGGGGAATGGTATGTGTTGATATGATGTTTTATAACCTAGTAGGTTGATAAAGTTACACCTAAAATAACATACTAACTACCTAATTCTTGCGTGTTCTCGATTATAAAATCAATGATGGGAAATTCAATTTATATCAAACATGAAATCAATCCCATTCACTATTTAAAATATGCCCATTATCTCCTTAAAATCCAAAATGGGTTTCTAATGAAAACATTACTTTTCACCGTGATGACACCATAATGCTTAACTCAAAATATTTTAATCCATTTTTCATAAAACCGAGTTATGAAAAAAAATAAAAAAAATTCATCATTTTCATCACAAACCCCCAGTTCCCTTGAATTTGGAGCTTTCACAAAATTTCCATCAATTTTTTTTCTCTTCGTATTAATTCTATATTTAAATTGATTCAATTCCCATCAAAATGAAAATTTAAATTATATAATTTAAATATAACCATATTTCAATACAAATCCAAAAACCCATTTTTCCCCAAAAACCCCAATTCATCGGAATTGGGTTTTTTAAAAAAAACATGATTGTAGGACTTTTTTTTAAACCAAAAAATTTAAAATTATTAAAACAATTGAAATTTAAATAATTAAATTAGGATAAATAAAAATTGAACATCATGATGGAACCACATAACATAAATAATGGATCTCAGAATGCCAAACCGTAATATGAATTTTTCCATGAAGAATGAAGATCATAATAATGGGAATCAAACCTAGGTTTTAGATCAAAAAAGTTGGTATTGGATCCACAAATCAATTCAAACATCTATGGAACCCTAATGAGAAAGAGGGAGAACACAAGAGGTAGAGAAAGAAATGAGGAAACTAACCGGATAGAGATTGAAGGTCATTACTCATGCTTCAGATCACATTTGAGTGGGGTTAATGGAACCAAATAGTCACCCTTTGGAGATCTTAGTAAGGGAGAACTATATTTGGTTTGGAGGAGGTCCATCGAAGAACAAAAACGGGGGATTGAGAAATTTTAATAATAAATTTCTGACATGGAAAACATCGTCTACACAGCTTCTTGGGAAACTGCCCATGGTTAAGTCAAAACTTGCACATGCCATGAAAAGCCTACTATCCAACCATGGCCCTAGTGAACGGTTTTCCCTAACCATGCATAGGACGTGTGGAAACAATTCCACTAACTAAAAACCTCTATCATTCATAGAAATTATTCTAGAACGACCCCAAAAAGAAACCCAACCAAATATCAAACAAGAGGGGGTTTATGAATACCTAAAAATAGTAACGTGGTGATACACGTATGATTCATGCTTGTCTAAATCTCATGAGTAAAATTACTATAAACATGATTTTGAATTAGCTGTTGTTTTTTTCTTTAAAAATACAGAGGCATCATTTGTATGGAGTATAATATGAAATATATACTGATCAAAAAATTTTGATATATATATTCACTCAGGAAAATTTTAATTTGAGAAAAGGTAGATTGATGCATATAGTCAGTTATAGCTATTTCAAGATTCTTTATCATCCTTGAAAAGAAAACAATGTGTTAAATGCATTGATTCAAAAATATAATGCTTTGTTAACAATTTTACATTTGGAATTTGACCCTTTTGTAAATGATTTGATGAATTTTTTCCTATAAGTTGTGGATGCAAGGTCATCCTCTATTTTTTTCAGGTTTTGGTGTATTCAACATTTTTAAAATGAATTAATATGACTTAGTATGTGGATCAATCATTTCAAGAAACGTTTGAATCTATTAAGAATTAATTTTTTTATTTTAATATTGATAAAGATTGTGTTTTATGATTTGGAAAAATATTATGTATCACTTGTGATTCACGGTTGAGTAAAGATTTATTAACCAAAGCTCATAGTTCATTATTTTCCCTTCATCTTAGATGTATTTAAATGTATAGAGACCTTAAGGATTATTACATGTTATTTAGAATGAAAAAACATGTTTCTAAATTTACCATGATGTGTTTGAATTGTCAGCAGGTTAATATAAAGTGATAATTATCCAAGGGGTTGCATAATCATTTTCTAGTACTAGAGTGGAAATGGGAAAATAAATCAATTTATTTCATATAAGGATTCTTGATATCTTATTAAGGTAATAAGTTGATATTGGTTATTGTTGATAGATTAACTAAATCTTCAGATTTTATTCTCATTTGAGATATAATACCATTAGAGAATCATTATAGAAAGTGTCAAAAAGAGATTATTAGGTAACATAGAGTTACTCTATCCATTTTATCTGGCCATGATAATAGGATCACATCCAATTTTTTTAATGGTATTTAGAAGTTGTTGGGTTCTAAATTAAATTTCCGAAAAACTTTTCATCCTCAATCTGACAGGTAGTCTTAGTAGATAATTCAGACAGTGGAAGATATTAGTTGTTATTAATTAATGGGTTTCTATGGAAGATAGGAACAATATATTTATTTGATCAGATTTCTTATAATAACAGTTTTCATTCCAGTATATATATGGAACCATTTGATGAATTACATAGAAAGCGGTGCTGGACATTAATTTTTCAGATTTTATACGGTAAATAATTTTGATGTAACCAGATGTAGTAGAGGGAGCAATATGGAATATCCAGTTGATTCCCAAAAAAATGAGAAAAAACAAAGTATGATAAAAATTTATTTGGATAATTGGAGAACAAATAATTCATTAGAGGATGATGATCATGTATTTTTAAAATATTCTCCATGGAAAAGTGTTATACATTTTGGAAAAAGGGGAAGTTGAGTCAATTTTCCATTAGACCAAATGAAATCTTGGAGAAATTTGGATCAGTTGGAGACTGAGTGGATTTACTTCTATGTTTTTCCAAGGTACGCATTGTATTTATTATTTCAATCTTCAGGAATTATGTACCAGATTCATCTCATGTATTGTTCCCTAAAGTAGTTCACCCGTAAGAGAATCATTGTTATGAGGATAAACCAATTATGGTTATTGAAAACATAGACAAGGTGTTATCAAATAATTTTATTCCAGGGGATATGGATTTATGGAAAACCATATAGTTGATGAGGCACCATTGGAATATTAAAATGCAATGACAGAAAAATATTCCCACTTATTAGATACGTGAATAAAATTTGGAGGATGCAATTTCCAAAAGTGGTGAATGATGTAACATCCCATATAATTATTGAATAAGTATTTTTTATTAATATTTATGAGTTATAAATACATTTTACCTTAAAATGTATTCTATTTCCAATAATGTACTCAACATGCAACAATTAATATCTCCAAAATCATGTGTTTCCCCCAAGACTGTGTAATACCGAAAAATAATATACTCTTAATACAGTTATATTAAGTGGTAGATATTTCATAGATGGTATATTAATGTTTGTGAATAAAAAAAACTATATTATTTTTAAAAATGTTTATAAAATGTTTTTAAATTCATCTAATAAATTCTATAGGAAATGTATAAGTGCAATTCAGTTTTATTCTCTAAAATGGTATTGTTCTAAAAGTCATTTTTAACTACTTTTAATGGAAAAAATATTTTAAATTTATATTTTTGAAACTTTTATAAATTTTTAATGAAAAAATAATACAATATTTTTAAATATGGATATAAGAAAATTCATTGGGTATATTTTTGGTACTTTTGTGAAAACATTCATATTTTTATGAATAATGGATAAAACTGAATTTAATTCATAATTTCAATTTCATCCAATTTATATATAAAGATAAATTATTTCTATATTTTTTTAACTAATAATTAGATAAATTTTATATCTTTAAATATAATTTATGTCACTGTACACAAATTCACATTGAATTTAGATATAAAAACATACCAAAATTTTTAAATGTTTTAGTTTAAAAACGCACAATGTCATCCCGCTGGCGGGGTTAATTTAAAATTAATTTCTACCACTTATCAGATTGGAATTTGGTAAACTGGATTATATATTTTGAATAATAATTTTTTATAATTTATCAACTTAGTTTTCACAAAAAATATTTGTGAATGAGATTAATATTAATTACAACGATTAATGTAAAAAGGCATTTAGTTATTGATTAATCATTTATATTAAGAGTCCAAGTGATCTATAATATTTTACAAAACCCATTTTATAAATTTTATTCTAACTAAATCATATTTTATCTAATTATTCCCATTATTGGAGTCACATTATGTATGGGAGACCTCTCAATAGTTTCTACCATTTTATATTTTAATGAATGCCACTCCCCCTCCACTATAAAAAAGTACTCACCTTAGGATTTATTCAAAAATATAAATCCATTTATCTAATCCATAAACTAACCAAAAAATATCCCAAAATACCTACCCTCACCCTAGAGGACTCAACTTGGGTATAAATACAACCATGATTTCATTTGGTGGAAACTAAAAAGAGTTATCCGAAGAAGAGGTAACAATAATCAATATGCATTTTGTAATATATTTCATTACCCAACCACATAATATCTTTTTATTACATGATTTTATGAAAAAATAATTATCCTCAATATACTTATATTATTTTATGTTAATTTGTGAACCTGAACCAATAAACAATTCCATCAAATGTGTAATGAAATTACCGTACATGAACGGTGAACTTCTGCAAAACGTAACGATGTCATTTGTTTTTCATTTACCCCCACTCATGGTTTGGAATTATTATGGAAATAATATTTTTATATGATATATATAGATATATGATATTTATGTTTTTTTTCATGTTTGTGTAATTATTATATACACATACCATGATGTTTTTTTATTTTGTGTGTATACGAAAACGTCGTTTGTGGACGTGTGGACTAATGCCTCCTCAAAGCGATGTGATACGTTCAGACATTACATGAAATATATATTATATTCATGAAATAATTACCTTTATACAAATATAATATATCATTTTCATAATTACCCATTCCCACACTGAAAAAGTGATGACGTCATTCTGGAATGTGTGGTCTACCCCCTCATCGACGCAAAGTGATTCCTTTTACATAAAAATAATTCTATACATAATTATATGTTATTAAATAATATGTTATATATGATAAAATTATCATTTTGTAAAGGTAAATGTTCCTTACCATATTTTATAATAATCATTAGAAAATGTGATCATTACTCATGCATACGTAAAACCTACTGTCTTCATGATGGTAAGGTTGGTTCATTTTTCACAACCATAAGTAATGATTAATTTTAAATAATAATTGATGAATAATTATTATAATTATATTTTTATTATTATTATGGATATGTTTATATAATGAACTCTTTGACCATAGTTGACCTACCAATTTTTTTTTGACACATAAACTGAATATGGTCAAAATAACCGAAGTAATCATAGTTGTTTATGCAGTTGTCTAAAACACTATAATAGGTGAAATAAGAGTAATTATAAATGTTAAATTGTTTCTAAATCATGTAAATAATTAAAATAGTTATATTATTCCTGAATATAATGAATCACATGACATGTCAGACTCAAAGAAATTGATTTTATCTCAATCTCTTTTCATTAAAGTATTTCTTGATGATATGAACCTTTATTATTTTATGAGGTTTATATACAAACCCTTTTACATTATATATCCACATTGTATCTTTTATCATTTTATTTAATTTTTTAAGAAATTTTATCCTTTTATAGGGTTTATGATTTAAATGGTCTATATGGTTTAGTACACATTGAATGTATAATGATTCAGTCCTTTTGTTTCAGTATTCTTGATTTTATTATATATATTTATTTATATGTATATAATGTTTTAATAAAGATATTTCTTTCCAATTTTTTATTTTATTAATTTTTTTTCAAGAAAGTATCTTTTTTTATGTGTCTTATTTGGAATTTTTTCACAATCTACAAAGGGGATGTTCTATTATTAATGTATACGGTGACATTGAAATTTCTACCACTATGGAAGTTATTTTATATTTGGATTCCTTTATATGATTTATGGTTTTATTAAAAAAGAAAGAATAATTAATTTTTTTGTGTCTTTTTTCATGAAAATATTTTATTCAAAAGAAATGAATATTTTCTATTTAAAATAAGATTTTTGAATAAAAATTGTATTTTAATATCTGAATGTGATTTTCATACGAGTTTAAAAGAATTTTTCAAATAATGAATTTTTTTATTTAATGTTGTGGTTCACAAAAATAATAAATAATGGGTGTTCCTAGATAGATCTTGGTGAGACCATTATAGCTTGAATTATGGGTACACCCATGTAGTTCTGCAATTCAATGGGTAGTTATTATATTCACAGGAAAATTATATTGGATGTTGTTCATATGGTAATTACAATATATAAGGGTTCATTAAGAGTTCAAAGTGATGACTTCCCAAAGTACCTACATAGATTTTATATTTGTATGATGACTATTTTAAAAAGGTGAAATAAATGATATTTTTTTAAGAATTATATTTACCTCATAGATTAGAATGTAATGTTTGTAAAAAGGGTTTTTCATTTTTTTAGTGTTTCTCAAGGGACTAATAGTTTCCTTATTGGTATATCCATTACTTTTATTTTTATGATCATACATCATTTTATATATTAATTAGAGGATTTAATGATGAGTTAGGGATTAGAATAATTTATATTGATAGTCCTGAATATTTTTCATAAAAGAGATCATTAATTATTTTAAATTTTTATATTATGGAAAAATCCATTCTATTTGGAAGTTTCCACTTTGTGTTTTCTGGTTTTTTCATATAAATGTTATGGAATAATTCTCTAATACTCTAATCCTCAAAAGATCACCAATGTGAAATAAATTAAAATTATATACTTAACTCAATTTTATGTTTTTTATGGTTGGGGACTTATAAGAAACATATATTTAGGAAATGGGTATTCAACCATTTATGCTGGTAAATATCAAATAGGAATAGAAAGAAGATATAAATATGCTGAAGAAAGTGAAACTTTTTCCCGAGTTTAACCTTGATTATGATGGAATTATAAGGTTCAAGAACAATGTTAGTGTCCCATCGATACCCAATCTTATGATGCAGGTGTTAATGGAGGATCATAGTTCTCCGTTATCTATTCTTACAAGAAGTATGAAGATATATAGGGATTTAAAGGATTATTTCTAGTGGTATGAAATAAAGAGGCAAATCATAGAGTCTATATTGCACTGATTGATATGTAAAATGCTATGTAAGAAAGAAAATAGTATAAGGGGATGTTATAACTATTAACTACACATGAATAGAAATGGGAAAACATCACTATTGATTTTTTTTCACAGTACTCCCCAAAATGACTAAAGGGAACAATTCTATATGGGTTATAATTGATCGCATATAATGTTTTCACATTAAATTATTATTAGAGAATATGTTACACTGTATTATCTTTCCAATATTTGAATTAAAGAAGTGGATAGATTTCATAAATTACCACATCCCATTATATATTCTCTTAATATAAGGTTTATCATACTTTTTTGGTGAATCCTTCAGTAATCTATTGACACAGTGTTGTCTTTCAATAGTTCATGTCATCCTCAGATATATTTTCCATCTAATAGAATAATTCAAACCTTATAGAATATATTGAGAGCTTGTTTTAAAGAATTTAAATGTTAGTTGGATCTACACTTACCTTTGTTTGAGTTTTATTACAATAATATATTTCACTAGAAGATTGGGATGGATCCTTATGATGTAATCTATGGAAAGAAGTGTAGAAACAAAATGTAATCGAGTTAAGTTGGTGAAAAAAATCTATTGGGTTCATTGATCGGTGAATAAATAGAAGGTAATTTTATATCAATTCAACAATAATGTATACTAGCACAAATTTAAACGAAAAGTTATGGTAATCTTTATCGATGTGATATGAAATTAAATGATGGTGGCATGGATTTCTATGATTTTCTCTAGTGAAGAAGGTAAAAATATTTGGAAATTATGGAAAAATAATCTCTAGGTGTACTAATACATTTTAAATTCTCGATCAAATCAGGATGTTATCTTATAGATATGCACTTCTGCTGAACCCCTCTCAATTCCACAATAGATTCCATATATCAATCTTAAGGAAGTACAAACCTGATTTCTAAAATTTTTTAAAATCAATGTTTATAGTAATGCAGAATGATAATTCTTAGAAGGAATAATTGCTGCTGATTCTATATCTATTTGGGAACGATCTATGATACAAGACCACTCACCTGGTAAAAATGTTGTGGTGAAACCACACGCTTGAGAAAACTAGGTGGGAACGTGAGGACATAATGAGGATAAAGTGTCCTCAATTTCTTTTACGAAATACAAATAAAATTATCTAGATAAATTCTTTTCAAAGAGTTTATAATGGAAAACCTCTATATATGATGAAATATTATTTCAAAATAAATTTAATCTCTTCAATAGCTTTTGTTACATGCAACACCCAGTTAAAATGAACTGTGATTTACTATTAATGTTATTATTTTAAAAAGACAATTATAAAATAGATGTTAAACATGATGGTTTAAATATTAATAAACATATTTTTAAAATTAACTATAATTGATTTAGATAAAAAAATATACTTATAAATGTGTTCTTTTGTTTTTATAAGCATTTTTATGTTTTGAAAATACATTCTTTCAAGAAATTTTTTTTTCAAATTTTCATGTAAAAATAAATAAATAATTTTTTCCACTTTTGGAAACATTATTTGAAAAATAAAACTTCTTTTTAAAAATTTAAATGAATAACGTATCTTAGGGTGGATTTTTTGGATTTTTATAAAAGGAATAAATTTTCAAAGAATATTGAAAAATAATAGGTTTTATTGAAATTTATTTTCAATTAAATAATTTACAATGTTATTTTGTTAAAATTGTTTTCATATTATAATTTTATGACGTATATATTTATAATAATATTTATGTCATTTTAATCAATTTAATATTTAATTTTATATAATACTTTCTAATGTTTTGAATTATTACTCTTTGAAAAACTGATTTGTAATCACTTTTTTGTGATTAAATTTTAAATTAAAAATTCACAATTCTGAGAGTTGAATTTGAAAAAATTGATTACTAATTGTAATAAGAATAATGAATGTTAAATAATAAGTTCATCTAAATTCTTGACTGCAATGAATAGTAAAAATAATAAAAATTAATTATCATGGTAAAAGTAAAAAATGAGTTTAGTGAAGTGCTAAACTAAAATGATTAGAGGTAAAATGATATACAAACTAGTAAAAATTCTAATTTATGGGAATATTTTTTTAAATATAACCTCTATTGGTAGATAATTTTAAATATTTGATACTTTTTTTATTTGTAAAACACGGTACTCTTGTTTTCAAAAATTCCAAGTCTGTACTCTCTCGTACTTATAAATGGAAAACCCTCTCCTCTTCACTTCACACATAAAAAAACATTGCTTCAAAAGATACCTTCAAAAATATATTCTATAATTAAATATATATATCCAAGATACCTTATTTTATATTAGGATTTTCTCAAATGATGGATTTAGGTATAGTCCTCAAGTGGCTCTCTAAAGAAGAGGTAAAATTGTTAAACTTGAATTTTTGATTCATTTCATCATCCATATACTTAAAATAATATTCAACCATTCTAATATAATAAAATCATTATAAAAAATTAATGAATTTTTTTTATTACTATTTCATGAAATATATATATCTATCTCTTCTTCCGTCAATTGGGAAACAAAATTGTCAATTGTGTGTACGACGGACTACGATTTTGGAAACTAATGTAATAAATTTTACATTACCACATCCCAAAACTGAATATAATGATTCATTTAATATATATATATATATATATATATAATATTTTTAAAATAATTATATTTTTTTATTTATTATATCAAATATACCTTCTTTCATTCCATTCTATGGGAATATGATAATGTTTCTCGTATGTACAGTGGATTACTGCCTCAAGAAGCATGTTGATTTGTTTTTTCAATTACTCTTTACAATGAATTTAAAAATGTTAAATTTAATGAAAAAAATTTAATATATATGAAATCATAAATATTTTTTAATGGTTATATATATTTTTAGCCTTTATTTGTTTCAATATTTCTTGAAAATGGACGTATCGTACATGCATACACACGACTTATCATCTCCAAGAACAGTGTAACTCATTTTCAAAATCTAACTATAATGGATTAAAAATATAAATATATAATTAACAGATATGATATTTAAATAATGGACAAAATTTTGGAGATTATAGAACCATGATCAAAATAAAAGGTTAGAAAATAACTAATCAGAACTTACATTAAAAACAATGTAGTTATTACCAGAAATGTGATTTTAACAAGGAGTTGATAATAAACAGATAATAAATCGTCATAAGAAAATAATATAAGGTATGAAATATATATAATTATGTTTCTATAATATATTTATAAAAAACCAATATTTATTATAAAGAAGGTTCCAATATGTATAAACTTGGAGTTAAGGTAAGGTATTTCTATTATATCTTTTATTTTTTGAAAGACATATATAATATTAAACACTATTTTCTTTTATGTGGTATATATAAATCCCCTTTTAAATTTTAAAACATTAATATTCATATTTTCATCATATTAACATTTTTCATTTGTTTTTATTCATTTGTGAGGATTATGATTGCATAACGATTCACTATTCAATTCCACCCTTACACCACAGTTTTAAACTAGTTTTGTAATGAATATTAAAAATATAATAATAAATTTCACATCATGTTTTAATAAATGAATTAATTTTTATCAATGTTAAAAAGTGAAATTATACTTATTTTGATATTTTCATCAAAGGTGGAGGGGATTTGAAGGCTCAAAGATGATCCAGATGAAAAATGGCCCAAACTGCATGACATCCTATGGACATCTGCCCACCGTTTTGAATAGTACGAAAATTTTGTTCCTCCAAATGGGATGCCACTTGGTGGTAAACTCCAAAAGATCTTGGGATACAACTCTTATTAAGTAACTAAAGCTGAATTCGTCCATCTGGTGGCCTATCCGAACCACTCTGTCCATGGGACATAATATTATCGAATTCAATGTCTGTTTTGGTCTTTTGACCATATATTTCATTCCATTTGTCTGTTGGCCTCCAAAATCGATAGTGATACATTAAAGAGGCCTATCAAAAACTCTTCTCTTTGGTCCAAGTCATGATATGGCTTTTTACTATTCCAAAACTGAGACACAAATGTTATCTGAAAAATGGGTTCCCAAAACCATGTCCTATTTTGGCTATAAATAGGCACCAAGGGAACCTCATTTTTATGTTGGGCCAAGGAGTGAATTGCTTAAAATTTGGAGTTCCATAGGATTACTATCCTCATCCTTGATGTTATGGAGGCCCCTATCCTAATAGGGAGATCAAGAATGAAGAAAGACTTCCGCCCAAGCTTCCTCCTCCACCCGATGTTGAGCTAATCAGTGGGCATTCATTGTGAGAGGGAAACACACATGTCAAGGCAGTTCCAATTATTATTTTAGCTACTGGTTGGGGGTAATTTGTATGTGAAAAAAATTTCTTTCTAGGTATCTTACATATCTCCATATTTGAATTCTTTTTTGATGCATGTGATTGAGATACTCTTAATTTCTAACTGGTCGGTGTGAGGTTTTGAATGTGCGATTTTTTTCTTCTGATTGGACAACAGAAGAATTCATTTCTTTCCAACATTATTGAGATTTAAATCGGCTATGGAAGCTCCTATTCCATCCATAAGTTATGTACCTTGACAATAATATTGTTACATCATGGTTTGGTTCATTAAGCATTGAAATAAAAGATTAGGAATTAATTAGGAATCCAATTAATTTAAACCAAGGAATTACTCCAAACCTAAATGAATATCTATGAACAATGAACTTGAAATGTGTGTAGTGAAATCACAATGAACCATTTTATATCATATTTTTCAAAATCCATTTGGTTTCAAAACATTTAAGCTTTCAATTAAGTCATTACATCCTAAAACTATTTTCATAACCACCCCTATTTTAGTACATTTTATTAAAAAAGAACACTCTAAACCATAAAACTCTCCTTAACGACAACCTAGGGTCACTCCAAGACTATAAATCAACCTTAAAATCATAATCAATTTGACGTGTCACGAGAGCATCGTAAACTTTTGACGCCGTTTCCGGGGAGTGCTTCATTTTTTAGTGTGTGTTTATAAGATATTTCTAAATTTTGTGAATATTTATTTACCTTTTCAATCCTTATGTGTTCTGATTTATTTGTTGTGTGGTTTGGTGCATGATGCGTTCTAATCCGGTAGATTTACATTCTTTTAAACCTGAACCGAAGAGGATCGTACATGAGCGAAACTGAGGCAAAGAAGAGAACCCTTCGAAGGAGGACACACAAAACATCGACACTCTTCTTGATCATTCCTCTTATTCTTCTGAAACCAACATAAAAAATGAAATAAACTTGTATAACATGGATGAAAAAAACCATACATTAAAAGAACTAACCTCTCATTATGTTGACATCCAACCCACATACATTCAAATGCAAGGCGAGGCACCCAATTATGAACTGAAATCCGGTCTAATTCATTTATTACAAAGATTCCATGGACTTCCTAGAGAAGATCCACATAAAAACATAAAATAATTTCGTAGTATGTGTTCTATATTAAAACCTGCTTATGTGAATGAAGAAAAATTAAAGCTTATAGAATTCCAATTTTCATTAGAAGAGACTACAAAGGGCTGGCTTTTCTATGTTAATTCACAAATTAGAGGTTGGGCAGACATGAAAAGTCTTTTTCGTGAAAAATACACCCATTCCTCTCAAATTGAAACTATAAGGAATGAAATTTGTGGAATAATGAAATCACAAGGGGAAACATTATAAGAATATTGGGAACCCTTTAAATGGTTATGTTCAAGTTTTCCACACCACCAAATAGGCGATCAAATTTTAATAATGTACTTTTATGATGGTTTAATTCCAATTGATCATAAAATGATTGATGATGGTCCATGTGGTGAACTAGTTGATAAAACCTCAATCGCTGCATGGACCCTAATTGAGAACATGGTTCAAATAGTATAAAATTTGGTTCAACGTCCAATGTACCCAATCGAGGTGTCCATGAGGTGAAATGTACCGAATTCAAGAAGAATATGGATACAATTATCGAAGAGGTAAGTACCCATCTCGACAACATTCTCTTTCCAAAGGGAATTCCCAACCTCCTCCTCCCATCCATTATAGAATCTACTCTTCTGAAACCCACTACTCTAACCAATTCCCCCAATTGAGAGAAACTTCTTAGAGTTATGAGGAACTCTTTCCAGGCCACCCCTATTACCATCTCTTTAGGAAAGAACCATACTATTCCATCAAATCCATGGAGGGAAGACAACCAAGACTATATGAAAGGGGTGTATTCAAACCAGACTCATCATCCATGGAACCAACTAGGTCTTAGTAGTCATCCCCCACCACCACCAAGAAATCCTTAACCACACCAAAGGCCTTTCCAACAAACACCTAAATGAACTGGGTCTTTCCTAGAAGATATGGTGAAATAAATGGCTGCCAACAATATTCAATTATAATAAAACACTCAAGTAGCCATACAAGATATCAAAACCCAATTAGGCTAACTAGCTGACTCGGTCGTGGAAATTCAATGTCATGGGTTGGGTAAATTACCATATCAACCATTAGTCAAACATAGAGATAAAAGAAATGTTATTGATATCACCCTTAAGAGTGTAAAACTGATGAATCCTCCATTATAGTAATCCCCTCTTAGGAAACCTCTATCCCAACCATTAAAAATTATCCAAATGTTGAAAATCCTTGTACTAAGAAACTCTATTCCAAAGGAAAGAGTTTATCTTTTGATGAGTCACCTAGCCCAACCATTCCTCTTCCATTTCTCCAAAGGGCCACACAACCTAGAAAAAAAAGGTAACTGATCTTGATAAAGAAATTTTGGAGACTATGAAAAAATTAGAGGCTAACATCCCACTGATTGATGCCATGAAGAAAATTCTATGATACACCAAGATTCTAAAGGAGATGTGTTCACAATAAAGGTGACATTGAGGTGGGAGATGGTGAGCTTGGGGAGGAATGTTTCTGCATTGATAGATCAATCACATCCCACCAAGTGTAGTGATCCTTGAAAATTGTCAATTCTGTGCACCATAGGAGAGTATTATCTTTCTAATGCAATTATGGATTTAGGTGCTTCTATAAATGTGAACCCTCACTCCATTTACACGACATTGTAGTTTGGGGACCTGAATCCCATTGGAATTTTTGTTCAACTGGCTAACCAAAGTACTGCACACCCCTTTGGTGTGTTAGAGGATGTTCTTGTGAGGGTTCAAAATTTAATTTTTCATGCTTATTTTTATTTTCATAAAATGGAAGATGATAGGATGAATGGACACGCCCCAATTATATTGGAGATTCCTTTCTTGAAAACTCCAAAACCATAATTATTTTCCCTAATGATACATTATCATTAAAATTTGGTGGTTACATAGTCCATTTCAACATCCTTGATTCCATGAAGCACCCCTCAGAAGAAAATTCCTCTCTCTCTCAGTAAATTCAATTGATGTAATCCATTCCCATGAAAAAACTTCTTTCCATTCCCCCGATCCCCTTTCTATGTTTTCACCTTTGATTGAAATTCATGGAAATGAATCATTCATTGATTTTTGTAGTGTTCTTGGAAAATGTCATTCATGTTTACTAATTGATGATTTCTTGAACACTGGGGATACAATGACCATAGATGATACTGCTAATCTTGTAAAATCTCATTCATTATCTTAAGATGATACCATTGAGATGTTAGATGAGATCAATGAACTCTCACTTTCACACACACTCCCATCAATCCAAAATCCTCCTGAATTGGAACTGAAACAACTGCCTCAAGATTTAAAATATTCATATCTTGAGAATAGAAACATGTTTCCAATCATCATTTCTATTGCACTCCCTTGTGAGCATTAATTTAGAATGCTTGAACTTTTGAGGGAGTATAAACAAGATTTGGGATAGACAATTTCAGACATTCCTGGTTTCAGCCCATAAATTTTCACACATCATATTTTATTAAATGATGAAGCTAGACCAGTGTGGCATGAACAACATCCACTGAACCCAAACCTACTAGAAGTTGTGAAAAGGTGGTAACAAAATTATTGGCTGCTAGAATCATTTAACCCATCTATAACACCCAATGGTTTAGTCCCATTGAAGTATTTCCTAAAAAAGTTTCCTTAATGTAATCAAAAATGAAAACAATGAATTGGTTTCAAATCGTGTGTACAATAGTTGGTGTGTCTGTATATACTATCATCGACTAAACCAACAAACATGGAAGAACTGTTTCCCTTTTCAATTAATTGAAAAAGTTCTAGAGAGTCTAGTGGGTATGTACCACTACTATTTCCTTAATGGGTATTCTGGATAATTTTAGATGCATATTTTCCCAGAGGATTTCGAAAAGACAACCTTTACTTTCCCTCTTGGCACATTCTCATATAAGAGGATGCCATTTGGTCGGTGCAACGCTTCAGGTACTTTCCAGCGATTCATGTTTAGTATTTTTTCGGATTACCTGGATAATTGCATGGATGTTTTCATGGATGATTTCACTGTTTATGGATTCTATTTTTATGAATGTTTAAGTAGTCTTGTTTATGTCTTACATCATTGTATTGAGAATAATCTTGCATTAAATTATGAGAAATTCCATTTCATGGTGCGAAAAGGTATTGTTTTGGGGCATGTCATTTCTGGAGATTATATCCAAGTAGATAAATAAAAATTAGATGTCATTTCTTCCTTACGATTCCCCAAAAATGTACGAGATATGTGGTATTTCCTAGGTCATGCTGGATTTTGCCACCGTTTCATTCGTGACATTAGTAAAATTGCGCTACCCCTCTTCTAATAACTCCAAATATAAAAATAGTTTTTTTGAAAAATAAAGTGAGGAATATTTTAATAAGTTAAAATGGTGTCTCACGTCACCCTCGACAATCCAACCACCTTAGTTGGATTTACCATTTGAGCTCATGTGTGATGCCTCAAACTATGCAGTTGGGGGAGTCTTCTCACAAAGGGTCGATCGAGCTCGACATGTCATTACCTATGACTCACGTACTTTGGAAACATCCCAAGAAAACTACACCTTAACTGAAATAGAATTCCTTTCCATTGTGTTTTCCATGGAAAAATTCAGGTCATACCTTCTGGGGTCCAAAATCATCGTGTTCTCTGACCATGCATCCCTTCCGTATCTCCTTAAGAAACTGGAATCCAAGCCACATATCATTCATTGTATTCTCCTCCTTTAAGAATTTAATCTTGAAATTAGATATAAAAAGTTGTAAAGAATGTGGTGGTTAACCATATCAGTAGTATTCCTCTATCCTCGGACATTGACTCATCCCCCTGTATTCCTATAAATGATATGTTTCCTGATGAAAAAATATTCCGAGTGCAAGATGCTATTACTTGGTATGATGAAATTGTAAATTATTTGGTAACTTCATGAATTCCAACTCATTTCAATAAAAACCATGACAGTCATTTAAAACATGAGTCTCATTTGTAAATTTGGGATTACCCCTACCTCTGGAGCACATGAAGTGATCAATTCCTTAGGCGTAGTGTTCCTGAAAGAGAGTTTCATTCTGTACATCGATTCTGTCACAATCTTGGTTGTGGGGGTCACTTTGGTTCCTAATGGACTGCCCATACGGTCCTTTATTCTAGTCTCTTTTGGAAACACTTTTTTGGGATGCCCATTATTTTTTCAATTCTTCTCATCGTTGTCAATGAATGTGGAATGTCTCTAAATTAAATGAAATGCCACTACAACCGTTTCCCTTTCATGAAATTTTTGATGTTTGGGGAGTTAACATACGGGTGAATTTCCCAATTCCTTTGAAAACTTGTACATTATTTTTGTGGTCTATTATGTTTCATAATGGGTAGTGGCCCGATCCACAAGGACGGATGATTCCAAAACAGTTGTGGAATTTTTGAGAACTCAGGTCATTTGTAGTTTTGAATTACCTAGGTTCATCATTGGTGACTAGGGTTCTCATTTCCACAACCGAACAGTGCAATCAATTTTTCATTAGTATGGTGTTGGTCATAGAGTGTTTACTACATATCACCCATAGACCAATGGTCAATTAAAGGTGTAAAATAGAGAGGTAAAACAGATTTTTGAAAAAAAAGTTCATCCCAATAGAAAAGATTGGAGTCTTTGAATTTATGATTCATTATGGGGCTAATGTACTACTTTCAAAACTCTCATTGGAATTCCACCCGATCATCATATGTTTTTAAATATTTGTCACCTTTTTATTGAGATTGAGTACTTGGCCTACTGGGCTATCAAATAATGTAATTCTAGTCTTTTTGGTGCATGTTCTCAAAGGATGTTGCAGATTCAGGAGTTAGAGGAGATGAGAAGAGGTGCATATATAAACTACAATATTTATAAGGATCGAACCAAGGATGTCCATGAACGTCTTATACTTCATCTTCAATTCCATATTGGGAAGAAGGTCATCCTTTATAATGCAAGGATGAAATTGCATCTAGTTAAGCTTCGTTCCCACTAATTTGTCACACACACTATTATTAATGTATCTCTATTTGGTGTTGTTTAGGTTCAAATTGAAGAAACCAAGAAAACATTCACTATCAATGGGAAGAGGATGATTCCCTTCCGGAGTTCCTGATTGAAAAACTCCATGTTCAAGAAGCAACATACCGCTGAAACACACCATGTTTTATCCTTCCTTCTCACATTCTCATTTATTATAGTGAGGACATTCCACATTCCAAGAGTGGGGGATGGGTACATTCCTGGGTTAGTTATGAATTTTAATCGTCTTTTTTTTCTTTTTATCTTTTTCAACTTCATTATAGTATTTTCACTTTTCCTTATCTTTCTTGGTTCATTAGGATTTTCATTGTCTTTCTCCTTTATTCACTTTTTCACATTCATTATGGTATTTTTACACCCCCTTATGGTAACCAAATCATGTAACGTATAGAAAATTCATGTTGAATGTTTTGAATCCATGTTTATTTCACATTTTATAAAAAAAAATTATATGTTTTGGATTGGATTTTTGTATGATATTAACATCAGGGAGTGTTTTTTAGTGAATTGTTTTTCTATCAATGATATAAATTGTTGTATCACTGTGAAACATTTGAAATGATTGATTCCCCTTGTGTGAGTAGTTTTTGGAAAAAATGTGTCACTAATATCACAACAAATTTTCTAACCAAACCACAAAGGTTTAATATTTCTTACTTAATAAAAGGTAAATATATGTTAGATTAATATTTCTCAGCATTAAATTAAATATTCTTACATTTGTTCCTTATTAGATAAATTTCATTACTGTACCGGATTGACCTATGTGTTTTACCTAATATTCGACTATTGTACGCCCTCAAAAAAATTTGGTTGTGTCTTAGGAAGTTCAAAAATCAATCCTCTTTATCCTTTGTTCTTTTTATAACTATTGCAACTAATGTCATGAGGAGATCAAACAAGGGTTGAGAGATGAGTGTGATATTTGTTCCAAATGCATCTTCTAAAAAATAATAATAAATGAGGGGAGTTATGAAATGTGAAACATATAGGGATATCGTGGTTTGGAGATTATGGTTTGACATTTGGGAATGCATGTGTTATTGGGTCCTGAAATATGATTGTAAAGGATGTAAGGAAGGGTTAGTGAAGAAATAAATTTAAAGCTGAATAATTTTAAATTAGCCTATATTTGTTGGATATAAAGTGGAAAGAATAGCATGGAATGGCTTTCAAACACACACATGGAGAGTTAGTGGAATTGTTGAATTTATATTTCCTTTCTCAATTTTGTGTCATGAATATCATTGAATTTCTTTTTGATATGCTGTATGAGAAATCGTTTTCTATTTTTACTAAAAATAACTCCTTGGTGTGGTTCATACATTGATCACGTTACATTATGAATTAAAATTTCCTAAAATGATAATTCGTAATGAATTTGGGAATACATACATGAATAATGTTTTAGATATGTGACTTTTCCTAGGAGTGCAAATGTTTAGGTGTGGGGGTGTGATCGCATAACGATTCACTATTAAATTCCACCATTACACCGCTGTTTTAAACTAGTTTTGTAAGGAATATTAAAAATATAATCATAAATTTTAATGCCTTTTTTTTAAATGAATTAATTTTTATCACTTTTAAAAAAGGAAATTATACTTGTTTTGATATTTTCATTAATAGTGGAGGTGATATGGAGGCCCGAAGACCATCCAGAAGAAAAATGGGGGAAACTACATGGTATCCCATGGACATCTGTCCAATGTTTTGAATAGTACACGAATTATGTGCTTACAAAGGGTCTAAAACCTGGTTTTCTACTCCTACACATCATGGAATACTACTAATATTAAGTAACCCAAGACTAATTATGCCATTTGGTGGCCTATCATAACCATTTTGTCTAGGGGACAGAATCTGATCGACTTCAAAAGTTTTTTTTGGTCTTTTTATTATATCTCCCAATAAAATTGCCTAATGTCCTCCAAATTCAATAGTGAGACATTCAAGAGGCCTTACAAGAACTCTTCTCTTTTGTTCAAGTCATGATATGGCTTTCTACTATTCCAAAACAGAGACCCAAGTGGTATCTCAAAAAACAAGGATACCAAAACGATGTCCCATTTTGGCTATAAAAAGGCCCCATGGACACCTCATTTGCATGTTCAGCCAATGAGTGATGTGCTGTCATTTTGGAGTTCCATAGGATTTTTCTATGCATCTTTGATGTTCTAGAGGCCCCTATCCTCATAGGGGGATCGATAATGAAGAAGGACTTCCAACCGATCTTCCTCCTCCAACCGATGTCGAGCTAATCAGTGGGTGTTCATTATGATGGAGCTACACACATGTCTAGGGAGTTCCAAATCTTATCTTATCTACTGGTTTGGCGTAATTTTGGTGTGAAAACATTTCGTTCCAAGTATCTTACATAATTATATATTTGAATTCTTGTTTTGATTCATGTTCTTGAGATAATCTTAACTTCTAATCGCTCGGTGTGAGGTTTTGAGTGTGTGACTTCTATTGTTTCAATTGGACAACACAAGAATCCTTTTCATACCCACCTTATTGAGAATTCAATATTATTTTTAATCTCTTAATCTATTAATAAGTTTTGTACCTTGACAATATGATTGTAACGTCAAGGTTTGGTTCTTTAATCATTTAAATAAATTCTTAGGAAATTTTCCAGATTACAGTTAATTTTAACCAAGGAATTACTCCAAACCTAAATGAATATCTATGAACAATGAACATGAAATATTTGTAGTGAAATCACAATTAACCCTTTTATCACAAATTTTTTAAAATCAATTTGGTTTCTCAACTTTCAATATTTCAATTAAGTCATTACATCCTAATACTATTTTCAAAACCACCCCTTATTTTATTACTCTTATTAAAAGTGCACATTCTAAACCCACCATCTCTCATTGAGATATGACCTAGGGTCTTCCCTAGACTATAAATCAAAATTAAAATCATAATCAATTTTATGTGTCACAATAGTGTGGTCAAATTACGATTCAAATGATACCAATGTGGTAATGGTTTTATGTCACAATATCATTGTTTAGCAGGATTTCTTATGATTATGCTTTTGATGATGAAATATTATTATATATCATTCAAGAACCTATTGATTTTTACTCTTATATTTTTATTTCATGATAATAAATTTTTTCCTTCCATTTAAATATTTTTCAGTACTCAATATTTAAAAGTAAGTCTTTTATGGATAATCAACTTTTTTCTGTCTTCATTTGAAACCAATATTTATTCCACTTCCATGTATTCAAAAATTATTTGACGAATTTTTTTACTATTATAAAAATATTTTAAATAGTAGTTTTTACACAGGTTTTAATTTTTAATTTTTTTATCAAAATTAATATCCTTTTCATATTCTAAACAAGGAACCTTTTACTTTTTTTCGAAAATGTGAAATGAATCTTTGTTTTTTTAACCATGTATGGCATGAGATGAATTTTCCACCATCATGGTTGATCAATGATATAAATATTCCTATTATGTTTTAAAGGTTATATTCAATTAAATGATTTATTAAACACATTTTAAATTTAAAAAGGTAATTTTAATTCATTGGATATTATCATCAAGAATTGTTACACATGATTTATTTCAAAATCATTTACATGATAAAATGAAATCATTTGATATTACCTAATATTTTCTATGTATATGTTCCAATGATAAAATATTTATTATTTCTCTATATGGTTTATGTTTATGATGATAATATTTTTATGAAACCATTATATTTTCCATGAGTTATACTATAAATAAATGTTTATGAACCCCGTTTATTTTAATGGGTTATGAAATAATGATTATCTTTTGAAAAATATTTTTTTCATGGATTTTGATATGATTAATTTTTTTTTAATATTTTATCACACATATTTTTATTTTCATCATGGAATGGTTGGGACCTTCATCTCCCTCTAATTCATTTGTTAAATATTAATATCTCATGAGAAAAATATGACTATAAGAAAAAGTGAAACCCATTTAGTAAGGGAATCTATCCACTATGATAGTCTGGGGAGTGAACCTTGACTACTAAGACAATTTGGGAAGTGAACTTGTTCCACTATGATAAACATTAAAATGATCCTTGAAAAAGAAGGAAAATATTTTCTATACTTATGTGTAATGAAAAACTCTAAGTACTATGCCCATGTTATTCTCTCACAGATTATGTTGTTTTATTCCTATATGATCTTGTCTTATGAAATTATAAGATTTATGTCATGAATCTGGCTTGTCATATTTTATGTAAAGGGTTTGGTTTTGAAATTCTATTATAATGTTCTCATACCCTTATACTCATTTTATATTGCAATCTCCCCTTTTAAACCTTATTTAGTATCCAATATCACCCATTCATAATTTTCCTTTCCCCTAGTTATGAAGAAAGGTATTATGTGTCATATGTCGAAGAAGGTTGCTTGTTATGAGTAGATAAGAGGGAGATTATGTATAACTCACCTGAACTAGTTTCTTATATTTCCATGCTCTTAAATACACAATACCATTATATCCTCAGGTGTGCATTTTTGTAATGTATTAAATATTCATATAATAAGATGTAATATTAATGTATAAAAATCCTAGGTTGTTATATGTAATCATATTCATATCATCCAATTTAATGTATAGTTTATATTTGTCACATTTAAATTATAATATTTTTATAGTATATAAAAATGCAATTAAAGCACAGTGTGGTATGTAATTAAAGCTATCGAGCATAGTGTTCCTTGAGTCTAATTTTATAGTATGTTACATTCTCCCCCCTTAAATAAATTACATCCTTGTTATTTTATCACAGTCATAAATGGTTAAATATTTGATAATAGGTTTATTGAAAACGTCCATCGTATGAAGGTATAATAAGACATTCTTTGAAAATGGAAATGGGTAAAACAATGGTTTCATAAAATATCACATAATTGGGTTCTAAGATAAGGAAAACATTAGTAGGAATATAAAATATGGACAACAAGGAGAAAAGGAACATATTAGGAATAATAATGACTTATATAGAACACGATCACGTGTGTATTAATGACCGTAAAACCATAAATCACCCATGGATAAAGAACACCATCTATTTTTCATAAATATATGTAAAAGGAAAAAAAATCATTACAAGATCATTTTCCTAGATTTGATGTATTCTTTTACTATAAATATATAGTACAAGATAATATATACACACTTTTTTTCACTCCATTTCAAAAGCACAATTTCATCCTTCGGTTGTGCTTCAATAAATTATACATTATATCCTAATATAAGAAAATAATATTTATGATAAATTTTCTATGTCTAATGATATAATATTAACATATAATAGATCATAATATCCATAAATGAATGGAAATACATTCTATCTCTCTCTAGTTATTACCAAAACCAAAATGGTCGTCACAAGTTTTCTAATATAGAAAAATATTCATATGGGGAAATAATACATTTAACTCTAAAACCTCACCAATGATCAACATAAACAATTCAATAAATAATTAACCATAATATTCCTCCAAAATATGCCTGAAAAAATTTTAAATCTAAAAAATTTTAATGATTTGAACACATATTATTTTCCATGATCAACATTATCATTTTCCCAAAACAAAAATATGTAGTTCATAATTTCACATACTAAGCATCGGAATTCCATGACCTTACATTCTCCTAAAACATATTAATTCTTTCCACAAATATCATCATTCACTATAAAACCAAAATAAAAAGCTAAATTATTCTAAAACATAACTGTATCCCAATTCATTAAATAAAATAAAAAACTAGTGAATATATTTAATAAATCAAAAAATATAACAAACATCATCATAAAAAACATGTTTATCAAATCTCTAATCAATTCCATGGTCATAAATAATATCCAATTTAGTTTATTAATACCAATAATCTATTCATCCCAAATAAACAATTTTAACTCATTATCATGCACATATTGAGGGTTATATAAACATAAATCGTGTGTTTTTTACTAAATCACTATTCTATGTTATCAGCACCAGTCAATATATGAATGAAAATCCTCAATAAAAAATTTACATGTTATCCTTATTGGTTTTCTGATTTATATAACTTGAATATCCTTAATAAAACACTTCTTTAAAATTTATCAAATCCCAATATATAAAATAATACATCATTCCACTTTATTAATGGGAATAAAAAATACCCTTCCCTATAGTAGGAGTAATACCTTGGATTAAGGCATTGAATTAGATATTTCCCAAGGTCCCCACACATAATACATTGAAATAAAAATGGTATCTTAGGATAAAATACATTTTCATCTATTTAACCCTTTATGTTTCTCTTAAAATATGTATCTCTGTTATCTTTTTTAAACAAATAAAACATCCTATTGTTCCTTTGAGACATTACATTGACTATTTCTTCCAACATTCTCAACATGTAAGAAGTTTAATATTCATTCATATACAGTATTTACCAAATAACTCCCATGAATCCATATTTTGTCGTGTTAGAAATGTTAAGAAACTCAGTAATGTTTAGATTTTAAAATATATAATGACATAGCTAATTAAGAATAATCATATGGTTTAACATTATATCTCACAATATATTTTATTTTTTCATGAGGACCATAATTTAATTGTCTATCACATTCTTCATTAACATGATTCCCCATAGTTCAATCCATTGACTAAAACGAAAAATAATAATGTGAGAAAAAATAATCATTATGACAAATCATATAGTCATAAAAATTCATTCATATGATATATAAGTCATGAAACCTTTTTTTCAATAAAAAAATAACATAGGTTTATTTTAGGTAATACATGGTCCCTATATATTAAAATAATTCCTAATGGTTCCTAAATTGAATGTGAATTAACCTAGGAATATCCCCTAGAGTTGTATATCTAGGTGTACTTTCTTAGTCCCAATCACTGTGCACCAGTGACGATCGATTGTAAACCTAATCTTCTAATTTTAGAGTTATTACCCTTAGGTTTATCAATTTTATATCCAAATACACTTAGTAGTATATAGATAATGGTGTATTTTTTTTAAACCCCAACCTAATATTTACATTAAACTACATTTCTATCATATACCTAGGATCATCCCATGATTTTTACCACGGTTCTCTATTACTAAAATCTATAATATCTAAGACCTTCTATGATAAAAATTGAATGGACCCAAAAATTTCATACAAAAATATTACATCATTTTAAATAAATATTGATTATATGTAATAGTTATACATTCCCTATAATCATAAAAGATTTGTATAATTGGAGAGTGAATACATAAAAATTATTTTTCAAGAAATATATTCAACATAACCCCTAATGATTTCCTCCATCAGTAAAATTCTTAGACATACCCAAAATAAAACCATTCTTCAAATCATCGGGAACGAAACATAATAAATGGTGATCTAATATAAATAGTAAGGATAAACATAAAATATATCCATCAATGATCATATGTAAA
The DNA here is from genome assembly GCA_963277665.1 of Viscum album. NCBI lineage: Eukaryota > Viridiplantae > Streptophyta > Magnoliopsida > Santalales > Viscaceae > Viscum > Viscum album. The sequence goes on along the minus strand of OY728165.1, from coordinate 1,532,621,037 downwards.
CATATCATGTGTATAAGTGTATGGGAACATGATATTATCAATTGAAAATCATTCACAACAGTTCATAGATCATAATCATGAGTCATTAATTAATATATTATCATATCTAATGATAAAGGAATCATTAAAGATCAATAATGAACCATGAGTTAAAATCATAAGCATAAAAACATGTCATCGGAGTGTAGCAACCTCATAGGCCTAGAAAACATATCATATTTCAAAGATATCAATGATGACTATCATATCATAATAGATTAGGAACCACCACCTATTTCTAAAATCATAGTAGATTTGGTATAACCCCATCTTTCCAATAGAAAAGTGGATCAAGCATCACCAAATGTTTACCATATCATGGTGGATCAAGCATCACCACATGATTTCTACATCATAATGGATTACAAGTCACTACATGTTTCCTACATCATAAAGGATCACAAATCACCACGTATTTTCTAAATCATTGTCGATCATGCATCCCGACCTATTTTCTATAGTAAATCGGGATCATAAACTCATATCCCACAATTATCACATGATATATAATGCTTTACCCAATGAATTTGAGGGATATAATAGATGTATCCATCACATAATTAAAATTAACAAATGTGTTCCCCAATATCATAAAACATTTATCAATTCATCATAACATACCACATGGGAAGGAAATGTATTTTATAACAATTCCATCATTTCATCATAGCATAACCGAGGGAAAATAATTAGGTTTCATAAAATATTCATTAAATCATCATCAGCATAAGCCATTGTGAGAATGAATAATGATGGTATCATAATATCATATCTCTAATGGAGCATAAAATTCTGTAAAAGATGTTGTAATAGATGAAAAATTCCCTTAAAAATCATTTAAAAATTTCATTAAAAATATAATAAAATAGCATTTTCCATCGATAATATTTAAACTAAAAAATTGGGATTATTGATATAATTAATTTCTATGAAAATAACCATGGAAACATGTAAATTAATCTTCAAAGTAAATAATGATCATGATGGTTGGAAAATTTGATCATATGATATAAATTAAATTAAAGTATTCCTTTCATACTTTTCTAAATAGTCAGAAAATGACTTGTTCAAAAAACATTTAAAAATATTAATTTTTAAAACATTGTAAATAAATTAAATGTTAGTAAAAATGACCATTAAAAAACATTTCATGTATATATATTAAATTTCATAAAAAAAATTTGATGATATTTGGAAATGGAAGAATATTATTATTTACCAAAGAGGGAATTAGGTTGACATTCCATTGAAAAGAATTTCCAAATAATTTTAAGTAAAAAATATATCAAATGTTAGTAATAAATTAATATTGTAGGAATAATCAAATATCAAGAAAAAATAATGGTTCTAATGGATATAATCTATAAAATTTCCTACAATGGTTATTAAGTATAAAAAATCCTAAAAAGAAATAAAATTTTATCATAAACCCCTTACTGATTTTGTAACTTTTGAATCATAAGCCCCATTAAATAATAATTTCAAATAAGACATTAAATATAAATAAAATAAGCATATTCATTATATAAAATTTCAATGTCTTGGTATTCACATATGATAAGGGTATTGAGTTTCATAACAATTCATATATCCCAAAGAAGATAATTTGAAATGAACAACCCTTACAACTTTTCTAGTTTCAAAATCAAATCCGCAATAAAAAGAGAAAATTATATGGAATTATAAAAGAAAATATTTTTCATTAAAATAGTGATAAATTAAATTCATGGCTAGAATATACACCACAAAAAAGAAACAAGTTGTGAACATGGTGTATGTCTTACAGAAATAAAAGTTAGATAATAAACAATTACCCTAAGTCTCATATTTCTTCGTACGCATTAAAACCTAATATTCATTAATAATAATATTTTTTAATAAACCAAAATACTTTAAGGGATGTAATTTTCTTTTTGATACCATGAGATACTTCACTTGGGGAAGGAATCAATGATGGTATTGGGGTAGAGCATGGCCAATCAAGATAGGTCACAAAATTTATATTTTGGAGCATATGAGGAACTATATTATTAGTGAAGGAAGGGAAACACTTGTAATTTTCAAAAAAATTATTATTTTTAGTCATATTCAAGTGAAATTTGATCCAAATTGCCATAACTCTTATTTAACAATGATATCAGTGTAACATGCTGAAATTCTAAATTAAAAAACTTATAATCAATAGTGTGCATGACATATGAAACTAAGCGCATAAGGGGATATAATACAAATATAATTTAAAATATATGTAATATTTTAAATATATTTAATATTTTTAATATTTTTAAATTCCCACAACACTAATTTAGCATGATTTACACGCAAGAAAGACCTTCTTCGATGGCTTCTGTTACATGCAAAACCATGTTTTACCGAATAATAATATATTACTAAAATAATAATATTTAATATAATAAGATGTAAACTATATGTTATGAATAGTATGAACAAAATAATGAAAATATATGGTCTAAAAATATATAAAATGAACTCATGGGTTACAAATTATTATGAAACGAATATAAGAACTATTTTTAAATAAAAAGAAATGTAATTATTTTTATGCTTCCAAAAGAGTTTTATATTAATAAACATAATTAATTAAAATCGCCAAATGATATTAATTTCATTAATATTTATTATATCCCATTAAATATAATTGATATTCATCTGTGTGGTTTGATATTCATACGTTAAGTACAAACCCTATTTTAGACATAACAACCTATATTTTTATACAGGCAATTTTACTGACTTTTAATAGTGAACCCTTTTTAAATATTAATTTTAAAACATTAATTGATTTAATATGTCAAAATAAACTTTTTTATTTGAACTAAATACATAATAATTATGTTGGGGTGATTTTTTTATTTTTCGAAAACATATCCTTTTTAATGAATATTTAAAAATACTAAATTTTAGTCCAATAATTATTTTTCATCTAACTATTTATAATGATTAATATTAATTTTATAATGTTTTAATGTTTAATAATTTAATATTTTTATCAACTAATACAATTTAATTTATATAAGTTAATTTCAATTTGAAATTGTTCCTAAAAACATTGCAATCTATACCTTTTTTTACATTAAAATCCCCCATTCTCATCCCATCAGTGAGATTAAATTTAAATTCATTTATGCGCTTTTGTGATTTGAAATTAGAAAATCATAATCCATATTTGGAATCAAAATAATTTATAATGTTTCATAATACCATGTTTTACTACCAAAAATATTAGCAAAAGTTGTTATAATTAATTATAATTATTAAGGTAAAATCAAGCTTAATATAGGACTAAACCATACTCTTAGGGGACCAAATGATGTAGCCAATTGTCGAACAACAATATTCTTGACATATTTAGTCAATAAGACTAAAATTATTTGGATTTTTTTATTTGGTATTTATTTTTTAGGTAATAAAATTTTTGCACCTGGCTGGTTTCCAAAAATATCAAGTGATTCCTTTTCCATCCCTATAAAGGCCACCACATCACCCAATTCCTCACACCGCTCAAACCACATAGGTTCAGAAAATAACTTCCCAAATAGCTTCCCAAATATCCTAGCCTATACCATGAAGCCTCCCTTAGGGCCTAAACCATTCCAAGGAAGCCTTTTGGTATAAACCAAAAGAAGATACACGATTAAGCGGTAACATGTTCTCTCAAGCTTCTTAGTTTCATTTATATTCTCCTCTCCATATACTCTTATTATTCTATGATCAATGAATAAAAATATTATACTAAATATATTAGGATGTTTTATTTCTATGGCTTTGACCTTCAATTACACACACCACTATCTATTGTGGAATAAACATAAAATTTATGTGTACGGTGAACTACTGCCTCAAGAAATGATGATTGTTCAATTTTCCATTAATACCTCTCTTGGTGTCCATTTTGATGGAAAATATGATTATATATTATACGTTTAAAAATTTTAATTTATTTATTCTTATTTAATTTTCATTTTTAACATACTATTATGCCTTCCATCTTGTGTAAATACAATAATTTCATTTGAGGAATTGTGGACTACAGCCCCCTCAAAGTGTTATGACATGTTCATTTCATACATGGAATGTGTAAAGGATGGTTTTAATAAACCTATTTATCTTTTATAAAGAAAATATGAGACTAGAATTATAATACTCATATTTATCATTTAGTTTTAATTCTTTTAATTCAATAATGAATTCAGAGTAGTGCACAATCCTACGTACAACCTACCATATCCATGAAATGTGAGCTTAATTTCATATCTCCAAACACTATAGATTATCATAAATGAATATGTATGAGATATATATGATAATTAATTCATGATTCACATTCTAGATATGATGAAATCATGAAATATTTAATATATCAAAAATGTGTAGTTAAAACATTCATGAGAAAACTAGGCAATTAATATATAAAATAGTTAAAATAATGAATGAGTATTAACAAACAGGTAATAAAATATTATAATTAATTATCATATTATATTATAAACATGATTATATTTATAGTATAAGTTATTTACATATTTTAATCCACTATAATGAAGGATAAATCCCACACAACAAAATTAAGGTTAAGGGATTTTGACTTACTTTTCTTTTCGTGAGGAATACACCATATACACCACTTACTTATTTTTTATAGTATATCTACAGTCACATTCCAACATTATATCAGGATTCCTTTTCTCCATGGTATGAAAAGAATTACTTCATTGAGATTATGAATTAATTGTTACAAGTGTTATGGGACACTTTGGGATGTTTAATGATTAATTTCCAAAAACATACTATTAATGAAAATCATTGAAATCTCACTTCCTTTTGTGATTGTTAACATTATATTTGTAATAATAAATTTATTGTAATAAATTTACATTGTAAATTTCTTTGAATATCCATATTCTCACATAATGGATATTTTTATTTCCTAAAGCATATATCAGTTTGTATACAGGTTTCACATTGAAAATTATTTAATTAACTGGTCAATTATTTATATTTCATATGGTACATTATTAAATCGATTATTTGATAGGTGATGACTGTTTTGGATTAGTACGACATGGGTGGGTCCTAGTTATAATATCCCCTTGATTAATCTATATTCTTATTATTTTAATCAATTTCCCAAATCATATGGGATTTTATGCTACAATTTTTAATCCATATTGTGAAAGGTCATGATCGTAAAGGTACCATGTACCTAAGAAAGAAGGTGTGAAATAATTAATTATTTCCATAATTTATATTCAGTTATTATTCATTCTGGATATTTGGAATCGAAATATCTATGGATAAATTTCCTTATCATTCAGTTATTATTTATCTGTGAGATTTTATGTCGACATATCTATAGATAAATTTCATTCTCAGTTTATTGGTTTAGATGGGATGAGATTAAGTTTTGTTACCTCTCCAGATTGATATTTGAAAATGTATTAATTTTAATGGCATGTGTTTTTAGTTGTTTTACATGAAATGTAAATTTATTCATATTGATTAAATATTGATTCTATTTTACATAACCTTATAGATAATTTGAGCTCACAGATATTAAGTTTACTTTACACATGTTATGAAGATGATATCATGGAATAATCAGAAAAGTATGTATTTTATTTAATTTTATTATGTTTCAAGTTTGTATTTATATTTACCATGTATTATGGGTACCATGTATATAATATCGCATTGCAAGAATACTAAACTAATCCATCCATGAGGAATTGATTAATTGTAATTAGGTCAATGTAATAAAGAAATGATCTGTCTTTGGGATTATGGGGTCATGGCATCATTGTTGGAATCAAAATAAGTTTATAAATAACCATGGAAACTAGATTTAGAAATATTAGATTAGATATTATAACCAAAAGGTATAATTTGAGGATGATTGAAGAAGATCATCCTAGAATTTTTGTATGCTAGATATTATGTGAGTGTTCCTAGAAATACATCCATGTATGAATACTAGAAGTGTACGTGGTTATATAATATATATAACTATGAGTAATAAATCTAACAAGGTGTTTATTTCCTAACATAGGGAAACCTAGTACATGACAATATGCCTTATTGAATAACTGGAACTAATATAAAACCATGTTTATCCAACTCTAGGGTTTTAACAACACTAGCTAAAAATGATATCAAATAACCCCTTTATAATTTCTAAAAAAAGATTTGGTTAAGGATGTGCCTCTATAAGTACTTTATTACAAGGACTGATAAATGGGGTCTCTTATCAGCTCTTGTATGAAAATCGACCATAGAGGGGTTTAATGAGTGATTTTTTAAAAAGATGATAAAATACCCCCCTTTATTAGCACTTTTTCCAAGATCTGATAAAAAATACTTCAAAATAAATTATATTTCATTAAAAATAATATATTTTTATATTTATATTGATATAAATATAATATATATTTTATGAAATATGTTTTAGATAATGTAAATTGACATTTTCACTTATATATATAAGATATTTAGTGGAAATAACTTAGAAAATAATAAAAAAATATTTTTAATTTAATATTTTCTTACTGTTACTAATAAATAGTCATTTAATATTAGTACGAAGACAAAGAAACAAATAATAATAAAAGATCTAAAATATGTTGAAAATTAAAATTAAACATCAAACAACTGTAACTTTTGAGCCATGTGTCTGTTTGAACTCTACCAAATACCAAATTGAATCCCACAATGAGATATACACCCTAAGTGACATAGATTAATCTCTAGGACAATTTTAAGGGAAAGATATTCCCAAATGGGCTCCAAAATAGAGTTTTTATTTGGTGTGCCCTAGTTTTTTATTATTCGATGGATGTTTAGGCTCCTTTATGGGGGTATTTTTACCCTTTTTAGTGCAGAATTTTTATATTCATAGTTGTCACATTCATATTGATATTAAAGTTTAGAAATTTTATCAATCTTCAATATTTTCATTTTTTTATTATCATATATATAACAATATATACAAATTGTTTTATGTATTCACCCATAAAAATTTAATTTTATAAATAAATAATGAAACATATTTACATATAAAATAAATTTATTAATATATTACTATATATAAATATATGGTTAAAAAATGTAATGAAATATATATAAATATATAGATATATCACAATATTTAGATCAAAATAGTATTGGGGAGTGGAAATGACTTTGATGTATATAATGGAATTCGTTCGAAACTCACTTGAGATAGGGGCATGCATGGGAGGGTGCAAGAATCACTGATAAAGTTGTTGTGGTGGAAAGAAATAATGAAGAAATTTGGGTGGGTCATAAGAAAAAAATTATATACCCATTATCATTGGGTGTTTTACCAGTGCTAAAAAACCTTATTAAATTACCCCTTTAACAGTGCTACAAATGTTGATAAAAGGGACCTCTAACTGTGCTAAAAAATAATTATAAAAGGAATATTTTAATAGTTCTTTTTTCAGCACTATTAAAGATGGACTTTAATAGTTATTTCTTAGAACTAATAAATGCATTTTCCCTTTAACTACGCCCAAATGTTTTGTGCTTTTTAGAACTGATAAACGCTTATTCTAGAAATGTAAAAGGATATTTTTAGTAGTGTAGTTTTAGACTCCCAGGAGATACACATAAAATATTTACAATTTTCTTTACCTACCATTATGAATGATTTAAAAGAAAATATATACAAAAAATCCATGTTTTTTTACTAATATATTAGATATTCATAAATTTCATAATTTATGTTGTTATATATTTAGAGTTATACAAAGATCATAATTTAATGATCTAATTTAGTATATTATATTGTTTAGAAATTTAAATTTGAATGATTAATGGTATCAATACTCATGGAAAATGTAGTGATTTCCTTACTGAGTAATCAAATAAAGCTGGTATTGGGACTAATAATGTTGTATAAATATTAGGTAAACTTTATTATATTACGATAGTAACAATGTCCAGATTTAGCAACATGTTCTTTAATTAGATTCTCTGATTTTAGATCACTTTATGTAATGGAGGCCCCCATAATTTAGTGGGACTATTGATGTAATGGCAGCTGAGAAATGGATTAAGTATTTGGAAAAGATATTCATGGAATTAAGATGCAGTGAAAAGGAAAAGGTTACACAAGAAGTGTATTGTCTCTAAGGGGATGCAAATCAATGATGTTCCATGATCCAAAATACTAGGTATGAAGAAGAAATATAACTCATGGAATGGGACCTTTTAAGGAGGCATTCTTTAATAAATACTTCCCTAATGATCTATAAATTGAGACAAATAAGAAGTTCCTTAGCATTATAAAAAATAAAAAAGAGAGTGTTTCAGAGTATGAAGCTACCTTTACAAGGATAGAAAGGTATGCTATGGATTATATATGCAACACAAAGTGAATGATCAGACACTACTTTGAAGGACTTCTTTCATGTCTCTAAAGGGAACTAGTTTTAAATAATTATTCATCCTATGAAGTGATAGATTTATTTTACATCAAGATAGAGAGGGAATTTTTAATAATAAATATATTCATGGGAAACAAAAAGAATATTATTTCTTCTAAACACCACAAAATAGAGATTATTCCAAAGAATAAGAATGTCTAAAATGGTTTTACAAATTATAATAACCGTGGAAATAATCACCTAGGTAAATTATTGAATGGATTGGGAAATTTTTATAAGATCAAAGGGTCACCATGAAAAACAATTGAAATTGAATAAGGAATTTGATATTATACAGTTTTAAAATTTAATGGATATGGGCCACTATAAAAATTAATGTCCTAATAATCTAGGAAATATTAATTCAAAGAAGATAAGGGATTAAGGTCAATCATATGTTATTAACACAAACGAAGAAGTATGATTAATTTTCTCTTATATTTTGATCTATAAAATGTGTTTTATAAGTATTATTTATGATGTTAACATAATTTTATTTATTAAATATATAAGGATTGTACTGTAAAAAAATTTCCTTACCAATTTGAGATCATATGTTGAATGGTACTATGAATTTTTCAATAGAAAGTTAAAATATCTGGAAAAAACCTTATCGAGTGAAAGATAACCCTTAATATGTTCCTAATGATGAGATAATAATGAATAAATGATTGATTTGGATAATTTATTAATACCTTAATGACTTTTTTAAAAAGTGTTTTATGATATCATTGATAGAGTTTACAACACTTTTGGGTTTAAATAATATATCAAATAAGATGTGTCTTACATATAGAACAAGGAAAAATACATATTTCTAATAAGTTTTTATGGTAATTTGAGTCATCAACAAATTTCAAGAGGATACATGATGACGTTATTCACAAGTTTGGAATGTGAACATGTAGATTTTATTTATAATTACTAACTATTAAATATATTTTCATCTTTCAAATTTAGTGACCTTTATTTCGATGTGTTGGATCATAATATGTTGGAATGGTTAACCATTTATAAAATTGTTTTTGTTGATCACCAGATGAGATTTTATAACTTAATGTCTTTCTTCACAATATGTTGTGTCATGTGCTAAGAGTTGAAGTACAAATATATCAATGAATAATAAATGTATTAGATTATGTTTATGGGAACAAATATTTATGTATATTCTTATAGATTATGTTTATGGGAACAAATATTTACGTATATTCTTATAGAGTTAAATAATTTTTAAACTATAGAAAAATGGATTTGAAAAAAAAGTGATATCCTACTATCAACAATTTTGATGATATCAATGACCTTTACTAACACCTATGGTTTATGGTTTCTTGGACAAAAACATTCATCTGAACATGTTCTCTAGCACTGTTTATCAAAACGTGATTATTGGGATATTTCTTCCATATCCATGTTTCCATTTCCCACGTATGTTCGTCTAATTGGGATCTTGTTTTCATGAATGTAGAACTTTACTTTATCTCCTATCAAGAATAGGTGGTATTAAATATTTTTACAATGAAGGTATTTCAAAAATGTTTTTTTCAACTTCCCATATTACTGAGATCATGTTTAAATTTTGAGGATGTAATTTAATTAATGTGAGGATAATGTAACACCCATAAATTCCAAATTAAGAACCTTATATTCAATAATACACATGGAACGCGATAGCTAGGGAATAAAGGGATATAATTACATGATAATTTATAATATATTTACTATTTGAAATAGATTTTTTTATTTCGAAATTCACAAAACACTGAGTTAGCATGTGTTACACACAAGAGAAGCCTTCTTTTATGGCTTGTGTTACACTGGAAACCCGGTTTTTCCAAATAATAATATGTTATTAAAATATTAGTATTTAATATAATAAGATATGAAAAATACGTTATGAATTGTATTAACAAAAATATGAAAAAATATAGTTTATACAATTATTAAATGACTACATTGGTTACAAATTAATGAAAATCACAAATAATAACCAAGTAGACATAAAAGAAATATTATTATTTTTATGCTTTTAAAGGGGTTTTATCTTAATAAACCCAATTAAATAAAATATATAAAATATATTATATTAATTTATATGATATATATTCAATCAATTCTTTTTATATTCATCTACTAGGTTTGATATGCATAAGATAAGAACAAACCCTATTTTACACATAAAAACCTCTATTTTTATAAAGGCAAGTTTACTACCTTTTAATGGTGAACCCATTTAAGATATTAAGTTTAAAAAATTAATTGATTTAATATTTCAAAATAAATTTCATATTTTAATGTGAAAAAACAATTATTTTGATATGGTGAATTTTAGATATTTTTCTGAAACATTTCATTTTTTAATGAATAATTAAAAATAATGAAATTTAGTCAAAACTACATTTTCATATAATATATTTATAAGCATAAATTATAGCAATAATTGTTTTTAAATATAAATTATATAAATATATTTTTAATAAATAACTTTTATTTCATTGGAATCAATTTCACTTTGAATCTTATTATAAAACATAGAAAACTCTAGGATGTTTTTACTTTAAAAACATGGTTTCTCATCCCCTCTATGAGATTAAATTTAAATTAATATCTGGAATTTTGTATTTTGAATATTGAAAAACGGAATATATATTTGTAATCATAATAATTTATAATTTCATATAATACTAAATTTGTTTTTTGATTAAAAGGATTACTGAAAGTAATTAAAACTAATTACAATTATTAAAGTAAAATCAAGGATAATAAATGGGATAAATCTTTAACTTAGGGGACCAAATGACCTTGAATTTTGTACAACAACCATTCAATATTCACATAAAATCCATAAAACTTCAATTATATAGTTTTTTTTGTTTTTTTATGACGTTTTAGGTAAGAAAATGTGTGCACCTAACTTGTTTCCAAAAATAATAAGTGAGTCCTTTCCTTCCTTATAAAAGGCCCCCACCTGTCCCCATTACTCACACCTTAAAAATCACATAGGTTAGTACAAAATATGACCAAATAGCTTCCTATAATTACTCCCTTATATCTTTAACTCTAACTTTGGGGAAAATACTTCCAAAAATACTTTTTGAATAAACCAAAATAAGTTACCTGATTAAAAGTTAACACCTTCTCTCAAGATTTTTAGTATCATTTCCATTCATAACTCCATGTACTCTTCTTATTCTATTATTAAAAATACAAACGTTTCATCAATATAATAGGATGTTTTTTAATTCTTTGAACTGAACTTACACACACCTATATCTAATTGGTAATGAACATACTGTTTCTATATACGACCAACTACTGCCTCACGAAATGATGATTGTTCAATTTTCTGTTACCCCCTATCATGATGGTCAATATTATGATAAATATGTTTACATATGATATATTTGATAATAATATTGTCTTTATTGTACATAAATTATCATTTACTTCACACCTTTATGGTTTCCATCTTGTGTAAATATGAAAATTTTGTTTGATGAACTGTGGACTACACCCCCCTCAAAGCGATATGACTCATTCAAGACATACATATAAAGTATAAAGGATGGTTTCAATAAACCTATGTAACATATACAAATTTTATATGATACTATAATTATAATATAAATATATATCAATTAATTTTAACTCTTTTTAAATAACAAATAAATGAAAGTATTGTTCATGCACACGTACGACCTACCATCCTAATGAAGAGTGCACTTCATTCCTTATATCCAAACAATATAGATTATCCTAAATGAATATGTAATGGATATATATGGTAATTAAATCATGGTTAAATTATTGAGATGATTAAATAATTATCTATGTAATATTAACAACATGTGAAAAGTCAAAACATAATTAAGAAAACGAGGCAATTAACACTTGAAATAGTTAAAATAATGAAAGAGTATTAATGAACAGTTAATAAAATATGATACAGAATTAATATATGATTATATAAACATGATTATGGTTATGGTATAAGTTAGTTACATATTTAAATCCATTATACAAGATGATAAAGACCACACAACAAGTTTAAGGCTAAGGTAAGGAATGTGTGTCTTCCTTTTCTTTTCGTGGGGCATACACCACATACACCACTTACCTCTTTTTTATAGTATATCAAATTCCCCATTTATAAATTATATAATTAATCGATTTTATTAATGGTATGAAATAATTTTCTTCTATGGATTATGAAATAAATGATTCAATTGGAATGGGACACTTTTGGATGTTTAGTGATTAAATTATTAAAATATATTGTTATTGATTATTATTGAAATAAAACTTTATTTTGTGATTGTTAGCTTTCTCATGGAAAAAATTACTTTATTGAAATAACGTTTCATATTAATTACCATGAATATCCATATTCTCACAAAATGGATATTATTATTTTCTAACCCATATATCATTTTACGTATGGTGTTAACTTTGATAGTTACTTGATTAACTAGAAATTTGTTGATATTTGATAAGGAAAATTATTAAATCTATTATTCGATAGATGAAAAATGTTTTGGAATGGTATGACATGGTTGGAGACCTATTATATATAGAACCTCGATGCATCAATAGTCTCATGAGATGAATCACTCTGCCAAATCAGATCAGTTTTTATTTTATATTTTATAAATCATCATGTGAAAGGTCTTAATAGTAAAGGTACCATACACCAAGGAAACATGGTGTCTAATAATTAATCATTTCCATCTTTTAGATTCAGTTATTATTCATCTATGAGATTTTTCATTGAGATATACAGGGAAACATTGCATCTTCATTCAATTATTATTTATCCATGAGATTCTGCGTCGACATATCTATGGATAAATTTCATTCCCAGTTTATTGATTTAGATGAAATGAGTATTAGTTTAATACCTTGACATATTGATATTTCCTTATCTATTTATTTTAATGTCTTGTGTTTTTAGTTATTTACCGTTCCATGTTAATTAATTTCTATTGACTCATTATTGTTTATACATTACTTACCATTACTATGCATTTGAACCCAGCTTTATTATTTATCCTTTTACCAGGGTATGAATAAGAAATCATTAAATAAGAATTCAAGGATGCATTTTATTTTATTTTATTATGTATCATGTTTATTTTCATATTTCCCATTGTATTATGGGTATCATGTGTGTAATTTGGATTTCCAAGACTCCTCAACTGATCATTCCTTCGGTATTTGATTCTTTCTAATCAAGTCAATGTAACAAAGAAATGCATCAGCTCAGGGTTTATAGGGTCGGATTGTTATAATATGGTCCAAATAAACTCATCCAATATGATGTAAACATGTTTTAAGGTAATTTTAACCCTTATATCGTTATTTTAACCCCTCATTCTTCCTTTTTTTATTCCTAATCGTGGTAAAATAAGTTCAGTAATTAAGGGTTATAACATTATTTATAATGTTGAAAATGGTTCATAAATGGAAAATGAGTGACGTTTTTGGCAATTTTCCATTCCACATGTCCATTTCATGATTTTTATGATTTTTAAATAATTTAATAACATATTATAAAACATAAAATATCATTAATATCATTTTTTGGGAATATTCCTTTAATTTCACTTTAATGTTTGGAAGAAGCCAATATATTTCGAATCTAGACCATTTCACAATAAATTATACTCTATAAGTTCACATTAAATTTGTGGCATGCAAAAATTATTCAAATTTTTTTTTAATGTTTTTAAAATTATTATGTAAATTTTTATACTACTTCCACAAGAACTATGGTGTCATTATGTAATCATTTATGGTAATTATATTATCACTAAAAATTATAAATATATTAATATCATAAAAATAGTTTATTAATTTTTAATATACAAAATTTATTACTAACTAGAACATATTTTTATCCCCAAAAAAATATATTAGAGTTTTTAAAAGGGAAAGGAGTGACATTTTTTATTTTTCACTACATAAAATAATATATATTTCATTATCAATAAATAAAGGAAAAAAATTTACATAACATTGAATCGTGGATGTTGATAGAATAACCCCAGTCATAAATTATATTAAAGTAAAATTTTGGAGTTATTTTAAATTCTTATCCAATAGTTTTAACCTAGATATACCTATTTTAACCTTAATGAGGTGGAAAATATTAACTAGCAGTACTATTCATAATGAAAAAAATAAAAGGGAAATATTTAAAAAATATTAATATACTAATAAAAGAATATGGAATCCATTTTTATGAATAATTTTTTATAATTGGGTTGAATTAGTTTTAGTATAAATACCTTAAACACAAGGAAAAATGATTTTTCAAAAAATGTGATTTTAAGGACAAGAATTTACTTATATCTACGTATTCAATATGATAATTCAAATGGACATATTGAGATTATATTAACCACAATTTATTATAAATCAATTAAAAACGAAATATAGAATATATTGATACTTTCATGATTTCATGATGTAACAAATGGAAATGACTGCATTTGAAAACATGTATTTTCACTATTCACTAAAAAATTAGTCATTTCAAAAAAATCTAACATTTCAACCTATGTTATTTTTTATATGCCAATTCCCAGAAATAATTTTTGTTTCATTAATTAAAATTATAAAATTTTCATAAAATGATTTTAATTTCCATTGTTAAAATGAAATTAAAATCATTTTTGATATATAAAATGATTTCCCTAAAATTAGATTTTTTATTTCTTAATAATTAATCATAAAAATTCTATTTTTAGGACAATTATACATATATATCATAATGTTATTACTCATGTTCATACCCTCCAATTAATTACTATGTAATATTGGTCACATTTAAAAAATAATATATTTATTGTATTGTGAAAATTTCTTAAATATTACTGTTGAATGTTATGAAATATACAGAACATCATTTTCCATTAAACTAATTTTTATGGATGTTACAATTTTCCATTATATAAAAATTCTAGTATAATTTTGTTTACGAAATTAATTTATGTTCAAAAAATTTATTAAAAAAATTTTCTAAAAAAATTAATCTTCCATGGCTTTCCTATCTAAATAAATATTGAACATTTCAATAACTTATTTTTTATAATATTTAAAAATCATGAAAAAATAATAATAAATATTTATTTTTAGAATATTTTTAATAAATAATTGGATAAAAATTAATAAAACAACATTGTAAAATAAGCTTGATACAAAGTACAATTTCGTTATGTAATTAAATCATATCAATACTTAAATATGTTCTTTGAGTAATAATATGATATGTAATAAATTAAAATATCATTTTTATATTTTTATTCAATAATTAAATATTATTTTTATTATCATTTCCATATTCATGCATAATATATTTTATTTTTCTTTTTTATTTAAAAATAAAATTTTAATACATTAATAAAATTTACTTAAAGGAATAAATTATACATCAATTTTAAAAATTATACAAACAATGAATTATGCAATTTAGGTTTAATAAAAAAGATAGAAAATAATGTTTTTGAAATATATGGTCCATTACACATGGTATGAAATAATTCATAGGTTCATATGGGAATTACACTATCAACTTTTGTATATATTCAAGTAGAGGAATTGATTCTTTTATTTTAATAACATACTCACCCATGATATGCTTAATTATTAATTCTGAATTGACATTTATGATTAGATGGACCATGGGTATATGTAGGGATATCACTAAGAATGTAATGGGTGCTTTGTATTATAATTTTTTATATGTATACCATCCAGAAAATAAGAATGAATATTGTAGAATAGTCTTTACTAGGGAGAGGAGGAAAAATACCAAGAAACCCCAATTATGCTTCAAATTTCTAATTCTTCCACTTTTTGGGATCCTGTAGGCATCGTAAAAATACATATCCATTGTATTTGGATTTTTTTTGAAAATAGAAAATCCCCTCATAAGTGATTTATGTATTCATTTATTTAATTTATAGGGTAGGATGTGTTGTGAGAAATATTTCCAACACAAGCCCTTTAACTACCTTTTCTAAAACTAAATTAATGTCTAACTATTCTAGGATGACCACTCATTGTTCCAAAGATAATGTTAGCATTGGATTTATAAATATTAATTTGAGTTGATCAATATGAGTGACCATGTATACGCTATTATGATATAGGGAATGTATTAGTGTCTTTTCTAGAAATGTCATTGCTAGATAATTCTTCACGATTCCTATGTATTGGGTCTGTATATCCAGTAATGTTCAACATATATATTAGGGTCTATACTACTTCCCTGCAATTTTTTTCATATTTACAATGGGAATGAGTGACCATTCCGGGGCTATCAGAAGTGGAACCAATGGTCTCCCATCGATAAGCAGCATCAGAACCAAAGGGCATAAAAAATATTTCTTGATATGCTTGAAAACCATCTAGAATTATTCATATCACTGATATGTGAAATTTTGATGAACTATCATAGGACTAAATGAAACATTACATGATATGGAAGACTCTAAGGCCTCAACAATGCCTCCTCATACTCCATAGGCATATGACAATAGGCGACGCTGTAATCCATACAATATGTAGTTTATTCCCTAAAATCAGAGTCCAATAAAATGGAAATAAACCTAACAAAAACTCCCTTACAGACTTTATAGAATTCATAATAAATAATAGAAATATAATAATTCTAGAATAAATGTATATATATAAATTATATTCGAAAAATGGGTAAGATAAAAAAGGTCAACATCTATTCTCTCACTAGGATGATCGCCCATAATAAAAAATAAAGTGAAAATTACATACAACAGGCTTCACTATAATTTCCAAGACATACCACATATACAATATCCACATGGATTAACATAAAAAATTGACCCTAAGACTCCATGTGATCATTTTTTTCTTGATCATGTATTTTGGGGACTTTTCTCGGTAAACTGTGAAACTTATGATCAACCAGCAAGCATCAATAAGTTTTTTCACATGAATCATGGTACATGTGATGGGGTGAGAAATAAATATCCTTAGAAAACCATAAATAATCAATTTAAAATTAATTTCCATTACATTTTAATGCACATGTGCTATAACCAACCCAGTTAAAAACTTATAATAGCTAGAAATCAATAAACAGAGGCTAATGAAAATAAGATAAATAAAAAAATCAACCCAATATCTAAAGTGAAACCCAATATAAGTATACCCCCTTTATGGCCCTAGTCCGTGGATTTATAGCATGTGGATCTCCCAATCACAAAATATCACACAATAGGAACATGCTCAAGATCTACCCAAGAGCTCACAAACTAAATTGCATAAAATAAGGGATTTCAAATCATAATGGATAATCATAGGTTACCACAATAACAATATACATATCTTCAAGTCTATAAGACTCTAGTAGTATAATCCGAACCAGTGATAAGAACTCTACAAACAATGAGATAACACAACCAAACTTGATGGTCCTACTTAACTCACCATGGTCAATATAATAGTGTTGAGAATGGTATAAAGCTATAACACATGTTCTTTGAACCATCTAGAACCAAATACAATCAACCCCTAGCCGGAGAAAGACATTAACTAGCCTAGGTAGGGTACTCATCCATATCACCCATTAGCTCCCTTGAAAACCCAAAGGATAATCATTCAATTAATGAGATAACTAATTCAATATCAGGTCCAATTCCCAATCTTATGATTTCCCTGAGGACTCTTATTACTTTGAGTACCTGATACTGAATTGCCTCAACATACTCATCCATATTCAATAAAAACAAAGGTTGATAAAATCATGAACCCATCATTTATCACAAGAAAAATAAGATTAAACCAAAATTATTTGGGTTATAAAGTGATTATAAAGTAACCAAATAAGAAATAGAACTAAAACTCACTCTGGGACATTAAAAACTAGGGCTCTTATAGTCCCCAAACTCACATATAACTAAAAACACAGGCTAGACCCAATAAAAGAAATATCACTGGATTAATTAACACCTAATGTATCCATAGTCATTATCTCACCCACATTGGAATCTAAATGTGTACTAAAACACCCAACTAATCATTAATCATAAATCAACCCACGTAATCACATAAAATGGTTTTAAAGACCACCTCATGAATAAGATACAATACATGGGGAACATATAATGCTTCCAACCCCTTATTCAATCATGGTAAAAGGAAATAACCTCAAGTGTATCTGAAAAGCCTCCAACTAACCCTCAATAAATAAATTGGTTACAAAGGAATCAAAATTCATCGACACACCACAAGGTAATTCTCAACAGTCGACTATGAAGTTCACCAATCAATAGTAAAAAAACCCTCCCATAAGGAAATACCCAAGATTTCATTACACACATCCCAATATCAATGTAATGTCATGAATCTTTCCCATAATATTTTTGAAAATTATATGTGATTATTTCGTCACTAGGAACTGAGACGACAAGTGATTCTATGGCCTGGTGATCTCAGAATAAATGTTTGAAATTTTTTTAATATTATTTAATAAATCACACATGTGTGGTTTTGGTAGTTTTTAAATAGGTGATTGAATTAAAAAATTGAGGGAGTCATTGTGTCTGGAATGATGAAATTACTTAGGAAAAGATCTAACCTCAATTGGCATGGGTTGAGGGAAAAAGTTAATTTTTGGGCATTTTAAGGGAAAATAAAATAAACATTGAAAGTTTATTTTATTCTTTTATTCATTTCGCTGGGACACAACATCATGACAAAAATTTCATTTAATAAATGAAATAGAATAGCATCACTAAAAATGTGGCGTAACAGTAACATTGTTTCATTTTATAAATGAAACAGTGTAACGACGTAGAGACATAGTGTAACTAAAATGTTCAAACATGTTTCCACCATATAAATTTTTAACAGATATACGAGATTGTTTGAAGGATTTTGAAATCACTTGGAGGAATTTGAGGATTTGTGCTGGTGAATAATGAAACGAAGAAAACATTCTTTCCACCCTTCCACTTCAAATGATGTTTATCAATAACGGTAGGTTGTTGATCAAGGAGTGATGAATGATTGAGTGTGACTCATTTCTTCTTCAATGAAAGATCCAATATTTAGTAATGGGATATTTTTTAAATGATCATCCATTCCCTATTTTTCCATTATAAAAAAATGAATGCAGATAAACTCACTAACATGTTGATCCATGGGTCAATCATTCTTGTAGGTTTGGGAACTCATTTGTGGTGTTTGAAAATAGGGGATTAACATAGTGATACTTTAATGTCTCCCCTTTTATTTTTCTAACGCACTGAATGAAGTCCAAATGAAAAAGGCCTAATTTTGTTTCCATGGGTGTTCATTGTGATCTATTCTCCCTCGTACATTCTTCACTAATAGACCCCTATGGTCATGTTGGATTATCACCAATAGGTTATAAACATGGTCGGACACCTAGATCGAAGACAAGAAGGCATGGAGCACACAGTAGTGTGCATGGGCGATGGAATAGGCCCCCATGACACCAGCCATAGGGCTGTGGATAAGGACCACTGGAAATAGCTAATAGAGGTCTAGGTAGATGTGGTAACCATTCCGTGTCACACGTTTTGAGGTCCGTTGTCATGCTGGACCACGGGTTGGATTGGTAATGTTATTGCACTGCACCTTAGATAGAACATACTGGTTTTCATGTGTCGGCATGGTGTGATATGTGGTCCAGCCTCAGGCCGGGCCAAGCAAGCCAGTTCGACCTGGCATGTTGGGTCGGCCAACCGGGTCAAACCAAACCCCGAACCAACCATCCCCTTTTCACAAAAAGTCTAATAACATCAAAACCATTTTAACTATTGAAGAGAATTTTGTGGAGTTGGGACCATCCTGATGAGGCAGTCATTTTGATAAAATCTAAAAAGACTTTTGTGGATGTTGAGGTATTAACTATGGATTGAGGAGTAGAATCTCACAGAAACAAGCATGCTATGATTGGGTCTAAGTTACCCAGCTATCCCAAGTTATGATTGGGTCTAAGTGACCAAGATTTACCTAGTGATGAGTGGGTCTAATAGACCTAGCTAGATCATGTGATTATTAGGAATAAGTATCCCATATAGCCCAGGTGATGAGTCAGTCTAAGTGAAAAAATCTCCCAAGTGATGATTGGGTCTAAGTGACCTAGCTGGACAAAGGGATGAGATGGTCTAGGTGACCCAGTAGACCTAAGAAATCATCAGGGATGATTTCATCCATAGTACAAGGTGTTGAGGGTTACAATTATTAGACTATATTTAAATTAATTATATTATATCGCTGTTATGTTACTATAATCATGTGTACCTTTCTTTGTGGTATTAAATTTTTTTCATTGAAGTCCTTACTGAGTGTTGTGTTACTCTCCCCTACATGGGCTCCAGCTGCACATGTCATGGTTTGTAAAGACAATCAATGCTTCAACAAAGAATTTGGTGGGCTAGGACCAGAAGCTATCTAGGGAGTTCCGATAGATGAGGCATACATCTACAAATTCAGAAGGATACACCATAACCTACCATTAATGTAGGGATTACCACAGATGGACTTTTGGAGTTGTACTTTTATTTTGTTGTGCTTGTATTCTAGCCCCTTTACATTCAGTTTTTATTACTATTACTCTTAATAGTTGTATCAGTGTCATTATTTTTTTTCTTTTTAGTTTTCTGGGATGGGGATGTGTGTGTATAACGTGCATGTGTACATGTACTCAAGAAAATTCCTCCCACTCATGGGATAATTCCTTTGTCTCTAGTCACCTTCCCCTGGCCATCAAAAGGCGGGTTTGGGGTAGTTATGGAATGAGCCTCAGTGGATGGATTGTTACATAGTTGTATCAGAGGGAGGTTGGTTCTTACTTAATGAATAGTAATATGTGGTTTTGTTGTAGGGAAATAGTGTAGAATGTTTTGAGATCGACATTCAGACTACAGGTGTCTTATGTTGGTGTAGTAGTTGATGTACCCATACACCTAGACCGTAAATTCTGCATTTTGACTCAGTATATGAAAACACTATTTTCATGCATCATATGGGAGGAGAGGGGCACCTTTGGAATAACTAAAAATATTATTTTATTATAAATCCAAATTCGTTTTTAAATAGCTACAAATTGATTTATTTCGAAGATAAGGTGGGGATGGGTCGAAATCCTCTCATCCAATAGAATTTAGACAAGTTTGGGTTCCTATTTTAACCTTATCATTTATATTTAACATTAAGTTAGATAATTTTACTTTTACCGTGTCTTTTGTGTTCTTACACTATAAGGTTAATTAACTTACTATAACAAGCCAAACGAATACCAAGTTGTTTATTATTAATATATATAACATTATCTAAGTCATTTTGCCAAACCATATATTTTTAGGAATAAAATAACAACTAATAATATAATATTTGTTTTAATACATATTTTATGTCAATTTTGACACTATTTAGTAATTGATTTTTGTAAAAATCATAAAAGACTGATTACTTCAAAAAAAGTTAATTAACACAATAATAAAATGCCATATTAACTTATAAAATTAGTGTAATTCATAAAAAGTCTCAAATTACATTTATTTGGGTATTTATAACATCAATTATGTCAATATTTCATTAATAAGATAATTACTGCATCATCTTTGTGTCATAAATAAATTAAATTATTTAATGTCTAAAAATTTCAAATAAAATACCATTATGTAGAAAATCGTTTTATATTTCTAATGAATATTTATAGTCGAATTTATCTTATGTATAACCCTATATTAAAAATGATATACTTATTAAACATTGATTTAAACTATTTTAACCCTTCTTTAAATAAATTAATAATAAATTTCCTAATCTAATCCAAGTGGGCCTAAATGGTACTATTTTATTCCTAAGGTTTTTTGTGGTCGAATTACACATATCCAATAGAATTAGAACATGTGTTAGGGTAATAATAATATCATTCTTACCCTTAATTACCCTATTTACTTTTAACCGTGGTAAAAAAAAGTAAAAAGTTACTATTCACAAAAAATTATTTTCATCTCATTGAACCACAATTTACATACTGACATCAACCGTATCTCTAGAATTTTTGAAATTCCACTCACAGAAGTGGTAAAATTATGTTTTATGAAAAATTCATTTTTTAACTACTACTCAGTTGTTTCACTATTCATCAAACAATGAAAGTTTCCAGAAAAATACCAAAAATTAGGCCTAAGCTATATGTGATATTATGAATTCAAAAATTAATCCTATTTTACCAAATTCAAAACATATCAGTTGAATTAATTAATATAAAAAAAATTCTCGTCGTCAAAACAAATAGCGTGTTCTTAAGAGATAATAACTATCAAAAGATTGACATTTGTTTATGTCTGGTTTAAATGTAAAATTACATCCAATGACCAACATTGTATTAAATTGTAAAAATATATTCTAAATATACTTTAAAACCACTGAAATTAATAATTTATCACTATTGATTATTTCTATTAAAAAGGTTGTTTTTAATTAAAATTTAGTAATTTTCACTATTCATCAGAAAATGAAAGTTATCTGAAAAGGACCAAAATTTCACCCAAAGCTAATTTTGATATTCCGAATCCAAAATTGAAGTCCATTTTGAAAAATAAAATTTAAAAAATTTAAAAAAGTGGTTATTACTATTCATAGTGGCTAGTTTTAATAATATTTTAATAGCATATCATTGTTTAGCGAAGCTCGGTATTGCGTACAACACACGCTATCGCGGAAGGTCGCGCTTGTGTGTAATGCAAGCCAAGTCAGGGTTGCATGTTGTGCAAGATTCCTTTGTTGTTTCGTATAACATAATACAACCATATTTCTTTAAACATTTAATATATATATATATATATACTCAATGTTCTATAGAATAAACATTATTGAAATTGTGTGTAACACGATCCAAGAATAGTTTTGCATATAATGCAATCTAACATGGTGTGGCGTATAGCACAAGGTAATCTTGGTGTAGAATACAACACAAGACATTAATGAAATGAAAAGAATATTTTCATAAAATCACTGGGTGTTACATTCTACCCCCCTTAAAATGAATTTCTCCCTCGAAATTCGTCGGGGTTATAAATGGTTTACTACTGGAATCATCCTAGAGGTTCTGGTATTCCTCAAAGACCAATAGAATTTAGACAAGTTTGGGTTCCTATTTTAACCTTATCATTTATATTTAACATTAAGTTAGATAATTTTACTTTTACCGTGTCTTTTGTGTTCTTACACTATAAGGTTAATTAACATACTATAACAAGCCAAACGAATACCAAGTTGTTTATTATTAATATATATAACATTATCTAAGTCATTTTGCCAAACCATATATTATTAGGAATAAAATAACAACTAATAATATAATATTTGTTTTAATACATATTTTATGTCAATTTTGACACTATTTAGTAATTGATTTTTGTAAAAATCATAAAAGACTGATTAGTTCAAAAAAAGTTAATTAAATCAATAATAAAATGCCATATTAACTTAGAAAATTAGTGTAATTCATAAAAAGTCTCATATTACATTTATTTGGGTATTTATAACATCAATTATGTCAATATTTCATTAATAAGATAATTACTGCATCATCTTTGTGTCATAAATAAATTAAATTATTTAATGTCTAAAAATTTCAAATAAAATACCATTATGTAGTAAATCGTTTTATATTTCTAATGAATATTTATAGTCGAATTTATCTTATGTATAACCCTATATTAAAAATGATATACTTATTAAACATTGATTTTAACTATTTTAACCCTTCTTTAAATAAATTAATAATAAATGTCCTAATCTAATCCAAGTGGGCCTAAATGGTACTATTTTATTCATAAGGTTTTTTTGTGGTCGAATTACACATATCCAATAGAATTAGAACATGTGTTAGGGTAATAATAATATCATTCTTACCCTTAATTACCCTATTTACTTTTAACTGTGGTAAAAAAAAGTTAAAAGTTACTATTCACAAAAAATTATTTTCATCTCATTGAACCACAATTTACTTACTGACATCATCCGTATATCTAGAATTTTTGAAATTCCACTCACAGAAGTGGTAAAATTATGTTTTATGAAAAATTCATTTTTTAACTACTAATCAGTTGTTTCACTATTCATCAAACAATGAAAGTTTCCAGAAAAATACCAAAAATTAGGCCTAAGCTAAATGTGATATTATGAATTCAAAAATTATGTCTATTTTACCAAATTCAAAACATATCAGTTGAATTAATTAATATAAAAAAATTCTCGTCGTCAAAACAAATAGCATGTTCTTAAGAGATAATAACTATCAAAAGATTGACATTTGATTATGTCTGGTTTAAATGTAAAATTACATCCAATGACCATCATTGTATTAAATTGTAAAAATATATTCTAAATATACTTTAAAACCACTGAAATTAATAATTTATCACTATTAATTATTTCTATTAAAAAGGTTGTTTTTAATTAAAATTTAGTAATTTTCACTATTCATCAGAAAATGAATGTTATCCGAAAAGGACCAAAATTTCACCCAAAGCTAATTTTGATATTCCGAATCCAAAATTGAAGTCCATTTTGAAAAATAAAATTTAAAAAATTTTAAAAAGTGGTTATTACTATTCATAATGGCTAGTTTTAAAAATATTTTAATAGCATATCATTGTTTAGCGAAGCTCGGTATTGTGTACAACACACGCTATCGCGGAAGGTCGCGCTTCTGTGTAATGCAAGCCAAGTCAGGGTTGCATGTTTTGCAAGAATCCTTTGTTGTTTCGTATAACATAATACAACCATATTTCTTTATACATTTAATATATATATATATATATACTCAATGTTGTGTAGAATAACCATTATCGAAATTGTGTGTAACACGATCCAGGAATAGTGTTGCATATACTGCAATATAACATGGTGTGGCGTATAGCGCAAGGTAATCTTAGTGTAGCATACAACACAAGAAATTAATGAAATGAAAAGAATATTTTCATAAAAGCACGGGGTGTTACATTCTACCCCCCTTAAAATGAATTTCTCCCTCGAAATTCGTTGGGGTTATAAATGGTTTACTACTCGAAAGTTTGTTTAATAGAAACCCACATCGTAAAAAGGAATACCCAAACTTGGCTTTAAAAACTAAAGTATTAAATGTAACGGTTACCTAAATTAACTCATCACTGGGTTTCCACGTAGGAGAACATAGGTGAAAATATGGATATGGAAGAAAAATCTTACCATCAAGTTCTGATGGAGTGTGCTAGAGAACATGGATATGAGATAGCCAACAATCACAAAGCCATAGATTTGTGATGATCTAAGGTACCATCTGATTCATCAGATATAAGGGCACTAGGATAACATTTTTGGTTTTCAAGATCATTTCCCTAAAGTTGGTGAATTATAAGAAATACATACATGATTTTGGTACAATTTCACTGTTGTTCATGTTTTAAACAATTTCCACTTCATCTCTTAAAGAAATGAAGTTGAATTTGTTATTCAAGAAGTGTTAATAGATCATGTGATAGAATGATGGGTCATTCCATCTGTTTCAAAAAAAAGGTTAGAAAAAGTTATCTAATATACATAAGTCCATCTATGGTGAGGTTAATCGTATACGATTCCAAAAATGAACTTATACTTCATATATCATACCGCGTAATAAACTAAAACTAGTTTCTACTAACCAGGGACTTCTTGTAGGCCAGTGGTAGGTGATAAAGGCCAGTCACACTTCGGTTGTGGGTTCGATTCCCACAGCCTTGTCCGACGCAATGGGATGTCACCCATCCCGCAGGTTGTCCTTTTCCTAAAGCTATATTAGTATAACATCCCATTAATAATATCGAAAAAAGTTCTATCCTAACTTATGTCCAACATAATACATTCCAATATATAGTCTTATCTAAAATACTTTGGTCCAAGCTCATAGTATAAAGCAAATTATTACTTGAAAGTCACATAACAATCACATTAATGCCATCATTTATCCCCCATATATCATAACATATATCTTGTTGGTCAAATTACAAACATGTGAATACCTTAATCGTGTATTCTCTTGAAGAATGAATACCTATTAATTGAACCATAGTGAAAACATAAATGTAGTCAAAAGTTAACTCTTTCCACATACCAAAATCCAAAAATTTTATATACTCAAACCATGATATAACCTTCTCCTTATATCAGTCATGAGCTCATGAATACGGTCAACCATTTCATTTTCTCATCTTCCTTTCATTATGCGCTTATCATCATATTTTTCAAAAATATCTCAATCACATTCTATGGTTACCGGTACCATTGAAAATCACAATATACCAATACATAAATATTCAAATATTCCACGATACTATATACAACATTATTTTGGAATCCCATTACATAAAAACTTAATCATTCCACCACATCGTTGTCATATTCAACATCGCCAATAGTGATCGCATGTGACTTCCCTTTATCCGTTTCCTTAAGTGGTTGCTCATGTCGATCATCACTAACCCTTGGATTAGGGAATTTATTAGCATAATGCCCCATTTCCTTGCACTTGAAGCATTGAAGTGTTAGAGGTGTGTTCTATACAGTCTTTTCATTATTCACATCATTAGAAACCCTTTTTCCATTACTTCGACACTCAGCTACTCGATGACCTTCTTTTCCACACGTAAAACATTTTCTTGTCCCTTTAAGACAATCTCCACCATGCTTCTTTCAACACTTTGAGCATAAGGAAACATTCATCATCTTTTCACCACTATTCTGAGATTTCTCCTTGAACTCCATCTTTCGTTTCTTTTCAAAACTATGAGATGGATAAGTAACACTTACTTACATTTCTACCTTGATAGAACAATGCACAATTTCTTCATAGCTACTGAAGTCTCTTATAGCTAATTCCCTTCGAAGATTTGGTTTTAATCCACTAAAGAATCGATCAACTTTACTTTCAGGTTGGATGATAAATCCATATGCATACCTTGCAAGACATGTAAAATTCGCTTCTTATATACCAATAGATTCATCATCCTTTTTCTTTAGTTCAAGAAACTCCTTCTCCATCTTTGTTCGAAGAATATGAGGGAATTACTTATTGAAAAATATTTTCTTGAACTCGTCCCATTCCATGGACTCAATTTCATCTCTTGGCCTCATATTCTTGATAAGATTCCACCATTGATCAATATCACCTTCCAAATGATACACTGCTAAGATGACATTATCATGTTCAGAACATTAAAGAACTGAAAATATCTTTTCAGTAGTACTGATCCATTGTTCAGCAACAAGTGGATCAGAAGACCCACTAAAAGAAGGTGGACGTTGCCTCATGAAGGACTCAATAGAATATTGTTCCATTCTCTGCTCATTTGGATGTCTAGAACGATTCAGAGCTTGTGTAAGTATAGAAATAAGAATTTTCACTCCTTCTCCCATAACATTTTTTTGTTCAGGAGGACAATCATTGCATTGTCCATTACATTGATCAACACGGTTCCTTCGGGTTCCAGCCATTGTCTAAAACCCAAAAATAATCGTGTGAGAGGTAAAAATCACAATAGGGAAAACAATATAATAAAGGGGGAGTACCTTCAGTATATAACATCTTAGGTTTAATTATAAGATGTTTAGCACAATTCTAGGACTATAACGTATACTTAACCTTAAGGACATCCCTAGACATACCTTAGAAATATCTATAGGGATCTCACTAAAGTTCTCGCATCCTAGTTTTCAGAGGTTGAATAAACATTTCCTATGATACCAACTGTAGTGACCCAAAGCTTGACGTACATGGACATTACATTACTTTTTCGGAATACTCAGTACATAACAAAAACGCACACACAAGGACTGTAATAGTTTAGTGTCTTTGGAAACTCATAATATAATCTTCTAATCGTGGTGAAAGATCTTCAACATCTATTATAAAGATCTTCTTTTTTTTACCTAAAAACTTTATTTATATCCTGGGGAAAAGAAAACATAAAAGGGTGAGCTCAAATGCTTATTAATGGTAAACAAAAGAAATAACAATCACATCATATTCATAAGAACATAACATTTTGGAAATCTTAACCTGCAAAAGAGATCATAATATCCTAACATGGGATAAATCAAAGTAGTGAAATGTAATCCCAATAATCATAACATAAAACATGAAACTTTGTGTCATACACACATAATCGTATAGAATCATTTCTTATTATTCAAGACTCATTGCCAAGACTATCTTAGTGGACAAAGTCCATTTTTGAACCGAGTTCACTCCTCGTTTCAGTCCAGTTTCACTGAACCGGTTTAACCTGCCATTCCAGACATGTCTATCTCATGAGATATAAAATCTTTACCCAATGCATTGGAGGGAGATATAGGTCCCACCCATCTCATAATTATACCATTCTTATGTGTGCCACAAAATCATAAACCATACATCATAGAATAACCCATGTAATAAAAATGGGAATCTTAAACATCGAGACATCATAAAACAATTCATATAAGATAAAGGAATTAATAAAAATAATTCCATCACAAAAAAATAAAATAAATGTAATAATAGGGATATAAAGATAACTCTTTATTATCTTATATGGAAAATAATTTTGATAAAACCCTTGAACTCCATTCTTGAGGAAAATATCCTTTCTACTTCAAAAACACTTTTCCTTAATTAACATGTCATACAATTCTAAACTAAAGGAAGTTGATTAAAAATAGACTTGAAAAATTTTAAAGGAAGATTCTTGGAAATAATGTTTTAAAAATCCATTCATTCCGTATAATTTAAAAAAATATTCTTCTCGTACTTTTGTCGGAAAAGTCAAAAAGCACCTCGTACGAAAAATGTCTAAAGATTCCTTTCATATCTTTTACTATAAACTCACCTAAGGGTAAAATAGGATTTAAAAAATTTTAGGTGGATGGAAATAATATTACATATTGAGGAAACATGGATATGGATGATAAAATACACCCCAGTAAATACCAAAGTATAAACAATCTCGGATAAAAATGAGATTATGTTATTTTCCCTTACCTTAGGTCTGATTTGCTTTGTAAGTGTCTAAACTTCATGTATAATGATTTAAATAATCTCATTGACTTATTCCAGAATCATACTCATTGTTATGATATCATATATGGTTCACTTATGTCTTTATATTACCCGTTCTTTTGTAAATTCCATGATAAAGCGGCGTTTTGGGTAAAATCATTTCATTTATCGTATGTGTTTTGACTTGTCATTCTTGATATTATTACTTATATCATGAATTACATAATTTCTGAATTTAAAACATGATTTTCATATATTAATCATATATATATATATATTATAGGTCGATAAGAGGAATGAAATACACCGTTCATGGAGACGGTAGGCCGTACGTACGCATGAACACTGTTTTCGTTTCCTTATTGAATTGAATGAAACTAAATTGACGACATACATATATATATACATATACATAAATACAGTAGCATTATTATGTCATATAATTCATGATTACTTATTATATATACTTTATAATCATTCATGAATGGTTAACGTGGAGAATGAATCTCATCGCGTCGTGGAGACGGTAGTCCGTACGTACGCACAAGTG
This sequence comes from Viscum album, assembly GCA_963277665.1. NCBI lineage: Eukaryota > Viridiplantae > Streptophyta > Magnoliopsida > Santalales > Viscaceae > Viscum > Viscum album. The sequence goes on along the minus strand of OY728165.1, from coordinate 1,532,590,901 downwards.
ATAATATCATTATCATGATCGTGGAATTGTATTTGAGTATATGTATACTATTTCAGAATCTAAATAACTTTACAATAATAATATATAGTTATTATGTACACCATTATACCCATCCAAGTAAGGTGGTGGTGGAAAATAGATTACACCACGGCGTGGAGACGGTATCCCGTACGTACGCACGTGCGGTGATTTCATTTTCCGTAAGATGGATAGATGGTGAAATAAGGTTGTTTAATACTTATAATAACATATCATTATATGATTTATACTGATGTTATTACTTCATAATCAAACAACCTAAGAAGAAGAAGTGGAAGAAGAAATAAAGTTGAAAGAATTGGTAACAGACATTACCTCTTCTTTGAAGCGCCTATTTGAGATCTCCTTTTAGGGAACTAAAATTGATCTTTGAGGAAGACCAGAACCTCTAGGATGTTTATAGGGAAGTGGAGAAGAGAATTTGGCAGGGTTTGGACGATCTTGAAGGCTCAAAGTGGTGCGAGGAGGAGAGGGAGGAGGTTCCCTTTTATAAGGGAGGAGAGGGGAACCTTTGGAATAACTAAAAATATTATTTTATTATAAAGACAAATTCGGTTTTAAATAGCTCCAAATTGATTTATTTAGAAGATAAGGCGGGGATGGGTCAAAATCCTCTCATCCAATAGAATTTAGACAAGTTTAGGGGCCTATTTTAACCTTATCATTTATATTTAACTTTAAGTTAGATAATTTTACTTTTACCTTGTCTTTTTGTGTTCTTACACTATAATGTTAATAAACATAGTATAACAAGCCAAACGAACCCCAAGTTGTTTATTATTAATATATATAACCTTATCTAAGTCATTTGGCAGAATCTTAGATTTTTAGGAATAAAATAACAATTAATAATATAATATTTGTTTTAAAAATTTATTTATGTCAATTTTGACACTATTTAGTAATTGATTTTTGTGAAAATCCCAACAGACTGATTAGTTCGAATTTTTTTTACATAAATCAATACTAACATGTCATAGGAACATATAAAATTAGTGTAATTCATACAAAGTCTCCAATTACATTTATTTGGGTATTTATAACATCAATTATGTCAATATTTCATTAATAAGATAATTACTGCATCATCTTTGTGTCATAAATAAATTAAATTATTTAATGTCTAAAAATTACAAATAAAATACCATTATGTAGGAAATATTTTTATCTTTCTAATGAATATTTATAGTTGAATTTATCTTATTTATATCCCTATTTTAAAAATGATATACTTATTAAACATTGATTTTAACTATTTTAACCCTTCTTTAAATAAATTAATAATAAATGTCCTAATCTAATCCAAGTGGGCCTAAATGGTAATATTTTATTCATGAGGTTGTTTTTTGTCAAATTACACTTATCCAATAGAATTAGGATATGTTTTAGGGTAATAATAATATCAATTTTACCCTTAATTACCCTATTTACTTTTAACTGTGGGAAAAAAAAGTAAAAAGTTTCTATTGACCAAAAATTATTTTCATCTCATTGAACCAAATTTCACATACTGACATCAACCGTGTTTCTAGGATTTTTTAAATTCCAGTCACAGAAGCGGTAAAATTATATTTTATGAAAAATTCATTTTTTTAACTACCACATAGTGGTTTCACTATTCATCAAAAAATGAAAGTTTCCAGAAAAATACCAAAAATTAGGCCTATGCTATATTTGATATTATGAATTCAAAAATGATGTCTATTTAACCAAATTCAATACATATCAGTTGCATTAGTTAATTTAAAAATTAATTCTCGTCGTCAAAACAAATAGCGTGTTTTTAAGAGATAATAACTATCAAAAGATTGACATTTGGTTATGTCTGGTTTAAATGTGAAATTACATCCAATGACCAACATTGTATTAAATTGTAAATATATATTATAAATATACTTCAAAACCACTCAAATTAATAATTTATGAATATTAATTATTTCGATTAAAAAGGTTTTTTTTAATTAAAATTTAGTAATTTTCACTATCCATCAGAAAATGAATGTTATCCGAAAAGTACCAAAATTTCACCCTAAGCTAATTTCGATATTCCGAATCCAAAAATGAAGACCATTTTGAAAAATAAAATTTACAAAATTTAAAAAAGGGGTTATTACTATTCATAACGGCTAGTTTTAATAATATTTTAATAGGATATCATTGTTTAGCGAAACTCGGTATTGCGTACAACACACGCTATGGCGGAAGGTCGTGCTTGCGTGTAATGCAATCCAAGTCAGGGTTGAATGTTGTGAAATAATCCATCGTTGTTTAGTATAACATAATCCAACCATATTTCATTTATACATTGAATATATATATATATATATATATATATTCAATGTTGCGTAGAATAACTATTATCAAAATTGTGTGTAACACGATCCAAGAATAGTGTTGGGTATACTGCAAGCTAATATGGTGTTGTGTATAGCACAAGTTAATCTTGCTGTAGCATACAACACAAGACATTAATGAAATTAAAATAATATTTTTCATAAAATCTTGGGGTGTTACATTAAGGATTCATATCAACCAGATGGTGATCTTAGTAGTGAGCCTTCTTTAGGGATCGGCAGGGAGACAATAAAGCATGACGTTCCAGACGCATGACAAGGTGACCCTCACCTAGACAGACTTTGAGTACTTCTTCAGGGAGGAGTTATTTATGGAAACGTTACACTATATGTGTATACATGATCTAATAAACCTATTATAGGGTAGCATGATATTGGCAGAGTACTCAGTGAGATTCAATGAGCACTCATTCTAGTCTAAAGACATGGTGCAAGACCCATTCATTAGGGGTCTGGTTTTTTAGAAGGGAATAAGCTGAGATATTAGGGAATCTATGATATCTCATAGAATCCATACTCATGCTTGTGTGCGAGAATGATCTATCCTCATGGAGAGATTCATGAAAGAGTAGTCTAAAATAGCAGGAGCTACTAATAGACAGCAAGTGGAGGAGTCTTCAACAGTGGGTAGAAGGAAGCTGACACATATACCCAATTAGGTCAATACATTCAGGGGACAACCTCAGTACACAAGGTCGGTGGTACGAGGCCCCTAGGGCATAGGGAGTTAGTATGGGATGTGGAAAGGCTAATCGTGTGGTGGGCAGGGACATATGGCATGTGATTTCCAAACATGTTATATAGACAATCATGAAATGGTCATGGAACCACCAAGGTTGAGAAAGAGGATCACGTAGGGTGGTCTGTAGGAAGGAAGAGATGGAAGTGAAATAGGCGATGTGGTAAGTGGTGGGAAGAGGTACTAAGTACTACCACCAACTCTACTAGGTGGTCCGAAATGGGCTCTAGGAGCTAGTGAATAGGGACAAGACCAGCTTCAGGCGATGGAGGATTACAACCCTAAAACTCCAAAGATTATTAAAGGTATTATTTTTGACTTATCCAACATAACTATACTTATTATAGACATTGTTTCCAAGAACTCTTTCCCTGCCACATACCATGTTCATATCACATAGATTTCAGTGGAGCCATTGGCTCGATCATTACTATTATAGACTCTTACTGGAGGGTATTCGAAGACCACAAACTAGTGCTGGTAGTGTGAGATTACTTGTGGAGGTGATAGCTTTAGTTGGGATCCCATAGTAGCAACATTGAGGCCTTAGGACATCATTTTGGGTATGGAATGGTTATCAACATTCCATTCTCATATTGATTATTTTAGGAATAATGTGTGGTGTTTCCATGGAGAAGGGACCAGGTTATCCATGTAAAGAAAAATAAGCTTGTAGAATAGGTTGGAATCACTTACAAGAGAGTGTAGTTGATCACCGACCAGCTAGCTAGCCTAACCCTCAGTGTGGTAGATGAGATAAGTCCTCAATTTCATGTAATGGTGGATCAGTTCGAGGATATATTCCTTAAATAATTTAATGTATTACCTCCTCATAGGGACGTCGATTTTAAAATTGACCTGTACCATGGGACGCTACCAATATCCACACCTTAAAATTAGATAGCTCAAATAGAAATTTCCTCAGTTGAGGGTACAACTATAGGACCAATAGAAGTAGGTCTTCATTAGGCCTAATGATTCACCTTGGTCGGACCCAATATTATTTTCCAAGAAGGAATATAGATGTCTGAGCTTTTGTGTGGACTATCGGTGCCTATATCAAGTGACCACAAAGATCAAATATCCAATTTTTAGGATCGATTACCTCATTGACTAGTTGAACGGAGGAAGGTGGACCTCAAAAGTAGACCTCAATTATGGCTATCATCATCTTTGTGCACTGGTTGAGGATATATGGAATCCAATAGTTTGATGTCGGTATGGGCACTATGAGTTCTTGGGGATTCTATTTGGAATCACCAATGCTCCCAAAGTGTTCATGGGACACATGAATATGATATTATAGCCTTACCTTGACTGATTAATTAGGGTCTTCATTGATGATATCCTGGTGTAATCAGGGTCAGAGGAGGATCACACAACACACATACAGATAGTCTTGGACACACTCTTAGAGAACCAACTTTATAGGAAACTCTCATAGTTTCTGTTCTGGATTCAGTAGGTCCACATTCTAGGACACGTCATTTCAGAGGCTAGAGTTACTATAGATTCATTGAAGATAGTGGAGTTTCTTATATTAGAGCCACCCAAGTGTGTGACTAAGCTGAGGAGTTTCTGGTCCTTGGAAGGGTACTATTGGAGGTTTGTTAGCAAATTTTATAGGGAAGAATAATCCTTACCATCTTTGACATAGAAGGTACAACCCTTTATTTGGATGAAGAAGTGCCAGTAGATTTTCCAGTAGCTGAGGAAGAGTCTGATGAGTGCCCCAATCTTGTGGATGCTAGAGTAGTGAATTGGGTATGTAGTGTTTTGCAACACATCAAAGACTAGACTGGGTTTTGACCCGAATTAGGGGAAAATGGTTATTGCCTACGGTTCACAACAGTTGAGGCAACATGACTAGAACTACACAACCGAAGACCATGATCTAGTAGAAGTGGTCGTCATTTTAAATATGTGGATACAATACATGATGTGTGAGTGGTTTACCATTTAATGAAATAACACAAGTCTTAGGTATATCTTCTCCCAAAAGGATGTGAACAAGTGGCAATGATGGTGGATAGATATCCTCCTAAATTAGAACATAGAGATAATATTTACTTCTGGGAATGGGAACATTGTGGAAGATGTGCTTAGTAGATGATCCAGGATATAGTTTCAGAGTTAGGTGTCAGAGAAGTTATCCACTATGTAGATATCATTAGTGGAGGGTGATGGGGAAACCATTCTTTATTCGATGGTTTTTTCTCCACCACTATTACAAAGAGTTAGGGAGAAAAATCATGGGGATGTCGACTACAATACATGATGTTCTCAGTTATTCACATGGAAATCCCCTCGTGTATATTTAATAGGAGGGGATCACATCAACTTTTTCAGGGGGTGTATAATTATACTAGTAACGCAACGCTGAGAGATGCGGTATAGTGCGAGTTAAAAACCTCCTCATTGGCGATGCATCCAGTGGTGGAAAAGATGTACCATGATATACGATGTTAGTTCTAGTGGATAGGGATGAAATGGATGTGGTCGATTTCATTTCTCGGTACCTCACTTGTCAGCATGTGATGGAAGAGAATCAGGGTACAATAGGATTGGCTCAACCACTTGAGGTACTAGAGTGGAAGTGGGATGGTATCTGGATGGACTTCGACATAAGTTTACCATGCATGTTCAGGGGGCTTGATACCATCTGGGTGATCATGGACTAACTCACCATGTCGGGCCACTTCCTACAGATTAGTGAGTTGGGTTCGGTAAAGATCTTGGGATGTCTTTGTATGCAAATGAATTTTGGCTTCACAGATTGCCTTTGACGATCGCGTTAGACTATGACACATTCTTTTTATCGTAGTTGTTGAAGGGATTGTAAAAGGTGTTTGGGACTCAGCTACACTTGAGCACATATTTTCTTCCCAAGATGGATGGTTAGATTTAGTGGATTGTCTGGATTTTAGAGGCTATGGTTTGTGATTGAATATTGGACTACAGTTTCATTTGGTAGAATCACCTTCCACTGGTGGAGTTCTCATAAAACAAGAGATACCTATCCTCCATATTTATAGAACCATTAAGGAACTATATGGGCGATAATGTAGACTATTATTATGGTGGAAAGACCTAGGGTAATTAGTACTTATGGGTATTGAGTTAGTATGGGAAACTATATAGAAGGTGCATATCACCAAAGAGAAGTTGAGGAGTACACATAGAAGGAAAAAATCTAATAATAATTGGAGACAGAGGCCCTTGGAGTCTAATAAGGGAGACCATGTATTCCTTTGGGTGTCACATCGACAGGGATTGTAGAGATTTGGTTAGGGCAGTATATTTTCTATGATATTTATTCACCCTTTCTAGATTCCAAACATAGATGGAGAGGTCGAATATTGACTAGACCTTCCCCCACATATTCACAAGGAGCCTGATTTCTTCCATGTGACATAACTACAGAGGTATGTCCATGATCCATAAAAAATAATCGACTAGGGTGAATTGGACATTGATGAAAGAGCGATGTTTATAGGGTTACCAGTGGAGAATGTGGATTGACGGTATGAGGTCAAACATGGCCAGTCGATTCCTATAGTGTGTGTTTAGTGGCAGCACAAGAATATCCAAGAGAGAACATGGGACCAGGAGGCTTAGATTTGTGTTTAGTATCCCCAATTGTATGTTTATCCCTTATTTTGGATTTTGAGAAAGTATATCCCTAAGGTGGGGATAATATAATGTCCTTGAAATTCCATGTAATATTTTTGAAAATTATATTGTATTATTTCAAGACCAGGCTCTGATATGGAACATGATTTCGAGGAACGGTGAACCCAAGATAAATGTTTGAGATTTTTTAATGTTATTTAATATAGAATGCGTTCACAGTTTTGGCAGTTTCTAAATGGGTCCTTAGATTAAAAATCTGAGGGTACTATTGTGTCTGGAACAATGACATTACTTATGAAAGGACCTATCCCCAACTAGCATGGGTCGAGGGAAAAATATATTTTTCTAGAATTTTAGGGGAAAATATAATAAAAATAGAAAGATTATTTTTTTCCTTACTTTGTTTCTCTATGATGGAACGTTGGGATGACTAATTCATTTAAAAAATGAAAAAATGTAGCGGATGAGAAACTGAAGCATAATAGTAATGTTATTTCATTTCAGAAATGAAACTACATAACGATATAGCGACTCCGTGTAACTAAAATGATGAAATTCATTTCATCCATTTAATTTTTTAAAAGAGATATGGGTTTATTGGAACAATTTTAGATTTTCTTTGAGTCTTTGGAGGATTTGCGCTAGCGAATAGTGACACAATGAACAATTTCAATCCTCCCATCCTGTTCAAAGGATCATCATTGATAATGGAAGGATGTGGATCAAGAAGACCAAAAAGATGACTTGTGACAACATTCTTCTTCGATGAAAGATTCAATATCTAGTAAGGTGACACTTTCTAAGTGATTATCCTTCCCCCATTATTCCATTATAAATGAACGAATGTGGATCATATCATAAACAAATTGTTCTGTAGGTGGACCATTCTTACGGGTTTGGGAACTCGTTTACGGGGTTAAAAGGGGGGATTAACATAGTGATCATTTGAATATCTCCGTTATAAATTTTCTAATGTAAAGAATAAAGGAAAAATGAACAAGGCCTATATTCTTTGCTCTAGGTGCTCTTGTGATGTCTTCTCCCTCATATGTTCTTCACCGACCGACCGACATGGTCACATCAGATTATTTTTTAGAGGTTCCGAATGTGGTCAGACCCCTAGATCCATGATGAGATAGATTGGAGAACATGAAAATGGGAATGACAACCCAGGGATCAAGATGATACATCCAAAGAAGATAATAGACCACCAGAGGGAGTTTGGTAGTCCACAGAAGAAACCGCTAACTCTAGTGGCACATCGCGACAACAAAGGTAGTGGTCCCTTCCACATTGGACATGGGTGGTGGATAGGGCCATCGTAAATGGATGAAGATGGAGTGGTAGGATGTGGAGGCCACACCACATCACACTACTAGAATTCCATGGTCTAGCTAGGGGGACGCATTCCAGAAGGACCGTGGTAGTGGACCTCAAGGTTACCCGTGTGGTGGATCAAAGATGCGACTGTGCTGCACCTCGGACAAAACAAACCAGCCCACACGAGCAAGCTGAGTTGGAAATGTGATCCGACCTCAAGTTGAGCTGAGTCAACCAAGTGGGTCAGTTCAGAAATGGAGGGTCTGGTCGAGTCGGGTCGGTCTAATCGGGTCTACTCGTAACTGGACCCAGGCCGCCCATTTTCACAAAAGACTCATAACATCTAAAACGTATGTCTGATTGACAAGGCATTTGCAGTTTTGGGACCCTCATGAATAGTTATTCCTTTTGATGTAATCTAAGAGGACTTTCATTTAAGTAGAGGTATGAATGATTGCTTGAGTATTGGACTCACATAGAATCAAGTTCTCTATGAGAGGGTCTATGTGACTGATATGGCCCATATGATGGTTTGTTCTATGTGATCGAGCTTACCCAAGTGATGAGTAGATTTATGTTCCCAAATGGCCCAAGTGATGAGTGTGTGTATGTGACCTAGCAAGCCAATGTTATGACCTAGAATAAGTGAACCAGCTGAACCAAGTGACGAGTAGGTCTAAGTGACCCAGCTGGCCTAACATGTCTTGGTGACCCGACAAACCAATGCACTCATCAGTGATGAGTGATTCAGTAGTACAAGATATTAACCATTAAAACTATTAGTATTTCATTATTTTAATTAGATAAAATATTATGGGATAATTGTACTTGTGTGTACCTTTATTTCCATTATTACATTTGGGTTTTGGGGTCTTTATTGAGTATTTTTTTACTCCCCAAGAATAGACTCCACCCTCACCTATTCTGTCCATTGAAGATAATAAACACTTTGATAGATACCATGGTGTTCTGGGACCAGGAGGTGCCTAGTTAGTTCCGATAGAAGAGTCTTACCACTATGAATTCATGTTACAACCCCATCATCTACCATTCATGTGGGGGTTTCCAATGAAAAACTTGAGGAGTTTTACTTGTCTTTTGATGGTCATATACATTGGCCCCTTTATGTTTAGTTTTTTTATTATTACTCTCAGTGGTTGTCTTAGTGGAATGCATGTTTTATTTTTAGTATTCTGGATGGGGATTTGTGTTTGTGTGTGGTGCATATATACAGTTACTCATTCAAATGCCTCTCAATTGTGAGATAATGCCTTCAACGCAATTCTCTAGCCCCTGTCTATCGGGAAGCATGATTGGGGTAGTCAAGACATGGTCTCCAGAGGATGGGTCATGATAATAAACCACTCCTAACCAAACCATATATATCATGTTACAATTAAATCTCAAAGGATATAACTAATCCATTACATAAACGATGGAATCTAAACCAATACAATCAATCATCAAATGACCTGCACGATGTAAAAGGGATTTCCAAAAATTTACATATAATATATAACTATATTTTTCCTTCTATTAACCATCCAAATATTTCCTAGAATATACCCACATGGAATTCTAAATCCAAGGATTCAACCCACACATGAACCTTCCATGGGTCTTATCCCACACCTTACACCTAGATGGATCTAAATCAAATTCCCAAGGGTAAACTCTTATCTATCCATAGTTGAATCAAGGAATCACAGTATAGAACCTATAAAAAAAATTCCCCATTGTAACATCCTATAGGGAAGGAAACACTAAAAAATGGTATTTCCCATGTCCACTAGTGTTTCAAGGACAGAGAAGGTACCTAAGATCATTCACATCCCTCCCTCTCTACACCTTATAAAATCACACTAGGTTTATACTCAAAAAAAATTAATGAAGAGATTCCTCTGAGCAATGTCCCATATTTGTGGCTTGTAGTACCAAATATACACCATTCGAATTCATAACAAATATCAAGGGCCTATCAAAAATCTAATAAAATATGTGAAATAATTAAATTATTATAAATTAGGGATACAACACAATATAAACTCTTGAACAACCTAATAGTGTAACTGCTTAATCATTATGCCTGAAACCACACTCTTCCAATAACATGACCATCTAAATCAATCCACTAATGTAATTCAATTAAATAAATCAAATAAAAATTAATTAATTAAATAACCATAATTGGACATAGGTCTTATAAAATCACCAAGAAGAATTAAACTTCTAAAACTATGACCAATAGTCAATAGATGTCCAAAATTACAACCTCGGTACCAGGCATGGAAAAATTCCAAACAAGTGAAAACCAAATAAATAGAAATTCCATTCAATTTTATTTGAAAATATGCAAAATTCATCTGCACTAATTCCTGCACTAAATGGAAAGGGAGGATAAAAAAAACCCCCAAAAATATGTCCTCTTTCCAATCAATGAGAAATCCCATCATTCTTCAACCAGTTCAATTATGATCCAGTGGAATCAAAACTCAAACCCTAAGTAAGAGATAAAAAAATTAAGGAAAACCAAATGTGGTGGAAAATTGTGGGAGGAGAGGAATATTCCTACATGAAATATATAAATAGTGCAACCAAAAACAACACTATATTTAAATGGGTCTAGGAGATGGAAGGGGGGAGACCCCTTGGTCTGTGTGTGCACAATGGAATAAGATGGGAGGGTACTTGATAAAAATACAAGAGGTTATTATAGTAATTTTCCACTTTAAAAGAAATCAAGAAGGTTTCATGGTTCGACTAAATGGAATTATAAACTATACGCTAACCGTGTACAAGAAAATTACTATATAATGACACATCACATAGTTTTGTCATAAGATTTACTATCCATGCATGAAACATGAAAAACAACCCTGTAACCCTTATCCAATATCTCATACACTTGATTCATGGTTATTCACTTTAACCTTCATGATTTGACATCAAATATGAACAATCCATTCCAATTATATAATACTAGAACAAAATAATTTAAAAATTACCAGGTCCTTATAGGGTTGTAAGGTTTTCACTAAGTCTTGAACCCCAAACCCTGAAACCTTCCAAAAATTCCAATTCACACCAAAATCATTTGTGATATTACCAATCACCCAACCTACATCATGGTCCATAAACCTCATCAATTTTTATTTCAAAAAAGTCTCTAAATCTCAAAATTTTAATTAGATCCAAATTCATTGATCAACCACTCTTCTAGAAAAAAAATTCAGTTTAAATTGTATTTTATAACCCAAAATGATGAGGATCATTATAAAATTTCAACCATAATTCTTATCTCCATTAAGATTCCTCATTGGATGCTAAATTGATAAACCCAACCTACCTCAACCACTGATTCACCCACAATAAACATTATTCTGGCTCCAAATTTCAAACATTCCTTCATAATATAGCTCTAACCACCAAGACCAGATCCAAGAGACATTCTTCCCAATGGCCTCGATTTAGTCCCCAAACCACCTAGACCACAACTCAAATATTGTTCCTACTGTGGTATCCATCATTCCAAATCCATATATGTAAAAAACCCCTTATCATACTTCTTCAAGATTACTCCTCCAAGATTACTCTACCTTCAACAACAACGAACCACTAAACAAACTCACCTTATGATCACAAAACACCATACTATGCCTTTTTCTGACATATGTACTCCATCCAATGAAATATATGAATTCTAAATAATTTATTTCCCATGGCGCCATATCAATTTTTACCCAACTAAATACCATAATTCTGATGCTACCATAGTAAATAGTAATCTCCATACAATAAGACTATCATTATAACCACACCATAGCTATAACACTAAACTCTAAGGCCCATGACCAATCCATCACCAAAAAAATTAATGGGCATGGCCAAACATCTCACACCTAGGTACCAGTATTAAACACCAACTATCAAATCATCTGGAGTCACCAAGAATAATTTCATCCACAACTGGCAATCAAATCACAATGGGGATCTCTTCTTAAAATGGGAAATGGGGGGATCCCCACCATAAGGCTTCCCTACACTACTCCATGAGCACCAACCAAAATATACATACCATGGAAACATCGTATGGGATCTTCAAAATCCTAACAAATCACTAATAGACCCGCATGAGATCCATCCTGAGTGAAATGATCACATACTTTCACACAACCCGATCATAATAAATGACTCATAATAACATGATTTTAATCCCATAAAAACTATTCTAACACACCTAACCACTAACCATGCTCCTCACACTAGTGAGTCTCATCAAGTAGGATCACACATGAAGCCCCTTTCAAAAATGATATCTCACTCAAGATGAATCTAACAACATGACCACCTAGAACCTAGGAATCATCCAAACTATGAGGTTGAAACCATGATCCCACTACTCCACCAAAAGCTCAATAAGAACCAATAAGGCTAATAGGTCTGATTTTCAACCCAACATTCCCTCTCAGCCCAACCTCAAAACCAAAATCACTCCCAACGGTCAACCTTATAACCAAGGAAACTAGATCCCAAACAACCATCTTTCATGAATCTCATACCCTCATCGATCTATACAAACCATGGTAGGGATTCCAATTCCCACACTAGCACATAAGGATCTCCAAGAATCCATTGATGATTGGATAACATCACCATCACTGAACCTCCCATAGAAAGACCTAGATGACCTATCATCAATGGGAAGGTACTTGTAGTTTAGTTGAGTATAATTCCACCAAGGAGGTATATAGAACACCACCATATAGATCATTTCATGAACATTAAATAACTAAACCACCAACATCTATGAAATCACACACAAATATGCATATATATAATAAATCCAATGTGCATATTATAATACCTAAACACATTCAACTTTCCACTATGTTCCAATAACCAAATATCATAATAAACCTCTAAAATATGAATTATACTTAGATCAATATTGAAACCATAATTGAACAGACCAAGAACAACATTCTTATCTCCTTGGTAACTATGACTTTCCTTTATAAAGAATTTCATAATGCACCAGTCTGAGTTCCATCACAAGCTTCTACATAGTCATAGAACACCTATTTATTATAACCCTACAAGTATGAAAAGAAACATAATTCTTTGATACCATTTTATATTGAACTATACCAGGTGAACCAAACTTGTGATTCGATCTGGATTTACACATGACCACAAGCACGCCACACCGAATTCCAGTTACTACTGAAAAATAGTTAAGGACTAATCCATATATTGGGGAGACTTCTCACTCAAATTATATTTTAATAAAAATATAATGTAACCAAATAAACTAATGGAAAATTATTCTATTTTCTATAATAAATAAATAAAATAGAATCATGATGGAATAAATGGAATTAAAAAATAATACAGACACACAAGCAAGATAAAACATGCTATACCAAATATAACAATAGGAAAGTCACCCATAAAAAAGATAAATGAAAAATAGGATCTCATAATATCATTGATCCATACCCCATACCAGATATCCAAATGGAAAAACTAAAGAATATCAATCATTATAATACACATGGTAAATATGGAATGGTCATTTAAAATGGGGTCTCTATCCATTCCAATGTGAAACTAGTAGTCATATTAAAATAATATATAATGTTTGAAAATTCACTAAGGTACATTTTCATAAGTGAGAAATAAATATCATAAGGGAACCCCTAATGGTGAAACTATAATATACTAAAAAAACATGTGTATGATCATATGGTATGTCTAGACTAGGTAATAATAAATAATATCTAGAATGAATAAACAAAAAGTGGGTAAAAATATAATCTAAAAAATATCAACCCTAATATCTAAGGTGACACCCGAGGTAAGTCTACCCCATGATCTATACATAACTAGAGGATTTATTTCATGTTGCTCACCCAGGAATAAAACATCAAAACTCAATAATATCATCCATATCTATATAAGAGACTTGAAACTCAAACACCAATAGGCCTAAATTCCAAACCATAGATAATTACTATAGGAATCCACAATTATAGCACACATCAATATTGGTCTTCAGAATTATAATGGTATCAACCAAACTCGTGACATGAACTATACTAACACTAACAAACCTAACCATACGTTTTAATTCTCTAGAACTCACCGAGTTCAATAAAACATAGTTGGGTAAGGGATAAACCCATAACCCAGGTCATACAAATAGTCTAGGACCATAGATACCTAGCCCCTAGTTGGGGTAAGACAACGACTATCCTAGGAAGGATACAATTCTTTTTATTTTCTATTATATCTCTATTCTTATTTAACAACAATCATACAAGAGTAGAGAACCAAATAAATATCATAGTATGATGATATAACAAATGTATCCACATATATCCAAACCCTAAGAATTAAATTCCACCAAATCCTCAGCCATATGACAAAAAAATAGGGTTTGATCAACTCTCAAACCCATCATCGATCACTGCCCCAATGGGATCAAACCGCTAGTCACTAGGAAAATAGGGGATGCTTGAATAATCCAAATCAATAATAGAAAGGACGATCACATAGTCTTAATAAAACATAGGTCTCCCCCAATCCCATGAATCACACCCAATTCAGACCATGGTTCACACTCGATATATGAACTCTCACATGATTAATCAACACATAACACACCATGGTCATTATCTCACCCACAAGGTTATAAACAAGAATCCTACAATGGACCTTAACATATCATTGATAAAACAATCACCAAAATTGGAATCCAAAATGTTCCTATAAACCAACTTAAGAATGAGATACCATATTAAGGTCTCTTTTATCACTTCCAACCCCTAATACAAGCCAGTTATGGGGAAATAACCTCATGTGGCACTCAATGGACTCTAATTGATCCCCTATCAGCAACATTCCCTAAAGGAAAACCAAAAGCTACAACACAACACAATGGAATTCTGAATAATCAAAAATGATATCTACCCATCATCAATCAAAATAATTTCCCAATAGAGAATCGGTATGGGTCACTCAGACTCTTCTAAACACTCAACATCTCCAAGATGAATAAAAAATTCCATGGTTCCATCACATCATGAAGGTTCTAATTGATATAATCCTATACTTGTTGGAACTAAACCCATTTTAATCAAACCTCATGTGACCGAAAATATATTGACGAGTTTTTTCAATATTTTCATACATGTTATAACTCCTCCCTCTTTCTAGAAACCATCAAAATAATCCCACGAATAAAAACCCTTGGATTTCCAACAAAAAGGCATTGATCTAGTGTAGGAACCTTCATTGGGTCTCATCCCAAAAAACATTCCTAGATGTTTCTAAATCCAATAACAAAAGGGGAAAACCCTATCAATCCTTAGATCACTCAAGGAATCTCATCATGGCCCCTATGTTTCCACAAGCATCAATATCACATACTACATTGATGAAAACACTATAAATGGATTTACAAAATCTCATAAAATATTCATGGATGGAGATAAAACCAAAGAACCTCCACTTTCCTACCTCTATACGCTACCGCACAACACACTAAGTGTGTTCTCAAAACACAATCCAAATAATAGGGTCCTATGAACAATGAAAAATATTCAATGAATCCGAAACCCAATCTTATCCAACACCAATTCATAATATCCTTTATGAGGACATAAATTGGATAGTAAATCATTTAAAATAATTAAAATAATTATTTATTGAGGAAAAAACATAAAATGTACTTTTTATCTACCTCACAACATAATCATAATAGCTTCAAACTCAAAATCAAGCTCTTAAAATTACTTGAGAACCTAACTAATGTTTTTAATTAAATAAAATTATATAAAATAATTAGAAATTAATTTATTTATTAAATTAAAGGATGAATATACCATATAAAATCATTGAGGAGTGTATTCCTAGTAAAACCTTGATGAACTACATGTAGAAGGCTGAAAAAACATCCTTGATACTAGTCTATGAAAAATCCATTAAATTTGATACCCTATTACTTGGTAATTACATTAAATTTAATTGAAAATAAAAAAATATACATTGAGCCTCATAACTCCACAAAAATAGTGATGGACAATACATCGACACCAGTAGAGGATATCATCCCTCCAAGCTAGTTCAAATCCCTTCTATCATTGATTTATTTCACCTCATTTTTGTGGAATTAGTATTGAAAACCTAAATTAGTGACAAAAATATCAGGAACGAAGACGGTGGATGGACAAATTTTGGGGGAGAGAAATATTCCTACATGAAATCATTGAATAAGTCACATAGAAACCACCCTGATTTGAAGGGGGTAGAAGAGATGGAATGTATAGGGATACCCCTAATATTCCCATACAAAATAGAATAATATGAGAGGATAATAGTAACAAACTAGAGAGATTCATTTATTCATTTATCGCATTTAATGAAATTTGAGAAATCCATATGGGTTTCCAAACCATGAACCAAAAATAAAAAAAGGACATCAAAATAAAATCCACCACACATGATATGAAATATTGATTTACAAGTCATGGTTCAAACATGAAAACAACCCGAAAACACCTAAAAAAATCATAGATTCAATATACAAGGTTCTTCTAGAATATTGTGCTTTCTGTTCAACCTAGACCTGAAGACCACTAACCCATCATTGTTCTTACTAAAACCTACATGGTTTCACTTTAAAATTGAACAACACATACTACCCAAACTATGATAGAATAAAAAGAAATAAATATACCCAATGCCATAGAGGGACACATGGTTTTCACTAAGTTGTTCAAACCAAGCTATACACTAATCTAAAAAATATCTAAAAATTCCAACTCACTTCCAAAACACCCAAGAATCATCTGATCACCTAAGTCACCCCTAAGCCATTTACTACACCTAAACATTTATCAAATAGATGATCTTGATATTAGGATTAAAATCTGAATCTTAATTCACTAATCAACCCCTCAACATGCCAAAAAATAAAAATTCCACAAATTTGTTTACCCGATAACGTCAAGGGTCATTAAACAATCTGTACCATAACACTTATTTCTACCAAGATACATCATTTGTAAATAAACAGATAAGATTTACTTACCTTGACCACCAATTAACCCAAAAATATCATTTTTGTCTCTAAAATCTATAAATTTTTTTACCATGTAGCATCAATCACCAATCCCTAATATGCCAACCTATTTTACCGAAAGGCCTCGATTCAGCCAGTAAACCACCTGTCCCATGCCTCAAATTATGTTTTTGATGAAGTTTCTAACTCACTACCACAAACCATTTTATTTTTGTTCTCAAAACACAACTCAAGGAATAGGCTCCTCCAAATAAAGATCCCTATTATTGAATTCATAGATCCAAGAATATCCCATTCTAATTCATAATACTACTCAAGGTGTTCTCAATAGGCTAATTAATAATTTAAAATAATTTAAATGTTTATAAATTATGGATATAAAAAAATTAATCTCCAAACCTACCTCAGGATGTAACAACCAAAGAATTAGGCTTAATTCCTCAATCTACAAACAACTTGAGTACCTAACTCATTTCAATTATGTAATTCAATTAATTAAAAACTGTAACAATGAATTGAATAATTAAATTAAAAGACACATAGAGGTGGAAAAATATGTTAACATATTCTTCCTTCTAAAACCACGAACAAATACACACACAAATACCATAATACAACATCAATACCATGATTGAAAAAATCAATAATATGAGATATTTTACAACATGTAAATTATATTATATCGAATTGAAAATAAAATTTGAATTCATTGGGCCACAAAAATCAATTTAAATAGTTATTGACCATGTGTGGAAACTGCTATGGGATGTATTATGGAAAATCCATTCCAAAACATTTTATTTTTAGTTTAATGAACAATTATCTTATGGAATTTAAATGAAAACACTAAGTCGGAGATGAAAAAAAAATCCGATAAAAATATGAGGGGATAATAACTGAGATATTATAGGAGGATTGCTACCTCAAATCACAAATGAACATACTTGGAATCCACTATAGATTATACTGAGAGAACTAAATGAAGGGGGGAAGGACTCCCTAGTCTTCATGCAAATAAAAGAGAAAAATGCTAGGGAGATGAATACAAAATTAAGAGGTTTTTTTAGTGATTTACTAGTTTTACTGAAATAGATTAGGCCACATCGTTTTCCAAACCATGAAAAAAAAATTCATAAGGTACTGCTTAAGAAAATACACCTCACAATGTTCTTCGAAACATTTTACTAGACTAATGATAAGAGGAAAAAATTACTCTGAATCCCCATTTCAACATATTTCATGCTTTCCACACAGATCTTCTAAGACCGTACACATTTTGTGTTCCCTAGAAATAAATGCCACTCACCCCAAAAAGATTTCACTAGATCCCACACTATTTGATCTCAACTAAAAATAGTTCATGCCAGCCAAACCACGATATAACAAGATGAACTAAAAACACCATAATACATAGTGGGGCACATAGTTTTAACTATTTTATGCCCACTAAATCATGAACCAATCCAAAAATAGAAAAAAACTCCAACTTATAGCCAATGTTTCAGATAATTTCCTAAACACACGATCAACCACTCAATACATAAAACCAAACCCAAAATGAATTCATAAACGGTCAGCAACTCGTGACATTTTTATCTAAATTGGAATTAATTTATAGACCCCTCAACGATCCAATAATTGAAATTATTATTATATTTTATATCCTATAATGATGTAGAGAATTAAAAATTCATTCTTTACTAGTTTTGTAAAGTGAATTTTTTTCCTAAAAGGTAATATATGAATAATATAATAAATTAAAGGTGTTCATGAATTCCTATCAACTCTTTTTGTTTTTAGGGAGGTGGAATATCAATTATTTCTATTGTCCTTTCGGGGTCAACATTAATTTAATGATTTTGTACCCAAATACCATGTTGTTTTCTTGATGTTACACCAAAACAATTTAATCGATTCATTATATAGATTTGTTTCCATAGTATACATAATACTATTTAATGATAATCAAGGTAATCACAATGATTTTCAGTCTTGGAGACTAGATCATCAGTGCATAATTCCACGATTTTACCTCAGAGGGGATTGAAAACATGGTGCATGTCATGGTGCTATGTAAAACCAACATTATTTAAGATAAAGGAAAATAACCCTTAAATATTTTTAATACTCATATTCATGAGCCATTAATATCTATTTATAGCATAAATACTCATCCACAAAATAGAGGGACTGTAAATCAATGGTTTTATCAATCAAAATATTTGTGATTGGGACTAGGGAAAAAAATTTCATGTAGTTATCATTGAGATATATGAATTAAATTAAAACAATAATCTCCCTATAATTATTTTAGTGAGGAACATATTGTTAAGAAAATTTACATATAAAACATCTTATATGATGTTTCCTTTTATGATCATTGAACTTTGGCATCTACCTTGGTGGTTTGGGTCAGGTGAATTCTCTTGTATCCATGTTTGTAGCCATGGTGATCATCCGAAAAATCCAAATGATGGGTATCACATTGGGATCATGTATTAGAATTTATATGTAATTTTAGGGTAATATATCACATTATTGTTTCATGAATAAAATATTTGTCACTTTCTCTTCAAGGAACTTATATATGTATATCAATATATGTTTTGGATCATCTAATATTCCACGATTCACTTTCCAATGTTCAATAATATTTGTTATGAAAATACCCTCAAAAGGTGGAGTGGAATAATTAATATAATCTTCATATTCCTCCTTTAAAACAATTTCATTAGAGGTGGGAGACAAAGGGGGCATCTTTTGATCTAGAGGGTGATATAGAGATATTTTCATCTCCAATGAATGACGAGGAAGACTCTATATATCCTTATGGTACTGATGCAGAGGAACCACTATTAAGGGAAACCTATAAATTTTATCTCTCTTTATTACTATATTATAGGGAAAAATTAGTTCCATCATCCTAATATTTAGGATAAGTTATAGCATCATTCCCATTTTCATTGGATGATTTTGAGGTATCATGAAATGTTAATTTTGATGTGTTAGAATATCAAACTATGGAATTATTATCTCCATTATGATTATAACCCTCTTCTTTATATAATGGTTTATCCAATATATATGATATCATAATGATGGGGTAATTATCATGGCCCAATAAATTACAAAATCTTATGTAATCCCCATGAATTAATTGATTGTAAGACCATACTCTTCACTGAGTTTATTCAATGGTTTTATTGAATCCATTTCCAAAAAAACATCGGTGGATGTGACTTGGGTGGTTCTATATTTCACAAGTTTCATCTCTTCCCATTCATATAATCATTTATCTATTTATTAAAATTCATGGGTGTCGAACATGGAATTATATCTATAAACAAACCTAAATTTTCCATTTCTAGAGTAATTGGGACATTGATGATACAATAATGTAAATTACAAATGAATATGGGGAAAAAATTCCTTGAAATAAATTTAAATAAATGTATATGTTGAAGACCATGATAATGGTGTCAAAGAAAATGGCATTGAACTGTTATTTAGGTTTAATTATATTGAATAGATTCTACCCTCTCTTTATATACTATTTTATTGTTAAATTGGATTGAGAAAAGTATGCTTTACAATAGCCTATATGTCATAGGGTTTAGACTAGTATGAGGTATATTATGAAGCCATTATTAATGATATCCTAGTATAAACAGAAATCACCAATATTTTCAATGATATAAGAGGGTTTGATGTTCACTTATAAGATAACTTCACAGTCTTGTTCTACAAAATGGACGACAACAAAAAATTCTGTTGGGTTGTCTCTAAAAAATATGCCGCAGTAACAACTATATCTACTAGAAATTCCAAGGGGATTAAAATGGAATAAATGATTTATTTTTTGAGTTTCTATAAAATGTGAATAGAATATCAGAATGAGGGGTTCGTTGGGATAGAAAAAATGTATTTAAAAATTTCATATTTTCATATTAAGGACCTGCATTTCCAAATACAAGGCGACTCTAAATACCGAGGATTAGAGATTTGGATTTTTTACTGGAGATTCCTTCCTCTAATCAAAACATGGTGGAATTTTAGTTTCATATAGATCAAACTAATTATGCCTTCACACATTTTTAGTTTGATTAGAAAAATATGAACTTTATGGTCGATCATCCAATATAATGTTTCTAAAACATCTTTGGATGATTCAAGATAAGTTTTATGCCCTTATTGATCCCATGTAAGTTCCTATATTGTGGTATTTGATGCATATATGGAATCATAAGTGAATATTATTGAATTTTAAGATCCAAACTAACCACATAATCCTTGAAATCTAATATCTCTATAACCTCTTCCCTAGTTGTGAACTTATAATTGTAGATAACATGAATCTTATTCATTTGAGAAAGTATTCTTCAAGTGGAACATGTAAAATGATACATATTATGATTTCTCATATGATGAGGGTATGAATTCTCATAGTGGTTCCCATCGTCCTAGTGATAGGGGTAGTAATTCTTGATGAGTATGGACTAGTTTTGGAATTGTGATGGGTTATTTTATTGTGGATTATAATTTTTCGTGTATTGGTTACTATAGATCCTAGATGATGGGATTTTGGAAAAATGAAATGCTAAAATAAGCTAGTCATTGTGAAGGGAACTGGGGTCACAAATGGTTGACTCATTTAAACTATAAGGATTTTTTTTCCTTGTTGATTGAGTTCCTAGTGATATAATAATAAAATTTATTTTCACCCATTAACGGGATTTTTTCTGTTCTTCTTTCTTTTTGGTAAGATTATGGTGATAAAATTGACATATTTGAAAATTTTTTAAACTTAATTTACCTATAATTAATTATGTCATAGAGGATATTTTTAATGAAAAATGGTCGAGTTTTTTACACCCCAACATCAACTATTAGGGAATATAGTTTCTATTTTTGTTCATATACATTTCATTAGGCCTACTATCCTTGTGAAATTTGAAAATATTTTTTCCCTAACAGTGATGAAATATCCATATACTTGTTCCTTATGAAAACAATAATCATTATTCTATTGATCATTGATTAGTGGGAACCTTTCCTCCTTTATCTCATTCTATATTTTATGTCTCCTCAATTGTTATATCATTTCAGAGTAGATACCATGTGATATAATGAGGTTTTGTGTTTTGGAGATAGATGCAATATAGGGTTATGAATAATAGTATCTACAACTTCTTTTCCAACCCCTCTTCCATTGAGTTTCAATATTTTTCTGGGACCTACACGTAAATAACAAAATTGAACTCCCCATTCAATACAAAGGTTGGGAACTCATGGAATTTTTTAGGGGGTTTTTAGTGATATCTACAATGTCTTTAAGTCATCATGAGGGTTTTTATGTAATTTTCTTGAAACCTCTCTTGTGGGAGTTTTTTGTTCAAGGAATAGATTATAACATTCCATATGGATATAAATTAAAAATAAATATCATTCCCATTATATCTATAATTGGGGATATTGATCATTTTTCTCTCTCATAGAATGGAGCTTAACTAAAAATGAAGTTATTATCCGAGGTTTTCCCTTCCCATGGAAGGATCCATCTAGTAGGTTATTATAATATAAAAATACTGCTACTTCTTGTGTTTTCATGAAGTATCTAGGTTTTGATACCTATTGTTTTTCAGGATTCCATATAATGGATCTACGCTAGGACAGAAAGTGTGACAGATGTTTATTTGGGACTTCAATTCTAGAAAAGGGTCGGAATTTTGGATTCCTAAATTTGGGTAGAAGTGGGGTCACATCCACCCAATCAGGGTGTGGAATCCTTTTGGATAAATTGGTTCACATTACTTTCCCTTGGCCTCCATTAGAGATGCTAGAGACATGATATAATAAAAGAGATCTAGCAAGACAATTGGCTAGGAAGTGGCTCAAATAGTGAAGATGGATAGAGTTTGATATTGTATGATCCTGTCTGCCAGATGTTGATATCTATTACGAGGTTTCATGAGGTATCATTATTCAAAAGTATATGTCTATTATCCGTGTTTATTAAATTATTTATATTATTTAACCTTAAAGTTTATATACCATGGGTTCCTTTGACAAGATACTCATTTATTTTTAGACTCCATCATCACAGGATGATAATTTTTCTTTTATTGGGGGATCTAGTAAAGAGAGATATTGGTCTCCACCTAGAAATTATACATATAAAGAATAATTCCTTTATGTAACTCAGCATTGGGTTTCTTCAATTCCTCTATCTCAATCCCAAACCATTCAAATATTTATTCATTAGAGATTTATTCAAACAATTTAGGATGAAAGGGGTATAAAACAATTCCATTTCTCTTATATACTATTGAATATCATCATGCATGTGGTGGTTGAGTACTTCATGGAACTATCAGATTTTGATTCTTCATCTGATAACAGGTTTGAACACCTTTTCCTTGATCTTCTTCATGAACAATATTTTAAATATTGGGATCTTCATCATGTTATTATATTCCATAATTCTCCTTTATTTTATCCACTATGATGATGTTTATAACATTAAATAATTCACTCCATGAATAAAGGATCATATCATTATTAGAAGGGTTTGGTATCTCTCTCCCCGTAAATATTTAGCAAGGTATAAATTATATTTCTCCTCAACCATTATCTTTCTACTCAATCGTTTCAAATTACTCTCCTTGCGAGGCATTGAATACCATTCATGATGAATGGATATCCTAAGGAATTACCTCACATCATTTTCCAAGAATTTTCCTAATGAAGGGGATTGATCATGGTTTAGAATAAACTATAAATTCTTCTCTTTATTGTTCCCCTTAATTTTGAGGAAAATAAGTTTCATTGGATAAAAGAATGTTATAATAAAAATTAACCCATCCATATAGGATGGGGTAGATTAGGTTATTTCAAAATCATATCTTGAACCCATTGGGGATTTAATAGTCCCAAGGGGGGTTGTGGTGGTAAAAATACCCATATTTCTATGAGATGGTGTAACTCTTTCATTCCTTGATCAAAAACTGTTATAGTTTCCTTCATCATTTTGTTTCCATTATCATGAGAATTTTATGAATATAGTTTATATTATAAACATGAACTTCATTCCATTGAAGTTTACTTTATGATTGAGGGATTTACTTTTCATATATGAGATACATCCCTAAAGTTCATTATAGCATGATGCAACAACCTATCCATTGCCCTTTATCATAGTGTATGTCATTTCAGGAACATAGTGAATATTATATTTTATTTGATAGAATATATATAATATGTATAAACCAGTATTTAAAATTTTCATAAATGATTATTTTTTTAATATTTCATCCTTAGTGGACTCTACTTTTTATGGTGTAGAGTAAAATTAAAATTTCCTTGCTCATGGAAAACTATAATACACACATCTGGCATGTAATCAATTATTAAATATATTGGGGATATTAAATGGTTGAGGCACACCTTCTGGAGGACTCAATGCTTCATTCTCATCTTTTTATATCATACAGTTGGAAGGGACAGCAAATTGAATTGAAAAAAGTGTTCACATATCACCTTAACACGATTTTCATACTATCTATGAGATAATTATTTCAACTTAAGGTGGTGAAGATCCATCCAAATATTTACAATAAGTAGTGTATGCATTAATTTTTCACTGTATCCAAAATTTCATTTTGATAGGTGTGTATGGGAAAAATAATGACAAGTACAAGATCTTGTTCATGTTTTTTTTATATTATCATATTGTCTTCTTCATCTTATGATAGTGAATCCTCTACATGATCAGACTAGATTAGTTAATTACCAACTGCCTTATCATGATTTTTTGAATTTATTCGAATATTCTTCATCATATTGTAGAATAAATAGACAATGGGAATCATATATTATGAATATAGACCAATACAATCTCTCAAAAAGGATGATATCTGACCATGAAATGAAAAGGTAGATGGTGTATGTAGCCTTAGTCTCTAGAATGCCTCTATATATGAGGGCATTTTCATAGTGGTTTTGAAAAGGGGAGAAACTTAATATCACAGTGGGGGGTTACAATATGGAGGACATTCTTATGGAATTCCCTAGGGAGGCCACCACAATAATATTAATATGTTTTTTCATGAAGAGGACATTCATTATAGCTTGACGTTCAGTTGTATAGATGACCTATGTAACATACACACTAGGGGGAACTTCTAGGCTGGATGATCTAGTTTTCACAATGATGACCTTCATGGTTAACAATATTAGAAGAACAGGAAAGGGGAGAACATTCATTCCTGTTGACCTTCTATCTATGATGAGGATTTTTTAAAATTCAACCATGAAAAAATTTCCAATTATAATTATTCATGTTTATAGTGTGAGGATTATGATGAATGGTTCTTTGGGGTAGAACTCTAGAGTCAATGATCATAATACCAATGGATGTACCATCATAATTGTAGTTTCCTACTCATTCTGATGATGAGATATATAATTCTTATCCCACTATTGAAAAATGATGGAGGGTCCTAAGAATATCTGCATAGAGAAATCCATGTATATGAGCCTCCTACTAAGTTATATTATTTTCTCAATAAGATTCTTATTAAATGATCTCTATTAGGTTGTTTGGGTCAAACACCACGAAAATTATCTTTCACAAATGGAGACTACTGTGTTACTACTCGTATATTTTGATAATCTTATTGGGATGTGAAATGTGTATGATCCTACCCTATTCTTTCCACCAAAATATACTGAATAATTTCAATTGAGATGGTGTTTACATGAGTATTCCCCTTGGTCTCCATGGAATATTAGAAAAAATATCATTACATTGAAGGGGTATAATGTTATGAAATTTCTCCTGAATAATTGTTGCGATATTCTAGTGGGATTTTATGGGGTTTTAAGAAAAATGATGATT
Organism: Viscum album; assembly: GCA_963277665.1. NCBI lineage: Eukaryota > Viridiplantae > Streptophyta > Magnoliopsida > Santalales > Viscaceae > Viscum > Viscum album. Next base: position 1,532,564,835 of record OY728165.1, on the reverse strand, counting down.
CCATGTTGTTATATACTAGATATGATAAAACCCCCCCATTTTTAACAGGAACGTGAATCCAATAAAGTTCTTTTTTTTCATCAGTTCTTGTCGATGATCCTCCTGAATATGAGTTGGAATATAGGCCTTCTAATGAGTATCGACCAATGTATGTTGAATGTTTTCCGTAATGTTGGAAGGTGAAATATAGGCATTACCATGTTGACCTCTATGATATGTCAACTATAATCCTCTAATTCAACATCAAGGATTTCATATCAACTCTGTAAGATGTTGAAAGACATAAAAGTCTTCACTTTCATTCCTGTTAAGATGTGTAGGTGGGTTTCCTTTAAATGTATGGGGGTACGATCCCTACCTTTTGGGGGAGTTGTTATTTGTTCTCACTCAGGTCATTCATTTTCCATTAATATATTCCCATATACTTATTCTTCAAGTAAAAGGATATAATATTATTTTTGTGTTTTTACTGGAATATGCCAACATATACTTCTTGATGTTTCCATGATATATGGGTAGGATTGTTCAGTATGGTGAGGGAAGTAATCATGATATAATGTATCTATCATGATTTTATATCAAACATCCACATGTGGAACATGGATATGGTCATGTTACTATTGAAAAAGAGTCTCTTGCTACTATAAGAGTATCTTCTTTGGGTTTCTTAACAAAAGTGGGCAACAGTAGGGCTTCCAAAGTAGCCTCTTTGGTATGATCTTGAGGAGTTGGTTCATTGTAGAAATGAATATGATAGTATCTAGTAGTGGGATCCCTACTAAATATTTCATGGTTAGTGTGGAGGTTTTATTCATACTCTTGATATACTTCTCTAGGATAATAGAGTATCATGTATAATCTGTCTAGGGAGAGTCTTCAAAAGTGGATGGAGGTGGAGAAAAGTCCCACCTAATTCTCCATAGTCCATTGATTTGTGGAAATCATGTAAAGAATAATTTTATAGTGGATGTCCTAAAAATCCTCTAATGATTAAACTAAATTACATAAAATGTTCCCTCATTTTAGTGAATTTTTTCAATTACTTCTAAAAGAATTGTGTCGGTGACACTACCATCTTGGTCACCAGGGCCATAACATTGGTAATGACTTGGGTGTATCTATTACAGTAAGATAGTGCATTTATTTGGATTCAATTTAGTTATAATTTTTTAGTATTGGGGAACGATCAATAATCAAAAATAAGAAAAAAAAATATTACCCAGTATCACAGGTTAATGCTTGTCCAATTAATCAATTTCATTGTTAAAGGATTTATATCATGTTCAAAAAAAAATTCTAGAAAAAAATCTAGTCCACCACAATTGTATATAATTTTGAGTCTTATGGTCTTGCTTTCTAAAGTAAAATGGTCACTGGGTAATTTTTAGTGACATTATAGTGTGTGTTTTGGTCAAATGCGTTGGATGTTAGGTTCATCACACTATATTGGGTTGAAATATTTCCTGGACATGGAATCTCTTGTATATTTAAGTTATATTTTTAAATCATTCCCATTCCCTAGAAAGATATTGGTTATCCCCATGCTATCTCTTCGATAAGTGACGTGAATTTTAATGTGAACATCTAAATCTATCAAACTATATCCTTCAACGTGAAAAATACATGCATAACAGGCCAACACAATATTTCCCTTTATTAATTTGGGATACTATAGTTTAAATCCCAAAAGTTATGAACTATAGAATTGGAGCTACATAGGTAGGTAACTGATGTTTATGGGTAGATGGGGTTTGGATTTGTGGTAAGCATCCCATAATCCTTCATGAAAAAATGGGGGTTCAAACCCCATTAGGCATAGGTACTTTAGTATTACTGTAGAATTGGAGACACTATAGCAATTTCGAGTACTATAGCGGCGGTAGGGTACTATAGCGGTGATGGGTACTGTGTGGGTACTATATAAGACAGAAACAGTATTAGTACTATTCATAGAATGGGCCTTGGGCAAAAAATTTGGGCCTATAGGCTATATAGTGGGATACGTACCCACAGGGCATTTAAGCTATCTAATGGGTCTCCCTCTACCAAGTTAAAAGTGGTATTTTCTAATCATTAATAACCAATTGAGGCTTAGGAAATGACCTTTATAAAATGTATGAAGTTCCGATTCCGCCCATAATAGGGGATTACTATATATACAAATGAATAGAATCAGATCCAACGTATTTTTTGCCAAATAAAAAAGATATGTTTGATATTTAAGGCCAATTAATACTAATTTTCATGCCAAAATAGATAATTGTGTATCTATGATAGTTTCCAAGAAGTTTAAAGTGATACATAATTGACTACAAGGTGAAAAGATCATTGAAATTGTTGGTGTGGGACATAAACAATGTTATATATTTTTGGATCATCGAACATGGAATATATCCTTCCAATGATGTTTGAATCATAAGAAATATGGCCTATTATTGAAGGGGTTTCAATGTGAATATATCCTAGTGAAAGATTTTTTTTTGGATGTTGGTTTTCAACCCTAGAGAGGAATCCTACATATCCTAATATCATTAATAATATCACACATAGTTCCAATTACACAATTTAAGGTCATGTGATTGGACCACTCCATGTAGTTTAACATTATGCGATAATTATGTTGTCTTGCAGCTTTAAACCCCATGAATAATACATTGTCCATGTATTTTAACAGCATATTATAAGGATTTTGGTTTCATAAAGGTTTTCACAATAAAATATTGAGTGGGGTTTATTCATTGAGGTTGAATTGATATGGAATACCTAGTCAATTAAATAAGTGATGACTTGGATAGTCAGATATTCCACACAATAATAATCCATTTTTGGAATGACCATAGCTCATTAATGATTTAAGGTAAAAAAATAATCAATGGGAATGAGGCTAGAGATTACACCTCATTGAGATACCAAAATATTTATAGCTCATTGAGTGGGATAGAGAAGGGAAAATCAATGAGAACATGATTGTTACTTATATCTGATATGAATCTTGAGGCCACCTGGCTCATTGAATGGAATAAAGACATTGTCTAAGGGCTCCAGTGAACCTAATTCTCAAATTTTATTATTTTAGAGTAGTCTCACAAGTATCCTCACAATAGTGACTCTTTTATCAAGGAATACACGATTTTAATTACACTTTGAGTTCTATGAGTTTGAGGGGATGACCAAGGGACTCCTAATATCAATGAAATACATGATTGATGAAGGGTTATCTTGAATGATTGATTGTCATATCATGATTATTAGTTAATTTCTATGGAGTCTTGGGTTTAAATTTTTTTAATATTAACCATGGAAAAAGGATTACCTAGAGGTCATTTCGGTTTGTATGAAACAGATAGGAGAGTTGGGAAAAATATAAGACATAGGTGAAAGCCATCTATATATAATTTTTATTCACTGTGAAATGGTCCTAGGAAAGCCAAATTTTAAGAGCTCAAAGACCAATATTAGGAGGGTTGAGAATATCATAAGAGACATATCATGTATGTAGTAAGGTGTCTTATGAAAACAGATTGTTTTCTATGTAGGAACCCCATAGAGGAACTTCACGTGAGTACCTCACATATAGGGTGTCTATGTGGAGTGAAAACCTAAGGGATTCCATGTGACAACACCCATGTTGGGACATGACACTATTGATTCTGCACATGGATCTCGCTTAAAGGGTTGTCATGGGGGTAACTACAGGGAAGAATACCTGTATAGATCTTGTTTATTAACCATCACTATGGAGGTCAATAAAAATCCCCCCTAAAAGAGGTATAGGGAAGGCCTTACGAAGTAGGTTCATGAGAGGATTCCTTTCCTTATATTCTATTTTTATGTTGAGAATTACTTATGCATTTCTATGGGAATTAATGTGAAAAGTAATTATATACCTTCATTTTTGTCTTATTTTGACGAATACTCATCTCATATCTCTCTCTATATGTGTTCCTTCATCAAATGGAATGTTAAATATATATATGAAATATCTGGTAACTATATTATGAATTAGGAGACGATGTAGTGAGTGAGAATCCACATAAAAAATTTAGATCCATGAGGGAATCCAATGGAGGTGTATGAAATATTCCATGCTTCTATGATTAATGTGTCCCATGAGTTGCATGATAGAACAAGGAATACATAAAGGAAAGACACTCGTCTAGCATAAATGACATACTCGGAAAGGTCCATGGAGAAATCATGTGGATGAATTAAAATCATTTCATGGATTCATGAATGACATTGATATATATAGTCTGTATGTACTCATATTCATTCCCTTTCATGATAACTTTAATACCCTGGTTTCATGAACATAGTATTCTCCCATGTAGTTACTACAAGAAAATTAACTAACTTGATATTTCAAGGTGGAATTTCAATTTCCCAATGTTTATATACTTTTTATTTCATTACCAATACTCTTGTTCATTTTTGGGACCTCACAGACATTGGTTGTATTTCATTAGGAACTACATGCCATGTACCCTAGAATTACATGTCGGCTACATTCATAGTGTTTTTTATTTTTCATATATCTTTGATCTGGAGTCAGATATGGGAATTCAAGTAGTCTATCCTATGCTATTTTATATTTACAGACCAATGGCATCCTTTTATACAGAATCAATGGTGAGATGTGGGGATTAATGAAAATTTTGTTGTTATTAGAATTGTTGAACAAATAATTGGTTTTGAGAAATATAATCAAATATTTCACAAGGATGTCAATCCCCTAATGGAACTCTTGTGCTTGGGTGTGGGTAATACACCATATTTAGGTGGGTTTGGAATCTCTCTTATATGTTTGTCGAAAAAGATCCACTATGCGTTGCTCAGATAGGATCAATATCCCCCTGTATACCTATTGTCAATAACCACAGTCCATATATTCTGTATCCTCCCTATCAAAGAGAATATTTGGGACATAAAATATTTCTCTACATCATAGATAGGATTTTTATATCTTCCACATATATAGGCACAAGATCCCCTATATATAGATTTTGTTACCCCCTAAATCAATATTTAGCATATAGTGAGACATATGTATCTCAAATTAAATCCTATGTGATTTGATTAGATACATAGAACATATAGTTCAAATTCCTAATTGGTGGAAAGATATTTATCAACATGAGGGTAAATTATTTCATTGATTGATAATCACACCATGAAAATTAATAGTCTCACATTCTAGGCATCGAATGGTGGTGTGATTGTAGGAAAGGGGAAGAATTGAATTTTTTTTATTAATCATGGGACTCTTTGAGTACCCCTAAGCTTGCCTTATGATGTAGAATGTATCTATGATGTCAACATCAGACATGGAAGAGTCATTGGTTTTATGATCATCCATAGTTTCTCATGTTTGATGAATTTAAGGGATTTTATGATTAAACGGATGTAAACTTTATTGAGCCCTTGTGGGATCTGGTTGTAGAGTCTATTTGGATCTTTTCATTTAATTACATCTATTTAACCTCACTCATAATAGTTTATTTTATCTGACTTGTTAGTTTTATACTTCCATTGAGGATTTTATGGAATCATAGTGAGGATGTTTATACTAACCACTACATAGTCCATATTCCCATATAGTTTGTGTCAGGGTAGTTTGGAGAAGGTTTTAGGGGATGTGGATCTGGTGTAGCCTGTTTTGAGTCGGTGACTAGTGATTTTTGATTATGTATGGTGGCTAAAATATTTTTATGATAGTTGAATGTAAAACCCAAATATTTCTTGGTACATTATCTCTATAAAGTAATTCAATAACTTGTATTATACGCAACACTGAGTTCGATCACACCATGACTTACCAAACTAGACATTCAAAAAAAGGGTTATGAATAGTATTAACTGGATTTTGAATTTTATATACTCCATATAATTTTAAATTATGTATTATGTTTTTCTTTGATATATTATAGGAAGAAATCAATTTTTTAGATTAAAAAATGTATTTTTCATAAAATACAGTTATTCAACCTTTGAAGGGAGAAACCTTTTTAAATCCAATATTTGACACTTTTATATATTCAATTTGACAAAACAAACTTCTTATCTAGAATCAGGATATAAAAATTTAGATTCGATAATGTTTTGGTGTATTTCTGACAACTTTCATATCTGGGTGAATACTGAAAATACTAAATTTTAATTGAAAAAATAATTTTTAATAAATATAATTTATAGTGTTAAATTATAAATTTTAATGGTATTGAAGTTTAATTAGATTAAATTTTTACCCTTTAATCCAATTTTGGTCATTAGAATTATTTTCACTTTCAATTTATACATAAAAAAGTGTCAATATTTTGATAGTTATTACTTCTTAAAAACACGCTATTTGTTTTGACAATGAGAATTAATTTTAAATTAATTAATACAACTTCAATGTTTTGAATTTGGTAAAATAGACATCATTTTTGAATTCATAATATCAAATATATCTTAAGATGAATTATGTGTTTTTTTCTAAAAAACATCAATTTTTTTATGAATAGTGAAACCACTAAGTAGTAGAAAAAAAATCCGACATTTTAATTTAAATGAATTTTTACCACTTCTGTGAATTGAATTTCGAAAATCTGATATACATGGTTGTTATTAGTAAGTAAAATTTGGTTCAACAAGATGAACGTAATTTTTTCTGAATAGTAACTTTTGAATTTTATTTACCGCGGTTAAAGTTAAATAGTGTAATTTAAGGTAAAAAGCATATTATAATAATAAAAAATTACTTTAAAACTTGTCCTAACCTTATTGGATAAGTCATGGACGACCATGGACATACTTGGGTTTATATTGGGACCACATAGAGACACATATGAATTATAATGACACTTTATTTTAATTAACTTAAAGTAAAGGAAAAAATTACATAAACAAATATCGTTTAGTAAATCAATTTTTACATGGGATTATGTAAGTCATCATTTCAACTATAAATATTCATTATAAATATAAAACTATTTACTACATCATGGAATTTTTATTATAATTTTTAGACATCTAATAAATTAAATTATATATTACAAAATAATGATGTAGTATTTACCTCATTAATAAATGATTTAAATAAATAAGATTATTAATATTAAAAAAATATCTAAAACCTATACAATTATTATTGGATTATTTTATTTAGAACATGATTAATATTATCTTCGAATTTAATTAGTTTTGGACCTTTATAAATTGAATATCACTATATAATAAAATAATACTTTCACACTTTTCTAAAGAGCCCCTCCTTCCCCTTATAAAAGGACACCAATTATAACACATTCCACACACCTCTAAAGCCCCTCGACTCGTCCAAAACCTACCCAAATAAGCTCTAAAGATCCCCCTATTTCTCCTAGAAGCATTAAATTAGGCATGAGGTACTTCAAGAAGTCCTTTTGGTTAAAACCAAAGGAAGTGACCCAAATTAAAGGTAACACTTTCTCTTAAAAAAATTTCTTTTATTTTGTTTTATTTTACTTCTACAACCCCCTAAAATCTTTTTATTACATTATTTTATAACAAAAATTGTATCCTAAATAAGAAAGGTTGTATTTATGAGAGGTATTATAACTGTACTTAAACACACCTTTATCTAATGGGTGAAGAACATTCAATTTTTCTGGATGGCAAACTAACACCTCACGAAATGATGATTGTTCGATTATCTCCTACAGCCTCTTATGGTGGTCATTATGATGGAAATATATTTATATATTATATATATTATTTTTATTTTTTCTCTATGATTTTTTAATTTTCATTTAAAAACCCACCTTTATGCTTTATAATATGTGTGACTGTGATAATTTCATTTGAGGAAGTGCGGACTACCACCCCCTCAAGGTGATATGATTCGTTCATGACATACATGAAACACATAAAATGTGGAGTTAATTAAATTATGTAAAAAATATATCATATGATAATATACTAGAATTATAATATATCTACGTATCATTATGGATTAATTTCATTAAAATACAAAATATAAATAAAAGTAGCATTCATGCGTATGTACAGCTTACCATGTCCATGACGGTGCATTTCATTTCTTATCTCCAAATGTTATGTACTATTATAAATACATATATATACTTGATATATAATATATATCATATATAAATAAAGTATATAATTCTGGAGATAATGTACTTTTGACCAAATGGACAAATTTGTAATTATAACAACTTCATTTTAGACTCAAGTACCAAATACTGACAAAACGACCATTATTAACTTAAATGATTACATAATGTTTATAACATGGTAATAAGTGAAATAAAACGAATAATAAACATGAAAAAGTGTCTTAAAAAAGTATAAATTAAATTTAGTTTATTATTCAGGAGATTAATGAACGAACGTGTCAAGTCAGACACGAGTTAAGGGGTTTCTAATTTGACTCTTAATTTCGTGAGATTTCCATTGTTCGCCACTTATTTATTGTATGTGGTGTATCATGTAATGCCCATTATTGTATTATTGGTGTAATATAATTTAGTTTATTGGTATTTACATTTTTTTATATGATCCATTTTTCATGGGGTGTAGTATCATAAGTTACCAAATCGGTAGGAGAATTTCAAATTCCAGTCATTTGGATTTACGCATAATTCATTGACTATTTTACTCCAAGATTATGAGCAGAATAACTATTTATTTTTTATGTTGTAATTTCCAATACCCTTTGTGTGGATATACTTTTGATACACATAATCACTCCATTTATAATTTCTCAATTCATTGATATGAACTTGATAAGAGTAATTTTAACTCAGTTTTTATTCATTGAGTTAAACATCAAAGTCATTGGTGTTGTATTTACAAGAATATATGTGAATTTACTCTGATTGATTTATACTTAATATCCAATAATATTGACTGTATTTATATTTTTCACACATAATTTTTTCGTTGATTTATCCTTAACCTAAGGATATGTTTTTTATAAGGGATTTCATCTCAATTTACATTCCATTGAGACTTTCTTGTTGTTATACGCCAGTTCACTTTTATATGTTGTATAAAATGTTCTTTTACATAGTATATCATGAATCCCTTTATTCTTATGATATTATAAAGTTTTTATTACCACAATTATTTGTAATCAAGGGTCTCTCATTTGGTTAGAACTCTAACTAAAATATCATTTGAAATTTTTTACAGATTTATTCTTCTAAATCATTATCATTAATGTCCATGTTTTAAAAATGGTTTTAAGGATGTATTTATATGGACATTAATGTTTTAAAAATAAAATTCATTTTAAAAGTTTCAAAGTGGTATGGGACACTTTGATACCAAAATCTATCTCAAACGACTTCTTGATAAATTGAAAGACTTTTAAATGTTTTCACGAAAAGGGTGATATTTATCTCAAATATTTTTGATAATTATTTTCATCTATGATAATATCCTTCATTATTCTCAATTGAGGATGATTTATTATAATAAAATATTCTATATTGTATTTAATGAGTTATCTTTGAATGTGGATGTGCTATTTTTATACCATTCATGTTTTGGGGTTAAATTATTGACATTTGGTATGCTAGTTTTAGTATGAATGTCTAGATTATGTTTCAACCATTTCATATGAGGAATGCATTTCACTTAGTAATTGACTGGTGGAGCCCAATATAGCACCTCGATGCATCGGTAGGTCTCATGAGACAAACTAGTGTCTTGGCATAAGGTCTTGACAAAATATTATTTGTTTTATTGGTAGTGGGCCTTGACAATGTGGTTATAATGACTGGAATTATGCATTCCATCATTACAAAAGTGTCTATTGATATTGCATGTGATTATTCGACTAGTAGAATATTCATATGAATAATTAAATGACATAATTTCATTTTATCTTTCCAATATTATGTTTAAGTTCAAGTTTAAACGGCTTTTGTTTTAGTTATACATTGCCTTTAATGTTTATGCGTATTTATGAAAGTTTCTGCTATATTGTTATCCTTACTGATCATTTGAACTCACCCCTATCTTATGTTTTATTTTTTCCAGGATGTGAAGAAGTATTTTATGACTGACTGGAAGGGATAGTCTGATGGGATATTAGAGTGGTCTTTGGAGACAATGATGTTGTATTTTTTCATTTTATAATGTAATGTAAAACTTATGAATGTATCTAGTATTTCAAAGGATAATAAACTAATCGGTCTTTGGGACATGATTTAATTGTATCATGAAAATGTTATTTAATAATGCACTGACTCTGGGTTACTAGGGTCGATGCTTTATAGTTTGTATCAGAAGAATTTTAGTAGAATCCATGGAAGCTATATTTAGATAAACTCCGATCAGAAAACGTTACCCTAAGATAAACATTGAAAATTTGTATAGATGAATTTCCTAGAATATTGGTAATGTAGATATTTTGTTAGATTTCCAAGAAATACATCCTTGTCTGGATACGAGAAGGTAGAGGCAGCTCTGGCCAGATATACCTAGGGGTAAAAACCGAAAACACCACATTAAGATAGACTCGAATGAGAACTGGTGCACGAAAATGGGCCTTACTGCACTCTTGGTTACGACACTCCCGTGGAATTTGTTTATGATGATTCATATTTTCTTTACAAACCGAGGTGAAATATTTTAGTATAGGATGAGAATAAATAACTTTGGTTAATCTTAAGGTGTTTTAGATTAAAAATAAAGTGTTATGATATTCTATAAATGCTTTGAAGACTCACACTATGCTTTCTTGTGTTAGTCAATGGATGAATTCCATGAAAGTCATAGTAACATTGAAGATGATGTACAAGGTGGGCACCATGGTGGAAATAAGAAATGAAATGGAATGTTGATAGCTATAATAGATATTATGTTCATGCCAAATCCGTTTTCCAAAAATATGATCAATAACATATATATTAGCCAACTCCCGATCACAACAAAGAAGAGGAAGGTGATGAATGATAACAGCTCCATTAGTGGATAACATGGAGATATGATATCCCAATTTCCATCATGTAGTAAATGTGGAAGGTGTATCCCAAGAAATTGTCTCAAGGGAACAAATACATGCTTTATGTGTAGGAAGGAAGGACAAAAATTAAAGAACCTCCGTGAAAAAATGATGAGTACTATAGAAGAAAATAAAAATGATCCCAAGAATTCATTTATAGTCATTTGTTGTAAATGTACGGGACCTGACCATTACCCGAGTGAATTCCCTAATATATAGGATAACCTCTTGGTCAAGGAAGATCCTATGTGGAAATAAATGGATGGATAAATGTTTAAAAGTATGGGATTAATTTGGAATAATATTCTCTTTTATGTGTAACCATGTAGTATGTTTTTTGAAAATGATATTTGAGGAAGAATTAACTCTTATTTTGTGGATGTAGTTATAAATAACCATTTGGGATTATATGACACTTAAATATGAGGAAATTACAGGTTATTAATTTTTGGGATGAAAATGCGAGGTATGAGATAACTTTTGTGGTAAAATTATGTTATAGTAATTTTGAATATATCTTATTTTTTGGAATATTATAAAATTATATACTTTTTTAAAAGGGACAAAAAGCAAACCATGTGACAAACCATCACGTCAGACAAAACTGCGGGAATTGAACCCACAACCAAAGTGCGACTGGGATTTATCGCCTACCACTGGACAACGTGAAGTCCCTGGTTTGTATAACTAATTATTTTTAGTTAAAAGATTTTATGGATCAAGGATATGTTGATTTTTGGGAAATTACAATTTATCCTTAGTATAGGAAAATGGTTTGGTGATTAAGTGACAAATGTTATTTTGGAAGATGTTCGTTCTTTTTGTGAAACAATATGCCTAAGGAAAATATAATACTATGGGATTACATTTGAGGAGTAATGGTTTGTTTTTATCTATGTTTTTATTGTGGATTTAGAGGTATTTGTGTTATTTATGAAAATGATTAACCTATCATAGAGAATATTTTATTGGGTTAATTACTTATAAGAATGTGATTTTAAGAGTAGTCGATGTTATTTGGAGATATAATTTAATGTGGAAGACTACATAAGAAAATTATTCTACATTTTGGAATTCAATATTAGTTTAGATTGTATTGAATGATTTTATGGACAATTGTTTACTAAAAGATATTTATTTAACATTGGGTATTGTTGGTTTAATTTCAGAAATTATGATTAGTATTTCCTTATCTAAAGGATTATCCTTTTTGGGGATCATCTAATCTTTTACTAACCAGTTTGGTATTGGTTAATATATAAAAAAGGGGAAATATATAGTTCATCCTTTGTAGATTATGTGATTCTCTATATGTTGATTCTAGCGCTTCTGGTGTAACCAATTCTTCGTGAATACTCATCGTTTGGTGTGAAAGATGGGTTTGTGGTAAGAATTAGATGAAGGATGAAACTCTAGTTGTCATGTATATATATATATATCTATTTCTATTATTATATGAATAAATTAATTATTATACTTTAGGGATGGGATCTTAAAACCAAAAATATTTTATCCTAATGCTTTATATTTTGTTGGACCGATGATATTTCAAATCATCATAGATTGATGGCCTTGAGGCCCACAATTTTACACTAGTTTGTGATTGATGTCCTCAATCACTCCCTATAAATATTTATTTTTTTCCTCCAGATTATGTGTCTCTAATTTCCACAAATTTTCATCTAATCAACATCATAATTTTGTGGTGACTTTTTCATTCCCTTTCCCTCTTATTAAGACTAAACTTTATTTACCCAATTTTCGATGTGGGTTTTCCACAAAGTTATTTTATTCTTTTTTTTAAAATTTTATTTCCTAAAAACAATTTTAAATTGGGAGGATTCAATTTATTTAAGGATGGGAGAATTTAACACCCCAATAATTCTTGGTACGTTATCTGTTCAAAGTAATTCAACAACTTGTAATATACGCAACACTGAGTTCGAGCGTACCACGACTTACCAATGCAGACACTCAAAAAAAAACCTTTTGAATAATATTAACATGATTTTGAATTTTATATACTCCATATAATATTAACATATTTATTACGTGTTTCTTAGATATATTATAAGAACAAATCAATTTTTTAGATAAAAATGTCTTTTTCAAAAAAAACAATTTTAGAACCTTTTAATAGAGAAACCTTTTTATATAAAATATTTGACACTTTTATATATTAAATTTGACAAAATAAACTTCTCATATAGAATCTGGACATAAAAATTAAGTTTCAATTTTTTTTTGGTGTTTTACTAATAACTTTCATATTTGGGTGAATAGTGAAAAATACATAATTTTAATAGAATAAAACTTTTTTAATAAAAATAATTTCTAGTGTTATATTATACATTTTAATGGTTTTGAAGTGTAATTAGATTATAGTTTACCCTCTAATACAATTTTTTTCATTATAATTATTTTTACTTTGACATAATACATAAACAAGTGTCAATCTTTTGACAGTTACTGTTTCTTAAAAACATGCTATTTTTTGACAACAAGAATTAATTTTAAATTAATTAATACAAATTCTCTGTTTTGAATTTGGTAAAATAGAAATCATTTTTTAATTCGTAGTATCAAATATATCTTAGGCTTAGTTTTGGGTATTTTTCCAAAAAACATCAATTTTTGATGAATAGTGAAACTACTAAGTAGTAGTTAAAAAATACGAATTTGTCTTTTAAATGAAAATTTAAGGCTTATGTTAATTGAATTTAGAAAATCCGACATACATGTTTCTTATTATTATGTAAAATGTGGTTCAATAAGATGGAATTAATTTCTGATGAATTGTAACTTTTGACTTTTATTTACCGCGGTTAAAGGTAAATATGGTAATTCAAGGTAAAAAAAATATTATAATAATACACAATTACCTTAACACCAATCCTATCCTTATTGGATGAGTCATGGACGACCTGGGAATCATTGGGTAGATTTTGAGACCCCATGGAGCCTCTTATGAATGATAATGTCACTTTATTTTAATTAATATAAAGTAAAAGAAAAAATAACATAAACAAATATCTTTTAGTAAATCAATTTTTACATCGGGTTATATAAGTCATATTTTCTACTATAAATATTAATTGGAAAGATAAATAGATTTAATACATCATGGTAGTTTTATTATAATTTTTAGACATCATATAAATTAAATTATATATGACACAATAATGATGTTGTATTTACCTCATTATTAAATGATTTTAAATAAATAAGATTATTAATATTAATCAAATATCCAAAACCTGTACAATTCTTATTTGATGATTTTATTTGGACCATGAGTCATCTTATATTCAACTTTAATTAGGTTCGGACCTTCAAAAACTGAATATCACTATATAGTAAAATAATATTTTCACACTCCTAAAGAACCCCTCCTCTCCCTTATAAAAGGACACCAATTCTAACCCATTACACACACCTCTAAAGACCCTTGGATCATCCAAAACCTTCCCAAATAACCTCTCAAGATCCCCATATTCCTCAATCAGCATTAAATTTTGTATAAGGCACTTCAAGTAGTCGTTTTGGTTCAAACCAAATGAAGTTATCCAAATTAAAGGTAACACTTTCTCATAAATTCTTTTGTTTTATTTTGTTTTATTTTACCTATCCAACCTCATAAACTCTTTTTATTCTATTATTGTATAAAAACACCTTTATACTCAATATACTATGATGTTTTTATGATCATAATTAGAACTAAACTTACACACAACTATATCTAATGGGTGAAGAACATACTGTTTCTGTGGATGGAAAACTAACGACTCATGAAACATTGATTGTTCGATTATCTTCTACCATCTCTTATGGTGATCATTATGATGACACTATATTTATATACTATATATATTATGTTTATGTTTTATCTATGCTAATGTAATTTTTATTTACAAACACACCTTTATGCTTTCCAATATGTGTGACCACGGTAATTTCATTCGAGGAAGTGCAGACTACCTCCCTTTAAGGTGATATGATTCATTCATGACATACATGGAACACATAAAGGATGGAGTTAATTAAATTATGTAAAAAATATATCATATTATATTATATTGTAATTATAATATATCTATGTATCATTATCTTTTAATTCTATTAAACTACAAAATAGAAATAAAAGTAGCGTTTGTGCGTACGTACGGCTTACTGTGTCTACGAGCGGTGCATTTCATTTCCTATCTCCAAATGTTATGTACTGTTATAAATACATATATATACTGTACATATAATATATATGATATCTCAATTATTTATATCATTCTGGAGATAATGTACTTTTTACCACATGGTCAAATTTGTAATTATAACTAGTTCATTTTAGACTTAAGTACCAAATATCGACAAAACGACCATTATTAACTTAAATGATTACATAATGTTTATAACATGGAAATAAGTGATATAAAAGGAATAATAAAAATGAAAAAGGTTCTTAATAATGTATAAATTAACTTTAGTTTATTATTCAGGATATTAAAGAACGAACGAGTCAAGTCGGACACGAGGTAAGGGGTTTTTTATCTCACTATTAATTTCGTGAGATTTCCATTGTTGGATTCATTTTTATTTCATGTGGTGTATCATGTACTTCCCATTATTTTATTATTGGTGTAATATACATTAATTTATGGGTATTTAAATCTTCTTTGTAGGATCCTTCTTTCATGGGTTGTATGTTTTGTAAGTTAACAAATCGGTAAGTGAATTTCAAATTCCACTCATTGGGCTTTACGCATAATTCATTGACTATTTTACTCCTAGATTATGAGTGGAATCACTATTTATTGTTTATGTTTTAATTTCCAGTACCCTTTGGGTGGATAAACTTTTGATACACATAACCACCCCATTGATAATTTTTCAAGTCATTGATATGAACTTGATAAGGGAAATTTTAACTCAATTTTTAATCATTGAGTTAATCATCCAAGTCATTGGTGTTGTATTTACAAGAATATGTTTGAATGTTCTATGATTGATTTACACAGAATATTCAATCATATTGAGTGTATTTATATTTTTCACACATAATTATGTCATTGATTTATCCTTAACTTAAGGATATTTTCTTTATAAGGGATTCCGTCTCAATTTACATTCCATTGAGACTTTCTTGTTGTTATACGCCAAATCACTATTATATATTTTATATAATGTACATTGAAATAGTACATCATGAATCCATTTATTCTCATGATTTTATAAGGGTTTTATTACCTCAATTATTTTTATTCAAGCATAAGTCATTTTTTTAGGAACTCTAACTAAAATATCATTTTAAATGTTTTAAATATTTATTCTTATAAATCATTCTCATTAATTTCCATGTTTTAAAAATGGTTTTATGGATTTATTTATATATTCATTAATTTTTTAAAATTAAAATTACTTTTATAATTTTAAAATTGGTTAGGGAGACTTTGATACCAAAATCTATTTCAAACGACTTCTTAACAAATTGTGAAACTTTTAAATGTTTTCAAGGAAAAAGGGGATATTTCTCTCAAATAGTTTTGATGATTATTTTAATCTATGTAAATATCCTTCATTATTATCGATTGAGGTTGATTTATTATAATACAATCATCCAGATTATATTTAAAGAGTAATTTTTGACTTTGGATGTGCTATTTTTATACCATTAATGGTTTGTGGTTAAATTATTGACATTTCGTATGCTAGTTTTTATACGGATGTCTAAATTATGTTTCTAAATTTTCATATGAGCAATTAATTGGACTTAGTAATTGACAGGTCCACCCCGATATAGCTCATCGATGCATCAGTATGTATAATGAGACAGACTATTGTCCTGGCAAAAGGCCTTGACAAAATATTTTTTATAGTCTTGGCACGGGGCCTTGTCTACGTGATTATGATGTCTGGGATTATGCATTCCATCATTATGAAAGTGTTTATTTATATTTCATGTGATTATTTGACTAGTAGAATATCCATGTGAATATGTAAATGGAATTATTTCATTTTATCTTTTCCATATTATGTTGATGTTCTAGTTTAAAAGGCTTCTGTTTTAGTTATACATTTCCTTAAATGTTTATGATTATTTATGAAAGTTTCCACTATATTGTTATCCTTACTGAGCATTTGAGCTCACCCCTTTCTTATGTTTTATTTTTCCCAGTATGTGATGAAGTATTTTATGACTGACTTGCAGGGATAGTCTGATGGGATATGAGACTCATCTATGGAGACAATGTAATTGTAGTTTTTCATTTTATAATGTAATGTAAAACTTATGAATATATCTAGTATTTCCAAAGCTACTAAACTAATCAGTCTTTGGGGAAATTATTTCCTTGTATCATACCACTATTATGTAATAATTCACCTACTCTAGGTAACTATGGTCAGGGAGTTACATTGAAGTTATTGTTATTCTTGATAAATGATCCAATATTTCATGAAATTTGGTAGGTCTTTCTAGAGCCTTGTGTCTTCAAGATTCATATACTTTTTAGATGTTTACTTTTCTATGTATTTTTCTTTGAGATATTGTATTTTTAATATATGTTCCATGCAATATGTGTATACAGATAATGTTATTATAGTTATAGGTTTTTATAGTGATATTGGTCAAATTTTTCATTGGAGTTGTGTTGGTTAATGATTTATATATTTTATGCCCTCCCATGTTGTGTGTTAATTCTACTTAGTACTGGTCATCATTTCAGAGGATATTAGAGGTGGGATTTGGGTGGTACCCTTAGCTGACCAATAGACTGGGTGTGGGACTTATGGGACTTTTCATTTCATAGTGGTATCATAATGGGTTTGTCCGGGTAATGGACTTTGTTTTTAGTAGTCTTGTAAGGACTGTCTTAGGAACATAGTGAATTGATGTGATGGGGGTATTCAGTTTGTTTATTATTTTTGGGAGACTATAGTGCATGCATCGATTTAGCAGTCATTTTTTCATGACTCTGATAACCTATTAGTTGACCTATAATTCTAATTCATCATTAATGGATAAAACTAATTTGGTTCATGTATCATGTAATAGTTAGTTATATCCACACATGAACCTTACATGAAATCTCATCCATATATTCATTTATCATTATAGGATCATCTTATCAAATAAAGGGTGTCATCCGCTAATAGCCTAATTGTCCATGTAGGAAGGTTATTGATGAGTCCATACCATTATTTAAAACTTTCTACTACTAGTTAGTGAGAGGAGATCTAACTTTTTGAAATTTTTAATGGGTGATATCCTTACCTCTAAACCAAGTAAATTTATCTACCCCTTGATATTATTTATAACAACATTATTCTTTATTACACACATAAAAATGATTTATCAGAAAAACATGATCTTAAGAATACTCTAAGGATCGAGATGTATATTGTATCTGGAAATTAGGGACATTACATAAAAACATAAAGCATAAAATGCATCATCTTTATTGAAAACATCATTAATAGGAAAACACCATTCCTTCATACTTAACACTACATAGGATAACTCGAGGACATACATAAGAAAGGGGTGAGCTATAAATCCCAGTAAGGGAGTAAGAAAGAAATGAAATGAAGAATACAATATATGATAGGAAATATTCATATCAATGGAGCACAAGAGAAACATGAACATAAATTAATAATATATCCTGATTATCATAACATGGAAATGTGGAAACAATATACAACATCATATAAGCATGACCCAAGGCTCATTGCACATAGATTAACATGAGTAAAACCTCATTGAAAATGAATTATCTTGGGTAAAACCTCATTTAACATGAATAGTTATGAGTATACACTAATTCCACATCATGTATCAGGATAATATACCTTACCCAATGTATTGGGGTGTTATCAGGGCGCATGCTTCATAATCATTTCATTTCATGTATAAGTGTTCCACATGAATCATATAACATGGAATTCTTCAACATCTTATGTTATTACAAGATTAAGGAATGTGGAATACATAAATTTATGAACCATTAAATAAGTATGTGTGCATAAATGTGAATACCCTTGATAGAGATATGGTTATGGTATTCACTACATGATTATTTTGTCTTAGACAATCACAGAGCAATTTCTGTAGCATAACATCGCCATATGGAAATTCATAAGTTGGGTTGATGTGAGAGAAAAAGGTATATCATCATTTATACATTAAATAAACAGTACGGGGAAAATGGAAAATAATATCCCAACATGTAAAATGGAATTTAGATGCATAATGTGGGAGAAATACTTGAATGGAAATAAAAAGAGATAAATACTTTACAGAATTTCGGCATGGTAACATGTGTACATGGAAGGCATTAATGAGTGATAAAGTATAATATCATCATTAAAACATAAGTATGGATGTATGGAAATGGTTATAAATCTTACTCTAACTTTTTTAATTTAAAATAAAAGTGTAAAACAAAATGATGAAACTTGGATAAAAATTAAAAAAGAAGGAATACCTTAATTGAGTGTGTGACTTTTAATTTATGATGAGGAGATTCATGAGATCTTGGGGTATCTTGTAAGGATTATAAAGATGGTATGGAATAGTAGGTAAGTTATATAATAATTTTTATTATAGATAAGTTGTAGAATGAGTGGTTTTATATAGAAAATGAGAGCGGAAGTCTTTAATATTTCAAAAAAAGTTTCTGGAGTCTATATAATTAAATATTCAAAAGCACAATGATTACCATGGATTTTGCCCATTTTTTTTTACAAATTGTTGTATATAAAATTATTTTATATGGAAAATTTCCTAAAATATTAAAATATATGTGTTTCTTATGTGGAGGTGACTCACACTCTCAAGGAAATATGTTTAAAATCATAAAATATATTATACATTTTGGAGGATTTACAAAGGATTTATGAAAAAATTAAACCAAATATAAAATCACATTAGTTTCAGGGAACAGCATATATAGGTCTCTTAATACCCATTATAGTATTTATTACATCATTTTGGGGTCATTATGATTCCAAAAAACATATATTTTATTTTAATGATATTTAATTTTTACCCAAAAATTCGACTGTCTCAGAAAATTATGAAAAATATAGAATTGGATAATTTAAACGTCCTTATTAAAAAAATAAAATTTATTTTATCTTAATAATTTACTAAATATGTGAATTTTTTTATAAAATGAAAACCGACATTTATTGAAAACCTAAATGTTTTGACCGCAACAGTTTTTAACCTTATTAAAAATTACCTTTGACTTAAAAAAAATTATACACTTTTATTTTCCATAAATTTAATATGATAAAACTATTTTATTAAAATATTAATTATTTCAAAAATTAAAAAATTACTTAAAATATACACCTTCTATTTTATCGTATAAAAAATGAAATTCTTATCAAACTGATTACCTAATAATTTTCAGATAAGTAATTGATATAATCATCATTTATTTTGTGGAATATGAATTTTATTAATAAAAATGCATTACACAATAAGAAACTAATAAATTATAAAATAACCCTTTATAACACCTACATAAGACCTAAGGGTAAGGCGTGTAATGGTGACCGACTCTTGGGGTGTCTTGGATAACATCTCCCGGGTGATAATCTCTATTAACATAAAGTTATCACGTAGATGATTTTGTTCAATCTTAACGTGTTGAATATTGTATGGGATTTGGTCAAGAGTAAAGAACAGTGATGAAACCTCTTTTTGGAGCTCTAAAAAATGAACTTCATACAACCTGAGTCTATTGGATGAGTCCATCGTCTCCTTTAACTGTGTTGAAATGATTCTTTTTAAAATCCATAAATTTATATCAGTCATTTGATCAATGTTTAATGGATATGTTTTGAAAAATAATGATACATAACGATAATTTAAACCCCAATAGAATACAAAAAAAGTTCATGTGTTTTCGATATCCCTAAAAAATTAAAATAAAGGTATTTTTGTTCATAAATTAAAGGGCTATTAGAACATTCCCCACTAAAAAAATTTCTCCTTCGATATTTCCTTTTCTCACACTATAAAAATGAGGGTAAGTCTGCATCATCCCTTCTAGAAGATCCCACATTTCTTCTTCAATCTTGTGGTTTCTCCACAACACTTTGATGATGGGATTAATCTTTTTTACGTATAACCTTTTCTCTATGATCTATTATATTCACTGGTTTTTATTCGTAGGAGATTTCATTCCCAAATGGTACCACCTCTGGATTGAGTAAATCCAATAGGTCAGGTTTGTACTTCTTCAATATTGATACACAGAATAAATCATTTACGTGAGACAGGTTTGGTGGGAGTTCTAGTCGATATACCAATAGTCTGATGTGATCAAGGATCTCAATAGGGCTGATGTACCTTTAGCTAAGCATTCCCTTTTTCCCAAATATAATAACTCACTACCATGGTGATTTGCGGAGGAATACCATGTCAGAAACATCAAACTCTAGGTCTTCTCAACGATTGTCCGCATATCCCTTTTGTCAACTCTGAGTAGCTTTAATGTGCTACTGAATAGTCTTAACCTTATCCACCATTTCTTCGACCATTTTTGGACCAAGATGTTTTCACTACACATCTTCATCCCAACATGCTGTTTTTTTCATCTATTACAAAAAATTGATTCATAAGGAGCCATTTGGATACTTGAGTGGATATATTTTTTGTAAGAGAACTCAACCGGTGGAAGATATTGATCCCATCCTCCTTTAAAGTTCATTGAGCATGATCACAACATTTCCACATTTGTTTGGATAGTCCACTCAGATTGGCCATCATTTTGAGGATGATAAACCATAATGAAGTTCAACTCAGTATTCAGAGAGTGTTGGAGAATCTTCCAGAAGGTAGGGGTGGATCTTGGATCTCAATCAGATACAATTGATAGTGGTACTCTATGAAGCCTTACCACTTCTCTAATGTATATCCACTCTAGTTGGTCCAACGAGAATTCCTGTTGAATTGTAATTAAGTGTTCATTCTTTGTAAGATGATCCACAACAACCCAAATAGAATTGTTTCTTTTGGATGTATTCAGAAGTTTGATGAAAAATTCCATGGTGATATTTTACCATTTCCATATTGGTATGGGAAATGTTTGCATCATCCACTTATAAATCTACCACTCAGCTTTCACTTTCTAACATACCTAGTACATTTATGTATACTCAACGGTCCCCTTATTTATGTTACCCACCAATAATGCTCTCAGAGAACTCAATACATCTTTGTATTTCCTGGGTGAATGGTGAAATTCGAACTATGTGCATCATCCAAAATTTCATTATTTATCTCAATGTTTTATAGAACACATATTCTTGACCCAAATATCTCAATTCAATCTGCATTACAATTAAACTCTGAGTATTTCTTTGTTTTAGTTTCTACTTTCTTCTGAACTCCCACATCAACTTTTTAAGCATCCTTTATCCTTTCCAAAACTGACGGTTGAGAAATATTTTGTGAAAGGATTCATGATATTCCTTTCATTATGATTCCCATGACCACGTTCATAAAATCTAAGAATATTTGATCCTTTTAAATTATCATCAATGAAAGATTTATTGGATCCTTTATACATAGAGCTTCTTCTAGTTGATTCGTTTTACCTGGATAGATGTGAATTGAGAAGTCATATTGTTTGATCAGCTCAAACTATAATTGTTGGCGTATATTCAAAACTTTCTATGTGAATATATAATTGAGTTTTTAGTGATCTCTATATATTTCTCTCTTCTACCCGAAGAGGTAATGTCTCCAAATTTTCAAAGTGAAGATAACTACCGCCAACTCTAGATCATGTGTTGGATAGTCTTTCTCATAAAATTTTAATTGGCTTGAAGCATAGGAAATGAATTTATGATATTTCATCAACACAAAACCCATGCCATTATTCAAAGCATGACTAAATATCGCAAAATGTTCTCCACTTGTGGGTAGTGTGAGCATGGTCACAATGATAAGACTCCTTTTAAACTCATTGATGCTATTTTTAAATTGATCATTCCAAGAAAAATTGACTCCATTCTAAGTTATCTTGGTAAGAGGGTTTGACGATCGTGAGAAATTTCACACAAAATAGAGATAATATCTAGTTAACCCAAGTATGTTATGGATATCTATTTGAGATGTTGGCCTTGTCCATCCCACAATTGCATTTTTCTTGGAGGGATCCACATATTTCTCATTTCTTGAGATGAGATGACCCATTAATGAGAGCTCCTTTAATAATAACTCACACATGTTATATATTTCATAGAGATTCTACATTCGTAAGTTATATAGTACATCACATACATGCTTCTCATGATCCAAAATGGGTTTGGTGTATATTAAAATATCTTCTATAAAGGCTAAAACAAAATTTTCATGGTAATCACTAAAGACATTATTCATTATGTCCACGATGATTTTGGAGAATTAGTGAGTTCAAAATGAATTACTATGAACTCCCAGTGCATGTGCCTTGTACAAAAAACAATCTTGGGGATATCCTCTTCAGTTAGCCTTACTTGGTAATATCCTGACCGCAGATCCACCTTAAATAATTATTGTTATCCATGTAGATGATCGAACAGGTCATCAATTCATGGAAAATGATACATGTTCTTTATCATGGTTTTGTTGAGATCCCGATAGTCAATACAAATGTGAATTGACCCATCATTCTTCATGATAAAGAGGACTTCTTCACCCTATAGTGATGGACTTGTGCGTATAAACCCTTTATACACATTCTCCTATAGTTGTTTCTTTAGCTCCTCAATCTCCAAAAAATATATTCTATATATATCCAGGGATATTTGCAGTGCCCCAGGAATAAGTTCAGTCGAGAATTCAATATCTCTTCTATGATGATGTCCCGATAATTCCTCAGTAAACACATTAGTGAATTCCCTCACAAAATACATGTCTTTGTGAATGGTTCCTTCATTAGACTCAATCATCAGAGAAAGATATGTGCCCCCATAGGGAATTAATATCCATTCTTGAGACATCGGTAAAATAGAATATACATCATACTGCTTGAAGTTTTATAGAATCATGGGTCAATTTACCTTATAGAGAGTGATTTCCATCTCCCTGTAATTTATGGTAGAACTATATAGGGAAATCCAATCCATTCCAATAATTGCATAAAATTATACCAGAGGGAGTATGATGTGGTTCTATAGGATGTTCAATACAAAAATTGTGATAGGGGAGGAGTTATATTCATGGGATGCAATAATTTCTCCATTTTTCAATCTCACCAACATCTCTACTTCCATGATTTGTAGTGATGCTTGGATTGTTCTACATCACTTTTAGGATATAAAATAATTCATAGAACCAATATAAAAAACTAATTTCTCTATTGTTGAATTAATTACTAGCGTAACTATCACTACATCATTATCAATATTTACTTTAGTGGTATGGATGGAAAAAGTGAATTCTTGCTACCTTTGAGGTTTCTGGTTGCTATAAAAAACCCTTGTCTTAGGGCAGTTGTTGGAAAATTTCCCTTGTTATTTGTAGTTATAGAAATGAAGAATTCATTGAGGGTATAATGGAAAGTTACTCTTCTATATTGCAGAATAAGTTTTTTCTTGTTGGGAATTAATTATAAGGTACCCTTCTCTTCCATACCAAAGTCATTTTCTCATCCCCTTCTGGAAAATTATATGGTGCTTCTTTCCGCACCTTTGGTATGTGCGGTGTTGTAATTTCATCAAACCATTGTATTTATCCATAGAACCACCAAAAATAAGGTCCAAATTATAATTCTTGCCTTTATGATACCCCTGAGATTATCCGATCATACATTTTGACTTTGTGGGATGATCGAACAATTTGTTCATAGCTATCAAAGTCACAGATCGCTAGGGCCTTCCATACGCTAGGTTTTAGCCCACCCAAGAGGCAGTAAACCATGTATTGCAGGTTAATGACAAAGCCAGAGGCATATCATGCAAACATTATAATGTTTTCCTCATATGCTATGATGTATTCATCATCTTTTTTCTTCAGAGAAAGGAAGCCCATTTCCATCTTAAGTCAAAGGGTGTGAGGAAAATATTTATCATATTTTAAGGAAATTTCCGTTCCAATGACTCGATATCTTCCTCAGGTGTCTTATTTTTTATCAATGTTCCCCATTCATTAGCATCACCCTCCATATGATAACCAACAAGAATATCCTTTTCTAGTTTGGAACATTTAAGTATGGAGATGATTTTCTTAGTAGAGTTGATCCATCTTTCAGCGATTGAGGGATCAGATTATCCATTGAAACTAGGAGGTCTTTGTCTCATGAAGCTATCAATTATGGATTACTATTTAATTGGGGGGGGGGGGGGTGGGTTGATGTTTCTCTTGAACCATGTTTCTATTAAAAACACATGTTTACTAAGACAGTATTGTGCAAACGGTTGTGATGCCTTCTCCCATTAGATTTAGAATCTAATTAGAAAAGTTATCACAATGTTCATCACATCAGTTTTTAGACCAAGTCCTCCTAATACCGGCCATTGGCAATAATAAAATGAAATTAAGGGTTATGTATTTCAAACTATTAAACACATTAATTATATCCAATTTAAAAATGATAACTAATATATTACATTTATTTCCATCACTTATGAATTTATAGGCTTCAATATAATTTATACAAGATCTACATTCGAACATATATACTTACGAGAATTATTTCATTCCATTAATAATGTTTTATACTAAGATTATAAATAAGAAAAAGAATATCCCCTAATAGTGTTAAACCAAGTGTTCATCAAAGCCCATTTTCATTCCCCACATCCTGTTAGAGTCTAGTAGAAAGAGGTGTTTTCAGGTTTTACCTCTAGAAAAATCTATGCTAGAGCCACCTCTACTTGTTGGAATCCAGATAGGGATAAATTTCCTTGATAAAACACTTAATCTATTCTAAAAAACAATTCTGGTTGTTTAATTATACCTCATCTCATCACTAAGTATTTCACTAGAGTTTTATAACCCTAATCCAAAAAATAACTAAACCTATCCTCTAATACAATCTATAACAACCTAGATCTTTATTAAACACTTAATCATGAATTATTACATGAACATTCAGTTAATAATAATCTAAATATCAGGAGGTATAGTGTCTAAGGAAATTAGGAACATTACATAACATCTTAAAACATAAAATACAACATCTTTATTTAAAACATAATTTACCTGACCAACTCATTCCTGCGCACTTAACACTACATGGGATAACCTGAGGACATACATAAGAATGGGTCCAGGTATAAAGCCTATTAAGGGAGTAAAAAAGGCATAAAATAAAGAAATAAATTCATGTTAGACAATATGAATATTAATGGATCATAAGAGATACATTAATATAAAGGAATAATATTGCAAGAGTATCATAAAATGAAAATTTAGAAAGAACATACAACATGATCTTAACATGATACAAGGCTCATTACACATGGATTAGCATGAGAAAACCATTATTACAGACGAATTAGAATGGGTAAACCATAATATCACATGAATTATCATGATTAAACCCTCCTTAAACATAGACTATCATGATACTAAACATTACCCAATGCATTGGAGCACTATAAGGGCACACCCTTCATAAACATTGGATTTTATGCATAAGTCTGCCACAAGGGTCATATAAATGGAATCCTTCAATAACATAAGTTATCCCATTATTAAGGAATGTGGAATACATAAATTTAAATACCATTCAATAAGTATATGTTTGTAAAAGTGAATACCCTTGATAGGTAAATGGCTATAGTATTCACTATATGATGATTTTGGCTTGGACAATTGCGGTGCAATTTCGGTAGCATAACGTCCACATATAGAAAATCATAAGATGGGATGATGATGATAGAGAAATGGATATCCAATAGTTTATAAATGAAATAGATATTATTTGGATCATTTAAATTAATATCCCAACTTGTGAAATGGAATTTAGATGCATAATATTGGAGAAATACCTGAATTGAAACAAGAAAGGATAAATCCATTAAATAATTTTGGCATGGTAACGGGTGTAAAATGAAGGAATTAATGAGATAGAAAGTCGTATATCATCATTAAAACATAATTAGGGTAGTGTAGGGGAGGATCAAAATATTACCCGAAAAATTTTAATTGAATATAAAGGGGTATAACAACATGAAGAAACATGGTTAAAAATGAAAAAGGACAGCGTACCATACTTTAGTGTGTGACATAAAAGCTTGAAGAGGGGATTAAAGAGAGATTGGGGATTCTTGGGAGGATTCTAGAGAGGGGAGGGTAGAGTGTGGACATTGTCCAAGGATTTTTATCGAAGATAAGTAGGCTCTTTGGTGGATTTATATAGTAATTGAGAGAGGAATTCTTTAATATTTCACAAACATATGTTTTTTGAATATATATAATTAATTATTCAAAAATAAAAACCTTCCCATGTGTTTTACCATGTGTTATGCTAATTTTGAGTGGAAAAAATTATTTTACAAGTAAAATTTCCAAACAAATTAAATTATTTCCCATTCTTATTTGTAGGTGAGTCACACTCTCAAGGAAATGAATTTAAAATAATAAAATATTTTATACATTTCGAAGAATTCAATAAGGATTTATGAAAAAAGTATAACAATTTTAAAATCACATTGTTTTAATTTTAAAACACATGTTTGGCTGAGGTAAGAAATTATTTTATTAGTTACATCATTTTGGGGCCATTATGATGCCATAAAACACATGTTTTATTTATACAGTATTTAATATTTACCCAGAAATTTGACAATCTTAGAAAATTATGAAAAATTTACCATTGGATAATTTTTACATATTTATTCCAAAAATAATATTCCTTTTTTAAAATAAATTTCTAAAATAAGTGAATTTTTCGCTTTAAAAATCAAAGCTGACATTTATTATAAATCCAAGGGTTTTGAAAAAATTAGTTTTTAAGAATTAATAATAATTACCTTTGACTTCATAATTTTTATATAGTCATTTATTATTAATAAATGTAATTTAATAATAATATGTTATTAAAATATTATTTTTTCCAATAATACAATAATTCTTTAAAATATTCACTTTCTATTTTTATTTTATAATAGTTTATAACTCTTATCAAACTAATTACCAAAACATTTACAGATAACGAATTGATATAATCACCATTTAAAAAATTTATTTTTATATTTTCATTAATAAAAACAATATTTTAAAATAATAATGTACACATTTATCAAAAGTACATTTTTACCCAGAAAATCAATTAATCAAATTCATCATTTTGTAGGACATATGATTATCATAATGGAATTGATGGAATAAGTTTTTAATTTATAAAAAATGATTAAAAAATAAGTAACTAATTCTTTATTACATATCCCTTTATGAAAACCACATAAGACCTACGGGTAAGGTTTGCAATGGTGACCGACTCTTGAGGCAGCTTGGATAACATTGCATGGGTGGTAATCTATATTAGCATGATCTTCTCCCGTATGAAATTCATATCAAGAATAACGTGTTGAATCTATGCTTGGGAATGGTCAAGAGAGAAGTCCAATTATGTTACCTCCTTTTTATCCTCCAATAAATAAGCTTCGTATGGTCTGAGTCAACTGGATTAGTCCATCCTTTTCTTTTTCTGTGTAAAAAGAATTCTATTTAAAAACCTTAAATTTATATAAGTTTTATGATCACTATTCAAAAAATATATTATCAAAGATAATGGTATTTAACTTTCATTTGATCATAAATATAATAAAAAAACGTTCATGTGTTTTCTATTTCCATAATACATTAATAGAATGGGAGTCTTATTCATAAATGATCTTGTTGTTACATTATTTTCAATTTCCTTATAGAGCATGTGATTGTTGTTACTAAGTTCGATGGAATACCCATGGTTGGATATGATGTGTGGGTTCTGAAGATTGATAAAATCTTGTTTACTATGTTATTAGGATCCAGGTGGATTCTAGGACTTGTTCTTCAATTAAATTTGGACTTATAATGACTTGATGATAATTCTTTCATTGGGATCTCAATATGACTAATTTTTACATTAGTAGATGATGTTTTACTCAATAGCATGAAAATACATCCCTAACATTTCCATATTTTGAAATCTTTTCAATGATATATTTTTATATGAGGATATTGATCCCTCCATAGGGTTGTATAGGTATTTTCGTGTACAAAAATTCCCACAAACCTCGAAGACTGTTCATTGGATCAGTTTTTTTTTTGGAATTTTTCTGGCTCATAAAAATGGGTGGAAACATTGGAAGAAATGACTAGGAGTGGTGTTTTTATTTTCATTAAACACAAACCATTATAGATCCCCCTTTAAGGAATTTATATGTAGAGTAATTTATGGTGGAGATGAACCCCTGCTGAGAGAACATGTTTGTTTCACCTGATGTTAACTGGAGTGATTCTAGAGATGGAACTTCATGATGGATGTGTTGGTAAAACTAGGAAAATAATTATTGTAAAACCTATATAATTATAAAATATTATTTATAAGGGAATAAGGTGATTTGGGACAAGATAGTGTTGTATAAGTCAATCCTTTCCCATGATCGCCACCATTTGTTAGTTCCTATCTAGAATAGGGTGATAACAGTTATAGTTGTGGGATGACATGCACAAATAATGTCTATGTTTGGACACTAATGAGAGTGGTACATAGTAAGTCACACATATTCTCTACATAAAACCCTATACTATATTAAATAGGAACATGTAATTAATTTTTTACAATATTTTCATGTGTTAGAGTAATTATAAAAACTTCATGCTTGACCCTAGTCATATAGAGAACTTTCACTAATGGGGAACATCATTTAATATCAACATTGTATGAAGTTGTTATATTCTTTCTAGAGAGGGATATGATTTATGTGATCATTCAGGATAGTGTAAGGACATAGTGGTGTTCCCTTTATATGATATGTATTAACCATTATGGGTATTACAATGAGTTCGTGTTTAAGTAGGTGATATGGGTTCAACCTTTTTCATGAGTGAGTCCCACTAGGTGTATCAAGTAATTCCCACCCTCTAGATGTCAAATTCATCTACCAATCATCCAATGAGAATAAATATATGAACTGGGTGTGTTGAATAGAAATCACTTTCTATGAGTGTTGGTAAATGCACAGATTTTTCTAGAGGGTGTACAATGGTTCACCCTTGATGAGAGGCTATTATATGCATTGGATTGTATTATTCAGATAACGTTCAAATTATATTGGGTATGATGATAAAAATATTTATCGAGTTGTGAAAATTATGTGAAAAACCTATCCTTTTTATGGTTTTAATGGAGCCTATTAAGTATTCATGGATATCCATATTCAATTATCAATAGTTTCATCTATTCAATAGCCGCTCATTGTGGGGATTATGATTCATTGAGAGGAATTGGTATTTATAATGATAATATAGTAACATTAAGTGTAATTCAGGTGGGGTAGTAGTGATATATGTGGTTATAACTCTTTATTAGTAAACCCTATGACTATATTTTCATGCAGTATTTTATGAAGATAGTTTTAGGAAGTTGAATCTAGTTTTCAATGGTAGATATTTCCCAGGGCCAAATGATGTGGTTTCCCTACACTCACATTTTTTGAATGGATCATGATTTTGTCCTGTTGATATAATAGTCCAATATGAGACTAAGTTCGCATGCATTAAAATGAATATTTTTTTATTATGTATGAAACCATCCAATATTTTTCATGATTTTTAATGGATTTCAATTATTAATGGTATTGTGTATATAAATAAGAATAATGAGTAACAAATACTCTATTATACAATGGGCCTAAATGTTATGTGTTTGGAAAAACATTGATAATGCTCCCCTCCCATGGAAACTAATGATATGTGAGGGAGGAATATTTTTTCATAAGAGGTTTAGGTTTTTGATTGCTTTAGTTTTAACATGAGTTATCATAAAGTATAAAGGTGTTAGAGGATGGTCATCCAAATTTTCAAGATCTCCTATTACAGATTACGGATGATTAGGATAACCAAATAGTAGTGTAATGTTGTTAAATATTTTTGTTGATGTTGGTATAATTATTAATGACCTCGTTGATAAATTCCATGAACAATATATTACTACACAATCAAGAGGTCTTCATTTATGGTGGGATCTTCTTCGGGAATGTGTTGTGGATGGGTATTTTCACATATGCTTGGGATGTGGTTCATAATGAAACCTCATGTTACTATTGGGTTATGAACAAGTGACGATGGTGTTTATGTAATTTCAATGGGAGAAGGAGAAGAAGCTAATATAATTCGTAAATAGTATATTCCCCTGAAAGACATAAATTATATGTGAAAAAAATATATGTTTATTGGTGTTAAGATACAAAATATATCATTTTCTCCCATATAAAATCCTTCCATAACACTCTTTAATGTGGGGAGTGAGTAATCCAACTTGAGGGGACCATTGTAAAAAAATACTTCCCAAATTTATGTTAGATATTTTGATTTCATTTCATCCCATGTTTTTGGATTTACATTGGATGAGAAAGGGGGTTTTTTTGTCATACCCCATCCCATGGGGCCTGTGATGTGACTACCACAAGACTACCTCCTAAAGGATAGGGTATGGAATGTTGCACTGAAGTTGTCAACCTGAAACTGAGAAGCGTTTTCCTTAATACCTATACCCAGACACATGCCGAACCAAATACCACACACTAAAAAGGAAACAAGGATCCCGAAAACAAAATGAGTATAATTACAACAAATATAAGTGGGCTATAATACAAACCCAACAAATGAACTGAAAACAACAATGTACAAAAAGGAAACTGTAATGAAAATTTTCAGAAAACCCCACTGGATCGTGAGATTAGTGTAGATACTAGAAGCTGAAGTAGAATATATTTTCCACTAAATTCTACTGGGACCCGCCTAGTCCTTGTCCACCAAGTCCACCATCGTAGTGTCAATCAGTCTCGTATCCCTAAGCCCCTCTAGGTCCCGGTCCACCAAAGTCTCTGTCAAAACATCGACCATCTGCACTAGACACATCATGTGTGGGAGAAGCCTATGTAGTGGTAATTAAAAAACTACTCATTAGGGACCCCCCCCAATGGAAGACCACACAACAATGGTCAATGTAAAGCATGAAGCACAAGACAACTCACACGAGGTGTACATTTAGGGTAGTGATAGAAGAATCATTTGTCACATCATCAAACCCCTCGGCCGCTGGAGAAATCATCCTCTATCGAGTACAATGGGCATACCAACTCACACAAAATTTCATCCCACTGACCTTGGACTGCTTACCTATACCTTCTCATCATGTACTGTTTTTCTGCAAAGTCACACATATGTTCTTCCTACTAATCCTTGGGAACTGAGGTACTCCTCCTCATCGCATATTGTGGTCCTGTAATGTCACACATAAGTGCTTCCCATTGTGAGCCTATGAAGTCACAAAGAAGTGCTTCCCACTAGGCTTAGGTCGAGTCACAAAGAGTCAAAAGTCAGCAGTATTTAGGTCTCAGCCAACCTTAGTGTTCCATACGTAGTGTTCTTAGAAGAACCACTCATCATTCCATCTTGAATTCCATGAAATCCTCTTAAGGGCATTACAAAAGATCCAACACATTGTGAGGGTACCAGTGCTTCAAATGGTTCATCAATTGAATTTCTAGTTTGTATGTTAGTAGCATTTTATTAAACAAGTGTAGGTTGTGTTTGGGTCCAGTCTGACCTGGTCAGACCGACTCGACCAACCCGACTCGGGGGTCCCACATACCTCGGTTTAGTTCTGACTAACTCAACCTGACCGTGTTCAGGTCTGGGTCAGTTTGGTCTAGCCTGGCCAATGGTCCATGCCTGAAGGGCTTTGCAGGGCCTGACCTGATATGGTCGAGGATCTAGCCCACAGGGTCGCCCGACCCAGCCCAAATGGTACATGCCTGGACTGGTGGCACAGGACAAGCATACTGGCTGGGGATGTCGCCTGCTGGCTGGGGGCATGGTCCTCCAGTCCGAAGACTGGCTACACGAGTGGCTGGTGGTGCATGTCTAGGACACGACAGTCTACCACTGTCAAAAAAATGTGTCTTCCTACTCATCCTATTATCCCAAACGTGGGCCACCCCTCTACGTGGCAGTCACTTGGTGCCACATCACACCACTGCTCCTGTAGTGTGCCGATGGGTTCGATTCCATTATCCACCCACTACCACCACCTTGGGACACTTCCGGCTCCAGTGTGCCCTCGGTTCTAGCAGTGGGAACCAGGGTTGCTTCGATGGTCCATTTTACTTTTTGTCAGTTTATAATGTCTCAAAAAATGTTCACTTTATTGTGAAGGTATTAAACATGGATTTCCATCGATTTGGACATTTGTCCACAAAGAACACATGTGATGGAGGGGATCAGGCCTTGTTTTCATTGTCCTAGGCCCTCTTCTTTAGAAGCTTACAATTAGGGGAGGTCTATATATTTCAGTCCAATAAACAAATGAAAATTTCAACCCTAATTAAAGAAGGTGAAAAAAAGTTACCCTCCTACATAAACACATGATTCGTGGATCAACCTATTCTTGGTTTGATCAACATTCATCATTTCAAGAATGGTAAGGGTGAAGAACTTGCACAAATTAAACCCCAACCCCTTGGACGTTCATTACCACAACATTACATCCTCGAGGTTTCAAGACATTGACATCATTCATCACTTTCGGCTATGTTCTTTGAGTTGCATCGATGATGGTAGATGTTCATTAGTTTTTTTCATTCTTCATTGGAGAGGAAGTTCATCAGAGGTTTATCAGATAATCCTCACAGTTTAATTCCTCATTCAACCAACACATCAACCAAAATAAATGGGAAACACATCACAACATTTCTATTATGATGTGACGTCATGTCGTTACGCGTCATTAAACCATCATTACGCTATGAGTTAATGATCCATTCAATGGTTCCATCACATTTTAAATCTCAGAACTAGTTCAAAAGATAGAAATAACTTCTCGAATGTTTACGTAATCATATTAAATAATGTTCAAAATTCTATTCTGGTCGCACTAGACCTCAGAATCACATGTCTTCGAAGCGTGTTGCCTCAGAATAATTCAATATAATTAAAAAATAAAAAATGTAGCTTGAATTTATAAGGTATTACATTCTCCTCACCTTAGGGATTTATATCCCCAAAATTCAAAATAAAAACTAATCAAAGAGATGGAGGTACTGAGCACGAATCTAAGCCTCCTACTCTTATGTTCTCTCCTGGAGATTTCTGTGTTTCCACCAAACTCACAGAAGGGGAAGCTACTTCCCAAATAGGAACCACTCCTTTTGATCATCAATCTCCACCGAGAACTCCTCAAAATTTACACCATCATCAATTTCAATCTCTCCTAGTCATTCATGTGTGATGGATCACGCACGTACCTCCTTAGCTATGACATGTTAAAACCTCATGAACATAGTGAATATCTTATGAAAGACCTAGGCAGCACACCACCTCACCAACTCTATTACAGATCATAAACGGTCTGATGAACCTCGAAGAAAGATTCTCGCCCCATCCAAATATCTGCAATCCTCATCAGGGTTAGACCCGAAGGAATACATGATATCCCTCCTCAAACACCAAGGGTCTCCAACTCCTATCGACATAAGACTTATACCTCCTCTTTGATGACGTAATATGACCCTGGATGATCTAAACCTTCTCGGTCATAGCCCATAACAACTCTAGACCCATGAGTTCCGAATCCCATATGTTTTTCTATCCTAGGGGTTATTTGCAAGTCCACCTGCAATAGGATTCAAACAGTTCCATTTCAATGGTGGAGTGATAGATGTTGTTGTATGAAAACTCCACTAGTGGTCGATGGTCCTCCCAACTGTAACCAAAATCTTGGACGCAAGCTTGTAGCATGTTATCCATTGTCTATATGGTTCACTATGTATAACCATCTTCCTGGGGATGAATAGATGTGCTCAAGAGAAGATGCATCTTAAACGCCTCCTACAATCCATTCCACAATCAGGATGTAACACGAGTATCCCAATTAGATACGATCTTCAAAGTCACACCGTGAAGCCACACTACCTTATAGATATAGATTCATCCCAACACATCTTTCTTTCCATGCTCTTGGATGGGTAAGATTTGAGATGACTTAGTGAGTCAGTCAGAAATCACCCATATGGAGTCATGACCCCTGGATGCATGTGGTAACCCCAACAAAAATTCCATTTAGATATTGTCCTATTTCCACTACGGTACCTTGAGTGGAAGGGATAAGCATGATGGAACCCAATCCCCAGCCTTCACTTACTGACAAGTGAGGCATCATGACACAAACTCAGCCACTGCGTTCTTCATTCTCGGCTGTCAGTACTGACATCGGAGGTCCTGGTAATTCTTTTCAACTATAGGATGTACTACTAAGGGACATGTATGGAACTCCCTAAACACCTCCTCCCGCAATGTCCCTGCCACTATTTTTCAACCTCTAAAATGGATGATGTGCTCTCCAACTATCAAAAATCCATCAGGATCCCACCGTGATG
This sequence comes from Viscum album, assembly GCA_963277665.1. Taxonomy (NCBI): domain Eukaryota; kingdom Viridiplantae; phylum Streptophyta; class Magnoliopsida; order Santalales; family Viscaceae; genus Viscum; species Viscum album. The sequence continues at coordinate 1,532,529,254 of OY728165.1, read as the reverse complement.
ATAACAAAGCACATCGGGGATCACCGTCAACATAAACCAACTATGCCTCCCTGACTCTCTATTAGAATATTGGAGTAATAGTCATCAACTGAAGTTAAGAAAATCCACCATCATCAATGAATGATATCCTAATCATGGACAATTTCTATGTCACCTCACTCAGCAACTACAAACTGGTCCTCCTGCTGAGCGTGTCTTCCACCATGTTCCCCTTTCTAGGAGTATATACTATCTCAAAGTCAAAGTACTAGAAGAACTATAGCCATTTCCGTTGTCCCAACTTCTGGTCCTTCTGAGAGAACATATTCCAAAGACTCTTATGGGTGTATTAAAACATAAAACATTCACCCAAAATGTAGTTCCATAACATCTTCAAGGAAAATAACAGTACTGCTAACTCCATGTCATTAGTCGCATAGTTCTTCTCATACTGTATCAACTGTCGTTACCTGTAGGATATCACCACTCACTTCTACACCTGGTCACATCTCAATCCTATCTGTACTGTGTCACAGTAAACTAAATACTCAATTCCCTCCTCTAGTACTCTCAAAATAGGGGCAATATTTAGTGTCCTCCATAACTCCTGGAAACTATGCTGACATTTATCCATCCACATGAAGGGTTTTCTATTTTGTGACAATGCCGGTAAGGGTGATTCTACACTATATAAGTCTATCATGAACCTAGGATATTAACTATCCATTCCAAAGAAGCTATGCACCGTAGTCATGCTCCTAGGACGCTCCCAAGAAAGAACTGCCTCTATATTCATTGAATCCACAGAACATTAGCATTTACGATGATGTGTCCTTGACTTTGGACTTCTCGAATAAAAAACTGACACTTCTAGAGATTTCCATAATGCTGGTGCTTTTAGAGTGTATCCTTGACTATCCACCGTGGTGTATCATGTTCCTCCTCTAATGTCGAGTACACAAAGATGTCATCAATGGAGACCATAAAAAACGGATCAAGGAATGGCTAGAAGAACCAATTACTTAGTCCCATGAACACTTCTAGGGAATTGACCATGCCACAAGGCAACCCTAGGAACTCATAGTGGTTGTATCGGTACCAGAAGGCTATATTTGGTACATCCTAGTCTTGCACTCAAAGCTGGTGAGATCATGATCCGAGGTCAATAATTGAGAACCACTTTTCCCCCTTCATCTAGTTGAAGAGATCATCAATTCTCGGTAGTGGACAATTTTTATTCATATTCACCTTGTTCATGAACCAGATTTCCACCCACTACCTTAAAATCTCATCTGCCTTTTTGAAAAAAATCATTGGGGAAGCCCTTGGTGAAATGCTCGGCCTTTGGAATCTCTTCTCCTGCAAGTCCTATAGTAGTAACCTCCTCTCGTGAAGCTCTGCGGGAGCCATATGATTTTTTGGTGTTGATATTGTTTAAATCCTAGGGTACAGGTCTATGAAAAAGTCTACCTCCCTATGAGGAAGTATTCCTGGAACATCATTTGGAAAAACATCCTCGTACTCATCCACGACTACAAGAATGATTGAACTCCTCCTATACACTGTACTAAGGTAGACACTATCTAAATGGTGAGTGATCGGATGCACCCTCCTATTAAAAATTAAATCCTATACTATATGGGTTTCCTTCTCTATAGTGAAATAAAACATGTCCCATCACCGTAGACACACCACACTATATGCCTAAAATATTTGATCTTAGCATCGACTATGGATAACCATTCCATACCCTATATGGGTCATAAAGAATTGATTCCTCTACTAGGAGATCTTAACCGAAGATCTCATCTCCTATAGTAAACTCAAATTGCCAACACCAGTGTGTAATCATCGAATCCACTCATATAAGAGTATCTACCCATAAGGATCAGTCCAAAATCTCCACCGGAATCTCCGAGCACCGATCAAGGGTCGAGGAAAGGAATGAGTGACGATATGAAGTGTCCATAATCATTTTATCTAGAGTGGAGAAGACATAGATCATAAATTGAATCATCTATGGATTGTCTTGGTCATAAGCCTCCATAGGATGAAGTTGTGCTCTCCCCTGTCTACTTGCTCCCTGTGGTTAGGGTGGACCACCTGGGGGTGATGGCTGTAACACCTCAAACTGTCGCCCACCACCTACTACTCAGCCTGCTCCCTGGACACGTCCTCTATCCTATGGACGCCCTCTCTCAAACTGATTCCTCTCCCTCGGCGGCCCCTTGACCGTCTACTGGTCATTTGTATGACTGGTTTAGATGTCGTGTACAATGTGTCCCTTCCCACCAAATGAGAATAAAAGATTGGTTCTCTCTTGACTTCCTCTGGTCTAGGATCCCAACACTTTTGAACCTAAGTCATGGGGTCATCCCCTAAAATACCAGGCCTACTTGTGCCCTCATGTCTGTTGTATACTAAATTTTGAGGACTCCTCCCCCTGTGGTCTGCTGGTAGTTCTAGTTTTTGGCACCTGATCCACTAAGAAGTCCTCTACCAAAAGGGATATCTCCAACACCCCAACCATATTAGGGATTTTGAGAGACAACACTGGCACCCTGATCTTTCACTTGAGTCCCTTTATAAAAGCTCAATCCCTATTGAAATGTTCTTGTACCATATCTGCCATGTAGTGAGATAGCTCGGTGAACCTCACAGAGTTCTCAACCACCATTATGTAGCCCTATTATAGGTGAAACAACTTCTTAATGCGCACAGAGTGCAAGGTGGTGGGGAAAAACTCTTCCCGAAAAGCTACTTGAAGTCTTCCCTGGAAAGGGTCAAATCATAATTCATATGGGTGGTCATGCTACAACATCTCCCTACCAAACCTACAGAAGGCTCAATGCTAAGATTTCTATCTCATTAGGTAGTGTCCTCACTAAGAGGAATACCTGCATCACTACCTACTGCCTAGCCTCAATGACCAGAGGATCTATCTCTCCCATGATCCTAGGAGGTCTCTATCTCTGAAACATGTGTAGGGAACTGAGACTACGTACATTCTCTTCCATAATCGATGACAATAGATGCTGACCATCCGGTTGTGGTAGCACTAGTGCACCTCTCTTTGAGTCTATATTATGAATTGGTCCCCGAACGAACACCTCATCACTAGGTGGTCTATCCTCATGACCTCGTATCAGAATCCTGGATGGTCATCCCCGTGGAGGAATCCTGAAATAGATAAATACAGAAAATGATCAACAAATTATACCATGTGAGCTAACTCTTATTCAAACGAACACACGAAGACACTTATGTAACCAATTTTTTAATGTACTGAGCCTAAAAGAAGGATTCATGGCTGTGGTTTAGGGATACATGAGTGAAGGTTCCGGGCGCAGCCAAAGCACATGGGTAGATGTGCCCACTTTTGTTTTTTTCATTGAAAATGATCAATCCGGGATCAATACGATGATAAACATCAGTCTCCATGGATCGAATCACAGAAATAGACACATAAAAGGAAAGTCCCAGAACCACAAAGTAGGATCATTACAGATTGATTATAATTAATTCAATCAATTGAAAAGAAGTATCTTTTGGTGTTCTTTCTTTGTTGATATCTCTGATCACGTTCCGATGAGATACGTCATTGTATCGCAAAAGCCAAGGGTAGACTTCCTCTAGCGGTGATCCACACGTGCACCTTGTATCTCTCGACGTCACCAAAGGAGTCTATGGGTGCTAGCATGGAGAAACATTTTCTTGCGTTGTCCGCCTTTGATCGTCTTGATCCGATGGAAGAGGATATCTCTCAGTCTAGAGAGAGTTCTTATAAGAATAGATTCATTTTTCCTTGAAAGAATTCCTTGGAATTGTTTTGCACAACAATTCACTTGTGTGTTAGAAAAGAGTTGGGGTTTTGAGGATATTTATAATCGAGTTTGAGGTTGTAGATTTACGAAAATAAATAAAGGCGTTATTCCTTTTATTTATTTCATTGACACTTATTGAAAACCCCCATGTCAAATAAATAATTCCTTGACATGTGCCGAGGCTGATTATAATAAATATCATTTAATAAAAACAATATTATATCATCAAATTCCTGACTAGAAAACTACACGGCGTGTATTAATTAATACACGGCGTGTACTTGTTTTCCATAAAACTATACGGTGTGTAATCATTAATACACAGTGTGTACTTGTTTTTTCATTTACTTTCAAAAATGAAAATTACGCGGCGTGTAATCAGTAATACACAACATGTACTTTTTTTCCCTAAAAACCTACACACCGTGTAATCATCAATACACAACGTGTATATCTTGTTTTTCATTTCCTTCTTCCTCCATCATTAAAACCACGTATGCTTAATGGAATAATTATTAAACCACGGACAATAATAATTTTTATTATACTTTAGATACATGGATACACTTAGTGTGTGACCCTCTAGGCCTATTTCTCATTGGAAATAGGCAGGCTTGCCTAATGTCCAATATTAATGTCTAGCAACAGGTCAAGGAACCCAAGAGAAAGAAGTTGACTCCACATTGACGTGTAACCTAATTCGAATTCTTACTGTTTAATTTAATCGCATTATCTCAATATCTCATCAATCAGGTTTCATGGTAGTGTCATAAACCTATATGCTTGATCTGTCATTGTTTGACTTCGAGAAATAAACTCGTCGTGTCACCATGACCATGGAATTTGATCGACAGTTCTATTTCAATCAAAGGGACCGAGATATCTACTTCCATAAATATGGAAGGGACAAATCCTTCCTTGACATAGCCATTATCATCATGTCCGTTGTGATGCACCAAACATACCTTACTTCACACTATCTATCTACATGACAGTTTTCATCTGCAAATCTATGTGTGCGAGTCATGACATGAGTTAATGATAATCTTACATTCTAAGTACCATTACACATTCTCACAAATAGAAATGTCCTATGACACCAAGACATGCGGAATTGCTACTGGTGGGCCTGTTATCATAATCTCTCATCTTGGAAATTACCAAGTGCGGACTCCATCATAGAGAGTCTCGTCTTCTTACGAGAACTCTCACATGATGGTCTTTATACTATGTTTCCCATCATAGTATGTCATCCAACCGTAGAACTTTATTTAATAATATTGTTAAAGCATTTCAAGGTTCTCATCATAGCGGGGATCTACCATGAACTTATCAATGCAACAAGTATTCCATGACATTATTATATTATAGTCATGTAGAACAATGAACAATATATAATAAGAGTACATTCATGTAATCAAAGTACAATTCAGTTGGTTCTGAGGGCACCAACCATTACAAACTCCCACTTGGACTAGAGACAACTGCCTACGACTTTTAGTCCGCTATACCTCACATGATGATCATGTTTTTTCTGAGAAAGTTTGTTGTCAAGCGGTCTGCCACGTTGTCTTCCATGGAAATAATGCTCACTGCAACTTCACCTCTCTAAGAAAAATATCTCTAGAGATGATACTTATAAAGTATGTTATTTGTCCGTTGATGTGACCTTGGCACTTTTTCAAGTGTCATCGCTGCCGTATTATCATAAAAGAGTGTGATAGGATCCTTACTGCTATGTACTACATCCAAATATTGGGCGAGGCATTCCATCCATACATCTCCTTTAGCTGCCTTAGAAGTTGTGATATACCCGGACTCCACTATAGAATCTGCCACCACACATTGTTTTGAGCTCTTCCAGCTCACTGCACCTCCATTCAAACTGATGATGTATCCCGTCTATGACTTCATATCATCTTGATCAGTCTGGGAACTAGCATCTACATGTCCTCTGATGACTATTTACTCATCTCCTCTATAAACTAGAAACATATCCTTAGTATGCCTCATATGGTTAAGGATAGTCTTGACATCCATCCAATAGAGGTCTCCTGGATTAGCTTGTTATCTGCATACCACACTTAATGTGTAAGAAACATCTAGCCTTGTACATAGCATAATATACATGAATGACCCAATCGCAGATGCATAAGGTATCCTTGCCATTTCTTGTCTTTCCTCATGTTTTTGGGGAGACATTTTCGTGGAAAGATGAATGCCGTGTGACACTGGAAACAATCCCCTCTTGGATTGTTCCATACGGAATCTCTTCAATATCTTTTCAATGTATGTACATTGACTTAGGCCTATAATTATCATTGATCTTTGATGATGGATCTTGATCCCAAGAATATATGCTGCCTCAGCCAAATCTTTCATGGAGAATCATTTATCTAACCATGCCTTAACTGACTGCAAGACAGGTACATCATTTCCAATTAGTAATATGTCATCAACGTATACTATTAGGAAAATGATTGTACTTCAACTAAATCTCTTGTAGACACAAGGCTCACATTCATTCATAACAAAGACAAATTCTGTTACAGCTTCATCAAAATGAATGTTCCATGACCTTGATGCTTGCTTTAATCCACAAATGGATTCTGCAACTTGCATACCTTATTGGCATCCATTGCTGTCACAAAACCTTCATGTTATGTCATGTAGACATCTTCCTAAAGGTTCTAGTTAAGGAATGATATTTTGAAATCCATTTCCCAAATTTCATAGTCATGGTAAGTGGCAATGACCAATAAGATTCTAATGGATTTCAGCATTACAACCAGTGATAAGGTTTCATCATAGTCAATTCCTTGACGTTGTATAAAACCTTTGGCAACCAGTAATGCCTTATAGGCGCTGACTTTCCCCTCCATGTCCAGTTTCTTCTTGAATACCCATTTATTAGCAATAGTCTTTACATCAACAAGAGGATCCACCAAAATCCAGACTTGATTTTGGTACATGGAATCCATTTCAGAATTCATTACTTCTTGCCACATGGCAACGTTTGTTCCTTCAACTGCTTCCTTGTAGGTAATAGGATCATCATTGTCAACCAAAAATGAGTCACAATCCTAGGTGACAATAAAACCATATATTTCTGGTTCTCTCACCTCTCTAATGCTTCTATGATGTTCTTGTGTCTCTGGAACTGACTGTTCTTCCACGGGGCTTTTTGGAATAAGTTCTCATACCAACTCTTGTGTATCTTGAGCCTCAACTTCATCGAAGTATATCTCACTCCCACTATCTCTTTTGGAGATGTGCTCCCTCTCAAGGAATATGGCTTGTCTTGAAATTGTAACATTTTTGTATGAGGTATTGTATAGGTAATATCCCTTTGTTTAATTGGGATATCCTATAAAGATACACTTTGTGCCTCAGGGTGAAAGTTTGTTACTAGAAGAGGCATTAACAAATGTTTCGAAACCCCACACATGTAAATTTGATAACATGGAATTGCGTCCAATCCATAACTCGTATGGTATACCATTTATCGATTTAGTTGGTACTTGGTTTAGTATGTGTTATGCTGTTTGTAATGCATATCCCCAAAAGGATAAAAGAATACTCGCATGACTCATCATTGATCTCACCATGTTCAATAGGGTGCGGTTCCTCGTTTCACTTACACCATTCAACTACGGTGTGTAAGGAGGAGTGAGTTGATATAGTATCCCAAACCCTCGTAAAAAATCAATGAAGTCCTGATAAATATATTATTCTCCACTGTCTGAGCGGAGTTTCCTAATCTTATTACCAAGCTAGTTCTCAACATCATTCTAGTATTCTTTGAACTGATCAAAAGAATCTGACTTATACCTCATTAAGTAAATATATCCATATCTACTAAAATCATCAGTAAAAGTTATGAAGTACGAGAACCCACCACTTTCTTCAACTAGAAATGGTCCACACACATCTGTGTGAACTAATTATAGAATCTCTTTAGCCCTTTCACCTTTCCCACTGAACGGGGCTTTGATCATTTTTCCTTGTTGACACGCATGACATACACCAAGTGGTTTTAGTTCGAAAGAATATAAATACCCATCTTGTTGTAATTTTCTCAAACATTTCTCATTCACATAACCTAGCCGGTGATGCCAATGTTGGGTGTGGTATGAGTCATGTGAATTAACTTTGTCATCAATTTCTATTACATGGTTTGTGTAGTCTAACACATAAAGGTCATTATTTAAATGTACCCTTCCAAAACAAATTCTATCTTTATAAAAGTAGAAACATCCACTTCCAAACATGAAGATGAATCAATCAGTATCTAATCTGGAGACTCAAATAATGTTTTTGGTTATAGATGGTACATAATAACATCCTTTCAAAACCAAGACCATCCCAGTAGGCAATGTGAGGTGGTAGTCTCTGACAGCTACAACAGTGAGTCTGTCTCCGTTGGCAGCTCATAGATCCACCTCACGTTGGTCAATCATTTTGAATCTACTTGGTTCCTGTATTTAGATATAGATGTGAGAACCACAAGAAGTATCTAATACCCAATTAGTAGAAACAAATATATTTCATTTGATAACAAACGCTCTTGAAGCTTCCCCTTGCTTCCTTGACTAGGTGCAGTTTTTCTTCTAGTGGTCCTTCTTGCCACATGAGAAACAAATAGCCTCCTATTATATTGCCTCCCCTTTGATCATCCTTTTCTTGGAAGGCCTTGAAGAAGATTTGGGCTTAATGCTCTTCTCCTTCCCTTTCCTTTTATTCACCGTGAGGACAGAAGGCTTTTCACACTTCATTTCATTGTCCACTTTGGGGAATGAGGATAAGAAGATCAGAAAAAGACTTATCAATGTTGTTCACGTTGAATTTCACAACAATGTTTGAGAAGCTCTGGGGGAGTGATGTAAGAATGAGATCGGTACCCAGTTATTTGGGGAGATTAAACCCTAATACCTCCAAGTTCTCAATGAATCCAATGAGCATGACTACATGAGTCCTGGCTAGCGCAACCACTCCAAGATTTCTCTGAAATAGAGCCTTGGAGATATCAAACCATTCTTGTCCTGCTTTCTCCTCGTATAGACCACAGAGGTGCTTGAGCATGCTATAGGTATCCATGTCTTCATGAGACTTCATGAACTCACTAGACATTGATGATAGCATCAAACATTTAATATTGAGTGCATCATTCAGTTATTGATTATAGACTAGTAAATATTCATCACCTTCCCCCGGGTGAAGAGAATCATGAAGTGAGGACTCTAGCACGTAAAACATTCGTTCATGGTGAAGGATAACCAGAAGGTTCCTAAACCATTCCTGAAATTTACTTCAGGTGAGGATATTGTCTTTGTCTAGATTTGATCGCAGAGAAAATATGGTCGACAAGTTTGTCATATTGATTCTACAAATTAAAAGATCATATTTATCAGTACTTTCTTGATTACATTTTTATGGGAAATAATAAATTTTATTAAATCTCCCACTTTTTTATCAAGTCCCAATGGACCTCACCATTGAACTCAGAATGTCCAGTTTCTTTGACATTCTAGTGGAAAGGATCCATATTCCCCTACGCATAACCCAAACAGGGGTTGGTCATGATATTTGAAAGTATTTAAGTAGGAAGGTCTTTGACAAATGTGAGCTTACAGTTCCTTGATCTGTTGAGTGGACTCCTCAATCCTGAAATCCTGACAAGGATTTTTTCAACTCTTTCCTCCAATATTACATCATGTCTAGCAAGTGTTACTCCTCTTGATGTAATATGGTTATGTCAACCCAGAACCCTTCATAAGGGCTTCCATTATAAATGTAAGTGTCCTAACAAGTGTTGGTCAAACACATAGTTTTATTGATTCTTTCCCTTAATCAAGTAATGGAAGTCTTGGTCTGACTTAATATGGTATTGAGGGATTTTAATCCTTTATGCATAGTTTCACATTATCACATGCTTGTTAATATTAAGTGATGCTTGCTTAAGTTATTAACCATGTTCCGAAAATGATTTAGCATAGTCTGGTTTTTATTTTATTCCATCATTGCATGCTTGTTCATTATATTAACTATGTGATCCTGACAACACATACCAAATAAATAAACCATGCATTCAGATAGAAATAAAATAAGATGGCATGATCATGATCATCTATTGGTTAGATTTTCTAGCGGTTTTGATAAGCTAACCCTGACCTAGGGGAAAACACCTCTAACCCGATGGTTCATGTTCTACAGCCCCCACATATCTACCTCTGTATATTCTTGTGTTGGTTTTGCCTAACTTCGGATTTTGAACCATCTCCTCTAGATAGGAATATCCTCCATTACATGGGTTTACATTAAAGAAACCATGGGCACACATGCCCTACATTTTTTTGGAAGAAGGCACAAAGGATGAAAAATTTAAATAAATTTAAATAAAACCATACACACACAAAGGGTCTTTGGTCTAGATCATGATCATCCAACGCATGCAACGACATTTACTCATATTTAGAATTTAAAATCTTTTCATCATTCTATTATTCAAGATAAGTCTCCCAAGAATTCAATTAATTATGATCTAATAATTAATAAATTATTTATCTTAACTTCCATTCTAAATTTCCTTGAGATTCTTCTCATTTAAATTACTTGTACGTTGTCTTTGTACATTTAGAGGAAACCTGGTGAAATTCCATTTCTGGAAAGTACACGGTGTGTAGTTTAAATTTACACTGCGTGTATTTATTTCACCTTTTATCCAAAGTACATTCTGGGGAATTGGCGTGTTTTTTGTAATTTGAAAATTTTGGAGTACATGACATGTAGATAAATCATACATGGCATGTACTTCCTTGTTATGTAGTAACCGTCTTGGAAATCCCGTGTACGTGGTACGCCGATTCTCCTTTGTACACAGTTTCACTTGGGTCGGATCGGACTACACAGCGTGTTTCTCCAACATACACGCCGTGTATTCCAGTTCCCACGCACCATTTAATTCTGGTCAACATGGCATAATAAATACGTAGGCATACTCAATTCACATGGCATGGTTTGGCAGACCAGTGCTGGTCTGTTGAACCTAAGTACATGACGTGTAGTTTTCATTACACGTCGTGTATTCCCGTGTTGTACAGATTGAAAGAGAAACTCCTCCGGATGAGTTCCTCATTTTTATTTTAATCAAAATTAAAATTTAAAGGCTATTTCTGTGATATGAATCGAGAAACAAAGGTGGAATAACATGCCTCGTTTATTCAGATTTATAGAATGATTTATTTCGAATTAAATCAAATATAAGTGCATGAATTATCAATGAAAATGAAATAACTATAATCAATGTTGTAACCTCCCTCTGATAGCATTTTAAGGTTCCAGGCGCAGTGGAAGCACGTGGGTGTATGTGACCACTTGGCTTTTTTTCATTAACAATGATCAATCCAGGATCAATACAATGATAAACGCCAATATCCACTAAGTGAATTAGAGAAATATACAAATAAAAGGAAATTATCGAAACCACAAAGTAGGATCGTTATAGGTTGATTATAGTTAATTTAATCAATTAAAAAGAATTACCTTTTTGTGTTCTTTATTCATTATTATTTCTAATCGTGTTCCGATGTGATACGTCGTTGCGTCGCAGAAGCCAAGGGTAGACTTCCTCTAGCGGTGATACACACGCGCACCTTGTATCTATGGACGTCGCCGACGGAGACTTAGGTTTATAGTGTGGAGAAAACATCACTTGTATTGTCTTCCTTATATCATCCTGATCTGATGGAAGAGGATCTCTATCAGTCTTGAGAGCATTCTTGGAGGAAGATATTCTTTCGGCCTAAAAAGAATTCTCTAGAATTGTTGTGCACAACGATTCTCTTGTGTGTCGGAAAAGAGTTGGGGTAATGGGGATATTTATAATCGGGTTTGAGGTTGTAGTGTTATGACAATAAATAAGTTCGTTATTAGTTTTATTTATTTCATTGAATCTTATTGAAAACCCCCATGTCGAATAATTAATTCCTTGACATGATCTCACATTGATTATAATAAATATCATTTATTAAAAACAATATTATATCCTCAAAATCCCAACTAGAAAACTACACGACGAGTAATAACTATTACACGGCTTGTACCCGTTTTCTATAAAACTACACGGCGTGTAATAATTAATACATGGCGTGTACTTGTTTTTTCATTTCCATTCCAAAATGAAAACTACATGGCATGTAATCATTAATACACAACGTGTACTAGATTTCCATGAAAAACTAAACAGCATGTAATCATTAATACACATCCTGTATATCTTGTTTTATATTTCCTTCTACCTCCATCATTAAAAGGGCTTAGGCTTCCTTGAAAAATTATTAAACAATGTATAGAAATAATCATTATTCTACTTTAGATACATGGATACACATAGTGTGTGACCCTCTAGGCCTCTTTCTCGTCAACATTAGGAAGGCTTTCCTAATGTCCTAGATTACTGTCTAGCAACGGGTCAAGGCACCCAAGAGAAAGAATTTGACACTGCATTTACGTGTCACCTCATACGAATTATTACTGTGTAATTTAATCCCATTGTCTCAATATCACATCAAGTAGGTTTGAGGGTAGTGTTATAAAACTATATTCTTGATCTATCATTATTTGACATCGAGAAATAAACTAATCGTGTCACCATGGACATGGAATTTGTTCAACAGTTCTATTTCAATCAAAGGGCCCGAGATATCTACTTTCATAAATATTGAAGGTAAAAATACATACTCAACTTATCCATTAACAACATGTCATTCATGACGCACCCAACATACCCTACTTCCTACCAATTGTCTACATGACTATTTTTATCAGCAAATCTAAGTGCACGAGTCAGGACATGAGTTAGAGATAATCTTTCAGTTTAAGGACCATTACACATGCTGAATGTATGATGACACCAAGACATGAATAATTAATACTGGTGGGTCTGTTATCATAATCTCTCATCTTGGATATTACCAAGTCAAAACTCAATGAGAGAGAGTCGTGTCTTCTTATGAGTACTCTCACATGACAGTCTGTATACTATGTGTCCTATCATAGTATGGCATCCAACCGTAAAACATTATTTAAAAATATTGTTATAGCATTTCAAGGTTCTCATCATAGTGGGATCTGCCATCACCTTATCAATGCAACAATTATTTGGGGACATTATTATAATATAGTCTTTCAAAATAATGAACAATATATAATAAGAGTACATTCATGTAATGAAAGTAAAATTCAGCTGGTTCTCAGGAAACCAACCCTTATAGTGAGCTTCCACACCAATATTGTACTCCTCAAATCGAAAATTCAGAATCACAACACTTAGAAATGTTTCCCAAAAAAAACAATAGACTCTCAGTATTTTTGGTAGGACCAACCATGATTTGGTAAAACCTTTTAATGAACCATCCCCCACAGCCCGTGCCGTGACTACTCCAAGGATACCTCATGATGGCTATGGTCTGGCAACTAGTGTTGAAGGTGTCAACCTACAAGTGGGATGCATTTTTTGGAGTACCTGTGTGCACTCACGCACCCAACCAAGTCCCACACACTGAAAATGAAACAAGGATCCCTAAAAAAACATAGATCAAGTACAACTAATATATTTGGGTTAGAATATAAAGACAACAAAAGAACTGAAAATAAAAAAGTACAAAAGGGAAACTCAAATGTCCATCCGTGGAAAAATCCATCTAATTGTGAGAGTAGTGTAACTACATGAACCTGAAGTAGAACGTACCGTCAACCCGATCCTACTATTCCTAGCCCAGTCCTAGTCCACTATGCCCACTGTTGTATTGCTTGTCAGCCCCGACTCCATGAGCAGCTCTGGGTCCTGGTCCACCAAAGTCTCTGCCGAAAGGTCAATCATTTTCCCCATACACAACACGTGCGGGTGAAGCATGCGAAGGGGTTAGTAAAAACATGTTCAATTGGGACCCCAAAACAAAAAGGAATGACCAGACAACTATCCTCAATGTATATCATGAAGGAAATGACCACTCACACAAGGTATGAATTTAGGGTAGTGATAGAAAATTCATCAGTCACATCATCAAACACCTAATTAGCTAGAGAACTCTTTTAATATCTAGTACAGTGGCCTTCCAAGTCACAAAGAAATGATTAAAACTAACCATGGACTTCTTAGGGACACCAATTCATCATGGATAGTAGGCCTTCAAAGTCTCACAGATTTTCTTCCCACTAATCTTTTCCAACTGAGGTACTCCTCCTCATCATGTACCATGTGACCGAAAAGTCCCATAGTAGTGTTTTCCACCATGGTCCTAAAAAGTCACAAAAATGTTCTCCCCACTAGGCTATAGTCAATTCATACAGAGTTCAATGTTAGGAGTCTTCAGGTCTCATCCAACCACAAGGTTCTGTACGTAGTGCCCCTAGGAGAACCACTCCTCAAGGAAATAGTCACATCACAAAAATCCATGAAAGTATTCTTAGGGCATGGAAAAAGACTCGCCTCATATAGAGGGTACCAACACACAAAATATATCATAAATCAAACACCCTGTTTCCATGTTATTATCATTTTAGTAAACATGGGTCATTTGTGACTGGGTCTGCTCCGACCCGGTCGAACCGACCCGACCAACCCATCCCAGGGGTCCCACATACCCTGGTTTAGTTCTGACTGACACTGCCTGACCCGATTCAGATCTGGGTCGGTACGGTCCAGCTTATCTAGTGGGCCAGGACCAAAGGACATCATTGGGCCTGGCCCAGTTTAGTTGAGGGTCCAGCCTACCGGGTCCCCTGGTGACCCGGTATCGTTTGGCCTGACCTGAAGGGTGCGGGTCAGGTCTGTCGGCACAGGTTCGGGTGGCCCGGATGCGGGCCACCCCTCCATGCGGGAACAACCTCGCACAACATCACCCCGCTGCTACTGCAAACCACATGCCCCATCCTCCTGCCACTACGGCATGACTACAGGCGCACCACCATTCTCCACCCGTAGACACAACTGAGGGCCCCCACTGACCACCGCCGCCACCCCTGCAGTTACTTTAACAGGCCACGAGATTTTCTTCGGTGGTATGTTCTCCATTCCGTCAGTGTGTATGGTATCGAGAGAATTTTCTCTCTACCTATATGGTTTGAAACATAGCTTTTTAGTGATTCTGATGTTTGGAAACAAAGAAACCATGCTGCATATGGGCTTAAGCCTTGTTTGTGTTGGCCCGCACCCTCCTCATTTGAATATTATATTCATGGGAGGGCCTGGGATTTTAGTCCAATCAACAAATGATAATTTCAACCCTATTTAAAGAAAATAAAAAAAATCTACCCCCGCATAATCACA
Source organism: Viscum album (assembly GCA_963277665.1). Taxonomy (NCBI): domain Eukaryota; kingdom Viridiplantae; phylum Streptophyta; class Magnoliopsida; order Santalales; family Viscaceae; genus Viscum; species Viscum album. The sequence continues at coordinate 1,532,514,122 of OY728165.1, read as the reverse complement.
CTATTTCCGGATCAACATTTTTATGGGATGACCCAAGTTCGTCAATTCTAGATTAAGAATAGGAAATAACTTGCACAAAATAAACCCCTTCCTCTTTGATGTTTCTTGTTGAAGCATTACTCCTTATAGGTCTCAAGACGTTGATTTCGTTCGTCAATTCCAAATCCATTCCTTGAGGTGTGTCGAAGTTGTTTGAAATTCGTCATCATTTGATCTTCTTTGTTGGAGATAAATTTCATCGAAGGTTCGTCAGATAATTCTCACTAATTAATTCATCATTCGACCAATGCGTCAACAAAACTAAAAGGAAGACACGTCATATCATTTCTATTATGTTGTAACGTCGCATAGTTATTAGTCTTTAAAGCATCGTTACACTATGAATTAACAAGCCTTTAATGATCCTCACAAATGCGCCTCATCACTGCACCATAGCATTGATGTCCGCTGCTCAACAGATTAGAAATTAAATAAAATAGTTTAAAAAAAAAATCATTTTTTGAAAATTCCGAAAATTAAATTTTCCATTCACCCCTTTCCATCCGAAGTTTTATCCATTCTAAGTGAATCCTAGCGTTCTGAATTCAATGGTTCCCTCTTATTTTCGATCCGAGTAGCAGTTCAAAATTCCGAAAAAACTACTCACATGTTCACTTACGCATACTAAGAAAAGGTCAAAATTCTGTTATAGGCTTACCAATCATCAAAATCACATGCTTTAAGGTGTGTGATCTCTGAAAAATTCCATATAATTGAAAAAAAATTACATGGAAATTTTTAGACATTGCATCTGTTGGAGAATCATGAAATGAATCATTTAGAGAAGATGCATGTTTGAAATAAGGTTATAATTTTATGTGGGAAAGAACCAGTATCTTTGGTGATGAATAAAGATAATACCTTCCCTGATGGCTGTGTACTGATTTTACTTATAACTCATACCCTCAATTTGAAAGGATGTTTTCTGTTAATATGTTTTGTTTTCAGACATGTTTTTTTAGAGCTTCTCTACTATGAGGCTCTGATTGTTTCTTTTTTTGGGATTAAAATGTTTAAATGTGTGGAGGATATAGTGGTATAGTATTTTTATTGGTGTGACTTAGCTAGTTTTTGAGTTTTTAGGATCTCAGTGAAAGACCCAGATATTTTATGATAAAAATTTAATTTCCACTCTATACTGGGTACATGCAATATTGAGTTTAAATGTATTATATTATAGTATACCATAACAACATAGTTGTTAAATTGTTAGGTAAGAATAGGAATAAAAAAATTCTGAAAAATTTATTTTTTTAAATATGTATAATAAATTAATGGCTATCAATTAATTAGAATAAAAAACTATATGAATTTAAAAAATATATATATTTCCAAAAAAAAAATTATGGATGTAATGTGTTTTTACTTAAAAAATTTAATTTATCTCTATTTTTGAATGAATTTAATAAAATATATATAATATATATTCAATAAAATAATTTCTCATTATTCTAGGATTTTTTTATTCATGATATACGAATAGATCATTTTTTATGATTAAAATTTTATTTTTCAAATAACAGGTTATCATTGTGTTTCCATGTTTATTTATAAAATTAATTTCTATCAGTATAAGAAATTAAATCTTCAAAAATGGATTCCATATTTATAATCCGGAGGATAAAATATTCTATTGGGGTCCCTTTTTTCATTTTGAATAATAACCATGGTACATGTTTTCAACCTCGATAAGGGTAAAATGGGTAAAATGTGGTTAAAACTATAGGATAAGGACTCAAAATTATCCCAAAAAATGACTTTATCCTATTATATGGATGGAGTATTCCATTTACTTCCATTCTATAAAAATATAGAAATATGGAACCATTTTTATTTTATTATTTCCTTTATATTAATTTAAGGAAAGAATAAATACAAAATGTTGACTCTCTTGAATTTAATATCTCAAAAATTCTTAGAAAATGATAAAATAGGATAATTTTATTTCTAAATGTTTCTTGAAATATAAATTATTTTTTTATCATGGTTATTTATTTCTATTGTTTAGTTATTGAATAATTACCTTTAATTCTTATGCAATGTAGATATTTTATTTATTCAATTAATAGAAAAATAAAATTAATGATTTTAAAAAATATAAAAAATAATAAAATTATAGTGAATTATTATGATACCATATTGTTTTTGAAATATTTAATGTATTATAAATTTTTTAATTTTTTATAATCAAATTCTATTTCTTTCATGTTGTTTTCAAAGTCAAAATACGTGAATAGTTCTAAAATTATAATAAATAGTATTTTATGATAAACATATTAATTTAATTTTTTAAAAAACATAAAAATATTAAAGTATAACATTCAGGATAATAAATTGTCTAAAAATTCATCTCTTGGTCAATTATGGAATAATTTTTAACTTATAAGTAAAATTATAACCCTTTAATATTAAAAATCCCTTTCCAAAGTTATGATTTGTATTTTTTAATCAAGGGGTTAAACTAAAGGATTTGGATTAAAATGTCACCAAAACCTATCACAATTTAGCTGGATGTTGATATTTCGACCATGTACACTTTTTTATCAAATAAAAATCTATTTTGAAGCATTTTACTTGAGAATTTACTGGTAATATTTTTTTTGTAATTCTAAGTGTTTCCTTTCCCTTCCTTACAAAGGGGAACCCTTTCTCAATTTTTATTTAAAAAATTGTGGAATCTATATTGACCAGACCCTACCCAAATCTCTAAAAAACATCATTATTATTGTACTACAGATTCCGGTCTTCCACAAAATCCTAGGGTCCTTAAGAGGTGATATAAAGGGGTTCTTTCAAGAAAGATGTAATGGCCTTAATAGTTCACCTTATTTTGTAATTCTTATTTTTCCTCTTTAAAATATAGGATATTTATCATAAAATAATAAATTTAGTATCCTATGTATATTTAATGTTTATTATTTTTATTGAACCACCATTATCTACCTTCTTTTCAATAAAATGACAAATGATAATGTCTCTCATGCATACAAGTGGATTACTACCTCCACGAAGCGATGGGATTCATTTTCAATTTAATCTATACATTAATGATAATAAAACTATATTTAATATATATATACATATATATTTTATATAATAATGATTTTTGATGTTTTTCTATTATTTATGTTTATTTTTTCCATCCATCAAATAGTGAAAACAACTTTTGTGTGTACGTACGACCTACCATTTTCAGAAATGGTGTAATTTTTTTCTATCAACATTTTATGGATGAATATATATATATATATACAATATGATATTTATGTCATGATTTAAATTGTTTATAATATTTATACATGGTCAAAGTACAAGGACCAAATATAGAAAACAAAAACGTACACGATAAATGAAGCAGTTACCAATGGAAACAATGATTTTAACAAATTATTTATAATTAATAGGGACAAAAGGATATAATTAAGTAATATATGTTATAATATATATAATTATAGTTCTATAATATATTAATTAAAATCCATATTTATTATATGGGATCTTATAACAGGTACAGAGTAAGTCAATGTTTAGGTAAGAGTTTATTTTAAAATCTCATAATTATTCAGGATTTGTTTGTACCCACAAGAAAAAATATATGATTATTATACCTTAAACCCAAAATATATTGTTATATAATTTTTATTTATATATGTTATATGTTTCTTTTTATTTTCCTCTCTTTATGAACTCATGATACTGAAATATATTTTTAAGGGAAACTGGCATTTTTCTTCTCAAATGGGAATATATTTCTATCATGTCATTATTTTCTAAAAAAATTTATGGAATTTTTTTATACTATAAAATTATTTATTAAATACATTTTCCTTGTTTTACTTTTTCCATAATTGGTTAAAAGGAATATTCTTGTCATTTTCCTAATGAAATAAATTTTAATTTATTCTGAAAATGTTAAAATGAAAGTTTATTTTAACACATATTGAATTAATGTAATTTCCCATTATTAAGAGTACCCAATGTTTTGTAAAATTGTTAGATTTTTAATATGTTCATTCAATATGAAATGTTTAATTTATGAAACAAATTTTTTAGAGATGTTTTGAAAGTATTATCATATTTGTGAATACCCTTTTTTGAAGATTATGATTGTATAATCATATAATATAATTATAACATCCACCATATTTATTTGGATGGTTTATGATTAGTTTTACTGGGTAATTTATTGATATGCTTTGGGATATGTCCTTCAATATTGGCATGTACTGATTTTATGGCATGGTGATTATGTTGTATTATTTATTAATATGATGAATAAATTTCAATTATTAATTTATTAGTGGGTTTTGGGCTTTCATTTCTCCATGATGCATTATTATAACTCATGAAAAAAAAAATTGGGTATTCGGTTGAGTCCATAACCATTTATGTACATGTCTTAGAATTAATCGTCTATTATAAGTTTAATGTGCCAAAAACTATTAATTCCATCATTATGAAGTTGTTTTTTGAAATCCATGTGATTATTTGAATAGTTATGATATTTATAGATAAGTTTCAAGGTATTTTGGTTATTTAAACCACATTATTTAATAATAATTTAATCATACCATATTATTCCTACCTTATTCATTCCATGTTAGCTTCCACTATATTCATACCCTACTAAGCTTCTGAGAATGTTATTTTTTATGTTTTATTTCCCAATGATTCTAGGAAGTTTAATATTATTGATAGGAATGTATATTCTAGGTGAAATAATTATTTCATAAAAGAAAATTTTATTTCTTATTTTATTTTTTTAAAGGAAATTTGAGATTTTAGTATGTATCTAGATTTCTCTGATTACTAAATCATTTGGTCGACTAGGATGTAATAACTTTTATCTTGTACCAATGTCAAAAAGTGAAAACTGGCTATAGGATATAAAGGATGGGGTCTTTATAGTTTCTATAATAGTATGTTTATTAAAAACCATGGGAACTAAATTTAGGAAAACACTAGGACATACATTGAGAATAAATTTATGGATTGGATAAAATATAATATTTTTGTAAGGTAAATATTATGTGGGTTTCCTATAAATAAAATATTTTATAGATACTATATGTAGAAGTTATTTTATTACTTATTCATCTAGTGCTAATAACCCTAGAAATAGTTGATCAAATATATTATGACCATCGTTCTGGTGCATAATGAGTGTGTCCTTATTGAAAACCTGGTTTGACACTACCTAGGTATATGTTTGGGTTAATTGAATTTTACATTACACAACATTATTAAATATATGAAAATATTATTATGATTTTAGAATATTTATTCGGAAACAAATTTTTTTATTCTGATATTAGTTATGAATATATTGTAAATATATCTTATGTGCTTTGGTAGTTTTAAAATTACACAATATGATTCCAAATGTTATGATCTATTCATTTTTCTACCATTATATATAAATAGTTCTTTGTGTAATGAATAGATACCATATCAATGCACGTAAAAACTGTTGGGATTTATCTCTTATAAAAGATAATGATGCTCTATCTAGAGATGTAGTTTGGACTAAACAAATTATAACTATATTGGGGAAGATGACTGAGGTTATGACCAATAACCTTGACTATTTAGAGATTCCTTCTAATAAAAAACATGGTGTAAAAATGTCAAATAGTTTCATGTTACCACAACCTCCTCTATTATACAAAACCAAAAATTCATTTATAGCTGATTAATGTATAAGTTCTATTGAAAATATTTTTTTGGATGTATGAGAGTGAGAAGGCTTCCATGTATGTTTATCTTCTCAAAGAGTATGTGAATTAATGGGGTTCATTAATTGCAAACAGTAAGTATCAGGGTGAAATTGTGCACATGGAGTGGAATAATTTAATGGTATTTTTCTTGGAAATATATTTTCCTCATGAACAACGAGAATATATGGAGTGAAAATTCATTAGTCTATGTCAAAAGGAAGAGTAAAATTTTGTGATGTATAAAGCTAACATTACAATGTTAGAAATACCTAAGTCATTATACATATATATTCAAAAGATAAATATTTACTTTTTCTTTAATGGGATTAAGAAAATCCTTCAAAGGGAACATGTCAATCAAACATTGTCATGAAAAGAGTATATCGTATCTTACGTTATCAAGATAGAGAGATAATTATCAAATTTTAATGTTATTTATGTAATGCAATATAATTTGATAATGAAATTTAAAAAAATCTGTAATTGTAATAATATAATGTGGAATTTTCAAACATTTTATTCACATGGAAAGAAAAGTGTTGGTACATGGTAAAAGGAAAATGATTTTGCATATATTGTAAAGAAAAAGGACAGAATGTTAATGAATGATGGGGTAAGTGGGTAACAATAAATTTATATTTATTTAACTGTTTAAAAATAGGAAACTATTTCAAAAAACCCCCAAATTTCAAGGGAACATACCAATAGAGAATCCAAGGGGAGATGACCATGAATATGTAATTACTATAATTGAAATAAAAGTTCCCATAGATATGGATAAGGGTACACTTCTCATCCACTCTAGGATTTTAAATATTTTATTTGATTCTGGTTCTAGTAACTCTTTTATATCAGATTAAATTTTTTACGGTATCACATCACTCCCTTACTGATTAGATATTGAGTTTTTTTTGTAAAAATTCAATAAGGACGGATGAACACATCTCATGTTTATATCACTTTTTTGATATAATTTTGTGGAAATGTTATTCCTATGAATCTTATTATACTTCCTATAGTTAAATTTCATATAAATTTTTTGTATGGATTGTCTCTCTCAGTATAGGGACTATATCCACTGTATAGGAAGTGAATTTAAGTTTGATATTCTGAATTTTCCTTCAATGGTCTATCAGTGTGAGGATGAACCTGGGCACCCTATTGAAATAACTTCTATCAAATGGGTTTTCATACCTATTCATGAGGGATATTTGTCTAAAATATATATGGATAAACACAACCCTAAAAATGAGATTTATTTGGTGGGGGGATATTCTTATCTATTTTATGAGGACGTTCCTAGTTTTCCCACAAATAATGAAGATGATTTTTCAATAAAACACTCACTGGTTGTTAAGCCTATTTAAACGAATCCACATAGAATGGCCCAGAATTAGTTTTCAGAATTGAAGAAGAAACTATAGGGGAATATAGATAATGGATTCATTCTACCAAGTGTTTCACAAGGGAATACACTAGTTCTTTTAAAAAATAACAATTATGAATTAATGCGAGTCTATATTGATTATCATGAATATAATAAGATCACTATTATGTACACGTATCATCAACCACATATAAAAATTTGTTTAGACAATTATGAGGATATCTATATTTTTTAACATTGATCATTGATATGGATATCATTTCCCATGGATATGGAAAGATTATATAACAAAAAAATAATTTTATATGAGGTATGGTCATTGTGAATTTATAGTAATTCCATTTGGAATTACCAATCTTCCTACTATCTTGATACATTTAATGAATATTGTATTTATACACACTCTTGATTTGTTTTTGGTTGTATTTATAGTTGATATTCATGTATATTTAATTATCAAGGCATCTCGTGAATAATATTTAAGGAATTTCCAAATACACTGACAAAGAAGTTGTATGAAAAGTTTATCATGTGTTAATTTTGTACTAATAATGTTTCATTATTGGTTCATTAAATATCATGTGAGGGTATAAAAGAGGGTCCTTAAAAGATATAATTAAATGAGAAATGTTCAATACCAACCATATTAACTAAAATCTGATTTTTTATTAGGTCGACTAGATACTATCGATTCATTGTGATAGATTTATAATTATTATCTAATCAACTCACCAAGTTGTCTTGGAAGGTGGTTATGTTATTTTGGACAAATGAAAGTGAATATAGTTTTAAATAAATGAATATTTGTTTTGTTATTAAACATGTTCCTACAAAACCCTATAGTGGATAAGGGTTTGTGATCTATAGTGGTGAATCAAAGAGGGTACTATGATGCATCCATATACAGAATGACATGGTGATAAAATATGTCTCTCACCAATTAAAAATTCATGTACAAAATTACCAGACTCCTGATTTGGAGTAGGAAGTGGTAATTATTACATTGAATATATAGATTCATTATCTATATGGTGAATGGTGTGATATATATAATGATCATAAAATCTTGAAGTATATATTTACATAGATGGAGTACAATATTTGAAAATAATATGGTTGGATTTGACTAAGGTTTATGATTTATCAATACATTACCACCCTAGGAAGGGAAACAAGTTGTCTGATTCTCTGATTTAGAAATACCATGATAGCTTTTTCATAATTATTATTGAATGAGATCAAATATTAAAAGATTTTTAATAGATTTATCTAGAAATTTTGAAGAATTAGGACCAATCATATCCTTCTCAAATGATTTATCAACCATCCATCCTTGAGATGATTACGAAGGAACAAAAAGAAGATATGGAATTATAGAAGATGATGAGGAATTTTTTTAAGTTTAACCCTGATCATGCTATAATGATACAGTTTATAAAGAGAGTTTGTGTCCAATAAATACTAGAATTTATAGAGAAGATATTATATGAAATACATATTTATTCACTCTTTATCCATCTTTCATGTACAAATATGTATAGAGATCTGAAGTGTATTTCAGGTGGTATAATATAAAATAGGATATTATAGAACATGTATCTCGGTGGCTGTTATATCAGTAAGTTAAGTCCATAAGTGTAATTTCTAAGTGGTTGTTACATATGTTACCCATATCTTAATGGAAATGGGAAAACATTACTAGGGATTCTGTCATTAGACACCCTAAAATGTCAAAAGGGAATATTTCTATTTGGGTTGTGGTTGATTTCCTTACAAAGACACGACACATCATTGATATCGGATTTGATATATCACCTGATTATATTCATAGAATATACATTAATTAAGTTGTAATTTTCATGGATTAAGATATTATACTTTTTCTGATTAGGATATGATGTTTACATTGATGTTTTAGTAAATGGTTCAACAATCTTTGAATACAGATGTGAGTTTTAGCACTCATTATCATCATCATAGAAATGGTCTTTTTTAGAGGACCATTTAGACATTAGAAGACATGTTTAGACCTTCATATATGGATTTAAAAGGTGTATTGTATCACTAAACTCATTTGGTGGAATTTTCTTATAACAGTGTCTTTCACTAAATCATTCACATTACTCATTTTGAAGCCCTATATAGAAAAATTATATAAATCCAATTTACTAGAATGAATTTGGAGAAATAATACTATTTATACATGATCTTGATGATGATATGGAGGAGAAGGTTAGATCCACTCAAAAAAACATAAGGAAGCTCATGGTAGGGAAATGAGTTATGTAAAAAATTATTAATGAGGACTAGATTATGAATTTGGTGATAAGATATTTTAGAAAATTTCTACATTTAAGAGGTAATGAGAATTGGAATAAATGGAATCTTGATCCCTGGTGATATCGGTCCCTATGATATTCTTGATTATTTCAGGAAAAGTTTATCTCTTGGTACTTATACTAAATCCCTCTTGATTTCATGAAACGTTTCATATATATATATCCCGAGAAGTAAATATATGATCCATAACATGTATTGAACTCTAATTTTATACCCTTAGGTTAAGATCACTCATATTAGGAACAACCAATAGAGAAAAATGATCATTGAGAGAAGGTGACATGAAACAGGACCACCCACATGGTCAATGTTTTGTAATGAAACCATAAATTAAAAAATATCTACTTTGGAACCGGTAGATGTGATGAAATAAAGATATCCTCATTTTTTTATATCAAAGTGTAATAACATTCACAGAAAAATTCTTTTTACAAGTGGTAGAATGTAACACACTAATATTTTATTATATATTTCCATTTAAATAATTTTAATTTCATCAACATCTTGTGATACACACAATAATTTATTTAAAAGAATTGAAATAAATTATACCATTGTATCATATTTGTTAAATTGAAATGTATGAATATAAATAATGAAATTGTGAAAAATTAATGGTTTACACATGTATAAAATAAATTCATTGGCTATCAATTGATTTTAAATAAAAATAAAATCATTTGAAAGGAAAAAATAGTTGTTTGTCAGAAGTACTATTTTTTTCTTGTAAATGTTTTTTATGTTAGTAAATTAAATTAATGACTATCGGTGAATGATTTTAATGAAATATATATATATTATATATTCAATCAAATATATCAACATTGATCTAATATTTTTTTCTTTCCATGAGATATGAATAAATCTTGTTTTATAATCAAAAATATATTTTTATTTAAATCAGATCTCGTTGTGTTTTGTGTGTATATTTTAATGTTATTTAATGTAAATTATATAAATTTAATCTTGAAAAATGGATTCCAAATATTGAATAAGAGGTTTCAAATTTGGTATGTAATTCCCTTTTATTTTTTTCTGTTATGAATAGTAACTACTGTACATATTTTTCACCTTATAAGGATAAAATGTGAAAAGTAGGGTTAACACCATGAGATAATGACTCCGAAAAAATCTAAAACATTCCTTTATCCTATTTTGTGGGTTTATTTCAGCCATTTTCATTAGAAAATCAAATATATTTCCATTTTATCATTTTTCTTCAATTATTGACTTTGAATTAATTTATGGGAATAATAGATAAATAATGCCACTCTATTGATGTCAAAACCCAACCCGAGATGAGCTTGAGCTGAAAATACCCCAAACCAGCCTCCATCGTCCAGGGGGTGGAGACAAATGTCCAAGGAAAAACTAACATAGGGAGGAATTTTCTTAAGTACATATACAACAGAACAGAACCAATCCATTGTAAATGTGTAGAGGGGAAATTTGAAAAGATACAACACTACTATAAATAAACCAATATTTGTGGATACCTAAACAGAATGAAGTACCGTAGTTTATTCTAAAAATAAAAAAAGGATAAAATACAGGACCACCCAAAAATATGTCCTAACCTGAAAAAATTGGAAAAGAGTAAACAACTAAGGGCCCTACTCATTAATCCCAAGATGTGACCACCATAGAAGGTCCATGAAACATGTATCACTAAGCTCCTCTAAAATCACGATCGTCTATTCCTACACCAGAAAAAGTCAGGAAACATGTTGGGGAAATCCCATGTAGGGGTTTGTATATACATACCTGCTAGAATGCCTCAAAAATGTGAAGGGGGAGGAATAAGAGATACAAATGAAGAGGAAAGTAGAAGTTAGGACAAGGTAAGATAAAAGAGTACAACTCAACCCAAAAGAAGATATAAATTCAACTCATCGAAGAATAAGGAGATCGATATAGTGAAATGATTAACATCTCATTGTGTCTTATATACCTATAGCAAGAGATTTGACTCATCGAAGAATGAAAATCTAGACACAGAAAGCATGTGGCATACCCTATACATCTTCTCCACTCCTTTTATAAGATTAACCAAAACCCATTGAGTGAGTAATGAAATAATATATATACATATACCCCCTGTAAATGAATCCCAAATAAGGATCTAAGGGGAGATCCATATCATAGCTCAGCCAAAGAAGAAGAGTAGTCAATATTTAAAAAATAATGTCCATTAACGATGCCTATCATCCCACACATATTTTTTAAACACACAAGTTTAAGGAACTCAATCACCGCACTTTGATACTATCAAATTTGGGGGGCACTAACTCACCAACATAGTTTTGGTCACATCACAAAAATGTCTCTCTTTGGGGAAAACATTCCACATTCATGGGAATTAAAAGCAACATAAAACCATGTCTATTCATTGTGCCTCATAATCAAGAGCCAAAAACTCTGATAGTCATTGAGGAACTCCATTGATATGCACTTCTAGAGAGTAACACTCGATAAAGTCATTGAGGAATGCCACTTCCTAGTCCTACTAGAGGGTATGCTCGACAATTCATCAAGGAACTCCACTAACCAGCATGGTTGGAGGGGTTTTCCTATAAGATTTTATTGAGGAATGACACATCCCATCCTTCCTGGGGGAAAGCCCAAAACTACCATTAGGGGACACCACTGTATAATACTACTAGAGGGTAAACTCATAACATCAGGGAACTCCACTGCAAAACCCTATTGGAGGGTTTTCCCAGAACACCAAGGAACTCCACCACCCAATCCTATTAAAGGGTAACTCGAAAATATAGTAGGGGAATTCCAATACCCAGCCCTACTAAAGGGATAATCTCAGATTGCACTGGTGATTCTATATGATTACTTCTTTCATTAGGTGTCTTCTCAGTTCATGTAAAACACTAAATATTTACCGTGATATCATGAAACCTAAATCAAAGGGAATAATAGTTTTCAATGTAAAAAAACACTTAGGGTATGCTACTTGTGGGATAAAATCTGAGCTCAAACGAAGGTGATACGGAACATTTAATTTTTCTCAAAAAGAGGAACACAACATGTTAGGGATACACACTGAGTGTATTCCCACTCTTCTACTTGGCTGTGTCTTGTTCAGAACATGGATTTCCAGACATGTATCACTTAACGACAAATACGTTTATTATATGATGTGTCTCAGCTAAAATCCTAAAGTATGCATGAGGATCATCATGGTTCTGAGGGAAAAAATGTAATTTCAGTTGTATTATACTTAAAAAGGACCCAGATAGTAAAAGTGATCACACCATTTTGATCATCAAGGAAACATGCTTGTGATAGACTATTCACTTTCTTCAATTAGACACTCACTGAAAATTTCACATTTCCCCATATTATTCTTGAATTAAATCTCATGGGAGAGAGCCATGAGTATTAATTAAATATCCATAATTGGTCTTGGAATGTATGCCTTAATTTTAGGGTCACAACAGTGTAAAAAGTTCATCACTCTGAAACCATATGAGGGAGATATTTTAGATAATATATCTTATAATAATAATAGGGTTTTTTGGTTATTTTGTTAACCCTAGCCATGAGTCTAGAAAACTTATCCAACATCACTCTTGAAATGATAGTCTCAATTTCAGGGTCATGTTGTCACTCATGACACATTGATCTGATGTTTTATGAAAAATTTATTACTGAATAAGTTTTTTATCAAAAAATAAATATATTATTAATATTATTATTATATAATTGTTATTTTAAATCATTTTATACTCCAATTAATTCCAACGATCAAAGGGATTACACCTATACTCTTTTCCCATTATATTTTCATTCCGCCCCCACCCTCAATTCTATATTATAATTTTCTTTCTTTTTTATATTATCATTATTATTTTATATAATAATCATAATATAAAAGAACGAAATCCATTTATGTCATCAAAAAAGATTCACATTGGAATCCATCTAGGCCTAACTCTCTCAGAATCCAAGACACCTCCTCAATTTATTTTATCTTCTTAATTTGATTTTTAATTTTAAAATTTAATTCTCAATATATTTTTTATCCAACAATGAGCATAATTCCACCATTATTATTATTATTATTTAATGTAATTATAATAACAAGATACTCCTTTAATTTTATTAATGCATCACCATTATTATTAAAAATTATTATTATTATCACATGTCATGTTGACTACATCTGAACACCTCATCAGAGATCTATGTATGGTTGTCATCACGTCCATAGAGAACAGTCTCTATCATGAGATCTTATGCACATCCAGTGCCTGAAACTAACCCCATCACACCACATGTCATCATCATGTGACACCATAGAAAACAAGGATTATCAAACTGATCCTAAATCACCTTTGATCATAAAAATAAACCCTCAGTGCCGATCTGATCAAGTCACCAGTCACTATCTAGATTATTTATCAATACGTCTCCAAATTGTTAATCGTCATGTCGCTTGTACCACTACAATGAATCTGAGGGTTCGATTGCACTTGAACCAAACCCATAAATGTTGAATCATGAATCTGTGTTCTAAAGATGGAGAACGTGAATAAAAGTGGGGTAAAGAAACCAAAACCAATGATTAAACATAATTGGCCAAGAATTCATGGCCAACAATCGAGAATAGGGACCCAAGGTTAGAAAACAAATGAATAAAATAAAATTGTCATTATGCGGGAATATGAAATGAATGTAAAAGGATGTAGATAAAACACAAAAAGTTTAATATGCTCAATAATTTAATCAAAATGGAATAAAACACCAATTAATGAGTCCTACATCAGTTTTGGATTGATCATTGAGGAAGAACATGCTCATGCAAGGATTAGTCGGAGTTGTAGTGTTCGTTGTGACTTGATCTGATCCAATTAGATATTCCATCATTATTTTTCTTAATTCACTAAAGGGATGAGGAAAGAGCTCTCACTGGTGATTCTAGAAAATTATTTTTTACCCTTGAATAGTTTCCCATGGTGATAATTTTGTTTTGTATCATTTTGGTTATACAGATAAATACATTCATTTAATAAATTAGTTAATCCACTAAAACCTAAAACCAATGGGTGAGGGGTATGAACTTCCTATTCCAACCATCTTTAAGTCGCATCAATTTAATAATCACATTAGAAACTCAAATGTAGTATCATATTTCAAATTTGAGTCTAAGTCTGTGAGTAATTTTTTGTTTTGGTTTATTAGATAAATTAATTAAATTAATTAATTTATCTAATACACCCACCAATGACTTACCTATTTGAATGTCCCGTGAAAATGAAATTTAGGTCAGTAATAGGGTAAACTCCATATTCTATATTCTAATGTTGTCTCATATTTCCAATCTGAGACTCCATTTATGAGATTTTTTACTTTTCAGGAACATCATGTGTGCTTAATAAAAATACAATTAATGTTTTTATAAAATTAATTATGGGAAACAGGGTCTTCAGATCACATTTCATCTTAGTCCCTGGATCTAAAAATATTCCAAGGAATACTCTAAAGTCATACATGGAAAAATACAAGTCTCTACATTATTCCCCTCATAAGAGATTTTGGCCCCCTAAAAGCATAACTACGAAGAATGGTGGGGATATTGATCCTGAATCTAGTCGTTCCATAAGTCTTCCCTACACGTGGATGATTATCCAAATAAGTCATGTGAAACTACCTCATCACCTTCTATCGTAACGTGATTGGAATCACAGTTCATCCCTAACAATGATGATGTGATTCCCTTCTTCAGAAAATCTATTAGGTGAAACTCCTAAGGATATCTAGTTATGCATTATCTTGTAGCCTATGTATCCTAATTGAGACTCTATAAAAAACTTATGAAGAGGAGTCAGCTCCATTAAGTGAAGAAAAATTGTACCCTCTGGCTCCACCAGGGTCAGTTGTAGAGAAGATAACTGCTCTGAAGCTTCCTATACTCTGTGATCATGGGACTTCCTACTCAGGGAATCTGTTAAAACATCATTGTTCTATAGAGTATAAATTATCTCAAAGTCATAGGACAATAGGAATTCCAAAAAATTTAATTCTATTAGGTTTAGGTCTCTTTGAGTGAAGAAGAAAATAAGACCCTAGTGGTTTGAGTAAATAAAAAAGTTATCACCTAAAGGGTAGTCTATCCACATTATATGTGAAAATGCTGCTATATCCTACACTAGAAAGGGATCCCTATAGTTCAGTTAATGGGCTATCAACTACCTTGACCTATATTTTATAATTGTCCATCACTATATCATGGTTGATTCTAACCATGAAAGTGTACCAACAAACAAGTAAGGTGAGTAGACTCATCTAAGCACGAGAAGATATATATTAAAATCAAGAGGAACATCCAACATGTCTTTTATTCTCTTGGAAGGAGAGTAACCCCAACCTAGAAAATCCACCACACATACTAGTGGCATCCCAAGAGAAAAGTGTTCCATTAGAAAAACTCCACCAAAAATTCAAGGACCTACTTTAAAAACCCATTGAACTACCTCACCCAAAACGCATAAGTAATAGGAACTCATCCACTACACCTAGATGTTATCTACATTGGACAAAACTTGATCACCCTCATAGTTTTTCACATGTCACTAAATTTTTTCTCATTGAGGTAAGAACCCCTCTTCCTCCCTCATTCAAAGATATATTTAAAAATAATGAAATAGGGTTACACTGACACCCCACACCATGTTGACATAAACTACAAGCAAGGTGTGGAAAAAATCGTAACCCATAGAGTGTCTTAAAATTTCTATTAAAAAATGTAGAAGATACATATAGTATAATTTTTATCAACTTGTGAGCTATGGGATCATAGAAGTCAAAAGACTGAAACTATTCATGGCCATGACTACCATCTCTCTAAGATTAATGTGGGACGTCTAGTGGTGTTGGAAGGATATCATAGAGAAATCCACCACACATATCTCCTCCTACTCCTCTAACAGCTCCACCTCCTCGGGGACCACCCTATCCACACTTGGGAGATCCTTGATCATGAAGTTTCCTATAATGCAGTTGTCCATCAGATATCTATTTGTACTGATTAGTGCATCAGGCTGGGCAGTCTCGCACCATGTGACCCCCCATATCACATGCACAACACCATCTCTCCATGGGATAACCTAGTTATATGCACTACCTCAACCCATATGTCTATGTTCCTGAGCCTATTTGTGAAAGGGTATCCTATTTTGAGTTCCCATCCACTGGTGCCTACTAGCTACTACTAATGACTCAGCTCTAGGACACCTACTAATACCTCCAAATTCTAGTAATCCCACTAAACGAAAGTTCCCAGTCACCAGTTCCTTATCTAACACCCCGTTGTAGGTGTGGATGTACAAGGACACTATAATGTCATAGTTGTTTTGTGTTTCCCCTTCTCAGACATTCATGTTAGGAAGTAGTCATCTCGGATCACGATAGGAGAGTACCATGTAAGGTCTCTGAACCATACCGCATACTCATCCACCATCATACCTCCCTGGTGAAACTCCAAAAGTTATTGTATCTAAACTGAGTTCAAGTAAGAGGGGTAGTACTCCTCCCGGAATTAATGATATATGACTTCCCATGAGAGTGTCAAATCATCATGAATCTATGTCACAAATGTCAAAAAATTCCCAAATGCTCTAAGGAAAAGGACAGCTTCCAAAAAAACCTCCAAATCCCTCAGTGTCTATATAATATTGAAGAAACAGAGCACCAAATCTCGAAAATCCTTTACTTCCTAAGGATCTCGATCACCAAGGAACTTCAACAGCCTTTAGTGCTGGAACTCATGATGTGTGCTAAGTCTGCCTCCATCTTCAGTCTACTCGAATAGGATGATCTACTTCTTAGTAGGTGTAGGTGTTTCATCCTGAACCCTAGAGGAAGGGGGTCATGGTATGGACCATAAACTGGTGCCTTTTCACTCATCATATTGTTGTCACAAACTGGAGCTGGTATCCGATATAGCTTTCATTGAGGAGGTATCTCGAATTTTTCTAAGCCATACAATGATCATTTGAGAATATATATATATATATATAAAATAATGGGGAGTTGACTTATGAGGGATAGTAAAATACTCATTTTATATGATGAATGTAAGATTGATCCATGTAAGAAATTTATTGGCATACTGAGTCAACAATAAAGTAGTCAAGGTCTTGGTGAATGAATATGTTGGACACCACACTATCACTGAAATCCATGAACTGGGAGACATATTTGAGACACATTTTCATTTTATCCTTAAACCCAACCAATAATCATAAATAGATACATCCAAACAACATCCCAAAGAATAAAAATTCTCTTATACTAATCTGTAACAACCCAAACCAAGTCAGGGCACTAGCCACAACTACAACATGCCCCCCTCCATAGGTCAGTGGGTGACAACAAGATCTGAAGGAACTACGAACATGTAGAGGACTTTTCATATGTACATTTACACATGCACACAACTAACATAATTAAATAATGAAGAGGTGAAAGAGATTAATATGCGACACTACAATAAGTAGACCAATATTCCGAGACCACTAAATAGAACGATGTTTGATTTTGGAAACTAAAAATAAAAAAGGGAAAAAAACATGAAAACTGAGAAATGTGTTTGAACCTGACAAAACTGAAAATGAGTAAACATGTGAGGGACTATCTCCTGTATCATAATCTATAACCATAATATTTTGTATATTAAACCCTTATTCATTATATCCTATGAAATCATGATTGACTTGTCCACCATTTTCAACAAACAATAAATTTTTTGGGAATGTCCCATGCAGCGGTGAGTATATACATACCCATTAGAACACCATGAGATGTTAATGGGGGAGAAGTATGATATAAAAATGAAGAGAAATGTAGTAGGTAGAACAAGTTATGACAAAATAGTACAGATCCTCCCAATAAGAGAGTGAAATAAACTCATCCAAGTACAAAGATCTTGACAAGGTGAGTGGGTAAATATCTCACCATGTTTTCACAACATATATCAAGAGAGTAGACTCGTCCAACCACGAGAAGCTAGAAACCAAAAGTACGTGGAAGATCTCACGTGTATTCAGCTCTCTTGAAGCAAGAGTAACCAAAAACCAAGGAGGGGTACTGAAACATGATATGTATATATATTCTCAGTCAAAGAATCCCAAACTAGGGAGTAAGGGATCATCATCTAATAACTCAGTTCAAAAAGAAAATTATCTACCATTTCCAAAAAATGTTCACCAAAGATGCCCATCATTCCCACATACCTTCTCTAACACACAAATATAAGGAAACCAATCAACATCCTATGACACTATCTAGTTTGGGCAGCACTGACTCACCCAAATGGTTTTGGGCACATCATAAGAATGTGTCTCCATGGGGAAAGTGTTCCTATTTCTTATGAGTCCAAACATATATAAAACCATGTATCATCACAATGCTTTATAATCAAGATACAAAAATTCTAATAGTAACTAAGAAACTCCACTTCTCATCCCCACTAGAGGGTAATGCTTTGGAAAGTCCTCAGGGAATGCCACTACCAAGTCCTACTAGATGGTAAGCCTGGTGAGTCATCATGGAACTCCACTTCCCAGCCCAGCTAGAGGTTTTCACATGGAATAAGTAATTAGGAAATGCCACTCCCTAGCCCTAATAGAGGTATATCCAAGAAATTCTATTGGGAAATTCCACAACCTATCCATACTGGATGGTATCCCGGAATCATCGAGAAAATCCACTACCCATCCCTGGTGGAGGGTAACTTTGAAAAATCATCAGGAAATGCGACTGACCTGACCTACTAGAGCGTAATCCTACGAAATAAAGGAACTCAACTGCCCAGTCCTACTAGATGAAGGATAATGGTGGAATACCACTACCCAGTCCTATTGGAGGGTTATGCCTTGAATGCTCTACTGATTCTATATGATTACTAATGTCATTGGGTGTTGTCTCAATTCATACCAAACCAAAAAAAACAATTTATTGTATCTCTAAATACACATATAACTACATCATCTATTTATATGAGTAGAAAAATATCATGATAGAATACTCAAGGGAAAAAATCCATGTTCAAATGAATGAGATACAAAACATTGATGTTTCCTAAAAAAAGAACATGACATGTCAAGTACCTACAAGATATGTGGTCCCTCTCTAATGGTTGGTTGTGTTATCTCTAAAAAAAGACTTCCTATCCATATAGAACTACATGATGTATAGAGGTATTACATGACGTGTCTTATCCGAAATCCTGAAAAACAAATGAGTCTCATCATTTGTCCGAAAAAAATGTAATTTAAAAAATATTTCACTTCAAATATCCTCATATGGCCAAACATATCACCCCATTGTGATCCTAATGGGAAACTTGTCGAGATATACTATTCACCTACCTTGATCATACACCTGGTGAAATGGTCATATTCCCATAAATTTTTCTGGAAGGGAGTCTCATGGACCCGATCTATGAGTCCAAATTAAATATCTGAAATTTTTCTTGAAACGCCTACCATATGTTTTGGGTTGCAACATTGTAAATAGTTTAACATTCTGACACTGTATGAGAGAGATATGTCAGATACAAGATCCCATAAATAATAATTATTTTATTATAATTCTATGTTTCATTATCCCAATCCATGAGTACAAAAAAATTATCCAATATTGGTCTTAATTTGACCATCTCAATTTTAGGGTCATGTTGCCACTTACAACACATCAATATGAAGTTATATGAAAATGTTACGTTCGAATTATTGTTTTTTTTCGAGAATAATAATAATAATAATAATAATAATAATAATAAATTATTATTATTAAAATTATAGAACCATTGTTTCTCTAATTAATTCCTATGCTCAATGGGATTATGTCGGGCCTCTTTTCCCATTACATGTTAAGTGCACCCCCACCCTGAATTCCACTTTATAATTTCATTTATTTTGATATAATAATTATTTTTTAATGTTATAATCATAATATAAAATAAGGCAATTCATTTAAGGCCTCAAAAAATATTCATACTAGAATCCCTCGAGGCCTAACTCCCCCAAAATCCAAGGCACCTCATCTATTGAATTTTATCTTCTTTATTTTATTTTAAATTTTAATTTTTAAATATCATTTAATTTTTTGTACCAAAAAATTATTTTTAGGCCACTATTTTTATTATTAATTAATTTAATAATAATAAAAATATCATTCATTGATTTTATTTATACCACACTATTATTATTGTTATTAAATGATAGTTATTCTCCATTTCAATATATGGTGATCATGTAGATCGCTTCAAATCAATGGACGTTTTTGATGTTGTTGAGAACAAAGATTTTGTTAATATTTGATTTTGATGTATGAGGATAGAGATTCATAATATGTGGGATGGTGGAAAACCCATCAAAAATGTGTGATGTCAATCTGGTGCAAGTGCGGGGGATTCAATGGATTTGGTTGGTCGATTCCAGAAAAAACATTGATTCAGTCGATGTTGGACTCAGTGTGAAATTATGATCATGGGATACAAGGAGAAGTATGGAGTGTCAAACTCTATTGGAACATCTCTTTTAAAGGGATTCTTTTCATGGGTTTCTTCTGATCTTCATTTTTTATAAGGGTTTTGGTGTGGGACGGTGTTACAGGGTGCAAGCGGAGTAGGCTGAGGGATGGTCAGTGGTGCCATGGTGTGGAGTGTAGGCCAATACACCAGAGATGACATTAAGATCATGGTGAGGCAGAAATCAGAGATGGTGTGATGATTTTGGGATCTAGGTAGGGTCATGTAGGATCCCACCGGTGGGACCCTGGCAAGGCTCTTTGAAGCTTCGTTCAGTGGTGGTAGAGGGTCGTCTCCCAGTGTAGTTGGGTGATGCTCAGCATTGCGTGACTGGATTCATATCAGTGGGAAATGTAGGATGGATTTGTTGAAGATAATTGGGTAGGTGACCTCACAATTCACACAAATCACAACTAATGACCTTAGGTCACTTTTTTTCATGGGATGTTGCATGGGGATGAATTTGGGGAACAAAATTCTTAATGGATAATGGTGATGTGCTGCTTTCTCATATCATATTTTTTGGGTCCTTGGGGATCTTTTTTTAATGGTCTACACATGGATGGTGTCTATGAGTGATGGTGTGTGGGTTTCTGAAGTATTTGATGTATTTAGGGAAGCAATGTTTTTCATTTCTTCTAATTTGGTGGTGATTTTTGTGCTGCATGTGTATTGTGTCATGCTTTATTAATATCCTTTTTAATAAAATTTTAGGACAGATCTAGCTCATGTCTATATATTTTATGGTAATTATAATTATTTTTGCTTGTCACATTGACCGTATCTGACCACCTAATTGGAGATCTGAGTATGGTCATCATTATGTCCATGCGAAACAGTCTCAATCATGGGATCACATGCATGGCCTCTGCTCGAAACTATCCAAATCACACCACACATCATAGTCATTCCCCAACCAGGATAATGGGGATTATTGAATCGATATAGAATCTCTTATGATCATAAACACTCACCTATTATGATGATCCAATACATTCACCAAACACCCTTTCACTCATTTATCAATGAATCCCAAAACTGTTGACCAACATGTCAGTTGTGCCACAAAAAATTTTATAGGGTACAATTCACTCGAATCCACCCCACCAATGTCGAATTGTCATCCCATGATATGATGATAAAGAACACGAATAATAGTGGCATAAAAGAACTAAAATTCAAGGATTAAAAATCATTGGACAAGTGTTATTGGAAAATGACCAAGAACTAGGACCTGAGGTTAGAAAACACTTAAATTAAATTAACTTTTCAATACTCGGGAACATGTAAAGTTTTTAATAGAATAAATATTGATGAATTAAGATTTATATTATAAATCATTTAATAAAAATAAAATAATAAACTAATTATTGATTCAAAACTCAGTTTTGGATCTATCATTGATGAATAATGCACTCGCACAATGATAGGAAAGAGATGCAATGCTTTTTGCATCCTGATCCGATCTGATCCGATCTGATGTTCCGTCATTGTTTATGTCGATTCACCAAGCTGAGGAGGAAGGATCTCTCTCCAGTGACTCTAGAAATTATGAGATAACCATAGAATAAATTTTCCATGAGATAATTTTATAATTTATCATTTAGGTTAAATGTATTAATGTATGAATTTAACAAATAAATTTATCCACTTAAACATTCCACTAATGATCGCAGGTTATGAACAACCCGCGCCGACCAACTTTTAGTCACACCTAGTGAAGACACCACATTACGAACACAATATTGGTATCATTTTCTTGATTAGAGTCTCCACCCATGAGTTATTTGGTTTATGTTTATTTAACAAGTTAATTAAATTAATTAATTTATACAATTCACCTACCAACATTTGACATATCCAAACATCCCATGCCAATGAATTTTGGGTCGCGCCTATGATAACGTCTATATTTTAGATTAAATTGATGCCACATATTTCAAATATGAGTCTTCATTAATGATAGATTAAACTTTTTATAGAATACCATTTGCATGTAATGAAAATATATTTAATATTTTTATAAAATTAATTACAAGAACCCCAGTGCACGTAATTGCATGGAATATTAGTTCCTGACTCTGAAAATATTTCTAAGAATAAATCCAAGTCTTGAATAGGAAAAATAGTATCTACAATTTAATTTAATATATGTAAATTTTTCAAATAAATAAAAAATAGGATATGTTCTGTTATAAAATTTTATGTGAAATTTAAAATAATTTTTTTATCATTCTAATTTATTTCTATTTTTATATAATAAATAGATAAAATTACTGTTTATTTAAAAGATGATATAATATTCATTCAATAGATATAAAATTAAAATTAAAAAATTAAAAAATTAAATGTAATAAAAATTGGGTAAATTATTGTGATAATTAAATTTATATATAAAAAATATATATTAGTGATGTTTTAAATTTTTATATTTTAAATCAATTATTGTTATGTTTTTTTAATGTCAAATTATGTGAATAGTTCATAAAATGACATTAATAGTATTATTTGATTAAAATATTTTACCAAATTATTTAAAAATCAAAAAAATAATACAAGATGAAATTTATGATAATAAATCTTCTAAATTTATATGACATGGACATATATGGCACAATTGTTACTTATAAGTTAAATTATAACCCATTAATATTAAAAATTCATTGGCACATTTAAGCTTAAAATTCTATACCCAAGGGGTTAAACAGATATATATTTTTTAAAATGACACCAAAACCTATCTATGTTTCTTTTTTATGAATATATTTAATCCTTATACAATATTAATTATAATATCTATACATATGGATTCATTTAAATTGATAATTACTTAGTAATATTTTTAACTTTTTTTAATTCCAAGTGTGTCATTTCCCTTCCATATAAATGTTCACACATTATCTCTTTTATATACACCACATTGAGCCATATATCTCATGTAATACCTAATGAAACCTGTCTAAAAAACCATTATCCATGATATATAGGTTTTGGTATTCCTAAAATACTAACCTCAGGGTCTATAAGAGGATATCTAAAGTGGATCTTTCAAAGAAAATGTAATCAACTTAACCAATCATGTTCTTTTTTACTTGTTATTTTACCTCCTATAAATCTATGGTATTTATAATAAAATAATAAATCTATTATCATAATTATTTTTAAATGTTATCATTATTATTAATCCAACAATATATTCCATATTTTCTATCAAATGAAAAATTATAATGATGCTTGTGTGTATGTGTGAACTAACACCTCCATGAAACGATTTGATTCATTTTTTTATATATAATTTGCATGAATGGTAATAATAATATAATTAATAAATATATATGATATATATGATATAATAATGATTATTTAAATAAGAATTATTATTTACATTTCATTGATTCCATCTTCCAAAAATTGAAAACAATTTTCATGCATATGTACATCATAACGCCTCCATGAACAACGAAATTTATTTTACTTTGTGAACCTTTTATTGATGATTAGACACACACACAAAAACAAATATATATTTAATTTTTAATATATTTTTATCAGTATTAATATAATTTATATTATTAAATGACGATAAAATTACAAGGACCAATGTTGACAAACAAAAACATTCCTTAAAATTGAACCAGTTATCACTCAAAACAGTGATTTTAATAAATAATGGATAATTAAAAGGTTATAAAATGTAATAAGTAAATAATATATGGTATTATATATATCATTACATTTAAATAATATATTTATAATAAATATTTATTAATTATAAATTTAGATTAAACACTTACATATTAATTTTAACCTAAGGTAAGGGTTTATTTCGCAATCTCGTCATCATTATGGATTGTTTATGTTTAAGTATTCATAGGAGGAATTACATGATATTTCTACCTTATAAAAATTATATTCCTATAATATGATTTATTTATACAAATTGAATTTATTAATTCCATTTTACTCTATGTAATAACCCATTATAATAAAATTATGTTTTTAAGAAAAACTAACCTTGTTTTTATACTAAGTCATGAATCTTCTTCTTCAATGTTTATATTTTCCTTACAGTATTTTAAATAATTTTTTCATACTCTCCAATCATATTTTAATTAAATTTTTAACCAGGTTTATAGTTGAAAATAATGGTATAAAATTAATCTTTTTTTAGTTTCATGGTAGAGATTGTTTTGACTTTTTATAGAAAATGTAAAAGGGATCAACGTTTTAACATATATGACATGAATAGAATTTCCCAAAAATATTTTTTCCAAATGAGTTGAATCTTCCTTTATATATTTAAAAAATTCATTTTAAATAAAATGTTTTCCTTAATATTTGGGAATTTTTTATATTATAAATATTGGATTTCTATGTAAAAGTTTATTTTCCTCAAAAACAATTCTAGTGACATTTTGAAAGTATTTTTATCAATATAAAAATTTGTTATGTACTTTTATAATTTACAAATTATATACTATAATTATATCATCATCCATATTTTTTGGATGGTTTATGATTAGTTTTATTATAAAATTGTTGATATTTCATATTATAGTTCTTTTAATATGGATAGTTATTTATATTCAAGGCGTGTTGATAAAGATTTAATATTTAATCATTTTATGAATTCATTAGAATTTATATGTGATGGGTGGGGAAAGATTACATATATTCACTATTCATTAGGGGATATATTGAGACAAAATGGGATAGGTATTTTGATGAGGATTTACCTATTTATATAAATGTCTTAGCATGTGGTCTTTACTATATGTTTAAGATGTCCAATATTATGAATTCCATCATTATGAAATATGTTATTATATTAATGTGATTATATTAATTCTTACTATATTCATGGATAAGTTTAAATATAATTTGATCATTTATATTTAATTATTTTATTATTATGTTTTCATTTTATATTATTCATTCCCTACTCATTTCATGTTATCTTCCATTGTACAAATACTCTTTCCATGAATATGATATAGAGACCTAGGATTTTAATACATTTATATTACATTTTAAGAGAAAAATAATCATTATATAACATAATGATACATTCTGAAACAATTTAGATCTAGTACCTTAGAAAAATTGGATACAACAAACGATGGTCCATAGGTGAGCTACTTCATATCCCACTGAGTTCATCATAATTAGATCCCTTCATAGGCATGTCATACAAAATACATTTCTTCATAACTAGGGGATATGAAACATAAGAAAGGTTGAGATCATTTTCTAACTAATGGTAAATAATGGAGATACATATACATAACAAGACCATAAGGGTTTGAGAACATGAGAATAACTGTTGAAAACAACACACAACATATCAATTATCATAATCTTAAGTAATGGAAAATATATGTGTATTTCATAAGACATTAATCATATAGTAAACAATGAAATTGATACATTATTGTATAACATTAGAATATTACATATAATTGTGGCATATTCATAAACTAATAAAATCATTTCCTTAGTAGTCGAAGATAATTGAAAAGGCTATCAAAATATAATGGTTTAACTCCCCAAACCCCCAAAGTTATAAAGGTTCACTCCTAACACTATCGAAGTGGACAAATACCCTTAGTAAACATGCTTCACTCCCCACTCTAGTTTTTTTTATCTCATGATACTTCAATCATTATTGAATGCATTGGATGGATATACATACCCCACCAATAAAACAATGAATATCCTTAATATGTATACCATAAGATCATAAAACATGTCATCACATCAGAACCCATGAAAATAAATTGGTTTCAAATATAATTAATCAGACTATAACCCATTAAAATAAATGTCTTTCATAAAAAATCATCATAAAATAACACGTCTAAAAGAAAAAAGTTTCAGAATACTTTCAACATTTCAACATTGAATAACCGATGGAAATTGAATGAATTTCATAATAATCCTTTCATCATAACAATAAACCATCCATAGAAAAGGTAAATATGGTATTTATTAATCATATTCCATGTAAAACATAATTAATATCCATGGAAGTCATCATATATGGAAAATGATTTTGAAAGATCACTAGTAACATTTCTTTAGGAAAAAAACCTTTCCATTAAAATAACATATTTTAAATTAGAAATTAATTAAAAATTTTGGAAATATATTTCCTAGAAAACGACATTTTAAAAATATAGATTAATTTTAAAATAAAATAATGGTCATGATTGATGTAAATCTAGTTCATATCATACATGCCAAAATAATGATTCCTTTCACATTTTTGGTAAAATCCAAATAATCCTTGTTTGGCAATATTAAATAAAGTTTAATTATAAAATAAATTATAGAAATTAAATCCTAGGAAAAATTTTATTTAAAAAATCCATTTCAAAATGTTAAAATATTTTTCAATTTTTTTCTCGAAATTCTGTTATAAGGATAAAAAAAAATTTTCAACCAAAGTGTTAAATAAAGAAGATTTTTCTTAATATAATTTATTTAATTCATTAATAGAATAAAATGAAATGAAAATATGTATTATCTTTAATGAAACATTGGATAATGAAATTCATGAATTTATTGAGAGGTGGATCATAATATTTCATCATCAGAAACCTAATCATAAACAATCCCAATAAATAATGAGATTGTAAAATTAAACAACTACAAATTTTGTTTCTTTTTAGTTGAAAGACCCGTTAAAGAATAATATAAAATATGACTATATGTATAATAAAAATTATTATATTCAATATATAATATGTACAAGGGGAATTATATACACTTCATAAAATAATATATGTGCACAACATAACTTAGGTCCCAAATAAAAAAATTTGAGAGAAAAATACCTTGCATTAAGTCATGACTTCATATATATTCAAAAGCACTGTACAATAAATCTAATTTTTTAATGAGTACATTAAATTAATATATTTATATTTATCATAACAATTATGATTTACTTATGATATTCTCTTACAAATTTATTAATAATTCCTTATTTGATTCTTGTTTCATGTAATAACTTATTTTTTCATGTATGTTTGATTTATTATTTCCATTCATCTTACCTTGATCGTGGTTAAGTCATATACATAATTTTAACCATGATATAAATATAATATATATTAAGAATATATTTATTTATAGTAATCCATAAAAAATAGATATTGAAAAATGAAATAAACGGTCGATGGAGATGGTAAGTCATAGGTATGTATGAATGCAGTTTCTATTTTCTAGAAGGATGAAACTAAAAGAAGGAACATTATATATTAAATATTATTTCATATATCTCACATATATTTATTAAATTTTTCATTTTTACCTTCTATGTATTGTTGATGTGAAAAATGAATCACACCGCTTCGTGAGGTGGTAGTCTGCCGTACACACAAGTGACATTATTGTACCCCCATGAAATGGAATGTTAGTAGGTATGTGATATTAGAAATGAAAATTTATAATTATATAATAAATTTCCCCCAAATATTTTAAATAAATCATTATATATATCCATGATTGGTGGTTATGTAAAATGAATAGCATTGGTTGTGAGGCGGTAGTCCTCCATACACATGATTAACAGTTTCATTTCACATTTAATGGAATATAATATCGATATATGTTGTTAAATTAACATAGTAACATCACTGTATATGGGAGATGATGGTGTTATTATATCATTTTGGTTGAATAATATTTTAAGGAGGTGGAACAATAAATACCAAAAAAAATTATGAATTTTTCCTTTTTATCAAAGTCCCACTGTAGGTTTATTCATAAATTGTTCTTGGGTGGGATTACTAATAAAAATTGGGCTTCTTGTACATTGGGACGGAATTAAGTTTTGAATTTTGACAGTTATATTTAAAATCAATGATTTTTTATGTTTTTAGTGGATAGTAGACGTGTGGTCTTTTATAAGTGGGGGAGTGGACACACTTTGATATTTTAAAAAGAATTCAGTTTACCCATGTTTTTCACATGCCACAAGGATCCAAAATGAGTCATTCAAAAAAATTAGGTAATATTGTTAAAATATATCTACATTATTAAATTACGATATTTTTTTATCCAATTATACCCCTTAAACATTTAGTTTAATATTTGGAAACTGGTTTTCACCGAAGCTATAATAATTAATTTTTAATAATTTTACTAATCACTATTCTCAAAAAGTAGTTTTGGAATTATAATATATTATTAATTATTATGAATCAATATATGGAATAAATCATTAAAATTCAACTCAATGTAGTGGAATATTTTAATTTAAAATTTAATTTGACAGATGTGATGAATAAGTGATATTCTAAAGAAAAAACTTTTAAATGTTTAAATTGTTTTTATATATAAATTCAAAATTAAATTGATTAAAATGACCTAAATTGTATTAATAAATATAAAATTTAACTAATTTTAATTTTGAATATATTTTAAAACATAATTATCCTTATAAATTTTTAAACAAACTAGTAGTTTTCTATAAAAACAATTATTTTCCACTTTTCATCAATCATTTTATATTTTCATCAAAATATGAAAAAATTCACCATAATCTATTTTTTACTTGTAGATTTTAAAAAATAAGGTCATTTTTTCAAATACATTTTCTATCACGACCCATCCCCCAGGGCTCGTGCCATCACTAACCCAAGACTTCCTTCCAATAGCTAGGGGTTGGCGACTAGCACCGGAATGGCATATCCCTAAAACAGGGAAGGAATTTCCTTTAAAATTGTAAACTCACACAAAAAAATCACACATAAAGATAGCATCACAAGGTAAACTATATAGTAAAAGGAACAAGTATAGTATGTAAAGGGGCGAGAAGACAATCCCAACTAAAATGTATAAGAAAAACTAAAAACAACTCCTGCAAACACTCACCAAGGATCCTCCCTAAATGGTAGGTACAGCTCTCGAACGGTCGTCTCTGCGATACACCTTGTCTACGGTCAACCTCCGAGAAGCCTCCAGTCCTAGTACCCTCATCCTATATTCACCACTATCCATCATTTTCCCAAGACACAATAAGATTCTGGCATAGGTCGTGTAGGGGTGAGTATAATGATACTCAGAAGGGACCCAAATACCCCCTAAGGTCTCTTAGAATCCACGAAGGATTAACCAAAAATAATGAAAACAATAATCAACACTACATAGGTATATTCCCATACATATACCTAAGTTATCAAGTATACCCATATCATTCCTGAGGAAACATAAGGCCCAACTCTTTAGCAAAAACCATAACTGCTCCATGAAGTAAAATACCATAAAGGTAATGCCACAATGGTAAGTACCATAAAGGCAATGGCACATAGACGAATACCACAAATGTATCACAATGAAGGTAACTACCAAAAAGGTAACACCTCCCAGAAGATTACCACAATGGTAATTACCCCAAAGGTATAGAATCATCTCACACCATCTATAACATATGTACAGAAGTATAGATAATTAGATGTATTTCCTAATCATCTTACTATGTCGAGAATCTCTACTATTGACCCACACATGATCAAAGATGACCCACACATGATTTGAAGATGACCCACACTGGATTGGTATGTGTTGACCCACACAGGATTGCTGAGTGTTGACCCACACAGGATTGCTGAGCGCTAACCCACAATGGATCTGAAGACTCCCCAAATACAGCCTACCACAAGGTTCCCCACTCAGCATGCTTGATTTTGGGTGGTTCCACTCCACAATCCATCGGTCCATACTTCAACTAACACGAATTTACATGAAGAAGTATCCCAAAGGTCCGTCATGTCATAAGGGACCCAAAGCAACATGCTACACATCAATTGGATACCAAATATGTAAGTTATTAGTGTTCCCATTCTGAGGGACCGGTTGGATTCAGGTTCGAGCCAACCTGGCCAAACACCAACTTTATCCAAAACTAAGGTGGAGTATACCAAAAGTACCTTTTCAATCTAGGGATCCTGGTGTCGTAGATAGTTCGTTATACAGATGCTCGGTACCCAAGATATGGCTGAAAGGTGTATTTGGGTCCAATTGGGCCTGGGTCTGGTTCGACTCGGTCTATCTGATGCGGCCTGACCTGGCCTGGGCCGTCGCGACCCCGTACGGGTCAACCCGACCCGGTCTAGGTCTGGACCAAATGTGCCAGACAGAAATGGGCCTATCCCATTGGGTCATGACCCAGACCTGACTGCGAAGGGGGAAGCCCATTTTGGCTTGGCCCGGCCTATGCTGGGCATGGCCTGGCCTTCGGTGGGCATGGCCCAGCCTACGCTGGGCTCACCATGACCTACGCTGGGCACGGCCCACGGTGCATCCCACGACTGGGTGCGGTCTGCCATGTTGGGGCCCGCCATAGCCACTACTCGTTGGAGGTTCCCCATTGGATTTCTAAATGGCCAGATGGTCGTTCGGTTCGGTAAAAATCGGTGGCTCCATGTGGAGCCACCTGTTGGCGGGCAAGACCCATCAGAGCTATCCACTTGGCACGATGTGGTAGGTCAAGGTTCTGACCGGCTCTCCTTCTAGTGGCGCCGGCGTGCGCCGCTGCTGTCTATGTGGCCGACTGGGTGCTGACCGTCCTCCGGGGTGCACCACCTCCTCATGTCGCAGCCGACCGGGTGTCGGCCATTCCTTCCACCGGTGCGGCCGATGGGCCGTGGCCTCCCTCCCTACAAATGTCGCGGATGTGCGCCGCCACGATCCCCTGAAGACAACTGCCACCTTACTCCACCGCGACCGATGGGACGCGGCCTCCTCTGGCAGCGCGGTTGCGCCGCATCCGCCCGTACCATGCTGGCGATGTGGTCAGTTTCTGCTCATTCATCAATCTGCCCATAAAGAACACATCCATAAAAGGGGGAGTAGAGGGATCAGACTATTCTTGTTTGGTATACACCCTCTGAGTTAGAATGATATCATATGGATTGGAAAGAATTATTCAATGTAAACCCATGAAGAAAAATTATAAACACACCCATAACTCAATCATCTGTTTGAGGTTTCCTAAGGCGAAATATGATGATGGTGACGTCGGAATTTGTCTATCTTGCAAGACTCTTCTGATGATGGTTCCTCATTCTTGATCCAAAGGACATTTTTCATTGTAGGATCTTATTCCGTCGAGATTTCTACACCAAAGCTCTCCAAAAACCACACCATTACTAACACAAAAATCCTCCCCACAAGAGATGATTATGCAATCATATTATGTTAATATTATTAATTCAATTAAAGTTGGAACATTAATTAAATTAATGTTGGCACATTAATTGGAGGAATTTTAAGGGTTAAAACACATTATAAGAATAGGTTTCATGCTCGGGTGGTCCCCCCCCCACCAAATTCAAAATAAGAGGTTTCATTAAAATAAACTAAAATAAGTTTATTTTATTTTCTAATTCTCCACGAACATTTGAAATACTAATGTCTACCCTCATCCTACTACGGTCGAGGTGAATGTCTCCTTAAAAGAATACCAGCGCTTCCAGTTCAATGGTGTCCTCATATTTCAATTCCAAGAACCGGTTCAAAATTTACCAAACACCACCAATGCATTTACTGAACGTACCTGAAAAAAAGTTCATAAATTAATTCTGGGCACATCGGGCTTCAGAATCATGCGTCGTAAATTTTCACAGACTTGAAATATTTATATATGATTAAAAAAATTACATTGAAAAATCCGGGTCATTACATTCTCCCCACCTCAGGGATTTTCATCCCTAAAATCCACAACACAAACTAGGGAAACAAGTTGGGGTACTGAGCATGAATCTGAGTCTCCCACTACCATGTGTTCTCCTGGAGGTTCTCATGCTTCCAACGAACGCTCACTAGAGGTATCGACCTCCCATGAAGGACCCACTCCTGTCAATACACAATCTCAATTGGAACCTCAAAAAATGTCACCCCATCATCGATGTCAAGATCTCCCCAGTCAGTGATGTGTTATTGGTCATGAACGCATCTTCTCAACTGGGAAACAGGGAAAACGTCATGCACCCAGTTCAACTAAGGTGGAAGAGCTAATCGGTAATCCACCTCACCAACTCTCCAGAGGACCAGAAAGGGTCCGATGAACCTCAGAGATGAAAATTTTCCCCATCCAAATCTCTATAAACCTTGTCGAGGTGAGACATGTATAAAGACTTGATCACCATCCACAAACTCCAGAGGTCTCCTTCAACTATCAACATAAGACTTCTTCCTTTTTTGTGTGTTGAGTCAATAAGGATTTCCTTATGACTTTTCCATTCCTTCATATAAGGGGGAGATTGATAAGTCATCAAGGTTTCCTTATGACTTGATCATTCCTCTTGTTTTGAAAATCACAAACATGTTATAATAAGGGAAATTTCTTTTTACACCTATTTTATCTCCATAAGGAAAATTTCCTTCCCATGGAAATTTACCCCTACATTGTTTTCATTGTTCATATCAATATTTTTCTTAAGCATAAAAATAATATTCATATCTAAAACCATAGAATCATATAATTCTTAGATATGAAACATTCTATTTTAGGATCTGAATTCTTTTTATGAACTTTTATGAAGTTCTGCACCGAATTTCCTATTATGAACATTTATGAAGATCAACTCAAAATTTTGATTACGAACTTATATAAAGTTATAACTACGAATTCTGATGATGAATTATGATTAAGAATTATCATTACGTATTCTGATGATGAATTTTGATTATTAATTCTCATTAAATATTCTGATTATGAATTCTGATTATGAATTCTCATTATGAATTCTGATGATGAATTCGGATTATGAATTCTCATTACGAATTCTCATTACGAATTCTGATGATGAATTTTGATTAAGAATTCTGATTACAAATTCTGATAATGAATTCTTATTACGAATTCTCATTAGAAATTCCTTTGAAAAACAAAATATAAACATCCTTGTATTATAAACTCTGAATTCATTTTTTGGTTAGACTCCGAACTTTAACATTCCTCATTCCGAACATTCATTTTCTCCATTCCGAATATCCGTTTAATTTATGATTTTACTTGTTTGCTTATAAAAAGTTTGCATGACTTCAGTTATCAACTAACGGTTGTTTGAGTGACACATGTACAGGTCCCTCTTAAATTCAAGGAAAAATATGACCGTAGGAGGAGGGAGCCGACCATTACAGCCGCGCCTATAAATAGGAGCTCATTTGAAAAGATCTCACAACAAATTTTCTATTTATCATTAAAAAAGTGTTGTTGAACTGATTTCTAGAGAGAGAGAGAGAGAGGCTATTATCAACTCCTATGATTCGTGCAGAATGTTTGAACAGCTTGTTCAAACTTTTATTCATGTATATTTGCTTCATGCGACTCTGATTGTTTCTATGTACAATCGAGGTCTTTTGGGGATAGGAAGAAAGAGGTTCCAACACCTTGAAGTTGAGGGCTTCCTTGCTGAGGAAGGCAGAGGTGCCCACTACCTAATAGTTGAGGGAATGCGGGGATAGCAAGACAGACTCCGATCTTCATATCGAGTGCTTACCCTTGTGTGGGTAAGATATACCATCATGAAAGTATAAATCAAGAGACCTCTTATCTAGGGTTGTTGGATACCATTCTCTTTGGGTAAAAAGAGTTATGGTTTGTTACATGTTTTGTAACAAGTTTTTTCTGCTGCATTTTGTATTGATAAGGAAAGTATAAATTTATTATACTTCCTTACTCTTGTACTTTGATATAGTTAGATTCTACAAGCTTTAAGGTAGAATGTTCATCTTTGTAAACTTTAGTTAAATTCCATTTCCAGAATCACTTTTCAATAATTTAGCAAGTGATTAGAACTTATAGAGGTCATGTGAATTATCTTGTTTTACCTTGTTAAACATAACCATCTTTAAAAGTTCCAAATGAATTTTTAAAGGGTACAATTCACCCCCTCTTGTATATAAGAATACCATTCTTATTTTGATCCTACGTTTGGTATAATAGGGTATATCATACTCAGACATACCATCATTACAATTGGTATTAGAGGATTTGGTTCAATCTAAATTAATCTCACGATTATACTCAGAAGAGAAATAGTTATTGGAATAGAATTTTTGGATTCACATATTCAGATTCACACTTTCAGATTCATATTTTTTTCGAAATATGTTTTTTTGACTCATAGTTTGGATTCAATTTAGATACCATTATTTTTTTTTCTTAGAATATTTTCCTAGCTTAGAAATATTTTAAACTAACATGTTTCTTTGAAAAGACATTTCTTAAGAATGGTAGGAATCAATGTTGGTTCGATAGATAATCTCAATCCTACCAGACCACCTATTTTTGATGGTAATGATTAAGAATATTGGAGAGATCGCATGGAGACTTTCATTATAAACACTGGGGTTGAAAATTTTGTTATTCTTACCGGTGGATACAAAATTCCTGATAAAGAAGTATGTGCCTTTATAAATCAAGAAAAGAATGAATATAAACTTAATTATAAGGTATGTAATACTTTACTTTGTTCAATGACTAGAAATATATATAGCCAAATATCATCTTGTGAAACAACAAATTATATATGTAAGAAACTAGAGGTTACTCACTTTCGAACATCCAATGTAATTGAGACCAGAAGATCCATGCATAGAGCTGAATATCATGGTTTTATTTTTCATTATGTTGAACTCATATGCAATATGCAACAGATATTAATGACTATTGTGAGTAGTTTACAATTAGTGGGTGAAAACATATTGGATGATGAAGCCCTTGTTGACAAGATCATCGAAATCATGCCAAATTGAGTAGGAATCTAAAAGGACTCCAATTGATGAGAATAAAAAGGTTACTCATATTACCCTTGATGAGTTGTTTGGAACTCTTCTTCAGCATGAAACTAGAATGAATAAAGATGCTGATATTGTGAAGAAGAAGAATGGAAATGGTAGTGTAGCTTTTACTAATACTTCCAATCATATGAAAGACAAGACCCCTGAGAGAGTTACTAGATCCAGATCTAAGAAAGTTTTTATCCATTCTAAATCTAGTGGAAGTGAATCCTCAAAAAATGAATTAGAAAACCTTACTCGAAGGATGAACAAGATATTAGGATAGAGTAACTATCAATCCATATACAAGAAGAAGGAAAGGAAATACAAGAAAGATTCTGATGTTACATGCTATGAATGCAAGAGAGGTACACACATAATACCTGACTAACCTATGCTAAAGATAAAAGAATGAAAGGAAATAAATTGTGAGAAAAATAGAAAGAATTATTACACGTCCAAAGCTAAGAATGCGTTGAAATACAATGACACATGGAGTGCCAGTAGTGGAGATTCTTCAGATGAATCTTTGGATTATGAATCTTCTGGACAGATGAATCCTAGTCTTTTAGCCAAAATACCTATTAATAATCATTGCTTGATGTCGAAGGTACACAATTCTGAATCAATGAATAATGTTTCCTTAAATGCTAATAATAGTAAATGTTATAACTCTTCGGATGAAGAATCATCTTCTGATGAAGATAATGCTTTACCTACCTATGAAGAAGTTTCTAGGTATTCCAAACTCCTTGTGAATGAGAATTTAAAATTCATGAGAATTATTGATAAGGAAAATTCATGGAATACTATTCTTAATAAAGAAATATCAGATATTTTTAAAGAACTTGATAAGAAAAATGCTTATTTTGAAAGTATTTCAAAAAATCTTGAGGAAGTAAGTTCTGAGAAGAATAAACATTATAAAGATCTAGAAAAAATAATTTCTATGTAAAATGTTTTCGAACCTAGATCTAGTTCAAATGTTTATGAATACAAGAACTTAGTTATAAAACTCAAATCTGAAAAATTCTCCTTGAGTAAGTGTTTGTCAAATTTTACCCTTGGTAAGGAAACTTTTGATAAAATGTATTCACAAATCCGACCTCGAAGGAATACTTCTGGTTTTGGTTACACAAGTTCTAAACCGTTTTTAACAACAAATAATTTATTCCTAAATGTGAGCCATTTTGTACTAACTTTCAATGTGGTGGTAATTGGGCAAAAAAATTTCTGTAAAAAAACCCCATTCTTTAGGATTCCATAAAGCTTATTTTTCAAAGAAGATGCGGGTTCCCAAAATTTTACTTTCTGAGATTTCTGGATCCAAGCACGTCTGGTTTCAAAAAACCTTACTTTTTCTTATTTTTAGGAAAATAGGTATTGTACCAACAGTAGTACATGGTACATGGATAGTGTATGTTCCTGGCATATGATTGGTAATAAAAACTATTCCAAAAATATTATCAATATGAAAGGAGGAAAAGTGACTTTTAGAGATAATGATCAGGGAGAAATTATTGGAATATGTAACATTGTTATTATTGAAAAAACTTTGATTTCAAATGGTTTATTTATTATGGATATTATGGGCAACCTCATTAGCATAATCCAATTATGTGATGAAGGCCACCTTGTAAATTTTTGGAATGATAAGTGCTTAGTACACAATTCCAAGGAAGAATTTATTCTTTCTGCCCATAGGCAAGAGAATTTCTACACAATAAACATATAAGACCACACGATCCAAGAATTACCATGCCTTAGTGCAATGTATGATCATTATTGGTTGTGGCATAGAGGGTTAAGACACTATAACCATAGGAACTTATGCAAACATTCTAAGAAAAGTTTAGTAAAGGATCTACCGGGGCTTAGATTTGATTCTTGAAAAGTTTGTAACCCTTGTCAATATGACAAGAAATATAAATCATGTTTTAAATCCATTGGTGAAGTATCAAACACTGATGCATTAATGCTAGTGAATATGGATTTTTTTGGTCTAACACAAACTGGAATCATTGGGGGCAAACATTATGTATTTTTCTTGGTTGATGATTACACTAGATATACGTGGGTCTATTTTATATAAAAGAAGTTTATAGATTATTCTTATTTCAAAAGTTTTAGAGCCCAAGTTAAAAATGAGAAAAACCCTCCATTAAAAACTATTCATAGTGATCATGGAGGAGAATTTCAAAATGCTGATTTTGAAATGTTTTCTAGTAGAAAAGGTATTACTCACAACTTCTCAGCACCCATAACACCTCAACAGAATGGTGTTGTTGAATGAAGAAATAGAATTCATCAAGAGATAACTAGAACCATGTTGAGTGAGTATTCTGTAGCCAATTTTTTTTGGATGAATCCATAAGTATTGCTTGTTATACTATAAATCATGTTTTGATTAAACCTTTTCTTAAAAAAACACTTTATTAGTTATGGAATGGTAGAAAACCTAGACTTTCCTACTTTAAGGTTTTTGGTTTCAAGGTATTCATTATGAATACTAAATGTAATCATCATAAATTCGCACCAAAATCTGATGAACGAATTTTCTTAGGCTACACCACAACTTCTAAGCCATATAGAGTTTTCAACAAAAACACTAGTACTATTGAAGAGAGAGTACATGTTAAATTTGATGAAACTGATCCTTTTTTTTCTAAACAACCCCATCCTACATCCTCAGATGTGTTTTAAAAAACAGATTATCTACCTCTGATAGAAGATCCTTCTGATAAGTAAAATGTTCAAGATGAAACTTCTAAATCATTTACATCATAATATTTCCTACCCTATGTTGATGAACATGTTTTACAAAACCCAAACTAGTCATTTATAAAGAATCATCCCAGTGATAATATCATTGCTGATGTGAATTAACTTGTAAGAACTAGATGTTCCTTAATAAATGAAGTAGAGAATCTATCAATTCATTCACAATTAGAACCATAAAGCACTGATGAAGCCTTAGGTGATGATTATTGGATTAAATCCATGCAAGATGAACTAAATGAATTCGAAAGGAATAATGTCTGGACCTTAGTTGAAAGACCTAAGGAAACATCTGTTATTGGTGTAAAATGGGTCTTCCAAAATAAGTGTGATGAAAATGGAATCATATTAATAAATAAATCTAGATTAGTTGCTAAAGTCTATAATCAACAAGAAGGAATATACTATTAAGAACCCTATGCTCGGGTATCTATACTTGAATCTATTCGTATTTTACTTGCCTTTGCAACATTCATCATTTTCAAACATTTTCAAATGGATGTGAAATGTGATTTTCTTAATGGTTATGTTCAAGAGGATGTTTTTGTTGAACAACCTCCTGGAATTGAAGATAAATAACATCGTTATCATGTTTTTAGACTTACCAAAGATTTGTATGGCCTTAAAAATCCACTCGAGCTTGGTATAATAGACTTACATGATTGTTTCTTCAAAATAACTATGTTAAGGGAAATGCAGATCCAACCCTTTTTATCAATAAACATCAGGAAAATGTTTTTATTGTTCAAATTTATGTTTATGACATTATATTTGGTTCGACTCAGCAATTTTAACTGATTCCTTTGGATATCTAATGAAATCTGAGTTTGAAATGAGTATGATGGGTGTGTTAACATTTTTCCTTGGTTTTCAAATTTCTCAAAAACCAGAATGAATCTATATATCCAATCATAAGTATACTAATGATATTCTTAAAAATTATGGATATGACAACACTAAGAGTGTATGTACCCCCATCAGTACCTCAAACACACTTGATCTTGATCAAGCAGGGAAACCAGTAGATCAAACAGCTTTTAGATGTATGATCAGAAGTCTACTTTACATGGTATCTAGTCATCTAGACATAATGTTTTTAGTATGATTATGTGGAATATATCAGTCCAATCATAAGTAATCTCATTTAAAGGATGTGAAAAAAATCACTAATTAAAGGGAACCATTGATTTAGGACTATTTTACACATCTGTAAATGATTTTGTTTTAAAGAGTTTTTTGGATGCTGACTTTGGTGGATGTATAATGTATAGAAAGAGCACATCCAGCACATTTCATTTCATAGGAGATTCATTAGTTTCTTTGTCTTGCAAGAAGAAAAACTCAGTAGCTCTTTCCACTACTGGAGATGAATATTTAGCAGTTGGAAGTTGTTGTGCTCAAGTGTTATGGATGCAACACACACTCACAGACTATGGCTTCAGTTTTACTAAGACTCAAATTTTGTATAATAACACAAGTTCCATGGAACTTTTTAATAACCATGCACATCCCTCTCATGAAAAGAACATATATATTAGGCATCACTTTCTATGTGATCATGCACAAAAAAAGAGATATCATTATTCAATTTATCGGAACGCAAGATCAACTTGCGGATATTTTTACAAAATATTTACCCTCCAATAGATTTGAATACATTAAACAGAATGTTGGAATGATAAAAATGAGGAAATCTTCCTCCATTAACTATAGTTTAAAGCAATCTCCTTATAGTAACAAACTCCATTTCATAGGGGGTGTACATATGTGATTAAAGTTTTTAAAATTTTCGTAATGAAAGTTTTATAGCTAGTTTTTCAAATTTTCATATTGAAAGTTTTATAGCTAGTTTTTCAAATTTTCATAATGAAAGTTTTTGTATCTAGTTTTTCAAATTTTTGTAATAAAAGTATTTGTAGCTAGTTTTTCAAATTTTACTAATGAAATTTTTTGTAGCTAGTTTTTCAAATTTTTGTAATGAACATTTTTGTATCCAGTTTTTCAAATTTTCATAATGAAATTTTTTGTAGTTAGTTTTTAAAATTTTCATAATGAATGTTTTTGTATCTAGTTTTTCAAAATTTCATAATGAATGTTTTTGTAGCTAGTTTGTCAAATTTTTGTAATGAATGTTTTTGTAGTTGGTTTTTGAAATTTTTGTAATGGAAATTTTCATAATGGAAATTTTTGTAACAGAAATTTTCATACTACAAATTTTAGTAATGAAAATTTTCGTAAGGGAAATTTTCATAATGGAAATTTTCATAATGGGAATTTTCGTAATGAATATTTTCATAATCAAGTTTTATTCTCAATCTCTTTGTAATAAAACCTTTAGATTTTAATTTTTTCATATTGAGTTATTCATAGTAAGTTTTTTGTAGTGAATTTTTCTTAGTCAAATTTGCTTCAAGAATAATATAACCTATTACGAATAAACATCCTAGTCAATCCGAAAGGTATGATTTCCTTACTTAAGTTTTTGTAGTCACTTTTACTTGCTAGTAGTTTCCTTTTTTTTAAATTTCTTGGATTCACGTTTCCTTAATTCCGAATGTCTATCTTAATATCTCAAAAGATCAAATTCAAGGTTTCCTTGTGTTTATGTTTTCAACCATCAGATTAGATCAGAGATTTTTTCAACTATTATATTGGAATTGGAAGTTGAAAGGTCACCTCCATCGCCTATATAAAGGGGACCCCTGATGGTGTCCCACATCAGTTTCCAAGCTCTCACATCTCAAATATGTTCCGCAGTTCTTAAGCCCGTTCCGAATTCTTCAAATGTTCCCAGTTGAAATGTCTACAGAAGCCCCTTCTCAGGATATGTCTTCAGTCAAGACGATCTCGAAATGGTAGATATATAGGGGGAGGTTGGTTCACCCAAAAATTTTCAAGTAGTATGATTCTCTAATTTCCATGAACATCAAACTAAATGGATGGGAAGATGTCGCCATTTCTAAAACTCAAGCTCAAGATGTGGTGTATTCGGACTATCTTATAGAGTTTTATGAGTCAGCCTATTTTTTCAAGGAAGATTGAAGGGATAAGTTCTCCTTCAAAAGCTGTGGGAAGACGTATGCTTTATCATGTACCAAGGCAGCTAGTCTGTTTGGAATACCCTATGAAGGAGAGGTAGAATTTTGCTATCATATGTTTCCAGAAGTTTAGGGTAGTTTTGTCAAGGCAAAGGCTATGACGTGCCTTGGTATTTCTAATATCAAGACTGGAAAGAAGATCTCCCATCTTTCAACCAACAATTGAATTCTACAGCTTTTGGTACAAGGGTTTATCGTACCAATGAAGGGAGATAAAGATACCCTTAAGAAGAGAGACATGTATATTCTAAATTTTTTGGTAAATCTTTGGAAAGTGAATCTCATGTGACATATTCACATTATGATTCAGAACATCAAGAATGGAAATCTTAGATCTCAGATAATTATGTATCCGACAATGTTTTCTAAGTTGATTGTTTGGTTCCTAGAATCCTTCAAAATACCATGTAGCTCTAAGCCGAGAAATTTCAAGGTGATGTTGATTAGTGATGACACCCTAAAGAGGATGAAAGTCAATTTTTCCAAAGAGATAAGAGAATTTTATTATTTTCTAGAGAAGGAGGCAGAACCCATTCTAAAAAATTTGGAAAAGGATGAACCCTCAAAGAAGGCCGATAAGAAGAGGTAGTTGAAGGAAGTTCAAGCTGAAGATAAAACCCCAAAATCAAAGGAAGTCCAATATGCACCTCCTAATCCTGAAAAAGAAAAAAAGTGTATCTGGATGAAGTGGTCTCAATGTGGAGGAAAGTTAAGGAAAAGAGGAAAGAAGGGGAACCACAGTTCGGCTTGGACCCTGCTGAGGATAAGGCCATAAAAGAAAAAGATGATGATGAGATAGAGAAGTAAGAAAATGAGAAAAATCAGAAGAAGAAGAAGAAGATAAAAAAGGCCGATATTTGTCAATACCTTCCAAGGGATGCTGAAATTGCATATGAGAACATCCCAGTGCCGAAATCATTCCTTCTAGAACAATTACCTGAGACTCTAGGGAAGAATTTCTTCACACTAAAAAAACCACAAGAGAAGGTTATAGAAGAGATGAAAGCTACAAAAGATGTTCAAAAAGCTAGGATGAGTGGTAGCTTTGATGATGTAATCAATTAGGTTGAAGAATATCAGGAAAATGAAAGTGATTCAGAGAATGTTTCACTCCGGACTTCTCAAGATGGATCCTCATAATTGGCAACACCTGCAGATGATGAGAAAGGAGTTGAAGATGAGTAAAACAAGCTATCTGAAGAAGTGTGTCATAATCCTGACATTATCCATCCTGAGGAAGTTAAATCCAGACCAAAAAAACAGAAAGTGGATGAGGAAAAAATTATACAACCTTCTGGAAGTGAGCATGAATCACCAGATGAGTAAGTTATACCGAAGATTGATAAGGGCAAGCAAAGTGGTTGTTGATTCTCAAAGAAAATCTACAGTGAAGAGGAAGGAAGGTGCATGAACTTCAAAAAGGAAGCTTGTTGAGCATGAAAAACAACTATCACTAAGTAATGTATCGGCTTCGGAGTCATCTTCATTTTTCATGATTTTTTGGAGCAGTCTTTTAAGAATCTAGTCAGTTCCTTTCTAACTTTAACAAACATAGATTCTAGAAGAATGATGCTCCAAAACACTCTTAATCAGAAGTCGGATTCGGTTTACATAGAGACAGAAAAGTCTGTAAAGATAGAATCAGATTTCAAAACTTTTATTATAGGATACAAAGATTATAGGTTGTCCTATAAGAAAATGACCACTTTGTCAAATAAGATCATCCAGAATATGGCAGATCTTGATGAATTTCAAGAGGAAGTAAAAGAGGCTTTCAATACGGAAGATTCCAAGATCAAGGCTATTTCAAACAGTTTTCAGGAAAATCTATGTTTAGAACAAAATACTCAAATTCAGGATATAAAAGATTTGAATGGGATGCTGATCTATATTCTTCAATGCCTGAAAACAGAGAAGGAAATCCGGAGTGAGATGATGGAAAAACTTGTGAAGCATGATGAATTGCTAAAGGCTCAGGAAGAGTCCATGAAGGCTCAGGTAGAGGTCCTGAAGGCTCAAGAAGAAAAGATCACAGTCTTGGAGAAGAAATTAGAAGAGGACCACAAAGAGATGAAGAAACTAAAGACAATTGTCAAGATGCTAATTCCCAAGGAAAAAGAAACAAAATAGAACAATCTGATCTTTTGTTGCAATTTTTCCTTGTACTAATATTTCCAATCATAATGAAATTGTCGATGCTTGTCTTGTTTGTATGTCTTTACTAATATTTCAGGTACCATATTTTTTTTCCATTCCCTTAAACTCTTTTTTAAAATCAAAAAGGTGGAGAACGGAAAGATAATTCTAAAAGAGAGATAAAAAATCCAAATGAGAAGACTTCTAAGTTTAAGAAGATCCTCACTAAGTAAGGGGGAGTGGTCATTACGAAGATTTCCACATTCTGGAAATCTAGAATATGATCCTTACAGTTCCAAATCCTAAGGGGGAGTTATTCGTATACATAATTATCCCTGAACAAAGGGAGATAAGCATTAATTTCAAAGTCTAGAAATTTATTC
This sequence comes from Viscum album, assembly GCA_963277665.1. NCBI lineage: Eukaryota > Viridiplantae > Streptophyta > Magnoliopsida > Santalales > Viscaceae > Viscum > Viscum album. The sequence goes on along the minus strand of OY728165.1, from coordinate 1,532,469,900 downwards.
TATATTCCTACATTCTTTTTTGTAAGGATGTTTGTGTTATCCAAAAGGGGGATATTGTTGAGCCAATAAGGTTTTCCTTATGAAATTTCCATTTCTTCATATAAGGGGGATTTTGATTAGTCATCAAGGTTTCCTTATGATTTGATCATTCCTATTGTTTTGAAAATCACAAACACCTTATCTTAAGGAAAATTTCTTTTTACCCCTATTTTATCTCCATAAAAAAATTTCCTTCCCAAGGAAATTTACCCCTACCTTGTTTTCATTGTTCATATAAATATTTTGCTTATGTATAAATATCAGATTCATATCAAAAACCTCAGAATCATATAATACTTAGATATGAAGCATTCTATTTTAGGATCTGAATTCCTTTTACGAAAATTTATGATGTTCTACTCTGAATTCCCTATTACGAACTTTTATGAAGTTCAACTTTGAATTTTGATTACGAACTTATATAAAGTTCTTTCTACGAATTTTGATGATGATTTCTGATTACGAATTCTCATTATGAATTCTGATGATGAATTCTAATTATGAATTCTCATTATGAATTATGATGATGAAATCTTAATACGAATTCTCATTACGAATTTTGATGACAAATTCTGGATACGAATTATAATTACGAATTATGATGATAAATTCTGATTACAAATTCTCATTACAAATTCTGATAAATAATTCTGATTAAGAATTCTCATTATGAATTCAATTGAAAAACCGAATCCAAATATCCTTGTACTACAAACTCTGAATTCTTTTTCTAGTTAGACATAGAACCTTAACATTCATTATTCTGAACATTCATTTTTTCCATTACGATTATTAGTTTTAGTTATGCTTTCACTTTTTTGTTTATAAAACAATGTCATGCCTTTAATTATAAACTAACCATTGTTTGGGTGACACGTGTATAGGTCCCTCCAAAATTCAAGGAAAAATATGACATTGGAGGAGGGAGCTGACCATTACAGTCTCTCCTATAAACAGGAGCTCATTTGAAAAGAGCTGACAATAACATTACTACTGAACATTGAAAAAGTGACGTTGAAGTGATTTCCAGAGAGAGAGGCTCTTATCAACTCTCAAGCTTCATGCAGAAAGTTTTAACATCTTGTTCAAACTATGCTTCATGCATTTTTGACTCGTGCGACTCTGTTTGTTGTTGTGTACAATCGAGGGCTTTCGGGGATAGGAAGACAGAAGTTACAACACATTGAAGTTGGGGGCTTCCTTGTTGAGGAAGACAGTGGTGTTGACTACCTGATAATTGCGGTCTTGCGTGGATATCAAGACAGACTTCGATCTTCATATCGAGGGAAAACCCAATTTTGGGTAAGACATACTTTCTTGAATGTATAAATCAAGGGAACTCTTATCCAGGGTTGTTGGATACCCTTCTCTTTGGGTCAAAAGAGTTATTGTTTGTTACTTGATTTGTTACAAGTTTTTCCTCTGCATTCTGTATTGATTAGGAATGTATAACTTTCCTATACTTCCTTACTCCTGTACTCTAATATAGTTAGATTCTATAAGCATTAAGGTAGAATATTCATCTTTGTGATATTTAGTTAAGTTCCATTTCCGGAATCACTTTTTCTGAATTTATCAAGTGATTAGAACTTATAGAGTTCTTTTGAATTATCTTGTTTAACCTTGTTGAACATAACCATCTTTAAAAGTTCCAAAGGAATTTTTAAAAGGTACAATTCACCCCCTCTTGTATCTGAGAATATCATTCTTATTTCAATCCTACATTTGGTATAATAGAGTATATCATACTTAGACATAACATCCTAACATTGTGCAGTGTTCATCTACTCTTGGATGATCTGTACCTTCTTCTTGGTAGCCTATACCATATCTGGTCACACGAGTGTTGAATCCCCTGGGTCAGTCCAGTAAATAAGTGATCTGCAAGGTCATACGTACAATGTCTCGAATGGTGCCATACCGATAGTGGAGTGATAAATTTTGTTATATGAGAACTCCACTAAGGGAATATGATCCTCCCAACTATGGAAAAAATCAAGGATGCAAGAACATAGCATGTCCTCAAGGGTTTGACTGGTCCGCTCTGTCTTACCATCTGTCTGATGGTAGAAGGCGGTGCTCAATCAGAGCAGAGTCCCAAACGCCTCCTGCAACCCATTCCATAGCCGTAAGTACAACGTGAATCACAATCGGATACAATCTTAGATGGAACCCCTTGAATACATACAATCTCATGCATGTAAAGGTTTCACAAGACCTCTATTAAACCATACTCTCTAATATATAGGAAGTGGGATGACTTGGTGAGTCAGTCTGCAATCACCCAGATAGAATCATGACCCTTATACGTGTGTGGAAGTCCTATCACAATGTCCATGTAAATTCCATCACACATCCACTCTGTCCCTCTAGTGGATGGACTAAGCCCACTGGAACTTAGTTCTCTCCCTTAACTTACTGACAAGTGAGTCACCATGAGAGAATCTCTTCCACTAATTTCTTCATTTTAGGCCTCTAGGGTTGATGTCGAAGGTGATGGTACATCTTCACAATTCTAGGATGTACTGCTAGATGCTATGTATGGAACTCCCTCAACACTTCCTCTCGAAGTGCAACTGGTATAATAGTACACCTTCTAAAGAGGTTGACATGCTATCCACCTTCATAAAATCTATTAGGTGCATGTCCTATGGTTATCTGAACACATGGAGCCTAACAGTCAGTGTCCCCAAGCGGCGCCACCCTGACTTGTTGAAAGAGTGGGCGAGTGACTGTCCGAAACTAAAGATAAGTTTCTCTATCTCGATACATGTCAGATATCACTAAATTGGCTAGTTGCTCTGTCGCCACACTTAACAACTATATACCAAATCTCTTATTTAGTGCATCTGCTAGCACATTCCCCTTGCAAGGAGTATAGACTATCTCAATGTCATAGTTCTAGAAGAACTCAAAATAACACTATTATCTTAGGTTTAGGTCATTCAGAGTGAAGATATACATGGGACTCTTGTGATCAGGTTAGACTATAAAATGTTCACCAATCAAGTAATGTCACCACATATTTAAGGAGAATACCACTACCGATAACTTCAGGTCACAGGTAGTATAGTTCTTCTAATAATGTCTCAGCGGTCGAAAACTATACACGATCACTACTCTCTCCTGAATCAGGACACATCCAAACCCGGTCCCTAATGCATCAAACTAGACTATGTACCCAACTCCCCCCTCTGATAACCTCAAGATGGAGACACTTTTCCGTCTCTACCTCAGTAACTAGAAACTCCTCTGGAATTTATACAACCACACAAAGCTTTTCAACTTCTTTTTTAATGCTGATAAGGGTGCCGCTACTCTGGAAAAGTCCGGAACAAACCTCTGGTAGTAACCTTCCAAACCCAGGAAACTCTTCACCTCCATCACACTCTTGGGTGGCTCCCAAGAAACCACATCATCAATCCTCATTTGAACCACCAAAACTCCAGCCTCCGAGATAACATTTCCTAGAAAGTGGACCTCTCGTATCCAGAACTAGTACTTCGAGAGATTACCATAAAGCTGGTGCTCTTAGAGTGTGTCCAGAAGTATCTACCTATGTTAGGCTTGATCCTCCTCTATAGAAGTGTATATCAGGATGTCCTCAATGGATACCACCACCAAGCGATCAAGGTATGGATGAAATATCATGTTCATGAGTCCCAGGAACACTTCTGGGGCGTTGGTCATGCCGAACGACATAACCAAGAACTCATAGTGGTCATACCTACATCTGAAAGTTGTCTTCTACACATCCTCATCTCTTAACCTGAGTTGGTTATAGCCTAATCTGAGGTCTATCTTTGAAAACCATTGTGCAACCATCAGCTTATCAAAGAGATAATCAATCATCGGTAGTGGGTAATTGTTCTTCATGGTCACCTGGTTCAAGTGCCGATAGTCTTCAAAGAGTCTCAAACTCCCATCTACCTTCTTGGCGAACAAAATCAGGGCTTCCCAAGGAGAAACACTGGGCATAATGAACTACATTATCTTCATGTCCTCCAGCTGTACTCGCAGCTCTTGAAGCCTCGTAGGAGCCATTCGGTATGCTGGTGTAGATATCGGTGTCTTCTTGGGGTATACGTCGATATAATAGTGCACCTCTCTGCGAGAAGGTACACCCAGAACATAATTAGGGAATACATTAACATACTGGTCCACCACTACATGATAACTCAGACTCTCAACATCAACCACTCTAAGGGTAAGGCTAGCCAACTAGTGTGTAATCTGATGCACCCTCATCTGAGTAAGTCCATCCTGTGCTACAAAGGATTCATTCTCATCGGTGAAGGAGAAACTGGTCCCGTCCGTGTGGACACAACGCACTTTGTGCATAATACTGTCGATATAAGCATGGACTATAGATAACCAGTCCATACCCAATATGACATCGTAAGGCCACGATGCCACTAATAGAAGATCCTAAATAAAGATATCACCTCATTAAGAAATCTCAAACTGCTAGCACTAGTGTGTAATCCTCAAATCTACCCCCATAGAATTCTCTATCCATTATGGTCGAGCCAACAGCTCCACCAGAATCACTGTTCTCTGAACAGGGCCATGGAAATAAAATAATGACTGGCACATGTGTCTATAAGTACTACAACTAAGGTGGAGTAGACACAGATCATACCTCAAATCATCTTTGGAGAGTCATGGTCATAGGTGTCAACTGCCTAGAGCTGAGCTCATCCATGTCCACATGTTCCCTGTGGTTGGGGTGTACCACATGGAGGTGGGGGCGGTAGAACCTAGAATTGCTTCCAAACTCTTTATGCATGGCCAACTCCTCTTCCACATCTGTCTCCTGCCTACAGACCTCCTTGATCGAATATTCGACTCTACCCAGGAAGTCCTTTAACCGTCTACTGGTCGTCCATACGATGGGTCGTGTAGTCGCGAGCCATGTGACCCTGCCCTCTGCACTAGTAACACTTCCTGCTCCTCATCTGTCATGATCTGTCTTGAGAGCCCCACATAATCGAACCTATATCCTACAGTTGTCCACTAGAAGGAATGGCCCCATTGGACATATGCATTATCTTTCAACTACCAGCTATAAATGAATCTACTACATGATGCCTAGGGGTGGGTCTCATTATAGGTGACTTCTCAGTAAAAAATCTCTCCACTAAGAGTGATCGCTCTAACACCCCCTAAATCAGAATTCTAAGTGAGATAATCCAAGCTCTAATATCCCGTATTAGCCTTTGGTCAAAGGTCTGTGCCCTGAAGAAAGGGTATCGCACAATTTCAGTCGAGTAGCATGAGAGTTTGGTGAACCTCACTTAATACTGAGCTACAGAAATGCAACCCAACTACAGGTGTAGAAGCTCCTATATGAACACTAAACATAAAGTCTATGGGAAAAAATCTTCCCTGAAAAGGATCTCGAAGTCCACCCAGATGAGAGTGACCTCATCGAGAACCTAGAGCATCAAGATCTAGCATCTTCCCACTGCTTCCTGAAGAAGACTGGCAGCAAGGATCACCTTGAGATCAGCTGGTGTCCCAACGAGTCAGAAAACTATGACCACGACCTCCAGCTAGTGTTCTGCTACCTGTGGGACTATCTCTCCCTACAACCTCTAGGTCCTTTGGAACTAAATACCGTGAAATGTGCTCAAGAGGCATTCACCCTATACTACTAGAGAATGTGGCATCCACTGCCCAGTGAGTTTTGGTGCTACTGGTACACCACCCGGTGGTACAACTACCATAATGGGGCCCTGCACTGAAGCCTCATCGCTTGGGGGGCTGTCATCGCATAGTCTAACTGGATCCATGGATGGTTATTTGTGTGGAGGCATCCTAAAAGAAATAGGTGCACCACTGTAAATAAATTATAACTGATGAGCTGACTCGAAGAGATTAGAATGAAAAATTCTAAAAAACTCACACGCAATCAGGGTTTTCATGCACAAAGTTAGATTTCAGAAGTCAGGGCCCTGGTGTATGGATACACAGACCGCCGCACCAACACTCCATCCACCAAACTGAAAACCGCACTCACAACACAAAACACATTTGCTGATTAAAATATTAGATAACAATTTTTTCAGTAGAATCAACTCCTCTAATATCAATTTTTCATGACCCATCTCCCAGGGCCCATGTTGTGACGACCCCAAGCACGTCTCCCATAGGACTGGGGCAGGCGACTAGAACCGGAACGGCATATCCCTAAAACTAGGAAGGCATTTCCACTAAACCTATAAACACCCACCAAACAAGCACACAGAAAGATACCTGCAGAAGGAATACTATAGAGTAAAAGGAACAAGTATTATAAATAAACGTTCCGGAATATAAGCCCAATTGGAAAGTAAAATAAAAACTGAAAAAAACTTCTATGAACCTTTTCTAAGGACCTACTTGAGGGGTAGGTACAGATCTCAAACGGTCGTCTCTGCTGTTTGCCTCATATAAGGTCTACATCTAAGAAGCCTCTGGTCCTAGTACCCTCGTCCTCAATTAAGCGTTGTCCATTGTCTACAGAAGACACAATACGGTGCAGACATAGCCCGTGCAAGGGTATGTATAACGATACTCAGTAGGGACCCAAAGACCCCCTATGGTCTCTCAGAATCAATAAAGGACTAACCAAAAAAATTAAAACAACATTCATCCCAACTTAGGTATATTCCCATACATATACCTATGTTATTATGTTTACCCATCTCATTCCTGAGGAAACACAATCCCCAACTCATTAGACAAAATCACTACTGCTCCGCAAAGGAAAGAAGACCACGAAGGTAACACCATAAAGGTAAGAACCACAATGGTAACACCACAAAGGAGAATACCACATTGGTATCACCATGAAGGTATGTTCAAAAAAGGTAACATAACACATATGATTACCACAAAGGTATAGACTCATCTCACACCAAGTATAACTTAAGTAAAGATGTACTGATGATTAGGTGTATTGATAGATCATATTACATAGTTGAGAAGCTTTACTATTGACCCTCATAGGATCGAAGATGTCCCACACAATATCATAAGATGAACCACATTGGATTGATATGTGCTGACCCACACAAGATCGTTGAGCGCTAACCCACAAAGGATTGCTGAGCACTGACCCACACAGGATCCGAAGATGACCCACATGGGATCTGAAGCCTCCTCATGTACAACTAACCACGGGGTTCTTGCAGTCAACATGCTTGATTCTAGGAGGTTCTTCTCCTCAATCCATTGTTCCATATTTCAACTACTAGGAAGAAGTATTCCAAAGGTCAGTCACATCATAAGGGACCCAACAAAATAAATGGCACATCAATTGGATTCTCGATCTGTATGTTATTAGAGATTCTGTTTCGAGGGCCCGGTTGGATTCGAGTTAGATCCAACCTGGTCATACTCCAACATTATCCTCAACTTAAGTAGATTATACCAAAAATACTGTCTCAATCCAAGGATATCGATTCCACAGATAGTTCGTCGAATGGACACCTGGTCCCCATGATATGGCAAAAAAGGCGTATGTCGGTCCAATTGGGCATGGGTCTGATCGAACCCTGTCAGACCGCTCGTCCTGGGCCGACCCGACCCGGTTCGGGTCAACCCGCCCGCTCCGGGTCCGGCCCAGATGGGCGGGACCGTGGTGGGCAAGGCCCACTGGGTCGTGATCTCGCCCGGCTTGCCAGGGGGTGGCTCAGACCGTGCTAGGTGAGGCTTGATGGGCGCGGGCCACTGGGCGCATCCCGCTAGGTGTGGTCCACTAGGTGCAACCCTCTTGGCGTGGCCTGCCGGGCATAGCCAATGTTGTGTACCTCTCAACATGGCCCATGGTACATCCCTCAACTGGGTGTAGTCCGATGTGACAGGGCCCTCCGTAGTCGCTTCCTTGGAGAGCCCCACCCCTAGATTTCCAAACAGCAAGATGGCCATTCGGTTCAGGCCAACCCGGCGGTGGAATGTGGTGCGACATGCTTGCGAGCGGGACCAACTGGAGTGGTCAGCTCGGTACGATGCGACCGACCTAGGTTCTGACTAGCTCTCCTCCTAGCGGTACCGACGTGCACCACCGATGTCTCGGTTGCAGGCCTGGTGCCGACAATCCTCCCAGTGTGATGCCCGCTCAAGCCATGGTCAGCTGGGTTCCAGTCACCCTCCTCTACCAGCGGCGAATATGCATCCCGCCCATACTCCATGCAGCCATCCGGGTGCTGGTCGCTCCTTCCACCGCCATAGCTGACGGACCGCGGACTCCCTCGGTACCGGCAGCGCAGATGCGCACCACCCCGACTTGACGTGGGCGATTAGGGTTGCAGCTGCCACATTCCTTCATCGCGGCCAACGGGTCGTGACTTCTTGTGGCATCATGGTTTTTCCGCCACCCGTACCCTACCGGCATCGGTCTTCAATGATGTGGTCAGGTTCCGCTTATCCATCGACCTGCCCACGAAGAACACATCCATCAAAGAGGTAGAGGAGGGATTGAACCGTGTTTGTTTGGTCCACACCCACCACATTAGAATGATATCATGAGAGTTGGAAATAATGATTCAACGTAAACCCATTAAGAAAAATTATAAACATACACCTACCTCGATTGTCCGTTGGACGTGTCATGAGGAGGAAGATGATGATTGTGACGTCACCGTTCGTCGCACCCGCAAGACGCTACTGAAGCTGGTTCCTCATTCTTGATCCAAAGGACATTCTTCGTTGGAGGATGTTCTTTTTTCAAGTGTTCTCCAAACAATCTCTTCCAAACCCTCCACATTTCCAACCCAAAAATCCTCCCCACAAGAGATGAGGAGACAATCTTATTAAGTTATGATTATTAATTCAATTAATGTTTGCAGATTAATTAAATTAATGTTGGCACATTAATTGGGAAATTTAAAGGGTTAACACACATTAAAATAAGAGGTTTCATACTCATGTGGTCCCCATCACTAAATTCAAAATTAGAGGTTTTATTAAAATAAAATAAAAGTTGTTTATTTTTCTTTTCAATTCTCCAAGAAAATCCAAAAAACTAACATCAACCCTCGATCTACTGCAGTCGAGGTGAAGGTATTTTTAAGAGAATATCAGTACTGCCATTTCAACAGTGTCCTCATATTTCAATTCAGAGCATCGGTTCAAATGTTACAAAACACCGCTCACATGTTTACTGAACCTACCCGAAAAAAGTTCAGAAATTTATTTCGGGCACACTGGGCCTCAGAATCATGCGCCATCAATTTTCGCAGACTCGAAATATTTCCATATAATTAAAAAATATTTACATATAAAAATTTGGGACTTTACATTTTCTAAAAGTTGAATAAAATAATATTTTTGTATCTAAAAATAAATAAAAACGATCTTTTGAAAAAAAATTCAATAATATGAATACACTGCCAAAAATTATGTACTTATATATCATTATATAATATCTATCAAAAAATATTATATTTAATTTTAAAATTTTCATTATTACTATTCACACCACTGTTAAAAAGCTATGTTATAACCATATTTTTTTAATAATAGTATTAATAATATATCATTGTTCATTAAAAAATGTAGTTGCGTGTAACAAAATCCATCAATGAAATTAAGATTAATTGAAAAATTATATTTCATAAAATCTAGGGTTGTTACATTCTACCCCCCATTAAATTAATTTCTCCCAAAAATATATGTTAATTTAGTACAGACAACTGCTAATACATCTCCCTCATTACATCATCATGTTCTCATGTTTCTTTCCCTAGCTAGTGGTATCACTAAAAAACATTGACCATGTGAGTGGTCTTATTTAACGGAAAATATTCGGTATGATATATAATATCAAATTATTATTCCTTATATTTATTATCTTTCTACATTCATATGACCTCTTATTATTTTACATGTACTTACTTCAATAGGAGATATGCATGAAACACATCGTGAACCTAAGATAGGTTCAAGGGAAGTACCAAGATATAATCTATGATATCGATACGATAATGAATCTAAAAGGGAAATATATATAAATATATATGTCTGTTTGTGTGAGGATGAATTTCCATTAAATAATACTCATAGTTTCATCTTTTGGTTTCACTGTTATCAATTTTCACATAATATATTACTCCATGAAATGAATATTCATGATGAATTTATCGTTCTTGAAGAACTAAAATTAAATTTTATCAGATTATAAGAACTAAAAAAAGAATGAAAATTCATTCAATATTGATCTAAATATTTGAAAAAACAAAATTGGTTATATCAAATTATCCAATATGGAAATAATACCTGAATCTCTTATACATCTATAATAACCGTGATAGTTTTTCTTAATCTGACAAAAAAATGGCTAACCATAAGGTTCCTCAAAAATATTTCTATATTAGATTGAAATAAAAAATTTAGAATGGTGTTTACCAAATTTCAAAATTCAACAAATCATTAATCCCACCAAAACATTAATTATCTCTTAATATCACATACCAAATATATTAATTCCTTTATCATATATGATCCTAAAACATGGTAATAACAAGAAGTACCATATCACCTTAATGAAAGCATGAATGATATCAAAAATAAACTCTCACCTTATTCCTTAAAAAAAAACATATTTCTGAATATATACCATTATTTCAAAAATGTTGTAAACTCCATTAATTATAACATAAAATACTCTTTCATAAAATAATTAATCACTTCTAGGATAATCAATACTATCCAACATAAATTATCCATATCAATAATCTCTTTATCCAAACTAAACACAAATTTTTAATATTAAGAACATACTAACAATTATCTTCCCATAATCATGATTTTTTCATAAAATATCAATGTTCTATTAAATAACATTAGAGGTCATCTATACCATTTTTTATATTATTGGAAACCCCTAATGTAAAACTTATATATTAAAATACATATATATATATTACTATATTCACAAAACAAAATTCTTGAATTACAATACAAAAACAACTGAATAATTATTATTCATTATTTACCCATATACTATGATTCATCATCTTAGTCGTTAATACCTGTCTCCTTTCATATGTAATTTGTATTTTCCTCATCATCATTAATAAAACATTTACATGGTCCCATTGTTGATCATCTTCTTGAGCACTCACCCTTGTAAATAAACTTGTATAATTCCAATAAATTCAAAAATTATATCATTTAACCATTAATGATTCTATATAGAAACAATTATTCCCACCCATCTATTCAATAACCTTTTTTATGTTTCTTGAAAAATCACTTACATTTCCCCCTTTTTCTTCACACTTAAGAAATATTATCATTCCATTTTATCATTACCTTATGTGTTTATTACCACATTCTTGACATATAGGAAAATATATCATCTTTCCACCATGGTCTCCACAACCTGAACTCTCAATGAACTATATCCTTATATTCATTACTAAGATAATGATTTGGTTATGTTTTAAGTTGTTAATCATATATCCTGATAATTGATTTGGAATGTTCATAATATACTTCACTCTAATAGTTATCAGAAAAGGTTTATCATTAATAGAGTTTTTATCACATTCAATGTCAATCCAACTCCTTATAGTTCTAAAAATTGAATAAAACCAAAAACATAGTTTTAGAAACAATAATTATAGTGGGGAAAAATTCATTTATATAATGACTAAATCATAATAAAATATTTTAAATCTATGATTAATTATGTTTAACATAGATTATCAATGATTATAATTTATTCAAATACTTCAAAATGATTCATAATGAAAATTTTTATTAACTAAATAATATCACCTTGGAGTTTCAAACTAGGTGTATAATAATTCATTCAATTTTGTATAAGGTAATGCTCAAGTAAATCTGGATATAGATCATTCATATTTAATACCCCTTGGTACATCTATATCAGAACCATGATCACCTTTAGTTTATAAACAAGGGTGTACTAATAGGAAATTGACACAATATATTGCTTACCATAAACTTTAGTATGTTATCTCATGCCTATGATTATCCTAATGGTTCCCACTATTTTTTACTCATCCTAGTTTCCAAAGGATAACTAAACGTTTCTATGATACCGATAATAGTGACAAAAAATTTCAGACATTAAATTATAAAAGATTAATATTCATTAGATTACATAAAAATACACACTAGAATCATTTATGTGTACTTCCAGAGGAAACTAAGACACATAAACAACTAGTCCATAAGTGAGCTACATAATCTACCACTAAATTATTCATAACTAGAACCCTTCATAGAAATATCATACAAAATATGTTTCCTCGAAACCCAGGGAAAGGGAATATAATAAAGGGATACCTGAAATTCTTAGTAAGGGTAAAAAAGGAAGATACATATACATAACATGTTTATAATGGTATGAGAACAAGAGTATAACTATTTACCACCATACCCTACTTATAAAAAATCATAATATTGAGTCATGAAATAAATATTGGTAGTTCATAAGAATTGAATAACAATGGAATCAAATAATATGATCCATGAGAGCATAATGTTGGCATAAGACATAGAATTGTGGAATAAAAATAAGCTTAGAAAATAATTTCATTAGTACAAAGGTCTCATTTCCAAGGAAATCATAGTGGAATAGGTTAACTCCCCAAATAGTCATTGAATTTAAGGTTCCCTCCAATGATTATAATAGTGAATAAATTCCCTTAATAAACATGGTTTACTCCCCATTCCAATCCTATGTATATAAAGAGATATAAATCTTTATCTAATACATTAGAATGAGATATAGGTCCCACCCACCACATAATTAAAATCAAACATCTCTGGGATATAAAATCATAAAACATTTTATCACATTAGAAACCATAAAATGAAATTAATTTCCTAAAACATTCATCATATCAGAATCAATGAAAAAAAATTGGTTTCATAAAAATTTCATCATTGAATAACCTATGTAAAATAAATAAGTTTCATAATAATTTTACCAATTCAATATGGAATATCCCATGGAAAGGGAATGGGTTTCTTAATAATCATTTTATCATAATCATAAATCACCAATATAAGGTATAAATATGGTATCATTGGATCACATCCTTAGTAAATCTTATGTAACATCAATGTGTGTTATCTTTGATCGAAAATGATTTTGAAATATCACTTGAAAATTTCTTGAGGAAAATAAACATTCATTATGAATAATGTATTTAAAATTAGAAATTACTAAAATACAATGTAAATAAATTTCATCTTAAATAACCAAGAAATATTTAATGGATGATTTAACAAATACGATGGTATTGGTGGTGGTAAATTTCATTCATGTCGTATATGATTAAATAACGATTCATTTCACATTTTTGATAAAAGAAAAGGATGAATTGTTTCAAAATGACATGAATATTACTTTTAATAAACATTAAAAAAATTAAAACATGGGTAAAAATGTATTTAATAAATTATTTGGTGAATGTTAACACATTTTAGAAAACATTCTTAGAAAAATTAATTATGGAAAGATGGTTTTCAACTGAAGACGGAAAGAAATAATTTTTATATTTAATGAATTGATTTTTCTCTTTAATACTTTAAAATTGGAAATTTAAAATTAAAAACTTATTATATAGAAATAACTAGATTATAATAAAAGTAATCTGTTTATTGGGAGGTATATGGTAATATTTCATCATCAAGGAAGTCCCCACAAACCAGCACATATCTTTTCTAGTTTTATTTTTCCTCAGTCACTCACATCCTGTGAAACTTCCCAAAAGGCCACCCATCCTGATCTGTAATCCAGGCAAAGAATGATTAACTATGGAGTTTTAATTCGGTAGGCTCACAAAGATGAATGTGAACCTTGTTAAAATTCATCATATCATTTAGTAATTTAACCCTTTATCATTATGGGTTGATATATTCACCCCCCTTTAGAGCACAACATCCTCGATGTGGGCTATATATCTCAACTTAGGAAGTGACTGCACTTAATGCGGGGTTCCGTCCCTTATACCAAATGTGACAACTGGGTCACTATTACATCACAATCACCTAGCCTTTGACATTTCTTTCGGACCCTGGCCCTCTTGGTTCCACTAGTTTCCCCTACAAACACATGGTTCCGACCTTGGGGCCCACCGCATGCCAGAACATGTTATCTGACTAATGACAGTCCACATAGGTCTACACATGTCCTTTCCAGTGTAATTTTTCCTCACTCACACATAACCTGGGAATACTTCTAGAAGGTCACCCATTCTTATTACTACTCTAGGCCATGGATGGTTAACTATAGAGTTCTAATGATGTAGCCTCTTGAAAAGTAAGGTGCACCTTGTTGACATGAGTCACATCATTTTGTCATTTATCCATTTATCATTCTGGGTTGTTATACCAATTAAATAATAAAATAAAATGAAACATTAAATGTCATTAAAATTAGAATATTAATGATATAAAATTTCAAATGGGATTTATACACACCTCATACGAGATGATAGGTGCATAACATGACTTTAGTCCCAACGATGGAAATTTGAGACAAAATCCGGTACCTTATGTCTGAAATTTATTTGTACATGTTCAAGACCCATGTATTATAAATAAATGTTTATTATAAATATATTACAGAACTTTAATTATATTTATAATAATATATGATTTACTTATTACCTTTTATTACCCATTTATTATCATTCATTATTAATATCATGATATGGGTAATAACATCATTGTTTTTTATGTATATTTTTTATTTCTTATTTTTTGTCCACTTAATTTAATCCTGGTCCCATTATATTCACACTTATAATCATGGTATAAATATAATTTATATTCAACATATAGTTATTTAGAGTAATCCATAAAAATTGGGGTTATAAAATGAAATACATCATTCATGGAGACAGTCAGTCGTACATGTGCATGAATGTTGTTTCCATCTTTAAATAGATTGAATGAAAGGAAGGTAAATAATAGGATAAATTTATAAAGTAAATATGATTCCATATATATAAGATATAATAAGTGAATATATTTTTTTCCATTCCATGTAAAGCATAACTGAAAAATGAATTATAATGGTTCGCAAGGTAATAATTTCTCGTACACGAAGACGACATTGCCTTACACACATAAAATTGAAATTAAAAATGTGTAAGTGATATTATAGTTATAGAAGTATAATTATTTCAAAAAATATAACATAAATATTTTAAATAAATCATTATATTTAAATGTGATATTTGGTGATGGAAAATGATTAAAATATGTTCGTGAGGTGGTAGTCTGTGGTACAGACGATCGATGGTATTTTTTCCCATTTAAAATAATAGGATATAGATATAACTAAATAAATTAAAATAATAAAATCATAGTATATGGTATTTATTTATCATTAAATCCGAACTGCATAATTTTTTTAAGGAGGTTGAATAATAAATAAAACAAAAACGCAAGCATAAGAATTTCACCTCTTCTTTGGAGAGCCTCTTTAGGTGTATACTTAAATCCATATAAGGTGGGTTTAATAATAATAATCAGTCATATAGGATGTGGGTATGGATATAAATAAGTATTTTTGGTAGTTATTTTCTGATCCAAATGGGTTTTCATGTGTTAAGGTAAGATGAGGGTGGGTGGCCTCTAATAAGTGTGGGCGAGGACACACTTTGAATTTTTGAAAATAATGAAGTGTGAACATATATTTTTCATTAAAAATAGATCCAAAATAGGTTTTTATAAAACCATATAATTTATCATTTCTAAATATTTTAATAAAATGTTATTTTGAAAAGTTTCTGGGTTATTTTAACCTTTATCTTTTAATTTTAACATAGGATAAACATGTTTTTACCTTAAACGTGATAATTAATATTTTTTATTTTTTATTATCATTATGGTAAAAAATAAGTAGATGTTATTAGAAAATATTAAATTTTTTAACAGAAATATGTAATCCATTTTTTCAAATTTAACATAAAGAAGGAGAAAATTTTAATTTAAGATTTAATCCTACCTATGCGATGAAAAAGAGGATTTCCAAAAAGAAATAATTGATATGTTTAAAAAGATTTTATATATGAATTCAATATAAAATAAATTAAAATGGCCTAAATTGGATAAAAAATATATAATTAAACTAAATTTACATTTCAAACCATTTTAATACAAAATTTACCTCATATGTTCTTCAAACAAAATGGTTGTTTTCAATATAAACTAGTATTTTTTCATTATTCATCGAAATATTAATCTTTTTAGAAAAATCCCAAAAATTTACCCTAAACTAATTTTTACATGTAGACTTAAAAAAAGAAGTATAATTTGGTAAATAAATTATCTATAATTTTAAAACATTCAATTTCTTATTTCTTCAAACAAATACTAAAAAAATTAAGGTAAATTTTAAGAATATAAAGTCGTTATAAAAAATAAAGTACATATTTATCAATATATTTTATTTATCTAGAACCCTTATAGTTAATAATAATTATTTTTATAATTCATAACTCAATGTTTAATGGAATTGTTATAGTAGTATTTTTTAAATAATAGTATTAATAGTATATCTTGGTTTGTTAAAACTCAGTTTTATGTGTAACATAAGATATTACAGAAATTTAATTTCATTGAAAAAAAATATATCATAAAATCTTAGAATTTTACTTCTAAACTCACATATTTTTATATATCCTTTATACAATACTTCAGGAATAGTATTATGATTGATATGGAAGTATATTCTGGATGGAATAATGAAATTTTAAAATAAAATAAATTATTTTATTTTATGTTTTCAAATGTAACATCATATTTATGTTTGTATCTAGTTTTACAAGAATAATAAAATATAAATTCCCATGATATGTGATCATTTTTATATCGAACCAATGTAATAATTTATCCAAGTATATGGATTTATAATTTTTTATGGTTACATTGCAGCAAGTGCACAATTTTTATCCTTGGATTGAACCCATGAGGTATTGTTCTCAAAGTGTAGAATTTATAATACTATATTAAATATAATATATTATGTTTATTACACACACTTATATTTGTGGATAATTTCATATATCTCATAAATGAGATATTATAAGGGAAAACCACGACAGTGGTTGAGTATAAAATGGGGGTTTTTTCCTAGAAACAGGGTTAGTTTTTTCTCCAATAGGAACCTTGTGTGTTTTATAATGTGGGGGTTTTTTAAATAATTTAATCAAGGAATTAATATATATATTTATGGAATAACCCCAATAAGAATAAAAATATAAATCCAATTATGTAACATATCCAGGATTAACCTATTTTTTCATTGGAATAACCCTAGAGATATGAAGTTGATAGGGATAGATCATGGTTAATTGGATGGTGGATTGTGAATTAGCATAATAAATATGATGAAAATGATGAGTGGAACCATGGATTCAAGAAAAATCAAAGCGATGGCCATTTTTCTTTGAGGTAGGGATTCATACTAATGTTCACGAATCAATCCTCATTGTATATTAATTTTTATATCTATATGTTTTTAATTGTTATTTCCATGTTCATAATTATTCGATAACAAAAAATTTCTTATAGTCATTGTTCTTTGGGATTTCTATCATAGTGTTGGAATCCCATTTTGATATTATTCTCTTTAGACTTTTTTCATGATTATTGATGTGTTTCACCCCCATTGGGATTTATGAATTGTTTCTTATATCTTTCTCTAATAAATTGATGAATTATCATGAGGTCAATATTCATATCAAACACTTTCCATTTTTTTCCTTCAATGCATGATGAATAATGACCATTGGATATTCCAGAGGATAATTGTTTAACTTTGGGATAATCTGAATATTATTGTGCTGACATTGGGATAGGTTGGTGGTGGTCTAGGGTTGTAAATGATCATTAATAAATCTCAAGAGAATCACTAGGGGTTTAGGTAATATGGAATTAAGAAATATCCATAAGATATGGTGAATAGTGATGGATTTTTTAATATGAAGGCACCCCATTGGTCATGTAAAGTGATTGTTGGTGAAACAAAATAAATTGACATGATCCCAAGTAGTGAAAATAAGATGATCATGTAAATATATAATTTTTGGTCGATATCTTTACTATAGAAAATGTATTTCATAAGAACACATGTTGTGTACTCCCTAGGTTGTGACAACATAGGTTCTTGAAGGACATAAATAAAACACTATTTGTGAAATAGTATACATTCCATATACCCAATGATGATCAGCATGGTGTGTACATGGAGTTTAAATGTATTAAATCTCCACAACTTACACACCTTTTGGCATAGGATTATACGCCATGTACCCTTGGTAGTACATAACACATATCTGGAAGTAGTACATGCCTAGGTTCCTTCCATGGAGCACATATAATTTTTTTGCTGGAACACAACATGTAGACATTGACTAAACAACTAAACTAGTAGAATTTTTTAAAAAGGTTTTTGATTAGTTGATACACTCTATGAACCCCTTTGATATGTTGCGTAATCTATATTACTGATGAAACATGTGATGATGATACAATCCATTTACATCACTATAATAACTCTCCATGAACATATATTTAAACTCCAAATAGAATTACATCACATTCTCTGTGGAAGATGTTATGTGGGATGGATTTTTGGAGGAACTAAACAGTGTGTACTATAGAAATACATTCTATAAACATTAAAGGTATTGTTAGATTTTCATATCTCATTAATCCAGACTTGAATATGTGAATAAAAATAATTCATATTATGTGATTTTCCTCATATAGCATGATGGTGGGATTATATTTGATTAATAATGTTCGATGAGTGGATATAAAATTACGTTATCATGTTTATATTATAGAGCCAAAAAATGGGTTCTTGTGAGATAATAAGGGAGTTCATAAGTATAAAAACCCATTGGAATTATTATTCTACTAGGATGTGGGTACCATACCATAGTAATACTATTATCCCACCATTATATTGGGGTATAAGACCGTTTACCCAAGGATACAATATGATCGGTAACCCTCACAAATACTTGAGGAGATATATCAATCACACATACTCAAGGAGAGAGATCCTTTATTTATAGAATCTATATCCCTCGTATATAAGATATCACTTAGAGAACTAATTCCTCTACCATTTCATTGGGACAGTTAATATCTGGCCCACAATAATGGTTTTGATATCATCTACTTCTAGATTGAAATACCCCCCATTGATATTTATCCTTGAATGAGGTATCAGTACCCCAGTTGAGTTCCAATGAGGTTACACATTCTTCCTTCCATGGGTAGTTTGGATGCCTGATTATGGAAAAAATATTGATTTATGTGTGGGTGTATTATTTCCTCTATTGATGTGCATAATTCAACAATGATTAGGATCCCATTCATGGATATCAGTGGTGGGGTGACTGTAATAAATGTGTAGTAGTGAATGTTTCTACTAAGTATGTGACTCTTAATAACCCCATGGGTTGCCTTCATGATGCATCATGTAGATGGAATGTCATATCTTTACTTGGTGGACTCTTTAGGGTTTCATTATTTCATATATTCATATGTGTTGTGATATTTATTGATTTTATATTATAAGGTTGTAACCTTTCTTACAGCCTTGTAGATTCTATTTATATGACATAGATGTATCATTTCTTTTCATGTATTCCATTAACTCCCACTCAACCTAGAATATATGAATTTAATTTATAGTTTTATATTCATATTTCATTTCTCAAGGAATACTACTTAGTATGTTACACTCACCCATACCGAGGACATGTTCTCATAACTATTGTGTATATGTAGTGATGTATAGTTTAGAGATCATTTTCATTGATGTCAATCTGGCATGGCTTGTTTAGGGTTGATGTTTAGTGAGTCTTGGAAACTTATGGTGAATAATAATTGTTCATGTTGGGTTGTGAGTGTTTTGGTTACCACATATTATAGAGATTGATCTAGTGGTTAATAAAACATGTAGATCATTTTTAGTACCTTGTGCCTATCATATTAAAATTCTTTTCGAATGGTTTGGAGGATGGTAGAATATGGTTATCCCATAAACATAGTAAAATTTATGTGTACTTATGATATTGATTTAATTATTTCTGTTGTGGTATATTAGATTTAGAGTATTTCAAAGAAGGAATAATTGAAATAAAATGAAAAATGATTAATTTAGAATATTATCATTATTCCTCAGAAGATCTCATTTGTAAATTTGATTAAGGATTTAATATGACATGTTTTGAGAAAATAAAGACCCTAGAGAATTTATCCATAAGTGTAAAATATTTGTTTTTGAATTTTTTTTTGAATCTATTAAGCATGGGGTGTGAGTAGAAGTTGGGTGGTGATGACTCCTTTCATAAGGGAGACGAGCGACATTAATGTAAAAATATAAAAGATAAATAGAATATTAAATTGTAAAATAGATGCATTATTTAAACATAATTGAGTGGTGAATAGGTTATGATCATTATAACATTAACCAATCTGTTTAGAAATTCTTGAACATCTTTTAAAGTCTTTTTTCTTATATTTTTTAGTTTAATCATTTTTTGTCTTTATAGTGGTATCTAATTTTTAACAAACCATATTAAATTTACTAACTAAAAAATAGAGAACATTAAAAAAAATTACCTAATTATTGAAAATATAATATAAAATTTCTAAATTTAAATTCATAATGGTGATATAAAATTATTTTAATACTAGAATATATAATGCGTGAAAATAACTTTAAAATGTGTATTTTTATTAATAAAAATTACGATTATGATAAAATTTTCAATTTTAATGATTTATATACTTTATTATTTATAGAAACATTGAGGTAATTATTATTTATTTTTATTTTTCTTTGTGGTAAGAAGTTCATTTTGAGAACAATTTTTTGAAATGAAATTTCTAGAGTTTGGGCATCATTAAGAGGTGGTTTTCAGAAAGATTTAGGGATTGAGAGGGAGAAAACATTCATGGAATGGAATGAAATAATGTAAAAGGTGGAAAAGATCAATTTAATGAGTTATTCACTTGAGGAGTTTTAGTGATTCTCATGAGAGCATTTATATAATGAAATACTACATTGTGAGGTAGTTTTGAGGTCATAAGATTAATATATTTATTTTTCATATATTTGTTGATTTAGTTTGGTTACAGATGTAATGAAAGGTTCCCTATCATTGTATATGTGTTTTAAAAAGTTTACAGTGATACATGGGTTGTAACACACCGTGGTCCAAGCTGTATTTCACCTAAAGTACTCATGTGTGAAACAAGGAGACAAAATTTTCCAATGGCCGAGAGTAGTCCCAACTGTTGTGTTCTAGGAGTCTCCCTATAGAACATGGATAGTATGGACTCACCATATCATGGTGGAAGGAATGATGGGTCTAAAAAAATCAATAATTTTTAGTTACACCATGGTTCTTCACTATGGTCGATTACCATATTGCAATTTGGTCCAAGACACCAGGGGTATGGTGGACACCTCCACACTATGGTCTCATAAGTTTTATAAATTTTAGAGTGGATAAATCAGCTATGATTGTTAGGTGGGATTTATTCTTACAGAATTAGGAACATGCGATCATTTAGGGATGTGATTTTGTTGCATCCTTGACTTATATAATCTTCTAAAAATCCCACACCTTTATTCGTTTGTTGGATCTTTCGATTATTCCAAATTATGGTGTACATTTTGGATGAACTCCAATTCATTGATATTTTTCTCATAATATCTTATCTTTCTTAATTTTTATCTATTCAGATTATTTTTGTGTGATCAATCTAGAGTATGTGGATATTCATTGCATTCATTAATCTATAGGTACAATAGATCCAAACCAGTTAGAGGGTGAGATTTAGTCAGCACTTTTTACCTTCTTGTTTCTTCCTAGGGTGATATTGTTCTTCCCATACCTATCCTTATTTAACCATACTAAAAGTTCAGTCATTGAGAGATAGATTTTGGTTCTTCTTTAATCATTTTTCATTACATCTACAAAATTAAAGTAAGTGTTTCCTATTTTATTTATTGATCAAAGTTATGGTAGAATTCAGAATTAATTTTATGTATTATTTGGTTTCAAATCATTTTTTACATATGTAGAGTCCTCTTTCTCTTTTTCGTGTAGATCCCATTCAGTTTTTTAGATATTACATGGGAATAAGATGGGTTCTCCCAAATCATTTTTCTATCATTTATTCACTTTATTTATTATTTTCATATGACATGTGATATATTGCCTCAAAACTATTGCTAATTAACAGTTAAAAATATAAATTATTTTACTAAGAATGAATCCATCTACATCTAAACATAATTTCCATACTATAAATGCACAAAATTTCAAGGGCCATACTAGACCCTTTTATACTGGAGAAACTTTTCATTCACTAATGGCTAGAAGTATAATTGTATCTGATTTTCTTATGAAATGTGAAACCCAAGAAAAGAACTAGATAATTTATTATATGATCATAGTGGATACGATAAGTTCCTATGGACCCCCTTGAGTAGGATGAATTAAGAATTTTTATAATTACCCTAATTTGGCCAAATGGAATTTTAATTTGTCTCAAATACTCAATATAGATGTCATTACTAGAAATTAATGGAAGTTGCAGACCTACATTGGACACAATCTGTTTTTCGATTTTATTTATTTTTGGGAGTGGTAAATGACTAGTTCGGGTCAACTATAAGTGTCACCATGGAAAAAATGATAGAGAATGTGATCTTAAGATGCCAAAACTACATATTGTTTTGGATTTGAGACCATGGGATGTGCTAACCCTGAGAAATGGTTGTTTCCCATGGAAAATTTTTTGTTTATGATTAATTTTTTATACTGACGATCCCTAAAACGCATCCTAAGATTCAATATAAGTTTCAAATATTGAATTATTAAAACATTTATTTGATTACATGGATAATGATATGAGATATTTATCAAATGGTTTATCGATAAAGGATATCGATTTAATGGTTTACTAATGCACTAAAATTATCAAATGGTTATTAATGTCAAATATTGATTAAATGTTACTATTAATATTATATAATTTCTTGGGAAAATGAAGTGATTTGAAGGATCTGGTGTTCCCATTATTCTTATTATATATTTTTGGGCGACTAGTATGGGAATCCAAGGATCTAATGAACATATTTTTATTATTATATATTGTTGGGGGACCTTAATGTGAATCCAATTATATCATATTCCCATTATTATTATTATATATTTTTGTGTTTCCTTGATGTGAATCCATTGATATGGGTTTCCTAGTATTAATAAAACAAATTATTGGTGACCTTGATGTGATTCCGTGGATTGGTGATCCCATTATTGTTATTATGCACTATTGGGGGACAGTAAAGCGAGTCTATGGATAAATTTTACCCAATATTATAGTAGTTTAGGGGGACATTGAATGGTTTTCATTGAATCTGGTGTGCTTGAATATTTATATACATTCCCATTGTACAATAGACAATGATATCTCACACTAGTTGAAGAAGATATAATTGATCTCAAGTGGTGTTTTAGACTCCAACTATTTGTGTTTTTATTTATTTGTGTAACTATATTTGTTTGTTTATTTATTCAATTGATTATATCACCTATAATACTAATTGTATTTACTTTCTATGTATGAGAAACAAATTGTTGGTGCCCTTCCATGTTATGTAATCACACACTACTCAGGAGGCCGTTACACATGGGCACCTGAGCAACTTTCAATATTCACAGCTTCGGGTTTGGGATGAGTCTCGTGATTGGTTTAATCAAGTAGGATAGATCCTATGGAAAAATATTCTAGGTTGAGGTCTGGATTGAGGATATAGTAGACCCTCATTGTATTATTGGTCATTTACTTTATTGTATTTCTAATTTTCCATATGGGTAGTCGGTTTGTAGTAAGGGTGTATGGTAAATATCATTATTTTAATAGAGGGATTTATTTTATCTATTTATCTATTGTACTGCATTTTATATTTATTAATTTTTTTATATTGGCTATTTTGATACTATTTCTAATCTGATATGATGGTATAGTCTCCCCACTATCACATCTTAGACCCTCACTACCAGTTGGTAGCCACATGTGTATGAGGAGATGTGCTTGAGGTCACATAAAACATGAAATGAATAACGATTATAGTGAACCTAAGAAGGGGTGTTATGAAATAGTAACATAGGATTCCTTTTTATGTATTACTATTTTGGGTGTTGGTAGACATAAAAAATAATAATGTTGTAGAGAAAGTTATGGATGTCAGACTAGTGCATTTTGAACACATTCAATGATAAAAAATATAGGTTATAGAGGATTGGGGTTGATTTTTATGTTTTTAGTGTTGTTGTTGACTGATTTCTCCTCATGTGATGCACATGATGTTAATATATATGAATCACTATGGATTTGTTTCTCTTATCACATTTAAAATAGGGTAGTTACAATAATTCTGACACTCACTCCCTAGGATAGAGGCATCTTATGCATCATATAGGAATTCTAGACTCGTATGAAATTTAATTTCTTATGATTTTAATCACTAAAATTTGTTTCTATGATAGTTATTTTTGGATTCTATGGTGAGTCTATTGATGGTGAAGACCATACATTCCCTTGGTTTATGGAGGCATTGAGGCCCTAGTAGGTTGGTATATTTATTTCATGCCTTAGTGATAGACCCCTTGAGAGTTGTCAATTCACTCAAATAAACTAAGAATATGTAGTTATCTCTCTCTCTCTATACTATAATAGTTAATGCACAAAAATTTATATGGGTAGTATTGTATATGGATGGTCGATGTTAATCAACATCATGGGTAGGTAGATTCCATGAAATAAGATTCCTGATTATTTTATGATTCAAGAGGCCCTGTAGTGGATAGTTTGACCATGAATTGTTATTTCAGGTTAAATATGGTCATAGAGATGGGTTAATTATGATCTATGATATACATGAGATCTAACACAAGGGCTAGTAAGAAAAGACTAGTGACTTGAGGTTGGATCAGGACATTGGTGAGCCATGAATAATGATTAAGAAGTGGAATGTTCTTCCTGAAAATATTAAAGCTATTATATTAAAGGGAAACCTAGTAGAAGGGCTAGAAAGGGAATATTTGATCCTTATAGTTGGAGAGAATAAATCTATGTTTCAGGTTACAATAATGGTTCTAATCTAGCACTACCAATTATAGAGCTTAGGTATGTGAAGCCTATTAATTTTTTCAAATATGATAACTTCGAGTGAGGGTACTTTTCATTCTAACTACGAATCTAATGGTGGGACCAGCATGATATCTAACCCAATGTACTTTATCTATACATTTAGAAGAGAAATAAAATTTTGGGTAGATTCTTACAATTAATTATCGGATGACCAGATCGATGGTTGGTAGAGTGATAGAAATTTAAATGATGAAATGATCAGTTTTTAAGAAGAGCTCCCAAAGTGATTACAACTTGATTAAATTGACATTCCATGAGGCATGCTTGGTAAATGGATAAGTGGCCACATATAGGACAAGGATCATTATAATTTTTGTGATGCAAAGGGTTATGATTTCCCAAGTAATTATTGGGGAAAATAAAATTTTCTATATAGTATGGGATATATTTTGATGGCGATTGAAGCCTTAATGAAAAATATTAGTGTCTACACTATGATGGTGATGAAACTATTAATAATGTGGTGTCTGGTATTGGTAGTGAATACACAAGTCTTGAGAGGAGTGACATGTGTGTATTGATTGATCATGATAATGTTGTATTCAGGGAGGAGTATAATTAAAACATTGTAATGACATGTCTAACATCAACATCGAGATTGATTAACTTCTATAAAAGTTAATTATTCAAGAAATAATGCTGATGATATAAAACATAGAAATAATGAGTAATTGGTAAGTGATGACAGTTCTCAGGAATGAGAGATACATCAATGTCTAGTCATTATATTCAGTGAAAAATATAGCATGATCCATGGTGATTGAAAGTTTGGTTTTTAATAAAATATGGATATAATTTCTTGGGAGAAGTGTTATATTGGTCGTGAGAGTATGGACCTCATGATGGAAGAGAATTTGATTTAATGAGATTGTTTAGGGGAAAATTTATATATAATTTGGATACTAGTAAGAAGGTGAACTCATGTAATATTATTCCATTTTAAATACCATATTGGATATTTAGAAGTGTGGTTGGTGTATTTTGAGCATTAGAAATTTTATTGGGATAAATTGAATTGACAAGAGGATGCATCAATTTGATAGTGTTTCAATCCTCAGAATGGTATTTTGGAATCCATAGATGTTGGTGTAAAAATGGAAATTCACTAGATGTAGGGTTCATACATCTATTTGATAATTGAGTAATCTAGTTGTTCTAAGAGAAAAATAATGATCGAGTAGGATGATTTCACATTGTTAGTTAAAGCCTAAAGTTTTGAGAGAGGTCAACTAGAGGTGGTGGAAATAATTTCAGGTGATTCGAATTTGATATGATTACTGTGCTATGAGGCTTGATTAGGGTTTTCCAAGGAAAATCCAATTAGTTAACCAGTATTCTATGATGGTGGGGGTCATTTTATTTTTTTGGGATCAAGGTAATGATAGATAAATGTCTTTTGAACAATGTGTCTAGGAGAGGTTCTGTTTGGGGATAATGATACCACACTAAGTTGGTAGTTGGACTATGAGAATTAATTTTATGGGGTATTCTAATGATCAAGAATGTTATGTCTCAGAGTTTATCTATATGTGGAATGGACCATAGTGGGTAGTGTTAGTGGACTAGAGATGGTTTAATAGAAGACACTGTTATGTCATGTAATTGATAGGCACGAGTTAACATTTTCTCAGTTCTTTACTATTAGTAAATAGAGTAGTATATAGTTTTTATAATTGAATACCATAATTTTTTAGTAATGGAATATAAGTGTGTTCACCATGAAACGACTAATCATAGAAAAATATAGTTAAATTAAGGACTTAGTTATGTCAGGACATATGGTTGAATGGCCAATGATAATTCTTTAAGATGAGAAGTATTATAGTGGGGATATTGTAATACCCTATGTCTAGACATGTTGAGAAAATTACAATGAATTTGGGGTATTTCGGTAACAAGTTAATTTTCTGAACCATGATTCTGAATAAAATTTTGGGATTTTGAGCATCTTTAGGGGAAAGGTTTGGAAATGATTTGAGGCTCAGTACAAAGTACGAATGCTTGAGAAGGAATTATTTAAAGATGATGTGGCTAAGATTAGTGGCATAATCTATTCACTAAGGATTATTAGTATTTCTTGGGAGAAAATCCCATGGATGAGCTATAATATGATGGGTATGTTTCCACATCCTTGTTTAATGTATGTAAGTTTAATCCATACGTGGGATCTAGTTCAGTTTAGGATGTGTTCAAATATATTTGATATTTCTAAATTTAGTTTTAGTCATTTTATAGTGTAGCACATGCTAGAAAATATCATGGTCCAAACCATGTTTTACCCAGAGTCTATGTGAAATTGGGCGATCCACACGACCAACGATAAGGAATACTATTGTGTATTGGGAACCGAGAGTATCCTTGTGGATCACAGTGATAATAGACTCAACATTCCATGATTCAAGGCATAGTGGTTATAAAATGGCCATGATTTTTTCACTAAACCATGGCCAATCATTGTGGTTACTCTCCTAAGTGTGGTGTGATCCAAGCCACCATAAGAGTGGGGGACACCTCCACACCATGGTTTCAATTGATTCAAAAATATTAAATGGCTGAATCTACCCCCAATCTGTATAGGGGAGTTACTCATGTTCAATTAGGAGTCTATGACTATATAGATATAGGGTTTAGTTCATCCTCAATCATTTAATATTCTAAATTTCCATTGCCTCCCCTCTATTTGATCTTTCTATTCAACCAAAATATGGGGCACATTTTGGACAACCAATTATTTGTTGATATTTTTCCTTAAATGATATCAACATTCAGTGATTTTATTTTGTTAGAGTTATTTATGTGATATTGGTCTAAAGGTATGTGGACATTCATTCCCCATATTACTCTTGAGATCTCATATATCCCGATGATTTCTAGGTTGTGATTTAGTTGACTCTTCTTCCATTCAAGTTAAATCCTAGGGTGACAATTTTCTTCCCCAACCCTATCCATATTTGACCATGATGGAATATTAGACATGGGGGATAGATAATAGTTAATATTTTATCAATCTATGTTTCATTATGAATCATTGTGGTAGTCCACTCCTCTTCTGCTTATGGATCTCAGTTGGTTGTTGAAAATTACATGTGGTTAAGATAGGTTCTCCCTAAACATTATCCTATCATTT
Organism: Viscum album; assembly: GCA_963277665.1. Lineage (NCBI taxonomy): Eukaryota > Viridiplantae > Streptophyta > Magnoliopsida > Santalales > Viscaceae > Viscum > Viscum album. The sequence goes on along the minus strand of OY728165.1, from coordinate 1,532,441,507 downwards.
ATGCACATTATTTGTTTATTTAATATGAAATTTGATATATGATATCACAAATATGTAATATTGAACATTTAATTAATAAACATTATGACTAAAAATTAATTCATATTAAATTAAATGTACTGCTCATATATGAAATAAATATTGAATCAAGGGCCATGGTCGACTCTTTAACACAATATAGACATTTTGATCAATGATAGATGGGAGTATAATTGTAACATAATTTCATGGGATTTGTGAGGCTAATGAGAGGATCTAAATATTTAATTACCTGATCAATGATGACCTGATAGGTTCCCATGGACCCCCTTGAGAAGGATTAGTTACGAATTGGTATAATTAGGCATAATTAGTCTTATTCAATTTTGAGGTGCCCTAGTTCCTCATGGTTGATGAAACAATATGAAATTACTGAACATAGATGAAATATATGTGTTCTATGGTGATTTTTAATTTTTACTTTGTTTGGTAGTGGTAACATACTAGTTAGGGTCAATCGTGAGTGTCACATTGGACCAAATTCTTGATTATATGATCTTGAGAGGCCATAACTGCCACTTGTGTTTTCATTGAGACCAAGGGAAGTGTTGCCATTATGTGATGGGATTTTCCCATGGAAAAGGGTATTTTTATGATTAATTGATGTACTAAGGATCGTTAGAACATATCCTAATACAATAGATGAGTTTAATGTTGAATTCTAAATTAATGAATTTTATTAAAATGTAAAATATTGTAATTTATTTTTAAAGGGATTATCAGAAATGTATATTGATTATATGATTTATTTATTCATTATCCATGTTAAATGTTTTTTGATGTGACATATTGTTTAAATGTTACTATTTTTAGTATATATTGGTGGGGTCTATGATTTTAATCAATTTATCTAGTGTGCCCATTATTATTGTTATTATGTATTTTTGGGGCACCATTATGCGATTATAATGACCTGGTCTATACATTATTATTATTTCATATTATTGGGGATATTTATGTTATTTAACTGATATTTTGTGCCGACTATTTTTAATATTTGCAGCTGTGAGACATTTATATGATTCTAAGGAGCTTGTTCTCCCATTATTATTATTATTATTATATATTTTTCGGGGGACATTATGTGATTCCAAGGTTCAAATGTATGATTTATTTTTATTATATTCTATTAAAAGACTTTGAGGTGATTATAAGGATCTTGTGTGCTCATAATTATTATATTTTTTGGGGGAACATGGATATTGGTCCTTGGATCTGGTGTGCCCATATATTTATATACACGACTATGGTATTAGAAAAAGTGATATATATCAATAGAGGAAACATGAATGGTTGACCTCTGGTGTCACATTACATTCAGAGGAACAACTTTAGTATTTAATTATATAAATAATGTTGTTTAATTATTTATTCTGTTGAGGATACCACATATACATTTAGTTGAATTTACTATGTATGTGTGGGACTATGTAGGTGGTTCCCTATTGAGTTATGTAATCACACCCAACTCAGGAAACCATTTCCATTTGGTACTTAGGAAACATTCAATGTTTAGTTATATATAATTATGCATGAAAAATATAATTTTGAATGATATAATTTTTAGCAGAAAATGATATTATCAGTTATATTTCTACATTAATTGAATTTTCTCAATTCATTCATATTTAAAATGAACATTATATTTCTTTAAAAAACTAAAATTTATAAAATAATTTTGATATATACATAATTTATGACATTGATAATTACTTGTATATATCATGTTAATTTATACTTACATAACAACCCAAGATATCTGTATAAGATCTAAGTATAATATATGATTTGATGGAATTCATAGGTGGTGATTCCATTAGAATAGATCTTGTATCAATTTCTGACAGATTGAACTTATGTAATAATTGATTTCACTTATACAATAATTTTTAGAGTTCATTTGGAGAATGTTGTAGGAAAAATCCTAATGAAGCTATCTTATTCCATAGCTCAGACAACTAAGCATCACAATGAAGACTTCCAATTCTATATGTTATTTCATATTTCCCAAAAAAATCATAACGTGGTTACTCATATTTATACCAACAAATTTAATGGATACATTACAATGGTTATATTTTAGGTGTTTTTCAGTTTATATTAAATTAGTGTTTCATGTGAGATAACCAATTCAATATAGTGTTCATTTAATGGAGAATATAATAGCAAAATCATCAGGTGTTACATTCTCCACCCCTTAAATAAATTAAATTCTCAAAATTTCAATTATCTCAAACTATTATAAATATATAATGGTATCCATTAAATAGACACAACATGAGAAATAATTTCAAATTAGATATATACATCTTATTTTTGGTAAGATGATGGAACTCATCATTTACCTCTTTATAATCATCTATTTAGATATTCATTTTTCATAACTACTTGTGCCAAATATTCTTCCTTATTTTTAATATAAAACAAGAATATTTATATAGAAATTACATTAAAAGATTCATTTTCATGATCCTAAAACCGTAAAAATACTAAAATAAAATGCTTATGATAATATCAAAAAATATATTATTGAATGATCTTAGGCATATGAAAACAGAATACTAAGATGTATTCTATAATGAAACCATAATTTTATCCCATGATATGTTTGGTTCAATATTATTTTATTTATGTTGGGTTATTTTGTAGTTCGTAACTGTATCAAAAAATCAATTGTCCCAAATTAGAATAATCTTTCATTCAATATTCTAAACCTAAAAATAATTGCAACTCATGTTCCTAAAATTTTACATACCGTTTATCCATAAAATAAAATTTCAATTAATACATACATTTTATGATGAACATCTTGGTTTTAATCTATATTTTCCATGTTCATTTCCCATTAGGTTCCCTACACTAACTTGTTATATATTACTTCATAGAATTAAATTTTTAACCCTTTATAATGGTTTGTAAAGTGCATGAGAATCAAGAAAAGAATATCCCATGAAGGATTAAAAATAGGAGTGTAGTTAAGCCTCTTTGTCATATACTTTTAGAAGATTGATTAAATACACAACTAACTTTTTCATGTTAATTACCCCTAGGTTTATCTATGTTAGATCCTATATCGACTTGTTTGTATCCATATAGAAATTTTATTTCTATGAAATCATAGAATCTATAATTTTCAAAAACACAAGAATTTTATCCTATTAATGGGAAAATACATAGGCATATAACCAATTTTATTTCACCCTAATAACCAAAAATAAATAAAATGATCCCCAAAACAACTACACCCTTCTTGGATACCAACTGAGCTTCCACAGACCCACACTCCTACATCTGGTGCGAACTTTATTTAAAACTGCATTTGATAATAATATAGATGATCCAAGATAACCATACATTTATTTCAAGTAGACATTACATCTCATAATAGTCTCACACAATCCTACGAACTATAAAGGATTAGTTTCTTTGAGTACTATCTACATAAGAATATTTTTTTTAAAGTACTTGTAACCATTTCTCAATAATCAAACCATAATAGATCCACTTCTAGATACCTCATAGGTTTTAATCATCATCATAACCTATAGAATTTAATTATAATAGAAGTGTGATATCATATGATCAATAATGGTAAAACATAATAGATAATAATTGATGATCATAATTACATATAACATAAGAAATTAGGTATGAGATCATAATCAACTTCCATGAATATACCGTCTAAAAATCATTCCCAAATAAAAGTGGATCATTAATTATAAACAAAGTTATAAGAATCAGATCATGAATGACACATGAGTAATCGTAACATGAGAATGTTTTCGGGACTGACAATATTAATACTCAAGAGAGGTGGCGGTGAATTGAGTTCTTTAAAATTTTCTTCACAAAGAAGAAACCACACTATTTAAATTATGACAAACTTCTGATATTTACATTAACAAGGTACATAGTGGAAGTAAAATTAAAAATAAGAGAAATATACTCATATATTTATATTGGATAAATTAATAGAAGTACCTAGACCACTCAACCACCACTTTTTTTATCAGTGTGATGACTATTTCATTAGATGAGTTATTTTCCAGGGAATTCAAGTCATTTTTCCACGGACTACATGATTGAGGTCAAGAGTTTGACTCTTGATACATTCAAGGAGGATTTAAATCTAGATAGAGAAAGGATTTACCACTAATAGCCTTCAATGTCTCTTTTACTGTGAATCCTTGAAATGAAATATAATAAACTGATAGTATTTACAGATTCAAGATCATAAAAGTAAGATACAACTTAAATAAATGAAATATATACAAGATATCATATCTGAAGTATAACTAAATCAATTAGAGTCTTATGAACTTATCAAGGATCTTCAATAAGAACAACTGATAAAATGAAAAAAAAATTCTACATTTTTGCGGAAAAATTTAGTAGCATTTTATAGATTTTCGTGGGAATGTGTTCTCTTTATTTTCATGTTCCCTTATATTCTTCATTCTTTTATTCATTTTTCACTTAATAATAATTCAAATGAAAAATATTTTCACCAATAAATGAATGTGCTACATCTTATATAAATGAATATAACATGATATATAGAATTCAGAATTAGTGACACCCCATTTTCCTTGAAATTCCTCAACAAAAATATAGACATATAAACTACTATTTCCCTTCTCTTCGGTCTCGTTTCTAGATCTTATTATAATTTATTTTACCTATAAAATTTCATAGTCAATTGTAGATTTGAATCCACAAGGCTGATTTTGATTTATGTATCCAAATTGAATCACGTAAGATTTGTTACTAACATTTTCAAAATTTATGTTTCCATTTGAAATGTTGTAACTATTTTTTTTCATTTAGGAAATTATTCACATATGGGATTTCTATATAGGTGATTTCATGACATCGTCAATTATTGGGGATGATTCTTTTCTATAGGTGATTAACATTTCTGATTGATCAATGTAGCCATTTTCACCTCGTATTCCAAAATGTAACGTAGTTGTTTGACCAAACTTATGGTGATTTAATCTAAAATCAATAATAATTCATGATTAATGAAATTAACCACCCAACACATAAGAATATGATAAATCAAAATGAAAAAAACCTATAAAAGAATATCATAATCATATTATAAATGGGATTTGAGACCATCAAAACCTAAATTATATGCGATATGTTGGAAAAATATTATTCCAAACATCTACCAAATTTTAATGAAAGAAACTCCCATTAGATATTCTATAATATATCAAATATAAAATTGTAAAATTGTTTAATATAAATAAAATGTTGAAGAAATATAATGTTTAAACTATTTTGTTTCTCCCACCTTAGTTTTTACATATCACCTTTTTGAAAGGTAAAATCTTCTACACCTTTTGGGTCATTAAAAAGGAAGGTAAAGAGTGATAAAAAAATTTAATGTAGAAATTTTGAGTGACAAACTAGTAAATTATAGTGTTTAAATGGAATACTAATTTATTTGAATGATGAGGTTTATAAAATAAAGAAAAAAGATTAAAAATAAAATAAAACAAATCACTACGAATCACATTAGAAATGAAGAAATAATGAATAATTATATTAATTTCCTTTAAGTACAAATATACACCCACTCAAAAAAATATAAAATATAACTCAATCATCTTGAGTGGCATAATGGGGTCAAACTATGATTTTTGTTTGGGTGGTGATACATTGAAGGTTAGATCGGTAATTGAGGTAGTTAGGGCAGACATGGATGGTTGACAAATATTACAATAAACATATATTATCTTTTTTGTCTGCAATGAATTACTAGAAATATCAGGACCAATATGTATTTCTTTTCATAACTGAAACAGGGCTTCAACGCATATGTTTATCCTCATAATAATATTAGACTTGAATAAAATCATGAATCTAAGGAGATTATTGGTTATTAATTTGAGCTAATAATATAAATAAATTCCTGATAAATGTGATATGATTTTCTACATTTCTAGAAGAAATTTTTTTGTAATCATTGTCATCAAGAAGGTGAAGTAATGGGTAAATGATTGCAGTAGATAAACCAGAACTCATATCCATAAGAACCTTTTTCACAATTCTATTAACAATACTATATATTTCAATCATCTTAACATTCAATGATTAAAACTTTAATTTCATTCTTCATATTTTCTTAAGAATTTTTTTTACAAATTCCATAACATTATTGAGAGAATATTCATAAACTGAAACATTAATAGTAGTATTATGATCATATGAACATGAAACTACAGTAAAAGGAATAAATTATTCAACATAAGAAATTATCCTTGATCGTATTTAACCAACCTACTCCCTTCCTATAACTATAAATAGAACCTCTAAATATTATTCTAATTTTGAACATGAATCTTTTGTTGTATATATATCCACAACAACTAAAAAGATTTAATTTATTTTCATAAAATTAATTTGATTGTTTTTATTGATTGGTTCAATAAATCATGAAATTATATCTCCTGCTTTAAAAATCCCAAATTTTTAATCTACCATATCTCTATAATACTTCTCTAGATGTCTAATATGTTCAGTCATGAACATATCTAACAAAATCCCTAAAAATTCATCTCAGGAATTCTAATTATATTCCTAATAAATTAGAAGAATTTATAATTTCGGTCCAACTCATCACTTAATAGAAATAGTGGCATATGGGTTTGTCTATACACTCTATTCCTATTTATCTTACTAATTATAACTTTACCCAATTCATTTAATTGATATATAATTTCAGTCCCGATCATCACATAAAGAAAACCATACATAGGTGTTCTAAGAGAACAATATAAAATAAATATTAATAACATAACATAATAAAACCATGGAAAAATTATTTGTTTCATGAAAAAAACCATCAAGTTTTTTTATTTTCCATATATATAATAAATATGGATGGTTATAGAAAAACACATTCCTTTTTGTAACATAAAAAACATCAAAGGATGTTGATAGGGATGAAAACACCATTATAAGAAGAACACATCAAATAGTACCAAATAATAAGGGGTCAAGAATAGGATAAGATTATATAGAGAATTCAATGACCCAGAATAGAAACATCATAAGGAAATTTTGAGAGATATTCATGATAAATTACTCTATAAGGGGTAGATATTATGGATATAAAAATGAAAATGGAAACCAAATTATTAAATTATTTTTAGGAAACATTTTCTTCATTATAATAAAGAAGATTTCATAGTTCACTTCCAAAATCCATTTTCAAAAAGGTGATGTGAAATTTATTGAAATAATTTACTTTTAAAATTAAGAGTAATTAATAATGGAGCATTGAAAATGATATAATTTTTATCCAAAGGGAGTATATAATTAATGGTAAATATTTTAATGTGATAGAAAAACAATTTTAATATTTTGAATATATGTTTATTGAAGAACACATCATAAAAGGATAAATATTGATTTTATTTGAAAGAAGGTAAATATAAACGTAAGTATTACCAAAAATTATATGTATTTGGATTTAAATATAATAAAAGAGAAAATTAGTAGGAAGAGTTAACATGGATATGGAAGAAAATTATCTCATTTGAATAGAATGGGGATTATTATAAAAATCATCAAATTTTATGAATAAATAAATACATAAATATACTTACCCTGAAAATAATTATTAAATGAAATATAATATCATCATATAATTTAATAAACCCATATTTTTAAAAAAAATATTTAATGGGTGAAAATTATGAATTATGAAATGATGTTCAGTCAAGAAACATTTTTATGTATTTTGCAACATTCGATCCAAAATATATCACAAGACTAAACATGAAATAGAATAATAAATAACAGGGATAAATATAGAATCATGATATAAATTTTCATATAGTATGCATATAAAACATATAACACAAGATAAGTGGAAAATACAAAACTTGCCTCAGTGAAGAAATTGTTGATATGAACCCCTTTTGACTTTTTTGAACCATTAATTAAAGTCACATAAAATAAATAACATGAAACGAGTCATCGAATAAGATGTCTAAATAAATAATCATGATATAATATACTAATGGCTTATTCATTAAACCATATAATAGAAAATGTAGTTCACATTATGAAACATGTCTCATTGAAATCAAACATTGAGACAAAGAACTATTACTTTAATTCTCAACATATGTGAAAGCACATTAACCGAATATATAATAAAAATAAACATAATTATGGATAATATATTAACCATATTAATATATATAACCTTTCATACTATTTAATTATAATTATTTATCATATATTCCTTAGTTATGGTCTCTTTTCATCATCAGGTGTTAGTAATTTTGGTTGTTACATGCATACTTTTAAATGTTAATGATGGTCCAATTTCAATGTTACGAAGATAATAAATAAAATAGTTTCTAACGATAAAGGAATATATTCTATATAATTATTAATAAAAGCATAATTTTACTCCATGATAATTTTAGTCATGATTTTTTTAATACGTAATAACTGATGAGCATATGTCAACAATGTTTTAGGAAAAATAGTTTGTATGTTAACAAGGTGTAATTTATAAATAAAACTATTAAATACACATAAGCCAAAAATATTTACTCGTTAATTTCTATTAAAACTAGCATTTATGTTTACAAATTCATTCATAATTTAAATTTTCATATTTTAAAATACATGTGGTTAAACTGACCCAAACTGAAACATGCTATAATTGATGGGTGAGTATGGTTAAGAATGTGATTTATTTGGAATAATAATTTTATTAATGAATACTAGTGATAATTTATAAATTTTTTTATTTAATGAATAATATTTGAAGTTATTTTGAGAAATAATTAAAGTAAAAATGAAAATTGAAATATGTTACTTTGTTTAGGCAGTTGTCCACACATAAAGACAAAAAAATTATCATTTTACATATAATGGAAAGAGGGTAGGAATTGTATTATATTTTCATAAAATTAATAATTTGTTAAATCTAATATTTATTAATAAAATACTCACTTTAAACCATCAATGTTTTGTTGTAAAAAAATTGATCGGATCGCTTATGGAGGCGGTAGTCCACACTAAACCCATGTGACCTTTTTGTGTTTCAATTGGTTGATTGGAATTTAAGATATGGTCATACCATAAAAAATAACATTTCATTAAAGTTATTATAAAGATATAATTATATCAAAATGGGTAAATTAGATTAAGTGAAACTAGAATGAAGGAAAATGGAATATATATGAGAATTGTGTGATTAAGAATTTTTCACTTAATCATTGGAACATATCCATTGAAAATTGGATTAAGGCTTAGAAAGGAAGTAGTTTCTGGATACAAAACCTTAATTACATGTATCAAAGTGTTATAGAGTTGTTTTATTGTATATTTTGGCATATTGTAAGAGGCCTAGGGTGTGAGGAGAAGTGGGGTAGTGAGGAATATTTTTATACAGGAGACAAGTGGAATTTTTATAATATTATAAAAATCAAATCCTCTCACAAAAGGTAAAATTTACCCAAAAAAGGAAAATGATGTAGTGGGAAGTATGTAATTTTTATAAACACAGAATATTTTTTTCATTCATTTCATGATGGTTTTTTTCACTTTTACCATTTTCTGCCTTTATCACGGTAACAAATTTTTAAATAACCAATTTAAGTATAATTAAAAAATCAATATTATCACATAATAAGGACCTATTTATTTTATAAATGGAATAAATTTCATTATGTAAAATTTTTATTATTGTAAAAATAATAATTTTCATATTATCACACAAAACACATAGATACTATTTTATAAAAGTGTTTTTATGATAAACGATTATTATTTATATAAAATTCTCATTAATATTGATTTATATTACATTAATTGGTTTATTATTAACCATTTAAGGGTTATGTTTATTTAAAATCAATCTAAAATAGAATTAAAATTTGTGGATACATACATAAATGATACATCCAAAAAATAGTATCCATTAGTGTAAAATATTACTTATGTTTTGAAAATGTTAAACATGAGATTTATAAATACCACATTGTGTATTTAAATAATTTATATTACTTTATAATTTTTTTTATAAAAATTGGTTTCATAAACATTAAAATAATACATATTGTATGCATATTTCATAAAAGGGGTATTATTTTCAAAATTGTTATTTTTGATTATTCACCCAAAAGTCATCCTTCCTAGAAAAATACAAAAAATATATATATGAAGATTATTATGGTATGATGAAACATAAAAGGTCATAATTTTTAGAAATAAAGTTTTTAAAATTTATGAATTTATCTTTTATATAAAACATAAAATTTTAATGAAAACTAATTTCATTGGAATATAATATTAAAAAATATTAAATATTCTTATTCTAATTTTTATCAAGTACTAATTAAATTGGTTTTAATAAATATTGCTAAAAATAATTTATATTTTATTCATATGAAATTTAGTTTCTTACAATCAACCATATAAATTCAAATTTTGAACAAAAGTTAATTTTTTATAAAATGATATTATTAGTTATTAAGTTATATTAGTGGATTTTTTCATTGAATTACCATTAAAAATATTTATTTCTTTTTAAAAGATAAAATTTGAAATCTATTCAATAAATTTCTTGTGATAATAATTTATTACACTGATAATTATTTTTTTATATCATATTAATCTCTACTTACATAGCCCCATAATTTCTTCGTGTAAGACATAATAATAAGATAAACATTAGTGAAACTCACTGGTGGTTATTCCATTATCATAGATCTCATAGAATAATCAATGAGCCTGAAATTCTCTTGAAAAAAATTTCAACTGTATCAAAATTGTTGGAGTTTATCTTGGTCTGGGTATAGGGAAAACCCAATTGAAGCCCCCTTATTTTTATGCTCAAACAAATGAGCTTCATAAAGAATAATTCTTCTACTAGACTGCAGTATTTGTTTCTCATATATTTCATAATAAGGTGAATCCTACTTATAACCACTTATTTAATGGTTATTTTAGAATAGTTATATTTTAGATTTTTCATGGTCCATTTTTTGTTCTAGGTTGAGTGTGAAATAGTCTATTCAATATACTGTCTATTTAAAGGAAAATACAGTGTGCTCTAATATAGGAGATGGATTATATACCATTACAAGGGTTTTATATAAATGTTGGGTGATAACATAAGTGTAATTAAAATCAATGAATTTGGATTTATTATTTTAGATTAATTTATGGAATGGTACCATTATAAACTATTTTTAATGGAATTATACTAAATAATAGTATTTTATGTTCAATATTATCACAACCCCCTCCCACCAAAGATGCCCCTCCTGAGCTGGCAATGGTGAAAGGGAGATAATGACCCCCGATTCCCACCTCTAGTAGGCCCTGGGGTGGGGACTAGCACCAAGAGTATGAGTTTTCACAAATATGGGAGGCATTGCCCTTTTTATTATTTAAGATCAAGAAATAAGACAAGTCAACCACCAAAAAGGAAAAGAAAAAGTGTATAGAAATAAACACAAACCAATCCCACATGCATGATTAAATTGTTTTGAAACAAGGTACAAGTACAAGAAAGCTCAAACAGTATAATACCAAAAGAAACAAGAGTACAAAAAACTACAACAACTCCAACTGTCCTGACTAGTAGGGTCCCGCACGGCCCTGGTAGTCCTCCTGGAAACCTGAAAGTAAACGTAGGGTGAGAATACAAGTATAGTCAGTAGGGAAACCTAAAGCTCTCATGCACAAGTGGGGAGACATCCTAATATCTCGTGAGAACAACAGAAGAACCTAGCAGGGAATTCTATCCACCCAACCTCACCAGCCACTCTCACCAAAAACAAAATCACAACAGTTAGTAGTATATAAGAACCAGAGTATTGGGTACCCCGCACCATTTCCCACTAGTTAGTTGCTCTTCCTAACGGCGAAAATCCTGACTCTGCCACACTCTTCTTGCCCACACACACCTGGGCCTCACAAACCACACATCCCGCCCGCACACACCTGGGCCTCACAACCAAGCATCCCACCCGCACACACCTGGGACTCACAACCAGAAATCCCACCCGCACACACCTTGGCCACAAAACCACGGATCCTACCCGCACACACCTGGGCCTCAAAACCATGTATCCCGCCCGCACACACTTGGGCCTCATAACAATTCATCCCCCCCCCCCCCCCGCACACACTTGGGCCTCATCCCGAAGATTCTTGAAAAAAAAAACCTACCTGAAGAGTCTTGGGCCAAAACCACCCCAATCGAAACCTACCTGAGGGGTCGTAGGTGTAAGGTCGCCTCAAGCCATCACATCCTAGTGAAGAAGGAGCAGGAAGGAGCTAGTAACTAAGGGGAAAACACCATATCCCATGAAATGGGAGTGTTCAACACTAAGTCCTCAACATGGGAGGGGTGCGATAAAACACCAAAGATATAGATAGATATATTTATACAAAACACACATCCCAACCTATGGATTCTAAACAGAGAAATTGAGCACGTTCCTCGACACTGCTACTACGAAGAATGCATACAACAAACATCCCCAACCCCATTTAGGTTTTCATGATTCAACAGAATCAGTTTATTAGTTCCTTAACTACTCAGCAATCAACCCCAACCAACCATATCAATTGTTCTTAAAACATATCCCTACCATCCACAAATCAAGTTAGGAAAACACAAGAAACACAACGAGTGCCTTCTTATTGTGAAACCAACCCCATTGATTATTATTTCAATTCCATTTCCAAGTCCCACCATTCATTAACTCTTCCACATTTTATTTATTATTCACAACCCATAGTTTGTTCACATTCAAACCCAACCCTGTAGCCCTGGTGCCAACCACAATAACCACAACCACACCGTATATCATCACCCCTTGATACCATTATCACAGCCCCACTACCCGTCACTAACATAGCATTCACACCAACCCACAACCATCCCAGCCGCAACCTCACTGCTCACCTAATCCACAACAACCCACAAAAAACACCCCCTTCACATAACTTAACCCCAAACAGCACCCACATGTTTATTATTTCATTTTTGTTCAACCGGGGTGATCACACAAGGGTTCCAGATTTTCATTTAATCATCCAACTTTACGTGATTAACCAATTTCCAAATTTCATAAAGTTTCCATCCATAAATGGTCTAGAAGGATAGGGTAGCATTTAATTGTGAAAGAAAATGCCCCCCAATGACTGTGATTTTCAATAGGCATAATCCTATTCAATTCACAAAATAATATCACTAAATATAAAAAAGTAACAGTAATCACAAACTTCCCAACCACGTTATATAAGCTAGTTATTATCTTCATTAACCGGTTCAAAAGTGTTTCATGTAAACAAGAAGACACCCACCCCACATGTTGCACAATTTTGAGAGACGAAGGTAATATCCCTACCTCAACATGTTCTGATAACAACCCTCCCCTGGATGAACTATAGAAGACATTCGTCGGCATTCGTCGCTTCTTGGAAAACACGTAAATACCTCCTCGGGTGGAAGATCAGAAGGAAAGTCCGAAAGGAAAGCAACACATCCAAGCTCAGAAGTTCTGCCTCATCGTTACTATCCCGTGGCCACTGATGGATCGTAAATCGGAGATCAGAAGAAGAAGTTATGGATGAAAGGAGACTTCGAGTCTCTTGGGAGATCTCTGCTCGAGGGAATGGGGAGGAGAGGAGTGAGTTGAAAAGGAGGAGGGGCCCCCTCCTTTTATAGGAGAGAAAAACAAAAGTACACGGTGTGTACTTTATGGTATAGGGTGTGTACTCAGCCATTTCACACGGTCACCACGCAGCTTCCAACACGGCCTTTAATGCGGCACACGGCCGTTGACTGGTCAACACATGGTTTGAGGGTAACACGTACGAGGGGAGGGACTACACAGCGTGTATTATGGGGTACACGGTTGTACCCATTAATTTCACACGGCAAGGAAATGGCTCCAACATGGCACACGGCTGTTGACTAGTCAACACACAGTTTGAGGGTAACGTGTACGCGGGGAGGGACTACACGGCGTGTAGTATGGGGTACATGGCGTGTACCCATTTATTTCACATGGCAAGGAAACAGATCCAACACGGCACATGACCATTGACTGTTCAACACATGGTTTGAGGGTAACACGTATGCGGGGAGGGACTACACGGCGTGTAGTATGGGGTACACGGCGTGTACCCATTTATTTCACACGACAAGGACATGACCATCAACACGGGGTATACCCAGCGAGGGGGTACACGGCATGTACTCACACTACACGGTGTGTAGTTTGAAAATTCTGAAAAGTGTGGGAAAAGTCCATTTTACCCTCCAGAACACTTCATGACCCTCTTTTTGACAAAGGAATTTTACGGAGAGGTCCGGGCCATTACATCAAATACCTCTTAAAACATTATCTTCCTCGAGAATTAAAAACCCAACCCAGAGGAACCCAAAAAGATACCTCTTAGGGCCCTCGTTATAATAGGAACCCATCCAACAACCCTAACCATATGTGTTAGGAATTTCTTCTCCTATGTCGAGATATTATCCGCTTTAGGCGGCACTGACTCGCCTGCATGGGTTTAATAAAATCTTCATTAATGCGTCTTGACTAAGAATTGAGTCTTCCCACTTTCATACATTAGGATTGTTCAACTTGCACTACCCCCAACACCACACAACCAACACACTACCCAAACATGTGGTTTGGGGAAATTCCTTCTCCGACGTTGAGATATTATCTTCTTTAGGTGGCACTGACTCGCCCGCACGGGTTCAATCACATCTGTATTAATGTGTCTCGATTAAGGATATGGTTTTTGATTTTTTCCCACACATCTGGACATGATACACACTTCCATAGAACAAGGAAACAAAAGGTCTCATAACCGACAATCCAAGCATTCCATATATCAAAGTTAGAGAGTATAACATCAAAAACAAGCTCATAAGAAGAAAGAAAACATAAGTCTATGAAACTCCGGGTACTGAGTGTGCATATGATCATCTCACTCCCAAGTGATCTCCTCAAGGCCGCCATGCCTCCACAACACATGAACCAAGGGAATTGTTCATCCACAGAGCACCTTCTCTTTACGATCCTCAATTCTGAATGGTCATTCCTTGAAGGTCTTGTCATCTCCCATATCTATCTATCCCTAGTTGATAACGTGAGAGTCGTTGTGTAAGTATCAATGTAGCTGGGAGATGTGGAAGACATCATGAACCTTCTCCAACTAAGTTGGCAGGGCTAGCTGATATTCCACCTCGCAAACTCGCCTTAGCACCTCAAAAGGTCCAATGAACCTAGGGGAGAGCTTACTCTCCTTCTCGAACCTCTGTTGCCCCCGTCGAGGGGAAACCTTCAAGAACACATGGTCTCCCACCTCGAACTCCATGGGCCTCCACCGACAATCAGCATAAGACTTCTGTTGGTCCTGATCCTCTTTCATCCTCTCACGTACAAGCTGGACTTTCTATGTGGTGTTTTACACTACCTATGGCCCAAGAGCACTTTTCTCACCAACCGCTGCCCAACAAATCGGTGAACGACATGGTCTTCCATACAAAGCCTCAAACGGTGCCATTCCATTAGTAGAGTGTAATCGGTTGTGGTATGGAAACTCTACTAAACGTAAGTGTCGTACCCATGACCCTCTGAAATCTAGAACGCATGCTCGCAGCATGTCCTCCAACTTCTGGACAGTCCACTATGTTTGCCCGTTGGTCTGGGGTGGAAAGCGGTGTTAAGGCGTAGCTGGGTGCAAAAAGCATGTTGTAACCCCCTCTAGACTCGTGAGGTAAACTGAGTATCCCGGTATGAGATGATAGTCTTTATAACTCCATGAAAACTCACCACCCCGTATACATACCTCTCTACTAAGGTACTCACCAGGCCCGACTCCTTAACTGTGAAGAAGTGAGCCGATTTCATCAGACGATCCACCACCACCCAGATAGCATCATAACCTCCTTGAGCCCTGGGTAGTCCTGTGATGATTTCCATCAATATTTCATCCTAATTCCACTCGGGGACATCTAATGAATTAAAAAAACCACTGGGAACACAGTGTTAAGCCTTTACTTACTGACACACTAGGCACTTAGCCACAAACTCTGCCACTGCCCGTTTCACCCCGGGCCACCAAAACTGTTCCCTCAGGCCTTAGTACATTTTTAAAACTCCCAGATATACCGTCAAGGCTAAGAAATGGAACTCATGGAGAAATACCTCATGCATCTCCTCCGTAACAGACAACCGTCCATGGAAAATCATCCAATGTCGGCTATCCTCTAACCATCCTTCTAGAGCATTTCCCTGATCGACACGATCCCGCATTACTTCAGCCTCAGAGTCCCCCACTGAGACTCTTCCACCTGATGCAACATGGAGGAATGCACCGCCATCTGAAACCAACAACCTCTAACACCTTCTACCCTGACATCCAAGTGCAAGGCATCCAAATCTCCCATTGCTTTCCAAGCATCAGCGGATTCCCGAACCACTTCCTTATGTGACTTCCTACTCAGGGAATCAGCCACAACGTTGACCTTACCTTCAGTGTAAGAGATCTCGAAGTCATAGTCTTGGAGGAACTCGACCCATCTCTGCTTCCATAAGTTCATGTCACATTGGGAGATGATATAACTTAAGCTCTTGTGATATGAGAAGACCACAAAGCTCTCACCAAAGAGGTAATGTCGCCACAAATGGAGTGTGAACACTACTGCTGAATGCTCCAGGACCTGGGTTCTCATAGTTACGCTCGTGAGGGTGCAACTTCCTAGACCCATAACATATCACACCATTCTTACGCATCAGCACGCACCCTAGACCAAGGACAGAAGCATCACAAAACACCTCCTACAACAACCCTTCATCTGGAAACCTGAGCACTGGAGCACTAAGCAAATTATCATTCAGGTATTAGAAATCTTTCTGGTAATGTTCTCTCCATAGGAAGACCTGGTTCTTCCTAGTCAATGTTTTCAATGGAGCAACAACTCGAGAGAAGTCCGAAACGAACCTCTGATAGTAACCTGCTAACCCCAGAAAACTACGAACTTCTTCCATGATCTTGGGTGGTGCCCAAGAAACAACTGCCTCCACCTTTTACGGGTCCACTGAAACTCCATGCTAAGACACTACGTGCCCAAGGAAGTGTACATCTTTTGTCAAGAACATACACTTTGAAAATTTCCCGCAAAGCTGGTTGTGTGAAAGGACTTATAAGACTGCCCTGAGATTCTCAACGTGCTCCTCCTCGGATCTTGAGTAGATTAGGATGTCATCGATAAACACAATGATGAAGCGGTCCAGAATCTATTGGAAAACAATGTTGATAAGTCCCATGAACACATTTGGTGCATTCTTAACTCCAAACACCATCACTAAAAACTCGAAGTGCCCATACCTGCAACTGAAATCCGTCTTCGAGATGTCATTGTCCTTCACCCTCAGCTGATGATATCCCGATCGTATATCAATATCAGAAAACCAACCTACTCCCCTCAGCTGGTTGAAGAGATAATCTATCCTTGGAAGGTGGTAACAATACTTGACCATTACCTGATTCAACCTTCAGTAGTCTATTCATAACCTGAGACCACCATATGCCTTCTTCACAAAAAAAAATGGAGCACCCCATGGAGATACGTTGGGTCGAACAAAACCCTTCTCCATCAGATCGTCAATTTGAATCTACAACTCCCGCAACTCAAAAGGTTCCATCCGATAAAGGGCCATCGAAATTCGATGGGCACCAGGCTGTAAGCCTATCCCAAACTCAAAATCACGTCAGGGGGGGGGGGTAGAGTCACAAAAACCTCGGGAAAAACATCGAGGAACTCCCCAACAACCTCCGGGACATCCATCATATCTCTATCATCTGGAACCACTGATAACCCGCCAAACAAGGAAACGAGAGGCTCCACACGATGGCTTCCCACCTGATAGCTCCTCTCACCAACAAAAGCTACATGTTGTCCATCAACATCGGAGAACACGACCCTTCTTCGGAAGCAGTCGATAACTTCACTAATGGGAATCAACCAATCAATGCCAAGGATGACATCGTATGGATGCATCTGTAACAGAAGAAAGTCCCCACTAGATCAATGTGGTCCCAACGTCAGCCCACATCCCCGGAAAATACAAGATACGCTGGTCTGGCCTTCAACTAGTGTACTTATCACCAGTGGTACGGAAAGTCTCTCTACGTCTAGTCACAAAGCATGGGCTAGAACAGGTGTAACAAAGGAGTGAGAAGCTCCCGAATCGAACAAATCAGAAATGAGAGTGATGAACAAACAAATCATACCTCACACCACCTCTGGTCCGGCCGGAGCTGTCAACTCTGCTGCGTGCAACTGTGCACGCCCAGCTCTTCTGTCTCTCCGATGTCGACCACCTCCCCGACCATGTCCTGGTCGTGGTCCCTGAGGAGCACCCTGAGGTCGGCCTCCTCCCGCAAAGTCTGCCCTCGGTGGAGCATGGTCCTGCTGCTGCTGGAAGGGCCTTGCCGGCAACCGGTGCTGCTGAGGTGGGAACTGAACCTGCCCACCTCCACCGTACTGAGCTCAGGTCGGGCACCGACTCTGAACGTGCCCGAAAACTCCACAAGAAAAACACTTTGTTCCTGGGCTCGTGGAAAAGGGACGAGGACCCAAAGATCTGAACTGGAACTGCTGAGGCCCGCTCCCTACCAGCCTGAACCTGGAAGGTCCCGTCACAGGATACCTACTGATGACTGCCTTCCCCTTTGACGAACCTGGATGGATCCTGTCACGTAGTGAACATCCCTGTGATTGCATCCTCTATACAACCTATGCCCTCTTCTGTACTACCAAGTACGTCGGATGGGTGAAGGGGGTGGCAACATACTGGAGCGAATGACGAAGTTCCTACTCAAAACTTCTCGCCCAAGACTCCTCATCTCGAAAGAGATCCAGAGTAAAGCGTAGGACATATTTGAAATTGATCCACAACTCTCATACTGAAATAATTAACTTCTAGATGGAGAGTAACTCCAGCCACTTCTCTGCATTGATCATGGAAGAAAGGAATTCCTCTCAGAATTCCTTCTCAATGTCATCCCACGTAACCTCTTCTTCTATCCTCTCTATGAGGTAGAGTGTCCTCCACTGTCACGCCGCACCTCTCAGATGACTGACTGGTAGGGGAACCCATTTCTCCTTTGGAGCATGGATCAAGGTAAAATCTATCCCTAGCTCCTCAATCCACCCCTCTATCTCCGTATCAGAAGTACCACCCTCATACTTCTTGAGGATTTACCGCTGGAAATAACGGAGAGTCTTCTGCCACTAGCTATCTTTCTACTCTCGGTCAATCCTCAACTCATCGACTGCCTGAATCTGATGTGCCACGACCATCTGAGTCTCTCGGGGACGACATATAGGTGCCATAGCTATACTGTAAATAAGGATCACCTAAGACCATGTAGCAAGGAATTTCTCTAGGTCTAATTTTATCATTTTATTCAATTTCTTTCCTAGAACACCCAAATCAAGTAAAACACAATCATGATTATGCATGTACCTTCCCTAGGGTATCTAACCGGTAATCAATGTAGTCCCACTTGGTCGGTATGTAGGATCAGAGTCCTTGCATCGGATCACAAGGGGCCCTAAAATATTGTGTCCTAGTCGGTCTTCCCGGGCCTATGTCACACACCAATGATCAATCAAAATTGTTTCCCTACCATCCCATGAAATACTCACTATAACTAACTCCAAACACCATCCTATCTCTCAACCTACCTCTAATACCATTCTGTCATGACCCCCTCCCACCAAAGATTCCCCTCCTGAGTTGCAATGGTGAAAGGGAGATAATGAACCCCCGAGTCCCGCCTCCAGTAGGCCCCGGGGTGGCGACTAGCACCAAGGGTATGAGTTTTCACAAATATGGGAGGCATTACCCATTTTATTATTTAAGATCAGGAAATTGGACAAGTCAACCACCAAAAAGGTAAAGTACAAGTGTATTGAAATAAACCCAAACCAATCCCAAATGCATGTTTAAATGGTTATGGAAGAAGGCACAAGTACAAGAAAGCTCAAAAACTACAATTACAATAAAAACAAGAGTACAACAAACTGCAACAACTCCAACTATCTCGACAAGTAGGGTCCCGCAGAGCCCTGGTAGTCCTCCTGAAAACCTGAAAGTAAACGTAGGGTGAGCATGCATGTATACTCAGTAGGGAAACCTAATGCTCTCATGGACAAGTGGGGAGACATCCTAAAGTCCCGTGAGAACAACAGAAGAAACCAAGCAAGGAATTCTATCCAACCAACTTCACCAGACACACTCACTAAAAACACAATCACAACAGGTAGTAGTATATAAGAACAAGAGTATTGGGTACCCCACACCTTTTCCCAGTAGTTAGCTTCTCTTCATAATGGCGAACGTCATAACGCTGCCACACTCTTCCCGCCCGCACACACCTGGGCCTCACAAACAACACATCTCTCCCGCACACACCTTGGCCTCACAACCACGCATCCTGCTCACACACACCTGGGCCTCACAACCATGAATGCCGCCCACACACACCTGAGCCTCACAACCACGCATCTCGCCCGCACACACCTCGTCCTCACAACCATGCATCCCACCCCCACACACCTGGGCCTCATAACCACGTATCCCGCCCACACACACCTGGGCCTCATCCTGAAGATTCTTGGGGAAAAAAACCTACTTGAAGAATATTGTCCCCAAACCACCCCAATCGAAACCTACCTGAAGGGTCTTAGGTGTAAGCTTGCCTCAAGCCATCACATCCTAGGGAAGAAAGAGCATGAAGGAGCTGGTAACTAAGGGGAAAACACACTCTCCCATGAAATGGGAGTGTTCGACACTAAGTGCTCAACTTGGGTGGGGTGTGATAAAACACAAAAGATAGAGAAACATATATGTATACCAAACACACAGCCCAACCTATGGCTTCTAAACGGAGAAACTGAGAACGTGCCTTAGCACTGCTACTACGAAGCATGCATACAACAAACAAACCCAACCAAATTTAGGTTTTCTTGTTTCAATAGAATCAGTTTATAAGTTCCTTAACTACTGGAAAATGAACCGCAACCAACCATATCAATTTTTCATAAAATATCTCCTTGCCATGCACAAATCAAGTTAGGAAATAACAAGCAACACAACAAGTCCCTTCTTATTGACTAACCAACCCCATTGATTATTATTTTCATTCCATTACCAAGTCCCACCATTCATTAACTCTTCCACATTTTATTTATTATTCACAACCCATAGTTCGTTTACATTCAAACCCAACACTGCAGCCCTACTACTAACCACCATAACCACAACCACACTGTACATCATCACCCCTTTATACCATTTATCACAGCCCCGCTACCCATCACTAACATAGCATTCACACCAACCCACAACCAAGTCATGCGCAACCCCACTGCTCACCTGATCCACAACAACCCACAAAAAACACCCCCTTCACATAAATTAACCCTAAACATCACCCACATGATTATTATTTCAGTTTTGTTCAACTGGGGTGATCACACAAGGGTTCTAGACTTTCATTTAATCAGCCAACTTAACATGATTAACTAATTTCCAGATTCAATAAAGTTTACATCCATAAAGGCCTAGAAGGATATGGAAACATTTAATTCCACAAGCAAAGCCCCCCCCCCCAACGACCGTGATTTTTAGTAGGGATAAGCCTATTCAATTCACAACATAATATCACTCGATATTAAAAAGTAACAGTAATCACAAACTTCCCAACCCCATTATATAAGATAGTTATTATCTTCATTAACCGTTTAAAAAGTGTTTCATGTAAACAAGAGGACACTAACCCTGCATGTTGCACAATTTAGAGAGATGAAGGTAATATCCCTACCTCAATAGGTTCTGATAACAACGCTCCCACGGATCAACTTTAGAAGACGTCCGTCGGCATCCGTTGCTTCTGGAAAAACCTCAAAAAACATACTCGGGTGGAAGCTAGCAAGGAAAGGCCAACATGAAAGCAACAAATCCAACCTCAGAAGTTCCTCCTTGTCGTTATGATCTCGTGGCCACTAACGGATCGTAAATCGGAGCTCGAAAGAATAAGTTATGGATGAAAGGAGCCTTCGAGTCTCTTGGGAGAGCTCTGCTTGAGGGAATGGGGAGGAGAAGAGTGAGTTAAAAAGGAGGAGGGGACCCCTCCTTTTATAGGTGAGAAAAAAAGTACACGACGTGTACTTTATGGTACATGGTGTGTACTCAACCATTTCACACAGTCACCACGCGACTTCCAACACTGCCTTCAACGTGGCACGCAGTCGTTGACTGGCCAACACATGGTTTGAGGGTAACACGTACGCGGGGAGGGACTACACGGCGTGTATTATGGGGTACATGGCGTGTACCCATTTATTTCACACTGCAAGGACATAGCTCCAACACGGAACATGGTCATTGATTGGTCAACACATGGTTTGAGGGTAACACGTACGTGGGGAGGGACTACACGACGTGTATTATGGGGTACACAGCATGTACCCATTTATTTTACACGACAAGGACACAGTTCCAACACAGCACACGACAGTTGACTGGTCAACACACGGTTTGAGGGTAATGTGTATGCGGGGAGGGATTACATGGCATGTAGTATGGGGTACATGGTGTGTACCCATTTATTTCACATGGCAAGGACACGACCTTCAACACGTGGTATACCTGGTGAGGGGGTACATGGCGTGTACTCACACTACACGGCGCGTAGTTTCAAAATTCTGAAAATTGTGGGAAAAGTCCATTTTACCCTCCAGAACACTTCATGACCCTATTTTTGACAAAGGAATGGGCCGGAGAGGTCTGGACCATTACAAAGATCATGTAAAAGAATTTTGTTCGTTGTTATAATGGTGACTAAAACATCACTATAATTGAGTGAAAATTCCGTTAAAATTTATATTTTCACTATGATTTTTGGCTCATTTAATGTTCTTCACAATATATATTGTTTATTTTATATCATACTAGACCATAGTGAGTGGTTTTCTATTCTGTATAAAGACTATAAATCCCTTTAAACATTAAGGAATGGAATGTGGGTGTAACAAATATGTTTAATGTCTTTGATTAGATTTTTATATACAATGTTTTTTCTTTTAATATAAGGTGCAGAATAAGTTTCTTATATATTCTAACATTATTATTTTAACTTTTCATGTATAAAATATCTCCTACAGATACTGAAACTTCTAATATTTAGAAACATCATAACAATTATTTTAACATTAAGAAAACTTTAGTTGGTGTGATACTTCTGATGATTACCAACAATGTGAAGGTTAGCACCATGCTATAGTTCGAGATCAGGATGAATGTGTTTAAGAAGGAAAAAGGGAGAAGTTAGATAACTACATTACTAGAATCACTTAATGGGGTTAGTAAATGTCGTTATGACTTGATTTAGGGGTAAAAATATAGGGTTGTAAGGAATGCACATGGTTATCCAATCAAACCAAATAAGATCATTTTCATTAGATCCATTTATTTTATTAATTAGATGCACATTTTTATTGATATAGATAAAAAGGAAAATGTTTTTATTTTGTTTATGAACAAAATATTGGAAGATATCATGGTTGAATTACAAAAATCATTCATTATTTTAATGAAAAGTAAAATAATTTATCATTGATTTATTCTTCAATATAACCTCTAATGTACATTTTCAATAGAATATTATTGGATGAAATATTTATTAATTATTGCAAGAAAAAATCATTGTGAATTATAGGAACCTTTTACTAAACATCATATTAGGTTTGATAAGGGGAAATTGAAACCCCACCCATCAACATTATACTCAATCATAAAAAACAAAACCACTTCCAATAATTTCATTAAATATCACAACAATTATTCCATTAAGGTAAATTGTAATTGATATTACCTTATTTATTATTACATGTACAATGTACATTGATTCACATATTTTAATTTATGAAACTATAAATGAGAACAAAAACTAATAAAAATGCATTGAAACCACCATACCCCTATAATAATTTATGGATGAGGTACACATTACTTGAAACAAATATGGTAGAGATTTTAAATATAATTACTTTTTTATGTATTAAAAATAATAGTAATTATGATGATATATGTATACATATATTTATTAAAAAAATTTAGTGTTATATACATTCTAGATAATGTATTATGTATATAGGATCTTAAAAATAAAACCGAAAAATAATAAATAATAATAAATTGAAATTGTGTTGATCATGTGTAAGTATAAAAGAACATAAATTTAACCTAATTTACAAAATATCTACATAACAATATCTACATAGAAATATATATATTTTTTATAATTTTACATGATATTAATCATATTCTATAGATGGATAGAATTTACTTCTTCTAGATTTGATGTGTAAAAAAAATATGCATAAGTTAGAGGTTTCGATATTAAAAGATCACCAAGATATTAATTTAAGAATTCATAAACAGATATGAATGAATAAAATGAAACAAAATATTTGTAGGAAAATATTGATTCAATAAATGAAATGGGAAATATGTAGAGAAAATAAAAGAAAATATAATTTAAATAGATAAATGGGAAGAATCATCAAAATAATAACCACAAAATAGAAGGCCATATAACCCCTATTTAGAGTCATGAAATTCCCCTCAAACACAGTTTTTACCTAATTTAATCAATATTTTCACTACATTTCTTTCCAATTATGTTCCAAAAAACAAATGATATCGTTTTTGTAATGAAATAATAATGAGTGAAATTTTTGTTGATTTATATATATCAGCACCCACTAATTATCAAATTTAGTAAGTATAATTTATAATGTCCAATGTGATATACCATATAATAAATAACCTACCAATATTCATTTTTATATTTATATACAATTTGGGGTGGAATTTTTACACATATATAGATCCCCTTTGGGATACTACATATTTCTAACCTAGGTAACATCATACTTCTATGAATTTTTCTTTCATACCTCCCTCATCTGAGTTTAATTTCTAGATTTTAGTTTTTTTATCTTTACTATGTTCTTCCACATTTCCCTTCCCAATTCTTGATCATTTTTTCTAAATATTATTATTTCCCCCTCCTCTTCACATAGGGATGAATTATTATTTATTTACAACATGTATTTTGTTCATTCTTATTTCATATTGGTTAGAGAACAAGTATTGGGCGATGGTCTTCTATTTCAGTGGATTCATATCATTTTCCCAAGGACCCTTTAATTATAGAAGTACATAATATTTGATAAAAAAAATTATTTCAATGGATGATTCCAACCTTATACTATTGCAATGAAGGATTGGTGACTTTAAATATGATTTCCTGACATATGTGGATTTCGAGCCTTAGGTGGCACCTATATCACCAAATTCATATACTTATATTCTTATATATTTCCCCATTTGTTTTTTGTGTGACTTTATTCCTATAAATAGATGTTTGGTGTGTAATTTTTAAGATAATTTGAGAGAATAAGTAAGACCAATTGTTTTCCTAGTACGACTATTTTTGTTCTTACGTTCACCTCTATTACTATGAATCTACTTCCTCTATTGTGTTACCTGCTAATAAATACACCTTTAGTGGTATCAAAGGGATTTGAATGTGATTCTAATTTTTATGGGAATGTTTGATCGGGCCTGCTACCTAGATGCACGACTAAGAGAAAGAAAAGATAAGAGGCCAAAGAAGATAAGAATATCCTCCTCATTTGTATAAAAATTTCCTTTTCCCAATTAATTTTTATTTCCCCATTTTTAGTGTTGGAAATATGAAAAATTTATTCCCCATCCCTGATGTCTCTTTGTTTAGTGTTTTCAAAAAATAATAATCTTTTCACCAAATTTTTTTTTATCCTTCACGCCCCTATGATTCTTTCGCAAACAATTTATTCTTTCCACCTATTAAAAGATAATTGCTACACATATCCCACATTCTAATATAAAATAATCACATCCCACTCATCCCATTCCTCCTATGAAAAAAATTCCACCATTCATATTAAAAAATAGTCTGATATTTTGGGAAAATACATGGAAAACTACACTTCCAAAAAAAATATCATCCTAAGATATTAAAAAAACTATCATCATCTATAATTTTCCCATCAAAATAAAAAAATAGTCTCCATTGAAAATTTAATTTCACATGCTATAATTATGATACTGATAAAAACAAATTATGACATTTGAAGAATCTAAATTAGATCAATCCTATCCACCCATTATATCATGGAAATCATAGAGGATGGATACAAGGAGCTAGAATCTAAATAGAAGGAGGCTTATCTTCTTGATTTTCAAAAGTTTACTCTTAATGAAGAATAAATACAGGTCTGGAAGGCCATTTCGATCATATTTGAAGGCCATTATAACGAAATTTTTTAAATAATCACTCCATAAAAATCCATAAAGCTGATCTGGGATAAACATCTGAAATCATTCAAAGGCACCGGAAAAGTGAATATTATACAACATCAATATATATGAGGTGATTTCAAATACATATTTTTGAAATATACTAAAACTATTTCTAGGTATCATACTCTTGTTATGGTTGTGGTGAACCAACTATGATGAAATGGTGAAAATATTATAGACATGTTGGTATGTGATAAAATTTTCTTAACCTTATATCAAAAATTTGATTACATATTCATTTCCATAGAAATAACTAAAATCCTGAATATTATCTCTATAAAATAACTCTTGGGATCTTTATAAGCCAAAAAATTAAAGGGGACCCCCCAAAGTGAAAAACATTGAGGGGAGCATGCCCTGCAATGAAAGTTGTATCTAAACAACTCTAAAAATGAGAAAGGGGGGTATTTAAAATAGGTATAGGTAGAGAGTTATATGGAAGAGAATTTGATCAAATAAGTTTAGTAAATAGTAGAAGAATCCCAAGTCAAGGAGCTCATGGATATCAGAATAATACACCACAAGAACATGTATGGTAAAGAAGGGTATGATTCAATAATTGTGAACTGGAAAAAATAAATGTTCAATGATATAAATTTAAAAAACATGTAAATTATGTAAATTAATTTGGAGTAAGAAAACCATGGATAATGATACCAATATGGTACATATTTTCAATGAAGGAGATACTTTTGTTGAGTCCCATGTTTTTTTGGAAGAAATTTTAACACCAAATCATGGTATGTGGTATCCTGGATTTAGAACTAGAAACCATATGATATAGAATATGAAATTTTTTATGAACATATATTAGTAGTTTAGATTATAGATTTCATTTGGATGTATCTAAAAAATATATTTATATAGAGGGGAATATATCTTGATCAATAGAAAAGAAGGCAATCATGCTTTCATCTCCACTATCTATTTTGTTCCCAACAGGAAGACCAACATATTGAGTGTCAGTAAGTTGGTGGGAAAATAATTCATAGAAAAAAGGGATATTTTTTATGACAATAGAAGTTTGATCTCAAAATTACTGATGGAAATGAACCACATTTTTCTGCTTATGATCCAACCCAAGGTATCACAATGTTTGATGATGGTATAAAATGATAAATATTTGATATGGAATATCATGTTTAGGTATTTTAACATTGAATTTTTATGATTATTATTAAGTAAAAATATGGGTAATGGGATTCCAATAATTTGATACACAAATAAAATATGTGCAAGATGTATTCTAGTAAAACAGCACAGAAACGTCTTTGTAATAAACGTAAACTGGAAAGCTATAGCTCCAATAGAGCTAGTTCACACTTATGTGTGTGGTACATTGAATCTGAAATAATATGTAAAAGGAGGTATTTCTCACATTTATCAATTATTATAGTAGGAAAATTATATCTATTTTCTAATGATGATTTTTTAGCTGTTTGAGATCTTCAAATAATTAAAGGTGTTCGTTGAAAATCAAAGAAAGTATGACATTAAAACATTGTTATTTAATCAAGATGGGGAGTACACCTATGATGTTTTTCAAGTGTACATCATTTATCCTATAATTCATCATCTTATAATTCCTTATTACAACCCCAAATCAATGTATTATCTAAAATAAGAATTTTCATCATTCTCAACATGACAGGGAGCATGTTGAAATGCAAATCAGTGCTCATGAATTTATGGGTTGATGTGGCATTATGCCTAGTGTATCTTCTCAATATATGCCCAAATAAAAATATTAATTAAACGATACCAAACAAATCATGGTTTAATAACATGATATGTTTAATCCAACCTAGAGTTTTTGATTCTATTTCCTATATTAGGCTCTTGGAGGAAAGATAAAAAAAAGCTTGAGGAAAAAGGAGTGATGTGTGTCCTTATGGGATATGAAGACTGAGAAATGGGATATCACTTTTATATTCCCATCACAAAGAAGATTATATTTAATAGAGATGTCATATTTGATGAAAATAAGACATGGAGATGAAATCAAGTTGAATATACAAGTGATGTAAGACTGAGTCTAGATGATGAAGAAATAGTTCAATAAGAACCATTACATGAATGATGATTTGAATAACCACTAATGTCATAACCAAATACTCAAACATTTGAAGAAATTGAATTGTAAATTTCTCTTATACATCCCCAAAACATTAGATGCCTTCTGGATATATATGAGAGAATGGAACCAATGAAGGGTAATGTAAATTTTTATTTTCTCATAGCATCTTCTTATCCAGTTATATTTGAGGAAGAGAAATCTGATGAAATGTTAATGAAAATGATAGATAAGGAAATACATTCATTAAACACCAACAAATAAAATAATAAAAATGTTGAAATTAACTATGATTAATTCATTGCACACATTGTTCAACCACCCAGATATGATGCAGATTCATGGATCACAAGGAAGAAATGTCTATGGGGGGATTTTTATAATAAACATGTATTTATTTGGATAGATCTAACCTTTTAGTGTTGCAATTGAGTCTTGGTGAGTTTAAACATGTCTACATGATGTGTGTGGATTTGGAAGCTTGGGTGACACATATTTTTTCAAATATATGGACTTTTATTACACTCTATTTTACATATTTTGTGGTGTGTGATTCTTTTCAGATTAATATATTCATGGTGTTTGGGTTATAAGATAATCAATAAGAATAAATAAAACTATTGTGTTTCCTGTTGTATCTATTTGTTTTCCCATGATCACTTATAGTGATTTTTCTCTACTATTTATATTTTTTTAGCCACATCTAAATACACATTCACTACTATTCTATAGTGGTATTGTACATTTATTCTTTTATAGTGATAACCTGGAGCTTAGAATTGATTCCATATCTAAGGAGTGTGGGTCCATCGTGTTTATGTTGTTTTTAAATTGTATAGAATGGTATGGTGGAAGAATTTCATGGGGTTTTCTCCATGTGGCAATGATTAGGGTTGGAGGAAATTGGAATTGAATCATTGGTCAATGATAGTATGATTTTAGCTATATTGGTGGTCTAGTGGTAATATATTGATCTGATATCATTAGTGAAGATTCATAGAAGTTTTATGGAATTTGGATTGTAGTGATTATCACTAGAATAAATGACATGAAAAGTTATTTGGTGAGCCCTGCTCCATGAATAATAATTGTTGTTTTCAGTTGTTTTAAATTTTTTCCTCCAATAATTGGTGTCCTTATAGTGTTGGTTTTACTCACTAGTTTCTCTAGAGTTTTTTGAGCCCTGATAAGTCCTAAATATATTTCTTATGTCTCCCAGTGTTTCTATAGTCTAGTGTTGTCTACGTCATTGATGTTGTATTGTGGTATTATGGTGTAGTAATGGAGTTTCTTCGGAGCATTGTTTGAGGTTGGTCAGTGAATAAGATTATTTAAAAACTATTTTGGTTGATTCCCTCAGTTTCTAATCCCTGATAATGATGGTGATTCAATTAATGATTCATCCGTCTAGAGGAATACCTTTGAATAAAACTACATGACCGAGGGCCGATCCATTAGATGGTTTATTTTTGTGGGTTTGGGGTGTGAATATTCAAGTCCTCATATATTCTGGCCTCAAATAGGAATGTCCTTCAAACCCACAACCCATTCAGAAATACCTGTTGGGTATCCATGGTTCCCGAAATTGCATAATTTTTTTATTTTACATAAAATTAAATTTAACAAAATATTGGGACAACATTAATAAGTGAAATAAATAAAAATTAATTAAATTATTCACATCAATCAATCTAGGTAAAATATACCATGTATTTTTTCTAAATTAAAACATTTTATTTAAAAAGACATTTGAAATTATTAAAAAAACAAATTTATTATGAGTCATGTTTTTATTTATTTATTATTATTGTATGACATTATTTTTTTCCTTTTAACATTTTTTTAAAAAACTTCAAACATCCATCTTCTTAGAAACTATACCCAAATGATACCACTTCACAACAAATGATGTCTCATCCTCTCCTATAAATCTCAAGTCCCATCCCATCAAATCCCTCCCAAAAATACCTCAAATCCCTCACATACCTCTCACAAATATCCTCATTTGGGATTCATCCTCCACCCAATGATTGTTGTGTATTATTTTCACTCTAATGGAAAATCAGTGCAGCTTCTTCCTCCTTTTTGTGGTTTCCCTAGGTCCATACAAATATCATTGTGGATTCTTCTTCACCCAAAGATCATTGTAGCTTCCTTATATCCATAAAAATATCTCTACAACTACTGGTGTTTCCCAATCTGTTAAGATCATTTCTTTCTCTTTTCTGGGTTTTGAATCTAGCCCTTCAACTCTCTTTTTATTTTTCTATGGACTTAGTGTATTAATTCATCTTAGGAATTTTTCAGATTTTGTAATTGTAGTAGGTTTTGTTCATTTTTTTATAAATTTTTTATTCTATTTGTATGATAGAGGCCCGAGATTTATTGAGTGTGTGTGGATTTATAGGAAATTTAATAGGAAAATATTACATTACTTGTTTTGATTTTATCATAATTTTTTGGCATGTTCAAATTAGATTGCTTATTTTGATATATAGATAAATAGATATAATTTGAGATATGATAATACTATGAGAGGATTCCATCAACATAACAGCTACTAATTATTTTTTTATTTATTGTAGGTTTTGGTGGTATTGTTTTAAGGGAATAAATCAACCCCCTCTCTGCTCAACTGCAAGTAGATAAAAACCCTCCATAAAACTGGTTCAATGAATGAATTTAAATTCCACATATAACACATATTAGTAAAATATTTTTTTTCTTATTTTATTTTTGGAATAATGATATTAGTAATTAAATTAGAGGCAATTTTGATCATATTTGAATCAATACCAAGAAACAGTGAAAATAATGTAAAGAAAAAAAATTAGATTGATGTAATTGGGGTTATAGAAGTGGATGTTATTCAATTGTAAATAATATGAGATATACCACATCATATTCATGGAATTTTTGCAAAAAACAGATAAAAGTCATGCCAAATGTATCTTATTTGGAAAAATGATTGTTTGTGGAGGAAAAAATGGTACATAATAATTATCTCACTATTTGTTTAGTTGTGAGAATAAAAAATGTCTTGGTGAAGTGTCCATGATAATTATTGATCATGAAGGTAGGTTGGAATCTAGAAAAAATGATAAAAACTAGATTGAGAATTAAAATATATGTGTACCATAGATCATGATCCTCTATTTCCTATAAGTATAAATAATAATAGAACTTATGAATTTACTTAACATTGATGTTAATAAATATAAAAAATGCACTAAAATATCTGATTTTATGTTAAATTATTCTACCTAGAAGGAAATTTTGAATCAAATAGAAGATTATAGTTTTGGTAGAATATGATTAACATATTATAATTGGAATTATTGAAATAGTGAAGGATACTTATGTTTGACTTATCACTTTGTTAATAATAATTGGAACTTTAACAGAATGTTATCCTATTTTTCACAAATGTATAATCCCCATACAAGGACTGAATTAAAATAATGTTTTTGTTTAATTAAAATATTGAGGCTTTCACATGAAAACAATTCTTTCTTACCTTATAAAATTCCTAATCTAATGATAATATTGAAGAATTTTTGAAGAATCATTTTCATAATAAAAATCGTCTGCTAATTGATGGATAAATTTTCCATGTGGGATGTTGTTCTCAAATATTATAACTTTATATTCAAGAAGTTTTAAAAATATACCATGATTCACTATTTAAAATTTGGGAATGTGTAAAATATGTTAAATCTTATATGGATATAATGAAACCTTCTCAGGTGTTAATTAAGCATGTTGGTGGAATTGGAACTAAATTACGATTGTGTATTGATGTTTCAGCTAGATGCAATTCAATTTTTTTCTATACTTGAAATTGATATTAGAAATAAATGAGTTTAATGTTATATTTATTTGAGTGATTTTTAATATTAATACTTCACATTAGAAGAGAAGTGGAAAATAGAATCAATCATATGTGAGTTTTTATGTTTGTTTTACATGTTGAATAATTTGATATCAGGATGATATTATCGAACATGAAATATTTTTTCAAGAAAGTGCAAAAAATTGAATGTTCAATCAGAGAAATTTTTTTTGGTGATGATATTGTTATAGACGAAACTTCTTGAATTAAAAATATATTTTACATGTATTGGGATGAATATAGTGTTGATCGTTCCATTGGAGAAGTTCTATGTCAAAGAATGAGGAATGATTTGTTAATGTTTTTTATTTATGGCATAATTATTTTACTTGTGATGAAAGAGATCGAAATCCTCATAATTGGTTGTATAATTTCTATTAATATTATGAAGAAAAGGGTTCTAACAATGAATAAAGTGATGGTTTTAAAGTTCAAACTTCTTCATCTTCCTCTAAACATTCCAAGGGTAGATTTGTAACCAGCTTAAAATTATTTATTGTATGTTTTATTAAAATTAATTTCCTATAATTTTTTTCTATTTTAATCATATGAATTCATTTACTGATAAAAGGAATATCAATAATATGGCAGTTAACTAGTGAAAAAATTAGAAAGTCTCAATTATATTTTTATTTCAACGCTCCAAAATAACAAGTGAACCATTTTGAAGATCTATATGTTCTTCAATATTAGAAAGATAAAAATCACATATTGGGAGTTATTTCAAACATGGCGTGTTATATTTTAAGCATTCTAATTACAACTATTTTTTTAATCATCCTTTAGTATTGGAGGTCATATGTTTAACAAGTATCGATCTTCAATTCTTATTAATCATCTTTAATATCTCACATGTACTATAAATTGGTTAAATGGATTTCAATCACATGAAATCATAATACATATGCCAAAATTTATTAAATTTTAATATATATTTTTCTTTTTCAATTAATTTTTTTTATTATTAATAAAAAAATCTATAGATGAAGATGACTATCATGAATTCAAGGATGATGGTATGTCTGAAGAAGAGTTTAATTGTATAGATATCTATGGAGGACACGGTGATATTGAATATATCAACTATAAAATAATTGTTTTCTTTTTATTTAATAGTTTATTGATTTGAATATATTTTCCTTTTTATTTTTACATTTTTTAGTTTATAATTTATTATGTTAAATATATTTTCAATTCAGCACGTGGGAAAAAATATCCATGGGAAAATGTTATTTTGACTTGAACTAAATAATATTCATTGTTTCTATTTAGGATATGAATTTGATAGAAAAATTGCATTCAATACTAATCATTTTTTTAACAAAAGTGGAGAATTCATTTAACTCATTCAAATTTTAAAATAAGTTTTTTAATTTCGTTAATGTTATGTTTTTTCAGATATGATTTGTTTTTTTAGCTTCCATGTTATGTAGGATTGAAATTCCTTATAAGATGAGAGGTTTTGGGAAATGCACTTCGGTATGGATTTGTTTGGTTTTTCTATAAGATGAGATGAAAATAGTTGTTAGATGTAAATGTCCTTTGTTTCTAACATTAAAAATAGGTCCTTGGTTTAATAGTTAAATATATCTTAAATAATGGAATATGGTATCTATGGTACATGTCCTATATATGAATATTGAAGGGAATCTGTTCTGATTGTTCTTATATGGGAGTTTATAGAGGTGAGGTTGGCATGTACTAGTATTTCATGTTTTTTCCATTTGGTGGGTTTTCAGTGCTTTGGAGCTTTTACACTTCAAAATGAAAAACAAGCATCTATCCAAAAATAATCCCCATTTACACTTTAATATGATGGGTTGTACTCTTTTTTTCAACATATATATATATATATATATATTTTCATTAAAATCTACATTTTTTGATCACATATATATATAAAATTAATATTTTAATTCTTTGAGATAATTACAAAGTCATTGGGCCACATTAGAGTAGGGTTAATGTCCTTATTTTATAATCCTTATTTTAGGAGGACTAGGCTGATCTGTTATATTGAATCTACAACCTTCATGGACTTCCCTATGGGTTGGTCCGACCCCATACATTAAAAGGTATATCTAGAGGTATCATTCTTGGGATTAAAAAGTTATCAATGATGGTGAGTGGAGATAGAATTCTTCTGATTGATGAGAGCATTGGTGATATGTAACGTTTATAATTAAATGTATGTGATATCATTATCGGGATCCATGAAAAGAATCCAGCTACATGGTGGTTATGAAATTAAAATTTCATTTTATTGATTGAGGTTATCTAAAATTTCATGTTTTTGGATTTTGAAATTTGTTTCATGGATAACTTGTTAAACTTTGTTTAGTGGGTCTATTAAATTAGGCTAGAAGAAATTTACCCTCATCTGATAGTTTTCAAACATAATCTATAAATTTTTATTTAAAAAATATTACTAATACGAACTACTTCAAAATGATCATCTTTGTATATGGATTCATTTAAATCGTGATCCATGAATAGAGCTACCCATTACCCTCGAACAATCTGATATTCACATGAACAAAAATGCCATTAGATTTTTTATTGAATGGATATTTAATATAATAATGAAATATGATGAAAAATTGGTATGTCATTTCTCATTTATTTTATAGGTTAAGTAATTAAAAATAGAGGATGAAATGTTTAAACAAATATATTTATATATAATGATAGAAGTGGAAAAAAATTCAGTTCATGAAAATATTGATGATCATCCAGTATATTAAAAAATATTTTAGGGAATCTTTTCCCCAACCAATCGAGATGTCATATATTTCATCATTAAAAATTCACAGGGATACAACATTCCCAAATAGAGATATTATATTCCTTGATTTTGATGAGAATATTTATGGAACAATTGCTTCTTATATTATTGGTCTTTAGAGTACAAAAAAGTGTGATGCTTGAATTATTGGGAGACTCAATTGTGAATGTGTACAAGATGTATATTTCCATAATTAATTTTTCTAAGAATTGATTATTTATGTTTATAATAATGAAATAATCATAACATTTTCTAAATATGTATGTAAAACACCACTATAAAGGGAAAAATGTGATCATAATTTATGATTTTTTAGTCCTCATCTCACTTTTATTAATGAAATATCAATAGATCATATTCTTTGTTTTAAAAAAATTACCAAAATTAGCCATACTATTTGAAAAAAAAGTAAATAAAGAACTATTCATAATTCATACTATGAATATATATAACTTTATACTACAATAATTTTAAGTATAAATTCAATTTTCTTGAATTTTATATTTTTTTAATTTTTATATAATAAATTGTATTAGTTTTTATCAATTTGGATTGTATGGAGATATATTTTTTTTATCCCTTACATGGATATCCAATAAATCAAGCACACTTGAAGAGAATTATTAATTTATTAAAAATTATATAAATTTTTTAAATAACATCAAAATATATTCCTGATAGTATGTTTTAATAAGTATTTTTTAATGATAGGTGGAATTTATTTATAACAAAAAATAGAAGAAGGAAAATCCATACACACCAATAATTTCTATATTTCTATAATTGTATTATTATGAGGGTATATGTAATATGATTTTATAAATAAACGTATATTTTATCATGTTAATTCTATTTCTAATTTTTTTAGTGTCAAAAAAATTAATGTCTATGATTATTGTTAATATGGTTGTGAATTTATGAATGATTTTATATTCCATAATCCAACTAGAAACCCAGAAGGGGTATTTTTTATAGAAAATTCAATTAAGTTAATAATATTTCTTAATAACTAATATATCAATATTTCTCTTGAGCGATATAAACTATAGATAAAGAAAATAATCATACATGGAAATAATTTTTTTAAGAATGAGTTAGATGACATTGTTGTTTTATAATGTTTTAAAAGATCATAATGAAAATGTTTTCTATCAAATAATTTTAACTGAAAAAATTATCTATCTCTATAATTCATATTTTTTCTCTTCAATAACCCACAAATATAACCATTAAAAATATAAATTAATATTTTTCATGACTTGAAAATTATGAAAAATTACATAATTTGATGATATATTAATGAAAAATTGAATATTGTAAAATACTTGTATGTTGTTACATGTGTAATTAAATATAATATTTAATTTATTAAACATTTTTTTAAAAAAAATTACAAAATCTAGTAACATTCATTATCCTTATCTCTCATTATTGAGGAAATTTATTTTGGAATCAATTAATGATAATATTCTTAAATGAAAGAGAATATTGAATGAAACTAAAAATTAAAAGAAAAGGCTTTGTTGGAAAAGAATATATGTAGCATGGTGGTATAATATTAAAAATGTGTAGGTGTCAGTTTTGTTGAAATTCAACCAACAAATAAAGAAGTTTTAGTTAATTTCTATGTGATAAAATCTCAAAATAATATTAATTATAATCGATGAAAGAAAGGTTACATTTCTTTTGAATAATTTTGATTTCAATTGTAGAGATACATTTTCAAATAAAAATAAGATCAGGTTTCATGGATTAGTAGTTAGATTTGACAAAATTTACCATCTAGTAATTGAAAATTTGCACCATTATGGTTGTTTAGGATATGGTTGTAAATGTAAATTTGAGTTGTGTTATTTTTTTATATTATTATAATACTATTATGATTATATTTTAATGGTGTCATTTTTATTAAAGATATTATTATCATTATTATGTATTCATTTAAATATTTGATAACATTTTAAAAATTTACAGTTTTATTTTTTTAATACTGAAATTTTTTTATCTATAATTTTAATTTTTATTCTAATTGAGGAAATTGCATGTTTTCAATTAAAAACAAAATATCTTTCTTCAAAATATTCTTCACATGCTAAAATCTAAGAATGAAATATCATATTTACCTATAACACCAGTACAATGATTGATTTTTCATTTATAACATTTATATAAAATCCTTACATCATTTTTCCAGGAATTGTGGTCGATATAACTAAATGTTCGTCTCATTAATTTAATTTTAAAAAATAGTTAAAAACTAAAGTAAATTACTCAAAACCAAGAATAAACTCTCTAACATTTATGAAGAATTATGAAATTTTCAATGAGTTATTTATGACTTGTTGGAATTAAGAAGATATCATTCTAACATTTTATTACAACCCGTCTCTGAGGATAACAGTGAAGAGAAGAGTAACACTTGAGTCATGCCTCTAGTAGGCCCCATGTTTATGACTAACACTGAGGGTCTAAAACACTCAATAGGAGGTATTAATTTCTATATCCACGGTTCCAAACATAAAATAACCAACCAATCCCACATTATATTAATGAAAAAGGTCTAAAAACCTATGAGTAATACCCTGTATTTGTGAATATAAAATTATCAAAAACATATCCAAATAAAAAACGATAATGAAATAACGAAATATCTTATGGATGAAACCAAAAAATAGTAATATCTGATAATTTACTATATTGTGTGATCATCAAATCCATCCTGGGAACAATAAAATGATTTATATATATATAGGGTGACCATAAAAAATATGTTCAGTAGGATCATAATCAAGACACCTCCTAAAAATTAAAATAGAGAATACTTATTATCTGGTTGACAAACAACAGAACTGAATAGCTCCTACATTAGAGATCTAGTCCCTCTACCTCACTATGGCTCACTCACTAAACAACACATCCACGAATAAAAATTAATATAATACGAATTTGGATAAAGACATCAGGCAACCACATCACCACTACCTTGTCTCTATCATACAATGAGAATATATCCTTTACTCATATCTCTTAAATATCCACTAATCATAACTCGAACTGAGTTTTAATTTACATGGCACTAAATGCATATCATTTCTTGGAGTTCCAATTTCCTATCAAGTCTAAATGTAACAAACTGCATATCAAGTCTCTAACATCCTGGAATGTAGGGTATCTTGAACATGAATGTAATCAACATTTTCCCTCATAATGATATTAATTATAAAACCATGATATTTCATGAAATAATTTTTTTTCAAAATAATTCTATTTTTCGATATCTTTTGTTACACACAATAGTAGATTTTCACAAACCTTGATATACAGTTAATATTATCATTACAACTGGACCATTATAACCTAGTAATTAAACATGGGGACTAAAATAGTAATTTTTTTAGTTATCTATAAATTTTTTAGAAAAATAAAATATATTTATAAATAGTTATTAATGTTTTTATTGTTTTTATACGCCTGGAAAGTATATTTTTCTTCAAAAAACTATTTTCTATTAATTTTTTGAAAAAAAGAATAAAATTATTCATTTTCAACATTCAGAAAATATATTTGGAAAATTAATAATAATTTTTCAATTCTACATGTTAAAATTCTCTTATGGTCAATTTTATGGATATTTATGAAAAGAATAATTTTTAATGAATAGTGAAAAATATTTGTTTTATTGAAAAATGTCTTCTCATTTAAATAATTTAATATGAACTTTCTAATATGTAATTATGTTAAAATAATTATATGTATTCTCGTTTATTTTATAGGAATTTTTTTTTTCTACATTATATTTGGAATTTTTTATTTTAAAATGTGGATTTTCAATGAAAGGTGACTTCCTCACGAAATACTATAAGGGATTTCTCTTTTAAAATAATTTTTATATAAGATGATATAATTTGATGTTAATTAATATTTATTAGGGATATGATCCAATGATACCATATTTATTACTTCTCTAGGTGTTATATGTTTATAATTATAAGATATTTATGAATCATATTTGTTTTCCACTGAATATTCTACAATGAAATGTTTTATAAAAACCATTTCATATCATTAGATCTAATATAATACATTTTTTATGTAGCTTTTTTATTATCATGGGTTTGGGTATGATGAATGATTTATGATCTGGTATCCCAAATATGTATGATTTTCATTACGTGATGGGTGGTACTAATATATCCCTTTAATGCATTGGGTAATAATTGATATCTCAAAAGATAAATATGACTAGAATGGGGAGTGAACCAAATTCAGTAAGGGAATTTTACACTATGAGAGTCTTTGGTGTGATCCTTTTCTACAATGATGGTTTGGGGAGTGAACCCATTCCACTGTTGTGGACATATAAATATGCCTTTAAAAATAATTAATTTATATTCTATGATTATTTTTATTCTATAGAGTTCTGTGTTATGTCAATGTTATGTTCCCATATCTCATATTATTTGATTCAATTTTTATTCACTTATAACAAAATTCCATGATTTTTTCCATGTCTAAATGTTATGATATTTCATATACATGGTATTGTTTTTAAAATTAATATATCAATTTTTCATACACTTATACTCATGTAATGATTATATTATTTTTGATATCTTTCTTTTCTATCACTACTAAGCATATGAGATCCTGATTTGTTATGTTTCCTTTCCACATGTTGTAAAAAATGGTATTATTTATGGTATGTATATGAAGGGTTCTAGTGATTAGTAACAAGTGGAGATTTTTTAAAACTCTAATAAACTTGTTTTTTATGTTTCCATGATTCCAATGGCACTAAACATAAATATCATTGGCTTGGATTGTTATGTTATGTAATGAATATTAATTAATTTAGATGTAATGTATATTTATGAGAATCTTGGGTCGTTATAGTTTGTATCAGAAAAAGGAATAATTAAAATTTGGAAATGAGGATGATATAATTTAGTGATATCCCTGGGGATCTATCTAAAGATAATTATAAGGATAATTTAGGTATAGGAAAATATCCAAGAACACAAGTGAAGGATATAATGGATCGTTTCCAAAAAATTAAATACATTTCTGGATACTATAAGTGGATGTTGTTTTGGAACAGTTGTATTTAGGGGTTATAAATCAAAAAAAGTGCATCGGGCATGAATCGAGTGTCCACTGGTACACAAAAATAGCCTTTACTCTACACCTTGTTTGACACTTGTAAGGGATATGCATTTAAAATTCACAAACTCTTTATGAACCATTTTTATAGATTTTAATAATGACCATGAATGACCCGGGATAATCCTAAGGTGTAACATTTTGAAAATGTGTTAGGATTTTCACATCCTATAAGTAATTTTGAATGATTATGATGTTTCCCACTATGATTACTATTTCTCACACAATGATTTTTGGTTTTAGTCAATGGCTAGAACCTAGATGAATAATTTTAGTTTTTAATGTGATGCAAAATTCAGTGTTTATAAGTAATAAAATTAGATGATTACAAGAGCGAATGATATCCAGATTTTTTCAAAACATCTATCATGATATATGATTAATAAAATGAACATTGGGGAGATAAATAACATGTAAAATTCCAATAATTTTAAATTTTATGAATGTTCAGGTGTAAAGAAGATTCAACTATCTATATGTCAACTAGGTGGGTAGAATTACCTAGAAGAATATATCAAATTTAGGGGAAGTTTTTTTCTATATGAAAATTAATGTCATAGGGAAATGAATTATTAGGGTGTTTAATGTATTATGTGTGGATAACATGTTAATTATCCATGTAAATTCCCTATCCCAAGAGTAATCTTATAGACCAAAGAAATATATATTCCTTGTTAATCATTGAAGTTGAAGTAATGATGTATTTATGTATTGGGATACAAAAAATTATCTTATCGAAGTATTTCTTCCACCAATTGTATTTTTGATATAAGAATTACGAATCATGTATTGATTATGTTATTTTTGGAAGAATATTTGTCTCCACATAATATTAATTTAATTTCAATGAATTCCATTATGGGTATATAAGTTAATGGTTGATCATAATTTCATAGTATTATACATTACATTTGATGTATTATGTTATGTGAGTTTATCAATATTAACGATACATTGGTAGACAATTATGGTAATATTAACCATTGGTTTTGTACATGTTTTAGTAAAACATTATTTAAGGAGGATATTTCAAGACATCTTTTTGTATAAGGTATATATAACATGAATATGTTTTGGTTCCCTTTGGTCATTATAAATTCACATCCATCTTCATGGATTTGGTTAATGGAGTATTTTGAGATCACCTTGATCGTTTTATGGTATTCTCTATTGAAGACATTCTTATTTATTCAATGTGAAAGGATTATCATGAAGATCAATTGAGAATTATATTGAAGGACCTTATAAATGAGAAGATATA
The DNA here is from genome assembly GCA_963277665.1 of Viscum album. NCBI lineage: Eukaryota > Viridiplantae > Streptophyta > Magnoliopsida > Santalales > Viscaceae > Viscum > Viscum album. Next base: position 1,532,399,792 of record OY728165.1, on the reverse strand, counting down.
TGAAAAATAAACAATGTGATACTTTAAGAATTAAAAGGTTCCATTTTTGGTCCATACACTCTAAAGATATCAAATAATAATAGATCCATCAATGACAGGGGTCATTGAATGTTGGGCTCGACTAACCACTATGACTGAGATATGACATTTTCTTGGTTTAGGTGGATATTATTAATGGTTTGTGGATAATTTCTCATGAATATAAAATCCTCTCAAAAAGTTAACTAGTAATGGATCTATGTTCCTCTATATGGATGAATGTAAGGAAAATTTCATATATCTGAAGAGAATATTAGATAGCGCACATGCTCTTACTTTAACTGATAGTGGAGTAGGGTTGTTAATCTATAGTGATGTATCTGAGAAGTGATTCGGATAAATTATCATTCAAATAGTCTATTTTATATCTTATGTCTCATGATAATTGATGATTCAAGAGAAAAATTACCAAACTCATGATTCAGATTAGTGATTGTAATTTTTTAATTATATATGGAGGAATTATCTTTTTAGAGCAAAATGAGGTATATATACTGATAAAAAACCATAAATAATTTATTTTTATAGAGGGAGTTGAATTATTCACCATAGAATATTGTTATGACTAATTAATGTTTATGAATTCTAAATAAATTACCCCTATAAGAAAGAGAAAATAGTTTCTGATGATTGTATTTTATTGAATCATGTTATCTTATCAATGATAGGATTACAAAAGTTCATCAATTTCTATATTTTCAATGGATAGATATTGAAATCTTGAAAGAAGGGGATGAATATTTTTTTATCAAATGACAATTAAACTATCTGTACAATTGATGATTAGAGTGGTGCATAAGTAATATGTATAGATTATAATGAATGAGAGAAATGTTTATCAGATTAACCATGATTTTTATGGAATTTTAAGTATCATGAACCATGTATGTGTTCCATACACAATAAACTTGAAGAATGATTTATTTGGGGATTCTCATAGTTCGATACGCATTATTCGTCATGGATGTATGAATATGTATAGATATTTTAAGTAGTATTTCAAGTAAGAATGAATTAATATAGATATTTTAGAGTTTGTATATCAGTTCTTGGTATGATAAAAAGTTAAGGGTAAAAGAAAATAATATAAGGGACTCTTATAACCCTTTCCCATACAAGAATGGTAATGGGAAAACATCACTATGGATTTGTCATCAGAATTCTAAAAGCATCTAAAGGGCATGATTATATATGGGTTATATGTGACCTCCCTAAAAGTCACCAAAATTCATTACTATCAATGAATATTTAACTCTTTATATGAGTGTTAGGATATACATTATGTAATTGTGATGGTTTCATGGAGTACAACCTTTTCAAATATGTTATTTAGATCTAAGTTTTACCTCGATTTTATTGAAAATTATATAGCAAGATCTTGACACATATGTGAGTTTTAAAATTATGTTTCATACCTAGATATATGGTCAGTCTGAGAGGAAATCCCAAACCCTATAGGTTATGTTGAGATAGTGCTCTATGGATTTCAAGGTGGTTGGTATCAACACCTTCTTCTAGTTCAGTTTTATTTGAATATTATATTTCTCATGAGCATTTATATTTCTCCAAATAAATCCCTATAGAGAAATAAATTTAAAGAACTAACACGCCTGTATGATATTTGATAAAAAAAGATATTGGGACCTAAGAACTCCAAATAAGTGAAGGAGAATGTTATAGTTATTCAATAACAATTTATGGACAATACAAGTTCTGTAGAAAAATTATACTAATAATCATAAACTCGGTTAGAAATTAAATGTTGGTGATAAGGTGTTTCTAATAATTTATCCATGTAAGTTGGTATTGATATTTTAAATAAGGGAAAACTAGTAGCTAGTTATATCCATCCCCTTTAAATTATTGATCTTATCAGGATTTTATTTTATCGGTTGGCACTTCCACCAAGTGTCTCTCATGTCCCCCAATTTATTACATGAATCTCTCCTATTAATTTACATAACTACCAATTCAGAAGTACTAAACTCAGAGTTCATACTAATGGGGTAAGATCCTTATTACTAGGAATAAATGGTGGAGATTCTAGATTATATATGGAAATTTCAATGAAACAATACCCCTCACCTACTAAAAGTTTTGTGTTGAAACCACTAGCTTGAGGAAGCTATGTAGGAACCTGAGGATATAATGAGGCAGAAGTATCATCAATTTTTTTCCACTAATGTGACAGAATTTTGTGGTTTAAATTCCACTTATTTTGGATAGAGATCAAGTCTTATAGATTTTATGAAATATTGTTTTAAAATAAATTTAATTTTTTCAGTAGCTTGTGTTACACAAAACATCGATTTTTAACAAACCACAATATATTATTCATATTAGTATTTAAACAAGCCCATTATGACTTATCCATTAAATATGTATTTATTTGTAGTAATAAATATAATTTTAAAATTAACTATAATGTTTTTTGATAGAAAAAATATAATTATAAATAAGTTATTAATTTTTAATAAAGTCGTCAGATGCTTGGAAAATATTTTTTTTCAAAAAAAATATTATTTTTATTGCTTTTATTGAACACATAATAAAATTATATTATTCAATTTTTTGAAAATTTATTTGAAAAAAAAACCTTTCTTTGGAAATATAGATATCAAAATTCTCTTTTGGGTGAATATTTTTGGTTTTTTTGAAGAGAATATCATTTTTTGAATATTGAAAAATAATAGTTTTTATTGAAAACTGCATTTTTATTTAAACAATGTAGAAGTTAAATTCTTCATTAAAATAGATTTAAAAGTACCATTAGTGCAAATATATATTTATTTTACCAAATTATATCATTATAATCAATTTTATATTCAAATCAGATGTAATTTTTTTTTAATTTTTGAAAGTTTTCTCTTTGGAAAAACACATCTCATCATGTCTACGAGTTTAATTTAAAATTAATTCTTGCAACATATTTGAATGGGATTTAAAAAAGTTTAATATATTTTTTGAATAACCATGATTAATATTATCTAATAAGTTCAAAATAAAATTTTACTATAATGAACAGTAGAAACAATAAAAATTAATTAATGCAGTCAAGGTTAAAACTTGTTTATGGGGGTTAAACTAGAATGGTAAGGGATAAAATGAACTAGAAACATGTAAAACCCCATTTTATGTCCATATATTGGCCTTATAACCTTTAATATTCTATAATAACACATTTGAGAGCCCTATTCCATCTGAAAAATCTGGGAAGACACTATTATTTTCAAAAATTCCATGTGCATCATCTCCCCTACTTAAAAAAGGCCACCCCTCTTCTTTGCACATAACACTTAAAAAACATTGATTCATCCAAGGCCTACAAATATTTTATCATCTGAAATTATTTTTGTGGGTATAATTCATCAACCCATTTGAATTTTTGAGTTTGGTGGTCTGATTAACTCTTTTCTTGAATTTGTAATACAATTATAAGAGTTTTATTAAACCAAGCCCTTATTTGTAGATTATTTTAAGGATTAGAAAGTGGATTAAGGTTTTTAGTGGGTTGTTTTTTCTTCAAAGGCCTAAAACCCATATTTTTAAGTTACCCATGTATAGGCATATAGTTTGGGAAACTTGTGGGTCCACAATTGAGTAACTGTTCGGACCTCCTTCTTCACATTTCATGGTTTGACAAACCATGTGGGAGGGGCTGCATAGAATTTTGTGGAATTATTTTGTTTTATAAGAGCATTCATGGATGGTTGGAACAAATTTTGGAAAATATTGTAGGATAACTATATAAGGATTGAGTCTTAGAAAGTGGTTTTGGACGGTTTACGCAATTTTTTATAAACATTATGGCAATCGTACGACCTTTTTAAAATGGTAAAATTTCCATTTTTCATTTTATTCATTAATATTTTTCCCCTCTTTATTCTTCCATCACACGTCTCTCCTATCCAAAATACAAGTATCTCTCTGACTCCCTTCTCAAGACCTTCATCAAAACCCACCATTCATGCTCCATTTCGATCATTGTTTTTCCCATTTCAATCGCATCGGTAATACCTTCAATATGACAACCCCTTTTTTTATTTTCTCTTTCCAATTTTTTTTCTAAATCCATGTGATCTATTTTAACCTATTTTAGTGGTATTCGTCTAAATTAATGATTTCTTCCAAAGTAGATCAAATCTGTGGTTGATATAAGAAGTGTTATTGTTTACTACTACCATGTTGGTAGTGACTATACTTATCTTTTATTTTGATCATGTTTTACAGAGTTTTATTGTTCTTCACGCCGTTGGGTTTTTGGAGAGAGATCCAATAAAATAAATAATTGTTTTTTAAATTAATTAATTATTGATATTGGATACCATGGGCAAGCCCTTGCTTCATATAAATGAACTGAGATGGGTTAAATACTTTGGATCTTGGGGTATTATTTTTCAGTTCATTGAATTTAAATTAATTAAATTATATATATTGGTCTATATTTTTAATGGGAACTATATGGTACTGGACATAGGATTAATGTGGTGATCACTACATGGATTGAGGGGATGTGATTCATCAGGATGGGAAAGGACTGAGGAATATGAGGTGATTTTGATCATCGGGTTAGGAGACATGGTCATCGGAAAGAGGTGACAAGGTCATAATTTTTGAGGGAATGCCCATGTACATTGAAGTGGTGTTGAACATCAGGTCAAGTGAAATAGTCAAAAGTACATGAGGATCCAATATTATGTGTCTTAGGAACATTATTGGTGATTTCCACTGATTTTTATTTGTCAGTGTGCCGTTGGAGTAATTTGGACACATACATTACTCACATGATGAGTTTCGGTTGACCACTCATGTGGTTAGAGACATCAATTAGTTGTGTCTTGGGATATAGTTTTATATAAGTGAGGTTAAGGTTATTTCCACAAAAATCCATGGGGATAATGAGGAGCCATCAGTTAATCATTATTAGACTGTTAGATGGGGTTGAGGCTCTCTATATTATTTGAGGCTGCTGGGATAGGATTATTTGGGAGGATGGATATTGTCGTTCCGTGGGATTAAAACTATTAAGATGAAGATGTGTATTATTTAGAGGAAAAAAATCATTGTTTCTAATACATAATGATTCAAGACGACATGTATTTTCTTAGGAATGGTCTAGGGTGGAAAGCACATATTTTGGCATGTATTTATGACACCATATATTTGATTATGACACAAGAGATGTCAGTTGGCATGTGGTGCTGGTGATTCTCTTAAAAGAGAAGACATAAGGGTCTCTAGATTTTTAAATATCATGTGATTCCTTGGTAATTATTCTAAGTATACTCACCACTAAAAATCTATATATACATACATGTCATTGTATTCCATATATATAAATAGGGGAGTGTGGTACACCAGTGATGGATTAATTAGGTGATTGATTCCTTCTGGATATTAGGAACAAGGGAAGTAGATTATAAATATGATACACATGTGTAATTTATATATATTTATAAATATATTTATTTATCATAGATGTACGATTGAAACAAAATGATGGTTCCCTATTGAGATTTATTCTCAAACCCTACATAGGCCCTTCGAGATGCATGTAGATTTTATGATTCTATGATCAGGTGTGTGAGCTCAGCATTAGAAGATAGAATTTAGTGATCATGTTGGACATTTTTTATGTGATGGGTGGAAAGGGACCATGGTAGTTCCTGCAATAGTTGTATTTTATTTTGTATCAACATTTTTGTACAACATGCTTATTAAATGTATAAACTGATATGGTCAGCCATATGAGACCCTTAAGATTGTCTACTATTTTGTATGACCTTATGTGGAATGAATTCTTTGTTAAAAATGTTTTTTATACTAAAAATGGTTTGATGGTGTCATTTATTTCACTTATTACTATTTTTTATTCCACTATTGCATGTTACTGATTCTAAAATAATGGTTTATTGGTCATATTATTTATTGGTCTTTCCTCTACTATTTTATATATGCAAGCCATTATTATTATTATCACCATATCAAGGTATAGACTCCCCATTAACACCCCTTTACATCCTTGAAATTTTTATTTAGCTTTTGGCATAGAGGGATATGCTACTAAGGACTTCTGGTACTCCATCCTATAGCACTATTCGAGTGGGAAGATAGGTTGGGGTGCTAAAAATGGTATTGGAGTATTTTTAGTCTTTGGGATTAAGTGTAAGCATTATGATGGATACTAATGGTATCAAATCATTTTCATTTTTTTGGGTATTATTATTTTGGTTATGGTAGACTAATGATTATGATGTATCTAGAATTGAGTTTTGATTTGGTGTTTGGGTGCCTACTGCCCCATACACGGGGGATGGACTAGGTTTCCAAGGGTGGGAAACTGATGTTCTAATGTGTGATTTTATAGTAGACATGATTTCCACCTCGAGTGGGGAACTTGGGTGTAATTATTATATGTTACTATATTTGACTCTTGTCTGGGCATGCAAGGGAGGATATATGCACCCATAACATGTTATAAAAGGGATGAATGTTCATGCTTTATTGATATGAAAACAAGATGATATTTGTGTGTGTGTGTGTATTCATGTCATTAATTTCTTGTGATTGTTATTAGGAACCTGGTTTATGCTAAGAGGTGTTGGGTTGTTTAAAGTGTCAACAAATGAAGTTGAACAGTATTTTCCTACATGGACTCTCTTTATGGGATGTTCTACTCAACCAGACTGGGCATGTCATTCTAATAAAATATGTGTGTGATTCTATATATATATATATGATATATAAGGGACTTAGTATTATAGGAGTTGACAAGGATGATGAATGGGCATGAGTTGTTTGAAATGTTTAAAATGAAGCTAAATAGTGTATTCCGATATAGAATATTTAGTGGAATTCTAATCAGCTACATCAGATGATATGTGACACCTTACTCTATTATTAGTAGGTGAGGTGTCATGAGGTTGTATTTATATTTTATACTTGGCCATAATATTGGTGGGAATGGGCTATGATGTCTGTTGTCATGTGACATGGTTGCAATGGGGGAGTGTAAGGGTGGTGAGATTGTTCTTCTTGTTATAGATTTACTTATCTGGGTTATATATATATAATGTTATGGTTGTCTAACTATGGTATTTGTATTTAGAAGGATCCCACCTATACGGGCTCTGGTAGACCATCTAGAGGGTGGTGATATGGTGCCTCCTGAGTGTGCACTAGTTGAGACCCCTAAGGGTCGGGATGAGGCTCTGGAGGGTCGAGGAAATCATGATATGCATGTAAAAGAATAAGTACTGGATCAGGTATAGGAATGAAAACCACATGATATGGTAGCTTTTGGTCTTTGACTAGATGAGCTTCTCAAGGAGAGCCTGGTTTGGGATATAAATGGGATTCACCGAGTATCTAAGTGAGTTGAACCATCAATGGAATATCTGATTCAAGAGTTACTATCACAACCCTCACCACAATCTCCATGTGAGGGTGGACCACATGAATCTGAGAGTTCAATAGATTTAGTGAATACCATATTTGACAAACTCAAGACACTCTCTAGTTGGAGGGTGAAGTGGGAGATGTACATGCTTAGAATATCAAAAAAGCTTATGTTGGATGTACATGTTTATAATTAAAGACAAGAGGGGTAGGTAAGGAATGATTTTGAGGTGATATTCTTTATAAATATCTTCCCAAAAATGCTAAGGTTAGGGGGATATTTGGAGTTCTTGAGCATTCGTCAAGGAGGCATTCCCATCATGGACTTCAGAACTACTTTCATGGACATGTCTCATTTCACACGAAGTATGGTGGGTGATCAAACCTAGTGATTTAGGAATTTCAAGGATGGATTATGACAAGCTATAATGAATTAGTAAAACATATACATTTTGAAATCATTCTATGAGGTAGTGAATCTAGACTTGATAGCTGAGGTAAATTTGACAGACTGGTCATACCCAAGCTGGTTGACTACATCAGGTGCTAATAGCAGTGATGCCTCATATAGCAGGAAACATGATTGTAAGGAGTCTGAGAAGGGTTTTTAGGCCATAGACTCGAGATGACCACTGAGGAGTGGTTCTTTGATGGTATGCTTCTGGTGTAGGAAGTTACGATATGTGCAGAAGAATTGTTATTCGGAACCGATGGTGTATCGAGTTTGGATCCAGGATTAGCATCATAATAGGTTATTCAAGAATCCTTATCAAAAGGCAATTGGTGAGGGACCTAGGTTGACATAGGTATTTGAGTTCAGACCAGGAGTGGTTCAAGGAGCCGGTAGTTGAGTATCTGCAGCATGAAAAGATCATTAAGAGATAGTAGGACGTAGCAGTTTGTTCAGTGGTCAGTGGTTGCTGAACACCATAGAGAGTCCATGCCTTACTTTTTCAGACTTTCGACAGGGTGTATGTAGTGGATGTTTCAAGTGTTGAGTAGGCTGGTGATCCTGATATAGTTATAAGTTATCTATAGGCTTGATCTGGTTACTCTTTGTTTTGGAATGGCCCCACATTTTGTAGGAATGCCTAGTTTTGGGAGCATGAGGTGCATAGGGTATAATTTTGGACTAACCAGGAGTTGTTTTGTAGGTTGGAATTGACTAGGATGCTTCATATATATATAAATATATATGTTTATTTATACGATGTGTGCGGAACCAAAAATTATTATGGGAATCAATGGATTTGTTGATTTTATGAGGTGTGTAGGAATCTAGGCATCAATAATATGACGGTTCAATGTGAGGTACGAGACATAGAGATTTATTTTTGGCATTAGATGAGATGCGGGACCTCATAGGTTCTAGGTATCACATTGTCATGAGGCGGGCATCTGATGAGATGTGGGATTTAATGAGTTTAGGGTAAGAAATTGAATTTATTTTAGTACCAACTGAGGTTTAGGAGTTATGGAGCATCATGGGATAGATTTTGAGTCACGGGATGGCCAATGGACCATTGAAATTTTGTGTTTTGGGTTAAGAAGTGACCGACGTAGGTAAATCCTATCGTGGTGAGCACCTAGAAAGAGTTGACTTGATACTTATGAACCTGTAGACCGGGTTGATATTAAAGAGATGGGTACAGTAAAAAACACTAATTAGGAAATATTTTTTTTCATTAGAATCGTTTTAAAACATCGCTAAATGAGTTTTCACTAATTCAACGATGTCTATAAGAATCACTAATTTATATATGTTTTAATGTCTCACTAATTAGATATGCTTATAAAAGTTGATACATTAGAGAATTTTTAATGTGTCTCTAAGTAACAGCCCATCATTTATTGATGTTTTCTAGAAACATTGGTAAGTCATAAATATTAAAATAATGATGTTTCACCAAAATGTCTCGATTTTTTTTAAATGTGAATTTTTATATAATAACAAAATAATCACCCTCTCTAATCCTTCCTCTATGCACCTCACATGCCTACATCACCCCCTCTCGTGTTCTCTCCCCATCCCCCTCTAGTACCATCCTCTCTCTCACCCTGCCTTTCCTCACCTTCTCCACCACTCCCATCTCCTACAAGCCCCTCCAGTACCTGTGCATCCTTCTAAACCGCCCCACTACCCAGCCTTGCCCACTCCCCCTCTTGTGCTCACCTGATCCACCTCACTCCTACATCCCTCACATCCTTCTTGTCCACATAATTCCCTCACACCTCTGGAACCACCCCGCTCAGACATGCATGAAAAATACAAGTCTGCAGGAATCAAAGAGGTGGCCTAACAACTCTTCAGTAATGAAAGTGCCAACTCACCAACTAGATTTTTTGATAGGTAATTTTATTTTCTTATATATATATATATATATTTCACTATTTTAAAAATTAATACATATATGTATATATATATATATATTAATATATATATATGTAATATTAATATATTAATATATGTTTATATAATATGTGTGTGGGGGGGCGTGTGTGTTTATATTATATATATGTGTGTATTTGTGTTTATATTATATTTTAATATTATATATATTAATATATGTTATTATTATTTATATTTTTATATGATTATATTATATGTGTTTGTATTTATATATGATTTTAGTTATATATGATTTCATGCATATATAAGTGTTTATATTATATTATATATATATATGTGTGTGTGTGTGTGTATATATGTTTATAATATATATATGTTTATATGGTATGTGTTTATATATGTTTATATTATATTAAATTAAATTATATAATATATATGTGTTTACATTAATATGTGTCTGTGTATAATTAGTCACTTATTAAAATGTTGGTGCAAATGTCACTAAAATAGTCACATTTTCTTAAAAACATTTCTAAATTAAAAATATTTAATTAAATTATGTTATATTTATATTTATAATTATATTTCAATATTTAAAATTTAATATTATATATATATATATATTAAATATTAACATACATATATTAAGAAATATATATATCTATTTAGTTTATAGTTTATGTATATATATGTTTATATTATATTATCTTTATGTATATTTATATTTTATGATATCTATATGTATATATTTTATATTTGTTTGAATTATATATGTTTTTTGGGACATTTTTTTACTTTATGTCTATATGTGTGTGTGTGTGTGTTTACATTTAATTTTTATATTATATATATGATTATATTTTATGTTTATTTATATAATTATATTTTATTATATATAAATATATTTTTATATTATACATATATATATATCTTTCTGTGTGTGTGTTTATGTTATACACATATATTCATATATATACATATGAATATATTTTATATGTTTATATTAATATATATATATATATATAATTGTGTGTGTGTGTTTATATATATTTTTATATATGTTTAAGGATATATATGTGTGTGTGTGTAAATATATATATGTCTATCTAAATATATATATAATTATAGTTATATATATATACATACATATATAATTATACACATTTAAAAACACTAGTAAAATTGTAACTAAAATAGCCACATTTTCATTACCACATGACTAAAAATAAAATATATATGTTTATATATATATAAATATATGTGTGTATAAATATGTGTGTGTGTTTGTTTGTGTGTGTGTGTGTGTATAAATATATTTTTATATACCTATGTTAGTTTATATATATATATATATATTATGTCTCTAATTAAGTAATGTTTTTCTGGAAATATTGGTAATTTAGTGATGTTTCTAAAAATGTCTCTAAATTATTGTTTTTTTGTAGTGGTATATTATTTACCATCTCTAGGTAATTATTGATAGCTCTAAGATGAGAAATGTTAAGGTGTGGTGACATTAATGTCCTGAGTTTTTGGAGTGGGTTGAATTCCTCAACTCATTTGAATTTTGGAGTTTGGTGGTCAGACCAACTGTTTTATTTACATCAAAACCCAATTCCATGAGTTTTATTGAATAAATCCATATTTTTAGATAGGTTTTTAATATTTTAAAGTTACACAAAGTTTTGAGTGGTTTTTTGGTGTGTTGGAGGCCAAAAACTATGATGTTCAAGGTGTACAGGAAGAAGTGCATGGTTTAGTCAAACTGTGTAGCCCTCCATTATTGGGAATGGATAGAAAAAACATGTAAAAGGGGTCTTCTGGATTTGTGGGGTGTTATTAAATTTTATAAAAATTTTCAAATAGGGTTGGTGCACAATTTTGGATATTGGGTGGGGAAACCGTGCCCGGTGTGCTGCCTAGGCAGTTGATATCACATGGTTTGCACATGGTTTTCCAATCCACACTACAACCACACAACCACTTTAAAAATAAAAAAAATACTCTTTTTACCTTATCCTATTAAAGAGGGTTTCCCCACTTTCTTCCTCCATCACATTGATTTTCTCCCTAGTATCCTAGGAGGTCTCCTTCTACATTCTCTAGGTTTTGAGCCACATCGTCCATTCATGTTTTTTTATCATTGTTAGTCTCAGTAGAACCACATCAGTAAGGCATCCAATAAACTAACCAACTTATCATTTTCTTTCACTAAATAGTGTACTAAATCCATGCAAGATGTTTTACCATATTTTTAGGGAATTCATCTAAAATTTCAATTTCTACCAAATCAGTATTTGTTAGAGGATGATATCACATGAGTGAGAATATACCAATAATAGGTTGGTAATTACAAGAATTATCATTGATTTTTCTTAGGTTCCAGGGGGTTCATTCTTGAGCGCACTATTTTTTATCCAAGAGGGACACTATAAATTTAATTTTTGTATTTTAAATTAATTAATTGGTCATATGGGATTCCATGGGCATGCCCTTTCTTCAGGTAGACGGACCGAGCTATGCCAGAGTCTTGTTTCATTGGAGATGTATAGGAGATGTCATTGAATTAAAATGAATTATATTGTATATATTATTATTCATGGATCCATAGTGACTTGATGGTCCTGGCCTGAGGATTGTGGTGGTGATGACCACCTGTACTAAGGCAATGTGATTTGTTAGACTGGGCGAGGCCCAATGCATATGATGTGATGTTGATCACCACGTTAGGTTACATGGTCTTAGTGATGAGGAAATGAGGTAATCATGGTTGAGTGCATGTAATTGGACCTTCGGATGGCGTTGAAAACCATGTTTAGTGAAACAGTCATAGGGGAATGAGGTGTTGGAATGATGTGGAATAGGTACATTGTTTTTAATTTCCTCTCCTTGTGATTGGACGACATTCTGTTGGAGTTATGTGCTCAAAAATAGCACTCATATGATATGAATGTGTTGACCAATAAAGTGGGCAAAGGAATATGTTAGTTTCATCTAAGGATGGTATTGACCATCATTGAGGTTGGTGGTTCTTTATTTAGAATCCCATAATGATTGTGTGGATCCATTGTTTAACGGTGAAGAGACCATCAGTTGGGGGCTATGAATCACACAATTATTTGAGTTCATTGGGCCATATTATTTGGGAGGAAGGATATCAAAATTAATTTGGATGTCAGATATTGATGCAATGATGGTTATTATTTTTAAGATAGACATTATTGTGCATCATCCTTCAGTCTTCAAGGTGGTGAGGATATTCTGGCAATAGGTCTGATGTAAAATGTAGTTGCTTGGGCATGCATTTTGGGTGCTGGATATTTCATCATGAAATTGGAGGAAGCAGCGGGTGTGAGGTCATAGTGATTCTCTTTCAGGAGGTACATGAGGAATCTCCAGCTTTTCACTCATCAGAGGATTCATTGGGTGATGTCCTGAGGATTATTTCCACTATAATTATATATATATACATTACATTTTATTCGATATATATAAATAGGGGAACATGGTATATCAGTGATGGATGAAGCAGGTGATTTATTCCTTATAGATACTAAGCACAAGGGAATAATTTTACTTATATTATGTTCTTTTTACATTTATTTAAATTTATATACAGCTTCATTTATCATAGATATAAGACTAACACAGGTTGGTGGTGTTCAAATGAGATTTATTCTCACAACCAACATGGGATCTATAGGACCTGTATAGAATTTATTCTTCTATGATCATATAAGTTCTCAGGCTCATGAATTGGACCTTAGTGATCATGTAACACCTTTCCCATGGGTATAATGGAAAGGGACTGTGGTGGTTCTTTCAAGATATGGACTATATTTTTTGAGATTACATTTTCTTCATAATGCTTGTTATATGTATATATTGAAATGTTTGGCCATAGGACACCCTTCTACTTATCGACTATTTTATATAATCTAATGTGATATTCATTATTAGCTACAAAAGTCGTTTTATCCCATATATTGTATGTTTGGATCATTTTTTCCACTGCTATATGTTTATGCATTCTCTACTGCACGTTATTGATTCTTGTATGATGAGTTACTAATCGTGTTGATTATTTTTCATCATTCCATGACTGTATATATATATATAAAGTTATTGTTATTATCACCATATAAGGGTATAGTCTACCCAATATCACCTCTTTACACCCTCACTACTAGTTGGTGGCCTTTTTCATATGGAGAGGCATACCTAAGGACCAATGGTACATCGACCCTAAGAACTGCTCGAGTAGAAAGATGGGTCATGGAGCTACATCAAAATCTAACATAATTCCCTCCCCATATCATAGAAAAATTATTTTTATTATCAATCTCTCCTAATAACACTTTAGGTATATAAATAAAGAGGCTCTCTAAAGAAGTGGTAAAATTTGTAAACATTAATTTTTGGTTTATATCTTCTTCCAACCCCTCCAAATATTATTAAACTATACTAATATAATAATACCCACCTATCCCATATAAATATATTTTATTATGTTAATTTAATGAACTAGTTCTATCTCCTCTTCTATCTAATGGTAAACGAAACTATCAATCATGTGTATGGTGAGATACCACTGGGTGAACCGATGGTATAAATTTTAAATAACCCCCTATCATGGGTTGATATAATGATGGATTTGATGTTTATATACGAAATTTTTTATATTATTATTCTTATGTAATAATAATGTCACATATACCTTCTTAATTTCAATTCAATGGGAATACGATAACAACGCTCTTGTGTACAATAAACTCCACCTCAGGATGTGATGTGATTCATCTTCCACATATTCTCTTCATGGAAGGTAATGATAATAAATTTAATGAATATATGATATATATTTAAGAAATAATATTGAATCAATAAATGTTATATATTATTTACCTTCATTTTCTTCCATCCATCAAAAAATGGAAACAACGTTAATGCATACATGTGACCTACCGTATCTACAAATGGTGTATTTCATTTTAAATCTCTAACTTTTATGGATTAATATAAATATATATATAATGAATATATATTTTATGTATACCATGTTTAAAATTATTGATATGATTCATCCATTATTGAAGTAATATGATCCGAAAAAATATAAACATTCGTGGAAAACGAAGCATTATTAACCAAAACATTATTTTGATAAGGAATTGTTAAAAAATGAGTAACAAAAGGAAATAAGTAAAAAATATATTTTATGATATATATAAATATGGTTCTTTAATATATGTATAATAAAATTATATTTATTATACATGAGTTTTGAACTTGTATGAATAATGTTGAGACTTAACATAAGGGATTTTTGTCTCAATTTTCCTTCATCAGAACAGAAGTTCTGTAATGAATCTATCTTATTTTATGAGGTATATATACTGCCCATGTGAAATTTTATATAATTAATCAAGTTAGTTTTATGAAATTTAATTTTTTTTTTTATTTTATTTTTTATTTTGTATTTCTATTAAAAAAACAAAAAAGTGGTAACTGATTTATGTTAAAATCTTGTTGTTTATTGGTATTGATTATGATTAAGTTTCATATTATGATATATTAAGATATATATATCATGAAACTCATTGAAATTCCTATACTCTATTTATTTCTCAATAATAAAAAATCTCAAATCATTTTTTTCTATTAAAGGCTTAAAGAGACAAAAATTTTATTTTTAATAAATTTATTCATTATTTCTCTCTTCATTCGAATATGAATTTTCTATTATATCCTTGTTTTCTAATTTTTTTTTACAAAAATAGCATTCTAAATAATATTTATCAAATACATTTTTATCCATATGTTGAATTTAAAAAAATTAATATTTCTATCATTTTAAAAAAAGAAATGTTTTGATTTTAATAAAAATGTTAAAGGGATATTTTTTATAATGTGTATTACATGAACATAATTTCCCCTTATAATGAACATTATTTTATTTGATGTTTCATTTATATTTTTTCATGTTCATTTTCAAATAAATGATTTTCCAAATATTTTATGATTATCTAATTTAAAAAATGTGATTTTCAAAGGAAGGCTGTTTTCCTTAAGGAATTATTCAAGTTCTTTTTCTATCAAAATAATTTTCCATCTAAGATGGAATCCATTGATGTTACATAACCATTAATAGTGATATAATCAAATGATACCATATTTATTATTTCATTTATTGGTTTTTTCTAATAACAATATGTTTATGAAATCCATTTCTTTTCCATGGGTTAGGCTATGATGAAATGTTTTATGAAAACATTATTTTTCATCGGTTCTGATATGTTAATGGATTTATGAATCCCTTTTCAATTAATGGGTTCTAATATGATGATTTTTTATGATCTTGTGGAACACATATCTGTTAAATTTATTATTTTATGGGTGGGACTTATATCTCTCTCCAATACATTGGGTAAAGAATGATATCTCACTAGATACAATGGATTTTAATGGGGATTAATCCTAGTTTAGTATGATACCTTTTCCACTATTATATTCTAGGGAGAAAACCCTCAATACTAATATGGTTTGGGGTGAGAATGCATTACACAATGATAGCCTTGGTTATAATCCTTAACTACTAAGGAAATGAATTTCTATGCTTATGTCTATGCCAAAAACCTATGTCTAATGCCAATGTTATGTCGTCATGGATATTTTCATTTGATTCTATTATCATTAATGTCTTTTGAACATCTAATATTTATTACATGACTCAATATTATGATCTTCTTTATGAATTATGTGGTTTTTAAAATGTTATGATTAGGTTCTCATACACTTATACTCTTTTTATTCTTATTTTATCATGGATATTTTCATTTTTTATCATTTATGGGAATTTGAGCTCACCATTTCTTATGTTCCCTTCCCTAGTTTATGAAGAATGATATTATATTTGATATGTCTAATAAGGTTTCTAATTATAAGGAACTAAGTGGGAGATGATGTCAAACTCTTATGAACTAGTTTATATTTTTCTGTTTCGAAGGGCACAAGACCTAAATGGTTCTAGAATGGATTTTTATGTTATATAATGAATATTCATCTATTTATATGAAATATATATGTATGAAAATCATGGGTAATTATATTATTGACACCCACTAAAAATCTCATCATCCACCACATGTATCACAGAAAACTTCTGTTGAAGGGGGATCAAGGTGATGGGACAGTTAGCAATTTGTGTCCTCTATATCCTAGATATTGGAGGAAACACACCTAGTATTTCTGGGTGTTGTTCAGGTTAACTAAAATGGTTTGGTTTCGTAGGAAGTCATAAAATAATACAATATATAGGATTATCACATAAGAAAACACCTATGTTTTCATATACGCAACACCATCAAAACCACCATTAGTTCACTACTAATATCACATATCCAAGAACTACCTTTAATGAAACACAACAAACAAAAATTATCATAGAATGGGACACAATCCATTTTCCATTTCCAATTATTTTATTTAATAAAAAAGCCACCAAGATTTATTCATTTTTATGTTAGCTTAAATTCACAAAAATACATTCCTTATCCATAACCATCAATATATATGTCAATTTTATTCTATTACTACTAAACCCTTATTGAGTAGCTACCACATCAAACCACCACATCATAATCAAGGCCAGTAAGCCACATTAAATTTGTTAATAATAAAATAATAATATCAGCTTAGTCTTTTCAATTCCTATATTTATGAATTTTACCATTTAAGGTGTATTATCAAATCAATGCATCAATAGAATTTATAATCCAATAAAAAATATATAATATTAAAAAAACCTCAACAAATTCAAAAAAATTCAATAATCACATGTGAATCACCCCATTCCACTTCAATATCATTAGTCTAATTTATTATCTTTATTATTCCAATCCACACCATCTACAAAATGGAAAAAAACATAAATTTCATAGATTCAAATAAAAATAGAGAGAACATTAATACTATACACCAAACAAAACTATAAAAAATGTTGTGTAATTATGGAAAAATAGGTAGTCATCCACCAAAAACACAACATATGGAATCACCTAAATCTACCAAGAACACAGAATACCAATAAATTTACATCCATAACTATAACCAAACAATCAATTTACTCATCCATATCTTCGGTAGAATGGGTAACGTGGATGGATACAATATGGGGAGAAAAGTCATATACAATTATCAATGCATGATATTTGAATGATGAAGGTAAAATTACATATGAAAGATATTTATGGCCTCCCAAAATTATATAGGATCCACCCAAGAATAGAGAAAAAATACTCTATGTATTTATGTATCTAAGGGGTTCATGAATTTATATTCAATATAAAAAAGAGAATACAATGATGCAATGCCCTTGACTACAACACAAGGGTGATGCATTAAGATAAGGCTATAATGTGATGTAAAGTAAAATAATACAAATTCCTTCCCAAAATTAAATTTGAACTATAACTCCAACATCAATTTATTAACTCCCTCTGAACATCCCACAAACACCATCGTCATCTAAATTCCCACAAAATAACATGTAAACATATCTTCACCATTACATATATTATGTGGATGATATGGATGAAAGAGCATTCATTCAACAGAAAAGTGACATTGTAGTCCAAAACATATATCACATAACCATAAATAATATAGTATTCTAGTATTATAATTATACTTGAATAAAATTATTGATAATTCATTATTGAGATGTAAGAATTAATTTCATGTCTTTCCAATTGGTGGTGTATCTTGTATTAATGAAACCATATTTTCCCATTTTAATATTTAATGAGGTTTAAAACTCACATCATATACATTAAACTATGAGGAAAACTCATATTTGTGTAAATTAATAGAAAAAATTATGATTTAATTTAGACATATAAAAATTAATTTCACTTCATTCTGAAATGAATTATTGAAAATATTAATTACTAGTTTTTCTTTCTATTTGAAAGTAGCATTTTAGTTTTAAATGTAAATTAAATACTCATAACCATGAAATCATGAATGGATTGTTTTGATACATTATAATAAATATTTCAGAATTTTTTATATATTGGAATTAAGAACACACTATTCTAATATGCAGTGTGATCGATATAACAAAAATATTATTTTCCATTTTAATAATTAAATAAATAAAAAATGTGTTTTGCATACACCAAACCTATAAATATTACTAGGATTTTCATGGAACTCTATAAAAATTATCAATGAATCAATTGGGACACATATTAATTAACCTAACATCATTCTAGTTTGAAGGATAGTGTGTGTTCTCAATTTAAAAGTGACATTTATGTTCAAAATTCTTATCACAAACTCAATGGTTCATTTTTTACATGTAGGATGTAACCTAAAAAAATTTAAAAATATAGTGTGGATAATATATCTGAATGTTCATGAATTCCATTTAAAAGAGACATTTTAGATTAAAACACATGTCACATACACATACAAAAACAAAGAAACATTATTTGTCATGATACTTTAGGAAAAAGATAGATTATTCATTTTTTAGATGTAAGAATCAATCACACATAATTCCTATAGGTGGTATGACATGAATGAATAAAAATTTATGTTTTCATTAAAAGTATTAAAGAGGTTAAAAATGTTGGTTACATTATAAGAAAAATAGAAATCCTTCAGTAATTTTCAATAAAATCTATGAAAAATATTTGTTATTAATTTATGACATATAGGAATTAAACTCACATTATTTTAACAAGTGTTGTATCTGGTATGTCTTAAAGTGCATATTTAAAATTTTAATTTACATTTTAGTTAAAAATATTTTTCACATAATGAAAGAAAATTAAATGAACTCATATTGTCATGAATCTCTTCAAAATGACCGATGAAGCATTTATGACATGTAATAATTTAAAAAAATTCACCTCAATAATTTTTTTTGTGTGATTAAAAGTATGAAATTTTGATTAAAATTTGACCTTTTAATTTAAAACATGCATCACATACTGAAATGCAATAAAATGTACTCAAAATTTTATGAAAATTTAGGAAAATAATTTACAAATCATTTATGTTTTATTGAATTTAACCACACAGTATTTTGAAAAAAAGTTTCACTAGTATATACAAATGTTTTTTTTCTTATTTTATGTGTTATAAAAGTGAAAAAAAATCCTTACATAATCAAAAACTAATCTAGTAAACTTGTATTATTAGAAAAATATATTAATATTATCTATCATTAATTTGGTATTTTTGGAAATTATCTTCAAATAATTTTGATAGTTTATGGGGCTGATATAACATAACATGAATGTTTTCAATTTAAAGGTGACATTTTATTTAAAAAAACTCCACAAATTCATATTACATAAAATATGATTAGATTATGCCAAAACCCTTTTAGTATGATCAACAAATCATATGTGACATTTTGAAATTAATAAAACATCAATCCAACATTGTATTTCAAACATGTGACATGACCTTATTGATTTCTATATGTTGTGGGCATTATTTACAAAGGCAAGGGTCACTGACATATAGCTATGAAATAATAGTTCATGTGTTTTATTGAATTTATGGGATGTTGGGGTCATCATCATTCTTTTTATAGAAATTTATTTCCTACTTTTAGACTATCTTAAAGATTTATGAAATATTCATGAATACATCGCAATAGAATTTTTAACACAACCAGTTATCCACATGAAAAGGATTATTTATAAAAATTCATAGATGGGAATATTTTATCATATAACAAAGTTTCTCCAAGTCTCCCTTTTTGGGTGACCTGATTACAATATGGTTAAAATTTTTATAGCTAGGAACCCCCATGTTTATCATCACATGAGAATATGAAATTTGTTATGATTTCAAGATGATATCTATGATAGGTGATTTATATTTATCCATATAAATAGAATCAAAACACATATAGTTTTGTGTCCTATAATATAAATTTTTTACCTTTTTAGGTCATTTGAAAATACCGTCATGGTTCATTTTAAGGTCATTGATAAAACACTATTTTGTGGAATATTTTATTGGTAATAAATGATATAATTTCCTCACATTGTGTTAAATATGTTTAATTAGAAAGTATTTGGAATTAGATCATTCATTTGAATATTTGATGAAAATTCCAGTTTTACCCTTTATAGTTCACTGTAGTATTTAGAAGCTAAATATTTTTATATTTATTATTTGAATTTGAAATTTTGTAAAAGTGTTCCTAACATAATTATCTACAACTTGGATTCAGGACACTAAAGCTAAAGAGTGCATTTGGATGGAGTAAATGAGACATTAAGCCAATGGTGGGCTGGACTCGGCAGAATGGACATGGGTTCTGTATTTGGGCCATATATTCTACATAAGTGCTTGGATTGAGTCCATATTTTGAGGGAAGCTCAGGGACATGATCTGGCACAAATCATCCTTCTGGAAGGCCGGTCAATTCACGCGTTTTGAGGTCAAATTGGCGGTGAAAGTTGGAATAAAATATTTAGCCGAGATTTTCATTTCACACTTAAAAAGATATGTATCCCTAGCCCTCACAAACTCTATTTAAAGGGGGTTTTAACTCTTTGAGAGGGCTGGTAGAAGCTTTGGGAAGGTGTGGCCGAAAGGGTGTCTCTTGGGAGCCCCTCACAACTCTTGGAAGAAGTAAGCCTTTGTGCAAACCTCTCTTCCAAAAAGGCTCTCCTCTCTCACCTCTTCTTTGTATTTCTTTTCATTCATGTTTGTTTCTTGAATTTTTCTTCAAATAATATTATGTGTTCATCCCTATTCTTCTTATCATAATATTATTAATTGGGTTGGAATAAAGAGTGGAGACAAGATTGGGTTCTACCCTTTCAATCCGTTGCTTATGCAAAACGTCTCCACGATGACTACACCACCCATGGAAGAGTAGTTCTTTTTAGTAATCGATCGACCTCTATCCTTATTCATTCATTTATTTTGAATCAATGAGATACTGTAATTAACATATTATGATCTATTAATTGAGCTTTTAATTTAAATGAAACTAATCAAGAAATTGAATAGTTAACACAAAACACGCGAGGTCGGTAATTGTGTGAACTGTGGGAGCGCAACCTTAACCGGTAATTCAAAACCACATGGGATTAATTTGTAGAGTTCAAATATAATCCCTAAACTCAATTAATCCTCATTTACAGAGTGGTTATGTGCATTAATTTACCAATGACCATAAGCTAATTTTAGAACATCAATCAAAGCAGGGTGTTGTGATTGCATGTTCTGAAGTTAGCCTAAGGTTAAATTTCACTTCAATCTTCGTGGTAAAGTTAATTCTTGTAGGGTTCGGGATTTAACAAATTAAGGGATCGTAATTAAGTGAATGTTAATTTAAATGATAATGATTAATAAATGATTGAATAGGTAGAGTTAGATTGATTACGTCTTTTAAATATTGTCTAAACAAATATCTTCTTGTTGTGTCATTCTAATCGAAACTTCATTTCAAAATTAAAAACAAAAAAAAAAGCAATCTTCTTCCAGCAAACTTCTTCTAGGTTCATAAACTATATAAAAAAAACCACCCCCATCCTTTCAAGTAGTTATTTTATTCTCTTTTATTTTATTTTTAGAATACCTCTAATAAGTAGTTAAATTCACTTCCTCCTTTGAGAGACGACCTTGGTCAGCCACTCTGCTGCACCTAAGTACCCCAAATTACACTAATCATTTGAGGGCGCCCACGACAGCGCTCTTTCAAATTGGCGCCGTTTCCGGGGAGGTAAGTAATTATTTCAACCAATTAGAGGTATTTATTTTATTTTACATTTTATTCTCTTCCCCTCTTCTTTCCTCCTTCTTTACCCAATCTGATTTTTCTTCTTCTTCTTTTATTTTCTTCTACTTCTCTTTGGACCATCAAATAAAACTTCTCATTTTTATTTTACTATGGTACACCTTCTTTCTTTTCATTTTTATTTGATCTATGACATGAACTAATCCCGAAGATCTCTTAGATCCTGACCCTGAGATTGAACGTAGCCTTAGGGCACGAATCAGACATTCTCAATCTACAGGAAGTTTCAATATTCAACCAGTTGGTGAATTCCTCTCTTCTGGAAACATTGAAATTGGAAGCAATTCAAATTCAAACATAAAAGAGGAACCAATGGCTGGAAATAATGGAAATGAACCTAATAGACCCATTCGAGAATTGGCTGCACCTGATATTAACTATCAATCAAATTGTATTGCATACCCAAATCTCGAATCGGACTTCGAATTGAAATCTGGATTAATTCACTTACTTCCAAAGTTTCATGGCCTCTCCGGTGAGGATCCCAATAAACATTTGAAAGAATTTAATGTTTTTTTCTCAACCCTAAAACCTAGAAATGTCTCTAAAGATCAAATCAAACTAAGAGCATTCCCATTCTCACTTGATGGAGCTGCGAAAGATTGGATGTATTATTTACAACCCGATGATGTAACTTGCTGGAACGATTTGAAACGTCTTTTCTTGAAAAGATTTTTTCCAGCATCAAGGACCACATCCATTCGAAATGAGATATCAGGGATCAAGCAAGCACAAGGGGAGTCAATGTATGAGTACTGGGAGCGATTCAAGAAGTTGTGTGCAAGCTGCCCACATCACCAAATCAGTGAACAAATCCTCATCCAATACTTCTATGAAGGACTCACACCCATGGAGAGGAGCATGGTGGATGCTACAGTTGGAGGAGCATTGGTGGACAAGACACCAGTAGCTGCACGTGCGTTGATCGACAAGATGGCCCAAAACTCCCAACAATTTGGTGATAGAGGTACACCACATGTCAGGGGAGTACATCAGGTAAGTCCTTCTTCTCTTGAAAGTCATTTGATTGATACTAAGTTGGAAGAATTGACAACTATGGTGAGGTATATTGCATTGGAACAAAAGACATCTCTACCCCCTCCTTCAAGGGCTTGTGGTATTCGCGCTGAGGCAAGCCACCCAACTGACTGTTGCCCACTACTCCAAGAAACCGAAGATTGTGCAGCAGTGTTCCCTGGGAGACCATTTCAGCAGCAGCAACAACAACCATATCCCCAAAAGAAGTTTGATCCAACATACAACCAAGGATGGAAAGATCAACCGGACATGAGGTATGGCTCTGGACAACAACAAAGGCCCCCTTTTCAACCAAACTTCCAGCAGCCTCCTCCTTACCAACAGGGTTTCCAACAACCCCAAAGGAGATTCGAAGCTCAAACATCAACGAGTCAGCAACAAGGGAATATCCAACACAAGGTAGACTCTAACACTGATGATCTATTGAAACAAATTGTTCTTAATCAACAGAATGAGCTGAAGAGTCAAGGTTCGGAGCTGAGAGAGTTGAAGACTCAAATGAGTCAGATTTCCACCGCACTCCATGAACTTGTGAGTAAGAATTCTGGAAATCTACCTTCCCAACCCACTCCAAATCCAAAGGGGAATGTTAGTGCCATCACATTGAGAAGTGGGAAGCAAATGAACGATACATCTGCACCTACCATTCCACCGGGATTCACCTCAACTTTAGAGAAGCCGCATTCCATACCAACTGATGAACAATCCAAGGAGAAAGATAAAGGTAAGAAAAAGATTGATGATGTTCCTCCTAAACCCCTTCCTTTTCCAAAAAGGGATGTTCAAACTAAGAAGATGGCTTAAGAAGCAATGCAAAATGAGGTTTTGGACACATTCAAGCGTGTGGAGATCAACATTCCTCTACTTGAAGCCATTAAGCAAATTCCAAGGTATGCGAAATTCTTAAAAGATTTTTTGTACCAATCGAAGAGGGCTTAAGGGGAATGAGAGGATCAACCTTGGAAGGAATGTCTCAGCACTCATTACACCAACTCTAGCAATGCCAACAAAGTGCAAGGATCCAGGTACATTCACCATCCCATGTACCATAGGGGAGTTGCACTTCTCTGATGCTCTTTGTGATTTAGGAGCTTCCATAAATGTGATGCCTCACTCTGTATTCTCTTCCTTGCAGGTTGGTGAGTTGAATCCAACAAGAGTAGTGGTGCAATTGGCGAATAGAGCTACGGCATATCCAGTGGGAGTTATTGAGGATGTACTTGTTCGGGTAAGAGACATGTTCTTTCCAGCAGACTTCTATGTGCTTAACATGGAGGATGATCAGGTAAGTTCTCATGCCCCCATTATCTTAGGTAGACCCTTCCTCAAAACTGCAAAAACTGTCATAAATGTCAATGAGGGTACACTTTCCATGGAGTTTGGAGATGAAGTTGTGATATTTAATGTTATGGATTCCATGAAGTACCCCTCAGAGGACCATTCTACTTTTGTTATCTCCCATTTTGAACCACCAAGTAAAAACATCATGGAATTGGATTGTCCTATGCTTAGGGAGATTATGAGTATTGGTTCTAGTTTGATGTCTAAGAATACTTCTACACCCATTTTTAAGGAACAAGACTCTCTAAGATTTGATTTTGAAATGGAATCATATTCTGATTTTGATCATGTGAACTCTGATTATGACATGGCTATTGAGTATGCTGATGGATTTGGTGCTTTATTCTCTGATTGTGATGATTTTTATTCTAATACTGATGTTCATTGTGAAGATATGTCTGTTGCATCAATTTCTCCATCCATACATCACCCACCTACATTGGAACTCAAGCCATTACCCCCAAATCTCAAATATGCATACTTGCTCAGTGGTGATAGATTACCTGTCATAATTGCTAACAATATCTCTTTTGAACATGAAGAAAAACTTTTGAATATTTTGAGAGATAACATTTGGGCAATTGGTTGGACATTGGCAGACATATCAGGTTTTAGCCCCTCCATTTGCATGCATAGGATTCTCTTGGAGGATGGGGCTAAACCGGTGAGACAGCCACAAAGGAGACTTAATCCCACCCTCCTAGAAGTTGTTAAGAAAGAAGTTGAAAATTTACTTGAGGCGGGTATCATTTACCCTATTTCTGACTCACAATGGGTTAGCCCTGTTCAGGTTGTTCCAAAGAAAACTGGTTTCACTGTTATAAAAAATGAAAATGATGAGTTAGTTCCTGTGAGAGTACAAAACAGTTGGCGAGTGTGTATCGATTATAGGAAACTAAATCAATCCACTCGTAAGGACCATTTCCCACTTCCATTCATTGACCAGATGCTTGAGAGACTAGCTGGGAAGACACACTATTGTTTCTTGGATGGATTTTCTGGCTATTTTCAGGTTCCCATTGCAGCAGAGGACCAAGAGAAGACAACATTCACTTGCCCATTCGGTACCTTTGCTTACCGAAGGATGCCATTTGGACTTTGCAATGCCCCAGGTACCTTCTAGAGATGCATGGTGAGTATTTTCTCAGATTTCATTGAGACCTGCATGGTGGTATTTATGGATGATTTTACAGTTTATGGGTCCTCATTTGATGAATGTCTCTCTAGTTTGGGTGATGTGTTGCATCATTGTATTGATAAGAATCTGGTCTTAAATTTTGAAAAATGTCATTTCATGGTCGGAAAGGGAATTGTCTTAGGTCATATAGTCTCACAACATGGAATTGAAGTTGATAAATCTAAGGTAGACATTATTTCATCCCTCCCATATCCTACATGTGTGCGTGATGTTCGATCATTCCTTGGGCATGCTGGATTTTATCGACGCTTCATTAGAGATTTTAGTAAGATCGCTCTACCCTTATCTCGATTGCTTCAAAAAGATATTGACTTCAATTTTGATGATTCATGTAGGGTATCATTTGATGAGCTGAAGAAGTGTCTGACCACTCCACCAATCATACAACCCCCACGGTGGGACCTTCCATTTGAGCTTATGTGTGACGCCTCCAACTTCGCGGTTGGAGTTGTCTTATCTCAGAGGGTGGAGGGACGTTCACATGTGATCGCCTATACATCGAGGACGCTAGATTCAGCCCAATAAAACTACACTACCACAGAAAAGGAGTTTCTTGCTGTCATATTTGCTTTAGATAAATTCCGTTCATATTTATTGGGCTCTAAAGTAGTTGTTTTTTCTGACCATGCAGCTTTGAGGTACCTCTTAAAGAAGCCAGATGCAAAGCCACGACTTATCCGTTGGATTATCCTTCTTCAAGAGTTTGACCTTGAGATAAAGGACAAGAAGGGGTCAGAGAATTTGGTGGCAGACCACATGAGTAGGCTTACTCACACATTAGAGGGTGACACCTTGGACCAGGTACCACTTCGGGACACTTTCCCCGATGAGCATCTCTATACCATCTCAGGTAAGCATCATTGGTATGCTGATTTAGTTAATTACATTGTTGGCTCTGAAATCCCAGTAAATTTGAAGAAGCATCAAGTCCAAAAATTAAAAAGTGAGTCTAGGTTTTATGTGTGGGATGATCCTTACCTCTGGCGCATGTGTAGTGACCAAGTCATTAGGAGGTGTGTTCCCGATCATGAGTTTGAGTCTGTTTTGCATTTCTGTCATACACTTGCATGTGGTGGACACTTTGGACCCCAACGGACAGCTAGGAAGGTTTTGGACTCTGGATTATATTGGCCTAGTTTATTCCATGATGCCCATGTGTTTTGTAAGTCATGCTCTCATTGCCAACACACTGGGAACATTTCTAGGAGACATGAGATGCCCCAACAACCCATACTATTTTGTGAGATTTTTGATGTATGGGGCATCGACTTTATGGGTCCTTTTCCTAGTTCATTTGGATTTTTGTACATTTTGGTTGCTGTTGATTATGTGAGTAAATGGGTGGAGGCCAAGGCCACCAGGACTGACGATTCTCATGTTGTTGTGGACTTTGTCAAAGCACAAATTTTTTGCAGGTTTAGAGTACCAAAGGCCATCATCAGTGACCAAGGGACACACTTTTGCAATAGGAATTTTTCTTCCCTCCTTCGAAAGAATGGGGTGACACACAAAACATCAACACCATACCACCCCCAAACAAATGTCCAGGCTGAGGTTTCAAATCGTGAGTTGAAACAAATCTTGGAGAAAACCGTGCAGCCAAATAGGAAGGATTGGAACAAGCGCTTGGATGATGCATTGTGGGCTTATAGGACAGCATACAAGACCACCATTGGTATGTCCCCATTTCGGATTGTTTTTGGGAAAGCGTGTCATCTCCCCGTGGAAGTCGAGCATCGGGCATATTGGGCTATAAAGATATGTAACATGGATTTGGCCCAAGCTGTAATTCAAAGGAAGTTGCAAATTCAAGAGCTTGAGGAGATTCGACTGTCATCATATGAGAACTCAAGGCTCTACAAGGAAAGATCAAAAGCATCTCATGACAAAATGATCCAACAAAAGGGAGTTTCATGTTGGAGAGAAAGTCATTCTCTATAGTTCATGACTGAAGTTGATTCCTGGTAAGTTGCATTCCAGATGGTTAGGTCCTTATATTGTGTCTAATGTTTTTCCTTATGGTGTAGTGGAGATCACACAAGAGGACATCGGAAGGAGCTTTACAGTCAATGGGCAACGTTTGAAGAGATACATTGAGGGACATCCTACTGATGCAGTGGATTTTATCACACTGCATGACCCCATCATCACTTGAGCACATCAGGCTGTTCCTAACCCTTTCACTTTTATATTATTTGTCCTATTTAAAAATTCGGCATTTCATGTGCATATATCATCTCATAGGTTCACATTGAGGACAATGCAATATTTTAAGTGTGGGGGAGGGAACCTTTTAGTATAGTAATTTCAATTGTTTTCCTGTTAAAAAAAACCAAAAAAAATTTTTTGTGTGTTTTTTAAAATTTGTGTGTTCATTTTACAATTTTCTTTGTGTTTTTGAAACTTTTGGGCTGAAATGATTCTCATAACCATTTTTAAATCCATATCAATAAGTGAAACAATTTACCCCTTGAAACTAAGCTTAAATGAATGCTGAAATTACTTTGTTTCAAGTTCAAACATTTAGTAATTTCATGAAAAGTACGCTGAATTTTGAATCCCATGCCAATCTCATTGTCTTTATATTTGAAATCACTTTCCTGTGAGGCTTCTAAACCATTATTTTCATATTCTTTACATTCACCTCACTTCTTGAGAGAACCAAACCATGCTTGATTTAACCAGAATTTGATCTATTCCTGTCAAAACTTGAGGGTTTGAGGTATATATGTTTAAATGATTGAGGCATTTGTTTGGTATTAAAGCCCCTATTTCAAAGAATCCTTTTTTTATAATGGCCTACCTTGAATATTTAATCCTTGTAGCCCTTAGAATCCATGCACAGCCTGTTAGGTTAGGCCACATTACAAGCCAATTTTCCCTATCCAACCAACTCTTGAAGTGAAATTGCATAATCTAGTTGAGCTTAAGTGTGGGGGAAGCTGTCTTGTGTTGTGCCACCACATTATGTGATACTTTGGGGGGAAAATTAAATTCTAAAGAGATGTGTTTTCTGCTAAAGAAAGTCATTATATTGAAAGCTGTGCCTTTTCTGGAGCTTTCATGACAAGTGAAGCTGTGCCTTTTCTAGAGCTTCTAATTGAGGTGGAAAGCTGTGCCCATCTGGAGCTTTCAAGAAAATCATGTTTGAGAAGATTGACATTTTTATGCTGAAATGATGAATGGTGTAAACCTTTCATGACTTTTCATGATGATGGAGCTGAATTGATACTATGGGGAATGAAGAGAAGACCATATTTAAGTGAATATTAGATTAATGCAATTTTTCTTCAAAAGAGTCAAGCCCTCCTTATTCAGTCTCATAGTTTTTCACATCTTAATCCTACCAACCGAAAGCCACAGAAAAACCCTGAAAAGTCCTCATGATAAACATATGTCCTTGACTCACATCGGGTAGCGATGTAGGAATCTATCAAGCCTATGGTGACCCTTGTATGAGTTTGGATGAGAAAGACATTGCAAAAAAAATTGATATTTGAGTGATGAGAGAAAATTCAAGCGAGGTAAGTGTTTTGTGCATGGGCGGATAAATGAAGTGGAAATATATTGAATGATATAAATGGAGAACTTTAAATAAGGTTTTTATGAGGCATGGTATCTTTTTATTCTTGGTGTGAAATTGATTGATCTTAAAGATATGTGTTTTAAAATTGGTTTTGATTTTATATTGATGTTTACTTGAAATGAGATTTTGCTCAGGAGTGCAAAAGGGTAAGTGTGGGGGAGTTGATAAAACACTCTTTTGTGGAATATTTTATTGGTAATAAATGATATAATTTCCTCACATTGTGTTAAATATGTTTAATTAGAAAGTATTTGGAATTAGATCATTCATTTGAATATTTGATGAAAATTCCAGTTTTACCCTTTATAGTTCACTGTAGTATTTAGAAACTAAATATTTGTATATTTATTATTTGAATTTGAAATTTTGTAACAGTGTTCCTAACATAATTATCTACAACTTTTATTCAGGACACTAAAGCTAAAGAGTGCATTTGGATGGAGTAAATGAGACATTAATCCAATGGTGGGATGGACTCGACAGAATGGACATGGGTTCTGTATTTGGGCCATATATTCTACATACGGGCTTGGATTGAGCCCAAATTTGAGGGACGCTCTGGGACATGATGTGGCACAAATCATCCTTCTTGAAGTCTGGTCAATTCACGCGTTTTGGAGGTCAAATTGGCGGTTCAAGTTGGAATAAAATATTTAGCCGAGATTTTCATTTCACACTTAAAAAGTTATGTATCCCTAGCCCTCACAAACTCTATTTAAAGGGGGTTTTAACTCTTTGAGAGGGCTGTTCGAGGCTTTGGGAAGGTGTGGCCGAAAGGGTGTCTCTTGGGAGCCCCTCACAACTCTTGGAAGAAGTAAGCCTTTGTGCAAACCTCTCTTCCAAAAAGGCTCTCCTCTCTCACCTCTTCTTTGTATTTCTTTTCTTTAATGTTTGTTTCTTGAATTTTTCTTCAAATAATATTCTGTGATCATCCCTCTTCTTCTCATCATAATATTCTTAATTGGTTTTGAATCAAGAGTGGAGACAAGATTGGGTTCTACCATTTCAATCCGTTGCTTATGCAAGATGTCTCCACGATGACTACACCGCCCATGGAAGAGTAGTTCTTTTTAGTAATCGATCGACCTCTATCCTTCTTCATTCATTTATTTTGAATCAATGAGATACTGTAATTCACATATTATGATCTATTAATTGAGTTTTTAATTTAAATGAAACTAAGCAAGCAATTGAATAGTTAACACAAAACACGCGAGGTCGGGAATTGTGTGAACTGTGAGAGCGCAACCTTAACCGGTAATTCAAAACCACATGGGATTAATTTGTAGAGTTCAAATATAATCCCTAAACTCAATTAATCCTCATTTCCAGAGTGGTTATGTTCCTTAATTTACCACTGAACATAAGCTAATTTTAGAACATCAATCAAAGCAGGGTGTTGCGATTGCATGTTCCGAAGATAGCCTAAGGTTAAAATTCACTTCAATCTTCGTGGTAAAGTTAATTCTCGTAGGGTTCGGGATTTAACAAATTAAGGGATCATAATTAAGTGAATGTTAATTTAAATGATAATGATTAATAAATGATTGAAGTGGTAGAGTTAGATCAATTATGTCTTTTAAATATTGTCTAAACAAAAATCTTCTTGTTGTGTCATTCTAATCAAAACTTCATTTCAAAATTAAAAACAAATGCAATCTTCTTCCAGCAAACTTCTTCTAGGTTCATAAACTATATAAAAAAACCACCCCATCCTTTCAAGTAGTTATTTTATTCTCATTTATTTTATTTTTATAATACCTTTAATAAGTAGTTAAATTCACTTCCTCCTTTGAGAGACGACCTTGGTCAGCCACTCTGCTGCACCTAAGTACCCCAAATTACACTAATCATTTGAGGGCGCCCACGACAGCGCTCTTTCAGTCATGTAGCTATGGCCATGTAATTCTTCTTTTATGGTCATGCCTCCAATAATACTTCAAAGTATTTTAACATCATTTTAAATATATGAATATTATTAAATTTAAATTTATGTGTTTATGATTATAATTGGAATTGTTTTTAGAATGTTCTATTGTGGGACTAACACTTGATTATCCCGTTCTAATTTATCTTATCTATTAGTATAAAAATAGGAGAATTTATGGATGAAATCAAAATGAATATTCCCCAATTAGGAAGGTTATAGTCACATATGAGATAATTCCAATGGAGAATTTATTTATGTATTACACATAGTAAGATTCATAAAGTTGTGTCAACTTCCCACAATTTCATGGTTATATAAGGAAGGTTGATTACAATATAATGAAATACTGCCTCGAGATGAAAAGGATAGGGCCTCACACTAGATTATATTCCTTTTGTAGGTTCATGGTTTATTGAGAGGTTAATGTATTATATCATCAAAGAGCATGTTATTGGTGATTAAACTTAATATGAGTTCTAGTTTCCTATAACTAGATTCCTTCACAATGTGTATACCAATGGAATGAATATTTCATTACCTAAAACCATTGAAAAGGGAAAGAAAAGTACTTTAGGAGCTTAAATTTCACAGAAGATTGAAATATTATAGTGTGAATTATGGTTCTAAAAATTGAGGGTTTAAAGTTTATAGTCATGAACTTCTTTTCATTATTTGGACTCAGTTTGGGGGGGCCTATAAGATTACTTTTTGAAGAACTTTTTCAAAAGGCCCTGTTATTCTTGATTGCTATATGAAAAAACACTACTATATTTTTATGATGGTGAATGATTTTTGTGAAGGTAATTTGTGATGTTATTTCTCTTAATCTCAGGACTGAAGCCTATGATTTTACATCAATTTTTTTAATACTGAATACAAAGGGATCATTATGAAAATTATTTTATTTTTTCCCTAGAGGTATATATCTAAGTTAAAATCCATTTAAATATCTCTCAGATTTATTTTGAGTACTTCACATTGAATTTCATGATGGATATTTATAGGTAAAATTTTATAATCAACTTATTGGACTATGTAATCACATAGAAATATTAAAATCATGAATAGTCCATGTCAGTAAAAAGTCAATAAATCATTTAAATCACATTATTAGTCCAAAACCATGAAATTTATAATAGGCTACAAAGAACCACAACCTCATACTCACAGAAAAAATTCCTCAAAAAAACTTATATAGTTATGAAGGGATACACGACCATGAAGATTTGAAATGACTTTAGAGAAATTACTTCCACATACTCTCAAATGAGATTCATCCGTGTATAATTTTTATACCCACAAATGATTACCATGTGTACAATTAAAGGATGTAATAAACAAATGGATTTAATAATGGAAATATTACCTTTTTTAATTTTTACATCAATATTAATGGTAGATCTACTATTATATATACATCATCAAATTCTCCAATAAAAATAGGATATGATTTCCTTGAATATTGTTCAATTTTGTGGAATAAATATATCCCACATATATTCCATGTGGTAATTGTGTAATCCTAAATTCATATAAGGTTTGATTTTTATTATAAATATGTTTGGGGGGACCTCATTCAACAATTTTGAATCCTTTTATGATAATATATAAATCTATTCTTTTGTTATTTTTTAATTAATTTTATATATTAATGGAATTTCCCTATAAATGAACCATCATTAATGGATGAATATTCCTCACTAAATTATAATTTTTCTATAAAATAATATATTTTTTCAAAAAATTTATCTTTTAGAAAATCACAAGAGTTGTCTGTACAAGATTTATGTGAACATCAACAGTTTGTGGAGAATGTATATGTTTTTTATATATTCAATATAGAACAACACTCAAATAAATTCTATGTGAGATTTTTCATTATTTTTTTCTCCACAATTTTTATCCCTATTTCCATAATAATTAATAATTATCTATCATTTGAGTGAAATGAATCTATTATAGCATGAAAAAAATACTACCATGTGGTGAACAGAGATAACTGAAATTGTCAAGTCAAACCAACACCATTGTGTTTTCTTAAGACATCAAATACTCTTTATGCTTATGAGAGGGTGTCTTTGAGAATATTTAGAGTTACAGAGGATGTAATGGTATGGATTCAATCTATAAGTTGGTGGATTTATTTCCACAACCTGAATAAGGAATTATCCAATAATCTTCATCAACCACCATCACGGATTGTGATACAAAAAAAAACTCTGAATTATAACTCTTTATCAAGGTTATTGACCACCTAGAAAATCTGCCGATGGGTATACCTGTATCAATGGATTTATGGAAATTAATTCTAAATAATTAACTCTATAGCTATATTTCCATCCTGATGAAATCTACTACTGATCAAATATTTGGCTGGGACACAAGTTGAGACATTTTCAAAGTGATTCCTTCAGCATGGACTGGGGATAACTCATTAGGGGCATCAATATAGAAAAGTGTTCTGGGATGAAATAAAGGTAGTTTGGATTTATGAGGGAAAATGAGTATTACAATAATTCTAAAATTATAAAATAAATATTATCTCATATTTGATCATTAGGTGGAGCCCGTATATGAGTACATTTCATCTGATTCTTCAGGGGGGTGAAATAAGACTCTAAATAATGTATGTACATAGATAATCTTCAATATTATGGTGTAGGTGTAATAATTTCACCCATGCTCCCTATATATAAGATAATACAAAGAGAAATCCCCTTCATGAAAGCAGTTTCTTAGACTTCCATTGAAATTCATCTATTATGATATTCATCCTCAAATCAATGTTCCATTAAATACATAGGTTGAATAAAACAACATAAAAAATATTCATGATCTGTGAATCAGGTGAACTTAGAGTTTCCAAACCTATAAGGGCCATGAGATATTTATTTAACTATTTAAAACATTAAATGGAATCAACTATGTCATGTGGGGTTGGCTGGTAACCCCTGAGTCAAACGGTGGGCCTTAAAAGAATCTTATTTGATGATATTACTTATCATATACCTCCACCTATAATGATATTCAAATAATATATTATGGGTTGTAACATGTGTTATAGGTGGAAAACCAGAAAATATTTGGTTGATAAAATTAGTTGTAGTGATTTTTGAAATGATATATCATTTTTTTGACATATCAGTGGGAGGAGGGACATAATTATAATCATTAAGACCTTCTATTTTTTATAGGTTTAATCATATCTAATATATGAGAATTTTATTTAATTAACAATAAAACATTTCTAGAAACATAGTTTCATCCATATCTCTACTTCTTAAGAAGAGTTTTAAAGCTCCCATTAGATGACCATGACATGAATAGTATATTGAATAAACTTAACTAATTCATCTTCATTCCTTTCCCAGCCTTGAATGAAATTGTTTTTAATGATGAAACATGTATCCATTATGACAAGGTATAATTGATATCTTTAATATATGGTCTATTGGCTTTTCGAATTGAGGAAAGGATCATTAATGAGGGGTACAATCTATATATTAACAAATCAATTAATCTTTGTACAAAATAAGTATCCCCATCCACTATAGATCATGTTAGAGAAATGAATACCAATGATATAATTAAAATTATTTTTATTTTATACATGGGATGATACATGCATATGAGTTACTCTTGCACTATATTATTCCTCTAGTGGGATAATGATTGATTATGCTAATAATTAGATTCAAACGTACCCAATATGAATAGATGATAGACCTAGAACAACAATTCAAAGGTCCACCAATGAATTAAATTAGGGAGGACTGGGGGACATTGGAATAGGTATGAAGACCAAATAAGAGGATCACTCTAGCAAATCTACATGTATACCATATTCATGAGAAACATGTGATACACTTAGATACTCCTCCATTGGTGAGTAGGATGATTGTCCTTTATCCAGACCTTAATAATGCATGAATCTCATTATTATGGATGGATTAGGATTCATATAAGAGAACTTCATCCACCATTGATGTTTGGGATGAACTCCAAGTGGTGTATATTTTCCTAACAGGACTCGAATAGGTGAAATGGCCCTTTAGCATTTCTTATGATTATAACCCCAATGAAGAAAAAACTTATTTCAAAGTTATTTAAGACATATCACTATTTTTGAAATGAAAATAATTGTATTCAAAATGACTATTGGTGATACTAGGGATTTAGTTAGGTGAAGAAGAGGGAATTTATGATAATATTCCATAATATGTGATGTACACAACTAATGAGGAAGAGGTAAGATGTGTTCCCATCTCTATTTATTATATTTTCATCAATGTTACCATGAAATTATTTTTTAACCTTTTTATGATCCTAAAATGGGGCAATGTAATTATTTATTCTTGTAATGTTCCATTATAGAGACTTTGGTAGGCCCAAGTACATTTTTGTGCTCTATAGTCAATAAATAAACTTATCACTATTAAATGGTTTAAATTCAAGCGGCATTATATAATCCCCTATAAGTCATACCAATATCACTATGGATAGATACCGATATGAATTTTTATTCTAAGGTAATCTATATATGGGAGAAGGTGAGGTCCCTAACAATCCACATTCACCCAAAATTAGAAGGTAGATGTCATATTTGTATAATAATATCAACAAATGCTTCTATAATATCATGTTTATTCATCAACTAATTCATATTTTGGAATAAGATTTATAAGTTTCATGATGTTAGGTTTTCAATAGCATATAGCCACTACACTACCCATAGATCCACTTATAAAATATGTTATGGGAAAATATAAGAGTGTCTTGATCCATGTCTCAATCCAGATATATCATCCAATATATCAACTTATTTGAGACAAATTGATGTCTTTATAGATATAGA
The DNA here is from genome assembly GCA_963277665.1 of Viscum album. Classification (NCBI taxonomy): domain Eukaryota; kingdom Viridiplantae; phylum Streptophyta; class Magnoliopsida; order Santalales; family Viscaceae; genus Viscum; species Viscum album. Next base: position 1,532,363,222 of record OY728165.1, on the reverse strand, counting down.
ACTGATCAATACTTATATCCATACACAACCCTTCATGGAATTTCTCAGGATATATATGAATTGATAATTAATTTTGAACATGATACTCCCATGGAAGGTACAATGTCGTAGAAGTTCAACCCTTTTATAATACCTTATATTAAGGAGATGAAGGATGAGGAGGAATATATCACATCTATTAAAGCTATATATTTGTACTTATTTTCATTAGATATATTTCCATGTTTAATAGTCGAAATTTTCTTGATGGAAATTTCAATAGCATTTACAACATCAATGAAAACATAATATGTTTTTAAATAGGTGCCTCATTCAATATAACTAATATGAGAATAAAAAACTTATGTTCCTAATAATTGGTAATATATTAGTGATTGGCCTTTCCTTAATGATTTTTCATGACCATTTGTCGATATATGTGATGGATTCCAACCTAGGCCTAGAGTATTATATAATTAAATTTTTTTTTCTTGATTAGAATAGTATAATATTAAGAAAAAGTTCCATAGGACACCATTTTATGTGCTCAATGAAAAACTGTACAATAACCAACACATGTTTTTCACTCTTTGTTATTGTTTGTATGGATATAGTGTGATCTATACCAGTGTAAATGAGGTAGTAAAGAATAAGGTCTGGGTGAGGGTTATCCAGTTAATGTTTTATGTTTTTTATCATTAAAATCCACTAAAAATATCTAATATTTAGTATTTTATTAAACCTCTCGACCAGAGATACTAAAAGAAAAGGTGTAGATCTAGTAAATGGAAAGAACAACCATTGTAGAACTACTCCAATAAAGATGACCCAAACATGAGATTACCTTACCACCATTGAGAGGCCTATAGAATAGAGATAGAGACTTTATTATTAAGAAAAAAGTCACAGATGGATGTTGTTATAAATAAAGAGACAGTATGAGTCGATGTAGATGTGGAAACTATAACAACAATTCTATGTCAATCTGTTTGTGACTCAGAGAAAGAAATGATTCAACTCAAAAATCTGCTGAGTATGCATTGTTATAGTATCCATACGCATACATCCATTTACATATAATAAAAGGTACTTGAAATTTTTTATGTTCCTATCTCTTTTTGTAACAACCTAACCTAAACCACTTTGTCCAAGACAAATAGCCCAAAGACCACATGTATACGTCCTCATAATCTAGAGGGTGTTAATTCAGAGTACGAATCTGAATTCCATTAGTGGGAATATTTTACCCTCAGTATCACATCATTGAAATGAAAATGAAAAAAATATATAAAAAATCTGTGTAATAAAATCACGGAAAAATAATATTAAAAGGTACACATGTCAAACAGTAAAATAATCATGCTCCAAATATAGCCTTTTCAATTCTATTATTTGGAAAAGACATTTTCCCTATGCAACAAACTTTTTTTCTCATGTTTTATGATATTAATAAAAATTCATTGTACATATTTACAATTTATAAACTAACCTAATTTTATATGTTAATTTTACCCCCCAAAAAGCATTTATTAATTAAAAATTCTTTTTCAAAGTTAGAAGTTATTTTTAAATATAATAATTTATTTATAATGTTAGAGAAGTGATATTAATAGTGATAAAATTTTAAAATCATTATTTTAGCATTTTTTGTTCATGAAATGAATAATATATATTGTTATATCATTATTACATAATTATGAAGTAATAAAATATTAAAAAAACTATATTTTTACTATTAAATGAAAAAAAAGTATTTAAGAAAATTCTTAATATTTCACTCTAACATAATTTCAATCTGCCAATTTGAAATATAATTTTTATCATATGAACATAAATTCCATTCTATAAGAAATAATTATTTATAATAAAAATTTCATATTTTAATGAAAAATATATTTTTTGAGGGAAAAATAACTTATTCAAATTAAATAATTTAAAATTTTAAAATATAATATATATTTAATTATAAAGTGTATATGGAAATATAAAAAATTATTTAATATATAATAATTATTATAATTTTTTAATTTCCTTTTAAACTAGTACATTATTATTCTCATTGTAATTTAATGGTAACATTACAGTGGTTTGGAAACATTTATTTAATGATCAGATCTAAATGGTAACACTTTCCATTACTCCAACTATATAATGAACAATTTTCTTACATAATCATTAACTACATTACCCAAACATGTTATATTCATAACTTTATTATTTGTATCATATTCCTTATTTGTTTCATTTCTTTTGACAGTCCTTAATGCATGAGTGATATTTTAATGATTATTTTTTCCAGTTGATATTACCTTAGTGTGTGCACTATTCTCTCATATTTTTCTCTATGTACTAGTTCGAGCTATTACGGTCAATATCATTTCACAATGTGTAGTATTTTATTGAAATTTAATAATTTTTCAATGTGATTTTACTGTGAAACATAAAAAAATGGTAATTGAAACACTTGAGTTATTTTACTAAAAATAAAAATGAAATTTTATTTTCTTACATTTTTTCCATCTTTATTGAGGAGTATAGCCTTGGGCCATTTTTTGAAAAATTCAATAGATGTATGTATGTACCTGAACTTTTTTGTCATGGCTTAAGGATTTGGACCCATAACATCCATACTGAATGAAAAAAATGTCTATGATTCTTTATCATTGTGTAATAACATTGGTGGTTGATGGATAAAGATGGAATGTATTTAAAAATCATGGAATTTCATGTTAAATTCAATGCAATAATACATAATTTATGGATTGAAATATCCAAGTCTCCTAATTTTATAGAATCATATAGATCAAAACTAGTATTAACTATATACACTAGAATGGACCTCCTAGTGGATAGTGAGGGCCCCTCATTCAATAAATATGAGGATTATTACATTTTATCCATGTTTTTAAAACATGTTTTCAGAATTTTGGACTTTTAGGAGGAAAATTTCATTTCCTGATGATATATATGTTCTTTCATCACAAAATTAAAAAAATTACCATTTTATCAAGTTCTCTATTATGGGAGACATGAATCCTATAATGGTGTCAATTTGTGAGTATGTGGACTCACCTTGATCGTGGGTATTACTGATTTCATTGGTCTCTTCTACATCATTGTTGATTAATTAATAAAAAAACTATGTATTTTGATATGTGAATGAAACTTTCATCTATGTATGGATTTCAATGGATGTAGATTCATTTTTCAATGTATTGGAATGGACATTATATTAAGGTTATATATGAGGTAGTATTGGTTTCGAGGGTATTTTTCCCATTAACCATCATACACAATCAAGAAAATGAATCAATACCACATTTTTTAGGGAATATTAATAATTAATATGAATGATTACTAGTTCAATATTTCTTTTAATTTTCAATCTGGTTACCTTTATTTATAGAGACAACTCCATGCCAATATTGAGGTCATGGTATTTTAATTCATTTTGTTCAAAATTTTAAAAGTACAAAGGAATAAGGTATAAATTCATCTATTGGGGAAATGCGTGTAGTACAAAGATCAACATAGTTATGATTTGGGTTTTCTATTCTTATTCTTATTGAACTTATTGAGGCACCATAAATGTACATATCTAATATTAGGGAGTTTCATAGGTATAAAGAACAACATCATCCTGAAGATCCAAATTCATTGACACACCTTTTTGGGAAGAGTGTTTTATAATAAAATCTTTTAAGGCCTTCCCTTTGAATACATTTTGAAACATGAACTACATGTCAATCTGCTATTGAATGATTACACAGCATTTTAGACATTATGTAAACATTGGTCAACTGAGAATGTACTTGAGACAATCGACATGAGTAACTAGGTGGACCAAATGACATTGTAGACAGTTCCTCAAAATTTTCATTAAAATATCGATATAGCAAAATAGCTAACAATTTTTATAAACAAGGTTTATGAAAAGAACAACATTATGTAATGATAATAGAGGTTTTCTTTCATTTCCCTTGTTAATTATTTGAGTAAGTAGTGTGCTTAGATATTACTCTATAGTCCCCACATAAAGGACTTGGGGATTCCATTAAATATGTGGCCTTAGAACCAATAAATGTATGAGATTTTTTCTATGATCATCAAATGATTTCTGAAAATATTTATCCCACAGAGAGGATACCCCTTATTTTTCTCAAACTCATAGAGGTAAATAATCTACTAGTGATATTGGAAAATAATCATATGATATGAAAGATATGTTCCTAGTTTTCTAAAAATTCATTGATGCATCATGGAGGAGGCATATTAGGATCCCTTTAATTTTTAGGATTTATTTCAATTCTATAATGTCATAACATGAATTCAATAAATTTCCCTAATGTCACCCTGAAATCACACGTAAAGGGGGTCATGTTTAAGATATGTTCATATATTTTGTTGAAAAAAACAATATATTGTTAATATGAACACACTTATTGAGACATTACAACCAAATCATCCATATTGAAATACATGGTCTTCCCAAAAATATACTTGACGATATAATGCATTGTTCATTGATATGCATCACAAACATTAATCAAGATGAAGGGGATTACATGATTACATTATATCCTATGGGGTGACTTCAAGTAAGTGGTATGTTTATTTTTGTATCCTATATAGATTTAGTTATATCTTGAATACCCATCCATGATGTAATTTTCTTAGAATATAATTGTTCCATCAAAAAAAATTGATCAGGGTAAGGAATTCATCATTTATGCAGTTCAAGTTATGATCCTTTATGTTAACTCAAGCATAGATTCTCACATTATTTTTATGATGAGGATGATATTGGTGAGCCTCTATGGATTTTGGACCTCCTTGATGAAGTATTCATTAATTAGCTTATTTACATAATGATATAGCATAGAAGCATGGTAATTATTCATTATACTTGCTACCTTCCTATATCCATGGTGTTATTCTGGAAGACATAAATAGTTGGTGACTACTTAGTGTTCCAATATAAGCCTCATTATGTAGTTCTAAGAGAATAAATTCAAGTTTTATTTTTGTAAGAAGATTTATCTCTCCTACACATTATGACTCCTTGTGAAAATGATGAATATATGCTATAGATATTCACCCATTCTTGGATTTTCTATCTCAATCTCATATATGATAGTCAAAAAACATTACTCAAATACTTTTTGGGAATCCATGATAATTTCTTTAGATTCCTTACTGTCATTATGAGAAAAGAGTGAATCATCATACTGAGATTCATGTGATATTACAGGGGAATTATCTTAGAAATATTTATTAGAGGGATTATTTTCCCTATATAGATCATAACTCTATTCTGCATGAATGGGTTCATCTGAAATATATGTCACCATGATAATGGGTGAAAAGGTACTGAAACCTCAGGGTATTATTCTTATTCTATTATTTATATATAATTATCAAATATCTTTGGTTATGTGGTCTAAAGTTTAGTCATTCCTACCCTCATGTAGAGGGGCTTATAGGTTAGATTTATCTTCATGCATTTTTTAGTGGTCCCTTCCTATATTAGTGGTGGATTCTTAGTGGAATATTATAATAAAATAGGATCTAGTAGTTTTGTATATAAGGTCCCATATAACTTGATGACTTCTAAAATACAAAGTTTCTTCCCCATTCAAGATGATGAGAAATGTGAAAAAATCAATAATTTTTCTCCATGGTATGATTTGATAGGCGTCAAAAACATTAGGAGTAGTGATATAGTTTTTATTATCTATCACAGACAACTTACCATTCCCTTTTTAGAATCCTACATCAATATATGGGGGTTCAAAATAATCATACGAGGTATCATCGATGTATAATAGTCTAAAATTACCAATTATAGAATATTTTAGGAATTGATGGTAGGAAGTTCTTTCTAATACATGTGTGTGGTTACATGTCCTCTAGAGAGAGATAATGAAGGTCATGTCTTGTAGAAAAACTATTTACTCATAATCTACTATGAGATCACAAGATTAGTTTCAGAGTTTAATCTTTATGACTTATTTTTGTTCTATGTTATTGTATCCCTGAATTTTTGGGTTGGATGGAGATGGATCATTGACATTGTAACATATAAATCAAAGATTTTGGAATATAATTATCTTGATTCAATAGCTATTGTTAGACATGGATCGAGGAATTTCATTGTTTTTAAAATTTCCAAACATATACTTGGGTATTGTGTGTCCCTGTATAGTTACATATTAGTCTTGTTTTATGATTTAAATGATTATTTATTACAAAGTGGAGCCAATATTCACAAGATATACCTTAGTTATTGTGACCTTAGCCATGAAATATTGAGTTATTTAAATGAACTCAATGAGTGCTTCCATAATCTCATTTTATAGGAGAAGTGCACAATAAATTGATATTTTTTCTAGGGTAATAACCGTCTTCTTTAGAATATTATATTTATAGAATATGGATCAATATTTACAACCTTTTGGATACCCCCTGAACTATGTTTTGATTATATGAGGATATCTATGCTAAAGACCATTATATCAAACATGAATTTTGGAATATTTTGGACATCAAGGTGATGTGTCGAGTTGTTTATCCCACATTAAAATGTTGACCAGATGGTTTTATGATTTCTAAATGGACTTTCAATATGATCATATCCAAATTATATCTAAAAGTAATATGATCATATATTTGTTACTCTTAGTCTATCTTGAGGGTTTAGATCTGGTTTTTCGCTATATTTCTAAATTTAAATGATAATTTTTTTGATCATTAAGTTCCACCACAATTTCATCCTCTATGACTTCATTGATATTTTCCATGATTATAGGTAGATAATTCATCTTCAAATAATACTTCATCTTTGGTGAAGGTTTTAATCATATGAATGAAATTAATTAATCCATATTGTGATTCCTAGTCTGATGGAGGTTTCATATGATGGGGTGGTTCCCATACTACTATTTTTGAGGGTAGGAAGTTTAAAAGGGACTAGAATAGCTTAAGATATATAAGGGCTTATTCCTATTATTCATTTTTTTTATCTTATTAAGGCCATGATTTAATATGGATTAACATTATTATGAATACATTTGTAGTATTAAAATGGTAGTAAGAGTTATATATGTTTTTTTAGTTGTTCATAGAGAATATCATGTTCCTGTAAACAAATTTTGTGATCATCCAGTATTGAAATTTCCTAGAACCTCTATTTTGAACCCCCTTTAATTCTCTTTCTTATGATAGGATGATAGATACATGGGTCACCTATCCTAGGGTTTTACCCAGTTCCCTTTCCTTGGATTCAATTATATTATAGATTATTTCCTTAATGACATAGTGGTCTAATATTTGTTTCCCTAACATCTGAGGGTTAGGCCAGGAGTTGGGGAAATCATTGAAATTGACATTAATGGTTTACGAAGTATTCGATTGTTTAACCATGTTTTTAACGTAGACTATGATCATGTAACTAAGAACATTATTTATTCAAAATTAAAAACTTTAATAGTTCATTTTTAAAATTGATGGTGACTTTCTTCGTTATTCAATTCTTGACAAGGGCATTGTTGTAGTCATTATCGTTTAAGAGGATGCATTGCTTGATATTGAGAAGTAATTGGTTTTAGAGCTACCATCAATTTTTATTTAAAGATAATAGTTATCACTCCTAATTTACCATGACACTTTACTTGAGCTACCTTGGTTGAAAAATATTTTTCCTAATATTTCCAAATAAGATCTTCCATTCATTGGGCCACATTTGAAAAATCCTAAAATATGAGACCCTGTCATTTTTGTATTGGTTTTAGATAGGGAGACTATATATTATGAAATTTCTCAATATAGAGTTGAATTGATAGAGGAATTATCAATGGAGGTTTTCACATTTTTCAAAATACATATAAGGCCAGTTTCTATACTTGATGAACACTAAACCCTCTAGAGTTTTCACAAACTATAATAGTATCACTACATCAAATTATTCATGTTTTCCAAACATGGAACTACACTAAGATAAATAATGTGTCAAATAATTCTCTATGTCTCTCATTCCATTGAACGATTTTAATTTTAGTATTCTCATAGTTGAGTGGGGAGTATTTTTATCCACCAATTGTAGAAAAGGATTATTTTCACGCTTCCCTAGTGCATGTCACCCTTTCGTGGCCTCTATCTGAGTAGTAGGGGATTGAATTGAATTGAGGATATCTATAAGTATTTTTATCTAGGATGAGACATAATAAGTGATAATGGTTGGATCATGATATAATTTAATTAGTAGTTTATATTTCTAAATCTTGGTTTGAGTTATTCTATAGTGAAATACATAAAATTATGATAGTTTTTACAATAGTGAACGAAATTATTAAAAAATCATGGCCTATTAGGTCAATAAGACAAGTTTTCAAAATAGGGATATATTTAGATGGATGATTTTTTCCCTTATTGATGTGTATATCATTATTAGGGGGTATATGGAATGAGGGATGAGGTATGATCATTATCAGGGTGAAGTTAACACATTTTCATTGAGTAACAATAATTCCTCGAACACAAATTCATACAATGACTACATATATCTAGTAAATCTAATTTTATTATCCTTGGGTAGTGAGTGTGATATAGACACATTTTCCGTTTTACTTTGACAAGGATTTATGATAATTTTCTAATTGGATGTTTAGAGCATCCAACTCATAGATCTACCACTGGTGTCGGGTGAACATTCCTTCTTCATAAGTCTTAGGGTGAACCATTTTTTATACATATTACTCTTTATCACATCCTTTTATATTGGTTTCATAACCCATATTATCAATGGGCTTGGAACTAATGAAATTTTTTTATATAAAATTTACAATGGGAATATGATCCTCATTCATATAAGAGTATAAAGTAATATTTTTTTCAATCGAGTCTCCATCCTTTAAATTTTCATGCACCCATATGTTTCCTTTACTCACTACAGACTAGGTTGTCTTATGATCCATTTGAAATACAAAATTACTCCTTAATAACTGTAGATTGTGGTTTTTGATGGGTGATCATGATGGAATATAGAAAAAATTGTTCAAAAACTTCCCCATTTATGAGGGTGAATGACACAACATTCATAATAGAGAGGGAATTTTTTAGGAATTATCCCCCAACCAAGGGAATAATGACATCCTTGGAAGTGGATGAGTAATAACTCCCTTTCCTAATTATTATGGTTTTTATTTTCTCTACCACCAACATAATCATGTATCATTGGGTATTTGATTACCATATGGGTGGTGGTGGTGGTAAAAATTACCCCATCGAAATGATATTGGGTTGATCCTATACTAAGATTGAGGAAGCTACTATCATGTCTTTCATGTCATTATATTACCTAATACAATAATGAGTTGGATGTAGTGAATACTATAGGTGTGATATTCTATCCATTGAGTGTTTATTTGTAGAATTAGGATTTACTATTCTTATATGGGATCCTCATTTGATGATCCTGGTATCCTAATTCAAGGGTTTCACATGGGCCCACTTCTCCTCTATATACCATTTATGGGCTCTAGTTTCGATGTGATTTCATTGGATATTTCAATAGAAATATAAATCTACCATGACAGAAACCTGGTCTAAATAGACAATATTTCAACATATCTTTCAAGGAGGACACTACAGACCATTTAGAAAAGATAGGTGTAGAACCTCATATTTTACACACCCTTTGATCCACATACCAGTTAGGAAAGATATTTTATCCATAGAATAGATTCAATACTAATGAGGTATTCATGTTAAATATCTCATACTACATTTCATACAATGGGAACATGTCCCAAAAATGGAATCCATAATGACATGTTGATAGAAATAGGTTTTCACCATGATATGGTTTGCTTGTTCAGTATAAGATAGATTCTTGACCTTATGATGATAGAGTCTCCCAAAATCTATAGTATTGCAAAAAATGAATTACTATCCAAATACTTCAATAATTTCATACTAATAAGTGAATGTGGGATCAACCATAACTAGTGTATTGCATTATTTCTGTTCCATCCTCATGTTGAAGAAATTTTTTTTCTTTGATGAGGATTTTTTCCATCCGATCTAACCATAATGGTTATTTTTTTAGTTTATATTCCAATGGGAGTATGATTACTCAAAACATACTCAGTTTCATCTAATGATTTATGATTTGGGAGATCATTACATGACAACTACCCTAAAAATGACCCATTAATGGGGGAAACAACATTTATTAATGGAAAGGTACTAGGTGTAGGTAAATATGAATTATCATGTGCCTCTTAGTATGAGTTAATCTATAGAGTTATCATAATAGAGTGAGGACATTAATTTCAAGAAGAACATCATTGTTGAAAGTACCATTGAAATAAAAACTATTGGGAGCCCCACATAATTGTCTATGAATTTTTTTTCATGGGTAGTAATCCATTATATATTGGAATTCTATTATATAGAGGATTAATAAAACAAATTCCTTATGGAGGACATCCAGGGTGATTTTTCCGAATTCCACATAGAGGAACTTCGTGGTCACTAATACCTAATGTATTGGTAAAGAAGGTATTTCCATTCCATTTGATCTTCCGGATATATGGAGGACCATCAAAACTAGTGTTATATGGGATAAAATACTAATTTATCTTCATGTCTTCAGAAGGAGTACATCTATAGTGGGTTATTTGGAGAGTAACTCTATTATTTCTAGTTATGTTATCACGGGGCAGACCATTATAGCATGTACTATAGGGAGGAAACCCAGAGTTATTGATCATGGTACCGTAGGGATGACCATCATAGAAATAGTTCCCATATCATGTTAGTCAAGAGTGTTCATATTTCTAATCCACCATCATATGATATCAATGAGATTTAATAATATCAATATTCACAAGGGTATGAGACTACAATGGGATTATATAGTTACATTGTTGAGTCCTAGCATTGGATCTTCAGGGTTAAGGGGTTAGGTCCAGATCCTCAGTCGTAGTAAAATTAATATAGTGTGTCTAATAACTTTCACACAGAGGAACCCTATGGAGATAACCTCGGTCTAATATTCAAATATGCCGGTAGTATCTCTAGATTGTTGTTGGAACTTGCTAGAAGTTTTTACAATTATTACCATGTAACATGATATGATCTCATCATTAGTTTTCATATACTATCAAAATTTCCTGACATGTTTTTTGGGAGAGGAGAGGAATTTGATTCTACTCAATAGTGGGTGACATTGGTATATGTTGATGGGATTCATATGTGTAGGAAAGGTTACAAGCCTTCCCCCATGTTTACTCCAACATAAGATATCAACCTTCTCTAGTGTGAGAAAAGATATGAGCTACTTCAAACTGGTTTTCAAGATATGATGATGAACATCTATAGTGGGGGAAGACATATGAGGCTACCTATACATGACTACCATGATATGTTAATAAACTTCATCAATTTGTGGAGGTATATAATCGTTCCTATGAGTGACTATCAAAAAATTTAGGTGAATATATATATAAATGATTATTTAATATTACTAATAATAATAATTCCATATAGGTATATTCCTTAGATCATCTTAAATTGGAGTAGGAATATGATCCCACTTCTAATTATACGGAATTCTTTTGTTTTATTACATAATCAATTCATTACATGGTAAAAATAATAGATTTTTTAAATATTAGTTTATTGGAAAATATGATCATAATAAATGAAAGCATAAAACATTATTTTAATCAAAATTTGGGGTTTCATAATTGGTTCATCCATATTACATATATTTAATCTCATATCTTGGGGACATATATAAAATTAACAGGGGATCATAAAGCTTAGTAAGGGAAATTTTTTACATATACTGGTGTGGATTATCAATAAGAACATGACGAATATCATTGTGGATTGAGGAACGGAAAAAAGAGGAATATCATAAACAAATAACATGATTCATAACATGGAAATGTGTCTACAACATTTAAGTTATACATTCATAGCATAGAATGAAGGTTAATAACAAAGGTTTCGTAAATAAAAATTACCAAGGCTATTCACCAAGGTATCATAAAAAATGGCATCACTAGATATTATATTTTTATCCCAATACAATAGAGTGATATTTGGGAAAAAAATGCATATTTATTATTCAAATTTATTCACATAGAACATTATAAAATATTTCATAAATAATACAGTGAGAAAAAATGAGTTTCATATCAAAATCATGGAGTTCTAAAAGTGCTTAAAAATTTATCATAATGTCATTTTCATCCCATGGAAATAGAATTAAGGTTTAATTTATGTTGATATTAGAATAAAATAAATAATTTTTATATATATTTGAATACCATTTGAGAATACATGGTATTGGGTAATAAAAAAAATAAAATAAAAAATATTTTTTTGAGGAAAACAGATAAAATTTGAGATGTAAATTTGGTAGCATAACGAGTATAAAATATGTTGTTGAAAAAGTGTAAAATGAGAGGGGAAAGGGTTAATCCATATGTGAAACATAATTTGTAAATAAAGGAATTTTAAAAAGGTTAATAAAAAAAGTAACCATAACATTTTAAAGGAATATATGAAAATAGGTTCTTGAATTGGATTGAAAAGATGAATAATTCCCTTACCTTGAAGAGTTACTACTAGATCGTGAAAAATCGAACCATGGGGGTTTGAGGAAACCATGGGAGGACTCCTTAGGAGGTAAAAATACCAAATAATTTTGGATTATGGATTTTGAATCAATGGAAATAGAGAAATGGTATGGTATTTGAAGAAAAAGTGGAGGATTTGTTTAATGGTTTCCAAATATAGGCTTTGGAAATTGAGGTTGTGGAAAATTCAAAACCATGGGCTTCACCTTAGTTTTTACTATGTTTTTGAAAATTTTGGTCTTATTTTATGTTATTTTAACCCAAAAGAACATAACATCATATTATATTACTTATTTTGGAAAGGAAAACCAATATTTTCACCAATTAAGATTTTTAATGTTAATATTAAAATTTTTGACTTTAAAAAGTAACTTATACATTTGAAAATTAATTAAAATATATTAAAAACCATGATAATAACAAAATAATACATTTTAGGAAGTGTATTGGGGTTATATAATTTTTACTTCATTATGACATAATTATGAAGTTAGTAAACATATCAAAAACCTCAAATTGTATTTTTACTTTTCATGGGAATATAAATTATTTTAGTAAATTATATTTAATTCACCTTAATTTATTTCGACATGTAAAAATAAAAAATTATTTATATTTTATTATAATAATTATCTATTTTTGAGAATTTTAAAATTTATATATAAAAATCCCTTTTCATTAAAAATATTTGCTTCAATATCTAATGTAAAATATTTGACATTTATACATTTACAATGAAATAATAAAATTATTTTATCATTTATATTTAAATAAAAAATTTATCATAATATTTCATTAAAATAATTATTATTCATAATACCATTGTTTTTTATATAAATTTCTATATTTTCTAAAAAGTACAATTTGAGTCCAAAAATTCAATTTTATAAATTCCATCTCAAATAAATCTATTTTTAGTAAGAACAAATATACCTAAAATAGAATTGATAGAATAAAAATTTTATTTATAAAAATTAATTACACATTAAGTGACTAAGTCCACTATACATAACCACATATATATCCCTCATACAAATTAAGGGTAAAGTATGAAATAATGATAGAATTATGGGGTGGCTCTTCTAACATCACCCGAGTGGTAATTTCCACTAACATGAACTTATCCCAAATAAAATTTCATTCAAGAGTCACTTGTTGAAGCATAGCTTTTTCTTTATCTAGGGAAAATCCCAGTGATTCTACCTCCCTCCCATGTTCTGAAAAATGGGCTTCATGCAGTAGGACTCTAATGGTTGAGGCTATCACTTCTCATTTATTCACTAATTTTTTTTATTTCATTTTAACTTATAAACAATAATTATAACGTTAAAATTATTATCAATATTATAGGTTTCTTTAGTCATATTTGACCAATGGTCATCTAATAGTTGAGTCCTAAAATTCAAAATTTTATTTATACTAACTTCATTAATGAAGATATATTCTTTAGTTTTAGTACAATATAATATAACTCACATTTTCAGGAAATAATTATCATCAATAAATTCTGGGTCCAAAAATTATTCAAATAATAAGAGATTTTGTCCCTGAAATTTGGAACAGTTCTCTTAGTTGATAATTTTTTTTGGAAATCATTATATTTTCTGGTTCCCATGTAACTTCATTATATTTACGTTTCATCTACAACACTTTGATGAGTTGGGTAGTCTTATTGCATAGAACCTAATCTCTATAGTCCAAGATATCAACTTGTTACTCCTCATTAGAGTGGTCATGCTCTAATTGTATCACCTCTGGTTTCAGTACATGTGAGGGCTAAGGTACGTACTTAATCAAGATAGATACATGGAATACATCATGAACATGACATAGAATTGATGAAAGATCTAGATGATAGGCCACTTATCCTATGCGATCAGGGATTTCATAGGGTACAATGTATTTTGGTCTAATCTTCGCTTTCTTCCCAAACCACATGAAAATATTCGATGGTTATATGGAAAGAAATAATTTTTTTCCAACATTAAACTCCAAGTCCCTTCGATGGTTGTTAAAATATATATTTATCTGGCTCTGTGTAGCCTTTATGTATTGTTATATGGAATGAACATTTTCAATCATAACATGTAGAAGATCGTTAACAATCAACTATACCTCACCAACTTACTACATAGACCCTAGCTTCTATGTTCCACGATATCCACTAGCGTCTTCTCATAATAGTGGTCATGTTCCAGTTGTACCACAACTATATTTATTACATGTGAGGGGTAACGTATCTACTTTATAAAGGGATATACCTGGAATACATCATGAACTTGAGATAGAATCAGTAAAAGTACAAGCTGATAGGCCAGGTATCCTATGTGATCAAGGATTTAATAGTGTTTAATGTACTTATGGATAAGATTCCATTTCATACCAAACCATATGACTCTCTTACATGGATATATGAAACGAAAAACTTCTTTTCCAACATCAATCTCTAAGTCCCTTCGATAGTTGTTTGCATAGATCTTCAGCTATTTCTGAGTAGTCTTTATATAATTTTGGATGGAATAAACCTTTTATATCATAACTTTCAGAAGATGACATCCAAAAATATTTCCCTCCCCATCTTCATCCCAACAATTAGTAGACCTTTTCTTCCCATATAGAGCATCATATGGTTCCATTTGAATACTAGAATAGAAGATATTACTCCAATAAAACTCATGTAATGGGAGATATCGATCCCATTCACCATTATTTTCAATTGAGAATGTTCATAGAATTTCCATGAGTGGTGGAATAAAAATTTTAGACTATCCATGAATTTTGGGATGATATGCCATACTAAAATTCAATTTGGTACCAAAATCATGTTGAAGACTTCACTAGAATTTTGATGTGAACATTAGATCATGATCAGAAATAATAGAATGTGGATCACTATGCATCCTTACTTATTCCATTTTGTAAATCCTGGTAATTTTTTCAAAAGATAAATCCTCCCAAAGAGTTAGGAAATGGGAATTCATGGTGATTTTTTACACTATAACCCATATCACATTAGTTCCTTGCAATGTTCATGGGAGACCAAGAAAAAAATTCCATATATATATTGTCCAACTTCTATACTAGTATGAGTAATGGTGAAAATACCCCTTTAGGAATTTTTCACCCCACCTTGACTTTTTGATACCCCAAGAACCTTGTAGTATAGTTAATAATATCCCATTCCATGATATTTCATAAATAATGATCATAAATGTCCTTGTAAATTTTAGTACTTTCAGGATGTATAGATATTATAGAGTAGTGAGTTTCATCCATCAAGTCCTTCATTTTAGGAATAGATTGGGCACATATCCTTGTATGAAATTTTATGAAACCTTCTTAATCAAAATTAAACTCAAGAAACTTCCCATTATTTACATCCCCTATCTTTTTTTGTAATAAAGGATCTTCTCTTCCAGATTTATTCATCATCTTTAGTAATGATGGTTGAGAAAGTATTAGTGATATGATTGATGATATCATATCCCACATTATTCCCTTGTAAAACTTTAGTAGGACCAATATCAATGGATCTCCATGATTCCTTATCCTTTCTATCACAATAGGTTCTTTCCTAATTAATGCCTCCTTGAATTGTTTTCTCTTCTTGGGTGATAATGAATTGAAAAATCATACCCTTTAATAAGATCCAACCATCTCTTATGTCTCACGTTCAATCACTTTTATGTGAAAATATACTTAAAGAATTGGTGGTATATGTATATATGACATTTCTCCCCATAATGATAGTCCCTTCAAATCATCAGAGTAAAAACAACCACATGTTCTCTAGGTCATGTGTAGGATAATTCATCTAATGAGGCTTTAACTATTGAGATACACAATAAATAACCATGTAATTTTTCATGAAGACACACCAATGAACTTTAAGATATTTATCATTAAAAATAGAAAACCCTCATCCATTATAGTGTAGATTTAACATGGGTGTGGCAACCAATCTATTTTCCCTCTCATGGAAACATTCTTCACACTCCTTTTCACAGATTAACGTAGCCCCTTTTGAGTTAACTTGGTTTATGGATTAGGAAGTCATGAATTTGTTTTTCACAAATCTCCTATAATGTTCGGATAAACTAAAGAGACTACGACTCTTAGTAACTATTTAGGATGTGGACACTCCTCTACAACCTTTTTCATGGAAGGATCAACTAGTATTCCTTCACTAGTAATAATGTACTATAAGAAAGTTACTTTTCCTAACCAAATTTTACATTTTCTATACATCCCAAATATCCACACCTTACATAGAGTTTTCAATATAACCCTTAGATGTGTTAGAACCATGGTCATCTATGTATGAATTGGAGTATGTTTTTTGTTTGTGGTCAATCCTCAGAGGAATTTCCGAATGTGTGCCAGTAAAGTGATCATATAGGTCAAGCATATTACAGTATTGAAGGTGGCACCATTTTCCAGTGTTTGCCAAATTTTTTGTCATGAAAATCGACAAATGGAGAAAAGTGATTTTTGCAAAGAGACTAGTGAATTGTGTACTTGAAGGAGAGATAACTTGCGCACCTAGTGTTTTTCAAGATTATAACATGGAAAAATAGAAAAGGGATAAGTGTTATGCAAGTAATGGTTGGGTCGTGCAAGTGACATGCACGGCGAGAATGGACTTGTGTGCCAGTGCCTAGGAGGTTTCGAAACTTGCACACATAATTTTCTTCATGATAAGAACATCAAAATATGGAAAAGAAAAAAAGGGTCATGTAAGTATTGGTTTGGCCGCGCAAGTGAGTTGTGCGACAGCGGCTAGGGCAGTTCGAGCTGTGTGCTAGGACCTGCATGCAATGAGGATACTTGTGCGCTACCACGCAGGGGGTCCAGTTTGCCGATAAATAAAGGACCACCCCTCCTCATTTTTAACGGAGTTCAAGACTTAAAGATTTTTTGAGCTCCCATCGTGCATGTAGTTTAGTCGCGCAAGTGGTAGTTGGGCCGCGCGGGTAGAGTCTGTGCGCCAGTTGTTGGTTGTGCGCCCAAGGTAGTTTGGGTGAGAATAGAATTGATTTGCGCAGGTTTGAAGTTGACGTAGGCAGTGTCATGCAGGAGGTTGGTTGATAACTACACACCAGTTTGAACTTGTGTGCCGAATTTGTGCCACGTAGGAGACCTACGCGCCAGGCAGTAAAGAAGTGAAGCAGTTTTTTTGAGGTGCATGAATGTTTGGAGACTTCCCGATACCCTTGAAAGGGAAGTGATATTTCACTACAGGTGAGAGTTGGACTTCAACAGAGCATATACACTCAACAAAGGATGTATTCTTTAGCAATTATGAAGAGACCTTCACGTCTATAAACTGAGTGGGACTTCTCCAACAGCAGTAAGCCACGGGGAGTCAACGGGAGTGACCTGAGGGAAGTCGTGCGCTATCCCTGAATCATTGTAAAGGCAGTGAGCCCGGAACATAGTGACTAAGCCCAAACCTTTTTAATCCCTAGCTATTGATGTTTAATGGAATTTGGTATGACCAACAACTTGTCGGTGTATGATCGTTGGATGTAGCCCTTAGTGGTGAACCAAGTAAAAAGTGTTGTGTCGTCTCTCTACATGTGAATGTTTTCTTTCAGTTCATAACAATCATATAGGTTTAACAAGTTACTAGAAACGTGGGAACAAGATCCATCACTATAAAATAAAAATTTGACACCCTTATTCACCCCTCCCCTATCAGGGTGTCCCGGGGTCCTACAAGTGGTATTAGAGCATAAAGGTTATTGGTGTTGAATCTGTCCTTTCTCGTCATGGAGAATGCAGTCAATGTCAGTGGAGTCCCTCTTTTCGATGGAAGTAATTTCTAGATCTTGAAGAATAGAAAGAGATCTCATCTATGATCCCGTGTAATGGAAGTTCTATTTTCCACTGTGCAAGGTATTAATGTTTCTGATCCAACAGGGCTGTCTATGACTGATACAGATAGAAAAATTATTGATGAAGATGCTAAAGTACAGAATGATCTCACCACAACACTTTATGATAACATTTATCTAAAAGTGATGAGTTGCACCTCTGTAATGTTCATGTGGGATAAACTTGAAAATATTTATGAAGTAGATAGAAAAGTGAAGGAGGTAAATCTTCAAGTACTACACAATAGGATCGATGTTCTTAAGATGCATCCTGATGAGAATGCATACTCCTTCAATCGAATTATTGAAGGGGTTGTAGAAATTCGGGGCCTAAGAGAAGAAATTAGAGACATTGACATTTTGAAGAATATACATAGAAGACTACCACCCCTGTACAATGAAAAGGTTTCAACCCTTGAGGAAAAATATATTTCCAAACATTCTTTGGATGCTCTCTTGAGAAGCTTAGTGGAATATGAAATTAGAGTCAAACCAGAAGATTCTACTACACGAGTAAGAAAGGAAATGGCATTAAAATCTATGAAGAAACTAAAAATATCAAATGATAGTAGTGGTGAAGATGATGAGGAAAAACAAATTCTCTCTCTCATTGCCATGGAGTTATAGAAGGGAAAAGGGAAATTCAAAGGGAAGTTACCTCTAGATTGCTTTCATTGTGGAAAAGTTGGGCACATTGGTTCTCAGTGATTAAGAAAGATTGATGATGATGATAGAGATGCTAAAAGCATTGAAAAGCCTCGGAAAAGGTTTTTCAAGAAAGGAGAATTCAAATCTAGAAAGAAATTTCTAAAGAAGAGTTTTTCCTGTGAAGAGGCAGAAGATGATAATGAATTTTGTGATGAATAAGAACCAGAATTTAAAACTGGGAAACATGCATCCATGATGGAAACTGCTGAAAAATCCGAAGACACTGGTGAAGAAAGTCAGTTAAGAACTATTGTTGATACCGAGTTTCAACTTAAGGATGTTGTTGGCAAGCTTAATATTAAATGTAAGAGTGGCAATAATTGGAACTCGATGGTAGAATAATCAACTAAATATGTTCATCAACTTGAAGCAAAAATTGAACAACTAGAAGAATTTGTGAAATTATAGTCTAAAATTCTTGAAATAAATGATGATGTAGTGGATCTAATGCTGAGAATTAAAGAGCAGGAAATGGTCATCAATGAACTCACCTCAGACTAGAAGAAAAATCCATGATTGTTGAGGTTCTTGGTGAGGAAGTAGTTACTCTTAGGAGTAAACTTTATACTGAATCAATTTCAAAAATAATCAAGGAAGAAAATATAGTTTGGAATATTCTCAGAAGGAGAATTACTAGCAAGAGCCAACATTGGTTCAGAAGGGGTAAGAAAAATCTTGAGTGATCAAAGACCCGCTTTCATGGGAAAGAGTTGAATTGGATGTGAAGCTGAAACATCAACTGGTGGAAGTAAAAAGAGCCAAAAGAAAGATAAGATGAATGTTGGATGTGTTGAAACATTTCCTAAAGTTATAAAAAGGAAACCCTCAATCCAAACTAAAAGAAGAACGGAAAATTATCCTCAATCATTTAGAAATGAAAGGCAGTCCAACTATTCTCCCAAGGAAGAATGTATGAGGAGAAAATCAAGTGATAATACATTTGCCCTCGTGAAGTGTCAGTTCTGTGGCTATCTGGGATATACCATGTGATATTACGAAGAGGCAAGGAGCTATCTGAATGGGGAAGATCTGGGATATCAAAAAAGGAGACTAACATCATATCCTCCATATTATAAAATAAATAGTTTCTATGGATACTATTTTCATTGCTCTAACTTTAGGTATAAGGATGTTAATTATAGGTAGAGAAGGGACATAGACACCTCATACTAGAATTCAAGACAATTCAAATATCATCAAGAAGATAGTGTTTCTCTTTCAAAGAGGTTTTCTACACTTGAATAAGACTTCAACTATGAAGATCCAATGTACATAGATGATATAATTGAAAGGTCAGCAGTGTTCTATACTCATTACAATGTCTCAAGGAAATAAAGGAAGAAAATTGAGAAATCCAACCTTACAGAGGTGGCCCTCATATCTAAAAAAATCAATAGTACTTGGATTCTGGATAGCGGTTGTTCATCCCACATGACAGGTAATGTTGGACTATTAATAGATATCAAAAGGAAGGTTGATGGAACAGTTATATTTGGTAATGATGGAGCTCTAAAAATTAAAGGCAGTTGATTTACTAAATTAGATAATGGAGAGCTAAAGAAGACTGGAGTCATTTACATAGATGGCCTACGTCATAATCTACTCAGTGTGAGTCAACTCTGTTACCCGGGACTTATTTTTACTTTTAATCAGAAACGCTGCACTATGAAGGGAAAGACAGGAAATTCACTTATAAAAGAATGTAGAACAGAAGGAAACTTGTATCAGGTTAATAGTAAAGAAAATGAATGCAACATGACTGTTGAAGAAGAAAAAAATTTGTGGCATAGGAGACTGGGTCACATCATTCAACAAGACTTGGAGAAAATATCAAAATTGAGGATTGTCATGGAAATTCCAAACCTAAAGTGTGAGCGTTAAAAATATTATGATTCCTTCATTCATGCAAAGCTGGTCTTCAGTTCATATCGGCCAAAGAAGAAAAGGGCATCTCATCTTCTTGATCTAATTCATACAGATGTTTGTGGGATGATAAATGTTGTCAGAACTCATGGAGAAATGTACTTTGTTCTTTTTATTGATGATTACAGTAGAATGGAATGTGTTATGGTCATTCACAGGAAATTACAAGTTCTTTACTGCATGAAAAAATATCAGCGAATCATCAAGAATGATACTGGACGAACAATCAACGTTTTGCGATCTGAGAATATAGGGGAATACACATCCACTGAGTTTGAGAAATACCTAGAAAATCATGGAATACAACATGAGGTAGCTGCTATGAGAACTCCACAAAAAAATAGTGTTGTTGAGTGCCAGAATCGATAGGTCAACAACATATCCATGACAATGCTGATTGGGAGTGGTATCTCTCACAATTACTGAAAAGAAGCAGTTGAATCTACGATGAAAATTCAAAATCAAACAGGGCTTTATATGTTAGAAAAAAATACACCACATGAATTGCGGCATGGAAGGAAGCCTTCATTGAAATATTTTCATGTTTTTGGAAGTAAATGTTTCATTTGGACTAAATAAGGGAATCAAGGGAAGTTTGGTTACAATGCTGATGAAGGAATTTTTCTTCGGTATCCAATGAACAAAAAGTCCCACAAGTGTTTCAACAAGAGATTAGGAAGGATTTTAGTAAGAACTGATGTCAAGATAATTGAAGAAAAAACCACAAATGCCTCAAGGACATCATATGATGATGTGATCGAAAATGCGGAAGAAAGTGAACATGGAGAAAATACAAAACAGAAATAGAGGAAGCTGTACAAAACACTCAGCTGTCACATCATGATGTTGACTCAGAAGAAGAATTTGAAGAAGAAATTATGGCTGGAGAGAATGCAACTGAACCACACAAGAGAAATCATAGAGCTAATATTTATCCATCTAATATAATTGGGGATAGGAGTTCTCCCACACAAATAAGGAGGACGAGTAATAACACGCAATCTGCATTTCTGTCAGCTGTGGAGCAATCCTCATTCAAAGAAGCTGCAAAGGATGAATCTTGGGTGAAGTAAATTAATGAAGATCTAGATTAGATTGAAAAGAATTAGACATGGGATCTTGTCCAGAGACCTGAAGGTCACAATGTGATTGGTACAAAATTGATCTTCAAGAACATGTTTGATGAGCATAGAAGTGTTATCTGAAACAAGGATCGACTGGTATGTAAGGGGTATTCCC
Organism: Viscum album; assembly: GCA_963277665.1. Lineage (NCBI taxonomy): Eukaryota > Viridiplantae > Streptophyta > Magnoliopsida > Santalales > Viscaceae > Viscum > Viscum album. The sequence continues at coordinate 1,532,340,847 of OY728165.1, read as the reverse complement.
AGATTGAAGGTGTTGATGTTGAAGAATCCTTTTATCCAGTGGCTAGAATAGAGTCAATCAAACTTTTCCTTTACATGGCACTCCAAAGAGGATATAAAGTATATCAAATTGATGTCAATATAGCATTCTTGAATGGTGTACTCGAAGAATATGTCTACATTGAACAACCAGTGGGTTTTGTTCTTGGTACTAATGAGACAATGGTCGAAAAACTGAAGAAATCCCTATATGGTTTGAATCAGGCACCACGAGCATGGGATTCCTGCCTGGACTCGTATCTCAAGAAGTGGGTGTTTAAAAGAGTATGAGTGGATCAGAATTTATATGTGAAGAATTATCTAAAATATCAATTTACGGTTCTATTCTATGTTGATGGTATCATATTTGGTGGAAGCATGGAGAAATCAGTGGACGAATTTTCCAATCATATAAAATCAAAATTTGAAATGTCTATGATTGGGGAGCTCACATATTTCTTGGGGCTACAGGTGATTCAAAAGAAGGATTACACTTTCATTTCTCAGGAAACGTATGCAAGAGAGATGTTGAAGAATTTTAATATGGAAGACTCCAAACCAATGTCAACTCCGATTGCAGTTGGAACTAAAATTGGAAAGCATGAGGATGGGGCCTCTGTTGATCCTACCATGTACAAGAGGATCATTGGGAGCCTACTGTACCTGACAATGACACGTCCAGATATTTTCTTTGCCATATGTCTTGCAGCCCGCTTTCAGAGTAATCCAAAGGAAGAACATATGGCGTCAGTAAAAATAATCATGAGGTGCATTCAAGGAACACATAACTTTGGGTAATATTTTTTTGTAGGAAAGAATATTAAATTATCAGCATTTTCTGATGTGGACTGGGCTGGTGATGTTGTAGAAAGAAAGTCCACCAGTGGTGGCACCTTCTATATTGAGCAGAAATGTGTTGGCTGGTTGAGCAAGAAACAAGAATGTACTTCTCTTAGTACTACTGAAGCTGAGTATATATCCTCCACATAAGAATGCAGTCAACTTCTATGGATGAAACAACAACTAACAGATATTGGTGATGAGGTGAATAAACCAATGGTAATTTACTTTGACAACAAGAGAAAAATTGATCTCATGAAGAATCCTGTCCAACATTCTCGTACAAAACATATTGAAATCATGTATCATTTTACCAAAGAATAACCTGAGCAAGGGGTGATAAGAATGGATCGTGTGGGAAATGATGAGAAAGTGGCTAATATCCTGACCAAGCCATTGTCAGTGGCTATGTTTGAGAAGCATCAGTTGAACCTTGGTGTTCAACCACCTCCCAGTGCATAAGGATGTTTCACAATACCTCTCTCCATGATTATGATAACTGTTTTTATATGTTTATGGATGTGATGCAGTTTTGTAGGGGAGATACTATCCAGGGGGAGTATGGTTTGAGCTGAACATTGAACAAATTACCAGTCATTGGGTTTATTGTCAATGGGGGAGAAAATAATAAATTCAGGCATGTTCAGGCATGTAAATCTCTTGTGACACTATGCAAATTTAGTGTCAGTGATAGGATGAGAAGGATGAGAAGGAATACATCGGCCATGTAATGCTTCTTGGGTGTCATTGAGAATTCCAAAACACTGGAACCCAATTCATTCTTCCTCTCTTTTTTTCTACAACGACAATTACTCACATAGACTTAGATTATTGGCTGAGTCGATTCTTGTGTTTTTTGGTTTATATATGGATGGGGGTCTATTGAATTTATTTTCTGATTGCTAACAACCCCAAAGGGGGGATTGTTGGAACCATGGTCATATATACATTAATTGGAGTATGGTTTGTGTTTGTTTTCAATCCTTGGAGAAAGTGCAGAATGTGTGACAGTAAAGTGCTCATATAGGTCAAGTCGATTACAATATTTGAGGTGGCACCATTTTCCAATGTTTGTCGAATTTTTGGTCATGAAAATCGACAAATGGATAAAAGTGATTTTGGCAAAGAGGCCAGTGCGTTGTGTACTTGATGGAGAGAGAACTTCTGCACCTTGTATTTTTCAAGGTTAGAACATGGAATATGGAAAAGGGATAAGGGTCGCACAAGTATTGGTTGGGTCGCGCAAGTGACATGCATGATGAGAAGTGACTTGCGTGCTGGTGCCTAGGAGGTATGGAATCATGCGCGCCTATTGTTCTTCGTGATCGGAACTTCAAAATATAGCAAAGGAAAGAGGGTTGTGCAAGTATTATTTTGGTCATGCAAGTGAGTTACGCGATAGAGGCTAGGGCGGCTGAAGCTGCGCGCCGAGACCTGCGCGCCGTGAGGATACTTGCGTGCCACCATGCTGGGGGTCATGTTTTCCTATAAATAGAGGACCACCCCTCCTCATTTGTAAATAAGTTCAAGATATAGAGATTTTTCGACCTCCCATCATGCAAGTAGTTGAGTCGTGCAAGTGGTAGTTGGGCCATGCAAGGAGAGCCTGTGCGCCGGTTTTTGGCTACGCGCCCATGGTGGATTGTGTGAGAACGGAGTTGAGTCGCGCAGGTTTTAAGTTGAAGTAGGTGGTGTTGTGAAGGTGCTTGTTTGATACCTGCATTCCAGTTTGAACTTGCGTGACGAATTTCTGCCGCGCTGGAGACCTGTGCGCCAGGCAGTAAAGAAGCGCGCTAGTGTTTTTGAGCTGTGTGAAAGTTGGGAGATTGATCGGTACCCTTGAAGGGAAGATATAATTCACTACAGGCGAGAGTTGGACTTCAACAGAGCGTCTACACTCAACATAGGATGCATTATTTAGCAATGATGAAGAGACCTTCACATCTATAAACTGAGTGGGACTTCACCAACGACTATTAGCCAGGTGGAGTCAACAGGAGTGACCTGAGGGAAGTAGTGAGCTATCCCTAAATCTTTGTAAAGGCAGTGTTCTTGGGATAGAGTGACTATGCCTGAACCTTTTTAATCCACAACTAGTAATGTTTAGTGGAATTTGGTACGACTGAAAGCATGTCGATGTATGCTCCTTGGATGTAGCCCTTAGTGGTGAACCAAGTAAAAAGTGCTTTGTTGTCTCTCTACATGTGAATGTTTTCTTTCTGTTCATATCCATCATACAGGTTTAAAAAGTTTTTACCAACGTGGGAACAAGATCCATCACTTTAAAAGAAAAAGTTGACACCCTGATTCACCCCTCCCCTATCAGGGTGTCCTGGGGTCCTACAACATGATCATCATACTCCTCATGACTTTATGAATATATCATAATATCATCAATATAAACTGTAATAAATTTATCAAGATAATCCTCAAAGACTCAATTCATAAAATCTATAAATATAACAATAGCATTAGCCAAGAGAAAGCATATAACATAGAATTAATAACACCCATATCTTGATCAGAAGGAAATCGTTGGAATACCTTCTTTATTTAACCCAATTAATGACAACCAGTTCGAAGATCAATCATGGATAAGAATTGAGCCCCATGAATCTGGTCAAATAAATCATTAATCCTTGGAAGAGGGTACTAGTTATTTTTCATGATCCCATTATGTTATCTATAATCAATCCATAGCTTCATTTATCCATAATTCTTCTCCACAAAGAGAATAGGTGCACCCTAAGGATACACAATTGGTTAGAAAAACCCCATCTCTAAAATTTCTTGAAGATATTTCTTTAGCTCCCCTGTCTCTACAATTTCTATTCGATATAGTGAATTTGGTATCATCTGTGATCTAGGTATGATTTCAATGGATAACTCTACCTTTCATTATGGGTGATGTATAGGTATATATTTTTGAATTAAATAAATGTATTCCGGAATGATGGGGAAATTTCATATTCTTAGAAATTTATTTTCATCTTCCTATTTATTAATCATATTCATACATAAGGCTACGAGTGGTGATTCTAGACAAATATCTAGTTGAGATGTCTTTCCAATGAAAATAACTATCGGGTTTCCATTAAATACTTCTGATATTTACATTCCTCTTTAATTGATATTATCATTATACATTGAGATCCAACCCATCCCTATTACAATATCAAATTCTAGCATGGGAATGACTACTTTATTTTTGATGAAATTGTTATATGAAAATCTAATACCGGAGATTCCATACACTATTTTTTCTTGGGTAATCCATCTAGGAGTATTTACTAATAACTCTACTTATATAATTTTAGGTATTGATTCTATATTACTCAGAAACATGGAGAAATAAAGTAACTTGTAGAACCAAAATCAAACAATGTATATATTGTCATTGAGGGAATAATAAGTGTATCGTACACCATATTATTTGGAGCTTCTACTTTAGCCATTATGATAGAAAATTCCCAAACATTATCCCTTATCCTAGGCTAATATTGATAGTGATTCCCCTCCATTACCTTCTGATTTGAAAAGTGATTAGAAAAGTGACCAAGTTATCCACATTCATATAATTAGACTCTAGGCTGAGCCTACACCTTTTTCCCTTTTTTATTACTGTTGAGAACTTTAGGGTTCACCTAATTATGTCATTTATGAGCTACACGGTCATATATTCGAAACATGTATCATTTTATACTCACAATAAATCATCTCCCTAAATTATTGGTCCCAAAATGGTTGCATGTGGAATGTTTCACTTTCTTTCATCCAATTTTGTGATCATAGTTTCTCCCCAGTTATGGATCCAAATATATCTTCCTTTCATTTGATTTATGTGACTGTTGAATCTCTTTGAACTCCAGTTCATCCATTGTAGAACTATACACTATCACCTAATAGATTTAATACTATTTATTTTCTAGATTCCTCTATAAATGGGGTTTTAGTCCAATGAAAAATATATTAATATTTAAATTATGACCCATAAAAAATATTGAGGTTTAATGAAAAGTCTTATAATGTTCATTTAATATCATCCCACTATTTCATTTTCCTTCTACATTATCTGTAGTAATTCCTGTTAAATTTTCTTTCACATTGAACTTGGTAAATGTATATTTAAAAATATTTCCCTAAACTCTTACCACTCTATTCCATATACCTATCTTATTTGATTCATTTTTTTAATAATTTTCCACCACTGATCATGTTCTCCCTTTATGTGATAAACATTTAGGGTAAATTTCTATTAGTATGAACAAAGGTGTATAGAAAAGGTATTTTCGATAGATATTATCTATTATTCAAATATCAGTGGGTCAGTAGATCCACACAAAAAAGGTGGTTGTTGATACATGAATCACTCAATAAAATGTTGTTCCCTTCATGGTGAATCTAGTATCACGACATGATTTATGTTTTTATTCATAACTTGAGTTAGCCGATTCATAATTCTCAGGCATAAATACCTTATGAATTTCATTATAGGGGCATCAGTGCATGGTTCCTTGTGCTCATAATTTATGTGTTTCCTCCAATTACCCCAATTTTCTAAAAGAATAAAACCTTAGTGAGAAGCGTGTTTCATTTAAGAATCAAATAATTTGAAAGAATTTTTATTAATGAACACATCATGCTAAATTATGTTATTCTTTAAAAACAAATACATTTTCTATAAATCCATAATAATGGTTCACACATATCTTGTTATTAACTAAACATATCATCTGGGAGTATCAAAACTGGAGTGAATCAAAGCTCGTGTCATGCACTAATTCCCATTCAATTATAGATCAATGTGGTTTTTTTGGATGTTACCCATAGATACAACTATGTCATTTCCACATCCACTTATTCATATACATACAAGTATTTATTTTCTCATAAACCACATACTTAATACATCAACAAAATATCTGGATGTTTTCTTATATTTAGACTTGTCCCTAGGGTCCTTAATACAGTTTTCAAATCCGAATTTCTACCAATAACTAAACCATCCTTCAATACTGACTATGGAATCCCTCCTTTTTATTGCGTAAAATTTCCATTACATGGTTCAATATAGTGGATATTTTAAATTTATTATTAATGTAAAACATGAACATGATACATGAAAACATAAAAAAATCATCGAATCGACTTGAAATGTTTCTTCATGGGTTTATCCTATGTACAATTACTCCATCTCATATCTTGGATACATTAATCAAAGGAATGGGGTGAGCATTAGTCCCAATTAAGGAAACAATACACATATATTTATGAGGAATATCAATAAGATCATGAAGAATATTTTTTTGAATGATAAATGGAAAAGAGGCATATCATAATAATGATAACTTGAATCAAAACAAGAAAATGTGGCTACACCATTTTATTTACACATTCATAATCATATCACTATGGTTAATCACCAAGGTGGAGTAAATGGAAATTACCAAGGTTATTCACCAAGGTATAATAAAACATTTCATCTCTAGATATTAAATTCATTACAAAATGAAATGGAGTTCTATCAGAGATCAAACTTCATATGTATTATCTAATTTTATCCATATATATAATAATAAAACATTTCATTAAAAACATGGGGAGAATAAAACAAGGTTTCATATCAAAATAATGGAATTTAAAAACTGAATCAAAAAATAATAATTTTTGTTATTTTAATCCCATGAAAAGGGAATGTGGGTTTCATGTATGTCAATCCCAGAATAAGATAAATAATTTTAAAATCGACGTGAATACACGTGGAAAACAAAGAGGATTGTGTATTCACAAAAAAATCAAATAGAATTTCTTGGAAACCAGAGGAAAATAATGAGAAGTATATTGGGAAATATAATGGGTATAAAATGTGTTTTTTGATAAAGGGTAAATTGGGAGGGGTAAAGGGCATCTCATTGATAAAAAAATTTATAATGTGTATGATCAAAAGTTTAATAAAAAAGAGGAACCATAACATGTATATGTCATATATGGTAATTGGTTCTCAAATTGAAGAGAAGTGAAGGATAATTCCCTAACCATGAAGAGTTACTCCTAGAACATGAGAAATGGAACCTTGGGGGGATTGAACAACCTTTGGAAGACCCCTTGGGAGGCAAAACAATAGTAAATTTATAGAGGAGTGATTTTAGTTAAAGGAATTAAATAAATGGGTGGATTTTTTTAGAAAAAATGGGGGATCTTTTAATGATTTCCAAATATAAGACTTGTAAAGCTCGGTTCTGGAAAATGAAAATCCATGGAATTTATCATGGTTTATGCTCTTGTTTTTGGAAATTTGGGACATATTTTATGTTATTATAACCAAAATTAATGTAAAATAATATTATATTAATTATTTTGGAAAGGAAATTTAAAATTTACACAGAATATGATTTTTAATATTAATGTTTCCATTTTAAACATCGGAAGGTATCTTATAGGTTTAGAAATTGATTAAAATCTATTAAAATACATGATATTAATAAGATAACATACTTTATGTCATTGATTGTGGTTGAATAATTATTACATCATTATGAAATAATTTTAATGTTATCAAACATATTGAAAATCAAAATTGTATTTTTACTTTTCATCTAAAAATAACATTTTTTAGAAAATTTTCATAAATTAACACTAACATAATTTTTATGTTATGATTTGAAAAATGTTTTTTATATTATCATAATAATTTTATATGTATTATAATTTTAAATTTTAATTACAAAAACAATTATTTAATAACAAATAGATGGTTGTATATGCATAATTAAATTTCTCACACTTAAAAATTTTCAAGGACATAATAAAATTACATTGTCATTTATATTTAAATAAAAGTTTTTCAATCATACTATTTCATTAAAATATGTTTTATTAATAATATATTTGTTTATTTTTAAAATTTATATATTTTCTCAAAAGTACAATTTGGGTTCAAAAAGTCAATTTATCAAATTCAATCTCAATTAAAACAATATTAATTAAGACAATATATTCTTAAATTTTATTTATTGGGATGAAAATTTTATTTATAAAAAGAATTACCCATTAATGAACTATGTTTGGGGCACATAACACCTTTTAGTACCTGAATACGTCCTAAGGGTAAGATGTGCGATGGTGATAGATTCTTGTGGTGGCTCAGCTAGCATTGCCTGAGTAGTAATTTCTACTAACGTGAACTTATCCCATAGTAGATTTCATTTAATTTTTAATTTTTGAATCTTGTATTGCTCTTGTTAAATGAAAAACTCATGTGAGGATGCCTCTCTCCTTTGTTCTGAAAAAAGGGATTCATATGGAAAGTCTCTCAAGTTTGACACGATCTGTAACAGCCCAAGATTTTATAAAAAAATATTCTTTTTAATTTTATTAATGTCTTGTGTTGTACGCTACACCAAAAGGATCTTGCACAACACGCATCCTTGTCTTGCCTTGCATTACACTCAATCACGACCTTCCTCGATAGCGTGTGTAATACGCAATACCGAGTTTCACTAAACAACGATGTGCTATTAAAATATTATTAAAACTAGCCGTTATGAATAGTAATAACCACTTTTTAAAATTCTGTAAATCTTATTTTTCAATATGAACTTCATTATTGGATTCGGAGTATCGAATTTAGCCTAAGGTGAAATTTTGGCACTTTTCTGATAACTTTCATATTCTGATGAATAGTGAAAATTACTAAATTATAATTAAAAACAACTTTTTTAATCGAAATAATTAATAGTGATAAATTATTAATTTGAGTGGTTTTAAAGTATATTTAGAATATATTTTTACAATTTAATGCAATGTTGGTCATTGGTTGTAATTTCACATTTAAACCAGACATAATCAAGTGTCAATCTTTTGATACATATTGTTTCCTAAAAACACGCTATTTATTTTAACAGCATGATTTAATTATAAAATTAATTAATGCAACTTCTATGTTATGAATTTGGTAAAATAGATTTCATTTTTGAATTCGGAATATGAAATATAGCTTAGGATGAAATTTTGGCATTGTTCTGAAAAACATCAATTTTTTATGAATAGTGAAACTACTAAGTGGTAGTTAAAAAAACTGAATTTTTCATAAAACTTAATTTTGCCGCTTCTGTGAATGGAATTTCGAAAATCCGAGAGACACGGTTAATATCAAGGACTAAAATGTGGTTCAATGAGATGAAAATAATTTTTTTGGTGAATAGTAACTTTTTACTTTTTTACCGCGATTAATAGTAAATAGGGTAACTAAGGGTAAATATGATATTACTATTACCCGAAAACATGTCCTAATTCTATTGGACAAGTGTAATTCGACCAAAAACAAACTTAGGAATAAAAAATGACCATTTAGGCCCACTTGGATTAGATTAGGACATTTATTATTAATTTATTTAAAGAAAGGTTAAAATAGTTAAAATCAAAGTTTAATAAGTAAATCATTTTTAATATGGGGCTTTAAATAAGATAAATTCGATTGTAAATATTCATTAGAAAGATAAAAAGATTTCATATATGATGGTATTTTATTTGTAATTTTTAGACATAAAATAATTTAATTTATTTATGACACAACGATGATGCAGTAATTATCTCATTAATGAAATATTGACATAATTGATGTTATAAACACCAAAATAAATGTAATTTGAGATTTTTTATGAATTAAATTAATTTTCTAGGTTACTATGATATATTAATGTTGATTTAATCAACATGGTTCGAACATTTAATTCTGTTATGACTTTCACAAAAATCATATATCAAATAGTGTCAAAATTGACACAAAATAGTTTTTAAATTAAATATTATATTATTAATTGTTATTTTATTCCTAAAAATCTAAGGTTCGGCCAAATGACTTAGATAAGGATATATATATTAATAATAAACAATTTTGGATTCGTTTGGCATGTTATAGTAAGTTTATTAACCATATAGTTAAAGAAAACAAAAAGACATGGTAAAAGGTAAATTATTTAACTTAGTGTTAAATCTAATTGATAAGGTTAAAATAATATCCTAAACTTGTCTAAATTCTATTGGTTGATAGGACTTCGACCCATCCCCACTTTAGCTTCGAAATAAGACCCTTTGGAACCATTATAAACCGATTTTGACTTTAATATAAAATAATATTTTGAGATATTCCTAAGGTGCCCTCTCCTCCCCTATAAAAGGACACCTCCTCCCCCTCCTCCTGACACCAATTTGAGCACTCAAGCTCGGCCAACCCCTGCCAAAATCTCTTCTCCACATCCCTAGCAACATCCTATAGCTTCTGGTCTTCCTCAAAGTCCAATTCTAGTGCCCTAAGAGGAGGTCTCAAAGAGGCACTTCAAAGAAGAGGTAATTACCGTTACCAATTCTTTCATCTTTATTTCTTCTTCCACTTCTTCTTCTTAGGTTGTTTCATTATGAAGTATTAACATCAGTATAACTCATATACTGATATGTTATTATATGTATGAAACAACCCTATTTCACCATCTATCCATCCTACGAAAAAAGAAATCACCGCGCGTGCGTACGTACAGAATACCGTCTCCACGCCGTGGTGTAATCTATTTTCCACCACCACCTTACATGGATGGGTATAATGGTGTAAAGAATAACTATACATAGTTATTACAACATCATATTGATTCTGATATATTGTATAATCCACTCCAATTCAATTCAATATTTATAGAAATGATATCATCGCTCGTGCGTACGTACGGACTACCGTCTCCACGACGCGATGAGATTCATTCTCCATGTTAACCATTTAAGAATGATTATAATGTATATACAAGAAATAATAATGAAATATATGACATTATAAAGCTACTGGATTTATGTATATATATACATATGTATGTCATCTACTTACTTCCATTTCAAGATAATAAGGAAAGAAAAACAGCGTTCATGCGTACGTACGGACTACCGTCTCCATGAACGGTGTTTTTCATTTTATTTATCTATCTATTATATATATATATATATATATACTGAATATATATGATATATAAGTCATATTTTATATTCTGGAAGTAAGTAAATCATGATATAAGTAATAATGATGTCAAGAAAAACAAGTCAAAACACCTACGATAAATGAAACGATTTTACCCAAAACGCTTCTTTAACATGGAATTTACAAAAGAACGGGTAATATAAGGTCATAAGTGAACCATATATGATATCATAACAATGAATATGATTCTGTAATAAGTCAATGACATTATTTAAATCATTATACAGGAAGTTCGGACACATACGAAGCAAATTGGACCTAAGGTAAGGGAAATATCACAATCTCATTTTTATCCGAGATTGTTTATTCGTAAGTATTTACTGGGGTGTATTTTATCATCCACATCCATGTTTCATCAATATGTAATATTACTTCCATCCACATACAATTGTTTGAATCCATTTTTACCCTTCGGTGAGTTTTTTAATGAAAGGAATCTTTTGTCGTTTTTCGTACGAGGTACTTTTTGACTTTTCCTACAAAAGTACGAAGAATGTTTTTTTTAACTTATACGGCATGAATGGATTTTTAAAACATTATTTCCAAGAAGCTTCCTTTACAAGTTTTCAAGTTTATTCTTAATCAACTTCTTTTATTTTAAAGTTTTACGACATGTTATGAAAGGAAAAATGTTTTCCTCAAGAATGAAGTTCAAGTGTTTTATCAAAATTATTTTCCATCTAAGATAATAAAAGGGTTCTGTTTTTATCCCTATTATTACATGGATTTGATTATGTTTTGATGGAAACATTTTTATGAATTCCTTTATCTTATATGAATTGTTTTATGATGTCATGTTGTTTAAGAATCCCATTTTTATTACATGGGTTATGCGATGATGTATGATTTATGATTATGTGGCACACATAAGAAAGGATTCATTATAAGATTGGTGGGACCTATATCTCCCTCCAATGCATTGGGTAAAGATTTTATATCTCATGAGATAGACATGGTTGAAATGGTAGGTTATACCGGTTTAGTGAAACAGGACTGAAACAAGGGTTACTCGATTCCGAAAGGGACTTTGTCCACTAAGATAGTCTTGGCAATGAGTCATGACTAACAAGAAATGATTTTCCATGATTATATGTGCATGCCACAAAGTTTCAAGTTTCATGTTATGATTATGGTGATCTCATTTTCACTTCTATGATTTGTTCCATGTTAAGATATTATGATCTCTTTTGCAGGTTATGATTTTCAAAAAGATATGATATGTTTTTTATTTCTTTTGTATACCCTTACTGAGCATTTGAGCTCACCCTTTTATGTTTTCTTTTCCCCAGGATATAAATAAAGGTTTTAGGTAAAAAAAAGGGAAGATCTTTATGGGAGATATTGAAGATCTTTCACCACGATTAGAAGATTACGTTCCGAGTTTCCAAAGACACTAAACTATTACGATCCTTTAGTGTGTGTTTTTGTTATGTACTAAGTATTCCGCAAAAGTAATGTAATGTCCATGTATGATAAGCTTCGGGTCTCTACAGTTGGTATCAGAGGAAAGGTTTAGTCAACCTTTAGAAACTAGGATGCGAAAACGTTAGTGAGATCCCTAGAGATATTTATAAGGTATGTCTAGGGATGTCCCTAGGGATAAGTATACATATAGGTTATAGTAATAGAATTACGCTAACGATCATAGAATTAAACCTAAGATGTTGGATATTGAAGGTACTCCCCCTTTATTATGTTGTTTTCCCTAGCATGATTTTTGCCTCTCACACTATTCTTTTTGTGTTTTAGACGATGGCTGGAACCCGAAGGAACCGTGTTGATCAATGCAATGGACAATGCAATGATTTCCCTCCTGAACAAACAAATGTTATGGGAGATGGAGTGCAAAATCTTATTGCTATACTTACACAAGCTATGAATCATTCTGGACTTCCAAATGAGCAGAGAAGGGAACAATATTCTATTGAGTCCTTCATGAGGCAACGTCCACCTTCTTTCAGTGGGACTTCCGATCCACTTGTTGCTGAACAATGGATCAGTACCACTGAAAAGATATTTTCAGTTCATCAATGTTCTGATCATGATAAAGTCATCTTAGCAGTATATCGTTTTGAAGGTGAAGCTGATCAATGGTGGAATCTTATCAAGAATACGAGGCCAAGGGATGAAATTGAGTCCATGGAATGGGACGAGTTCAAGAACTTGTTTTTCAGTAAGTACTTCCCTCATATTCTTCGAACAAAGATGGAAAAGGAGTTTATTGAGATGAAGCAGAAGGATGATGAATCTGTTGGTATATACGAAGCGAATATTACAAGACTTGCAAGGTATGCATCTGGCATTATCATCCAACCTGAAAGTAAAGTTGATCGATTTTTCAGTGGCTTAAAACCAAGTCTTCGAAGGGCATTAGCTATAAGAGACTTCAGTAGCTATGAAGAAATTGTGTGTTGTGCTATCAAGGTAGAAATGGAAGTTGGTGTTACATATCCATCTCATGGTTTTGACAAGAAACGAAAGATGAAGTTCAAGGAGAAATCTCATAATAATGGTGAAAAGAAGATGAATGTTTCCTTATGCACAAAGTGTGGAAAGAAGCATGGTGGAGATTGTCTTAAAGGAACTAGAAAATGTTTTAAGTGTGGAAAAGAAGGTCATCGAGCAGCTGAGTGTCGAAGTAATGGAAAAAGGGTTTCTAATGATGAGAATAAAGCAAACACTGCAGAGAACGCACCACCAACACTTCAATGCTTCAAGTGCAAGGAAATGGGGCATTATGCTAATAATTTCCCTAATCCAAGGGTTAGTGATGATCAACATGAGCAACCACTGAAGGCAAAGGACAAAGGGAAGTCACATGCGATCACTATTGGCGATGTTGAATATGATAACGATGTGGTGGAATGATTAAGCGTTTATGTAATGGGATTCCAAAATAATGTTGTATCATTGAGTATTGCAATATTTATTGATGTGGTATTCAAAGTGATTGAGATATTTTTTTTGGAAATAAGATGATATGCGCATAATGAAGACGAGAAAATGAAATGTTTAATAGTATTCATGAGCTCATGATTGATATAAGGACTATGTGATATCATGGTTTGAGTATAAATAATTTTGAGGATTTTGGTATGTGTAAAGTGTTAACTTTTAACTGCATTCAAGTTTTCACTAAGGTTCAATGGGTATTCAAGAGTATACATGATTAAGGACTTTGAATGTTTGGAATGTGACCAAAAAAACATATCTTATGATATATGGGGATCAATGATGATATTAAATCTCTGGTAATTGTTTTCACTATGTTATGAGAGTGGACTGCAGTATTATGGATAAGCCTAAAGATTGGAATGGATTGTGTTGGACGTAAGTTAGTATTGTTTAAGGATAGAAATTTTTTTCGATATTATTGATGGGATGTTATAGTAATATTGTTTTGGAAAAAAGACAACCTGCAGGACGGGCGACAGCCCATCGCTTCGGACAAGGCTGTGGGAATCGAACCCACAACCGAAGTGCGACTGGCCTTTATCGCCTACCACTGGCCTACAGGAAGTCCCTGTTTAGTAGAAACTAGTTTTATTATATTAAGTAGTATGATATTTGAAGTATAAGTCCATTTTAGGAACCATATATGATTAATCTCACTATAGATCGATTTATGCATATAATTTTTGCTATCCTTTTGTTTGAGACAGATGGAATGACCCGTCATTCTATCACATGATCTGCTAACACTTCACGAATAACAAATTCAACTTCATTTATTTAAGAGATGAAGTGGAAATTTTTCAAGGCACGAACAACAGTGAGATTGTACCAAAATAAAGTAAGTATTTATTAAAATCCAAATTTTCAACTTTAGGGGAAATGATCTTGAAAACCAAAAATGTTGTCCTAGTGATCTTATACCTGATGAATCAGATGGTACCTTATATCATCACAAATCTATGGATTTGTGATTACTGGCTTTTCCATAGCCATGTTCTCTACCACTCTCCATCAGAACATGATGGTTAGATTTCTCTTCCATATCCATATTTTCACCTATGTGGAAACCCAATGATTAGTTTATTTGGGTAACCGTTACGTTTCATACTTTTGTTTTTAAAGATTGGTTTTGATATTCCCTTTTACAATGTGGGTTTCTATTAAAGAAACTTTCGAATAGTAAACCATTTATAACCCCGACGAATTTCGAGGGCGAAATTCATTTTAAGGGGGTAGAATGTAACAGCCTAAGATTTTATAAAAAAATATTCTTTTTAATTTTATTAATGTCTTGTGTTGTACGCTAAACCAAAAGGAGCTTGCACAACACGCATCCTTGTCTTGCCTTGCATTACACGCAATCACGACCTTCCTCGATAGCGTGTGTAATACGCAATACCGAGTTTCACTAAACAACGATGTGCTATTAAAATATTATTAAAACTAGCCGTTATGAATAGTAATAACCATTTTTTAAAATTCTGTAAATCTTATTTTTCAATATGAACTTCATTCTTGGATTCAGAGTATCGAATTTAGCCTAAGGTGAAATTTTGGCACTTTTCGGATAACTTTCATATTATGATGAATAGTGAAAATTACTAAATTATAATTAAAAACAACTTTTTTAATCGAAATAATTAATAGTGATAAATTATTAATTTGAGTGGTTTTAAAGTATATTTAGAATATATTTTTACAATTTAATACAATGTTGGTCATTGGTTGTAATTTCACATTTAAACCAGACATAATCAAGTGTCAATCTTTTGATATATATTGTTTCCTAAAAACACGCTATTTATTTTAACAGCAGGATTTAATTATAAAATTAATTAATGCAACTTCTATGTTATGAATTTGGTAAAATAGATTTCATTTTTGAATTCGGAATATGAAATATAGCTTAGGATGAAATTTTGGCATTGTTCTGAAAAACATCAATTTTTGATGAATAGTGAAACTACTAAGTGGTAGTTAAAAAAACTGAATTTTTCATAAAACTTAATTTTGCCGCTTCTGTAAATGGAATTTCTAAAATCCGAGAGACACGGTTAATATCAAGGACTAAAATGTGGTTCAATGAGATGAAAATAATTTTTTTGGTGAATAGTAACTTTTTACTTTTTTACCGCGGTTATTAGTAAATAGGGTAACTAAGGGTAAATATGATATTACTATTACCCTAACACATGTCCTAATTCTATCGGACAAGTGTAATTCGACCAAAAACAAACTTAGGAATAAAATATGACCATTTAGGCCCACTTGGATTAGATTAGGACATTTATTATTAATTTATTTAAAGAAATGTTAAAATAGTTAAAATCAAAGTTTAATAAGTAAATCATTTTTAATATGGGTAAGATAAATTCGATTGTAAATATTCATTAGAAAGATAAACAGATTTCCTACATGATGGTATTTTATTTGTAATTTTTAGACATAAAATAATTTAATTTATTTATGACACAACGATGATGCAGTAATTATCTTATTAATGAAATATTGACATAATTGATGTTATAAACACCAAAATAAATGTAATTTGAGATTTTTTATTAATTCCACTAATTTTATAGGTTACTATGATATATTAATGTTGATTTAATCAACATGGTTCGAACATTTAATTCTGTTATGACTTTCACAAAAATCATATATCAAATAGTGTCAAAATTGACACCAAATAGTTTTTAAATCAAATATTATATTATTAATTGTTATTTTATTCCTAAAAATCTAAGGTTCGGCCAAATGACTTAGATAAGGATATATATATTAATAATAAACAATTTGGGGTTCGTTTGGCATGTTATAGTAAGTTTATTAACCATATAGTTAAAGAAAACAAAAAGACATGGTAAAAGTTAAATTATTTAACTTAGAGTTAAATCTAATTGATAAGGTTAAAATAATATCCTAAACTTGTCTAAATTCTATTGGCTGATAGGATTTCGACCCATCCCCACTTTAGCTTCGAAATAAGACCCTTTGGAACCATTATAAACCGATTTTGACTTTAATATAAAATAATATTTTGAGATATTCCTAAGGTGCCCCTCTCCTCCCCTATAAAAGGACACCTCCTCCCCCTCCTCCTCACACCAATTTGAGCACTCAAGCTCGGCCAACCCCTGCCAAAATCTCTTCTCCACTTCCCTAGCAACATCCTAGAGGTTCTGTTCTTCCTCAAAGACCAATTCTAGTTCCCTAAGAGGAGGTCTCAAAGAGGCACTTCAAAGAAGAGGTAATTACCGTTACCAATTCTTTCATCTTTATTTCTTCTTCCACTTCTTCTTATTAGGTTGTTTCATTATGAAGTAATAACATCAGTATCACTCATATACTGATATGTTATTATAAGTATGAAACAACCCTATTTCACCATCTATCCATCCTACGGAAAAAGAAATCACCGCGCGTGCGTACGTACGGAATACCGTCTCCACGCCGTGGTGTAATCTATTTTCCACCACCACCTTACATGGATGGGTATAATGGTGTAAAGAATAACTATACATAGTTATTACAACATCATATTGATTCTGATATATTGTATAATCCACTCCAATTCAATTCAATATTTATAGAAATGATATCATCGCTCGTGCGTACGTATGGACTACCGTCTCCACGACGCGATGAGATTCATTCTCCATGTTAACCATTTAAGAATGATTAAAGTGTATATATAAGAAATAATAATGAAATATATGACATTATAAAGCTACTGGATTTATGTATATATATACATATGTATGTCATCTACTTACTTCCATTTCAAGACAATAAGGAAAGAAAAACAGCGTTCATGCGTACGTACGGACTACCGTCTCCATGAACGGTGTTTTTCATTTTATTTATCTATCTATTATATATATATATACTGAATATATATGATATATAAATCATATTTTATATTCTGGAAGTAAGTAAATCATGATATAAGTAATAATGATGTCAAGAACAACAAGTCAAAACACCTACGATAAATGAAACGATTTTACCCAAAACGCTTCTTTAACATGGAATTTACAAAAGAACGGGTAATATAATGTCATAAGTGATCCATATATGATATCATAACAATTAATATGATTCTGTAATAAGTCAATGACATTATTTAAATCATTATACAGGAGGTTCGGACACATACGAATCAAATTGGACCTAAGGTAAGGGAAATATCACAATCTCATTTTTATCCGAGATTGTTTATTCGTAAGTATTTACTGGGGTGTATTTTATCATCCACATCCATGTTTCATCAATATGTAATATTACTTCCATCCACCTACAATTGTTTAAATCCATTTTTACCCTTCGGTGAGTTTTTTAATGAAAGGAATCTTTTGTCGTTTTTCGTACGAGGCACTTTTTGACTTTTCCGACAAAAGTACGAAGAATGTTTTTTTAAACTTATACGGCATGAATGGATTTTTAAATCATTATTTCCAAGAATCTTCCTTTACAAGTTTTCAAGTTTATTCTTAATCAACTTCTTTTATTTTAATGTTTTATGACATGTTATGAAAGGAAAAATGTTTTCCTCAAGAATGAAGTTCAAGTGTTTTATCAAAATTATTTTCCATCTAAGATAATAAAAGGGTTCTGTTTTTATCCCTATTATTACATGGATTTGATTATGTTTTGATGGAAACATTTTTATGAATTCCTTTATCTTATATGAATTGTTTTATGATGTCATGTTGTTTAAGAATCCCATTTTTATTACATGGGTTATGTGATGATGTATGATTTATGATTATGTGGCACACATAAGAAAGGATTCATTATAAGATGGGTGGGACCTATATCTCCCTCAAATGCATTGGGTAAAGATTTTATATCTCATGAGATAGACATGGCTGAAATGGTAGGTTATACCGGTTCAGTGAAACAGGACTGAAACGAGGGTTACTCGATTCAGAAAGGGACTTTGTCCACTAATATAGTCTTGGCAATGAGTCATGACTAACAAGAAATGATTTTCCATGATTATGTGTGCATGCCACAAAGTTTCAAGTTTCATGTTATGATTATGGTGATCTCATTTTCACTTCTATGATTTGTTCCATGTTAAGATATTATGATCTCTTTTGCAGGTTATGATTTTCAAAAAGATATGATATGATTTTTATTTCTTTTGTATACCCTTACTGAGCATTTGAGCTCACCCTTTTATGTTTTCTTTTCCCCAGGATATAAATAAAGGTTTTAGGTAAAAAAAGGGAAGATATTTATGGGAGATATTGAAGATCTTTCACCACGATTAGAAGATTACGTTCCGAGTTTCCAAAGACACTAAACTATTACGATCCTTTAGTGTGTGTTTTTGTTATGTACTAAGTATTCCGCAAAAGTAATGTAATGTCCATGTATGATAAGCTTCGGGTCTCTACACGATCACTTCTCCTTCCTTGATTATTTATCCTTTATCCTTTATTCTTATAAAAAATATATTATATAGTTATAATTATTATAAATATTATATTTTAGAAACATCATATTGACCAATGGTCATATTTTACCAACAGTTATATAACGGTTCAATACCAAAAGATGCATTTACCTTTATAAGCATTCATTAATAAATAGACATGGTTTTATTTGAGTCCGAATATAATATAACAAACAATTTTGGGAAACTATTATCATTCAAAAAGTCTTTTCCATTATGGAGTAGACATTGGATTATACCGATGCACAACTTTGTTGTTTATGTGTAAATTAATAGGGTATTTCTCTTGGGTTCCTCTTTAATTTTAGGATGGGTGAATTTTACTGATACTAGGGTATCTAGAAATGTTTAGATGGAATGATTAGGGAAATGAACCTATTTTTTAATTACCAATGAGGTATTATAGTGGGCTTCTTTAATAGGAATGTGGAAATGAACCTGTGACCAAGGCTATGATCTCATAGATGGCCTCCTTAGAGGGTTCTTCATGAGTAATGGCCTAGTGGTATTGGTGAAAACATTATCTGGTAGGACACACCCAATAAATTTTCAAGAGTATAGATAGTATATGTTCATCATCCTCTTCATATCCATAAGATAATGTAGGATGTTTTTGTGATGCATTAGGGAATGGAAATCGATGTAGTTTAATGTGGTAATAGGTGTCAATCACTACATAATAGTCCTCTATTGGATGGACTATAAATGGGGATTCCTCAAATAGGGTATCTCCAAGGATACCTCTAGGGTTGTTTTGAACCATTGAGGTGGTACTCCTGCATGTTGGGATGCCTATTTTTTATGAAGTTGTATGTGTTGTCAACTATTGTCAATACTAGTAAAAATAAAGAAGAGGATCCGATGTTAACTCCTTTGTTCGGAATACATGTATCAGGGGTGATGTATTGTTTACAATAGTGAAGATGGTTTAGTTTCATACATTTTATGATGAAGATTTCTTTGGAATTCACATTCCAAAAATATTAGAAGTGGAGGAGGAGGTTATGAAATTATTTGTGTTTCAGTAAAACTATGGATGATCATGAAGAACATTTAATTTTGATTTTCAAGATGAGAATCAGATTATGTTTGTTGATTTGTATTTCCCAAATATCATAATTTTGGATAACATTTGTTACAAGAATTATGAATGAAATAGGGATTCAAGTCATATTCATGTTTTATTGGAAGGAAGTATGTTGTTTGAAGATAGATATGTTTCAACACTTTCCTAATCAAATATGAAGACGTTAAAGGTGATAAATTAAATTATTAACAAAAAAAATATGGGATTTTTCTTATGACTGAAAATCAGTTTGAGTTGTGTTGCTGATGTAAATTCTATGGTGGATACATCTTCCGGTCTTTTCCAATTTTTTGGTTAAAAAATTTGATAATGGAAAGAAGTGGTTTTAGAAAAGGTTGTTTCCCACAAATGTTAATAATTATTTGGATATTGCAAAAAACTTATTTTTCAAAATTAGAACATCAAAAATTGGAAAAGGAAATAGTGGTGTTCACGTGTAGTGGAAATGTTATGAAGTGGAGTGCAATTTATGGAGCGATTAAATTGTTATGGAATGGCATGAAAGGTGAGCTTCATGCAACACAGGAAGGGTCAAAAAAATATCAATAAATAGAAGACTACCCTAATCATTTGAATGAATCAAATAACTTAGAGAAAATTAGATCTTTTTTCATGTATGTGTTGAGGTAGCTCAAGTCAAGAGTTATTCATAAGGTGCACAAGCAGAGTGGTACATATGTAGGGAGGTGCGCAAGTACAGAGACACACAAGTAGAGTGACGTGAAAATAGGAAATCACGCAATATGGTAGACACACAATAAGGGAGTGTCGTGTAAGGATGAATTGGTGTGCATGTTTTGAGTTGTTCACAAGAGTGGCACACACGAAGTGGGTGGCTTGAAAGTAGTGAGTTGCATGGAAAGCCGGAAGTGGAACACAAGTTGGTAGTTTCTCTAAAGTATAGAGTTGCAGGAATTGAGTTGTGCACAAGCCATATGTGGTGTGAAGGTACTGAGTAACACACAAGATGGGAGTGGTATTAATGTTATGGGTTGGGCGAGAAGTTCTCACCAGTTTATGGGTAGACAAGTGAAGAATAATTGGAGATGAAGACTCTACTAAACTATTCCACATTATTTTGTGACCAAGAATTAATAAAGAGTGGCCAATCTATATTTAGTTATTTAGGACATATACATTGCGATGACACTAAAGTGATATGGTCATCATTATTTTGACAATAAAAAATATTTTTTTTATTCTAGTTTAAAGAATAAGAAGATTTAGTGTATCTAGTTTTTCACTGAAGAAGAAAGAGAAAAAGATTGTGACGATTTTAAGTTTGCTACAGGGAAAGGATAATGAATGGTTACATTCATGCTGCTAATAATGTTACAAGTGATGAAAGGAATATCTTGATGTAGTGTGACATTCAATAGGTATCAATAGGTGTAAGACACTATTGGTGTTGTAAATTCATTTCAATGGGGAGAAGACTATCTTGGGAGGAAGTATAAAGTACATAAAAGGAGAATAAAGTTGGAATAGGTCATCACCAGATCAGGGATGTAGAATGGTTTCATTCCCCCCTCTAATGTGTATGAAATAAAACTGACTTATTGATTGTTTGCTAATCCAAACCATTGTAACAATTACTACATTATAGTTGAGAATTTTTGTACTGTTCATTCCTATACATGACTTGGATGTATCTGTCCTTATTGAGTGCTGGAATTTGTTAAAATATCATGTGCATAAATTTATTGATTTAATATTATTTCATGCCACAGTGAATAGAGAAAAGGAGAATCAATATCCTAACATATCAAAAGGTACAAGGATAAAAATTTGGAATTGGTTTTAAGAGTCCCCAACACTAATTCAACCCCTCTCACTGTTAGTAATATCACAAACTACTCATCTCCATTGGTATCATAAACAGGTTCACCTCTGTTTAATTATCTACATTGAAGATATTCTATATTGGATTCATTATTTTCTTTCCTGACCCAACAATGAAATGTAGTTTTTGTAAAGATTTAGTTACCTCTGATCAGAAGGATATATCTACCAAAACCATTATGAATAGTAAAAATAAATAGAATAGAAAGTTGAAGAATAAGTACCTCATATCTAAAGAGGAGGATGTATTTGGTTCTCTATACCTTACTGATAATGAGGACATACCAGACATGGAAATTAATTATAAGTTAGCTCATGTTTCTACCATGAATATGGACAACCTTCCTACCACAAGTGGTTAGGTGGTATGTGTTAGTACATTTGAAATCTATTATCATGAAGAAAATTCTATAAAATGTGGGGTGATCAATCTACAACCTCCCAAGAGTTATTAATTGATATATTAAGAATGAATTTTCGTGGTATTACTGAAGTTATTGCATCCCTAGTTTGTGGATTATTTCAATGTATGTAGGATGATATCACCCAGTTGGAAGAAGAATATGATGTTTTGTAGAAAGTCTTGAAAGATTTTTTTTGAATATTTAAATATCACCCGATAGGCTGGAGCCTTCGAAGGAACAAAGAAGGAAATCTAAAAGACTTCATCAAAATTTCTAAACAATTTGATTAGAGAGATGGATTCAATAGGAAAATAGATGAACTGATTCATGCAATTGAAGATGATCTAAAGAAGAGCACTGATTTCATGGAGTTATATTTGGAAGATACATTCATGAAGATAAAGGAACATGACTCTTTGTTTAAAAAAATTGAAGCTTCATGATGATGGCATTTGAAATATTTCGGATGAAATATGAAGAGAATATTATTATGAATGAATATATGAAAATAACTCTTAATATGTAATGTCTATATTTGGAAGCTCAGTTAGCCCACATTGAGAAGACATATATTGAAACTTCACATAAGAATTAAATAGTTACTTCTAGTACTGAATTCTCACTAGAGGATTCTAAGGTTGAAATACCTCCAACATGTGATAAAAAGATCATGAAATCACTCAATGATCTATTGCAAGTATTTGAGAAAGAAAATGTTCCATCCATACCATCTTGTACTCCTGTTTCTAAATATTTTTCAACAATAAATGAAGGATGGATGAAAAATTCAACCCAAATATGGATGAGTAATGGTGATGAGAAACCTACCACTATGACTAGGGTGGATAGGAAAAAGAATTTGCAAGGTGGTTCCCCACATAGAGCACAAAAACAAAAGAATAATTCACAAAAAACATATATAGAAGATATCAAGAAGTTGTGATTTTGGGTTCAATGTTGGTGTTGTAATGGGTTTGGGAATTGGGCATTAAAGGATTGGTAAAATACTCAAAATATAAATGCACAAAGGAAGCCCATTTCAAGGGGGAGAATGCCAATGAATAAAAAGAAACATCCACAGATCGAAAAGGATCTGTATATTGAAACATGTTGGGAAGGGTTGATAAAATATGTTATTTATGCAATATAAGTGGTCAAAAGGTCATTGAATGTTCATATCAACATGAATTGAATGTTAACAAGACGAAATGACCACAAAATATTTCCAACAATGAAAAAGTTTCCATGGGAAGGAACTAGATGAATGGCATTAAAGGAAATTCTCTAAAGAAAATTCCTATATGGGAAGGTGATAAGACTAAGAATTACAAATCCAGGAAGTTGAAGGGTAGTGAATCTAATTGAACTACCAATAAGGATGACACCCAAAACATTCCATGTAGAAGGTCCTATCTTGATACCTTAGTTCTGAATGAATTATTTGTTATCTAGTTATATGATTTCAAAATTATGGGGAAATATGATGATTCACAAGCTACGGTTATTGAAAAAGGAAATGAGAAGATTTCACATGAATATATAGATAATTTGTGTGTGTGGAACAATAAGGATGGTAAAATTTTCAAATATTTCATTACATTGATTCCATGTCATGAATAATTCCTCAAAAAGATGAATGTTGTAATATGAGATAATAGTGGATTAAAGGATAATGATTAATCAAGGATCAAACACAATGATATAGAAGAAGTGATCGGATAATGACAATAATAATAGGAATTGAATATCAACTGTTGAGGTGTGAAGAGTGTAAAAATTGGAGGATCTTAGTTGGGAAAACCATCTCAAACAAGTTTTTTGATGAAGAAAGGGGGATCCACCTCATTCCCATAAATATTCATGGTATTGTATTTGTGTTTCTATAACAGAGAATTGAAGGTGAAGAAATCTCACAAGGGGAGAACCTGTGATGTTGTGAGTTATTTCAACACATGACAACAATGGTGACGATGTTTCCATCATTGTAAGATTGTTGAATTGGTATTGAAATAAAAATATGATAACATACCCCATTTAATGAAGATGATAAGGACTATTGCTATTTAGGGGGAAAATAAAGATGCTGCTAGAGTAATTATATCAATAATTATTAAATTCAATTACTCTTGAAATTGCATCAAGGTCATTTCTTTAGAAATATAATGTTATTTTATTATCAATATTCCTTGTTTTGTTAAAATAAATATCATATAATAAAGGGGGAGTAATTGAATTATTGCCTGAAATAAGAAGAACTGATGTTTCCCAAGGTTACTTATTCTTCCAATTTCACTTGAATGTTTTTTATCCATTTTTTAAAGTGAGTGTAGGAGTTTTGGGTTGATTTATGTTAAAATTATTTCATATGAAACCCTATAATGAATCTGAAATGACCCTTCAAGATTGGAACATGAGTTATCATCTCTTGAGATATCATGATCAATGGATAATGGATAGATTTGTTGTCTAAATAAAATCACGTTGTTTTCTAAACATATATTTGATTATGTAGACATATAGGGAAATGATGTATGGAACGTTTCTTATGTATGGATTGATATCCATTTCCCATGATCATTTTATTTCTTGTCAATAAGGGGGGGGGGGGAAGTAAAATGAATGTTATATGGAAACTGAAAGTTGGAGAGAATTAAAAGTAAAGGGAAGATAAAATATTTTCATTTTAATACTATTTCAGTATACTAAGAAATAACATTGATGCACTACCAATAAATGCAATGTAGAAGATTTCTAGGACCAATGTGTGTATGAAGTTGTATTTGTTGTCAACTAATATCAATACTACTCCAACCGAAGAAGGAGATCCAATGTTAACTCTTATGTTCGAAATACATTTATCAATGGTGATAAATTGTATACAACAGTTATGATGGTTGATGTTTCATTCATTTTATAATATAGAGTTCTCTGTAATTCATAATAAAAAAAGATTATAAAAAGAAGTGGAGGGAATACCGTATTTTATTGTTTCATGAAAACCATAGAAGATCCTGAAGGACATTTGATTCTGATTATCATGATGAGAATCAAATGATTATTTTATAATTTTTATTACACAAATATAATAATATTGGATTACTTGTGATACCAACATTATTAATGAAAGGGGGTGTCAAGTCATATTCATGATTGATTAGAATGAATTATGTTGTTGGAAGATAGGGAAGATTTAATACATTCCTTAGAAAATATGATGATACTACGGGTGATTTATCAAATGATTAATATAGCAAAATATGGGTTTTGTGATATGACCACAAATTAGATTTGAGTGGTGTTATTGAATCAAATTTTAATGTGGATCCATTTTATAGTGCTTGCAAATTTTATGTTTCAATGATTGGAGAATGGAAAGAAGTCAGTTTTTTGGAAAAGGAAGTTGGACGAAAATTTTAAGGATGTTTGGAACGTTTCCCGGAAGTCATTTTTCAAAATCAGAACATAAAAATTAGGAAAGGAATTATTGGCACACAATTTTTCCACAAAATTAATGATGTCGCATGAATGTGATGGAGCGACGCGCATGATATGGAATGGAATGAAAGATATGTTTTATGACTCACACGTAGGGCCACCAAAATACCATTAAATAGATGTCAACCCTACTCATTTAGATGAATATCAACACTTTAAGTATAATTCATGCTCTGGTCACACAAGTGGTGATGTCACACATGTCGGGATTTATTAATATGGTGCGCAAGAAGAGTGGAATGAAATTAGGGAGGAACGCAAGAAGGGACACACACAAACAGCGAGTGGCACGAAAAGAGGAAGTGGAACACAAGCAGTGAGTGATGCATAAGCTATGAGTTCTGTGCAACCCTGAAGGGGTGTACAATTAGATAGTTTCCCTCAAGTAGAGTGTTTCATGTAGTGAGATTCACGGAAGCCCACAGTGGTGAAAAATTACTGAGTGTCAATCAACTAGGGAGTGGCACGCATGTTATGAGTTGTGCTTGAAGTTATTTTTAGCTTCTGGGTAGAATAGTGAAGAATAAAGGGAGATAAAGACACTAATGCACTATTCAACATTATTGTGTGTCAAATAAAAAATAGAGTGTCGCCAATCTATATTTATTTATTCATTCCATATCAATTATGATGATGCTAATATGAGATGGTTATAATTGGTTTCACAATCACAAAGGGAGTTTGGGATTATTGCATTAATATGAAGAAGATTTAGTGAAGCTAGTTTTGCACTGAAGAAGAAGAAGAAGATTGTACACATTTTAGGTTTTCTGCTGGGATAAAAGAAAAAAGGGTTACTTGCATGCTGGTAAGAATTTTATAAGTGGATAAAGGAAGATCAAGCCACAGTTTGACATCCAATAGGTCTCAATAGGTGGAATACACTATTAGTATTTGAAATCCCTTTTAAACAGGGAGAAGGCTGTCTTGGGAGGGATTATAAAGAACCAGAAAATAGTTGGATTTTGGACTGATTCGTCACCGGTTTAGGGAAGTAGAATTGTTCCATTCCACCCTCCATAGTGTAGGGACTCACATTTTTTTAAGTATTGTTTTCTAAGAAAAACCATTGTAACAGTTACTACATTATTTTAGAGAATCTGGGTCCTAGTCATTCCTATACACAGTAACCACATAACTTCTCTTATTGAGGGGTGGAACTTGTAAAAATATTATGTGCATAGATTTATTAATTTTTATATTATTGCCTATGACTGTGAGAATAGAAAAAAAGAATCAAGATTCTAATAGTTTTAAAGGAACAGGGATTAAAAGATAGACTTGGTTTAAAAAGTTTGAAACACTGATTCACCCCATCTAAGTGTTAGTAATATCTGAAACTGGTCCTCTCACTACACCAAGTAATTTACAATCTAGCATTAGAAATATTAGGTTGGTTAAGGGGTCCTCCTTGTGGGTTGATCCATTGCCCCCATTATAGATTATTTATATTACTTGTGCCTCAACATATGATGAGTGTTGACCCGAGAGGCATAAAAATGTTTTTTTCAATCCCAATAGATTGATGTGAAACAATTAACTAGATAATGCCTTTTTTTATTGGTGTGATCTCATTAAAATGTCCCCAAAATAAAGTAAAATGTAAATTAAATCCCTGTTAATATTGCGTCTCAAGAAACGTTCAATGTACGAATGATATTTTTCATGGGTAAAGGATTCAAATCAAGTTTACTATTCCATTTCCTACATGTTTAGTACCCTATAACAATTTTTTGTTTATTGTGGGAATTATTTACCAAGGTGTAGATAACTAGGATTTTCTAGAAGCATAACAGATCATTCACTGATTGAGAGGATGGGGGGTTTGAATCATCAACACCATTTTGAGGGGGAATTATTTCCCACTCTAAGAGTGTCATATATATTTACGATGTAATCCTAAATCCTTCCTAGTAAAATTAATAACACTATTGGTTATCCCATCAAAATTGATCGTTTATAAGAATACATTGATGGGAACATATCTATATATATTAGTGGTTTTACATATCTATGTATCGGGGTGTCTTGATTATACTATTGTTTAATGTCA
The DNA here is from genome assembly GCA_963277665.1 of Viscum album. Taxonomy (NCBI): domain Eukaryota; kingdom Viridiplantae; phylum Streptophyta; class Magnoliopsida; order Santalales; family Viscaceae; genus Viscum; species Viscum album. Next base: position 1,532,312,669 of record OY728165.1, on the reverse strand, counting down.
CATAGATTTGAACTCCGTATATGAAAATAAACTATATCGGGGTGTCCATTGGTATAACACCAAAATTCAATTTTATAACATGAATTTACCAAAAAATACACATTATATAGAATTATAATTAAAATATGTTGTTGTTTCTTAATTTATTATTATTTAATAAGAATTTTTTTGTTATAGTCAGATTCTTCTTTTATAATGCATTGGATTGATCCTTGGAGAGGGTCAACGAGTTAAATTCTTCTCGTATTGGATGTAATTTTATTTTTTACAATTGGATTATTCATAAAGGTAATTGTAATGTTTTGAAATATTTTTAAATAAATGGTGTAATATTAATATATTATCTACTACATGGAAATATAGAAATTATTAAACATAAATTATTCTTATATTTTACATTGCCTTCTATAGTGTGTTGTTTATATGTCAGCATGTTTTAGTAGCTAGTTTGTTTCTTTAGCATCAATATTTTTAGCACAGATAAAATAAAAATTTATAGTGAATAAATGTAAGTTTCATAAAGTTTATCCTTTATCAGCACTAGAATGAGCATTAATGATGGTTAACATTATTGATTATTTTATTGTGGAGTAAATGAACTCAATCCTTTATTAGAACATTTATTATTATTGTTTTCTATGGGATAATAATATCCTTTTGTATTATTTTTAAAACCCAATATTTTGTAGTGTAGGAATTGTAATAAAAAAATAACAATTTCCTTTGGTTTGATCATATAAAACTCAATAAATCATAAGAAATGTATAAAACACCACTACCTAATCGAGATAAATATTGATTCTATATAATACCAAGAACACTATACCATCTAATAGAGGTATTCAAATATATGTGATTGGTATGAAAAAAATATAGAAATAATATTTCATAATTTATATACTAGATACCATAAAAAATTAATTTATGAAAAAAATTTGAAATTAAAATTGATTCAAAACACAATAATAAATGACCTACACAAAACAAATTATGTTTTCTTATATCATTTCATTAAATCATATATCAATGGATCTCTCTGTTGGTTAAACTGATGCAATGATGTATACAAAATGAAACAATAAGGATAGATACACTACAACTTAAAAATATCCAATCCATAATTAGTACTAAGGCTCTTCATAAACCCATAAATATACAATTAATTAAATGGATTTTCATCAAATCACTTCCCTTACGTACATTATGAATATTTATGTATTCATGTTCACTAAGGTATTTAATTATGACATAAAATAGTAGACCAACATCACATTGTATATTGGGTTTCATGGTGTAACACAATCAACCAATGTAACAACCTTTCAAGGGATGCGATGTGACATTATTAACAAGTATAACCTTGGTTTGGAGATGTGGAATAACTAAAATAATTTTTACAAAATAGAAGTAATACTAAATTTAAGTTCATAACCTGAAACTAAAATCTATTGACAAATAGAGGAAGTTGTTTCTATTTAACTAATATATTTTGTGACCATCATATACAAATTACTAAAGGGTACTATAACATTCATTTCAACATCTCATTACAATAATTTTTTTCATTAAAGGGCATTCATGCATCTAATTATTCTTCTAAAAAAGGTCACTATATGGTAATTGGTGTGGCATTAGAATGTTCTGTGAGGGGAGAAAAATGTGGTTAAAATTTTAAAGAATTTTTTTAAAAAACAAAATAACATTTAAAAACATAAAAACCAATAATAGCCAAAATTTTGGAATATCATAACATCCTCATACTTTTAAATTATAAAAATTCCTCAAATAGTTGAAAAAATATAATAAAAATCAACTACAATAAAATAGTTCTTCAATAATAAATAATATTCTGGTAAATGAAATCCAATTTGATTCATAATATATTAATCTGTAAAACAATATAACAAAAATTTATAAAACACAACACAACTATTTTTTTAACTATATAAAGACAACATTAACATAAAGATAAAATTTTTATAGAATAACATGAACATAAATAAATGAATTTAAACTATATTATGAATTGGTTTATGGTATGTTCATATATTTCATAAAATAAGTAATGATCGGTGTCCTTTGATTTAAAAAAAAATCCATTGTCATTTCCTAGGTTTTGATCATATAACATCTTTTTAAAAATTTTACCATTAAAAAAAATTTACATATATTTTTATCACACAACACATTGAGTAGTTCTACTATCTATTTTTATATTTCACAAATTAATCAATACTTACTATCATACAATTTCAAAACATTCTGAGCTCTTTTTCTATGTTTTGAATATATCACATGTTTTTAAACACCTTTTTACTCTATAATTTTTTTAGATAATTATAACCACACAACATATTATTTTTAAATGTTTTGTATCACTAAATATTAGAAGTTAATCACTGATTATTTATTATTTATTCCATGACCATAAAAAATCATTTTTCAGGTTTTCCTATTTACATTATGTTTTAAAATGAATTTCAATCCATAAAAAATTGGTTATTTCCACACACATAACATGTTAAATTTGTAATTTTATGTAATTATAAGTCATAAAATAATCATAAAAAAAATTCTTACTATTTTACATCAAAATGTGGTTATTTTCAATGTTTTGACTATATCAAAATCTTTCATTCACTTTTCTGTTTTAAATTTTTTTATGTCATTTGGACCCCACCACCGATAAAATTGAAAAGGTAACTATTAATATATTTCAAAAATTTATCAATATTAATTTTTATAATCATTTGACAATAAGATGATATCATTTTTTAGGTTTTGGACTACTACATTTCTATTCCCATTTTAATATAAAAATTATTTTTTTGACATTTTTACCACACCACACTAATTATTAAGGTTTTAAATATTCAAAAAACATAAAAATATGATTTTTTATCATTATTTTATTATTTTTAAAAAATATAATTTTTATTTCATTATTTTGAGTCAATGAAACTCATTTTTGAAAATTTTTAAATCTATTAATACAAACATTTAGTCATTATTATAACACCACACATTGGATTAAAATGAAGTATATTCTTACATTTCATAAAATTATTAATTATATTTTTCAAATTATTTCAGGAAAATACAAATTTTTTTCTAGTTTCGACCACATTATTTGTTTTTAATAATTTATTGCACTAAAAATAGATTTTTATTAATTATGACCAGAAAAAACTTCATATAAATGAACCATATATTATAATACATCACAAATTAATTGAAATTTTTTACTTCTATTTGTGATAAATCTGTTTTGATATTCTATATTTTGACTATATCACTTTTTTATTCACTCTTCACACACTAACTGTATTTTTGGTCTTTCTAAACACACTATATAAGGGACATTATTTTTATGGTTCCTGTGATTGTAGGTATTTTTTACAAGTATGTAATGTTCCCACTTAACCTAAAATTTGTATTATTTATAAATAAATAATTTATTTGAGGTGATCTTACTAAAATGAATATTGATATGATGTCTTGTAAAAATGAATAAAAATAATCAATGATCATTTTGATTTGTATTCATAATAATATGAGTCAATTTTGTTTCTTTTCACTATCAGAACTATGTTTTAAACACTTTTAAATTTATAAAATGGATATTTTCATCATTTGGATCACACCACACAACAAATTTATGTTTTCCTATTTTTAAGATGTGAAAAAATGATCTAATATGGTTTTCTGCTGATTTCCAATTATAAGTGTTCACGTGAATTATGTTGATCATATCACTTATTTTTAATGGTTTTCTTATACAACTATTTTTTCCCATTAATATGGCACCTCATGGGATGATGTGGAGGGATGTTTTAACTAATTTATTGGGTAAATACACATATCTTAGATGAGTGTAAACCTACACCTATGAAGTTGTTAAGTTCACTGGTACATCTAAAGTCGTTGTTTTTTTATGTTCTATTCAAATTAGGGATTCCAATATTAGAGATGAAGAATGAACGATGGAACAAGAAATGTTTATGGATGAAGATTTCAAGCTATTATGTCATTGAGTTTTTACGAGATGTTGTTTTTAGATGACAATGAATAAACGGATACATTGATACCAGTGTGATCTCTTACTTTCTAATAATTAGGAAGCTTGTGTAGGAAGATGATTACATATAAGGGGAAAATTAATTTCTTTTGACTTATTGTAAAATGAATCTGAAGAAAAAATCCTTATTTCCACATGGACCATAAACCTAGGAAATTATATATATATTTACATATATAGTGGTGAAAATTTAATGGCATAGAAAACATCTTACCAATGTATTTTTTTCTGAAGCGGAGACATTGGAGTAAAATCCAAAGGAGTGAGCCTCTAAAACATTCGAAGAAAATGAAGTTTGAAAGTCTTCTAAACCACATGATCTTGAGGGAAAGACTCTTTTGTTATTGGATATTTTATATTCAAATAATTATTTCATTATATGATTTTATTTCATGGACATCTAATTTAATATCTCTCCATAATTTTTTAAGTTGAATTTTAATTTGAATTTAATGTTTATTTTTATAAAACCTTGTGTTCTCTTATTCTCTTATGTTTTATGATTGATAAATCTTTTATTAGTGTGTTTCAATAATGGGTTGTGAAATGATATATCAATATTAATAGGGGTTTAAATATTAAATTTTTTTCTTAATTTATCAATTCTCAATCATGAATAGTGAGAACTATCGGGTTCTCTAAGGTGAAATAGATTGAAAGTTTGTCAGTCATATAGAACCCCATGTATTTTTTGATACAACAACAACATATAATTTTTTCTTTCATGAAAATAAAAAGAAACAAAATTCCCTCCCCTTCATCATATTTTTTCTCAAAAAATTTCCCCCTTCCATATCCTCTACACATCTATTGCATAAAAACGTTTCTTCAATTTGAAAAAATGATGTTTGTGATTCTGAAAAATAATATTACAATATATATTGTCATAAAAATATTTTTTCTCCCTAGATAATGAAATTACACATGGTATGGTCCCAAAGATGATGACAAAAAATTATGAAAATTGGTGCATTCAAATTATAGTTCACCTTGGAACCCAAGATGTCAAGGACATCATGAAGGATGGATGCACTAAGACAAAATCATATGTATTAGAGACTAATATTCCGGATGTTGAAAAATCAACTATTTAGGAAAAAAAAGAAGAACTACAAGGAAAAAATACTTAATTTATCAAGGCCCTGACGAAGCAATATTATAAATAATCACGTTATTGAAATCATCAAAGGAGACATGAGAAAACCTTCATAATATATTGATAGACACCAACATTGTAAAGAAGAAATGACTTCAATCTATACGATGTGATTTCAAATCCCATATTATGAAGTATTTTGAAATTTTTCTAGAGTATCATATAATGTAATGGTTATGGTGATATAACTATGAAGTAACGAGGACAACATTACTAAAATGAGGGTATGTGAAAAAAAAAATCAATACCTTCATCCAAAATTTGAATTCATAATTGTTTCCCTTGAAGAGAATAATGACCAAGAGATGATTTCTATTGAAGAAATCATTGGATCTCTACAATAACACTAACTGAAGGTGGAAAAGGAGAGTGAAACAAACAGATTCGAGTATGCCCTTCAATAAATGTTTTATCTCAATAACATTGAAAAGGTTCATGGGGTTATATCCCGAATAACCCAAGACATAGGATTTTATGGATATGAATTTCATCATAGAAGAGGAGTACATGTTTAAAGAAACCTAAATAAAGGAGTTAGTGGGTATTAATGATATACTCCACGAGAACAAGGTTGAGGATAAAGGGGAAGATTCCACAATCTCCATCTGGAAAATGAACCTTTCTATTCATTGTTTTCCAAAAATATAGACATTATAGCAATTAATTTCAGAGTAAGAAACCAATGGAGAATGAAACTGAGGAGGAACATATAAATGTAGATTGAGATACTCTTAGAAAGTACAGTTTTTTCGTGGCACAAGCATTAACAACAAGGAAGGTATGTGGTATCTTGACACTGGAGCTAGAAACCACATGATAGGGACAATGAATTGTTTTCCAACTTAGATGAGACGGTTTTTGGATAGATTTCATTTAGTGATCTATCAATAATATTTTCCTTTTGAATATGAGATATTTTGGTCAATAAGAATGATGAAAATAATGATTTCATCTCTTACATCTACAATCTACCCTATATAAAGACTAGCATCATAAGTGTTTTGAAATTTGTGGAAAAAGGATACCATATAAGCCTAAAAAATTTAAAAAATGGTGATTTTTTGACAAAAGGAAGGCTGATAAAAAAGCACTGATGGTGAAGAAACAAATGTTTCTACTTATGATTTAACATGATGTACTGTGATATTTGACAATGATCCGTGATGATAATGACTAGCTATAGAATCTAATGGTCAGTAATTTAAAAATTGATTATTTTAGATTATTAAGAATAAAAAATATGGTGAATGTTATTCCTATCATTTGATACAAAAATCAAAATTTTTAAATTTTTGTTCAAAGAAAACAACATTGAAAAAAAATTTCAATGAAGGCCAACTATCAAGTCGCAATGCCATGGGAGGTCGTTTACATTAACATATGCAGTCTATTGAACCCAAAATCATATATAAAAAGAGGTATTTTATGAAATTTATCATTAATTATAACTATAAAACATGGATAAATTCCATCAAAATTAATTTGTAAGTGTTTGAAGTCTTAAAATAATTCATGATGCTGGTGGAAAATTGAAACATACAATGCATAAAACTTTTAAATCTTATTGTAGTGGGGAGTAAACCTCTAAAATTTTCCATGTGTTTATTATGAAGAACAGAATAATGAAACATCTGATGTCGGATTAAAAACCCCAACTTAATAGAGTATGCGAGATGAAAATTCACACCATTCTCTACATATCCAGAATAATGTGGACAAACAAAGAACTATACATGAAATTCTAGGATGAAGTGTTCTTTTTTGTGGTGTATCTACTCGATATATTCCCTAAAAAATCAATAAGAAAATATTCCACATGAATCATACAATACACCTGATCCATGCATAATCCAACCTAATGTTTTTGGTTCTATTGAATATTTTAGGATACAAGAGGCAAAAAGAACAATAAATGAGGAAAATGAGTTATGTGTGTCCTTCTGGGATATGAAGACTGAAGAATGTGATATAGATTGTATAATTACATCACCAACATGATTATGTATAGTATAGATTTTATCTCTAATGTAAAGGGTACATGGAAATAGAATGGGGATGATGATTCAAGAGAGGTGTGAGTTACTATAAAAGATGAAGAAGTTATTGCAGAAGTACTGTTGGAGGAATGAGGAATTGATGAACAAAAGATGTCATGAGCAGAAAATCCTAAATCAAAAGACATCAAATGGGAAATTTCATATATACATCCCCTAAACATTTTCATCCTTGTGAATATATATGATATAATAGAACCGATGGAGGAGTATGTAAATTTTTATTTTCCCTCTATAAATTCAAATAATGCTAGCTTCGAGGAAGATATAACTGATGAAATGTGGAATAATCTGATTGATGAGGAAATATATCACATCTTGACTTCCAAAATATATTATAAAATGGAAGGTGTTGACTATGTTGAAGTCATTAGACCTATTGGTCTTCGACCTATATATGATGAAAAACCGTGAGTCCTGAGGAAAACAATTTATGTGGGGATATTGGATAGATAAACATCTTTTTATCAGGATATAACCAATTATCAACTATTGTAAGGGATGATTGGGGATTTCAAACGGAGGATGGTTGACATGTTTGGTGCAAGAGTATTGGTTGGGACCTACTGAAAACAAGCTGTGGACTTTTTATTTTTGTTTTGTTTTGATTATATTTTTGATGTGTTACTCTATTTCTATAAATATGTGTGTTGTGTGTGTTTTATTTTTATCTGCGGGAAGAAATAAATATGGTTTCTTACTACTATATTTTTTTATGCAATCACCTACAGTGATCTCAATATATATTTCCTTTTGTATGCATTTGTGTTAGCCGCTACTATATCCACCTTCAATGTCACCTCCCATTTTAGTTTGGTCTTGAGGTCTCATTTTTTCGAGATTTAGGTACAAGAAATTTTTATATGCTAAAATAAAACCCTTATATTTCTTTGACCAAAATTAGTTAAGGAAGTAGCATATTGAATTTCACCATGTGATTTCCCATTGAATATGGCTATAATGTTCTAGAATATAATCCCCTGCATTAATCTGGGAAAAGAAAAAGATACATGGTTATTTGTAAACCTACTAATTGGGGAAATAATGAAATAACACTTTAATTAAAATTCGTCTAAAATAATATAAAATAATAAAATAATTTGTAAAATAATTTTAATGAAATTTAAATTTTGAAAAAATTAAAATGCAGACTAATTATTATTTTAATATAATAAATTGTTCATATTTAAAATAAACTATCATTTTTTAGTTAATTTATTAAATAATTAAAAAAAGATGAAATGGAAAAAATTGTAGAATAATTGAATTAAAAATCAATATCTCTAATAATAAAATTATTCAAAGAAAATAAATTAAAAATTAAACATGAAATAATTAATATGTATAAAAACAAGGAAAATATAAATATAATTAACATAATCAAAAATAAAAAAAAAATCTAAAATTAATATTATAATCATATCTTTCAAATTAAATATTTTATAAAAGATAAATAAAATTTATAGAAAAAACATAAAAGTTATTACTTAAAGAGTACTTCACTAATTTAACAAATACTTATATTAAAATTTTAAATTTAAATTACTGATAACACAAATTAACCAAGAATAACTTGATAAAAACCAATTATCTGGAAAACTAAAATTAGTTTAATATTTAAATATATATATATATATATATATTGAATTAATAGATTTATTAATTTAACAAAAAACATCATCAAAAGTAATTTAATAAATTAAAAAATTGTTGTTACTATTAAAACATTATTAAATAAAATATAATATGTTTAAAAATTGATTCAAGATAAATCCGAATATATTTCACTCACACTAGGATTTTTCAGGTCCTCAAGAAAATAACAATCCAAAATTAGTGGAATGAAAATAATCTTAAATTGGTAATGATGGGTGACAAAAAATTGTTTTTAGATATTATTTTCCCCCTTTGATTTTATCAACTAGTGAAAAATTTCTCCACTATGAAATTGAATATTTTAAGTGAAAAAATGATTCTTTTTTTTACAAAAAGGATTGAACATAAAATTAAGAATTCATATTAATCCCATTTAAATATGAATTCCACTGAAATTTCAAACTTCTCTTTACCTCTAGGAGAACATACTAACATAATCAAAAAAAATTATACACACTGTTTGGATGAGAGGATTCAATGAATTAAAATGATACATAAAAACTCATCTATTATCATTAAAAATAAAATAAATATTTTTACCTAAATTGTAATTTTAATTTTATAATTACTTCAAATGCCTACCATATAATTTTCAATCTAGTTTATGAAATTAAAATACAATGATAATTGTATAAAATTCACAAAATCATTTACCAAAGTCAACCGATTTCCCAAAAAAGGCGATGGAAATGTTTTAATCAATGAATTCCATGGGGTAATATTGAATTATCTTTCTTAAAGTGGATACAAAACATTAAAATTTTAAGCAATGTTTAAAACCACTAAAATGATTAATCTTAACTTGAGAAAAAAAATAAAATTTTGAAAAAATTAGGGGTTTTAAATTTGTTCATTTTGTTGTACAATTTATCAAATATAAATACCCTCTCTACCACACTAAAACTCAACATTATACCCAATATAGAATAATTTATGGAAAAAAATTTAATCAATTTTGATGTTGGGACAGATTTTTCTAAATTCAATAGACTAAAATCATGTGCAAGTGTTATAAGAATAATGTGAGTTTTTTTGAACAAAATATACAAAATAACTCAAATCAATCTCAAAATAACGATAATTGACCACCTCATTAATTATTCAACTCAAAAATAAATTTTTTAAAATACTTAACATTTAGTGAATAGTTAAAAAATATATCTAGAAAATCATGAAATTTAAGATAATAATACACAATAAAAAAAAGTTTATCATTAGAAACTGACATGTCAAACCAAATATTTTTTTATAAAAAAATACTTCTATATTTTATCTTTTTAAAACAATTAATGTTTAAAACAATAGTAGTATAAAAAATAATTTAAAATAATTTAAAAGTGAGTATAATTTTAAACTAAAAAACACTAAGAATTAGAATATTTAGTCCTCTAAAAATGAACATAAATTTCCCTACATTATTCACTATGATAATGTCCCTCCGGTTATCATAAAAGCTCCAAAATATGGAATAAAATACAAAATTTCTTTCCAGAAAATTTGAACATTAGTAAAATGAAACCATATTTAAAAAAGGGTGTAAATCAAGCTGTTTAATATTATAGCTTCTCTGAATCATTATAAATGAAAATAAATTTCTCTATTAGGAAAATAAAGTGGAGAGTATCCCTATATGGATTCTTCGTGGAAAAATCTAGAGGATTATCATTGAAAATTTCATGAACATCATATTTCTATTATGTTCAATTTATCCACTCCAAATTATCAATATTGAAACAAAATTATAATCCAAAAAATAAAAATGGTTTCTAAATTCCACGAATCTTATTCAAAAAATAAATAAAATAATTTAATAAAATAATTACTTTTGCAGTGATATTTATCATCTAGTCATAGTATTTCCTCACTCGAAGGTTTTGATTTACCTTCTCTAAACTCTTTCATTCGATTTCAATTAATATTAATCGGAGAATCTATTCCAAAAAAATTAATCTTCACAACATTATAAGTGAAAACATTCTTTACAGTAAAAGTTCTGTCCAATTTCGAATGAAATTACCCTATTTAAATAACCAAATAGGAGTTTTACAACAATACCTTGTCTATAATATAGAACTCATTGTTGAAAATCATATTAAAAACAACCACCTTGTTTTTCTATTTAAAAATATTATCATTTAAATAATTATTATTCTTTTTCTCTTATAACTATTTTAATAACGACTTCCTATCATTTTCAAATTCAAACAGATTCAAATTACATGATGTGATAGCCCAAAATATAATTTCTCTACTTCCATGTGAAAATTACATGCTATTAAAAATAAATCCTATAAGGTGACATACCTATTGGAGGATTATTTACAGTCTTATACTCCCAATGAACATCATAAAGACATTAGCTCCAATATTTTCTATTTGGGTTAACAGTTTCCACTAAAAAAATCCTAATATCTCTATTTTAAAGTTTAGACATACCATTCAATCGATGGTGAAATTTTGTAGACACTTTATGACTAAACCTATATCTTTTATAAAAATCCTAAAGATTTTTATTATAGAAATGAGTTCAGTAGTCCATGATAATAAATTTGGGCATCCCCAATCAATAAAAATGCTTTATCTTCGCATAATTGGGACACCACACTATAATCATCTATTCTAGTTGGAATAACATCAATAAAATTTGATACATAATAAATCACAAGAATAATTTGCAAATATTAAATGGAATTTTGGATGGTTCCTATAAAATCCATTCACCAAACATTAAATACATCACAAAAAAATAGTTTTTGTGGAATCTCATGTATTATAGAAAATTTCCATTAGAATTGATAATATTTAAAACTACTTCAAAACTCATGAGAATATTTTAAAATGGTATTCCAAAATAGACCGAAATCTAAAACTTTTATAGTAGTCCTCTGTGGCCCTATGTGGCCACCACAGCTCAAAATATGGAAAAATTATAGATCTGAAGGAATTTTAAAACATGGGATACATCTCCTGAAAATATCATCATATACCATATTAAAAAATATGAATAATCAAATACATATTTTCTAGACTCAAAAATCAATTTGGAAACCTAATTCATGTAAAACTAGTTTTTAATTATTTAAAAACCTAAGAAAATCACAATCATTGAAACTCATGGCCTTTTGTCTAAAAACGGTAGAATAAAACTTCTACCTGGTAACAATCCCTCTAATAGGTTCAAAAAATTATTAATTTTGACAAAATTTTGAAGGTATCCTACTCCAATGATATAACATAGTATTATAAATTAAATTACTATATTAAATATTTGTATCAAATTAATAAAATAAAAAAATCCATACAACCATCCATGGTTTTTATTTTGGTTTATTCATTCTTTATATAATAGCATAATGATCAGTGAAAACTACAACTATAGATAAAAAATATAGTTTCAAAAGATTTCAAGGGTAAATAAAATGAAAAACATATATTTCTATGTTGTGGATTAATTATATTTGAGAATCATCTATCGTAATAGAAGAATAATTAATGACATGTGATATCCTCTCCAATATTTTCCCAATAACTACTCTAAAATATACTTCAGAAGCATTGGTCATCAACTGAAAAGAAAAGTACAAATTTTTTGGTTTTTCTATTGGTGGGGACACAAGTTTCAATTTATGTTCATTAAGGGATTCATCAAACATCTCATCAATGGAAAAATAAATTTCATTTTGAAGTAATATATTCAAAGAGTAGTTTGATTGAAGTATTTAATGCACCTTCTATAATATCTAGCATGGAAATAAATTATCTCATAACAATCACAGTCACAGGAAAATGATGTGAAGATATCATTACAACCTTGAAATTGTCCACTTGAATTCTATTTTTATAAAATTATCTAACAAGCACAATTATATTTTCAACAATATTATGATATTTTTTAAATTTTAGAAAAAGGTTCTTATAAATACACACTCAATAAAAAACTCCTAAAATAATCATAAATATCTAAAAATATATAAAATTCACTACAAATTCATTCATAAAAACATCAATACATTCCACAAGAAATTCAAAAAATCTTATAGGCATGCATCTTTGAAAGGTGGAAGGAGCATTACAGAGTATGTAGGAAATGTTTTGATATAAAAATGTACCTAAATGACATGCATGTGTTATTTTTTCCTCTTACACCATAAATATGTGAATTTTTATGTAGCTAAAAAAATATTGGAAGAAATAATTTTATTTAACCACTAAAATCTTAAGGATTTTATCATGAAAAAGCAAGGGAATGTGTTCCATACAAGACATTTTGTTCATCCTCTTAAAATAAACGCATATCGTTCACTTATTGAGAAATCTATTTGGCACTAACTCTTATTTTTATTTCGTGATGACAATGAATCCTCCCTTTCAAGGTAAAATTTTAATTGGACTTATCCATCAACTATCATAAATAAGGAAAATTTTTCCCACAATCAACAAATTTTTCAAATCTGTATTAACCACCTGTAGAAGGGTAGGAATCACTCTCCTTTGAAATTTTCACAAATAATTGGAATGATCCCCTAGAAGAATCCTATGTATACAAACAAATGAACAAATTATATATAAATCATCTAATGGATATATTATTTCCTTCTTATTCAATATAAGTACCTCTAATGGTTGGTTTTCTTGCTCAATGGATAGACCAATTACATTGTTATAGGAGATTGTTGTTTTTCATCTCGGTAATAATATTTCAAATTTTCACGCATAGGTTTGAATTCATGTGTGGGTGGGTTTTCGTATTCAGAAAAACTATGTTTTATGAGTTCATTGAGTTCATTTTCATCCACTAAAAATTCCCCAATAATAGGATAATTAAAAACTCAAAGAAAAAAGGTGCAATCAATTACTAGAAGAAAGTATTTTTCATCCTCAAAATAATTTTCACCATTAAACTCAAAAATATGAGATGAATTTTTAGTGAATTTTTTTTATAATTAATTACAATATTAGTATAATCTAAATCCATTTCATCAATTTTAGATTAAATATTAGATAAAAATTCCGAATTCTCCTCATGGGTATGTATTTGAAGTGTTATCGAAACATCTTCCTCTTTTTTTTGTGTCACAATTAGAAAAAATTAGATCTTACATGTTCAAAAATTAAAAAAATAGAATATAATTTTCCAAAATACATATTCAATTTTAGATTCATCATTATATCAAATTTCATAATTTTTAGATTGAAATACCTCTTCAATAGACAAAGGACAACTCAATGGAAAACTAGTCTGTCATGTTAACTTAGTGTGAAGAATGGTCTTTCACTAGGTGTTTAATTAATCCAATGATTCTAGAATGATCCATATTACCTGAAAACTCTAAAGAAATATTAACTTCATGAACATTGATTATTAACTTAGTAGTGTTCATGAATGGTATTCCTAACATTAATGATTCACATGAACTAATTCAATCATCTTCCATGTCTAACATGTAAATATGTGTAGGGAAAAATAAATATTTTACTCTTTCCAAAACAACTTTAGTATCTCTAGCTGACTCAACAAAGCTCTTATTAGCTAGCTAGATGACTATTGACACACAAAAAATAAGAATCTGCAGAACCACAAATGAATAACATCTGAATATGGATATCATCTTCCGCATTAGATCAACGAAGGGGAATATCAAAGACATTTGGGGACGCTAAAAGACTTGCGATCACGTGACCATCTCAAGGTCATGAAAATTCACTAGGAATGGGGCCTATCACACATAAATTCCCAAGAAACCATCCTTAATGGGAACCATTTATCATTATTGGCTGAATGGTGGGGATCAGATGAGCTTCCCCCAAGTCGCGTGGTTTTTCATTGGAATGTGCTAGAAAATCCGTACAAAATCCTCTGAAAATCATGGGATGGAAAATACAATGGATGATACCCATGTTGGTCACATAGATCACGTCCCATGTCCTCATTGGGAAAAAAATATACACCTAGATGATTTCCAAGCCATATTTCATGAACTCTGATCCCCCATCACAAAAATGTAGGAGATATCTATATGGAGGCGAGAGGGGTTTGCAGTCCTTGATGGACATGTTGAATGCCCCTAAAGACATGATATGAACTACGTCCTTTCCAATGCACCTTGTGACACCCTATTTATTTTCCAATGACGCCACATGGAAATCCATGGACAATAGGGTAGCACTCTAAGGACAGACACATGGTTCTGTCCACAATACTTGTGAAAACTTCTGTAATCCACATTGAACATTTGAGAAACCACTGTAATATCAAGTAAAAATCATATACATTACTCAAAAAAACTTATATACATCCCAACCCTCATCACATAAAACAAAGGGGATCAAAAGGGGGAGGCGAGTGGGGTTCACAGTCACTAAAAGACGTGCGACACGCACCCCGAGTAATCTGATAGACACTATGAGACCCAGTTGTCATAATTGCTTCATCTTAAGAGGTGCCCACAGCTTTTCAAACTCACCATGTGGAAGACCATGTGCATGTACATGAAACTCCTTGGTGATCTAAGGATAAACGAATACGTTTTCCCTTAGAAAGATCATACAACACTATACGACACAAATTAGTCAGGTGATGCATCTCAAAAAAATAAAAGAAATTCCCTTAGTACCATACGTAAAATCTAACATGAATCCCAAAATTAATCACATAAAATGAAGGAGATGGAAAAGGAGGATTTGAGTAGGGTTTGTGATCGTTGCAGGGTATTTGATGCACCTAGCGCACCCTCAGCACAAACCTATGAGACCCTAAGAAAATACATTAAGGACTCATGAGTTCCCTCTGATAGGAACGTGGATCTTGCGAAGACACTTAGAAATTTGGACATGAAAACATGAATGTCCTTCAAAGAATAGTCCTCAACAATCCGAAAAAATCTGATAAAGGACGGATGGACACGAGGACACTAAAAATCAGGTCGCTCCCTTGATGTAGTCCACCATAGAGACTCATGAAACCATGTAATTCCAGACCCCAGGTTGACTCAAACCTTAATTTTCACCAGATTCCCTACACAAACCAGTGAGTATGAGGGATGGTTGCACTAATATATTCCCTAGTCCATCTCGAAAAAAGGTTTGGTGGTTTGGTTGGTGGGTTGCTTGATTATTATGTTTGTTGGCTGATCGGACACTATGCACGTTGGCCCTAAGACTACAGTCTTCTGTACACATCTGATCATGCGACTAGTCGACTCTCTGCTGGGTATTATGATGGTAAATCACCAGAGAATACATCCTCCAGGCATAAATCCCATCAAGTGATCAATTAAAGATCACACGAAGGACATTTTGCGAGATGTGGGAAGAATGTATCACTTGTCTTCTAGATCAAGTGAGGTCCAAATAATATGACACTAAACTGAACCAAGGCACTCATTGTGGAATGTAAAATCCAGGATTTGAATTGGAATAATCAACGGGAAGAAATTATCGTAGACCATTGTATGCTTTGTGTGTTCCATCCATGAACATGCAACGACGGAATGTTTCTCCATATGAACCTCACGAAATCATTCTGACATGTCATCTAAGATATGAATAACATTATGTACATATTGAAACAGGCCCTATGAACCCTTTGAGAACAACTCATGGATCCCAAAAACCCTTTAGGTTCGTCACACCGTACTTGGGACTGCCATGGGATGCACAGCCTGATTCACATAACAATATCATTCTCAGGTCAGCTATGTCTTGTCGACACATCTAGACATTCCAACCCACCTCCCACGATAAACCCATTAGAAAAGTCATCAAAGACATGAAAAATCACATGGACATGTGATCCATGTCTCGTGATGTCCTCCCAAGGTTTCCGTCAAGACAAGCGATACCGCCACCATGGCTTGCATGCCACGCTCCACATGCGTCAAGCTAGATCACGTGATAACTTCTTAGGTATGTCAACGGGGTCTTGAAACACCTTCTAGATAATAAGGAACACTCATCAGGGACACATAAGTTTGTAATCCAGACACAAATGAACTATGAGAACTCTGATTCCCTCTATAACCTGGATGCATTAGATGCCTCCTTAAAGGCATAAGATCAATATCAAATACCCCAAGGATTTTCCCAATATGTTGATACAATACCCATACACAATGAGGTTGATCATGCACTACTCCTTGTTTCTTACAGTGATTATGGATCATATGGTCTTAGGGTGATGCAACAAACACCTCATTAGGAATTAAATCCCAATAGGGAAGCCTATTTGTGTAAGCCCTACATAGAAGAACTACGAGAAATATAATTTCCGCCCTCACCGATATACGTAGGAAGACTCATTAAAGGGTTTATCTCCACATAAAATACCTCATGGACTATCCCAATATGATGATACCATACCCATATTCAATGGGGCTAATCATTCTCTCCACATTGTTTCTCACAACGAGCATGGATCACATAGGCTTAGGGGATGCAATGAACACCTCATTGGGCACCAAACATCTACTTACCAAGGATACATCAATTAGTAATCCCCAACATCTACCAAACTATAATGAATATTATTCATGAAATAACCATGATACATAGGATATCTCTTCAGACTAGAGCTCATGTAGACCTCACCGAATGATGTTAAAGTGAATGGATTAACCGAAGTACGTGGTTTTGATTCCAACAATATACATGATATGTAAAAAGCCTCATAATCTCTCAATCAAATCCTCGAGATATCAACTGCCTCTATAAAGGGGAGAATATCCTGAAACCATTGATCACATTGTTTTAGAATATAAGAAACCATTAATTATCGAAAAATGATTAATAAAATCAGATACATACGAATGGATTCACAAGAGAGATCCCAGCCCAATGAACAAAAAAGAAAAATAACCCAGACTCATTTTTTAGTGTAACTGATCCCATATCATGACTAATAATAGATTCAAGATCATTTTTTAAATCAATAAGAGTGTCTTGGAGTCGGAAACAATTCCTTCTAAGTGGGTGCGATGATCCAAACCTCTCATCCCCTTGGACAATGTGGATCCCCAAGAGTTTTTGGACCTAAAAACCTAGATGACCGTCAGCCTTTGGAAAGTAGGTTCTTACCCATCTGTGGATAGGCGAAGCACTTTGAGTTTTAGTGAAAAGTGAAAATAATAACTCAATGAGAAGAACTCATTCCACACAATGAAACCCCACACAAAACAAAATTGTTGAACTCAACATGGATATATAAAGTAAGTAAATGATCAGTTTATAATCTGTCATGCAATGTTGCAAGCCCCATATACACAAATGACACTAATAAGCTTGATGTGAACTTCTTAGGACACTTTTCCATGTAAATTATTTAGAAACAAAGCAGTATGACCACCATAAATGGGATTTTGATAATTCTATCTTCTTGTTGATGAGTCCACATGAGTAAAACGGTAAAAAAGGTAATAAAGCTACATTGTGTTTACCATGTGTAATCTGATTCAGAATTGTCTTCCCTGTGATATAGCACTAAAAAGTGGCCTTGTTATTTTTTTATATATTATTTCTGATTCTCGTTCTAAGATAATTTCTTCATCTTCCAGCACTTGTTCTAGTACTTCATCCACCGTCGTGTCCCCCGCAGTTCGTAAAAAAATCTCACCTTCCAAACAGCTCTAGAAGTAGGTAGAAAACATGATGATTTGAGAGTAACTCGTATATGGTAAAATACCAACTATGGAAGCTTCTTGAGAGATTATTCAAGAGAGGTAGTTAGAGAGTCCACGTTGCTCAATAAAGGTTTCTGCTAAACTAGTGGCTCCCATTACCACGACCAATCTCTTCGGGGGCCTATCATTGGAGTGTGACAACCACAACCTTCTGTACGAGATGAAGGTGCATCCGGAGGTTGCATATATCTCCCTTATAGTTCAGGGACCATCATGGATGGAACCTACTAAACATCATCACCAGTATCATCATACTAGTACCTATCAACTAAATGTTGAGGGTACCTACTAATAGACAGTTTCTTTGGAAACCCATGCACTGTATCTACCAAGGAAGACTGTTTAGAGAATGAGGGCACTAGATACCCGAGAGAGGGATAATAACTCCACTCCTACTGAGAACACCAACCAACATACTAAGGGTGGGACTCACTAGTTTTATCACATCTCCCCAAGCATAGATTAGGTCTATGGGCATATTCCTGTAGTGAATATTTGGGAGGATCAAAATCCTACCCCCGTACAGGAAGACAATAGGCATAACTCGATGGAACATGGGGGATAGAAGTGTGAATACATCCTAGTTTTCTCACATCTCCCCAAGCATAGATTAGGTCTATGGGCATATTCCTGTAGTGAATATTTGGGAGGCTCAAAATCCTACCCCCGTACAGGAAGACAATAGGCATAACTCGATGGAACATGGGGGATAGAATTGTGAATACATCCCCATTTCAATAGAATATATAAAGCAACTGCTAATTGAAGAAAAAATTATGTAGGCTCATATCTCCACATAAACATTGATAATCTGCCAATACATTTTAGTAATAACTGAAAAACTCATCCAGAATATTTTAGTGCTATTTTAGATCAAGGAACATGAGCATACTACTCTCTCTATATCCATGACTAATCAAAACTATGATTACCATGATCAAGTGGTTGTATTGGAGAAATCACACAATATTTATCCCACCTAGTAGGATTATCATCATATCCTAATGAAAACCAAGGCATCATACTGGGCTCATAATTCATTAAAAAATGGTCCAACTAGGTGAGAGTGGTACAAGCCTCATGATAGCGGCACATGCATGTTGAAGAAGTCCAGTGGCATAATTTGGTGTCCCAGGACATGGCCAATATCCCTATTCTGGTCATGCCTGACTAGGTGAGAGTTGAAAAAGTCTTGGGACAAGCCCATATTCATATCAGTGAATCAACACAGCAAACTCTACTATAAAAAAAAGAAAGGCACATATTCCTTCTTCCACCAACAAATGATTGTTCTAGCATCATTGAAATGAAATACAATTGGATTCTCATATTCCTTCACCCATTCTAGAGGTCAGTCAACATATTCTGATAGGGAATTTATACTCTGAAAAGGAATATTTTCTTGATCCATCTGAATCTAACTAGGTGAGAGAAGCACATTCCATGGTGCATACTAATATTCTTACCCACAAAGTCAGAAATCATATCCCAAAGGCTCCAGATCGGTCCTATACACCCTGTCTTGATTGAGGCTCACCATGTGATAATGGAACATGCCTCCGGATAGGCTAATATCCCTATCAAAAATGAGGTATCTAATTGACATATTCTGACATATCTTTATTAGTGGGATCATATCCTCATAGAACAAGATTCTTGCATGAAAATTCCTGCAACCTCCATACAATAGGCCCATAACCCTACTCAACCACTTAAGGCATGTCATCATACTCCAACCATGATTCCGAAAATGACTCATATATCTAATATTATCAATGCTAGTGTCCTTGAAATTGTTAAAGACACACTCTCAATGTCATAATGGAATGTCAACTATTTCATCGATGTAAAAGCAGGAGACGGTCATTACCATGATACCCTTGATTGTGGAAATGTGGAGATGGATCATAGGGACTCTGCTCCTTCCATCCAACATGGTCAACCACCTCACAATGATATCTCCCATGGGCATGTAAATCCTCCCTTTTTTCATAAACCGTCGTATAAAGAGCTGAACCAAACACTGACACCTTTTTATAGAACGGTTCTTCAAACACCAGGGTTGACTATATATAGTTCCCCATGTGCTTCCAACAGGGCACCACATTCTTCAGCAAGAGACCATCTGATTTATCATCAATGGATTGACCAAATGGAGGCCTGTAATTATTATGAATAATTGTTCGACATTTACATATGTAGAGCGTATTCTGGAAATATCTTCCCCATCATGTTTTTTCCCCTTTATAAAAAGATCTATTAGATCCTCAATGAGATTGAAAATGTGGTCATTCATTATCTATGCCATAATATGTGGTCTACTCATCATAGACTAAAGGGTGGGAATATCCCTTATCTACGATACAAGTAACACCTTTAGACCATAAAGAATCTTTATTTCTAGATCAACCAGGCTAATACCTCCATGATCGAGGATCCAAATCTGGAAAAGCACAACATAATTTTTCAAAACAATTGCTGTCATTGCCGTATGACACTTTCACAACTGATCTCTAAATCCACCCAAGCAATCTGAATTCATTAATGGGCACAATATAGAGTGTAAAAATTGACCACTACCATAGAACATCGGATCCCCTCACACATGACATCCGATAGTGTTATAACATCTTGTGAATTTAGGGGACCAAGAAATACTTGGGACAGTTGGTCGATGCGACAGAATTACCCAACTCCATCAATGACTAGTCATCATAGATGGAGAGAGAGGATAGACAACATGACTTTAAATCGGGCTGCTCAAGATAAAAAGAGGACATTATGAACATGGAGAGAGAAGTTTCACTCCCCTGAACAACTACGCACAAGGAACAATCCTCATCATGGGATGCCATCGCACCTAGATTATACACAATCACAACTCCACCACGTCACAATGACTGCAGCAGTAGCTCCCATTATAGGCATATAGGAATGGACTCCTCCCCTTAGTCCTATAGTATATTTTCCACTACCTCTACCCCTCAGGTTATCAGTTCCCAAGGAAATTCAATACATAATTGTAGCAATGATATGAAAACACTATCACATATGGTTGGGGGCAATTATATCTTAGTATCCATTTCAAATTCATTATTCACTGATTGGGGATGGGAGATATCAGTGGCCATTCCAGACCACCTCAACCATAATGGTCTGGGAATAGCTACACCTTCATGTCTAATGACACCCCTAGTTAAACCCCATCCGATAGGGATGGGGTATTTTAATCATCATTATCTCTACATAGAGAGCCATTAATCTCTATATTGGGAGGATAATATCAATGTTTGGCATCCCAAAAGATCCTCCAACCACAATACGAACCTCTATTGGTTGGCGCTCCTTCAGAATCCCCAACCAGAAGTTACCTCAATGTATCCATTCGCAAAATAAGAGGTGGGTTGCATGAAATGAATGAAATTAGAACCTATAGGGGTCAAAATCCAAAAGGCCCAATAATTCCAAGAGAATAATGACCCTAATAAAATCCTTAGAGAACTTGGATTTCAAATTTATAGCAATGGTGAAAACACCATTCATCGATATGACTCTATGAACATATGAAATGATCACATGGAGAAAATAGATCAAGAATTTTATTGAGAGGGTCACAATAGGGAAGACATAACCTAGGAGTAGGGTGATTTAGATGCACCAAATAACGGTGAGTGCACCCTGAATCAAAGAAGGATCCAGAATTTGGAACCACTAAATAATGAGTTTCCACCTCTTTAGAGGAACATCTCTAATGATTAAGTGAAACATGTAACAACACATAGGTTTCCATGTTAAGAAGATCAATTTTTTCAATATGAGAGTGAAATACGAGCTCTCTGGCAGATCAATGAGGATCTATACAAGGGAAATATTCCCACTGGTTATCGTCTCTAGATAGAGGTGAATATTATTCCTCTTATGGTTCATCCAAAACCAAATCAACATCTAAATATTATATTGGCTTCGTCTCAAATCAATCACTTCATATAAATGAGGAAGTTGAAAATTATTAGTACATTCATCCACTACGACTGTAGCCTATCCCCTGAGAAGGTAACTCCTCATTTATAGAAAATTAGAGGATTAATGGGAGATAAATGTAGTACCAACTTATCAACCCCAACCCACTCTCTATGGATATGGTGTAGTTCAAAGAGTAGTGTCTGTGATGTTTCTCAGAACAATTGAATCCCTGGATACTTAGATGGAATCCTTGTAAGGGAAATGTGAGCTAGGGAGAATTGAGAAGAATTCATATCCTTAATGGGTACATAAGAACCCACTGAACCAATATTATTCAATCATACCTTCTCCACCTTTAACAGTGCATAATATTCTGGGAAGAATCTCACACAATTTTGTATCAATGTGGGTCGATGATGTGCCCATGGGATCAGCAGGAGGTGGGAAAAATGAGTTTTTTTGTATATACATTGACAGGACTAGCCTTCATCTATTATTGAAGTCTACCCACATGATCTATCTTGATAATGAATGACCTTTACAATTAGTTCCTTTACAAATTTAGTTCAACACTGAGGGAGATGATGATTATTGACTAATGAAATGCAAGCAGTGTGAGAATGAGAGCATGTCTGACTTCATAGAAAGGTAGAAGGGTCTGACATACTCCCTCAATATCCATCTATCACAGTAACAACTGCTGGAATTCAATGATAATGATCTCCAGGATGATCTATGGACATCCCTAATCCCCATGAAATATCCAGGTGGATTCTGAGAGATCACTAGAATAGAGAAACATCTTGGAGAATCTATTCAGAGAACCCTATCCAAGCCTTGACTCACATCTGTAGAACATGAGAAAATGTTAGGAAGGATTGATGCTATAGTTGTCGCCCTAAAGACTACAATAGTCTAAGCACTTAGGTAAGATCTAAAATGCCCATCACCTCCCGTTGGTCGATGATCGGCACAAAATCACCCTTGGCCAGAAGATCAAAGAAAGCAGGTCTGCCCGAGATTATTGGAATGGATGAATAAGGTGTACTCCTTATAAAATGTGGAAATATTGAGGTACTTCTTAGAAGAGGTGGACAACAACCTACTCTATCTTTCGCAGACCAAGAATCACGATGAAGTCAACCTCACAAACCATCTCTATTAATACCTATCCAGAGAAGGTTGGGTCATAATATGAAAAACTATTTCATATTGAAGGACTTCATTCAAGGCATGGTCGACTCCAGACATTTGACACTAGACGACTCTTCAGAACATGTGGTTTACATAACAATTGTCTTGTCAGTTGAAGAGGAAGAATGGTAGAATGTTCCCACATGGAATGTACAGAATTTTGAAAACATGATGGCTCATAAAATATTTTATCATGAACATGGATCCCTAAAATAAATGTTGAACAATATCAAAACAACAACAGCTTCCAAAAAGGATAAATCTGACATACCTCCCAAGGGTGGGTTTGACCACAAAAAACATGATAAAATAGAGGATGAAGATTAATATTACTTTCTCAAGAAGGATCTAACTCATGATGATTTATTCCCCACAACATCAAAAGAATGAGAAATTACCCACTAAATAGAATCCTGATATGGAGAATATATAATATTTGGTTCCATCAACACAATACTCTTGAAAAAACACTTCTACGATGATGAGAATCCCACAATATATGGTTTTCCGACATATAAAAGGGGGACAGGAGGCCGCATGCGCTGAAACTGAGGATACAAGGTACAATGTGGATATGGATGGATGAAGTATCCATATCATGCCCCCACATAGGAATCATATACAATTGATAGTCATGGGAAAGTGCTCCAACAATCTCATAAGAGGTGTGGTGGTACCCTAGAGCCCTCCAGTTGTCGATCACACCGAATAGTTTTTCAGGACCATTTAGAAAGGGTTCAACCAGATCAGCCTAGGTCATAGAGAAATATGGTGCCACCTAATCCACTGGTGATAAATATTCCCTCAACCTCCAACCATGTCCCAATTCCATCGACCTCAGCCACCCCAGTTCCTCAGCTGCATGCCCAAGAGTGTCTCTATACCAGGAAGTGGCAACCTATGGCACAAATCTATGTTGTTATGTTATATAAAGTTGCGGCCCCATACACACTCTTAAACCATGATGCATTTCATCTTTAAAAATAACTCGGGGAGGCCCTTATTGAGTCCCTATAAAGCTGAAAAGAATTCGAGACAAATGTCACTATAGTTGAGGTCTATCAAGCAGAAACCAAGTGCATAGGATGACATGTCTCCATCTTAGTCATTGACTAGTATTAGGAGGTGACCACATTGGGACACATTAGACCCTTGTACATCTCAGGAAGGCTCAAAAATGTCAACTTCTAATGGGTGTGCATTGATAATGGATCTTGTATCAATATCATCTCAACCAGAACCCTCTGACATTGGGGTTATATTCATGCAGATATATCCCCTCAAAAGACGTACATGTACGGGTATGATAAGAATGAGAAAAGGACCCATTGGAAGATTAATCTACATACCATATTTGGAGAGCTCACATATGAGGATGTGTTAATGGTTATACAGAAATACATTGTATATGATGCCTTTATTGGAAGATATTGGCTCCATACCCACTCAGTGGTGCCATCAATTTTCCATCAATGGTCGATATACCCCATCAATTTAACGGTTGGAATACGTCATGGTAAAAATTACCCCTTCATGAATTTTGGATCAGTATATAATAAATAATACTTCTCTAAGAATGTAGGAAAATAGATGATGATGGATAATGTATTATAGATTTCTGCCAAAAATGGTTTTGGGATAGCCCCTGTAAATCCCTAGAGCATGCTCGATGAGTATTATGTGCTCTCCTTAAACATGAAGGAAATAGAGAACCAAGTACCAATGGATTATGCATCTTATTTACTAAAAAATAGACACCCTCAGAACCCATATTTCACCTCTAAGATGATGAGGGATGATGAAATTTATTCTGATAACCTCCCTCACCCAGATAGTGATGGAGGGCCACCAGGATTCTATCCTCACAAGGATTTGTCCCTATGGAATTATAAATAGATGAGGACGAGGATGATCTCAAAAAAACCCCTCCCTCATTTGAGGATGGGTTTTCCAACTCCATATATAGTATTCAATAGGTAAAACTGTGGATAAAATAGGATACATGACCTACTAAGATTTGTGCTTCCATTCCTCCCAATGAGCAAGAGAGGTACATCGCATTCTTGAAGTCACACTGATATGTGTTTTCTGGGAATGAATAAAAAAATCATTGGTTGGACCCAGATGTGTCTACACACCATCTCAGACTACCTGATGATCATCAAAGATTTAAGAAGCTGGAAAGAATAATGAACCCCTCCCATGCCTCAAATGTAAAGGGGGATGTCAACAAGATGATAAATTAAACTTTATCTGAGAGATTCATTACCCTAAATGGATTTCCAACATAATCCATGTCAATAAAAATAATGGAATGATTAGGTTCTTTATTTATTTTTGAAAAATAATCAAAAATGATTGAACTATGAGTCCCTATTATCAATCTCAAAACTCTAGATCGATTCAACTACTAGATTCCAACCCCTTTCCCTCATGGATGGTTACTAAGGGAACAATAAAATCAAAATTTCCACTGAGGATGAAGAATCCACCTTTTTAAAGACACCCTTGGGGTTATCTACTACCATGTCATTCCCTTCGGTTAAAGAATGAAAATTACACATATAAATTCTCCATGAATTGGATCGTTTATCCATTCATGGGAAGGATAACCAAGTGTTCTGTCGATGGAATGGTATTCAATCTCGATAATGATGTTATCACCTCATATATCTCTATGAAATATTGGATAAGTTACAATAGTATAATATAAATCTGATTCCACCAAAGTTTGATTTTAGTTAAATATTAGGAAAATTACACATCTTTGTGGTATTCCACTGTGATATAGTGGTAGACTCGAAATAGAAAAGTACTATCCCAGATATTTCAACCCTAATAATTTGAAATAATTTACAAGACTCCAGGGGAACCTTTCCTACATTTCGTGATTCATAACCCACCTGGGCAAGAAATCTCTCCCCTTCACTATGCTAATAAAAAGGGTGTTCTCTACATATGGGTCGAGGAATTTTAGGGATCCTTAGAAGGTATCAAGTAGTACTTGATGCACCCACTAGTTTTGATGATTTCAATAGAAGGAACACGACTCATCTTATATGTGGCCACCATTGAATGATCACTATGCACCCTCCTCACACAAAATAATGATGTTGGTAGTTATAATAGTCCCTACTACCTTAGTTTAGCTATATTGGGCAATGAGATAATATACTATGATATTAAAATCTTCCTTACGCTCATCTTTGCTGTGAAAAAGATGACACATTACATGAAGAATAATTAGGGCCAACTGGTCTCTCGTATTGATCTTATCATGTACATCCTTATCCACCACCATGGTTACTGTGTGGTTGGATTGATGGGAGTTCATCCTATTGCAATATAACTTATAGTTCATATCCCAAAAGTTCGTAAAAAGGTGTGATCTAACCCATTTTTTGGTGGAACACCCCACTCCAGAAGATGCACTAGAGGAAACTGATATACCATATGAAGTCTTATTTTACACCCTTGACACTCCCCAGACATGGGTGATGTATTTTTAATGAACCTATCAAAGTCCCTTCGACATTATAATGGAAAACCCAAACCTCAATTGGGTTGTCTGGGGGGTTATATTTTTCTCTCCACACTAAGAATTGTTTCCCTGCTATTTTTCATTGTCTGAAGGGTGCATAAAAAATGACCTTGAATACCAATCCCTCATTGGTGGGTGGGATCTAGATTTACCGCAGTACATAGCCTACCTAAACATCAATGGGGTTTCAAAATCGATGATAAAGAAGATCAAAAATGAATATCCCCCACCCCTGAATGGCCATGTTAGGGGAATAATAGTGGAGTTCCCTTTTGATCTAACAATGAATTATATCCCTTGATTAGAGAATGATCATTGTAATTCACCGAATAATACATCTGTTGTCTGGGTTGACCCTAATTAGGATGAAGAAACCATATGAATAACACAACTAATAATGGTATCATAGATCATTTTATGTGATATGAAAGAGATCGATCAGATTATCACAACCGCACAGCACGATAAACCAACAACCATGTCTGGATGGATTGAGCCCATAATCAAATATCTTTAGAATGTAACTCTCTTGATGGATTAGGATGAAAAGGATTAGATTCATTATTAGGTAGAATACATCACATTGTAGGATGGTCCAAAAAATTAGAAAATACTATTCAATTATGGCTTCGACAGAATTATCCTCATGTGCATATCATAGGATGAAATTATTACAATTATGGAAGAATTCCATGTAGGATCTTGTGGAGACCACCAATATCAAAGTTGGATATTTCTAGTAGATCATAAGGATGGGGTTTTACAAGAAAACTGTAATACAGAACTGTGTGGAATTCACCAGGAAAGATCATGCATTTCAGATCCTTGAAAGAATCTTCCATCATCCCATATAGTTACTGTAAACAGATATGTATTCTTGGAAATTTTCTGTTTGGGTGATGGATGTTTTTGGGACATATACCCCCTCAACGAAAAGGTTATTCAGGCACTTCCTTTATATTATCAACTTCCTCTCCAAATGGGATGTGGGGAAACCCTTAAGGATTTAGGGACAAACAATATCATCAACTATATAAAGTCACATATAATCAATATGTTTGGAGTCCCTCACATGATATTGATGGAAAAAAGTACCAACATCTTCTCTATGGGGTTTAATGAAGTATTTTCAAGAGTATAACATTAAATCCAATTACTAATCATCCTATCATGCGATGGAAAATGGAGACATAAAGGCATTAAATAAGTCTCTATTGAATATACTCAAAAATATGGGGAAAAAGATATAAGTTATAGCCAGAAATACCCCTCCATGATTTATGGGCCTACCGTACCACCACATGTGTTGCTTCAGAAGAGACTCCATAATCATTGGTGTACGGGACCAAGGTAGTGTTATCCATAGAGGCCAATTTTCCCTCACTTTGAATAGCCATTTATGGGAAAATATTAGATGATTAAAAAAAACATAAACTACTAGATGAGTTAGAGTATCAAGATGAGAAGTGGTTTCACACATTCCATATCCTTGTGCTCTACCAGAACCACATAGTGAGAGCCTTCAAGAAAAAGGTTCACATCAGTTCGTTTCTCCATGGAGAACTGATGCAAGCTCTCAAAACCCTGAAGATACCAGGAAAGATGCGCCCAAAGATGGAACCAAAGTGGGAGGTACCTTACATCATACATATGTTCTATCATAATAGAGCTCATTCTATGGAACCATTCATAGGGAGCATGTCACTCCACCAACCAATGAAATATTTCACATGAAATACTTTGCATAGTTACCAGCAATAGGGAATCAACATTGTTGTATGT
Organism: Viscum album; assembly: GCA_963277665.1. Classification (NCBI taxonomy): domain Eukaryota; kingdom Viridiplantae; phylum Streptophyta; class Magnoliopsida; order Santalales; family Viscaceae; genus Viscum; species Viscum album. The sequence continues at coordinate 1,532,283,571 of OY728165.1, read as the reverse complement.
CCCTAGTTCATCCTTATCACATTCCATTAAACTGTATGGATGTTCTTCCTTACCAAATGATGTTTAATTGTATAGATATTCTTCCTTACCACATGAGATTAAAATTCATGGAATTTCATCCTCACTATATGAAATTAAACTGTACAGTTCTCCAAAACTACATATGGATGGATTCTCATTTTCAATGAGATACATATAAATTACATGATCCTATATCTTAGACTATCCACCAAAAAAATAAAATACACCTATCCTATTGTAGCGACCCCGTTACCCAGTGTGCCTCATGAGACATGATATACTTATCATTACATCATTACAAAATAAATATCATGTCCCATGACCACAGAAGATCGCGAGGCTCAGGATTCTGGGAAACCAGCTTCTCTGATTAACTTCATCAGTACATACCAAGCCTGAAAACTGTTAAACAAAATGTAGGGTGAGCGAAAATTCCCAGTAAGGGGTTTTAAAAACATTTTATGAAAATCATTTCTCAAAGTTATTTTGAAGAGAATAAAACACTTTGCTAAAAAAACATAATCTTTTCTTAAAACATGAAATCCATAATTCTTTGAAAACCACTAGCATAAAGAAGCACGTACATGAAATAAACACCAAAGTAAACATGATCATAGAGCGCAACATAAACAATGCATAATATTCAACAAGGTTACTGAAATTATAAAATGAAAAGTGTGACTAAGTCGGGAAAACGTGCATGTCATGGTTCATGAGAATATACAGTTCATCTATCAGTTTACCACATGAAAAACAGTTCTTGACATAAGAATAACATTTTCATAGTCATGGGAGCTTTCAACTAGGGGTTCTCCTGTTAGTTAAACTAACCCCTGGTTGACCTTTATCATTTCATGCAAAGGGATACAATGAGTGTAATTAGGTTAAGTCCATAAGCTACTGCAACATAACCTGCCATTCCAATTATTCATTTTGAACATACAAATGCTCTGGATCAAGGATATCCTACTAATTGGGATATCCCAAGGTTGGTCACTTATATTAGAACATAGTGATGAGGCACATAATACTAGAATCAAATTTCCATGACCTGAGGTTACAAAAATTATCTCATGAGATCTTTCAATGCATGGTGGAGCTTACATTTACCGGTATCCAACCCGGAGGGCTTACTTTTACCCGTCCCGAACCTGGAAGGCTTACTTTAACCAGTCCCCAACCTGGAGGGCTTACTTTAACCAGTCCCTAACCTGGAGGGCTTACTTTAACCAGTCAATAACCTGGAGGGCTTACATTAACCAGTCCCTAACCTGGAGGGCTTACTTTAACTCGTCCCTAACCTGGAGGGCTTACTTTAACCAGTCCCCAACATGGCACTCTGATGTGTCTCTCATGAGTTTTCATGGGTCTAGGTATCCATGGTGTCACGTACCACTTTGGATATCCAACTTTTAAGTGATTCTATTTGGGGTGTCCCAAACCACTCCAAATAATGGGTTATTAAGTTCATCAATTAATATTAGATTTTCCTAATTCCAGATACAACACAAGAGAATTTATGGAAATTATTAAGGGAAAAAAATAATTGAAAGACAACAAGGAGTACACACAATACATTGTGTTATTTATCAGTGATGCACGCACGCCAATTAATCCATAAGGGGAAAAACTAAGGGATCACATGCATTATCTTTAAAACATATCGATAAGGTGATGGTGGTTTGGCCATTATTTAAATACATGTGCAGAGGTCAAAATACAATGGATGCACCAGATTAGGTTGTGAAATTCATGGATTAAAAATATGCACCTAAAAAAATACTTTACTTTTATTATTGCAATGAACATGACTTTGAAACTTTCAATTTATCCAATAAGATCAATTACTAACAATCACTGCGTTAATACTTATTTTTACATAAATAATGGTTACTGGTGTTTTAAAATCCATAAACTCTTTAGTCCTATCCTTTTGAGATGGGCTGGAGGATAAAATATAAAATTATATCGAGGGTACATGTTCAAAAAACTTGGCAGATTAAGCCAGATCACTAGTGCAACATACACACTGGCTTAGCAACCATCAAAATTTCCTAGAAACTTATATGTGTCAAAGTGTAAACTAAGTCTTAATACTTATTAATTAAAAAGGGGTTTGGGAAAATTGTACTTATAAATGCCCATTCACCTGACCACATGTAAATTTTTAAGTGGTTCACGCCACATATTTTCACAAAAACGCATGCATTCTCAAAAACGTTGATAAATGCAATTTTCCATTGGAAGAACTATTTTGATAAACTAAACCTCAAATATACATATATATAAATTTATATATATGTGTATATTTACATCGTTCTAAGGAAAAATTATAATAATAATCTTTAAGGGTAACCTGATTTTTAACAAATCATCATGTTAAGCCAAGATGACTTAGGGCATAATGACCATACTCTTGCATCATATATTAAGAACTTATTTGAACATAGTTAAATAGAGGTGTGAACATATTGGTTATATATATATATAAATATATATATGTATATGTATATATAAGTGTATAAGATACTTCAGCCCAAAAAAAAACGAAGTGAAAAGATAAAATCTTTTTCCTTCCCCAAAGAAGTTAGTAGACACGGGGAGCGCCTAATACATGGATCATGATGTATGCAAGCCCCATACACAAGCATAAGTTCATTTATATAAGCATATATGTATATATATATATATATAAACTCAAACCGAAAAAAATAACCATGGAAAGGAAAACAAGAAGATCCCTTACAGCTTGGGGAGGAGGAGGGGAGATGCGGCAAGGGGGCAAGGGAAAATTAGGTTTACAAACCAGAAAATATATATATCTATATAACATATATATATACAAACCGAAGCTTAAGAAAACACAAAAAAAACTACAGAACTTGACCCTTACCTTTCTTAGAGAGGAGGAGGAAGAAAATGACGGAGCAGCCGACGCCGGACTGGTGATCAGAGGTCTAAGAAACTGGGTGCAAAAACTTTTCTTGACTCTATGGAAACCGAGGTTCTTAAGAAGAAGAAAAAGACCACTACAACTGGGGAGACATCCAGGGGACCAAGGACGAGCATTAAAGGGGTGGTGTCATCACTGTGGAAAGAGGGGTGCCTGTTGTCGGCTTAGGCGGAGAGAAAAAAAAGGAATCCTCATCCTACTGGTTCAGCGCGAGCACGAGGTAGGCGAGGCTGCTGGGAGAGAGAAAGACGTGAAATTGACGGATGGCCCAGATTGAAAGGGATTGAATCAGACGGCCAACACACGACGTGGTATTAAAAGAAATGGAAGGCTACGATTTGAGGGGTGAGATCGGACGGTCTGCGATTTCCACGGTGTTTAAAAAAACGGCTTTGGTTTTAACGTTTTTACATAATATATATATATATATATATATATATATATATTCAATGTTTTCCCCATATATAAACTGTTGTTTCATTAATTTATTAAACCTATTATAAAATCATTATTATTATTAATATAACTTTATTACTAAACTATTATTATCCTATGTCAAGGGTTATAAATACACCAATGTATTAAACTATTAAACCCTTATTTAAAACATAAATTATATTTTCATTTTCCTCTATTTCATTTATCAAAACATATAATTTAATTTAACTTATCAATTATTTATTGCTACATATCTAAATTTAAAATTTATATGTTAATATATAAATGTTATTAAAAAAAATATTATTTAACCCAAATTTTCAAAGTTCTAAATTTTCATTTTATATTGAAGAAAACATAATTTTATAAAGTATGGTAACTTAATATAATTATGCTAAAATGAAAATATATATATGTAGATGTATATAATTTAGTTTCCTTTGTTCGTTAATTACCTTAATATTCTTAATTAAAGATTAATATTAAATGTAACTATATTTAATCAAAGTGCGTTGATATAATTACCAAACACATGAGTAGAAGAAACCATAATTTGACGTAGTTTCTAAAATAGTTAATAAAGTTCAAATTATAAAAGAAATAATATATCTAATTTAAGGTTTGATGCAATATATATATAACTCATAAAGTAGAAGTCCATCCGGTTTAATATAATTAGAAAATAAAATTATAATTGTTCAAATTAATATGTATAAAGGAAGAAAAAAAACAATATTAATTTTTGAATTTTTGAAACATAATTTAAAATTCTCATTTTGGAAAACAATAGATAAATTAACTAAATTAACATTGATGTCATTTTGAAGCATACTTTATAATTAATTTTCCGAACTATCCAGGGGTAAGACATCCTATTTCCAACGGTCAAGAACCAAACTAAGAGGATAGGAGGAACCAACGGTCAAAAACAATACATTGAATACTTTGGGAAAACAACTGTCAAAAATAAAAACCGTTTGAGGTCCAACGGTCCGATTGGGGAGCTTATAAAAAGGGTCTGGTCTTGGGGTGTCCCTTACCACAAGTGACCGAAGGAGAAAAGAAGATGGTTCGCGTGATCCACTTGGTGCAGAGCACGGTCACGGTGGATTCATCCATCCTCATGTTTCTTATGATGGATGCTCGAAATCCCTACTGCATTCTCGGGCTCTTAGTAGTTTTAATTAGTCTACCCATTACTGTAATCGGGTTATTAGTTGGGATATTTGGTTAATGGGTTTTTCTTGTAACCCGAAAAATGTAAGACCCTTCAGTGTTGAGTTTATAAATAAAAGTTACGTGTTTTTATATTTTAGATTCTGATTGTTTTAATGAGGGAACTTCAATAGCACAAATCGCCCAAATTTCATTTATGAGGTTTGAAAACTTCGGTGTGTTACATTATCTCCCCCTTAAAAGAATTGTGTCCCCGCAATTCTATCATAAAAAAAGAGAAACTGAAACCCCAAACGTAAAACTCTACCGAAACAGTGGATCTGGCTCGGTAAATGGGACCCCAAAGTTTGCACACAACTATTCTGTTTCCCTAGTCCAGATACACCTCAAACAGTGCTCCTTGAACTCCTTTTCATGTGTACTGCACACGGGCTTCCAGAGGGAGGCTCGTGCGATGGAAAGCTCGAAAACGTCCGAGTAGATAAACTCCTTGATGACTCTTCTGGCCACATCATGCTCGAGGTAGTCGAGAGGGATGATGAGGTTGAGGAGACTGAGGTTCAGGACATGGAACATATATGTTGCACTGAGCTGGCCATCCTGGGAAGCCACGAGGAAACACGCTCTGGCAGAAAAGTTTTGTGCCAGAGTGAAACATTGGAACAAGCCCTCAAAGTACATTCCCCTTCTCCTATAGTAGGGGAGTTGAGCAGCAACGATGAGGTGAAAGACGAGTTCATTTTCTTGACATAGCCGAAGAATCTCTGGACCGTTTGCTAAATTGAGCAAATGCTAGCAGGAACCTCGCAGGTGGAGAAAGGACGGGTAATCCACCATGCATGCCTTGATCAAGATGACCTCTACTAACTCATCAGGTAGGGATGAGAAGTTCATTTGTCCAGCCATCTGAAAACAAATATTGAGGGGAAACTCTTAACAACATAGATAAGATGAAGACATGAAAGGAAACAAGAAAGTTCCATTTATTAAAAAGTTTACACGGAAAAGTCTGAGTTCACAAGACGTACGCCACAAAGAGTGGAAAAACTTCCTAACTCTTCAAACCACACACAGGATGAACATATAGGACTAAACTCATGGGAACATTTATAACGCCTCATGAGTTTAGCGTGAGGGGTGTGGAGTTGGGAAACATCGGTGTACACTTCTTGCCTAAGAGACACACAGGTGGACTCATTTTCCAATGCTCCAAATTCCATTAACTGGCCCCCGAAGCAGTAGTGCAGGACCTGGCACAGATAAGCTGCTCGGAGGTCTCCAGCAGCAGCAGCAGCTTCTTGAAAAGGGTTATCAAGAATTGTGCCAAATTCCTCGCCAGTTGTAAACACTCGGAAGAGTCCTTCGTGATACCTTCCCCGACGTGCGTAAGAGGGAAACTGGGTCATCATCATTTGGAGATAATCCATCCCCATTCCCCGGTGGAGACTAAGCACCCTAGATGAGTTTGAAACATCGTACAAGTGCTTACATGTCATGTGAATTTGGGCATAGTTTAGAATGTTCTCGCGACTGGATAGAGATATAATGTTCTCTAGAGCCTCAGTGGGAAGTGACAAAAGGTTGGTAGGTACATCAGCCATCTGAAGGTTATATCATTTTTACTTAGTTAGTCTTAGCAATATATCTATATCACCTGGTTTTCCAGAGTTTCCTGAACCTATCCTCTGATACCAACTGTAGCGACCCCGTTACCCAGTGTGCCTCATGAGACATGATATACTTATCATTACATCATTACAAAATAAATATCATGTCCCATAACAACAGATGATCGCGAGGCTCAGGATTCTGGGAAACCAGATTCTCTGATTAACTTCATCAGTACATACCATGCCTGAAAAATATTACACAAAACGTAGGGTGAGAAAAAATGCCCAGTGAGTGGTTTTAAAAACATTTCATGAAAATCCTTTCTCAAAGTTCTTTTGAAGAGAATAAAACACATTGCTAAAAACAAAATATTATCTTTTCTTAAAACATGAAATCCATCATTCTTTGAAAACCACTTGCATAAAGAAGCACGTACATGAAATAAACACCAAAGTAAACATGATCAGAGAGCGCAACATAAACAATGCATAATATTCAACAAGGATACTTAAATTCTAAAATGAAAAGTGTGACTAAGCCGGGAAAACGAGCATGTCATGGTTCATGAGAATATACAGTTCAGCTATCAGTTTACCACCTGAAAAACAGTTCTTGACATAAGAATTACATTTTCATAGTCATGGGAGCTTTCAACTAGGGGTTGTCCTGTTAGTTGAACTAACCCCAGGTTGACATTTATCATTTCATGCAGAGGGATACAATGAGTGTAATTAGGTCAAGTCCATAAGCTACTGCAACATAACCTGCCATTACAATTATTCATTTTGAACATACAAAAGCTCTGAATCAAGGATATCCTACTAATTGAGATATCCCAAGGTTGGTCACTTATATTAGAACATAGTGATGAGGCATATAATACTAGACTCAAATTTCCATGACCTAAGGTTACATAAATTATCTCATGAGAGCTTTCGATGCACGGTGGAGCTTACTTTTACCAGTATCCAACCTGAAGGGCTTACTTTTACCAGTCCCAAACCAGGAGTGCTTACTTTAACCAGTCCCCAACCTGGAGGGCTTACATTAACCAGTCCCTAACCTGGAGGGATTACTTTAACCAGTCCCTAACCTGGAGGGCTTACTTTAACCAGTCCCTAACCTGGAGGGCTTACTTTAACAAGTCCCTAACCTGGAGGGCTTACTTTAACCAGTCCCCAACCTGGCACTCTGATGTGTCTCTCATGAGTTTTCATGGGTCTAGGTATCCATGGTGTCACATACCACTTTGGATATCCAACTTTTATGTGATGCTATTTGGGGTGTCCCAAACCACTCCAAATAATGGGTTATTAAGTTCATCAATTAATATTAGATTTTCGTCATTCTATATACAACACAAGAGAAGTTATGGAAATTATTAAGGGAAAAAAATAATTGCATGACAACAAGTAGTACACGCAATACACTGTGTTATTTATCAGTGATGCACGCACGCCAATTAATCCATAAGGGGAAAAAACTTAGGGATCACATGCATTATCTTTCAAACATATCGATACGGTGATGGTGGTATGGCCATTATTTAAATACATGTGCAGAGGTCAAAATACAATGGATGCACCAGATTAGGTTGTGACATTCCTGGATTAAAAAGATGCACCTAAAAAAAATACTTGACTTTTATTATTGCAATGAACATGACTTTGAAACTTTCAATTTATCCAACAAGATCAATTACTAACAATCACTGTGGCAATACTTATTTTTACATAAAGAATGGTTACTGGTGTTTTAAAATCCATAAACTCTTTAGTCCTATCCTTTTGAGACGGGCTGGAGGATAAAATATAAAATTATATCGAGGGTACATGTTGAAATAACTTGGCAGATTAAGCCAGATCACTGGTGCAACATACACACTGGCTTAGCAACCTTCAAAATTTGCGAGAAAATTATATGTGTCAAAGTGTAATCTAAGTCTTAATACTTATTAATTAAAAAGGGGTTTGGAAAAATTGAACTTATAAATGCACATTCACCTGACCACATGTAAATGTTTAAGTGGTTCACGCCCCATATTTTCACAAAAATGCATGCATTGTCAAAAATGCAGATAAATGCAATATTCCATTGGAAGAACTATTTTGATAAACTAAACCTCAAATATTAATATATATAAATTTATATATATATGTATATTGACATCGTTCTAAGGAAAAATAATAATAATAATCTTTAAGGGTAACCTAATTTTTAACAAAACATCATGTTAAGCCAAGATGTGTTAGGGAATAATGACCATACTCTTGCATCATGTATTAAGAAATTATTTGAACGTAGTTAAATAGAGGTGTGAATATATTGGTTATATATATATAAATATAAATATATGTATATGTATATATAAGTGTATAAGATACTTCAGCCCTAAAAAAATGAAGTGAAAAGATAAAATCTTTTTCCTTCCCCAAAGAAGTTAGTAGACACGGGGAGCGCCTAATACATGGATCATGATGTATGCAAGCCCCATACACAAGAATAAGTTCATTTATATAAGCATATATGTATATATATATAAACTCAAACCGAAAAAAATAACCATGGAAAGGAAATCAAGAAGATCCCTTACAGCTTGGGGAGGAGGAGAGGAGATGCGGCAAGGGGGCAAGGGAAAATTAGGTTTACAAACCAGAAAATATATATATCTATATAACATATATATATACAAACCGAAGCTTAAGAAAACACAAAAAAAAACTACAGAACTTGACCCTTACCTTTCTTGGAGAGGAGGAGGAAGAAAATAACGGAGCAGCCGACGCCGGACTGGTGATCAGAGGTCTAAGAAACCGGGTGCAAAAACTTTTCTTGACTCTGGTGGAAACCGAGGTTCTTAAGAAGAAGAAAAAGACCACTACAACTGGGGAGACGTCGAGGGGACCAAGGCCGAGCATTAAAGGGGTGGTGTCGTCACTGTGGAAAGAGGGGTGCCTGTTGTCGGCTTTGGCGGAGAGAAAAAAAATGAATCCTCATCCTACTGGTTCGGCGCGAGCACGAGGTAGACGTGGCTGCTGGGAGAGATAAAGACGTGAAATCGACGGACGGTCCAGATTGAAAGGGATTGAATCAGACGGCCAACACACGACGTGGTATTAAAAGAAATGGAAGGCTACGATTTGAGGGGTGAGATCGGACGGTCTGCGATTGCCACGGTGTTTAAAAAAACGGCTTTGGTTTTAACGTTTTTACATAATATATATATATATATATTCAATGTTTTCCCCATATATAAACTGTTGTTTAATTAATTTATTAAACCTATTATAAAATCATTATTATTATTAATATAACTTTATTACTAAACTACTATTATCCTAAGTCAAGGTTTATAAATACACCAATGTATTAAACTATTAAACCCTTATTTAAAACATAAATTATATTTTCATTTTCCTCTATTTCATTTATCAAACATATAATTTAATTTAACTTATCAATTATTTATTGCTACATATCTAAATTTAAAATTTATATGTTAATATATAAATGTTATTAAAACAAAAATATTTTTTAACCCAAATTTTCAAAGTACTAAATTTTCATTTTATATTGAAGAAAACATAATTTTAAAAAGTATGGTAGCTTAATATAATTATGCTAAAATGAAAATATATATATGTAGATATATATAATTTAGTTTCCTTTGTTCGTTAATTACATTAATATTGTTAATTAAAGATTAATATTAAACGTAACTATATTTAATCAAAGTGTGTTGATATAATTACGAAACACATGAGTAGAAGAAACCATAATTTGACGTAGTTTCTAAAATAGTTAATAAAGGTCAAATTATAAAAGAAATAATATATCTAATTTAAGGTTTGATTCAATATATATATAACTCATAAAGTATAAGTCCATCCGGTTTAATATAATTAGAGAATAAAAGTATAATTGTTCAAATTAATATGTATAAAGGAAGAAAAACAAAAATATTAATTTTTTCCATTTTGAAACATAATGTAAAATTCTAATTTTGGAAAACAATAGATAAATTAACTAAATTAACATTGATTTAATTTTGAAGCATACTTTATAATTAATTTTCTGAACCATCCAGGGGTAAGACATCCTATTTCCAACGGTCAAGAACCAAACTCAAAGGATAGGAGGAACCAACGGTCAAAAACAATACATTGAATACTTTGGGAAAACAACTGTCAATAATAAAAACCGTTTGAGGTCCAACAGTCCGATTGGGGAGCTTATAAAAAGGGTCTGGTCTTGGGGTGTCCCTTTCCACAAGTGACCGAAGGAGAAAAAAGATGGTTCGCGTGATCTCCTTGGTGCAGAGCACGGTCGCGGTGGATTCATCCATCCTCATGTTTCTTATGATGGATTCTCGAAATCCCTACTGCATTATCGGGCTCTTAGTAGTTTTAATCAGTCTACCCATTATTGTAATCGGGTTATTAGTTGGGATATTTGGTTAATGGGTTTTTCTTGTAACCCGAAAAATGTAAGACCCTTCAGTGTTGAGTTTATAAATAAAAGTTACGTGTTTTTATATTTTATATTCTGATTGTTTTAAAGAGAGAACTTCAATAGCACAAATCGCCCAAATTTCATTTATGAGGTTTGAAAACTTCGGTGTGTTACATTATCTCCCCCTTAAAAGAATTGGGTCCCCGCAATTCTATCATAAAAAAAAAGAGAAACTGAATCCCCAAACGTAAAACTCTACCGAAATAGTAGATCTGGCTCGCTAAATGGGACACTAAAGTTGGCACACAACTATTATGTTTCCCTAGTCCAGATGCACCTCAAACAGTGCTCCTTGAACTCCTTTTCGTGTGTACTGCACACGGGCTTCCAGAGGGAGGCTCGTGCGATGGAAAGCTCGGAAACGTCCGAGTAGATAAACTCCTTGATGACTCTTCTGGCCACATCATGCTCGAGGTAGTCGAGAGGGATGATGCGGTTGAGGAGACTGAGGTTCAGGACATGGAACATATATGTTGCACTGAGCTGGCCATCCTGGGAAGCCATGAGGAAACACGCTCTGGCAGAAAAGTTTTGTGCCAGAGTGAAACGTTGGAACAAGCCCTCAATGTACATTCCCCTTCTCCTATAGTAGGGGAGTTGAGCAGCAACGATGAGGTGAAAGACGAGATCATTCTCTTGACATAGCCGAAGAATCTCTGGACTGTTTGCTAAATTGAGCAAAAGCTATCAGGAACCTCGCAGGTGGAGAAAGGACGGGTAATCCACCATGCATGCCTTGATCAAGATGACCTCTACTAACTCATCAGGTAGGGATGAGAAGTTCATTTGTCTAGCCATCTGAAAACAAATATTGAGGGGAAACTCTTAACAACATAGATAAGATGAAGACATGAAAGGAAACAAGAAACTTCCATTTATTAAAAAGTTTACAAGGCAAAGTCTGAGTTCACAAGACGTACGCCACAAAGAGTGGAAAAACTTCCTAACTCTTCAAACCACACACAGGATGAACATACATGACTAAACTCATGGGAACATTTATAACGCCTCCTGAGTTTAGCGTGAGGGGTGTGGAGTTGGGAAACATCGGTGTACACTTCTTGCCTAAGAGACACATGGGTGGACTCATTTTCCAACGCTCCAAAGTCCATTAACTGGCCCCCGAAGCAGTAGTGCAGGAACTGGCACAGATAAGCTACTCGGAGGTCTCCAGCAGCAGCAGCTTCTTGAAAAGGGTTATCAAGAATTGTGCCAAATTCCTCGCCAGTTGTAAACACTCGGAAGAGTCCTTCGTGATACCTTCCCCGACGTGCGTAAGAGGGAAACTGGGTCATCATCATTAGGAGATAATCCATCCCTATTCCCCGGTGGAGACTAAGCACCCTAGATGAGTTTGAAACATCGTACAAGTGCTTACACGTCATGCGAATTTGGGCATAGTTTAGAATGTTCTCGCGACTGGATAGAGATATAATGTTCTCTAGAGCCTCAGTGGGAAGTGACAAAAGGTCGGTAGGTACATCAACCATCTAAAGGTTATATCATTTTTTCTTAGTTATTCTTAGGAATATATCTATATCACCTGGTTTTCCAGAGTTTCCTGAACCTATCCTCTGATACCAACTGTAGCGACCCCGTTACCCAGGGTGCCTCATGAGACATGATATACTTATCATTACATCATTACAAAATAAATATCATGTCCCATGACCACAGATGATCGCGAGGCTCATGATTCTGGGAAACCAAATTCTCTGATTAACTTCATCAGTACATACCATGACTGAAAAATTTTACACAAAACGTAGGGTGAGAAAAAATGCCCAGTGAGTGGTTTTAAAAACATTTCATGAAAATCCTTTCTCAAAGTTCTTTTGAAGAGAATAAAAAACTTTGCTAAAAACAAAATATTATCTTTTCTTAAAACATGAAATCCATCATTCTTTGAAAACCACTTGCATAAAGAAGCACGTACATGAAATAAACACCAAAGTAAACATGATCAGAGAGCGCAACATAAACAATGCATAATATTCAAAAAGGAAACTTAAATTCTAAAATGAAAAGTGTGACTAAGCCGGGAAAATGAGAATGTCATGGTTCATGAGAATATACAGTTCAGCTATCATTTTACCACATGAAAAACAGTTCTTGACATAAGAATTACATTTTCATAGTCATGGGAGCTTTCAACTAGGGGTTGTCCTGTTAGTTGAACTAACCCCGGGTTGGCATTTATCATTTCATGCAGAGGGATACAATGAGTGTAATTAGGTCAAGTCCATAAGATACTGCAACATAACCTTCCATTACAATTATTCATTTTGAACATACAAAATCTCTGAATCAAGGATATCCTTCTAATTGAGATATCCCAAGGTTGGTCACTTATATTAGAACATAGTGATGAGGCACATAATACTAGACTCAAATTTCCATGACCTGAGGTTACATAAATTATCTCATGAGAGCTTTCGATGCACGGTGGAGCTTACTTTTACCAGTATCCAACCTAGAGGGCTTACTTTTACCAGTCCCAAACCAGGAGGGCTTACTTTAACCAGTCCCCAACCTGGAGGGCTTACATTAACCAGTCCCTAACCTGGAGGGATTACTTTAACCAGTCCCTAACCTGGAGGGCTTACTTTAACCAGTCCCTAACCTGGAGGGCTTACTTTAACCAGTCCCTAACCTGGAGGGCTTACTTTAACCAGTCCCCAACCTGGCACTCTAATGTGTCTCTCATGAGTTTTCATGGGTCTAGGTATCCATGGTGTCACATACCACTTTGGATATCCAACTTTTAAGTGATGCTATTTGGGGTGTCCCAAACCACTCCAAATATTGGGTTATTAAGTTCATCAATTAATATTAGATTTTCGTCATTCCATATACAACACAAGATAAGTTATGGAAATTATTAAGGGAAAAAAATAATTGCATGACAACAAGTAGTACACACAATACACTGTGTTATTTATCAGTGATGCACGCACGCCAATTAATCCATAAGGGGAAAAAAACTAAGGGATCACATGCATTATCTTTCAAACATATCGATACGATGATGGTGGTATGTCCATTATTTAAATACATGTGCAGAGGTCAAAATACAATGGATGCACCAGATTAGGTTGTGACATTCCTGGTTTAAAAATATGCACCTAAAAAAAATACTTGACTTTTATTATTGTAATGAACATGAATTTGAAACTTTCAATTTATCCAACAAGATCAATTACTAACAATCACTGTGGAAATACTTATTTTTACATAAAGAATGGTTACTGGTGTTTTAAAATCCATAAACTCTTTAGTCCTATCCTTTTGAGACGGGCTGGAGGATAAAATATAAAATTATATCGAGGGTACATGTTGAAATAACTTGGCAGATTAAGCCAGATCACTGGTGCAACATACACACTGGCTTAGCAACCATCAAAATTTGCTAGAAAATTATATGTGTCAAAGTGTAATCTATGTCTTAATAATTAATAATTAAAAAGTGGTTTGGAAAAATTGAACTTATAAATGCACATTCACCTGACCACATGTAAATGTTTAAGTGGTTCACGCCACATATTTTCACAAAAATGCATGCATTGTCAAAAATGCAGATAAATGCAATTTTCCATTGGAAGAACTATTTTGATAAACTAAACCTCAAATATAAATATATATAAATTTATATATATATGTATATTGACATCGTTCTAAGGGAAAAAAATAATAATAATCTTTAAGGGTAACCTAATTTTTAACAAAACATCATGTTAAGCCAAGATGTGTTAGGGAATAATGACCATACTCTTGCATCATATATTAAGAAATTATTTGAACGTAGTTAAATAGAGGTGTGAATATATTGGTTATATATATATATAAATATAAATATATGTATATGTATATATAAGTGTATAAGATACTTCAGCCCTAAAAAAACAAAGTGAAAAGATAAAATCTTTTTCCTTCCCCAAAGAAGTTAGTAGACACGGGGAGGGCCTAATACATGGATCATGATGTATGCAAGCCCCATACACATGCATAAGTTTATTTATATAAGCATATATGTATATATATATATATAAACTCAAACCGAAAAAAAAGAACCATGGCAAGGAAAACAAGAAGATCCCTTACAGCTTGGGGAGGAGGAGAGGAGATGCGGCAAGGGGGAAAGGGAAAACTAGGTTTACAAACCAGAAAATATATATATCTATATAACATATATATATATACAAACCGAAGCTTATGAAAACACACAAAAAAGAAACTACAGAACTTGACCCTTACCTTTCTTGGAGAGGAGGAGGAAGAAAACGACGGAGCAGCCGACGCCGGACAGGTGATCAGAGGTCTAAGAAACCGGGTGCAAAAACTTTTCTTGACTCTGGTGGAAACCGAGGTTCTTAAGAAGAAGAAAAAGACCACTACAACTGGGGAGACGTCGAGGGGACCAAGGTCGAGCATTAAAGGGGCGGTGCCGTCACTATAGAAAGAGGGGTGCCTGTTGTCGGCTTAGGCGGAGAGAAAAAAAGGAAGCCTCATCCTACTGGTTCGGCGTGAGCACAATGTAGAAGAGGCTATTGGGAGAGAGAAAGATGTGAAATCGACAGAAAACCCAGATTGAAAGGGATTGAATCAGATGGCCAAGACACGACGTGGTATTAAAAGAAATGGAAGGCTGCGATTTGAGGGGTTAGATCGGACGGTCTGCGATTGCCGCGGTGTTTAAAAAAAATGGCTTTGGTTTTAACGTTTTAACATAATACATATATATATATATATATTTTCAATGTTTTCCCCATATATAAACTGTTTTTTCATTAATTTATTAAACCTATTATAAAATCATTATTATTACTAATATAACTTTTTTACTAAACTATTATTATCTTAAGTCAAGGGTTATAAATACACCAATGTATTAAACTATTAAACCCTTATTTAAAACATAAATTATATTTTCATTTTCCTCTATTTCATTTATCAAAACATATAATTTAATTTAACTTATCCTTTATTTATTGCTACTTATCTAAATTTAAAATTTATATGTTAATATCTAAATGTTATTAAAACAAAAATATTATTTAACCCAAATTTTCAAAGTACTAAATTTTCATATTATATTGAAGAAAACATAATTTTATAAAGTATTGTAACTTAATACAATTATGCTAACATGAAAATATATATATGTAGATATATATAATTTAGTTTTCTTTGTTTGTTAATTACCTTAATATTCTTAATTAAAGATTATTATTAAACGTAACTATATTTAATCAAAGTGCATTGATATAATTACGAAACACATGAGTAGAAGAAACCATAATTTGACGTTGTTTCTAAAATAGTTAATAAAGGTCAAATTATAAAAGAAATAATATATCTAATTTAATGTTTGATGCAATATATATATAACTCATAAAGTAGAAGTCCATCCTGTTTAATATAATTAGAAAATAAAAGTTTAATTGTTCAAATTAATATGTATAAAGGAAGAAAAACAACAATATTAATTTTTTCCATTTTGAAACATAAAGTAAAATTCTCATTTTGGAAAACAATAGATAAATTAACTAAATTAACATTGATGTCATTTTGAAGCAAACATTATAATTAATTTTCCGAACCATCCAGGGGTAAGCCATCCTATTTCCAACGGTCAAGAACAAAACTCAGAGGATAGGAGGAACCAACGGTCAAAAACAAAACATTGGATACTTTGGGAAACCAACGGTCGAAAATAAAAGCCGTTTGAGGTCTAACGGTCCGATTAGGGAGCTTATAAAAAGGGTCTGGTCTCGGGGTGTCCCTTACCCCAAGTGACCGAAGGAGAAAGGAAGTTGGTTTGCATGATCCCCTTGGTGCTGAGCACGGTCGCGGTGGCTTCAGCTATCCTCATGTTTCTTATGATGGATGCTCGAAATCCCTACCACATTCTCGGGCTCTTAGTAGTTTTAAGCAATCTACCCATTATTGTAATCGGGTTCTTAGTTGGGATATTTGGTTAGTGAGTTTTTCTTGTAACCCGAAAAATGTAAGACCCTTCAGTGATGAGTTAATAAATAAAAGTTACGTGTTTTTATATTTTACATTCTGATTGTTTTAAAGAGAGAACTTCAATAGAACAAATCGCCCAAATTTCATTTATGAGGTTTGAAAACTTCGGGGTGTTACACCTATTCTCTATGTCCCTGAATAGTGAAATAGACCCTCTTATGTCGTTATTTATCACATTGAGTATAGACCACACGAACTTAGGAATTCGGGTATGGTCATCTCTACACAAAACTTGGCATGAAGACTTGGGACGAGCCCATTTTCATCCTAAAAACAAGGATGTAAAGTGTATGCAATGAGTCTTTATCACATGATGTTAAAATACATTGTAAACATCCCCTATATGACATGAAATTGTATGTTCCTATAGACCCCATTCAAGTCGAACACCATCGTCGATGAATGTCTCCTACCGCACCATCACCCCCAGAAAAATTGTATGTCTTGATTCCTATCATCAGATGAAACATAGTGATGCCCAAACCCTTACATTTGGCCCTATCCATAAGATTACCTACATTTCACATCATGTGACCCAGGTCCAAACCACAAGATGTTAAACTGCATGGAAATTCATCCTTACCACATAACGTTAAACTTCATAGATGTAAGTCCGTAGTAGATGACGTTAAACTGAACAATCCTTAAAGAACTTCTTGTGGCTTGATTCCCATACTTATAGGATACATAGTAATGCTTGGGAATTTAGTATTTTTGTCCGTCCACATGTACCATAAATACATCCTTCTTTTCGACCTCTTTCCCTGATCCCCTTTTAGGGATGAATGGATTTGTGTGGATCTCATTGGTCCTCATTCATGTTGGATTTTCAATATCACACCATGAACATCCCCTTCGAGGACATATTCCTCCACAAAAATCCTCACTGTATGATGTTAAACTACATGGAATAACAATAACTATGTGTATCATTATTCTTTTCCATACATGATATATAGTGACACCTGGATCTCCAATCTGAGGCCCAACTACAATAGTAAACTTGGATAATTCCAAACTATATGCATGGGACAAACCTACGGAGAGTATTTACATCCATAACTACATGGACATTGATTCCTAAACAACTGCTATACATAGGACACCCCCAGGGTTCATGCCAGATACATCACTAACCTCATTAATTCCTATTTATTCATGTTGGTTTGCCCACATCGTTACTAAAAGATGTTAAACCAAACTAACATATGTCCTTTCTATATAAAATTAAAGTACACGGTCCTTTAATAAATACATGTGGTTTTATTCATGTTGGCATAAGATACGTAGTGGCACTCAAAATTAATTTTTCGAGACCAACCACAATATGATAATAATTCATGTTGGTCCACCTTCATCCATACCACATGACATTAAACTAGATGGAACCATGTCCTCTCCAGAATAAATTAAACAACATGGAAGTACATCCCACTACATGATGATAAACTATGATGGTCATAATCCATCACCCCTCCTTGTCAAATGACCATACGAGCCATACCTTGTCCAACCAGAGAACATAACGCTTCCATCAAATATTTAAGCACCTCAATCCATTTACCACACTGAATGTCTTTAGTGTATTAGACCACCTTCAACGTTCTATATCTCTTGGAAAGTATATTTGACTTCAAGGACCCATTTTCACTATTCATGCATGTTTATGCCCCCGTCATATGAGCCTATAACCATTAACCAAATGAATCACTATAAAAAATGTTATTCCAATTCTTGTGATCCCTGAAATGATCACAGAAACACTCAACACCCTAGTGTGTCTGAATCTCTAGATGTATTACTATCCCAAATCACTACTCATGATATCAGAAATCGGATCCATGAGTTATGTTACTTCACTTCCATGATTGAATAGATTATGGAGCAATAATAACCCTACGTATCCTAATTAGCCTCTTGTGTCACATCGTCCATGTAAGGTCCATGTGGAATAACATTAAACTACACACACCATGGTTGAAGATGTACGACCATAACATCTAGCACACAATGCTCCAAATCACATGACCTTAAAATACTAATGATAGAGATACAGAACATTTCATGCAAAAATCCTGAAGAATACACCATGATAAAAAGTTGAGTAATCACTATTAAACTCATCATCACTAGAGTTTAGGGAAAAATTTGGGAAAGAGAGAATAAGGAATAAAGATCATAGGGTATATTATATAGCCCTGGTAAAATCCAATATTTTCTCACTAGACCCCCTGATCTAGGAAAAAATGGGAGTAATGATTTGATACATCTCTTTTCTGTGAGAGTTAGTTTGACAGGTGGGGGTGGAACATATATGGTGATTCAAAAATTCTTGGGTCATACATTTTTCATATATACCATATCATTATATGAAGCATATTTAGTCGCTTAAAATCACCTATTTCCCTTGAAGTGGAAAATAGATCATTCCACTTGGCCATGTTATTGATGAGAGGGCATGGTCCCCACAACCAGGGACATATTGGATCAGTGTAAAGGGATTTTTTATTCTTGTAAGCCTAGAATCATCATGACAGAACCCAAAACACCATTATGTTATAGGTTCCCCTTGAGATGACTATTCCATACATTCTATATGACTTGAACAATTTGGAATAGGATTTACAGTCTCTATATCAGACTATACAAGCTGATCCGATATCCTCGACGTTGGATCACCATGTTTTTTTACCAATTGTCAAATTTGGAGTGCGAGCCTTCATTATTGAACATTTGGATATCCCAAAACTCATGATTTGAAACCACAAAGAATAGTGTTTGAGGAATTCATTTAAAAGCTAAGATTCCCTGTGGTGCCAGAACCTATCCTGGATAGCCTTCATTCCACGTCCAACTTCATCATATTGATGTTTGGGACTTAAAAAATATTTCATAACCCCTGGAATTGTAAATGGATCTCTCTACTCATCCATTCTACTAAAACAGAAGGGATTTGACCCACTATAAGGGGACATCTTGTCCCATCAAAAAGGGTCTCTAATTCATTTTAGGCTTTGTCATCACTATGGAGGAACCTGACACCCAATAGTGTCATGGGACATACCCAGAATGTATACCCGATTCTACATCATTCATATCATGATTTTGCTTTGTGATTTATGCCACCCACATCACAACTGTCTAGGTGGGTCTAAAATTCCATTAATTTCACCATCAATCATGTTCCACCCTCAAATCTTCCATATCCCTTTGAAAATAATGGATATCAACATTTCCTGGACATGTTATCGATGCGATATTTATTTAATAAAACAACTAATGTCATCTACTCCTTGTCATAAATAACTACAATCCTCGGGAGCCCCATCGACACCATTATACAACCCATCGTCCTTTGGTGTTTTGAGACATTTTTTTAGGCAGTCCCATATTCTCCAGATGGTTCAAGCTAAAAGACCCTAAAATAATGTAGCATATGTTCTGTTCTATGGGAACCTAAACTAAAGAAATATATGGTCCCAGCTAAAATAATCTAACTAATGAAATATATTGTATGAGAAAAATGACCATAAACTAATGAAATAGACAGTTCAAGCTAAAAGACCCCAAATTAAAGAAATAGATGGTCCAACCTAAAAGACCCTAAACTAATGAAATAGATGGTCTATGATAAAAGACCCCAAACTAATGTAACAGATGGTCAAAGCTAAACGACCTTAAACTAAAGCTACGCATGATCCAAAATAAAATACCATGAACCAAGGAAAAAGATAGTCTAAGTGAAAAGACCCTAAACTAAAGAATGCAGTAGTTTTTATGGGGCTCACTATATAGTTTTATCACGATCATGCTGCTCTCCAAAACTATACAAAGAACACACCATTACAGATATATCTCTTGCCCCAATTATTTCCTTTCCTGAAAAACATTCATTATAATATATTACAATGTATGGAATGGGACCTTCAGATATTTCTTTAGGAAAAAAATACTAAATTATCATATGAATGGGAATATTGAATATTAAGAAAAATTCACCCATTCATTATGTTAAAAAGATGGAGAAATCTCTACAGTTTACATTCTCTCCAAAAAGATCGACATAAAAAGGGGTCCAGTGTAAAAGCATTATTTTCAAAATAAGATAACTCAATAAATAAATATGATTATAGATAGTTCTAGGGAGATTGGAAAGGGTTTGGATGGAAGCTTCAATATAGTTTTGAACTATCACCTTCCCCTCTTCCTCCACCCCTTAAATGAGATGATGAACTTTGACTACAATAGTCATATCTTAAACCCTTCATCAAGAAGTATCCAAGGAAGCTGATTATGTTGAATGATTAGACATCAGCTAGGAAATCATCTCTTTAGGACCCAATATCTATGCCATCCAGGAATCCATTTGGGATTTCAATTTAGATGATAGTTGATGACCCTTCTCCATTTCCTCCGTTGTCTCTTTCAATTGCGGGGTGAGGGAAGAATCATTTATAAAATTCTTAAAAAATCCTCTCTTGTGCAGTCAAGTCCCCCTAGGATAGGATGATTTATTTGATAATTTTGAATAGAGACTGCTGATCAAAATCACCTTCCCCGATCATGGAATATTTGGAGAATCCACTCCCTTTTGTGATATAATGACTCCATAGGGATCTCAGAAATAATTTCATGGATGCACTCACAGACTAATGTAAGGCATGACCAAACCTCAACATCTAATGAAGTTGGTTTGGAAGAAGGACCACTAACCAGTCAAATCAATTATGAAATAGAAGAGGAGGTCCCATATGACCCCTCTCAATAGGTTAATCATTCGTAGCCTACATTGGAGAACTGATTTTCTCAATAGAATCAAGTCCACTTCCTAAACAGATATCATCAAAGCAAGGCTGCTTCCTGGACGTCCTACCAACATCCTCAATCAGATCCATTGATGGAACAATTAGATGAGTCAACAATGAAATAGGCTTATTAGAATGGTGGACTGGCTATCCCAACACACCATTGGTGTAAGCCATCATTTATGCATGGGCATAAACCTGGGTGTGGCAAACAGGAGAATCGACAGAAAGAAATATAATCACATCCTTATTGCCTTCACGAGCAAGCATCTTCCAAAATTGGTAGATGACACCATGATTTTATTCACCAATGACACTAGATTAGGGAATGGGGGAATATCTCTACACACAGAGAAATTTTTGAGATAACTGATGCAATGAATATGGTTCACATATAATTAGATCAACCACCATGGCTGCAATGACCCCATCCCAATGGGAGACCATATATGATCTCTCATTGAGGGAGCCAATTCCATTATAAATTATTGAAATAGATGGTATACGAGAAAGAAAAGTTGAAAATGTCATCACATCACAATGCACCTTTAGGATCTACCAGGTTTGGGTACAAAGGCCAAAATCCAAAGATGTGAAACATTCTAGGGTAGGATATAGGGTATGGAATATATGGATGTAATACCAACACCTTCTACCAAACCAATCTCATCCAATTGAATTTAGTCAGATAAGAGATAATCTTGGATGTCAGGTGAAAGGAATCTCCCCTAAATCTCGATATCAATATGCACGAGATAGTGGGGATCAACTTTGAGATTCCTAGAAATCATGGGCCTTTTATTAGCAGAAAATGAGTAACATTTATGGATCCATAATCCTTTTGAAAAAAATTAAATGGTATAAGTCAAACGAAAAATATAACATATTGAAAAAATAAGGTCATGGAAATGCACCAACAACATCATGTGCACTTCATGACTCAGCTAGAGGATCACAAACCAAATTAAGGAGATCATGAACCACCTATCCACCTGAGGATCTGCGAGGTGCATAAACCTTATGACATCCAACCCCTCAAGGTGAACCTCTTGGACAAGTCAACAGAGACAAAAGACATCACCGAACATGTCAGCCAAGTCTCGTAATGTCCTCATGAGGTTCCATCCAAGGCAAGTGACACCACCACAATTGATCTTACGACACGCTCTACATGCATAGATCATATTCAAAAGATGAATTCCTTGGTGTTGCAATCGGGTTGTGCCACACCTTCTAGATATGAATTCATACTCATCAATGATACCTCAGTCAATAATCCCAACACAAAAGAAATATGAGAACTCTAATTCTCTCCATAACCACGATACATAAGAAAACCTCCTTAAAGTACCAAGGACGCCATAAAATTCCTCAAGGAATTCTCCATTATTTAGATCACATACCCATACACCATGAGGCTGATCAAACAAACCCTTGTTTTACACAACAAGAATGAGTCACATGGGATTACTGGGGAGGAAACTAACACTTCATTAGGCATAAAATCCACCCAGGGCGGCCTCAGTGTTTAACCCCCACATAAAAGAACAATGAGAACTCTGATTCCCACCATAATTGGGATATGTAAGATGCCTCCTTAAGGTCTCAAGTTCCATATCAAATACCTCAAGGACTTCCCCAATAAGTAGATCCCATAACTATACTCCATGGGGCATATCATGTACTCCCCCTTATCTCTCACAATGATCATGGATTACATGGGATGAGTGGGATGAAAAGAACACCTCTTTGGGAACAAAACACCAACTCAATAGGTAAACCTCAATGTGTACCCCCCAAAAATCAAACAAACAATGATGAATATGATTTGTGATATAACCATGATATGTAGATTTTCTCCTTCACACTTGAGCTCACGAAGTCCTTGTCACATTATCCTATAGTGCATGGATTAACCAAACTATGTGTGTTTGATTCCAGAATTAACCAGGATACGTAATAAGACACATAATGGCTCAATACCATAATCAAGATATCGACCACCTCTAAAAAAGGGAGTCTACCTTCAAATTCATGATCACATGGTTCAGCATATAAGAAATAGCATATTACTATATAATGATTAATTACCTCGAATACAAGCGAATAGATTTAGAAAAGAGATCCTAGCCAATTGCACAAAAATGGAATTAACCCATAATCATTTTGTTGGGGTAACCGGTCCCATATCAGGATTAGGAAGAGATTAAATAACATTTAATAAAACCATAAGATTTTCCCAAAGTAGGAAAAAATTCCCCCCAAAAGGGTGAAATAATACTGACCTCCCATCCTATCCACCAATGTGAGTCCTCCGGATTCATTGGGCCTAAAAACCAAAATGAATGTCAGCCTTTTGAAATAAATTCCATTCACATCTATGGATAGGGGAACCATTGGGAGTTTTAGGGAAAAGTGATAGTGGTACAGCATAATAGGAATCCATTCTATGCCATGAAACCCCGCGCAAAACAATGAAAATTGTAAAATGATTAAGCTCTCCAACCTACCTATATAATAAGAATGAATAAGACATAACATTAATGGAGGCTCCCAAATCTAGCATTTCATCTTCAAAATGATGATTATCAATGGTTCATGGGATAGAAATTGCTCATAGATATTTTTAATTAATAGAGAGAGCATGTTGAATCATTGAAGAAATGAATCATAACAAATTACCTTTCTCAACTACCATGTATTTCATTTTATAATTGGACATCTATTTATGCAAATTATAATAATGAGGAATCTACTTTAAAACATATAAAAACAGGATATTAATATGTAATTTCCTAAACAATTCATTCCCTACATTATCCATTTCAGTTTCAGTATCGTTCATGACAAGAGGGATGCTCCAAGGATAAGGTGGTGGTTCTGTATACATTTTAAAGTCATCATTAAATTTCATCATCCCCTTGTAAGATACAATGATATTTCAAAATTATTTATAGGATCTTTAATTATAAATTTCTTCATTTTAATTTTTTTCCTTGTTCAACTTTTGTGTTGATAGACTGTTTTTGTGTAGACTTGGTGGGATGAAAAAAAAATTCAACAGGTGATTTTACAACTTTAATAGGTGATTCGACATTTATTTCAAAAGACAAAACAATTTTGTTTTTTGTCATTATTTCCATCTTGGGGTTCTAAATTTATGTTCCACTTTTACATTCTATTTCTTTATTGAGTTCAATTTAGATTGTGATTAAAATTTACCACGGATATTTAGTTTCAATTTGACCTATTTATGTATCCATGTTTTATAGAAATAGTTTTTTTATTGTGAAATGTTTTTTCTTAACAAATTATTCACAATGTGAATCATTTCTTTGATAAACTTATTGTTTTGAGTTTTATTGACATCAGATGATCGTGAAATTACTAACATATTGATCTTCAAACTTATTTTGATTATACATAGGTTGATGTTCATGTGTTTGGGGTTTTAAATTTTTTTTGGTTGACCATTTGGCCTAAACATGTTATTTTATTGTTTTTTACAACCTTGGATGCAATTTTGGTTTTCTTTGAATTCCCACGACTCGAAATTCCGGATAATGAATTAAATATTTCGGTTGTTTTGGAATGTTTTTCCAGAAAGGATCATATTATATTGTTTAGGTACTTCCTGTAATTGTGGAGATTGATTAATAATATGAAAATTGGTAGAAAAAATGTCACAATGTATTTGAATGGGATAAACTAGCTCTGGATGAGATTTTGAAGGAATGGAGTCAATCAACCTATGCATCATTATGCTTGAAAGTTCACTCAGCCAACATTCAAATCATCAATTATCATAATTGGGAGTAGAAACTTCCCTGGACTATTTAACATTGATAAATCCCCTAGTACCAAATATTTTTCAATTTTTGGGCCATGTTAGAGATGAGATTCCCTGCATCAAAATGAGTCTTATCAATCAAATATCCCCCTACAAAAACATTTATCATACTACTATTAATCAAGACTAAACCTTAGTAAAAATATTGAGCTAGTAGTTGATTATAAATATAAAGACGAGGGATGTTAGGGAATAGCTTCTTAAACCACTCCTTGTACTAATGAAGAGTCTCCCCTTGAAGTTTCCTAATTCCACAAATGTATTTCCTAAGAGAGGCACCACTAGAGGATGAAAAAAAATTTCTAATAGAATTGTATTTAGTTGATGCCAACTCCATATAGTGGTTGATTATGAATAGTAAAATGTCTCTATTTATAATCCATCCATAGAAAATGGGAAATCTCTCATTTTGATCTGATCCTCAGTTACCCCTTTGGGTTTCGCGGTGATATACATCATGTGAAATTCTTATAGGTGATTATGAGGGTCTTCTCTTAACAATATCTGGAATCTGGGTAAATGATGATTCACTACTAATAAATGTTTGTAACCAAGAGTGATATCAGGATAGCCAATGAAATTTTGATGGTTATCATGATCAACATAATAAAGATCCTTCAGAGTCCTATGATCAATCATGAAATCCATGTTTTAAAAATATTATTTTTAAGGATTCTTTTATATTTCATTTTCTGTTGATTTAATGTTTTCAAAAATTTCAATCAATACAACATGTTTATTTTTCTGTTTTTCAATTATTATATTTTTAATGTTTTACTAAATTTTTATTATTGATTTTTCAAGGTTATTGGACATACAATAAATTTTTATGACATTTTTTTTTAACTTTTTTCATATATTTTAAAATAAGTATAACTTTAAAAATAATAATTTCTATTTTTTCATTAAACCCCTTGGAAGCCTATGAAATAATTTTACCATTTAAAAATGAGAGTTTTGTAATATTAAAAACATCTTCAAAAAATTAAGACTTAATAACTACAATATAACAGTACCCATGGTTGTCTCCAAATGAGACTTCCCTATTGGATCTGCTCTATCATGATTTTTGTTATTTTCTAATTTTATATTTTTTAATTGTTTCTAGGTGATAACTACTTATATTTAAAAAAATGTATATAAAAAGTAAAATTAAATAAAAAATGAAACAATAGACATGATAATGAAATAGTGGCGACAAATTAAAAGTAAAAAAAGAATAGTGGTCAATTCTAGTAGATCTCTGAATAAATAAATCTTCATCTGTTGAAAATTATTTACTGAAAACACCGTAAATAAATAAATTAAAATCTAAAATTATGCATTTCATTCAGAACAAGAAGTGAGGTCCATCACATAAAATCTTAGTTTTACTTTCTTTTGTTTGGAGTGTGTTGTGGCAGTCAACCCTCATTGAGAACCCACACACAATTTCACGATCATTGTGCTCAAAATTCTTAATCAATAATTGAGAAATGTAAACAAGTAAATTCCATATTTAAACACCAAAATAGAATGAGATCTTAATACTCACTCCATGATGGACACACTCAGATCGAATTGGTTTCGATCAAAAAATAAAAGAGTATTGGAGAACATGAAGTGAAAAAAAGGATCATTATTGATCAATCAATGATTCAACTTACAAAATTATTTTTAGAGATTATAGTATATTTTTAAAGAAAAATCTTTAAATGTAATCACCATTTGAATCAACAAGATCCATCCATGAAGATTCTATCGACTCATGATTGTGGGGTTAAGAAAAACATCAAAATTTCATCCACATCGGAAGTCTTAGTTGCTCATCTATATTTGGGTCACATCTCTCCACTTCAAAAAAATAAATCATTTGTAAGTTGTTGGCTGTCTCTTTTAAAGTTCACCATTGTTTGTGTGAAAAAAAACAAAAATTTATAGGTTTATGGTCCATGTGGAAAATACTACTATTTTCATCGACTACCTTTCAAAAATAGTCAAGTGACATTAATATTCCCTTTATAACTATTGATCTACCTACATAGGCTTCTAGTTTAGTAGGAATTTGGACACCCAACTGGTATCAATATAGACTTTGATTAATTCTCCCACAAACTAGCTCTCTTGAATTTTAAACAGAAACACTACTTCCCTCTACATTATCCATCATACATTAACATCCAACTTACTAATATCAATTGAAAAAAAATTAAAAACCCTTATATTTGTCCACTTAAATAACTAAGGTAGACTGAAATGAAAAATTCCAAAGTGATATAATTTCAACATAAATGAATGACTTCAGGTTACCACATTTCAAAATTATAAAAAAATAATGGAGGTACTCAGACTAATAGTGTCAATGACCATTTCCACTCAGTTTTACCATCAACATCCATTCAAAAAAATGATTCGCACCTTTTTTTCAATGATCATTGTACTCAGTATTGACACATTGACCAATCATCTGTTATTTTTGTGGTTGAAAAGCCATAAAAAGGATCCAAAAAACCATAAAGAAATGAAAGGACGAAGATGGAAATGTAGATTTTATAATTTCATGAACTAAAACTTAATACAAAAATGTAGAAAAGTAAATTGACACAACGATGTAACATGCTTTGGTCCCTTAAGGGACCTACATGCACAACAAGAACACCACACCATTAACACTCTTTTATTCATTTCTCTATGAAAATAAGAACTATGGGATATAAAAAAGAACAATAATCTAGAAAATAGAAAGATAGAAAAGGAATCAATTAAACAGAAACCTAAAGATAAAGACATTGCAAATAGAAATCCAATAATGAAGGAATATGAGATAGAAAAATAAATTACAACACAAGACTAGGTTCGATCGTACAGATCACTTCATGCTACCATGTATGCCAATCACTACAATTCATAATCTAGACTTGTTGCAAGAGAACCTAAAATTATCTCCATAAGATTCCTCACACAAGTATACATGTGTACTAATCTAGCTAGAGAAACACTATCGTTTATAAGAGATATTGGTAGATTTACACTTCTACAATCAGACAACATGAATCTAGAGCCATCGTCAAAGGAAAGCACCTTATTAGGACACGCTGTGAACCACATGGATAAAAATATCATAGATCTATTGTCCTACTCATACAAAACACTATTGGGGGTGATCACACAAGATAGAGAGTGAGAGAGAACCCCAAGAAGATGATGGGGAAAATCAAACAACACTAAGCTAGAAAAGCGATCTAGAACCAGAAAAGAGGTGAAGATCACTAGTGTATCAAATGAACAAGGTTATGTAGATTTTATTTTTTATCATCACCTCAAATCATGGGGCTTCTGGGGTTATGAAACCTTATAATGTGCCCTAAACAACATAATAGTATGCCAAACTAGAGGGCTAAAAGAGAAAAACCCCAAACTAATTCAATGATGTGCGCATGGATCCACTAGAAGGAATGGATGGCCTTAACTAAGAAATCATCCATATTGATTTGTGGTTAGAAATGAAAAATGAGATAGAGAGAGAGAGATGATTTCCAGCACTCAAAACCCCAATCATCATTAATAAAATTGAGAAAGAAACCGAAAAATTTAATTTATTAAAATAGAATTCAATTGGAAGAAAAAAATGGAAGAATATTTCCATATGAAAACACAAAAAAGTATTACCTTAATATCACAAATCTATACCATTTTCAAATGAAATTATTGATGTTCTTTCACCAAACCAATCAATTGAATCATGAAGTTAATATAAACAACCAAAAAACAAAACAAAAAATAAGTAGGTCTAGTCAAACTATATAATATTTATTTCCAAAATGAGTATCAATGTGACACACACTTTACCACATCAATTACATCTAAGCTGCTAGTTAAAAATTCAAATAACTAAACCTTATAACACAAATTCATAAAACGAACTTACCATGACATATCAGAGTTAGCCTTTTTACACACATTAATGGAATGTTAATCACATGCCTAATAGAGGTTCTCGAGACAGCTTTAGTGCCTGTATAACACCAATAAACAAAGTAGTACCCATCATAAAAAAATAATATCAATACCATGTAATAAAATAAACTAAAAAATTCATTTTAAAATAATAGAAACAAAGAAAACAGCTCATGAAAATGAATTAAAACAAGAAAACAGAAAACACAAGGCATGAAGCAAGAAAATCACTTACACCACCTAAATCTAAAAAAACCCCATAAAAACATCTTCACCTAAGAGAAGATAATTCCTAGAACTATGAAACAAAAAAATCCACCACCTACCCTATACCCCTATATGACCCATACAACCCTGATCCTAAAGGAAAAGTCAAAACCAGGAAGAAACAAAACCTAAAAGCTTGGAAAACCTGATACGGACCTAATATAATCCCCTTACATATAGCCTATCAACGACATCAAGAACCTAATTCCCATATACCCACAAAAGGTTTTCAAAGAGATACAAAAAGAATCATCGTGAAGTTTTCTAATCATCCAGACATCTACCCATGAACATACTTCTCTGACCACTACCCAAGACCTCACAATCCTCACAACTGGTTACCTCTTATGAAGATCAGTCATCATTATACACGAAGAATGAAACAAACCCCAGATTTAAACCCAAAACTCTTCACCCCTGCAACATAGTATTGAAACTACAAAACACCAGAATCATCGAAACTAGGATCAATAAAATTGGATTGATCCCCATTACCATTTGAAGCATTAATTTCTGGACAATAACTTTTAAAGTGACCTATATTACCACACTGATAGAACTTCATTGTCCAAAAATGACTTCCACATTTGATTTTACACTTATCACGATTCTTCCCTTCTAACATATTATTGGCTCTACCCATGAGATTGATCCCTTCTCCCTCTGATCCAAACACATTCTTAGTATGTAAATATTTTGACAGAAAAGATGACTTAACCCATTCTACGGTTATCAAGTTCCTTCTATATATAATATTCATAGAAAGTGTGTTATAGAAATGTTCTATATAGATCAAGATAATTATATCCTAATCCACATCATTTACTAAAACAATGATGTTGGATAAATATAGCATGTATTTTTTAAATTCATCTAAATGGGGTTTTTATAACTAAAAATCCTCATTTTAAAAGAGAATATATTGTGCTTCTTGTAATTCTATCATACTATGGAGGAACTCATGTATAATTTTATAATTTTAAACCATATTCGTATATCAATAGAAAAATAAGGCACATCCTCGATTACCTTATCACTTATAGAAAGTAAAAGATTAATATGGGCCTTAACAAGCACATTAGAGGGGAACTACTAGGTATTCAAAAATAATTTTTCTAGTTTCATTAACATTGGTAACATTTTTCATATGAAAAAATAGGGCACCAATTAAACCATGTTGAACAATTAATTCTCTCATTTTAATTCTCCATAAATTGAAATCATTGTCTCCATCAAATTTCTAATTTTTATATCCCATTATAGACATGATTATCCAGATGAGTGGATGTAGTGTGGTTGGGGAAAACATTAAGCATATGGACCTCAAGAAACGACCAATCTCACAGGGTAAACATGTACCATGAGATATGAAATATAAGGAATATTTGAAGATTAAAATGATTTCAATGAAAAAATATAAAACAATTATCAAACATAAATAAGTAGATAAATATAAATGGTGAAAATAAATTAAAGAAAACCCGGATGAATGATTCCTTAAATATAGTGAAATAATACTATAAGAAAAATTCTATAACAAAATCGAACAAAAAATTTAGTTTCACACAAGAAACCTGAATTATTGAAGCTATTAAAGAGACTACAATAAACCAGTTTTAATGAAACTGAAAAACATAAGGCAGATAAGAGTATTATAAACAACAAAAGGAAAAATTAGTACAGGGACGCTCTGATACCAGGTGTTGTGGTTGAATAGAAATGAAAAGGAGAAAAATAAGCACAATTATATGAAATATCGAAGCTAGAAATGTGGATTTTATAATTTCAATGCCAAAAACTGAATACAATAATGAAAAAAATAAATGGACACAATAATTTAATGTTCAATAATCCTTTAGGGAACCTATGTGCCAGGAAAGAACATCCCCAATGAACACTATTATATTAGTTTCTCAAAAAAAAAAATACAACAACATGATACATCAATATTGTGAAACCAGAATACAAAAATATACATCACACATCGATGAAACAGAAAGCTAAAAAATGCTAGGAAAATAGAAATCCAACAATGGAGGAATCTGTGATAGAAAAATAACTTAAAAATTTGGGCTAAGTCGTACCATCCAGATCACTTTAGGCTTCCATTGATTCCAATAATTATTATTCTGAATATAGACTCATCACAAGAGAACCTTGAATGACGTCCACCAGATTCTATGCACCAGTACACCTATATACTATTCTCACTGATGGAATAGTTTCACATCTATAAGATTTCTCCAAATCTACACATTTGTTGCCAGAGAACACAGATTTGGAGCCACCAAAACCGTAAGGAACCCAATCAGGATTCACTATGATCCGATCAGATCTATGTTTTATAGATCTATTTTCCCTATTGCACATAATTTTATTGGTGGGTGTCACACCAGACAACAAGCAAGATACCACCCAAAGAAGATGATGTTGGAAATCACACAACACTAAAATAGAAAAGCGACCCCGAACAAGAAAAGAAGAGAAGATCACAGATGAAGAAAACGTAGAAGGTTCTATAGATATGATTTATTCTCATCACCACAAATTAAGTGGCTGTGGGGAAACCCTCTGGCATGCCTTGAACGAGATAACTACATGCCTTACTATAGGTATCCCTGAAGAAAATACCAAAATTATTTAGTGAACGATTCAAAGATCCAATAAATAGAATTTAGGCCCCAATTAAATGGTTTTACTTATTGATCAATATTAAATGGTGAAAAATAAGAGAGAGAGATATATATATATCATATTTCCAATATGCTCAAACCCAATAAGCATTAATAAAATTAAGAAAGCAATTAATAGTTTGAATGTATTGAAATATAATTAAAATTTAAGAATAAAATGTAATAATATTTCAATATGAAAACACAAAAAATAATCTATTTTCACATTCTTCATAAAATATTCCATCATCCCCTCCCTCGGTGGACCTCAGCTTCATATCGTCGAACTCAGGTGATGACCACAACAATCATCACATTTTTTTGAAACATCCCATTTCCATATTTAATCCACCAATGAAAAAATTGTCCAAATCATCTAATTATGAACACAATTTTAGAAAAATTCATAAAACATGAATTGAATCAAGATCCACCATCTTTTTATATTTGTAAAATCTTACTCAGGATTAATTTTTGACATCTATGGAAATTAGGTTTTTTATTCTCCATCTAAAAAAATGGTGTCCAAGGTCAAATTTATCATCAATAGAATCAAGAAGTGGAATCAGTCATTCATTATCTCTATTAGGGTAGGGGAGTGTGATGACTATGAAAACAAACACAAACAGAAACAATAGACAAAGAACACATAAATATATTCATGGTTCAGAATGATTGCTTACGTCTAGAGGAGAAGTGGGCCGGTTCTTTTTTTCACTCTATATATGAAACTTCAATAGATTACAACATGTGTTGCAAATCATCGGACTTTTATCCCATTTTATATAGAAAATAAAACCATATCTCTTCAGTTTTTGGTGGGTGGTTCTTCTACCCAAGAGAATTTCCTCCTCGTCAATGAATACTTCAACAATGGTTGTTGCATTTCCTCTGGGTATAACTATGTTTGTGGTCACATGGGTTAGTTTTCAAAAATCATCCATAAAAAATTCCTTAATTAGGAAGGACCCTAACAAGTCTCGCCCTCATGACCAATTTGGGGTAGATGATAGACCCATAGTCTTCTTGCTGGAATCCAACTTCTCTTTTTGTTGATCCTTCATCATTATGTCTTCCCCATTATCATTTGTGTAGATTTATCAACAATAAATAATCATTATTCTAGAAGATTTTGAATCTAGTGATATTGCATGTCATTGTGTTTAGACATGAAATTAATGGTCGAGTTCTTTCAAAGATGAATTGCACTTTGACATTCACAATTGGGAAGATAATTCTCCTGACACTGTCCCCACTCTTTTAAAATATTCTTCTTCCATAGTATCTCCTTAAAACCATAAATGAAAATGATATACTCTATTTCTATGTAAGAAAATGTAACAAACTTTTGATGTTGTTTTTTCGAAGAGTTTTATCCCCCTACAAATGATATTTGGTACTCGAATATATATTTCCTTGTGTCTATATCTCCATGAATATATGAAACAATATATCCTTCTCAAACAGTTTTATCATTTCAAAAACATAAAAAATAGACTAGATGAACCTCAGGGATACCTCAATATCCTTTTGTCCACTTTCCAATGTTCTTTTTCCTAAATTTCATAATAATCTTCTCACAATTCCAGTACTGTGAGTAATTTCTAGTTTTCTGCATACTCTGACATACATATGACTTCCAACAGCTAACTGATAAAGAGCTTTTAACATTTCTTCTTTCTCATACTTAGTTGATGGAAATTGACTTATCTTGAGCCCAAAATGACTAGAAGGTTGAGTGATAATTGGAATCCCCTTTCCCATGTTGAATATTTCATGAACCTTCTCAATATACCACTCTTGAGATAGCGAAATCTTGTGGTTCTTCTAGTCATGTGTAATCGTCATCCCAAGAATCTGAGAAGCATCTCCCAAGATATTAATTTCAAAAGGATTATTTTACTCCTTCTTCAACCTATTTATATTAGTGATATATCTTCCAATAATAAACATATAATCATCATAAAACAAAAAAATAGTGAAATCACTATCAGAAAACTGTTTAATTAAAATGAAGTGATCTGCAGTCATCATACATTACTCATTTTTCTTCCTGAATGGTCTGAATTTCTTATAAAATTTCCTCAATGCATATTTCAAACCATATAAAATTTTTATATGTTTACAAACCAGGTTTTCTTTTCCTTTTCCATGAAATACCTCTAATGGATTTATGTATATTTACTCATCAAAATCAATATTTAAGAACACATACTTCACATCTAGTAGTTGAACCTCCAAGTTCAGACTTGCCACTAATCCAAGTAAAACTATGATAGAAGACATTTTACCCAAAATAAAAAAAATCATCAATGTCAATACCTTATTCTAATTAAATCCATTCACAACAATTCTATCCCTACATCGCAGTTATGATATACCATTTTATCCTTTAATTCTATACACCGCCTTGTTTTTGAGTGCCTTATATCCTTGTGGTAACTCCACTAAATAAAAATTTTGGTTCTTATGCAAGGATCTCATCTCATTTCTCACGGCCTTCTTATATTCCATCTTTTTGTGACTCCTGATCGCTTCATCATAACTATTTGGCTCTCCCCCAGTAGTGAGAATCACATAATCATGTGGTGAGTATCTATGACTCGATTTTCATTATCTAGTGGATCTACTGAACTATGATTTAGGGGAATATACTATAGAATATCATATGATGGATACATATAAGTGGATGGAGATATATTACCTGGTCATGATGTATCATTATTTTGACATATCTCGCTTGCACAAGCTTGAACTGAGGATGGTGAGACTGGTTTCAGACTGACTAGAATTTCCTCAGACATCATCTTCTTTTAACTTTATAGCTTCTCAAATTATGTTATTTTTTGGTCCTCAAGCATCACCACATATTTTATTCTCAAAATAATCCCAGTGATAGTATCTCATAGTCAGTATCCAAACTCTTCATGATCATATCACAAAACGATAATTTTTTATTGATTTTCATTATATATTTTTCCAATCATGATTCGGGATGTGAACACATTCCATACATCTAAATACGCTCAATTGTTTGATTGAAACGTATTAACATATCCCAACACTTTATGAAACATCATAGTATAGTGTAACTAATGGAAAAAGGTTGATCAAATCAATTGTGGTAATCATTGCCTCCACCCAATAGGTGTTTGGTAGTTTTTCATTTGAGATCATACATCTGACTCTCTCACAAATTGTTTCGTTCATCCTCTCACCAACACCATTATGTTGAGGCATCTTAAATACTATTTCTTCTAGACATTTTTCAAAACCCATGCATTACTCCTCAAATGGACCATATTACTATCCTTCATTGTATGCTCTCACACACTTTAATCATCTCTCTATTTATCTTTCCAGCTTCACATGAAACTGCTTCAAAACATCCTACACTTGATAATTAGTTTTCAATGTAAATACCCATACTTTTATATAATTATCATTTATGAAGGTAATAATATTAATAGCACCTCCCATTGACTTAAAGTTCATCTTAAAGACATCAGTGTAAAACAAATATAAAATAATTTCTTTTATAGATGGTATATAATCATGAATTGATACTCTTTGTTGTTTTCCCATAATTCAATCATTAGAAGTATCAAATTTTTTACCCTTTAATCCAATAAATATATCCTTTCTTGATAGAATTTTGATTCAACTCTCACTTAAGTGTCTAAACCGCTTATTCGAGTCTTCTATAAGGTCATATTTCCTGGTTGCAATGATTTATCCTCCACACGTTCTAGAATATGTGAGATAAATAGAAGTATATTTCCTTCCCTTATAAGTTACCAATTTACCTTTGGTATGCTTCCACTTCCAATAACTATAAGAACTAAAATATCCCTCTTTATAAATAATTCTTGTGTATATCATATTAATGTGAATATGAGGAACATTCCTGTAACATCTCATGAATTTATATTACAATATATTTTAATATCTATTTGTATTTTTTTAATTTAATATAAATTTTAGTTTGAATGGGACACTATGTAAGATAGTGTATCCGACACTCAATAATAACATTCTATGAAATATTACATTGCCCAGAATGTTGAGTTATACTAAAAATTAATAAAACAATGATTTTATTTTTTTAAATCGTAGTTAAAACCTAGCCATTGTAATGGTGGAATGAAAAAAATAACTATACTATGATGAGACATATTTTTAATATGTTTTTACAATTATCCAATGAATTTTAGAGGCTTTAATCAATAATGAATCCAATTTTAAGCATAAAATACTCTAATATTATTAAAGGGTTGGTTTACATCCTTTTGACGGTGAACCCATTTTAAAAATATTTCTTTTTTAGTTTTATATGTTCATTTTGAAAATAAATTCTTCTTTCTTTGTAGGACATCAAAATTTACTTTGTGTAAAATTTTGGTGCTTTCTGATAAAATCCATATTTTAATTAATAGTAAAAAATTCTGCATTTTAATTAAAAACTACCTTTCATCTAATTTATTTATATAGTTATAATTTATGTTTAATTATAGTTAAATAGTAGTTGGATTATGTTTTTATTATTTAATCCAATGATTGTAACTGGAAGTAATTTTTACATTTAAATTGGAAGTAAATATATGTCAATCATTTGATCGATTTTACTTTTTAAAAACACGTTCTCTGGTTTTGACAACGAGAATTAATTTTAAATTTTTTTCTGCCAATTCTATTATTTGAATTTGGAAAAATAGATTTCATATTTGGAATCATAATTTCAAAATTTTGTAAATAGATACCTTTTAGTTTTGGACATTATGAATACTAACTTCAGTAATGATTTTTATTTACCATTGTTAAAGGGTAAATAAGATAAATAAGGGTAAGAAACAGTATTATAATAATACAAAACTACCATAAAATGTTTTCTAATCATATTTTATTAGATATGGTCGACCATGGGCATCCTTGGGTCGATTTTAGGTCCCAATGGAGAAACAAGGGTGTGATAATGACCTTTTGTAATATTTATTTTAATGAAAATGGAAATATAACATAAACATGTTTCTCTTAAGTAAAACAATTATAGTTTGTAAATATAAATGATATATTAGACTATAAATATTCATTATAAATATAAAAATAATTCATTAATCATGGTATTTTTTTTTAATATTTAGACATGAAATAAATAAATATATTTATGACACAAGGATGATGTAGTGATTACCTTATTCATGAAATATTCAAATAATTGATATTATAAATATTAAAATAAATATAATTTGAACATTTTGATGCCATTAGTGTATTTTTTGATTCCATTGACATGTAAGGGATGTGTAAATTCCTTTATTATAATTAATTATGTTGTAATTACTTTAACCAAATTCAATTTCTAAATTGTGTATAAATTGACATAATTGAGTTTTTAAAAAATTACTATTTTATTAAATGATATAATAATTTTAAAAATCAAATATTCAGAAAAAAGTCTTATAAAATGTTTCATATACCCATAATGATACACCTGTCATTCTATTGTAATTTTTTAGTAACTATAGTAACCATATATTATTAAAATACAAGAAGACATGGTAATAGTTAATGTTTTAGCTAAGGGTTAAACCTAACAGATAAGGTTAATTTTGTGTCAAAAAAATTTATAAAACCTATTGTTTGATATGATTTTGACCCATCCACATCTTACCCTCAAACATTATTTCTTTGGATCTATTAGAATTTGAAAATAAATTTATAATATTATAATACTTCAAAACATTCCTAAAGTGACCCTCCTCCCACTTATAAAAGGCCACCAAATCTACCTACATACTCAAACATTTAATGCCACTTGTATCTCCCAAATTCTACTTTAATATCCTACCAATATCCCTCCATTACTCTTAGGATCATTACATTGGGCATAAGGCAATTCAAGAATCTTTTTCTCTAAAATGAATAAGAGTTACCAGATTTAGAGGCAACATCTTCTCTCATGTTCCTTTCAATTATTTTCCTCATCCAACCCCCAGAAAATATTTATTCCATTATTTTATAACAAAACCAGAATCCTAAATAATATTGGATGTATTTATTCTATGGGTTTGACCTACACATACACACACCACCATCTAATGGAGATAGAACATACTGTTTCTGTGTATGGTGAACCACTGCCTCATGAAATGATGATTGATCAATTTTCTCCTAGAAACACTCATGGTGACCATTATGATGGAACAATATTAATAAATGTTATATTTTTTATTATCTTTATGCTTCTTCAATTTCTATTTACAACATACCATTATTATTTCCATAATGTGTAAATATGATAAATTCATTAGAGGAAGTGTGGACTACCACCCCCACAATGTGACATGACTAATTCTTTCAATGCATGGAACATATAAAGGATGGTGTAAATGAAATTATGTGAGACATCTAACATAAATATTATAACATAATTATAATATACCTATGTATATTTTTTTATTCCTATAATATGATAATGAAATGAATGTAGTGTTCATGCGTACGTATGACCTACCATCTCCATGAACAATGCCTTTCATTTAATTACTACAAATGTTATGACCTATTCTAAATAAATATTTACATGATATATATATATATATGAAATTTATATCAGGAATAATATTCTTTAGATATTGGACTTATGACCACATGGATAATTTTCAACAAAACAAGTTCATTTTTTAATGAAATATGGAACATTGACAGAACGTCCAATATTAACTCAAATAATTAACTAATTTATATAACATTGTAATATGTGATATAAAATGAATAATGATCATTAGAAAGGATCCAAATAAATTATAAATTAACCAATGTTTATTATTACAAAAAATAATGAACGACCGAGACAATTCAGACTCAAGGTAAAAGACTTCATCTCAATCTTCTTTTATTGAGGCATTTCATGATTATATGAACCTTTATTATTTTATAAGTTGTATATACAACCAATCTAGAATTTAATATCATTATTTTATCTATAATAATTTAATTTATTTATCAATGTAGACTAATATTTAATCATTCAAAGTTGTATGGGCCACCTTGATCATTTTATGATTTAATTATCAAATCTTTTTCTTCCTGATATTAAATTAAATATTTATTTATATGGGTATAAATGGAATATAAAAGTTATTTTATGTCAATATTTAATTTCTTCAATTTTTTTAAAAAGAAATATTTTTATTTGAATCATTTACTTTTATCAAAAAATGTCAAAAGTAGTATTTTTTAATGTATGTGGCAACAACTTCTCAGCCACTATAACCATTATTCGATATATGGATTCCTCTATAATCCTTGACGTCTTTTAAAATTTAAATAAATAACTGATTACGTTATTTTTCTATATTGGTATTGAAAATGTGTTCTTATATGAAAATGGTATTTTTATATGAATATTTTTTCATATGAGATTAGAATAACCTTTCAAAAAATGGTGTTTGAGATGAACTTGTTTTATTCTAGAACTGATACATCAACATATATGAAATAGGTGGGAATGATATAGCTTATATAAAGGGTTGAGCCCCAATATAGATCACGGGTGAGCCAAATATAGCTTATAAAAAGGGTTATGCCGTGTTATAGATCAAAGTTGAGCCTGACAAAGCTTATACTAAGGGTTGAGCCCCATTAAAGTGCACAAGTGAGCCCAATATAGCTTACACAAATGGTTATCCCCATTATAGATCTCTAATTTGGAAGTAAACCATATGGTTATTCCAATTTGAATATGATTGAAAGGGTTTTATTTTTATGATTCTCTATGTCACCTAAAATAGTTTTAATTTATTTCTATTGGTTTTCATTTTTATCATTGATCAAAAAGTATGAGTGTTATTCATGTGTTTTTTTTTTGTTTTTTCCACTCAAAGCACATTAAATGGGTAATCGGGTTTTGAATAGTCTAATGGTTCTTATTTATTTTTATGTTTGTTACTGAGTTTTTTATTATCATCCCATTTTATTAAAAAGTATTCAAATGATTTAAGGGATAATAGAGTCAAGGATTGAGTTTAGGAAAGGTTATGATGATAATACATGAAAAGAAACCAAGGTTATCTTTAAATATTAATTTATGATATGGAAGAAAAAATATTTTTTGAAGTGTCCACTTTGTATTTGTATGTTATTTTTAATTAATAGTTATGTAATAATTCTCAAAATCACTAAACTTGAAAATATTCTCAAGTAAAATTCGTGTATTAACTCAAGATTATGTAACGTTAAAATATAGGGCCATATAATTGTTTTCAATTTCATTTTTAGAAAACATTGGAGAATAGGATTTCATGTTAAGGGTTAGTAATATCATAATGGGTTTTTAATTTTAAGATAGATCATAAGTTCAATGTCTTA
Source organism: Viscum album (assembly GCA_963277665.1). NCBI lineage: Eukaryota > Viridiplantae > Streptophyta > Magnoliopsida > Santalales > Viscaceae > Viscum > Viscum album. Next base: position 1,532,242,930 of record OY728165.1, on the reverse strand, counting down.
TAGATTCTATTTTATGATTTATGAACTTATGTATTAAGGCGACAAATGGTATTTTTTGGGACATTCACCATGGAGAAAATTATGGGATTTTAATTTTTATGGATGATAAATGTGATGTATGAGATAACCTTTGAGTTTAAAATAGGTTTTGGGTATTTTGAGGATTTTATATCATTTTTGGGAATGTTATAACATTATATGGTTTGTGAAAAAAAGAGAACACATAGACTGTGGACAACCAATCATGTCGGACAAATCTGAGGGAATCGAACACAAAACCAAAGTGTGACTATGATATATCACCTACCACTGGATTATATGAAGTATCTGGTGAGTATAACTTCTTCATTTTAGTTTTATGAATTTATTGATTAAGAATATGTTGATTTTGGGTACTCATGTTTTATAAATTGGATATCTTTATTATAGTAAAATAATTTCATGATTAAGTGATAAATGTTATTTTGGAAGAAATTCAATATATTGGGAACCCTATATGCCTATGGAAAATAGAATACTATGAGAATTTTTGAGGAGTAATGGTTGAATTTTATTTTTTTAATAATATATGTTTTTCTTATGGACTTATGGTGATTTGGGTTATTTATGGAAATGATTAACCTATCATGGAGAATATGTGATTAGGTTAACTAATTTTATGTTTGAGAATTTAAGATTATTTTTTGTTATCCAGAGATAAATTTTATGATTTATCGTGGAATATTATGTGATAAATTACTTATTAATGTTGGGTTTCATTATTATTTTTAATTGTTTTAAGGATTTTTAAGGATTTTTTATGGAATGGTGTTTTTTAAACTTTGGGTTTTTGTTGGTGAATTTTTTATATTAAGGGTTGTATTTCATTTTATAAAGGAATATTCTTTTTTGAAATTATCTAACCTTATACTAAAAATTTGGGATATGGATAATTATTAAAGATAGGGAAAATATGTAGTTAATATTTTTGTGGAATTATGTGATTCTATAGAAGTGGATTTTAACGCATCTGGTGTGACCTAGCAATCTTGAATACTAATCATTTCGAGAAAAGATGTGTTTTTGGTAGATATTTATTAAAGGATTAAACTATAATTGAAAATTATGTATGTTTCCTAATATTCTAAGTCGATATCATAAATAAATTCCCCATATTTATTTAAGGATATTAATTGAAAATCATTTTTAGTTTATTTTTTCATATTAGGAAATCCAAGACCGTTTAACCCATCACATGTGAATGGTTTTCCAGTTCTTAACATTATCCTGATCATGTTTCCGTTCACTATTCATCAGAAAAAGATGTTTAGTTTTTCATCCATATCCATGTTTTCAAACATGGAATCCTAGAATGAATTATCTTGGCTGATATTTTTAATTTTCATTATTTCTTTTAAAAAGTTAGTTTTTTGACACTTTTTCTGATGTGTGACTTTCTATGACGTTTATGGGCCCAATTTCTAAAAAAAATGATGAAATTTCAAAAATTTGGGAAGAATAAAACATCCTAGGTATTTATAGAATAATAAATTTTCGTATCTATTAATATTTTTGTATTTAATATAAATTTTATTTTAAAGTGAAAACTATGTATGATAGTGTACCCAAAACACAACTGGTTCCTCAGAAATATTATGTTACACACAACACTGAGTTATACTGAAAAATAGTACATTAATAATATTATTATTTTTTATTGTAGTTAACTACTATTTATTTAATTTTTGGGAACTAATATAATTAACTATATTATGGTTTTACATATTTGTTAAATGTTTTTTCATTTTTTCAATGAATTTAGAAGCCTAAAATAATAATGAATCTGATTTTAAGAATAAAATACTCTAATATTTTTAAAAGGATGTCTTACCAACTTTTGATGGAGAAACCATTCTAAATATATTTTCTTTTTCACTTTTATATATTCTATTTGATAAAATAAACATTTTCTTTTGAATTAGAACATAAGAATTTACTTCAGATGAAATTTTTCAATTTTTATAATAAAAACAATTTTTTTATGAATAGTAAAGAATACTGCATTTTAATTCAAAACTGTGTTTTCATCTAATTAATTAACATTGAGAGATTTTACTTTTAATTTTTATTAATGTGTAATTAAATTATGTTTTTATCATTTAATGCAATGATTTTCATTGGATGTCATTTTACATTTAAATTATAGAGAAACACATGTCAATCATTTGATAGATTTTACATCTTAAAACCCCGCTTTATGGTTTTGACAATGAGAATTAATTTAAAATTATTCTATGAATCTTTGGTGTTTTATTTTTTCAAAAATTTATTTCATATTTTTAATCATAATTTAAAAATTATGTAAATAGGTACCTTTTATTTTGGGATATTCTGAATAGTAAGTTCAATAATTATTATTATTTACCTTGGTTAAAAAGTAAATAAGGTCAAAAGGGTTAAAAATAATAATATAATAATATAAAACTACTCTAACAGGTGTCTTAAAACTATTGGATGATGTATGACTAACCATTTGAATCCTTGGGTCGATTTTAGGACCCCATGGATCCACTTGGGTGTAATAATGGCCTTTTATAATATTAATTTTAAACAAAAGAGAAATATAACATAAACATATATCTGCAAACATAAAAATCTATAAATTGGTTTATATAAATTATATCATTGAAAATAAATATTCATTATAAATATACAAATATTTTCTATATCATGGCATTTAATTTATATTTTTACACATTAAAAAAATATTTATGACACAATGATGATGCGATGATTAAATTATTAATGAAATATTCAAATAAATGATAATATAAAAATTAAAATAAATGTAATTTGGAACATTTTAGGACATACAAGATTTTTTTGGAAGGCATTGAAAATTTATAGATTATTTAATTCCTTTATTTCTAAGGAATCATGTTTTTATGAATTTAGAAAAAAAATCAAAATACCTATCAAAATTGACATAAATAATTTTTTTAAAAAAATAATATATTATTAAATGATATAATAGTCATAAAAATATAAGATTTGTAAAAATTACCAATATAAATTTAAAATTTTCATTAGTGACCCAATTTTGGTTCTCATGTCATTTTATTAAATCTATAGTAACCATATGTTATGAAAATACAAGAAGACATGGTAAGAGTTAATGTTTTTATCTAAGTGTTAATGCTAAATGATAAGGTTACTTTTGTGACCTAAAAATGTCTAAAACATATTGGTTGATATTTTTTATACCCATAATCATATTATCTCCAAAATACATCACTTTTTAACTATTATAATTTAAAAAAATATTTATGAAATAATAATATTTCCAAACTTTTCAGAAGTGCCTATCCTCTCTCTTATAAAAGGCCACCACCTCTACCTACATAATCACCCCTCTCAAAACCATTGGCTCATAAATATTATACTTAAATAATTTCCCAACATCCTTACCCTCCTCAAGGAAGTATTACCTTAGGAATAATGAAAGTAAATAAATCCTTTTGGCTAAAATCAAATGGAGTTTCCCGATTTAGAGGAAACGTATTCTCTCATGATCCATTCATTTATTTTCCTCATAAAACCCCCAAAAATATCTTTATTAAATTATTTTATAACAAAAATAGTATCCTAAATATTCTATGATATCTTTATTCTATTGGTTTTATCTACACATAAACAAACTACCATATAATGGATATAGAACATATTGTTTCTGTGTACAGTGAACTATTGCCTCACAAAAAATTGATTATTCAATTTTTTCCTACCACCACTCATGGTGTCCATTGAGATAAAAATATATTTATATATGGTATAAATTTTATTGTATCTATGATTTTATAATATTTATTTACCAAATAACTTTATGAATTCCATAATGTGTAGATATGATAATTTTAATTTGAGGAAGTGTAGACTACGACCCCTTTAAAGTGATATGGATCATTCATTCCATAGACAGAACATGTAAAGGATAGATTTAATGAAATTATTTAACATATAAAACATACACAATTTAATATAATTATAATATACCTATTATCTTTTACTTTTTATTCCTTAATATGATTAATAAATGAATGTATAATTCATGCGTACGCACGACCTTCCGTCTCCATGAACTGTGCATTTCATTTCTTATGTCCAAATGTTATGGAATTTTATAAATATATATTATAAATATATAAGAAATTTAAATCATGAATAATATTTTATAAATGATGGACTCATGACCACATGTATAATTTGCATCAAAACATGTTCATTTTTTACTCAAATACCAAACATCGAAGAAATGTATAATATGAAATCAAATATAAAACTAATTGATATAACATTGTAACAAGTGATATAAAATGAATAATTAACATTAAAAAGGTTTTAAATAATGTAAAAAATAAACTATTTTTGTTATTCAGGACATTAAATAATGAAATAGATTATTCGTACTCAAGGTAAGGGACTTTGTCTCAATCTACTTTCGTTGAGGCATTCCATGATAATATGTAAATTTACTATTTTACAAGGGGTATATACAACCACTATGATATTTAATATCCATATATTTTCTATACTAATGTTATTTATTAAATCATGTATATTACTATTTTAATTTTCAATGTGGTATTGGAAACCTTGAACATTTAAAGATTTAATTATCAAATATTTTTCGTCCTGATATTAAATTACATATTTCATTATGTTGGTATAAAAGGAATATACAAGAAATTTTATGTCAATCCCGAATTTAAATCAATGTTTTCAAAAGGAATATTTATATACAAATTGTTTTAGTTTCATTATAAAAGGATAGAAGGATTTTTTTTATCATATACGGTGAAAACAACTTCTCCTCTACCATAACCATTATTTGATATTTGGATTTTTTTTATAAGCCTTAATGCCTTAGGAAATGAAAATGAATCCCTAATTACTTTATTTGGGTATTATGGTATTGAAAATAGGTTTTTAAAGGGAAATGGAATTTTTATACAGAAATGTTTTTGATTTGGGGTTTGAAGAATATTCAAAAAATGGGTTTTGTGGTGACTATGTTGTATTCATGAAATGGTACATGAGAATTATATGAAATGAGTGAGCCTGATATAGATTATATGAAATGTTGAGCCCCATTATAACTCATGGTTGAGCCCGATATAGCTTATACGAAGGTTCGATCCCTATTATAGATCAGTTGTGTGCCCAACACATCTTATACAAAGGGTTGAGCCCCATTATACCTCAAATTTGAGCCCGAGATAGCTTATAAGAAGTATGATACCCATTAGAGATCACAAATTTGGAAGTCAAACATATGGTTATTCTAACTGGGAGATGTTTTGAATGGTTTTCGGTTTGTGATGCTCTAATATCCTATAGGAGTTTTAATTTTATGCTATTGGTTTCAGTGATTTTAATTACGGGAAATATATGATTCTTATTCTCATGAAATTGTTTTGTTTCATTTTCTCCATGAACATTGAATGGGTAATCCGGTTTTCACTAGAATAATTGTTTGTATTTATTTTTATGTCCCTTACTGAGATAATGGTGCTCATCCGAAGTTATAAAATTCTTTCACAACATTCAAGAGAGAATAGAGTCATGGATGGAATCAAAGAAAAGATAAAATGATTAAACATGAAATGAAACCATGATTATTTTTAAATTTTTTTATGTTATGGAAGAAGCAGATATTGTTGGAAGTGTCCACTTTATATTTCTATGTTTTTGATATGTAACAGTTATAGAATAATTTTCTAAATCTCTAAACCTAAAAAAGAACCTCAATGTGAATTCTTGACTTAACTAAATATTATGTAACGTTTAAGGTTGGGGACTTATAGTTCCTCACATATTTTAACAATAAAATGCATCTAATATTAGAATCTATTAAAATATTACCAATATTAGTAATTTTAGATGCACCATCATTTACCATCTTCACTTTTCTGAAACTCCCAAAATTGTAAGATGAGAAGAAATCTCTTCTTCAAGTGACATAGTAGGGGGCACTAGAATTGGTCACTTATGTCGAGTCATGGATTGAAATACTGACCCGATTATCTTCTTATGTAATAAATAATTCTTCATTGATAACTTCAACATCATTATTTTGTGTTTCACCTTCAAAATTCCTTCGCTGTGCCCTTAATTTTCTACACTCCCAGATTAATTTTTTGGGATTACAATAGGGGTATAACTTCATGCCATATCTAGATCAAGATTAAATTTTTTCCCCTTTTAATTCTTTGGTCATGGGGTTCTCTTCCTGTGTTTCTTACCTTCCATTTTTAATTCCCTTTTATTTTTCTGAAACTATCCTCTAATTTAGGTGTATGTCCCACATCTTTCTTTCGAGACTCTTTATTATGAAATCTATCTATAACCTTCTCCATAGTGAGAGTTATATCTAGAGTTGAATTACTAAATGACACAACCAGTGTGGGCCATGTTTTATTAAAGGAACATAACATCAACAATTCTTGTAACTCATCATCAATCAACATTTTCAGGGATTTCTACTGATCCACAGTACATTGGAACTCACTCATGTGCTCTGATACATTGGTCCCATCATTTTACATCAAGTTTACAAGATGACATATCATGGTTTCTTTGTTCTCCATGATTGATGTTGCATACATTGTATGTAACTTTATCCATATAATGGATGCATTGTGTTCGGTGGAAAAATTTTGTAAGATACTCTTGTCGATCCACTATCAGATTTAGGCATCACACTTTCTATTAAGCATGTCCCACCCCACATAAACTTGGGGGGTACTCGCTGACATCTTCTCAATAGGTTTAGCACTTGTCGATGATTCTTAGGATTTTATATTAATGGGATTAGTGGATTCCACTATTGGTTTCCACAAATTGATAAAACTTAAAAAATAATCTATTATGGTTTTCCAGATGAAAAAATTAAATGTAAAAAAGCTTAATCAGGGTATGAGTATTTTCATCCATTGATTCGTTATAAATTTATAAAATATAATTGTACATTGGTTTCATGAATGGTCAAAATAGTTGGAATTGAATCCTGAATCATTTACAATAGAGTCTGATCAACCATGTTTGTCCAAAATGGTTTCAATGGTCTAGATCGATAACTGATGCGGTGTTGACATGGCTTCCCATAATAGTCATGGGAAAAGTAGCCAGAACGTTTCCACTGGTGCGAATAGTGTCTATTTCTATGTCATGGTGGTACTGTAGTAGACACAGTTTGACTGAATCTTTACAGGCTCTACCATCATCATTTCAGCTCCGTTATTGATGTCACTTATATTGTTTGAATCATCTCTCCGTACTCATCCTAGATTCGGCCTGGAGAAATATTCCGAGCAACTTCTATTTTCTAGTAATCAGAAAACTTCTATATAACTTCACTATTTCGAACCTGAACCCAATGATACCTATTTTTTGGGGCAGTGAAGTTTCATAATGATGAAAACAAACACATATAAAAATGAAATATGAAGAACACATGAGAATTTTTCTATCATGGAAATATTTCATACATACTAGGTATAAGGGAGGCCGTATATTTTATTTTCACTGACTAGCTAAAATGTCGAAGGATTACAACATGTGTTACAGATTATTGGACATTGATCCAATTTTATAGAATAAATAAAACCAGTATTATTCAGTTGTTTGTGGGTAGTTTATCTATTCATGAGAATTTCATCCTCATTGATGACTACTTCAATAATGGATGATGTGCATCCCATGTGTACAAGTGGGTTGGTGGAAACCGAGGATGGTATATAACATTCCTCCCTCAAACAACTCCCCTATACGGGATTGTCCCCCAAAATCTCTATGATTGGAATCACAGCCTCAAATAGATATTCGACATACAACAGATTCAGATATGCCACTGAACTTGGAAGCATCGTCATAATAGGTTTAGACTAATATCAGATATGTCAATTCAATGATAATATTTTTTGATGGTTATTAAATAGTGGAGGATTCAAGGGCTGCGACATTGAACCAATGAACACAACATTAGATCTTCCTCATCATGATTCCATTATCATTTCTTCAGATAGGGAAATAAATCTTAGGATCCATTGTAGTTTGACTTTCAGTGGCATAGTCACCTTCATGAAACTTGGTTGGCATAAAACTCTTATTCTCAATGATTGTATGATTTCAGTTTTCATCATAATGACATCCCATAAGGGTGATCATGGATATACTCTTGTTCATCTTGGGATCAAATTATTTCTACTTCTGCGCTAGAGTCGACATTGGCTCACATATATCATCTTCCATTAGAGTTCGAGATTAGGGTCTCATTTATAAGGGAATCAATTAAGTGAAATTTTCATGTACATGAATATATTTTTCACATAGTTGTGTCCAGATTTCGCTACGTAAGTAGCCTATTTAAGTTGGTTATCTTATCTCCCATTGAATTAAACTATGTGGGTCTTGGTTCCATTCCCCTTCATGAATATGAGAATGGAAATGAATATGTGGTCTATCGTACAAAATCCTACTGACACACACACACACATATATATATATAACACAAATAAAAATTCATCCAAATTAAAATAAATGAAAATAAAAAAACATTTGAAATATATTAATTAAATAATGTTTAAAAAATATAAACATATTATTCAATTAAAAGAATAAATATTAAAATTTAAAATCAACATGCATAAATTTATTAAATGATTTAATAAAGTAATGAAATGATAATATTAAAATCTAATTGAATTAAAAATTATCATCTCTAGATATAAAATTATTCAAAGAAATAAAATTTAAAGCTAAACGTCAATAAATAAATTAATTATGAAATCATGTAAATTTTAAAATAAATTAACAGAATATATAATTAAATAAAAATATTCATATTTTAAGAGGATATTAAAAATTAAATATCAACTCACAATTAATCAAAATTTATAATTAAAACATAATATTGTTTTTTAAACTGAGCATCATAAATTTATCAAACATTTATTTTAACAATCTCAATAAAAATTACCTATAATTCATATTATCAAAGAATAAATCAGTCAAAATAAATTATCTGGACAACTAAAATTATGTAATTAAAAACATTTATAAACATTTTATTGAGAGATTTGTTAATTTACAGTAATCATAAAAAAAGTAAATTATAAATTAAATCACTAATTTAATAATACTAAAATTATTTTAATTTATGTTATTATGTGGATATTTTTTATCAAAATAAATTCCCATCATAAGATCTTCATGGTAAAGTGAAATAGGTTCATAATTTGATATATTTATCAGGGAATGGAATTTGGGAAAAAGAAACCTTACCTAGGATTTATGCTCTTGAACATAATTTTACGTCCCATATAATAAACTCGGAATCATTAATTATTTATTTTAAAAGATTATTCATTTGTATTACCTTATATATTTATCCATTATGATCTTTTATTAAATAGAAATTACTTATTTTAATTTAATATTGATCACATATTATTAGTAATTTTCAACAATTATTTATTTGTTTCAGTGTAATGGGTTTTGTCATCACATCATTTTAATGAGTTCATAATTTAAATAATTATATATTTATATAGTATTTATCATTATAGTATTATAAAATATATACATCACAATATATATAATTTTTAAAAATCATATTAAAAAAGTTGTCTCAATATTCATTCTTTCAGCAGTAAAAATCGGTATGGTCATTTATTGCTAATATCATTTATACAGTAGTCAATTTATTATTATATAACCATAAAAAAGACATAAATAACATATATATTTATTTAAACAATTAATAAAACCACCCATGTTATGCACTAATGAAAAATGAAATATGTTGTCCATATATGCAGTGAACTAGCATATTATGGGTGAGATTTACATTTTTTTAAGAAATGAGACAAAGGTAGATAACGATTATTACATAAAAAATAATATTTCTGTATACTAATTATACTTATTTCATTATATTATAATGTTTAAAAAATTATATTATGAGTTGTAAGAAGAAAATTTAACGGAATGGAAATGTTAATTTGATTATGAGTTTTTATCATAATCTATGGGATGACTCATTTTCTAATTGGATCATGCCTTTTAAAGGTAGTATTTTAATGATACCTGAACCTATAGGATGGGTATAAAAGTGTAGGGAATTTTTTTTATATATTTTGGTTGAGAAAATAATTTTAGATGTGAGGATTAGTAAGTTGGTGAGGGAGTCCTTTTATAATCTAGAGGTGTGGTATTTTTGCAGATATTAATTTCTTATTATAAAATAAGAATTTCATATTCAAGGAAAGTGGATCAAAAAAATTTATTAGTGAGGATACGATAAGTTAAGTTATTTTATTCTATCATACACCCATTTATGGAAGACAATTTTTCATGTTTTTTTGACTTTATCCCTTTATTTAACACTTTTACATTATTTTATCTTTTATCGTGGTGACTAATTTTTACATTGGTAAATTATATTTATGCCCTATACTTAAGTGAAACATATTAACTAATTATGATTATACTGATTCAAAATATGAAATAAATTTTATTGAATTCATTTTCTATAAATGTTAAAAATTAAATTTCATACAAAAACACATAATGCAACAAAAACAATTTTTACAAAACATGTATTTTTAACCATAAAAAGAAATTAAATTTATTTAGGAAAATTATTATGAATATTATTTATTACAAATAAAAATAAAATTTTTTTATCAAAAAATTATTTTCTTATTTGGAAACTAGTCAAAAACAGAGTGGAATCTTCAGCATACTTAATTAAAGGAAAAAAGATCAAAAAATGTTTTTAATTGAATTTAATATAACTTCGGTTCGAAAATTTAAAATGTAGTTTTATAAATAAATAAATTATTTTATAGGAATTATTTTCCTTCTTAAATTCATTTTTTAAAAAGAAAATTATTTCATAAAATTTCAATTCATGCTTATATGAGGATGATGTGATAAAAGATACAGTATTTGTAAAAACTATATTCTTACTATTGACAAAAAATTATCCGATTATGTAAAATCATAAAAATTAATCCAAATATAAAATAAATCTGTTTATTTCAAAAGTTAAATTCAATTTATATAAATAATTTTAAGAATATTGAATATTTAAAAACAATTAAATAAGATATTTATTTATTCTAAAATATTCATTTTTACCATACTATCAAATTTCTGACACATAAAAAAAATATTTTTGATTTAATAAAATTATATTATCAGAAATATAAAACTTATTAATGTTTTATATAAATTTTACATGAAGATAAATTTTATTCAAAATTTATAATCTATTATAAATTATTATTTTAACTAAAATAAAACATACATACTTTGATAAAAAAAAATTTTTTGTGTCAAATATTTATTTTATGATATTTTCCACTTACATATAACTATAGTATGATTTGGATTTCATATATTTTTATTCTAAAATTTCAATATTCTAAATAAATATATTAAAAAGTGTTTTAAATTATGCCACATTACTAAAGGATAATCGTTTATATAAATTTTTTGGTTGTTTCATTCTACAAACAATAAATAAATTGTATCTTCAAAATATTAATGTATCAAACCAATGAAAATATATGAGGGTGTTCTTAATGTTATTTTGAATCATGATATAATTTCAAATGAGAACTCAACCTCATTGTCTTTGATACAACTATCAATGTCAATTTCCCCGCATAATAGGAATATGTTTAAATTTCCATTTATCTAAAAAAGTTGTGCCAAATATTCCACCCTTGTTGGTTACATGATTTTCTAGAGACATGCCTTTAAAAACAACATTTTTTGTGATCTTATTCTCAATCGAATAATATAACTAGTATTGTAATGATAATAATAAATATGAAAATTAATATGAAAATAATTCATAAGTGATTTATCTGTTGACACCATTATTTTAAACTAATATACATTTGGTTCTACTAGTCCAAATTGTACCTCATTAAATCTAAAAAAACAAGTAACCCATAATTTCCATGATATTTATTATTTTATTATAATCTCGAATATTCTAGAGGCCTATGCTCCAAGTTTTAATATTAACCATTATCTATTAGCAACATTAATAATATACTAATCAATATACCTTGATCATATATAATAAGAAAAATATATCAATGTTTTCCAAAAAATAATAATTATTTCATTAAAATAAATTTACCTATTTCATGTGTTAACAATAACTAACTCAACATAAAATTACATATCAGCCTAAATTTTTATATATACCTCATTCATGTATTCATTTTAGAAACTAAATAACAATTCTCTAAAATATCACCAATCCCCAAAAAATCCAATCACATAAGCCCTCAAAAGGGTAAATATGCCTTTAAAAATATTGTCAAACATAAATATATTAACCCATGATGGGGTCCATAACTCTCACAATATTATTATGTGATAAAATTATAACCTATGTTATCCATGCCTTTATCTATAACCAACTGAGATTCCTCGGACGTATACTCTCACATGTAGTGCTGAAAAAATATCCATTACTAAGTGGTAATGATATCGATTTATGCGGCCCAAATTTATCCATCAATAATTACAACATCAATAAAAAATATAGAGTTACATTCATACCCAATAAATATTAGGTCTAGAGTCATAAATAATTATGAAAATCCATTAATTATCAAAAAACTCATCATTACCATAAAATGGAATTTTTTCCCACTAAACCATGGATTATAATTTTTAAAATAAGTATCTGATATCTCTAAAAAATTCTACACACATGATACTCATCTAAAAATTATGTTCGTAATTTTATTCCTCATCAACAAGGGAAATCGAGACATAACAAGGGTGAGCTCAAATTCTTATGATGTTTAAATATTCATGATAACAATCAAATTATATTATTTTGAATAATGTAAACATGTGGGTATGATAAAATAAAAAAACGTACAAGAAAAAATGATATAGATCTTACAAATAACAAAATATGGATAATAATAAATTTACCATAACAAATTGTTGTGGGAATAAAGAAGTAGATTTCATAGGATCTTCGCATCAAAAGAATCTCGTAACAACATAAAACCTGAAATCGTATGAATAATTCAAGACTCACTATAATGAAAACATAACATCAGGGATAAATACCCCTGGTGTATTTGGTTTACTCTCCAATACCTTACATACCATGCTGTGAGATATATAAAAAATACCCATTACATTGGAGAGATGTATATTCTAGGCCCACCTATCATGTCATAATATGTACCATCATATGAGTGACACATAATAAAACAAACATAATTTAATCAAACCATAATCAAACTGATAAAGAATTTAATTTCATGATGATTTCTAAAAAATCAAGATCATAATACGTCCACATAACTAATATTGATAGTATTAATAGATTTTATCCCATGTGAAACATATTAATGATTATAGGATGTTAACAACGATAAAAAACACTACTATAAGAAGATGGGTTACTTAACAATTTATAATGGTATCATATATAAAGTGATCAATAATTGGGTGATTTGATACATTATGTTCAATATCATAAAACCAAAACATCATAAGATCATTTAGAAGTTCATACATGATGAATAACTCTAAGTGATATAAATTTTATAGATATTGAGAGGAAAATGGAAGTGGAATTATAAAAAATAATTTGTATAATGATTTTGAAACATGGTTGGAAAAGAAAACAGAAAGGTCACATAAAAAAATTAAATTTAAATTGGAAAAAAGTGGACACAATAAGCCATATTTTTCTAAGGAATTACAAATTTTTAAATATTGAAAATAATAAAAAGTTAATGATAAAAAATGTGGAGTAGATGATAAAAATATACTTATGTTTAATGAAAAATATTTACTTATTATAACAAATAAATAACCTTTTATTAATTTAAAAATTCAAACAATAATGGGAATATTAATTAATTATGAAAAACATGAAAAATTGAAAATCAAACATGATAGTGAAGAATGATTATAATCGAATGAAAATTTATTCATGAAGAAATCATTAAAATGAAATTATTTTTCATCTTTTGTAATGAAATTCCAAAAAATGACCATCATCAAAAATGATAATGAATTATTTTTAAACATTGATAAAAAAATGAAAAGGTAAAAAATCATTTTTAAAATCATTTATGTAGTTATTATATTCTTATTTATACATTATACAGAATATGTAAATGGATGAAAAACATTCCCGTCCATAAAATAGATATAAGGTCAAATCCACTGACAAGAAAATACTTAGTTGAATTGAGAACCAAAGGGTTGTGAAAGGGAAATAATTCATGTATACACCCTGAGTGACTAGTATAAAATAAAATATTTTAGTATTATTGTATAAGATCATACAATTTTCCTCAGATGGAAATGTTGTCATAAAATATATAATATTCAAAATGAGCTGAAAAAATCCCTTAAAAAGAAGGGTATAGACTACAAATCCCCATGGAATGAAATGAGAACATAAATTAATTATAAATTATTGGAGAAAAATAAGTTAAATATTCAATAACCACAATTTTATTCAATTAAGAAAAAATATAAAATTAATTAAAAATATATGAAGTGTATAGAGAATTGGAATAGAAACCCTATCCAATAATGTAACATGTGAAGTTATAATATATAAATCAAGATATCATGTGAGATAAATTTGTATAAAAAAATTTCAAGTGGATATAAAACATAAAAAAATCAAAGCTTTCATTCACAAATTATTGGAATAAAAAATCAATGAATAAAGGATACATCTCAATGAAATGACATTTAATGAAGAATCCCCTTATGCTTTTGGTAATGAATTAAAATAACTTGTAATGATATCTGGGAAATTTTTTAAATCCCATGAATAATATATTATTTATCATCAAATTATATAGTTAACTATAAGTATTAAATTAAAATAATAATAGGAATGTAATTGAAAAAATTACTCATAGAGTATAAATTGAGACAAATAATTGTTTCTTTGGATTCCCTCTTGATCCTAGGTAGATTAACTCCCTGTATAATGAAGTAATACACATTAATAATTTATTTCAAAACCTTATTAATTTGTATTACCTTATATATTAATCCTTTATATAACTATATTACAATGATATTAGTTATTTTTATTTTATATTGATTGTCGGTTGTTAGTAGTTGTCAACCATTCACTATCTCTTTCAGTTTATCAACTGTAGTAATCATTTAATGTTCATTACTTAATAATCTATATAATTATAGAGTTGTATGGTATTTATGATTAAATTATCACCTATAAAGACCCTAAACTTATAATATTTAAATATTAAATCTTAATAGATAAATAATCATGACAAGAAATAATGACGTCTTAAAAATTGTTTAGGTCTATTGACTTTGGAATCATGGAATCATAAAAAATTGGTTCATATGTTAACTAAATCATTTATAACTATATTCCATATAATTAGAACCCTTATTATACATATAATACATAATAAATTTCATTATAACCTAGGGAAAGGAAATAGAAGAGAAGGTGAGCAAAAATTTTGAGTATGGGTAAAAATGGGAGATAAAGATGATCACATAAGCATTAGATGAGTGAAATGGTAAGATAAATATAAGATTATGATTTGAAAACCATACCCTATATATAAAAGAACATAATATTGAGTCACAAAATTAACCATGGAAGTTCATAAGACATCAATAATAAATTAATAAAAGAACATCATCCATGTGAGAATAACATTGGCATAAGATATGGAATTATGGAATACACCAAATCATTTAAAATTATTTCCATAATAGTCAAGAAACCATTCAAATACAATCATTTTTGATTGGGTTCAACACCCAATCCATCATTGTATTCATGGTTTACTCCCAATAATAACATATTTGATTACGTTCACCCATCAAACTATTATAGGAGACATGGTTTACTCCCATAACTATCCTAGAGGACAAAGTCCCTTTTTGAACGGGGTTCACTACCCATTATAGTTCTATTTATCTCTTGAGATATTAATATTTAACCAATTATTTAGAGGGAGATATATGTACCTCCCTTCAGATTATTAAAATAATATATATGTATTTCATAATATAATAAAACATTCATAATATCAGAACCCATGAAAATAAATAGGTTTCATAAATCATTCATCATATCAGAATAGTTGAAATGAAATGGGTTTCATATAACATTTTATTATAATATAACCCATTCAACAGAAAAGGGTTTAATAAAAATCTTTTCATCATAAAGAAACCATATAGATTAAGAATAACGTTTTTATCATTGGTCCATATCCCTAGTAAATCTTAAGTAACATCAGATGATGTCACCTTATATGGAAAATGATTTTGAAAGAAAAATCACCTAGAACATTTCTTGAGGAAAATATGCTTTCTTTAAAAATAACCAGGTTAAAATTATAATGACATAAAATATTGTTCAAATAATTTTCTCCGAAAATATCCTTGAAATTTTACTAAGTAATATTCAATGAAAATAATTGTCATGATAATAGGAAATTACGTTCATACTATATACATTAATACATCTTTCCATTCATATTTTTGTTAAAATCCAAATGGGACTTGTTTGGAAAATGACATGAAGGTTTATTTTAATTTTTTTTCAGAAAGTAAAATACAGGTAAAATTTTCATTAATAAATAATATTGAGAATGTTAAAACATTATCCAGAAAATTTTCTGAATTCACAGATATGGTTGAAATTTTTTTTTTGACCGAAGATAGAAATAAAGATGATTTTTATTAAGAAACATATTTTGTTCTATTGAGTTCTTTAAAAGAGGAAGAATAATTAAATGTATGTATTTTCATTAAAAAAACCTAAGATAAGAAAATTAATGACTTTTTCGAGAAATAGATCATAATAATAAATCATCGAAAGCATAACCATAAACAATCCTAATAAACAATGATATTTTAACATAAAACCATAACAACTTTGGTAACTTTTGAATGATAGGTTCCATTAAGTTTTATGATCAAATGAAACATTGAATATTATGAAAATAATAAGAATGATTATATAAAATTTAATAGAGGAATTATATAAATCTCATTGATTAATACAGGTACATACCAGAACTTATGTCCCAATAAAGGGAATTTGAGACCAAAAAAGGTCTTACCTTAAATCATTAATTCATTAATAAATGTTAGAAACTCTTTTATAATTATTTTAATTTTATTATAAATATATAAAAAAACAATAATTATATTTATAATACCATATATAATTTTTTATAAACATTTATTACACATTTATTAATAATTCCCTCTTAAAATCACATTTTGGGTAATAAGAAATTTGTTTTTCTTGTATATTTTGATTTGATATTTTCATTCCCATTACATTTATCATGGTTCAATAACATATTTTTTAACCATAATATAATATATAATATATATTAAATATATAAATTTAGTGTCATCTATAAAAGATAGTGATTGAAAATGAAATAAACTGTTCATAGAGTCGGTAGGTCAAACCTATGCATAAAAATTGTTTACAATATACTCATGAATGAAAAGAAATAAGGGTAAAATATATATCAATATTACAGGATAATTTTTATATCATATATATCAAAAATATTTATTAATTTTTCCAAAATTTCCTTATATACAACGCATTAGTGAAAAATGAATCACATCACTTCACGAGGCGGTAGTCCTCCATACAAACGAACGATGTGATATAATAATCACAGAAGAATAATTATATTAAAAATATTATTTAAATTTATCTAATTCATATTTATTACCATCCAAGTAAAACCTAAAGATATAACACATCACATCGGTTCGTGAGGCAGTAGTCACCCATACAAACGAACACCCATATTAATTTCCAATGGGTTTTGAGGTAAGAAGGTAGATGTGATAATATAATTAAAGAGGTATAACAATATAATAAATATAACCTTAAAATATTAAATCTATTATTATATCAACCCTTGAGAGTTTGTGATGGAAAATTAATATCATCAGTCTCTGAGGTGGTAGTCCATTATACACATGAATGATCATTTCGAATCCAATTTGATTGTAAAGGAAGTGTGTTTGGGTTATTAAATTAAAATAATAATATCTATTAATTCAGAATATATTTTTTATTATATAATAATAATTTAATATTATTTTAAGGTGGTATCAGAGGAAATAAAATAAATATGCTTTGTTAGGCATGATACCTCTTCTTCGGACAATCTCCTTAGGTAAGAACGAAAAGGATTACTAAGATGGAATCTGATGAAACTATGGGAAATAATTCATGGGAAGGGAAATAAAAACCAAAATTTTGGTAGGATTTTCATATACAAATGGATTTTAAGATGTGATAAAGATAGGAGACTAGGTGGCCTTATATATTTAAGGGAGAAGTCAGACAGGAAATTTATGAAAATAATAAAGTGTACCACATTTTTAACATTCCAAAAAGGATAATTATTGATAATTATAAGTTTTAAAATAGAAATATTTTCATGAAATTTGTGTTGAACAATATTTTAGATCATTTTACCCCTTATATAATTATTTTAACCCTTGATAAACTCATTTTATCGTTAACCGTATTAATTAATTTTAATATTTTTAATATTAATTTTGAAAAAAAATAAATTTTACCATATTATATAATATATTATATTATAATTATAAATACTAAAACAAAATTTCCAAATTTTATTCATATAATTGGAAAATTTTAATTGAAGATTAATCCCAAAGTCGCAATGAGAACATTGTTTTCCAATGAGAAAATGTTCAATTGTTAAAAACGTTTTCATATCAAAATTCAATATGAAAATGATTCTAATGACCTAATTTGGATTAAATATAATGTAATTGAACTAATATAAATTTTAAATCCATATTAATATAAAATTTAGCATGAAAATGTTTTAAATGAAGTGAACGTTGTCAATAAAAATCAATATTTTTTAGTATTCACCAAAAAAATTAAATTTTTCTAAAAATAATAAAAAATTCCCAATATGATAATTTTTAAATTTATATTTAAAAAATAATGTAAAATTTTTCAAATATATTTCTAAAAATTAAAAATATAATTTTAAAATAAGTTCCCAATATATGATGAAAATGCCTTTTAAGAAAAATATTATTTAATGTTTAATATTTTATGCATCCTTATCTCATGACTACAAAATCCATAAGATGAATTGTAAACATTTGAATAAATATATTATTTATAAATTTATTTAAAATAATTTACCAAAAATTATTTATTTATTTTATTGAGATAAAACATCAATTAGCGCAAAAATTAATTTTAGAAATATATTTCCTTAATCATTAAATGGTTTTAAATTTTCATTTATAATTAATTTGTCACCAATAAATTAGTATTATATAAATTTTTAAAACATATACATTGAAAATTTATTAATTATATTTAAACAGCCATTTTAATGTCTAAGGGATAACTACCGTATTAAACAATAATATTTCAGTAGTATGTCATGTTTCATTAAAACGTGATGTTGCATGTAACATATGTTATTGAAGAAATTAAATGTATTTGAGAAAAAAATATTATATAAAATCTAATTGAGTTACATTCTACCCCATTTAAAATAATTTTCACCATCATAATTCATCAATTTGATAAAAAAAATAGGACACTTCTCCCTCATTGCATCCTCGTGTTTCCAAGTAGCTTCCTCAATATGGCGAAATAACTACAAAAAATTCACTAGGTGAGTGGTATTATTTCATTGAACATTATCCCTATGATATATAATATATACTAATTATTACTAATAATAAATATCATTCTCTAGTTGTTCAACTTCAATGTTCAGTATATGTGATGGATCAAGTATGTACATCTTTAGAAGAGTAAAATGGAAAACATCATGGAATCAGCAAATTATTAGCTAAAATTTAGATACGATCAAGAATGTAAATGGGTATAATATACCAAGGACTCATATTTACCTTATTTATCCCATTAATTAATTATTAGATATTACTTATCACCAATTTCAAATTCCATATTAAAATAATGATTATCAATATAACATTTTTATCAACATTTTATTATCATTATGTGTTACTAAATGTCACTAACCTACAATACAATTTCCTTAGAAAAGTATGGTATTAATAGATTTATTTCTCTAACATCATCCTAGTATATTGGAGTAATATACTCGTTTCCATAAAGGGCATAATATAGATCCCTCTTAATACATGAGTATTAGAAATTTTTGTACTAAAACCCAACTAGAGGAAGGTGTTGATCATAATCACCATTGAATTCCATAAACCAAGATGTTAGTATATAATCTAGGGTTCGAAATGTTCTATCAAAATAAAAATATTTATGTGGATGATATGAAGTATTGGAAGTCAATTATATACAAGAGATTTCTGAAATATTTAATAGTACATTGAGATAAACCTTAGATCTCGATTAGATATAATAGAATGTAGTAATCCATACAACCTTGACACTTGGTTAATGTATATCATAGAAATATAATACAAAATAAAAATTATATGATATAAATTTATTGTGATAATAATTTCATCCAATTGATTATAACCCATATTGAATTATTCCCATTGGATATTTTTGGCAGCCTGATGACCATATCCATAGTGATGTTTCCCATTTCCATTCTAGAATGGATAATGGTAATATAATCCCCATAAAAATTTGTATCGCTGAATTAATTTACTTATATGACAATAAAAAATATAAATAATTACTAATATATTTATTTATGTTTTCACATTACAAAATAATCTTTCACATAGGCTTGTGGTGGGCATTGTACCACTGTCTCCTATCAGTTGTGGTTTTATGCCTCATAGCCTTGGAGGATTCAATGGGTTGTCATCCAAAATGTGGGTTATCCTTATTCCAAAACAATAATAATATAATTCCTTAAACACTCTAAAATTTAAATATCCCATATTTACCCGATCAACAAAGACATGATAAACCCAAAATTTTATTGATACCTTTTATCAAATGCCAACAAAACCTAAAGGAATTCATCACCACATAATTTTTTACGCTAAAACATATATATAACCAATGGGTTGTATTCATATAAATCTCTCCCAAAATATCCAAAATCTTGATAAAAACCCATCATATAAGACATCAAAATTGGTGTACAAGACTTTGATCTTATGATCAATCATAAACTCAAAATCCCATGTTGGTGTCCAGAAATCTTATGCAAATCAAACAAGGATTAATATACACTTCCGAAAGATAAATCACCATTTATTATTTAAATAATCTCTCTTATTATACAAAAAAATAATCTATTTTAATCTTGTGTTAATCCTTTCACTAATTGAATAAAAGTTTTTATTACAATTATTAAAAAATAAAGATATTGGGATTTGATAAATTATAATAGTCAAATATTGATCCAATAAATGATAAATAATAGGATTTTCATAGGTACCCTCTATAAAAAATAAAATATGAAATTACTAGCTAAGTAGGGGAGGAAAATGTTTCCCTAATTATGATCATTCACTTCATCTTTTGTGATTTCATAATCTCTTCTTTTTTCAATTATCTTCATATATTGTCCTTTTTTTTCATCCTCATTATCCCTGGGAATGGGGAATTTTTTTCATATTGCAAAAAACTCATTTCACTTGAAGCACTATAGTGTATATAAGGCCCCATAATTAAAAATTACATAATCTTGAATTAAGTTAATAATTCGAAATGAGGATATCTTTAGTATTAGAGTATTATAGAATTTGGTCATAACATTTACATAACAAGTTGAATATTACATGTAGACACTTCTACTCAGAATCGATTTCTTTATAAAATAAAAAATCATAAAAGAAAAGACACATTTTTAGTTCCATGTTTTAATCATCATGACTTTTCCTTGATCTCATACTTGACCCTGTCAACATTAAGTCCTGTTAAAAAATTTCAAAAACTTTGGATGAGCATTAAAAGCTCATTAAGTGATACACAAAGAAAGAAAAGTTTTATTTTTTTTAAAACAACAAGTAATCCATGAATACATTATCATAAGTAATATTTTTTAGTTTTGGAAGTAGTAAATAGTCTTCATTAAATAAAATATCATTGATTACCCTTTTGTAACCAAAATATTACCATAAAACCCCTAGAAAGAACACATAGCATATAGAGGTAACTTGGGATATAAACATATATAAATGGAACAACTATACGATCGACTTCCACACATATTACATAATGGAATAGCCAAACAGCCGATTTTCATACCCAATGCATTGGAGGTTATAATGTAACCACCCGTCCTGGTTTTCCATGGCACCAATAGTCATTTGGTTTATCACGTACTCAGCTGTCAAATATTCATGCACCAATATAAAATCATAACACATAAAATATTTAAAATATAAACATTTCACTAATAACATTTCATTTTCAATAACAAGAAATAATTTCAAGATATTGAAATAATCAATCCATTTACAAAACCATTTTCAATACAAAACACCCAAATAATAATAATGTATTTTTTCCTTTAAAAAACATTAAGGCTTATATAGGAAGTCAAATAATGATTATATTGATAGAGAAGTCATTTTCACCAAAAATGTTAAAAACATTCCTTTTGTCATTTAGTAAAATGCTTCATAAAAAATCCCATTGAATTAATGTAAAATTCAAAGGGTTTTATTAATCACCTTTTAAAATAAGGTGGTTTATATTATCAAAACATGCCTCAATGAAAGGAGATTGAGACGAAGTCCCTTAACTCGTGTCTGACTTGACTCGTTGGTTCATTAATACCCTGATTAATAAACTTATATTAATTTATAATTACTTAAGAACCTTTTTCATGTTTATTATTAGTTTTATGTCACTTATTACCTTTCTATAACAATTAGTTAATTATTTGAATTCATATCAGACATTTTGTCGATGTTCAGAACTCGAGTAAAAAATGAACTTGTTATAATTAAAAATTGTCCATGTGGTCAGAAGTCGATTATCTCTAGAATGATATTCAGGATTTATATATCCTTTATTTCACATATATCTAGTATATTTTTATTTATATTAGTCCATATCATTTGGATATATGAAAATGGAATGCACTGTTCATGGAGACGGTAAGCCATATGTACGCATGAACACCACTTCCATTTCATTTTTTTCATTTTTGGAGGAATGAAAAACAATTGATACATATGTATATTATTATTAAAGTAGAATATCATATTCTATATACAGTACTTACTTTCATTAAAACAATCCTTTATATGTTCCATGTATGGTTTGAACAAGTCATATCACTTTCAAGGGGCGGTAGTCCACACCGCCTCATATAAAATTATCATATATATACAACATGAAATGCATAAAGGTATTTTATAAAATAGAATTACAGAAGAATATATATAAAATAAATATCATAATTATCATATATAATTAAAATTCCATCATAATGGCTACCATAAGGGGTTGTATGGGAATATTGAACAATAATCGTTTCGTGAGGCAGTAGTTCGCCATCCACAGAAACAACATGTTTTATGCACATTTGATGGAGGTGTGTGTAAGTGTAGTTTGAAACCTTATCCTAACAATAACTTGGTATATTGAGGATACTGGTGTTGTTATATAAATGATGAATAAGAAGATCATAGAGAGTGAAGAAGTACAATAAAAAAATAGAACTTTAGGGAAGACGTTACCATTGAATCGTTAACTCCCTTTGGTTTAAATGAAAAGAATTTATTGATGTTCCTTCATCATATTTTAAGTCTTCTAGGAGGAAGAGAGGTATGTTGGGAGCTTCTTGAGTAGATTTTGGACGAGCCAATGGGCTTGAGAGGCATGTGTAATCTGTTAGAGTTGGTGGCCTTTTATAAGAGGGATGATAGGCTCTTTAGAAAAGTTTGATAGTATTATTTTCTTATAAAATGATTTTTAGTTTCAAAATATCCAAAACATTTTTAATTATAATATAAAGTACATATAAGTATAAATAAAATCATCCAATAATAATTGGATTTGTTTTTGATATTTTTTATTCCTTATCTATTATTATTTTTCCCTTTGTTAACTTATTTAACTTTTAAAGTGTCCTCTTATATATTCATACTATATGGTTAATATATTTACAATATAAATCCAAGAGACAAAAAATTGATCATTAATGACATTTTTAACATTATTTAAGTCATTTTGAAGAATCTTAGTTTTTTAGGATTGTTTTATCATTTTATAATATATTAATTGTTTTAAAAACTCAATTTTGACAATTTTTAAGCTATTCATTTCACGAATTTTAAAATATATATATAAACATTAATATTGAAAATAAAAATCATTAATACAAAAATTTCAAGTCATTATTATACCTAAAATTCTTTTTTTCATATAAAATGTTTAAAAATAATTTTTGTTTATATTTATAATATCATTTTCTTGATTATTTTACTAATGAAGCAATTACTGAATCACCATTGTGTCAGAATTAAATTTATTTATTTAATGTCTAAAATTTATAAATAAAATACCATGATTTAGGAAATCATTTTGTATTTCTAATGAATATTTATAGTCCAAAATATCACTTATATATTACATTATAAATTTTTTTTCTATAACATATATATTTATGTTGCATTTCCTTAACTTTAAATTAATATTTATAAAATGTCATTTTCACTAATTAGTTTCTCCATGGTGTCCCAATATCCACCCAAGGATTTACATGGTTGAAAAGTTATCAGTAAATTGGTTTATGACACGTTTTAGTTTATTTTTATATTACTGTAATATTATTTTTTACATTTATTTACTAAATTTACACTTTAACCATGATTAATAAAATATTTTCTGAAGTTACTATTCATAATGTCTAAAAATAAAAGATTCCTATTTACATAATTTGAAACTCCTAATTCCATATGTGGAATGAATTTTTCCAAATTCAAAATACATAAGATGCATAAATTAATTTAAAATGAAATACCATTGACAAAACCAAAAAGTGTGATTTTAAGAAATAATAACTAACAAAAGATTTAATTTTTCTTATATACCATTTCAAAGTGAAATAACTTCCAATGACCAAAATTGGATTAAATGGTAAAACTATAATCCAATTAGGCTTTAAAAAAAATTATAATGATCATATAACTATAGAAATAAATTAGATGAAAGGGTAGTTTTGAATTAATATGCATTATTTTAAACAATTTGTTAAAAATGAACATTATCAAAAAAATACCAAAATTTTACTCAAATTTAATTTTGATTTCCTTCATATAAATAAGAAGTTTATATTGTCAAATGGAACATATAAAAATTAATAAAACTATATTTAGTAAGGTTTCTCCATCAAAAGATGGTAATTCATTCTTTTAAAGAATATTAGAGTATTTGTACATAAAATTGGATTCATTCACATTTTAGCCACTAAATTTTATTGGATAAATGTAAAAACATTTTACATGAATGTGTAATAATATTTCAGTTATTTTTATTAAAAACTACCAATACACTGACTATGCATTAAATACCATTTAAAATAATTATATTATTATAATATTTTTCATTAGAAATAAACTTTGTGTGCCACATAAGATATCAAGGAAACTCATTTTTTCCTATCAGGTACAAAATTAAAAATAACATCCCCATTAATGTAAAATTAATATTTAATTCAAAAATATTATTAAATATGAATATTATATATTCTTCATTTACCTGGGATAATATATCACTCCCCCCTTTTGAAAATTATGGCCTCACAAATTTATGAAATTATCAAATACATGTGGTTATTTATCCCTCATAGAATTTTTAGATTCACACGTTTCCTCTTCAACCATATGTGTTTTTCACAAAACATTTACCTAATATATTACCTTATTCGACAACACTTTCTCTCTACGGTTAAAAATCTAGACTGGCTATTCTAGAAAAGAGAGATTCTCTTCTAACTGAACTACCAATGGTCTCAAAACATGAGATAGATTTGGCATATACTTTCTCAATATAGAAACATGAAAATCATTGTGTTTATAGGATAAATTTCCTAGACTTTTTGTGAATCCAGTTAAAGGATAATTATTTATTTTCCTACTAACTACAGTATATGTGGAAAGCATGGTCAAATCCAGAGAGAAGGAAATTATGACCAATGTTCTTCTAAAAAACTCCAAAAAATCCCACTCTTGTCAGCAGTGGGGTAAATTCTCTATTTTTTAATTTATATATATATATATATATTTAATAAGGTGCTAATGAAACACGACAATAATTTCGTGTTTTTGTTATAAACCGTAATGAAATAAGAAACATGCTAAAAATAGTAAGTAACAGAGATATAATATGTTGATAAATGAACAATCAAGACAACTATGTCTAGGAAAAAATATGCATTCTACTAGTTTTGGAAATATTCCTTCTCATGGTAGAAATTAAAAAAAGCACCACTAAAAAATTCTTTAATTTCGCTCTCTAGAAAATAAATAACTCAAGACGACAAATCCTGATGTTCGCCACTCCAACAAAAATCAACTGTGAGAATTTTGACTTTAAAAAGACGACTGAATGAACTCACTGCAAGTTCTGATGTTTTCATTTCAATTTAAATGTTTAAGAAAATTAAACCATAATAAGACTCACAAAATGATTGTGAAGTATTAAGATTATGTGCTAGTGGTACATTCCAATTGAATGTGTTCATAGCTGATCTTGATGATCAATTCTGATCACATTTAAAATAACAGTGAGAAGGAAGAAGAAAGAAAACCAGCTAACTCTATATTAACCAAGAACATGAGAATTTATCCAAACATTATCTCTATTATTTAAGAAAATAATTCTATTACAAATAAAGAAAATTTGAAAGAAAACAGAGGAAGAGATCT
Organism: Viscum album; assembly: GCA_963277665.1. Lineage (NCBI taxonomy): Eukaryota > Viridiplantae > Streptophyta > Magnoliopsida > Santalales > Viscaceae > Viscum > Viscum album. The sequence continues at coordinate 1,532,215,990 of OY728165.1, read as the reverse complement.
CCCTCTCCGAGCTCACATCGATGCTTCTTCTAGCCCTCGGGTCTCAAGGAAGTGGTTCTCAGAGATTTTGACCCTTGTTCTCGCTCAGCATTGAAATGAATGATCTAATTTATCGAATGAATGTCCCACCCTATTTTCTTCTCACTTTCTATATTAAACTTATTATCACCTGATGGATGTCACCCATTGTTTTCCATTGACTTCTTGTGTCCTTTATTTATGCACCACACACATACGTTGTCTCATGATTGACACGTCGTGCTAGTTTTTCCCCTATAACTACCTCCACCTAACTTAGTTGAATGTATTTATATGTGTTTCAATCTCTTGTGTGAACCTACATAGTTGGAATAGAATATTATTAAATGAATCAATGTTTAAAAGAAAACTTCTTATAAATAAATAAAATTTTCATTAAATAATGTTTAAATGTTATTAAATTTAAACAAATAAATATTAGTTATTATTTTATTTGTTGACTAACTTATTTTATTTAATGTCATTACATGTTATTATTTATATTTTTATTATTATTAATGTGACTAAATATTAATTAGATTAAATTAAAAGTATAGTATTTATTAATTTACTAATATTAATATTAATAATATTATTATCTAGTTTTTTTAATGTTTTTTAGATTAATATTTTTGTATATCACAATAAGTATTTTTATTTTAATTATTAAAATTTAAAAAATTTCATATAGTTATTATATCTTATAATTATATTATTCAAAAAGATATAAATTTATAATATTCATTGAAGTATTTAATTTTTATTTTAATATTATTGTTATGTTTAAAATTAGAATTTATTTAATTAATTAGTTTTATATTTAATTCTATTATAATTAAATAATTTATATTATTATTATTGTTTTGTTTTGTTTTTTATTTGTTTATTAATTTTTTTATTTTTTTATTCCCCCTGTCTTCTTCTCCAACGCACACCTGGGGGTTCTTCCGCAGGAAGCTGATGCCACTCGTTCCTCCACTACTCATGTGACGACCACATCTCTTGAACCTAGAAACCTCGACTCCTCCTCTTCCCTCTACCTATTTTGGTGCAGCGGTAATATTCATCAGCGAAGGTTCTATCACTTGCAAACGTGACTTCTAGCAGTGTCTCTCACAATTGCTTCAGTGGTGCGACACTGCCCTCCTCCTCAGATTTGTCACGGTTAGGATCCACCTCATTGGGCATTATCTATATATGATTCCCCCCACCACTGGCACAGTTTAATTCATAGTGGAAGGTTGAGTCCAAGATGCTCCCTCAGAATAGTCCGACGATGCTGATACCAGAAGAAAATAGTAACGGGTTTTGGTTTCTCACTAGATCTGGTTGTAAGAATAACCAACACCACCCTTTCAAACAATTGGATCATGCTCAATATAATGTTGGCATCCCTCCAGTGAACATATCGGATAAAATTCAGCTCTTACTCAGGTTCGTGGTGGCAACCCGGCCAACAGTTCTACTTCACCAACAGTACAACCCAGTAGTTTTTTTGTTCTTTATATTAGTAGAAGTGGCTACAAATGAGAAGGATGGTGTGTGTGAAAAGGAATAGTGGTGATTTATGGTGACATAGTGAGTTACTGTGGCACCGTAACGGAATACGGTGGCAAGAGGTGTGGTTCCAGATAAACAGGATTCCAACGGTGTGTGGTGGAAACAGTGCAATAGCATATGGGAATTAACAGTGGCACCATAAATAGAAACAGTGGATGTGGCACCATGACAGGTGGTTGTTGTGGCACCGTGACATGGGTGAGATAGTGAGATCAAGATGGTGCCACCGTGACACTTTAAATTAAACAGAAGAGTAAAATAAATCAAAACTTAAATAAAATCTGGAAAAAATAATTTCTTAAAACTAAAAATTAATTAAAAAAACTGAAAATTCAGGTACTCATAAACATTAATAAACGTATAAAACCATTTAAACAGAAGATATATTATTATTAACATCATTTTATAAAAAAAATTGTTATAGAACAAAAACTAAAATAAATAATAAGTTAAATTATTAAAAGTTAATATAAAATTTAAACATTTATAAAACAAAGTTATATTATTTATAATAGTTAATATATAAAATTAAATTAATTAATGTAAACATATAAATATTTTCTATTAAACAATTATTTTAATTAATGAAATTAAATTAAATAGATTTAATAAATGAAATAAATTTATAATCTTAAATTTATAACTTATGAATTTGTTAAAAGACAAATAATAATTAGATTATGTTGTTATAAAGTAGCTATGTTTTAATACATGAAATGTTAAATAAATAATTACATTATTAATGTTGAGAAAGCATGATTAATAAATTAACTTGTAAATATTAAATTATTAAATATTCAAACAAAAATACCGAACTAAATAAAATTTTATTAAAATATAAAATTAAATTGAAACATAAATTAACTAATTTGTGACATAAAAATGATTAATTATAAAAATTTATTAAATAATAAATTTAATAATAAAAATCGAGAAGTCCCATATTTATTCAAAGAGTGTAAAATTAAAAACAAAAATTGTTATATATTAAAGTAAACGATGTGTAAATTCTATGAAAAATAAGGCCACATAAAATTCTCCCACACATAAGCATTGTGTTTCCTCAAAAAATCATATGCATTAATCACCTTGAAAATAGGATCATGTTTCTGATTCAAATAAAAATGTAACATGTTGATCAATTTGAAACGAGGGACAAAAAAATGTCAATAGGATATAGAAAATGAATTGGTCAAATTTTTTCTTTCCTAAAACAAATACTCAAAGGGTAATGTTGAAAAATATTAATCATCAATCAACGAAAGTGTCATGCCTCATATGTGATACAACATAATGACTCATTTCAATCAAAGTTCATGTTCTAATTCCAACAGAGAAAAAGGTAAAATTATAGTGGAATAAAAAACATAAATGGAGGGAAATGGTATTTTGAATCATCATCTAGGTTCCCAAAATAAATAAATTATTATGTGAATCCCCATATTGATACAACCCAAGTGACTCTCATATAAAAAATTATCTCATTATTCATTTGGAGTTCACCATTACCCTCACCTTAATGAACACATTTTTGACCCTAGACACATTATTTTATTTTTCCCAAGCCATGTATCATGTGCTAAGCATTGTGCATATGCACTTGTTCAAATTTTAAATAGGTATTATAGTAAAAAGAAATACACCCAACATCTAGGGTCCCAGAGATTCACCATGGGATCTTAGATGCCAAAACTACTCCAGTTTCAAAATATTTTTATAAAAACCATTTACATTGTCTCATTAAGGTGATTAATGTAATAAATAATTAAAATTTTCTTCTCCTAGGATCAATTAATACTTCCATTTCTAAGGGCTATGATCAAATCAACTAACAGGTTACCCATATCACTCTAAAAAATAGTTCCAAACCAAATTTCTATTAAATCACTAAAAAAGATCACTCAATAATCATCCACCCACATTGATTTGAGTTTCACAGTAGCTCTTAACTAAAAATAAGGCATCATGAAAAGGAAAGACCATACTGATTATAATGTAATGACTAAAATTATGAATGAATTTTGAAAACATTTACCCATTTTTTTTGACAAAATGTTTTAAGTTGAAGTGGTAATTGATGGGCTCATAATTATGCACAATTTTGAAAATTCAACAATTGACCCCCTCCCCACACAAAAAACCCAACTTTGTCCCCATAGTTGAATGCCAAATATGGATAAGAACAATTAATTAATTATGGTTAAAAATAGATTTTTGTATTTCAGTAGATTTCTGACATGTATAAATGGTCTCATTGAAGTTCAAAAGTATTATTTTCCATGAAGTATATCTTAACATAAGGTTCATAAATCAATAACATGCATTTTAATTTATGTACAGTGACATAGAGTTTCCATTAATGTACAAACATAGCACGTAACATGTAAGTGCACAGTGTACTGGATGTATGAATTTTAATAGATTCAATCCAATAATATGTTCAATTGAGTACAAGAAAAAATTCCAAAACACTAAATCCTAAAGAATATTCTATAAAAAAATTATCTTGCATGTACCCCCAAACTTATTTTGATGTATTTAAAGGTTTTAATAAAATTGAAATTCAGTTTTCAGCAGTGAAGTACAAACAGAATTTTTATTTACTCAGTGACTTATAACAGACTTTCATTCCAATACAAGCTGAATTTTAATCATGTCTAGAATTTTTAAATTTCAGTATCAAGACATGATATATAATTTTATACAACTCAAGTCATGACTTTTTTTTTCAGTAAACATGTAGTAGAAGTTTCGAATAAAATAAGAATTTCCAACAGCAGTAGCATATATTTAAAAATTAACAGACACAGACTCACCAAAAGCAGTAAATATGACTTAGTAGTGGTTTTTTTACTAAAATGAACAGATGAAGAAAAATGAATACATGAATTAAGAAACATCCCTGAATAGGTTTTCCACTAATCCTAGAACATTGGAATTCCACTCCTTTTATGTCACCAAAAACAGTATATGAAAAACATAGTGTATGTAAACAGTGTATTATTGAAGTGTGAAAATAAAACAAAGTAAAGAAAAAAAGAACCATGGGTTCCGCCCATGAAGTGATAAATTTTAATGTCTTCATGAAGACATTATTTAAGATTGGTTTTCAAGCACAATGAAGGTAGCCAATCCCATTGGCTGACCTTCAAAATAATGTTTCACTTTCTACCCATTAACAAACATGGGTTCTTTTCTTCACCTACAATTTCAACAGATCCATTCTTAATCACATTCAAAACTGTAAAAGGTCCAATCCACTTGGACTTTTGTTTTCTAGGGAATATTTTGAGTCTAGAATTAAAGAGGGGGACCTTCTGTCATGTTTTTAATTCTTTGGTTTGTTTGACGGAATCATGAATGATTTTAGTCCTCTATTTATAAATTATTGAATTATCATAACTTTCTCCCCTAATCTCAACGAGTTCACTTAACTCATGTAATATCCTCTCACCAGAACTCTTGAAATCAATGTTTAGATCCTTAACTTCCCAATAAGACTTTTGTTGAAACTCCACAGGTAAATGAAAACATTTCCCAAACAACAACATGTAAGGAGACATACCTATTGGGGTTTTTAAAGTAGTTCTATATGGCCCTAAAGATTCATCCAGTTTGGGAGACCAATCGTTCCTAGAGTTTGACACAAATTTCTCATGTATCAGTTTTAGATCCCTATTTGAGATTTCTACTTGTCCAATGGACTATGGATGATAATGAATACCCATTTTATAAACACAACCATGTATTTCCATCAATGCCTTAAATTTGTATTTCTTAAAATGCGTTCCATTATTAGTCATAAAGTCTTTGGGAACTCCAAATCATGAATATATATTCTTTTTGAAAATTTATTCAACCCATTTTGACACATAAGATACAAAAACAAGTATGTACTCATTCCCATTATATGATGGAAATGGACCCATGAAATCCAAACCTCAGACATCAAAAATGTCAACATCCATAATTAATTTTTGGGGTAACTCCAACTTCGTACCCACATTTCCTAGCCTATAAAATATATCACATCCAAACACAAAGCTTCTTGAATTTTTAAATAGAGTGGGCCAATTAAAACTAGATTGTAGGACTTTTTGAGCAGTTCTTTCACCACCCTGGTGACCTCCCCATGGTGAAGAGTGACAAATCTCAAAAATAGGTAGCATCTCTTCCTTAGGAATACACCACATAAAAATGCCATCATCGCGTCTCATAAACTGTATTGGATCATTCCAATGATATAATTTAAGCTTTGAAATAAACTTCTTCCTTTGGTTATTAGATAATGTTTTATGAAAGACACTTTTGGTGAGTTAGTTGGAAAACTCTGCACACCAAATAAACTTCTGGATTGACACAGTATGCAAAATTTCATCAGGAAAGGAAGATTTTATTTCCCTATGGTCTTTATATTGAGTAAGTGGAAGCCTAGATAGATGGTCAACAATTAAAATTTCAGGTACCATCTTATCCCTAATCTCTAAATCAAAGTCCTATAGCAAAAAAATCCATCTAATCAGTCTGGGTTTAGTTTCTTTCATAGACAGTAGGTACATTAAGGAAAAGTGGTTAGTGAAAATGATGAATTTCGAGCCTAACAAATATAGTTTAAACTTATCAAGTGAAAAATATAGAAAAAATTTCTTTTTCAGTAGTGGTATAATTTTATTGGGCCTCATCAAGGAGTCTTCTAGCATAATACCCCACATGTAACTTCCTGTCTATCATATTTTCAAGAAAAATACCTACATCCATATCACTAGAATCATACAAAATCTAAAAAGGTATTTTCCAATCAGGTGTAGTGATAATAGGTGATGTAGTGAGTTTTTATTTTAACAGATTAAATTATGTCAAACAATATTCATCAAAATTTAAACGTGCATCCTTAAAAAGAAATGAACACAAGGGATTTGAATTTTTTGAAAAGTGTTTTATGAATCTCCGGTAGAAACTAGAATTACCCAAGACACATCTAATACATTTTACATTTTCAAAAGGTGGTAGTTTTGGAATGACATCCATCATTGTAGTATCAACCACCAATCCTCTCTTTGAATCTTTATGACCAAGAACTATACCTTTTGTGACCATGAATTGACACTTATCCCAATTAATCACAAGATTGGTTTCAATCCATATTTTCAGAACTAACTCATGGTTTCCTGACATGTATCAAATGTTCTACCCACAATGAAGAATTCATCCATGATAACATCATTGATTTTTCCAAACATATCTGAAAATATTTCGATCACACCTTTGAAATGTGGATGGAGATCCACACAACCCCAAGGGCATTCACTTGTAGGAAAATTTACAAATGGGGCATGTCAAAGTGTACTTCTCCTGATCTTCTGGAGCAATAAGAATATGGTTGTAACCAGAATACACATCGAGGAAATAAAAAAAATTCATTTCCAGCAAACCTCTCAAGCATTTGATCCAAGAAGGGAATTGGAAAATGATCCTTCCTAGTGGCTGCATTAAGCTTCATATAATATATACATACTCTCCATTTTGTGGCTTTCCTAACTTGGATTTCATCATTCTTTTAATTTTTGACTATAGTGAAATGTCCCTTCTTGGGAACAACCTTGATAGGGGTGACCCAGGGACTATCATAAATGGGATATATGATTCCAATGTCAAACAGTTTTGTCACATCCTTTCTCACTACTTCTTTCATTTTTAGATTCAAACCTCTCTGACACTATACCCAAGTCATATAGTCAGGCTCTATAGGCATTTTATGCATGCAGAATGAGGGATTGATACCCTTTATATCAGCTATGGTCTAGCCTATGATAGATTTAAACTTTTTCAATAAACTCAACAGTATTTATTCTTTATTTTCAATATTCTCAATATAAATTATGATAGGAAAATGGAATTCTAACCAGAAAATGAATATTTCAAATGATCATGGATTGGTTTTAGTTCAGGAGTTGGTGGTTCTACACTAGAAGGAAGACTCTTAGGCCTAGGATGTCCAAGATCTTTAATATATCAATTGTAAGGAGTTTTAAATGATGAACTATTTTCAATTTCATGCTCAATTTAAGAATTACAAGTTCTTCTATCCAATGTAAGGTGCACACTGTAAATAATTTCCATATTAGAATTTAACAAGATAATAAAAGAATAATCATAAAGTTGTCTCAAAATTTATCCCCCTACACCATATTATTGTTCATCAAGGTTGGTGTTAATATAAAAACCCTCATACTCACTGAGAAAACTCATAAGTTCAGAAAAATTGGACTCTTATACAGTAGAAACTAAACAGTTTTCATGTTTTCGAAAATATTCTAGATTAGGTGTTTGAGTAGAATTTCCAATATCTAAGATAGATTCAACATGATTTTCAGCTTCTAAATTATTTTCATCAGTAGAGGATCGATCTATAGATTCATCAGAGATGACAATTGTGTTCTCAACTTCTAAGGACTCTACTATCGAATAGTTTTAGAAAAAGTTGGTCCTTTAACATTTTTAAATACATTGAACTCTTCTTTTTGTTCTCAAATTTTAAAAATAAGCTAACCCTTTGACACATAAATAACAGCACCACATGTGGCCAAGAAGGGCCTACACAATATGATGGGCACCTCATGATGACACTCCATGTCTATGACAATAATGTCTGCAGGAAAGAAATGTTTCCCAAACCCAAATAGTAAGTCATCGAACCTACCCACAAGGTATGGGAATGATCTATTACCCAACTATAGTATGACTATGGTGGGTTAAAGGTCAAAAAACCTCAACTGTCAAAACATTGAGTATTGGAGTATATTAAAAATAGAACCTAAGTCACACAGACAGTTGAGTTGATCAGAATTTCCTAGGGTACAGGGGATAAAGAAGCTACACAGGTCATTCAATTTAGGTGGGATTTTCTGTTGAGGAACATCAATGCACTCTTCAATGAGGCTGTAATAAGAAAATTATTCTAGGCTATATTTGTTGGAAACAATTTTTAAGACATTTTAGATAATATGGGATTTGAATTAAGGCTTCAATGAAAGTAATGTTTAATTGAAGTTTGGAAATGAGGCCAAGGAACTCAATAAGTTCATATTTCATATTACTTTGTGGTATCAGCTTCTCAGGGAAAGGGATGGTTGTGGAAATTTTTTTACGGAAAGTAAGTACATCCCTCACCACTTCCATAATGTTTTCTATTCCATTATTGTTTTGATTTTTAGATGAATTTACATCATGTGATTCAGGTAAAGAAATAAGATTTCCATCATTTTCATGATTTTTCTATGAATTTCTAGCAGGTGAACAGAGAAGGTTTTTGTTTCCAGATTGAAGAAGATTTTCATTTTGAGTATTTTCATGGTTTTTTTCAGAAATAGTTTCAGTATTCAGCCCACTTCTAGTTACTACCGGCATGGAATTCTCTCTAGGGTTATGTTTAGTTGTGTTTGGACATCTTCCTTTTCCATAAATAAAAAATCTCTAACATGTTGACCTAACTGTGTTTCCATATTCTTCATTCTCATATCAGTTTTCATTTTATCTGACTCATATATATTTTTATGTTTATTTAGTTGAGTCAAGAATAGGTCAAGATTAGAAGAAATTTTATTATCATTGTTTTCTTGTGAATGTTAAGACTCACCCCTTGGTTTATTATGAATGTTTGGTCTTGTTTGGTTAGAGTTATTAGGGGAAATGTATTGTTTAATTTGCCTTTTATCCTTCCAAAAAAAGTTTGGATGGTTCCTATAGCCTTTATTGTAGTTGTTAGAGAATAGATTTCTTTAGGAGGCATTCTAAGACCATAGTTAATAGAATTTTAATACTCTTGTTGTTGGGTTGGCATATCAAAATTGGGATAAAATTTTTCAATTTTCATAAACATAACACAATGGACACACTGTTCCCTTCAATATTGATTATTGTTTTGACCACAAAGTTAATTAAAAATTTGTTTAGAGTTATGTTTTGGTAGATATTGATGTTGGTTGGTGATTTCAGAAAGTTGCTTTTGTGTTTCATTCATTGAAAAATTATTGAAATTAAAATTTTTATTGACTCTTTTTCTTATTGAATTCATATAATGAGAGTTTCGGTCCATATTATTAAACTTTGTCTGAATTATTCATATGTCTTATCATTGTATTTACCCCCAATAGCTTGATCAACTAATCTCTTCCCAAAGGATGAGAACCCTTCATAGAGGGTTCCATGAGAATGTTAGATGGAAGTTGATGATGGGGACACATCCTAAGTAGGTCTCTAAATCTATCCCATGATTCATGAAAAGCATTCTCAAACTCTTGATAAAAACAATTATTTTTTGTTTTATGTTCTCATTTTAGTGTTTGGGGATAAAATATCATTATAAATGAGTAATACACTTGATCCCGGTTTTTGAAAATTTTATCCTCTAGACTCAAAAACCAATTTTTAGAATTCATTTTAAGGAAAAAGGGAAATACTCTCATTCTTATCTCATTCTCTAAGAGTCCTAGAAGAAGTTGTTATTGCATAGTATTATTGAAGTCTCTAATGAAGGCAATAGATTTCTCATTAGACTGTCCATTAAAAGTAGGCAATAGTGAGATGTGTGACTGTTTATGCTCATAGTTTTAGGCTGTAAGAGATAACCTAATTGAAGAAGGTTAGAATGAAACATGAGAGAGTTGGGACTCCACCATCTTAGGCATTTAAACTTCATCTACAAGTTATGGTTATTTTTGAAAGTTGTTAGGTGCATGAACATTATCATCTATGTTCTCTATTACAATTTTATTTCTAAGAGCAGTTAAATTTTTGTCTGTTTCTATGTTCAGTGTCTCTAGACTAACAATAGAGTGTCTTGTTTTCATACAAGGTATATTGGAAATTCAATTAGAACAATATTAGAACTGAACAAGTGCTCAACAAAACAGAAAATAGTAGCAATTTAGTAGAAAAAGAAATAATTTTTTAACAGAATAATTTTTTTAATTTTTTTTAGGGTTTTTATGAATTTTTCTAAACTTTTTTTCTAGAAAATGAATGTCTCGTGCCTTCCCCAGAACCAGCGCCTAAAACATGACATGGACTTTCATTGAAGCTGGTCAATGTTTAATTGTTTATTTTAATACAATCTATAGTATATGTGAAAAGTTGGGTTGAACCCGCAAAGAAGGAGGTTTCGACCACTATTCTTCAAAAAAAAATTCAAAAAGACTCCAATGATTTCTATAGTGGGGTAAATTATTTATTATTTACCATATATATATATATATTTAATATATAAGGAATCAAACACCACAATAATTTTGTTTTTTTGTGCTAAACCACAATGAAATGAGAAACATGCTAGAAATAATAAGTAACAGAGATATAATATGCTGATAAATGAACCATCAAGAGAAATATATCCCTAGAAAAATCTCTATTGTACTAGTTTTGGAAATATTTTTTCTCACGATAGTTATTAAAACAAGTACCACTAAAAAATGGATTATTTACCTCTCCAAGAAATAAATCACTGGTGATGAAAAATCTTGAAGTTCACCACAGTAGGAAAAATAAACTAGGAGAATTTTGATATGAAATAGACGATTGAATGAATTTGCTGCCAGTTTGGATATTGTCATTTAAATTTAAATGTTTAATAAAATTAATCCATAGTTTGACTCACCGAATGATTGTGGAGTTCGAGCTTATGTTCTAGTGGTATGTTGTGATTGAATGTGTTCAGAGCCAATTTTGTTGATCTATTCTGATCACATTTAAAATGATAGTGAGAAGGAAGAATAAATATAAAAAGAAGACTTGATTTTAACCCTGAACAAGAGTATTTAGGAAAAAATTAACTCTATTACGTAAACTAATGTCATTAAATTCCAAAGAAAGAAAATATGAAAGAAAACAAGGGAAGAGATCTCCCTATCCAAGCTCGAATCGCTACTTCTCTAGGCCCTCGGGTCTTGAGGATGTGGTAATTTTAGATTCTCCCCCAGGTTTGCACACTACATCGATGTGAATAACCGAATGTATTGATTGATTATCCCACCCACTTCTCTTCTAAATTATATATTTTAAACTTATTTGCACCTGCTTCATGTTAACTATTGTTTTCCACTGACTTCATGTGTCCATTATTTAGGCACCGCACATGAGCATTTTTTCATGACTGACACATCGTGCAAGATTATCTCTTGTAACTAACTCCTGAATAGTTAGTTGGATGTATTCAGACATGTTTCTCACTCATGCATGAATATGCATAGTTATAACATAAAAATAAATAAATGAATCATCATTTAAAAGTTAAAATTTTATAAATAAATAAAACTTCCATGAATGAATGCTTAAATGTTATTAAATTTAAACTAATAAATATTAGTTATTATTTTATTTGTTAACTAACTTATTTTATTTCTTTTTGTTACATGTAATTATATATATTTATTTCATTATGAAGGTTATTAATTAATAATTAGATTAAAATAAAAGTTTAGTAATTATTAAATTAAAAATATTATTAATATTAGTATTGAGTATATTTATATTTTTATATTCTTATTTATGTTTGTCACAATAAATAATATTATTTTAATTATTAAAATTTATAAAACTGAATATAGTTATTAAATTTTATAATTATTTTATTCAAAAATAAGTTAAATTATTATTATTCAATTCATTAATGTATTTAATTTTTTTAATTTCATTAATAAGTATAACATTTGAATTTATTTAATTAATTAGTTTTATATTTTATTCTATTATTAATAATTAATTTATGTTATTATTATTGTTATTTTTTTATTTTATTTTTTATTTTTTATTAAATATTAATTTTATGTTTGTACTCCACGTTGTCTTCTTCTCCAACGTGCCAGGTAGGGGGAATTTCTTCTGTACGAAGTCGCCTCCACCTGTTCCTCCTCTGCTCACACGGTGATCCTATCTCCTAAAGCAGGTGACCTCGACTCATCATCTTCACTTCGGCTATTGCGGTGCAGTGACAATAGGCATCGGCAGAGGTTCCATCTGGTGTGAATGTGACTTCCAGTAGTGTCTCTCAAAAATGCTTCAATGGCGTAGCACTCGCCTCTACCTCGGATTGGTCATTGTTTATCTTCTCCTCATCAGGCATTGACTATATGTGATTCCACACACCAAAATATCGGTTTAATTTATGGAAGTAGGTTGGGTCCGAGCTCCTCCCCGAGGCTGGTGCGGCGACGCCGATACCCTAAAAAAACATTAGCGAGTTTCGGATTCTCACCAGCTCCAGTGGAAAGAACAATCGGTGCCTCTTATTCCTCCAATCGGCTCGCTCTCACTCTAATGGCAACATACCTCATGAATGCATATCTAATGCAGCACGACTCTTAATCGGATCTGTTGTGGCAACATGGCCAACATTTTTCCCATCACTAATAGTAGAGGCTAGTAGTCGTTGGTTCATTAGATCAGTAGCGGTGGCTGAGAATAAAGAGGATTGTGTGGGTGAAAAGGAAGAGTGTTAATATGCAGTGGCACAATGAGTTACGGTGACACCATAAAGGAACATTGTGGAAAGAGGTGTGGTGCTGGAGAAACGGGATGGAAACGTTGCCTGGAGGAAACAGTGCAACAACATATGGGAATTGATGGTAGCTATGTAAAGGGAAACGATTTCTATAGACCCATAACAGGGGTTGTTGTGGCATAATGATATGGGGTTAATGTGGTACCATGATAAGGGTGAGACTGTGAGATCAAGATGGTGCCACTGTAACTCTATAAAATAAACTGAAGAGTAAAATAAATTAAAACATAAATAAAATCTGAAAAAAATAATTATTTTAAACTAAAAATTAATTAAAACAAGTGAAAATACAAGTACTCATAAACATTAATTAACATATAAAACGATTTAAAATTAAGTTAAATTATTATTGACTTAAATTTTTAAAACCTAAATTTTTACTAAACTAAAACTAAAATTAAAAGCCAGATAAATTATTAAAAGTTAATATTAATTTTAAAAATTTATAAAACAATGTTAAATTATTTATAATAGTTACTGTTTCAAATTAAATTAATTAACGTAAATAGATAATTATTATTTTATTATAAAATTATGTTAATTAATGAAACTAAATTAAAGATATTTTATAAATGAAATAAATTTATAATCATAAATTTATAACATATTAATTTGTTAAAAGACAACTAATAATTTTATTATGTTTTTTTAAATTAACTATTTTTTAATACATGAAATATAAAATTAACAATTATATTATTTATGTGCTGAAAGAAAGATTAATAAATTGACTAGTAAATGTTAAGTTATTAAATATTCAATCAAAAACACCGAAGTAAATATAATGTTATTAGTCTATAACTATAAAGTGAATCATAGATTAACTAATTTCAGGCATAAAAACATGATTAATTACACAATTTATTATATAAGAAATTTAAGAATAAAAATACAAAAGTTAAAAAAAAAATTCAAAAAGTGGAAAATTATTAATTTAAATTATTAAATATTAATGTAAAAGAAGTGGAAAAACATTGTAAAATAAGTCCCCATAAATAAACATGGAGTTAAAGTCACTCTTTTGAAAACTGATCCAAATTTCTCTAGGATATAAGAGGTTCCAATGATCCTCAGACACAGTTTTCCCTTCTTACCAAAACAAATCATAATTTTCCATGGAGAAACATTGATAAAGACATGATCACCTACCTCAAAAGAAAGATCATTGCTATGGTTATCCACATAACTTTTCTACCCACTATGAGTTGTTCTCATGTGCTTTTGAATCAACTGAACTTTCTCTTCCATCTCTTCTACCAATTATGGTGTCATAGTCACACATTCACCTATTCATCGCAAAAAGCTGGTGTTTGACATTTCTTTACATACAATTCCTCAAATTGATCCATCATTATACTTGAATGGAAACTATTATTATAATAAAATTCAACCAATTAATAATGTTGGTCCCAAATTCCATGTTAATACACTGAACACGCACATAGAATATCTTCCAATTTATAAATTGTTCATTCTGACTACCCATATGATTGAGGATGAAAAGTTGTACTAAAATTTAATTCAGTACTCAACGGCTTATGAAGGCCTTTCGAAAAGATAGAATTGATCTTGGGATCACAATCAGATATGCTGGAGAGGGGAACTCCATGAAACCTAACTATCTCTTTAACATATAACCGAGAAAGTTGATATAGAGGCAAAGTATCTCGAATAGGAAGGAAATGATCAGAATAAGTCAAACTATCAACAATAACCCATATTTCCTTATTACCTCGAGATTTCTTTAGTAATCCCACTATGAATTCCATGGATATATTTTCCCATTTCCACTCTGGTACTGGTAATGGTTGAAGCATCCCTTTCGGTAACTACTGCTATGCTTTAACATGTTGACAAGTCAAACACTTTACTATAATGTAACCAATATTTCTTTTGATTCCAGACCACCAGTAATACTCCTGAAGATCTCTGTACATCTTTGTATTTCTTGGATGAAAAGAAAATGGAGAAGTATGATCTTTATATAACAACTCATTCTTCAACTTTGAATCAAAATTCATAGATAATCTATACCCAAGTATCATAATACAATCGTTATCAATGTTAAAATAAGTAAACTTACCCTTCTGAACCAACTCTGCAATTTTCAGCAACTCTTTTTCTTCCTTCTTCACTTGCATAATTCTGTCTCATAGAGATGATTTCACTAACACCAGAATCAAAATAGAGGAATTTTTTGCACCAGGAACTTCAATGCCATATTTCATCAAATCTTTCATCAATGTATCTTTTCCCAAATGTTATGTTGTTAATGTAGCATTAATTTTCTGAATCAAAACATCTGCCACTTTATTTTCCTTTCCTGGATGGTAATGAATCATGCCATCATAATCCTTGATTAATTCCAACCATCTCCTCTATCTCATGTTCAATTATTTCTGAGTGAATATATAAAAAATTATTTTTTGGTCACTATATATTTCACATTATACTCCATACAGATGATTCCTCGAATATTTTAATTAAAAAACAATAGCCTCTATTTCCAAATCATGTGTAGGGTAATTTAAATCATGAGGATACAACTGACATGAAGAAAAAGCAATTACCTAATAATTCTGCATAAGGACACAACCAATTCTTTTCAACTAAGAAAAATTGTAGATAACAATCTCACCATTTCTAAAAGGTAAATACAAAACTGAATCATTCACCAATATTCTTTTCAATTCATGAAAACGACCATCACATTCTTTTTTCCAAATGAACATTACACATTTTCGAGTTAACTTAGTCTGTGGACTAGATAACTATGAAAAATTCTCAACAAACCCTCCTTAATATACTTCCAAACAATGAAAACTACATATATTGGTAATATTTTTGGGTCTTGGCCATTCTTAAACAATGTTTATAGATTATTTCATTTTTGAGACAATGTGAAGATAGAATGAAATTTTTTGTAACCAAAATATAAACGTTCTGAATTTTTCAAAGAGTTTATATTATATTATTGTATGTAATACAATCCTTAAATGAATTTGATGCATCTATTTACTTTTATATTATACCAAAATATCATATATAAGAAGAACCTCCATTTATCACCTGATTGAACTAATCCATCAGTGAAACAAACAGTTCAATTCTGATTATGACCACCTAAGGATGCTTAAATGGAAAGTCATTTCCCTCTTCATTCCTTCCCTCCACAACTACCCTATTTCCTATATGAATAATCATTTTGAACACAGAAATATCTTATCCAAAGAAACATGGTAATCTATAAAAGCTATATCATTTGAATCTTATTATAAATTAATTTAATATTATCTTAACTCCTAAAATTGACTAAAGTGACTATTGATACCAAATATGAGGACCCAACCTTAAACATTACATAATCTTTAATTAATTTACTAATTCAAATTGAGGATATTTTCAGGTTTATAACATTTTATAATCACGTCTAAACATATATATAATAATTTGAATATTACATGTAGACACTTCTACTCAGAATCCGTTTTTTCATAAAATAAAAACTCTGAAAATAAAAGAAACATATTTACTTCCATGTTTTAATCATCATGAATTTTACTTGATCCCATCCTCGACCCTATCCAGGTTAAGTCCCGTGAAAAACATTTCAAAAACATGTGATGAGCATAAAAAGCTTATTAAGGGATACACAAAGAAGTAAAACTGTTAGTTTTTTAGAAAAACATTTAAACCATGAATACTTTACCTTAAGAATTACTTTTCACCTTTATGATGTAGTAAATACTATCCACTAAAAAAAATATCATTGATTACCCATTTTAACCAAAATATTACCATAAAATCAATAGAAGGTGTGCATAACATATAAAGGTAACTTTGTACATAAATGTAAATAAATGGAATAACCAAACGTTCGACTTCCACACATATACACTAAATGGAATAGCTATACGGCCAACTACCATACCAAATTCATTGGAGGTTATAACGTAACCGCTCATCCTAGTTTATCGGGGCACCACCTATCATTTTATTATCACATAACCACTCGTCAAATGTCCATGTAACATTATAAAATCATAACACATAAAATATTGAAAATATCAACATTTCAATAAAAACATTTCATTTGAAATCACATGAAATAATTTTAAGATATTGAAATAATTGATCCATTTAAAAAACCATTTTCATTAATAAAACACCGAAAAAAAGAAATAAGGGACTTAATTTCCTATTAAATAAAGTATTAAGGCTTATAGAGGAAGCCAAATAATGATTACAGCAGTGGAGAGGTCATTGTCACCACAAAAGATAAAAACATTCCTATTGTAGTTTACTAAAATTCTTCAAAGAAAAAAAAAATTCCCTTTTAATGAAAGTAAAATTCAATGGGTTTTATTATACAATGTGTAAAATAAGGTGTATATTATCAAAACATGCCTTAATGAAAGGATATTGATATGAAGTCACTGACATCATGTCCGACATGATTCAATCATTATTTAATTTCGTAAATAATCAACTTAAGTTAATTTATATATTCTTAGGAACATTTTTCAAATAAATTATTCATTTTATGTCACTTATTACCTTGATATAACAATTTGTTAATTATTTTAGTTTATATAGTTCATTTTGTCGATGTTCATAACTTGAGTCAAAAATGAACTTGTTATAATTACAAATTGATCATGTGGTCATAATTGCATTATCTACAGAAGGACATTCATGATTTACATATTGTAAATGTCATTTATATCCAGTATATATGTATTTAGAGTGTAATGCCCCAAACCTATTTACCCAGTGTCGGTGAATTATTACATAAAATTTACATGAAACTGGGAAATCATGTCCTGAATGACCGATCTATTTAGTAGCCTTGGAAATAGTAGATACATTCATAAATTTTTCATTACATTATAAAATGATAAACTACAACAACTATAACGTCCCAACCCTAGTTACGCAGAGTCGGTGCATTATTTTAATACATTGGTATGGTTACAAGGAAACAAGTCCTAAATGACCAATCAGTTTAGAAATCATAGAAAATAGGTTACATACATGATCGTTACATTACAGATTCTAAAATACAACACAACATAAATTATCAATTGAGAACACCATTTTTCCCTTTAGCTTAACCCTACATAACAATCATAATACACTTATTGGAAATCATGGGAAAATAAAACATAAGAAAGGGGTGAGCTCAGATGCTCAGCAAGGGTAAATAATTTAGCAGAAGCTATAAAATTTTAAGGAAAGATGTGTAATAAAAACAATATTCTATTAAACAGAAACATGAACATAATATGCTATAAATAAATCAAAAATTACCATATAAAAATGAACATGGATATTATACTAGTCGAATAATCATATGTAATAATTAATTTTATAATGAGGGAATGCATAATGTGAGAATTTATTAATCACATAGTCAATGCCTTGTGCCAAGACTACAAATAAAATTTTTTCCCAAGACACTGGATTGTCTCATGATACCTACCGATGCATCGAGGAGCTATAGCAGGCTCCACCCGTCACTTACTAAGTCTAATGCATTCCTCATATGAAAAATTTTAAACATAACATAAACATTCGTATTAAAACTAGCATATGGAATTTCAGTACATTATCCATAAACCATGAATGGTATAAAATAACATATCCATAGTCAAACATATCACAAAACCGTCAATACAATATGGATGATTTTTATCATAATAAATCAAATTCAAACAAGCTTAACATCTATAAAAAAATATTGACATAGATGAAAATGATTAGTAAAAGACTTTGAGAGAAATATCTGTTTTTCATAAAATCGTTTAATATTCTCATAATTTGTAAAAGAATTAGTTTAGTAGAGATTTTTGAATCAATGTGTCCCCTAAAACTTTAAAACTTTTTAAACTAATTATCATTTCAAAACATTCATGTCCATATAAATAAATCATTAAATTCATTTTGAAAACATGGACATTAATTAAAAGGGATTAGAAAGATAAATATTTAAATCATTTAAATTAATGATCTAGTAAAATAGACCCTCCCATAAAACCATAAAAGATAAATTTTGAAAACATTTTTATGAAATATGGGTATCAATGATAAATATGTCCCAGATAATACTAACACATAAAAAATCTCAGATAATAAAGAGATTGAGGAAACAACCCTTACCTTCCACTTTCCTTTGGTCGAGGGTACGCTTAACATTTTTTATAATGACCATTGTGTGTTACTAAATTATAACAGAACCAAATTAATATTTTTTATATCATACATTATTCTTTTATGACTTTATACTACCCATTTAATAATTATTTTCATGTTAAATTAATGTTTCGGGTAATAATTTCTTTCTTTATCGTATGTGTTTTAACTTGTTATTCTTGATCATATCTTTTGGATCATGAGTTAAAAACATCAAGAATATAATATTTTATTTATATATCATATATATTTAGAATATAAATATTTATAACAGATAGATTTATGAATTGGAAAACTCCAATTATGGAGACTGTAGGCCGTATGTACGCATAAACATTGTTTCTGTTTTCATATCATATTGAACACAAGTTAGTGAATAAGATATATGTAAGTACATACATATATATATATATAGTAGAATTATTAGTTCATATATTTCATACTTATTAATATAAAATATTTTTATAATCATCGTTGAATGGTGATCATGGAAATGAATCTCAACGTGTCATGGAGATGGTAATCCGTAAGTTTGCACGAGTGACAATATAATATCTATAATGATTAAAAGGTGTCAAATTAGATGGTATATTAATTTTACAGAGCAATTATCATGTTATTTTCATTATTTATATACATATTACTCATCATTATATCCGTCCAAATAACATTGTGCTGAATAACAAATTACACCACAGCGTGGAGACGGTAAGCCGTACGTACACATGCATGGTGATATTATCATTCATAGGATGGAGAGAATAATGAATATGGTTATTCCATATTTATAATAACATCATAGTATGTATAAGTTACTAGAGTTATTATAATGTTATGGTAATAAAAAATAAAGATGAAGTGGAAGAAGAAGAGAACTTCAGAAAGGGTGGTGAAATATTTACCTCTTCTTCGGGTGCTTCCTTTTGAGTTGATCAAAACGGATCCAAAAAATATCTTTCTGATCAAACTAAGGCCACTTGGTTGAAGTGAGGGAGTTTGGAGGATATTTAGGTAGGGTTTGGTCGAGCCAAATGGCGTTGAAGGTGTGAAATTGAGAGAAGGGGGAGTGCCCATTTATAAGAGGAGTGAGGGACACCTTAGAAAAAACTTAAAATATTTTTTTATAACAAAATTATTTTCTATTTCTAATGGCATAAAAATGATTTATTTCGAGGATAAAGTGGTAATGGGTCTAAATCCTTTCAACCAATAGATTTTATACTGGTTTAGGTCACCATATTAACCATATCATTTAGGTTTAACCCTTAGATAATTGTTTGACATTTACAATGTCTCTTTATATTTTTATATTATATGGTTAATAAACTTACTATAACAAGACAAGAAAATCCCATGTGGATCATTATTAATATATATAACATTATCTATGTCATTTGGCTGACCCTTAGATTTTCAGGAATGGAATATCAAATAATAATATAATATTTGTTTTAAAAACTCTTTTATTTCAATTTTGACACTATTTGGTATTTTGTTTTTGTTAAATTCATAACAACATTATTACATAGAAAATAATTAATTTAATCAACCATAACATGTCATATTTACCTATAAAATTAGTGTAATTCCATAAAAGTCTAAAATTAGAATTATTTGAATATTTATAATATCAATTATTTCAATTCTTCATTAATATGGTAATTACCGCATCATCAGTGTGTCATAAATAAATTAAATTATATAGTGTCTAAAAATTATAAATAAAATAAAATTATGTATGAAATATTTTTATTTATCTAATGAATATTTATAATTGAATTTATCTTATGTATTACCCTATATTAAAAATGTTTTAGTTATTATACTTTTATTTTAACACTTTTAACACTTCTTTAAATTAAATAATAATAAATTTCATAATCTAATCCAAGTGGATATAAAGGGTCATAATTTATTCATAAGTTTTTTTTGGTTGAATTACACTTATCCAATATAATTATGACATGTGTTAGGGTAATATTATTATCCTTTTTACCTTTAATTACACTATTTACTTTTAACAGCGGTAAATACAAGTAAAAAGTTACTATTCACAAAAAAATTATTTTCATCTCATTGAACCACATTTTACTTAATGATATCAACCGTGTCTCTTAGATTTTTGAAATTCATTTCACAAAAGTAGTAAAATTATGTTTTATGTGAATTTTCAAATGCTCGAAGGAGACGAGTAAAAGACGGTAAAAAGTTCAATAAAAATTTATATATCTAAACTTATTATAAAATGACTCTAATGAACTAATGTGAACTTATATAAGTATTATTTATCTATTTTTACCTAATATAAATTTAAATAAATAACTATTTATTTAAATAAAAAGTCAGTTTAAACCAATAACTCAGTGTTTTTCACTATTAATCAAAAATTGGAAGTTTTCAGAAAAAATACCAAAAATTTACCCTAAGGTAATTTTGATTTTCAGAATTAAAAAATTAAGTCTATTTTAGAAAATTAAAAAAATAGAAGTTACATTTATTAATTAAAAATTAATTCATGTTGTCAAAACCAAAAAGCTGATTTTTAAAAATGTAAAAACTATCAAAAGATTGACATGTGTTTTTGTGAAATTTAGTTGAGAAATTACATATAATGACCAAAATTGTATTAAATGATAAAAATATAATATAATTATACTTCTAAACTACTCAAATTTATAATTTAACACTTCAAATTTTTTTGATTTAAAAAGTTTTTTTCAGTTAAAATTTAGTATTTTTCTCTATTCACCCAAATATGAAAGTTATCATAAAAACACCAAAAATTTATCGAAACTATATTTTTTATGTTCCCATTATAAATAAGAAATTAGTTTCATTAAATTGAATATATAAAAGTGTCAAATATTGGTTTTAAAAAGGGTTTCCCATTAAAAGGTAGTAAAATTGTAATTTTTTAAAAATACTTATTTTTTCCGAAAAAAAAATTTGTTCATATATTATGTCTAAGAAGCACATAATATGTATTCTAAAATTTAATATAGTATATAAAATACAGAATTTTCTTAATAATATTCATTGCCACATTTTGAAAGGTGACTTGTGGTGTGCTCAATCTCGGTGATGCATGTAGTGCAAATTATTGGATTACATTGAAGAAATAACATTCTATGAAATCTTGGGGTGTTACATTATAACCTCCTTCAATAAATTGTGTCCTCTCAATTTTAAATTTTTCTTTGAAAATAAAAGGTTAAAGATAGAACACACCATTATGGAAAATCGATATCGAAAATAGGGTTAATATAATTTAGTCTTAATTAGAGGGAAAGGGAAATGGAAGGGTCACCACCAAATTATGATATCAATTAGGAGAACATTGGTGGAAATTAAAGATTGATAATTGGAGAAAAAATGTAAATATTTATAGAGAGTGATTGAGGTCATCAATCACAAACAAGTGTAAAATTGAGGGCCTCAAATCCATCAATCTATGATGATTTAAAATACCATTGGTTAAACTAAATATTAGGTATTAGGATAACATGTTTTTTGGTTTTAATATCCCTTCCCTGAATTTTAAGGATTAAATTATTCATAGAATAAGAGAAAGAAATATACTTGACAAGTAGAGTTACACCCTTCAACTAATTCCTACCACAAACTCATCTTTCACTCAAAAATATTTAAAAAAATATTTTATTTATCCTAATTGTATAGAGTTCCAAAAATAATGAATTTAAAATTCACCAGTCAGAAATTTAAAAAAAAACTACATTACACAATCCCAGACATCATGTCGGCCAGTGGTAGGTGATTCACCCTTACCACCATTCTATTGTGGGTTCTAGTCTCGTGCCTTACCGGACGCGATGGGTTGTTGCCCGACCTCCGTGATGTATTTTTTATTACAATCCAAAAATAATCTTCAAAAATTATTTAAACATAACCATTAAATCAAATGTCAAATATAATCCATTCCAACCTTTAGAATTATCCAAAATACTTATGTCCAAACTCACTATCCAAAATTTATAAGGAAGGTAAACATAAATAAAATATTTTTATCCACATAATAACATGTGAATAATTTCATCATGTGATCTTTTAAAACACGGTAACACCCTGAATTACCATAAAACCTTATTGATTACATTAACTCTCGCTTATTATTTATAGAATACTAGATTTAATCCTTATATCCCAAAATGTTGAATACTCCCAAAATGATGAAATAAACAAACCACTAATCAGTGCCAAGGTAATCAAGAATATCCAATAGAATTTATCCAAATCAACCATCTCTTATTCCAAAATTAATATCTCAGTATTAGAACCATATTAAATATTACCTATCCCTTAACAATGTATTTTCACGAAAAATGTTTAACTTGTTGTTGAGTCACTTTTCATAGTACCATATAATCTCAAATCCTCAATGAAATAGAACTACAGTACAATCCTAATTTATTTCCATAATTCATATAACTGGTACATAATCTATACAACACTTAAATGACAAAATTCGTTAATAACAACATAAGAACACTAATCATTTATCTTCATCTGTGGTAGTATCATAACTTGATTATTATCCAATAGCATCATTTGTGGCATACTCTGATGACTGAGACATTGATTCGAATAGTGTACCAACTCCTTGAAGATGAATCATTTTACATTTGTAACTTTTTTATCACTCTTGCAATCACATACATGGTGTCCTTTTTCTCCAAACTGATAACAAACTTCCATTTCCTACAAGAACTTACCACAGTGATTCTTTCCACAATTTTCACATATGGGAAAATCCTTCTTTCCCTTCTTCCCTTTATCCATCTTTCTATTTTCCATCATTTTCTTCTCTTTCTTCCCTTCAAATCCATAGGACTCGATGATTTATTTACTTATCTTATTAACAAATGATACTATTTCTTCATATGATGAGAATATGTGGGAGACTACTTCTCTTCTAAATGTTGTCTTAATAATATGAATGATAGAATCCTTTTTACTCTTTGTATCATGTATATTGATGTAGTTATCATTACTTCTACTGGGATCCATTTCTAAGCAATGGAATACAGTAGGTGAGTTTATGAATAACAATTCATAATTCCAAACTTGTAAAATACCGAACGTAAATTGAATAGTTTATCGATATAATCTATAATCATAAAAATGGTTTTTTAGGAATTATTTACTCCTAAATCCTTCATAATGTTTTTTAATAAAAATATGAATTATTATAATAATATCACCCGATAGTGCAATAAACAATAGTGTAGTAAGGCCGGTTGTCATGCACCAGTTCCCGTTTGAGTCAAGCTCAAAGTGGCGTTTTTAGGTTTTACCCCTAGGTACATCTATGGCAGAGCCGCCTCTACCTGCTCATATCCAGACATGGATGTATTGATTGGAAAACTCCCAATCTCTACATTACCAAAATTCTATGAAGTTATTCTATAATAATCCTCAAATTTTATCTTAGGGTAATGTTCAATAATTAGAGTTTATCTAAATCTATTTCCAAGGTTGTTACTAAACTTCCTCTGATACAAACTGTAACGCCCCGACCCCAGTTACCCATAGTCGGTGCATTATTTTAATACATTGGTATGTTTATAAGGAATAATTTCTTGAAGGACCAATCAGTTTAGAAGTCTTGGAAAATAGATTACATAAATGATCGTTACATTACACTTTATAACATAGAATACAACAGAAATAATCCATTGATAATACCATTGTTCCCTTTTCCTTAACCCTTCATAAAAATCATAATACACCTCTTGGAAATCCTGGGAAAATAAAACATAATAAAGGAGTGAGCTTAGATACTCAGTAAGAGTAAATAATTTAGCAGAAGCAATAAACTTTTAAGGCAATATTTTTATTAAAAACAACAATCATTTAAACATAAAATTGAACATAACATGGTATAAAAAATCAAACATTACCATATAAACATGCACACGGATATTCTACTAGTCAAATAATCACATGTATTAACTAATTTCATAATGAGGGAATGCAGAATGACATATTTTCAAAACCACATAGTCAAGGCCTCATGCAAAGAATACAAATAAATTTTTTTCCAAAGCCTTGTGCCAAGACACTAGTTTGTCTCATGACACCTCCCAATGCATCGAGGAGCTATAGCAGGCTCCGCCCGTCACTTACAAAGTCCAAGACATTCCTTATTAGAAAAGTATTAAACATAACATATTTTTTTTATTAAAACTAGCATGTGAAATGTCAATACTTTATCGATAAACCATGAATGGTATTAAATAACATATCCATAGTAAAAACATATCACAAAACCTTCAATACTATATGGATATTCCGTATCATAATAAATCAACTTCAAACAATCTTAAAATATAACAAAGGATATTGACATTGATGAAAACGATCGATAAAATTATTTGAGAGAAATAACCCTTTTTATTGAAATCGTTTAAAATTATCATAATTTATAAAGGAATCCATTTAAAGAAGATTTTTGAATCATGTATCCCATACCAATTTGAATATTTTGAAAAGAATTATCATTTAAAAACAATAATTTTAATATAAATAAATCCTTCAATTCATTTTGAAAACATAGAAATTAATTAAAAGAGCATAGAAAGATAAATATATAAAACATTTAAAATGTCGATCTAGTTAAATAGACCCTCCCATAAAACCTTAGAAGATTAATTTTGAAAACATTTTTTATTGAATATGGGTATCTATGATATTTGTGTCTATGAAAATAATAACACATAAACAATATTAGATAATAATGAGATTGAGATAACCCTTACCTTACACTTTTCTTTAGTAGTGAGTACGCTTAACCTCTTTTATAATGACCATTGTATATTTATAAATTATAGAAAATCCATATTAATATTCATTATATCATACATGATTCATTTATGACATTATACTACCCATTTACTAATGATTTTCATGTTAAATAAACCTTCCGGGTAATAAGCGCTTTCTTTATCATACATGTTTTTACTTGTTATTCACGATCGTATCATTTAGATAATGATTTAAATACTTCTAGAATATAAACCATTATTTATATATCATATATATTTAGAATATAAATATTTATAACAGATAGATTTATGAATTGTAAAACACCGTATATGGAGATGGTAGGTCGTACGTACGCATAAACATTGTTTTTGTTTTCATGTTGTATTTAACGGAATTAAGTGAATAAGATATATGTTAGTATATATATATATATAGTAGCTTCTTTATTTCATATATTACATATTTATTAATAATATATATTTTTATAATCATTGTTGAATGGTGATTGTGAAAATGAATCTCATCACGTCGTGGAGACGGTAATCCGTACGTATGCACGAGTGACAATATCCTTTCCATAATGATTAAAAGGTGCGGAATTGGGTGATATATTAATTTTACAGAGATAATATCATGTAATTTTCATTATTAATATACATATTTCTCATCATTATATTCATCCAAATAACATGATGTTGAATAAAAAATTACACCACGGCGTGGAGACTGAAAGTTGTACGTATGCACACATGGTGATATTATCATTCATAGGATGGATAGAATAAATAATATTGTTGTTACATATTTATAATAAGATTATATTATATATAAGGTACTGGATTAATTATTTTGGTATGGTAATAACAAATAAATAGGAATTGGAAGAAGAAGAGAACTTGAGAAAGGGTGGTGATATTATTACCCCTTCTTCGGGTGCTTCCTATTGAGCTATTCAATAGGGCTCCATAAGATGGATTGCTGATCCAACTAAGGCCTCTAGGATGAATTGAGTGATGTTGGGAGGATATTTAGTTAGGGTGTTTTCTAGAAAAATGGCTTTGATGGTGTGAAATTTATAGAAGGGGGAGTGCACTTTTATAAGAAGGGTAAGGGAACCTTAGGAAAAACATAAATTACTATTTTATAATAAATTCATTTTCGGTTTCTAATGGCTCAAAAATAATTTATTTCTAGGATAAGGTGGGTATGAGTTGAATGAATTTCAACCAATAGATTTTAGAGAGGTTTATGTCAACATATTAACATTATCATTTTTCTTTAACCCTTAATTAAATAGTTTGACATTTACCATATCTATTTGTATTTTTATAATATATGGTTAATAAACATACTATAATAAGACAAGAGAACCCCAAGTGGTTAATTATTAATATATATAACATTATCTATGTAATTTGGCCGAACCATAGATTTTTAGTATTATAATATCATTTAATAATATAGTATTTGTTTTAAAAACTCCTTAATTTCAACTTTGACATTATTTGGTATTTTTTTAATTCATAACAGAATTAATACTTCAAAATAAATTCATTCAATTAACCCTAACATGTCATATTTTCCATGAAAATTAGATTAATTCCTTAAAAGACACAAATTATAATTATTTGGATATTTATAATAACAATTATTTAAATCATTCATTAATAAGGTAATTACTGCATCATCATTGTGTCATAAATAAATTAAAATTTATAATGTCTAAAAATTATAAATAAAATACCATTATGCATGAAATATTTTTATATTTCTAATTAATATTTATAATCTAATTTATCTTATGTATAACCATATATTAGACATTTTTTAGTTATTAAAATTTGATTTTAACGCTTTTAACACTTCTATAAATTAAATAATAATAAATGTCCTAATCAAATCCAAGTGGACTTAAAGGATCATATTTTATTCATAAGGTTGGTTTGGGTCTAATGACACTTATCAAATATAATTAGGACACATGTTAGTGTAATATTAATGTCATTTTTACCTTTAATTACCCTATTTACTTTTGACTTTGGTAAATAAAAGTAAAAAGTTACTATTCACCAAAAATTATTTTCACCTCATTGAACCACATTTTACATAATTATATCAACAGTGTCTCTTGGATTTTTGATATTCAATTCATAGAAGAAATAAAATTATGTTTTATGCGAATTTTCAAATGCTCCTTGGTGGCGGGTAAAGGATGGTAAAAAGTTCAATAAAATTTTATATTTCTAAAATTATCTGAAAATTAATCTAATGAATTATATTTAACTTATATCGATATTATTTATCTATTTATACCTAATATAAATTTAAATAAAATAACTAATTATTTAAATAAATATCTGTTTTATCCCATAACTGAGTGTTTTTAACTTTTCATCAAAAATGTAAATTTTTCAAAAAAATACCAAAAATTCACTCTAAGATAATTTTGATATTATGAATTCAAAAATGAATTATATTTTACCAAATTGAAAACATATAATTTTCATTTATTAATTTAAAATAAATTCGCGTTGTCAAAACCATAAAGCGGGTTTTTAAAAAAGTAAAAACTATCAAATGATTGACATTTGTTTGTGTAAAATTTAGTTGTGAAATTACTTATAATGACCAACATTGTATTAAATGATAAAAATATAATCTAATTATACTTCCAAACTACTCAAATGTATAATTGAACACTATAAATTATTTTTATTTAAAAATTTGATTTTAGTTAAAATTTAGCATTTTTCACTATTCACCCAAATATGAAAGTTATCATAAAAACACAAAAAATTTACCACTACTAAATTTTTATTTCCAGATTCTGAGGAATAATTTAATTTAATTAAATTTAATATATAAAAGTGTCAAATATTGGGTTTAAAAAGGGTTCTCTATTAAAATCTAGTAAAATTGCTATTTCTTAAAAATACTTCTTTTATCTAAAAAATGAATTTGTTCTTATATTATGTCCTAGAAACACAAAATATGGATTCTAAAATATTATAGAGTATATAAAATTCAGAATTTAGTTAATATTGTTCATAACAGCATTTTGAAAGATGAGTCATGGGGCGCTCGAACTCGGTGTTTCTTGTATGGAAAGTTATTGGATGACTTTGAAAAAATAACATACTATGAATACTTGGGGTGTTACAACAACATTGTATCCAAATACCACTCTCATATCCCCACAGACTATTCCTGCAGGTTAGTCATAAAATACTTTTTCACATCCTGGTAAAAATAAAACAGAAGAAAGTGGTGAGCTCAGATTCTCAGTAAGGGTAACAATATAGTGGAAACTTTCATAAATAAGCACAAACATTTAAGGAAATGTATAAATAAAACAAAATAATTTTAAACATAAACTTCAAATTAATATGGAAATGATAAAATAAAATATTTCCATTTACATATTCACATTCATATTCTACTATTCTAATAATGACCTGAAATATCAATAGCCACA
Organism: Viscum album; assembly: GCA_963277665.1. NCBI lineage: Eukaryota > Viridiplantae > Streptophyta > Magnoliopsida > Santalales > Viscaceae > Viscum > Viscum album. The sequence continues at coordinate 1,532,186,408 of OY728165.1, read as the reverse complement.
TTCATAATGATGGAATGCATAATGTCAGACATCATAACCACATAATCAAGGCCTAATGCCAAGACTACGAATAAATTTTTTTTATGGCCTTGTGCCAAGACACTAGTTTTTCTCATGATACCTACTTTTGAATCAAGGAGATATAGTGGCCTCCCCTCGTCACTTACTAAGTCCAATTCATTCCTCATATGAAAAGTTTTAAACATAACATAAACATTCATAATAAAACAAGAATACGAAATGTCAATACATTATCCAAAACCATGAATGATATAAAAATAGAACATCCATAGTCAAACATAACTCATTCAATAAAATATGTAATATTGTATTATAATAGATTAAACTAAATCGGTAATAATGAAGGATATTGACATTTATGAAAATAATCAACAAAACTATTTTAGAGAAATATCCCCCCTTTTTCTTGAAAACATTTAAAAGTCTCACTATTCACTAAGAAGCCATTTAAAATAGATTTTTGAATCAAAATGTCCCATTACACTTTGAAACTCTTAAAAGAAATTTTAACTTTAAAACATTAATTTACAAATAAATAAATCATTAAAACCATTTTTAGAACATGGACATTAATATGAAATATTTAGAAGAATAAATCATTAAAACATTCAAAATTATATTTTAGTTAGAATTCCTAACCAAAACAGAGACACTTGAATACAAATAATTGAGGTAATAAACACCTTATAATATCATTAAAATATAGGTATTCATGATATACTATGTCAAAGTACATTATATACACCATATAAAAGTGAATTGGCGTATAACAACAAGAAAGTCTCAATGGAAAATAAATTGAGATGAAATCCCTTTTAAGGACTATATACTTAGGTTAAGGATAAATCAACGACATAATTATTTGTGAAAAAATATAATTACACTGAATATTATTGGATATATAGTAGAAATAAACCAATGTACATTCACACATATTCTTGTAAATACAATACCAATGACTTGGGTGTTTAACTCAATGAATAGAAATTGAGTTAAAATTACACTTATCAAGTTCATATCTATGACATGAGAATTTATCAATGGACTGATTATGTGTATCAAAAGTATATCCACAAAAAGGGGAGTGGAAATTACTACTTATGTAAATAAATAGTTATTCGACACATAATCATGGAGTAAAAAAATCAATCAAGTATGCATAAAGCCCAATGAGTGGAAATTGAAATTTAAAATTCTCTTACAGATTTGGTAACTCAGTAAACATAAACCCCATTAAAGAAGGATAATACAATGAAGATATTAAAACCCATATATTAATGTATATTACACCAATAATACAATCTTGTCCAGTACATGATACACCACATGTAATAAAAAAGTGGAGAACAATGGAAATCTCACAAAATTAAGAGTGAGATAAGAGACCCCTTACCTCGTATCCAACATGACTCGTTCGTTCTTTAATCTCTAAAATAATAAACTAAATTTAATTTATACTTGATTAAGAACATTTTTCAAGTTTATAATTCCGTTTATATCACTGATTACCATGTTATAAACATTTTTTAATCCTTTAAGTTAATAACCGTCGTTTTGTCGATATTTGATACTTGAGTCAAAAATGAAGTTTTTATAATTATAAATTTCTCCATGTGGTCAAAATTCCATTATCACCAAAACGATATAAATTATTTGGATATCATATATATTATATATAATGTATATATATGTATTTATAACAGTACAAAACATTTGGAGACAAGAAATGAAATTCACCATTCATGGACATGGTAAGCCATACGTATGCATGAACGCTACTTTCATTTCCATTTTGTATTTTAATCGAATTAAAACATAATGATACATAGAAATATTATAATTCCAATATAATAAAATATGATATATGTTTTACATAATTTAATTAACTTCCATCCTTTATGTGTTTCATATATGTCATGATTGAATCATATCACCTTGAGGGGGCGGTAGTCCGCACTTCCTCGAATGAAATTATCAAGGTCACACATATTAGAAAGCATAAATGCGTGTTTTTAAATGAAAATTAAAGAAAAATAGGTAAAACATAAACATAATATATATTATAAATAAATACAGTGTAATAAAAATGGCCATTATAAGAGGCAGTAGGAGATAATCGAACAATCATCATTTCGGGAGCCGTTAGTTAGCCATCCACAGAAATAGTATGTTCTTCACCCATTAGATGGAGGAGTGTGTAAGTGTAGTTCGAATAATTATTATAACAAAATATTAGAATATTGAGGATACTGTTGTTTTTGTAAAAAGAAAAGAATAAAAAGAGTTTAGGTGGTTGGAGAAGTAAAATGAAACAAAATAAAACAAAAGAATTTAAGAGAAAGAGTTACCTTTAATTTGGGTAACTTTATTTGGTTTGAACCAAAATGACTTCTTCAAATTCCTTATACCTAAGTTAATGCTTCTAGGTGAAATGGGGGGATATTTATTAATTATCTGGGTAGGGTTTGGATGAGCCAAGGGGCTTGAGAGGTTTGTGGAATGGGATAGAAGTGGTGTCCTTTTATAAATGGGAGGATGGGCTCTTTAAGAAAGTGTGAAAATATTATTTTCTTATATAGTGATATTCGGTTTCTAAAGGTCCAAAACTAATTAAAGTAGAAGATATGATGACTCATTTTAGAAATAAAATCATCCAATAATAATTGGATAGATTTTGGATATTTTTTTAATATTAATGTTCTTATTTATTTAAATCATTTATTAATGAGGTAAATACTACATCATTATTGTGTCAAATATAATTTAATTTATTCGATGTCTAAAAATTATAATAAAAATACCATGATGTATTAAATCTTTTTATTTTTCCAATGAATATTTATAGTATAAACTATGATATATATAACCCCATGTAAAAACTGATTTACTAAAAGATATTTGTTTATTTTATTTTTGTCTTTACTTTAATGTAATTAAAATAAAGTGTCATTATCATTCATAAGTGGCTCCATGGGGTCCCAAAATTGACCTATGGATTCCCATGGTCAGCCAAGACTCATAAAATAATGTTCAAAAAAGTGTTAAGGTAATTTTGTAATATTATAATATTCTTTTTACCTTGAATTACCCTATTTACCTTTAACAATGGTAAATAAAAGTCAAAAGTTACTATTCACCATAAATTATTTTCAACTTATTGAACCATATTTTACTTACTAATAACAACAATGTATGTCAAATTTTTGAAATTCAATTCACAGATGTGGTAAAATTTCATGTAAATGAAAAAGTCGGATTTTTTAAATACTAATTAGTGGTTTAACGATTCATAAAAAATGATGTTTTTCAGAAAAATAACCAAAATTCAGACTAAGATATATTTGATATTATGAATTAAAAAATGATGTCTATTTTAGAAAATTCAAAAAATAGATGTTGTATTAATTAATTTAAAATTAATTCCCATTGTTAAAACAAAGAGTGTGTTTTTAATAAACAATAACTATCAAAAGATCGACACTTTTTTACGTGTAATTTCAAAGTGAAAATAATTCTAATGACCATAATTGGATTAAAGGGTAAAAACATAATCTAATTACACATCAAAACCATTCAAATTTATAATTTAACATAATAAATTATTTTGATTAAAAAAGATGTTTTCAATTAAAAGTTAGTATTTTAAACTATTCACCCAAATGTGAAAGTTGTCAAAAAAACACAAAAAATATGATGAATCTAAATCTTTATATCATGATTCTAGATAATAAGTTAATTTGGTCAAATTGAATATATAAAAGTGTCCAATATTAGATTTGAAAATGGTTTTCCATTAAAAGGGGGTAAAATTATATTTTTGAAAAATACATTTTTTTATCTAAAAAATTGATTGTTTTTATAATATGTATAATAAACACATAATATATAAGTTAAAATTATATGGAGTATAGAAAATTAAAAATCCAGTTAATACTATTCATAACCGTTTTTTTAATCTCTAGTTTGGTAAGTCGTGGTGCGCTCGAACTCAGTGTTGTGTATAGTACGAGTTATTTAATTACATTGATGGGATAACATACCAAGAAATCATGGGGTGTTACATTCTCCCTTCCTTCAATAAATTGCATCCTCGCAATTTGAAATTGTTCTTCGAAAATAAAAGGGTAAAAAATAGAATAAAATACCTCTGTGGAAAACCCACATCAGAAATTGGGTTAATAAAATTTAGTCTTAATAAAAGGTAAAGGGAATGAAAAAGTCACCACCAAATTATGATCTCAATTAAGAGAACATTGGTGGTACATAGAGACATATAACTGGAGGGAAAATGTAAATATTTATAGGGAGTTATTGAGGTCATCAATCACAAACATGTGTAAAATTGAGGGCCTCAAATCCATCAATCTACGATGAATTAAAATATCATTAGTCCAACAAAAAATTATGCATTAGGATAACAAATTTTTGGTTTTTAGATCCCTTCCATAAAGTATAATAATTAATTTATTCATAGAATAAGAGAAATATATATATATATATATATGACAATTAGAGTTTCATCCTTCATCTAATTCTTACCACTAACTCATCGTTCACTCCAAACGATGAGTATTCAAGATGACCTGGATACACATGAAGTGCTAGAATCAACATACAGAGAATCACATAATCTACAAAGGATGAACTATACATTTCGTCTTTTTATAGATTAACCAAAACTGAAATGGTTAGTAAAAAGACTTGATGATCCTTAAAAAGGATAATCATTTAGAAAGGGAAATACTAATCTTAATTTCTGAAATTAAACCAAAATACCCAAAGTTCAATAAATACCACTCGATAAACAATTTTGCATAAAATTTTTCAATATAATCCAAACTAATATAGAAAGCCAAAACATAGAATAATTTTCTTACGTAGTCTTCCATGTTAAATTGTATCTCCAAATAATATTTAGTTCTATTAAAATAACATACTTAAAAGTAATTAACCTAATCACATATTATCAATGATAGGTCAATAATTTACATAAATAACCAAAATCGCTCTAAATATACAATAAAAACATAGATAAAAACCAACCATTACTCCTCAAATAAAATACCATAGTATTCAACTTTCCAAAAGAATATTGTTTCACCAAAAGAGAGAATATCTTCCAAAATAACATTTGACACATAATAACCAAATCATTATCCAATAGTAAAGATAAATCGTAAGTTCCCAAAATCAATATATTCTTGATCCATAAAATCATTTAACTAAAATTTATTAGTCATACCAACCAGGGACTTCACGTAGTCCAATGGTAGGTGATAAATCCCAGTCTCACTTTGGCTATGGGTTCAATTCCCGCAGCATTGTCCGATGCGACGGGTTGTCACACAATTTTCTTGTTTCCCCTTTTTCAAAAAACTATATAATTTTATAATATTCCAATAACATGAGATAAATTAAAAATAAATATAACATAATTTGACAAAAAATGTTATCTCAAACCACACATTTGCATCCCAAAAATTAGGAACCTATAATTGCCTCAAATTCGGGGGTCATATAATCCCAAATGGTTATTTATAACTACATCCCCAAAAGAAGAGATAATTCTTCCTCAAATATAATTTTCAAAAAACAAACTGCATGGTTACCCATAAAAGAGAATAGTATTCCAACGTACTCCCATACTTATAAACACTTTTCCATCCATTTATTTCTATATAGGTTCTTCTTTGACCAAGAGGTTATCCTATAGAATAGGTAATTCACTCGGGTAATGGCCAGGTCCCCTATATTTAGAGCAAATGAATGTAAATTGATTATTGGGATCATTTTTATTTTCTTCCATAGTACTCTTCAATTTTCCTCAGAAATTATTTACATTATGTCCTTCTTTCCCACACATAAATAATTTCTCTATTCAATTGAGACACTTTCTTGGATGTCACCTTCCACATTTCCTACATGATAGAAATTGATCATTCCTTTCTCCATGGTCTACATAGCCGGAGCTCTTATCATTCGTTTCCTTCCTCTTCTTTGTTGAGTCTGGGAGTTGTTAAATATATATGTTGTTGATAATATCATTGGAAAACTGATTTGGCATGAACACAATATCTTTTACAACTATCAACATTCAATTTCGTTGCTCATTTCCACCACAGTGCCCACCTTGTACATCATCTTCAATGTTACTATGACTTCCGTGGAATCCATCCATTGAATAACACAAGAAATCATAGTGTGAGTCATAAAATAATTTAGATAATATCATAATACTGTATTTTTAATCTAAAACACATTAAGAATAACCAAAGTTATTCATTCTCATCTTATACTAAAATCCTTCATATCTATTTTTAATGAAAATGTAAATTATCCTAAGCATATCCCTCTGGAGTGTCATAACCAAGAGAGCATAAAGGCCCGTTGTCGTGCACCAGTTCTCGTTCGAGACTATCTCAAAATGGTGTTTTCGGGTTTTACCACTAGGTACATCTGTGCCAGAGCTACCTCTACCTGCTCGTTTCTAGACAAGGATGTATTTCTTGGAAACTCACAAAATCTCTACATTACCAAAGTTCTATGAAGTTTTTCTAGAATAATATTCATAGTCTATCTTAGGGTTATGTTTTCTAAATAGTGTTTATCTAAATCTAGTCTTCAGGGTTTGTACTAAACATACTCTGATACCAACTATAGTGCCCTGACACTAGTTACACAGAGTAAGAGCATTATTACATAACATTAGAATGATACCAAGAAATCATGTCCCGAAAGACCAATCAATTTAGTAGCCTTCGAAATAATAGACACATTAATAAGTTTAACATTACATAATAAAATGAAAAACTAAAACAACATTGTCTCCATAGACCACTCTCATATCCCCTCATGCTATCCCTACAGGTCAGTCCTAAAATACTTCTTCAAATCATGGGAAAAATAAAACATAAGAAAGGACTGAGGTCAGATGCTTCGTAAGGTTAACAGTTCAGAAGAAACATTCGTAAATAAGCATAAACATTTAAGGAAATGTATAACTAAAACAAAAGCCTCTTAATCTTGAACTTCAACATAATATTGAAATGATAAAATGAACTATTTCCATTTACTTATTCACATGGATATTCTACTAGTCTAATAATCACATGCAATATAAATAGCCACTTTCATAATTATGGAATTCATAATTCTAGACATAATAAACACATATTCAAGGCCTCGTGCCAAGCTACAAATAATATTTTTTCAAGGCATTGTTCCATGAGACTAATTTGTCTCATGAGACCTAACGACGCAACGAGGAGCTATAGCGGGCTCCACCCGTCACTTACTAAGTCCAATACATTCCTCATATTAAATGGTTTAAACATAACATAAACATTCATATTAAAACTAGCATACGAAATTTCAATACTTTATCTATAAACCATGAATGGTATAAAAATACCACATCCACAGTCAATGATAACTCATTCAATGCAATATAGAAGATTGCATTATAATAGATTAACCTCAATTGAGGATAATGAAGGATATTAACATAGATGAAAATAATCATCAAAACAATTTGAGATAAATAATCTCCTTTTTCTTGAAAACATTTAAAATTCTCACTATTCATCAAGAAGCAATTTAAAATAGATTTTTGAATCATAGTGTCCCATACCACTTTGAAATTCTTAAAAGCAAATTTATCTTTAAAACATTATTTTTCATATAAATAAATCCATAAAACTATTTTTATAACATGGACATTAATGATAATGATTTAGACGAATAAGTCTTGAAAACATTCAGAATGATATCTTGGTTAGAATTTATAAAAAAAGAGAGACACTTGAATAAAAATAATTGAGGTAATAAAAACATTATAATATCATGATAATATAGGGATTCATGATATACTATTTCAGAGTACATTTTATACACCATATAAAAGTTAATTGGCGTATGACAACAAGAAAGTCTCAATGGAATGTAAATTGAGACGACATCCCTTATAACGACCATATCTTTAGATTAAGGATAAATCAACAACATAATTATGTGTGAAAAATGTAAATACATTGAATATGATTGGATATCCAGTGTAAATAAATCATAGGACGTTCAGACATATTCTTGTAAATACAACACCAAGGACTTGGATGTTTAACTCAATGAATAGAAATTGAGTTAAAATTACTCTTATCATGTTCATATCGATGACTTGAGAATTTATAAATGGAATTATTATATTTATCAAATGTATATCCACATAAAGGGGTGTTTAAATTACTACTTATGTAAATAAATAGTGATTCGAAAAATAATCATGGATTAAAATAGTCAATGAATCATTTGTAAAGTAGAATGAGTGGAAATTGAAAATTGAAATTCTCTTACTTATTTTGTAACTAACGAAACATACACCCCATGAAAGAAGGATCATACAATAAAGATATATATACCTATAAATTAAAGTATATTACACCATGAATACAATCATGGGTAGTAAATGATACACCACATGCAATAAATAAGTGGCAAACAATAGAATTCTCACTAAATTAAGAGTGAGATAAGAAACCCCTTACCTCGTGTCCGACATGAATCAATTGGTCTTTAATCTCATAAATAATAAAATAAAATAAAAATATAATTTATTAAGAACATTTTTCAAGTTTATTATTCCATTTATATCACTTATAACCATGTTATAAACATTATGTAATCATTTATGTTAATAATGGTTGTTTTGTCGATATTTGGTACTTGTGTCAAAAATGAACTTGTTATAATAACAAATTTGTCCATGCGGTCAAAGGTCCATTATCCCCAGAATGATATACATGATATAGATAACATATATATTATATATCTAGTATATATATGTATTTATAACAGTATATAACAATTGGAGATAAGAAATAAAATGCACTGTTCATGGACATGTTAAGTCATACGTATGCATGAATGCTACTTTCATTCCTATTTTGTATTTTAGTTGAATTAAAAAATAATGATACATAGATATATTATAATTCTAGTGTAATATCATATGATATATGTTTTAAATATTTTAATCAACTCTATTCTTTATGTGTCCCATGTATGTCATGAAAAAATCATATCACCATGAGGGGGCGGTAGTCCGCACTTCCTTGAATGAAATTATCATGGTCACACATATTGGAAAGCATAAAGGTGTGTTTGTAATTGAAAATCACAAAAGAATAGATAAAAAATTAACATAATATATATAATATATAAATATAGTTCCATCATAATGGCCACCATAAGAAGTGGTAGGAGAAAATCTAATAATAATCGTTTCGTGAGGCGTTAGTTTTCCATCCATAGAAACAGTATGTTCTTCACCCATTAGATGGAGGTGTGTGTAAGTATAGTTCGAATAATTCTGAGAAAAACATACTAGTATATTTAGGATACTGGTTTTTTTATAAAATAAATTAATAAATAGAGTTTAAGGGGTTCTATAAGTAAAATTAAACAAAATTTAAAAAAGAATTTAAGAGAAAGTGTTACCATTAATTTGGTTATCTTACTTTGGTTTGAACCAAAAGGACTTCTTGAAGTTCCTTCTGCCTAAGGTAATGTATCTAAAAGGAATATTGGTATCTTGAAATATTATATGAGATGGGGTGGGACGATCCAAGGGGCTTGATAGGTGTATGAAATTGGTTATAAGTGGTGTCGTTTTATAAGGGGGGGGAGGGGCTCTTTAAAAATGCGTGAAAATATTATTTTATTATATTATGATATTCAGTTTCTAAAATTCCTAAAATAATTAAAGTCGAAGATGAGATGACTCATGGTTGAAATAAAATAATCCAATAAGAGTTATATAGGTTTTGGATATTTATTTAATATTAATAATATTATTTATTTAAATAATTTATAATGAGGTAAAAATTACATCATTATTGTTTCATATAAAATTTAACTTATTTAATGTCCAAAAATTATAATAAAAATAAGATGATGTAGTAAATATTTTTATATTTACAATGAATATTTGTATTATAAAAGATGACTTATATAAGTTCATGAAAAAATTTATTTACTAAAACATATTTGTTTATGTTATTTTTCCCATTACTTTAATTAAATTAAAATAAAGTGTCATTAGCAGTCATAAGTGGCTCCATGGGGTGAGAAAATCGACCCTACGATTCCCATGGTCATCCATGACTTAAAAAATATATTTTGGACAAGTGTTAAGGTAATTTTGTATTATTATAATATTCTTTTTACCTTGAATTACCCTATTTACCTTTAACTGCGGTAAATCAAAGTCAAAAGTAACTTTTCACCAAAAATTATTTTCATCTTATTGAATAAAATTTTACTTACTAATAACAACCATGTATGTATAATTTTATAAATTCAATTCATAGAAGTGGTAAAATTTCATTTAAATGAAAATGTAGGATTTTTTAACTACTACTTAGTAGTTTCACTTTTCATCAAAAATTGAAATTTTTTAGAAAAATACCCAAAATTATGAATAAGCTATATTTGATATTCTGAAATCAAAAATAATGTCTATTTTATGAGATTCAAAACATAGAAGTTGTATTAATTAATTTGAAATTAATTTCTATTGTCAAAATAAATAGTGTGTTTTTAAGGAACAATAACTATCAAAAGATTGACACTGGTTTATGTATAATATCAAAGTGAAAAAACTTCTAATGAAAAAAATTGGATTAAAGGGTAAAATATAATCTAATTAAAATTCAAACCAATTAAAATGTATAATTTAACACTATAAATTAGTTTTATTAAAAAAGTTATTTTCAATTAAAATTTTGTATTTTTCACTATTCACTCTAATATGAATGTTGTCAGAAAAACACCAAAAATTTGTCGAAAAAAAATTTGTATGTCCCGATTCCAGATAAGAAGTTTATTTTGTAAAATTGAATATATAAAAGTGTCAAATATTGGATTTAAACAGATTTATCCGTTAAAAGGTTGTAAAATTAAATTTTTTGAAAAATGCATTTGTATCTAAAAAATTGATTTGTTCTTATAATATGTCTAATAAACACATAATACAAAATTTAAAATTATAAAGAGTATATAAAATTCAAAATCTAGTTAATACTATTCATAACTGTTTATGAATGTTTAGTTTGATAAGTCGTGGTGTGCTCGCACTCAGTGTTGTGTATAGTACAATTTATTGAATTACTTTGAAGAGATAAAGTACTACGAAATCTTGGGGTGTTACATAGAGTAGTTCATATCATTTAGATATATTCAAATTAAAGGAATCATTCATGGAGACGGTAAGCCGTACGTATTCATGAACGCCACGTCCATTTAATTTTTATCATTTTTAATGGAATCCAAACCTAATGATACATATGTATAATATTATTACAGTATAATATAATATTTTATATAAATTACGTATGTTCATTAACACAATCCTTTATACATTCCATGAATCATATGAATGAGTAATATCACTTTGAGGGGGAGGTAGTCCGCACTTCCTCAAATGAAATTATCGTATGTATACAACATGAAAAGAATAAATGTATGTTATAAAAGGGAATAACAAAATCATAGATAAAAAAAATATCAAAAATAACCTATATAATTACATTTCCACCACAATTTCCACCAGAAGATGTTGTAGGAGAAGATTGAACAATCATCATTTCTTAAGGGAGTAGTTCATCATCCATAGAAACAATATGTTCATTTACAATTTGGTGGAGGTGTGTGTAAGTGTATTTCAAATCCTTCTCATAAAAACAACCTAGTATGTTAAGGATTCTGGTATTGTTATATAAACAAATTATAATAAAATAATATGTAGTGAAGAAATAAAATAAAAGATAATAACTTTAGGAAAGATGTTACCTTTAAATCATGTAACTCCCTATGGTTTGAATCAAAATGTTTTCTTGAAGTGTATTATACCTAAGGGAAGGAATCTAGGAGGAATAGAGGTATGTTTGGAGCATCTTGGAGAAGAGTTGGGACCAGACAAGGGGTTTGAGAGGTGTGTGTAATGGGTTTGAGTTGGTGACTTTTATAAGAGGGCGGAGGGGCTCTTTAGGAATGTTTGAAAGTATTATTTTATTATAAACATATTTTTAGTTAAAAAAGGTCCAATACATATTTAATTAGAAGATAAGGTAAATATATTTGGAAATAAAATCATCCAATAAGAATTTTATTGGTTTTTGATATTTTTTATTCCTTATCTTTTTTATTTAACCCACTGATAACTTATTTAATTTTACCATTTCATCTTATATATTCATACTGTATGGTTAATATATTTTCAATAAAATTAAATGAGACCAAAAATCCATCAATAATAACATTAGTAACATTATTTAATTCATTTGGCCGAATCATAGATTTTTTGGATTTTTTTATTATTTAAATAATTATTAATTGTTCTAAAAACTAATTGATGTCAATTTATAAACTATTCATATAATGACTTTTAAATACTCTATAACAACATAATTATTTTGAGAAAACATCATTAATTCAAATATATAAAGTCATTAGTATCCTTAAAATTCGTGTATGGTATAAAAATCTTCAATATAAATTTATTTTTACATTTATAATATCATTTAATTGAATCCATTATTAATGACAAAATTTCTGCATCACCATTGTGTCATAGATAAATTTATTCATATAATGTCTAAAAATTTCAAATAAAATAACATGATGAATGATATATTTTTTACATTATAATTACTATTTATAGTCGAAAATATCACTTATATTAACCGTTTTAAAAATCTATTTTCTAAATGATGTATGCTTATGTTCCTTTTTTATCTTTAAATTAATTTTTATAAAATTTCATTTTCACTAACAAGTGGCTCCACGGGGTCCCAAAATCAACCCAAGGATGCACATGGTTGAAATAGTATCATAAAATAGTGTTAGTAAACGTGTTCGGGTATATTAATATTATTATAATATTATTTTTTACCTTTATTTACCATATTTACCCTTTAACCATGGTAAATAAAATATTTACTAAACTTACTATTCAAAATATCTAAAAAACGATACCAATTTACAAAATTTGGACCTCCTGATTGAAAATATTTAATTTCTGTTTTCAAATTCAAAAAACATAATTTGTTGCAATTAATTTAAAAAATTTTCCCATTGACAGAACCAAAAAATGTGTTTTTAATAAATAACAACTTTAAAAATATTGAAATTTTCTTATATCCAATTTCAAAGTGAAATTGTATACAATGACCAAAATTTGATTAAATGGTAATAAAATAATCCAATTAAACATTAAAACTAATTAAATGGATAATCTAAATATATATATAAATTAGATGAAAATGCAGTTTTGAAGTAAAATACAGTATTTTATACTATTCATTAAAAAATGATGTTTATCAGAAAAATACCAATATTTTACCCAAAGATAATATTGATTTACTTATTTTAAATAAGAATTTTATTTTTTCAAATGGAACATATAATATTGAAAAAAATTGATTTAAAAATCGTTATCCATCAAATGGTGGTAAATCGTCCTTTTAATGAATATTACAGTATTTATGCATAAATTCAGATTCATTCATATTTTATCTGCTAACATTTTCTAGATCAATATAAAATTATTTAACAAACATGTGTAATTATATTTTAGTTATCTCTGTTCATTCCTTCCAGTACAATGACTATGCGTAACTACCATTTAAAATAATAATAATATATTTTTTGTATAACTCAACGTTGTATGCAACATAAGATTTAAAACAAACCCATTGTTTCATATTGAGTACGCCATCCATCATAGAATCCCCATTAAAGTGAACTTAATATATAATTTACAAATATTAATAAATATGGAATTTTCATATTGTTTTTTTACCTAGGATGTTACAGAGTAGGTGGTGTATTTTGTGATGATTTCTCTCTATTTGAATCATTTGATAAATTTCTCACACCACTTCGACATTCATCCCCCCAATGACCTTATTTTACACACATAAAACATTTAGTTGTCCCATTAAGATAATATCCACCACATTTATTTATACACTTTGCATATAATGGAAATATTATATTCTTTTCTTAAATGCTTTTAGAAAATACCATGAATTCAATTTCCTTTTCTTATAAAAATCATGTGATTGATTGGTAACTCAAATAAAAATTTTCACCCTAACAGAAGAATAAACAATTTATCCATAGATATAGAAGACCCTTATGAGTAACAACCTTCAAAAAATTGGTTTTAATCTACTCAATAATAGATCAACCATACTTATAGGTTATATGGTCATTCCAGAAGCATACCTCGCTGGTCTTGTAAAATTTGTCTCATAGGTATCAACATATTCATCAACATTATTTTTTTACACAAGGAATTCATTCTAAATTTTTTTACATAGAATTTGTGGAATGTTATTATTTAAAAATAAGTTTTTAAACTCATACCATTCATTGGAGTTGATTTCATCTTGTTGACTCACATTCTTGACAAGACTCCACTATTGATCTAATTTAATTTCCAAATGATAGAATACCAAAAAGAAATTTTCTTATTCTGAACACTAGATAATAGAAAATATCCTTTAAGTTGTATTGATCCATTGTTCAGAAAATAGTGGATTTGTAAAAACACTAAAACAAAGTGGACATTTCCGTATTAATTACTCAATGTACTGTTCTTCCCTCAATTTATCATTTTTATTCTCATCAGGATTCATTTATGGATAAATTTTTTTGATCCTAACAATGAAATTTTGAATTCCATCCCCCATAACATTTTATTTCTCAAGTTGAGAATCATTGCATTTTCTATCACATTCAGCCAATAGACACTTCATTTGGGTTCCACCCATTGTCTAAAATAAAAAATTATAGTGTAAGTAACAATCATCATAGTGGGGAACCATAAAATAATGAAAAATCACTTAATTCATGTACAAATCATGACAACTTATTTTCAAACTATGACACTATAAACAGAACCATCTTAATTCTTGGACACTATTCAAATACTTATTATGGTTCTTAAAGAGTATATGAATTGGCAAAGGATATCCCAAGAGATTTTGAAACCAAGTGTACAATAAGGCATGTTGTTGTGTACCAGGTAATACTTGAGTCATGCATAAAACTTAGTGTTTACTGTTATTACAACTAGGTACACATATGCTAAAAACACAAAAATATTTTCGAGTTATTACAAATAATATTTTTTGTTCAAAAACAAAATTAATATTAAAAATAATTAAGAATAAATAAAAAATGAAAATTAATTAAATTTAATTTAAAAAATTTTAAAAATATATATATCTTTTAAAAAATTAAATATTAAAAAATTAAATTAATTAAAAATTTTAAAAAATAAATATAATTATAAATATTTAATGTAAAATAAAATATTAAAATTAATTTAAAATTTTAAGATTATTTCTAACAAGTAAAATATATTTTAAAAAATAAAAATAATTATATTATTTAAAGTTAAAACATAGAAAATATTTAAAATTACTTAATAAATTATAGAATATTTGAAAATCATTAAATGTTTTTAAAAATGCAATGAAATTAAAATATACATAAATTTATTACATCTTTTCAAACATGATATGTTTTTCATACAAAATTACAAAAAAGTAGTAAAACATCAAAAATCATTAACTATCATTTGGTGTAAGAGGATCACTCGAAGGGACAGGGGGAGGATAACTTGATGGACCTGGGAGAGGAAACTCTATACCAACACCAAATGTATGTCTCCACATATACTTCATCATTTTCTAATCTCTCATATGTTATTGTTCATGCTCCTCATCTTTTTCTTTCTCTATTTTCTTTATCATCTTATCATGAGCTCTCAATCTCTCTTCATACTATGTAGTGGATGAGGGCACTGATGATGACTATCTACCTTTTCCCTTTTTGGTTATTGTTTTTATTGAATAATTAACATAGAAACCCATAGGTGTTAGTAGAGAACCAATACCAATCACACCACTATTCTGAACACCCTCCAAAGTTACCTATATCTAAGACTCCACATCAAAACCCAAATTATAAGTGACATCGTATTCACTCTCACATGAATCTATCATTAATGAGAAGTCACAACCTCATATGCTTCCATTAAATATAATTTAAATTTATGACAAAAATAAAATTAATATCCAGGATTTGTTTTTAAAAATATTAACCACACTGTCGGTCACCTACAACCTCTCCTATATGGGGATTAGTATGAATCTTCTTATACACTTTGAACACATTAAAGGATGAGACGGTATAAGCCTATTTAATATAAAAATCATGTTATAGTTAAAGTATATATATATTACTAAATAATATCACTTATGATGTGTAATTTATGTATGCAATATTTATGTCTTCTGGCCCAATGTCTGACCTTTTTATTCCCCCTGCTTTGATTTCTAGATGATTACCTCCTCCTAAGAGTATATTCTATCTAGAAGGAGAAGAAGAAATCCAATACCTAAGCTCATATATAGTTGGGCTGATGGGAGAAGAAATACATGACAAAAAGGGTAGGATAAGCTTTATCAATAACTCTCTTTCTTGGTTTGTGTAAAAAATGACGAATGTCCTCACGTATAAAAATTTCCTATGCATCTTGGATATGACCTCTTCGACTATCAGGAATAAAAGAAAATAAATTTTGTAAGATAATTTAAATAAATATTTTAGTAATTAAAATAATTTTAAAGAGTAGATATTACTTAATAACGGACAATATAATGATCCGAAATCTGGTGATGCATGATGATGGGATCTATCTCCCGTAACACCCATAGATTAGAAAAATAGTTTCATAAAATCTCACCAGCATTCACAGCATCTAAATACGCTAACTGTGAAAATTAAATCAAATAATCATAAAATTATTACCAAAAATAATAAAAAAATGTTAATATAAAATAAATATCTAAAAAAAATTAATCATACATCAATAAACGACGATCAAAATCAACATATGGCCATCTCTCTAGAATAGGGTCCAAAATCATCAATTGGGTAACACCATGCCTCCTCATAATAGGTGCAACAACAAAAGGATCTCGTGAATCGGGCTCATCAATATAAATTCCAACATCATTGGGAGAACAAAATAGATCATCATGATTTTCTACATCCATCTAATTTTTTTTACCATTAAGAAGTTGTTAATAATGATACAAAAATACAAAACTAATAAATATTAGGATATAATAATCTTACATATAACAAAATGATAATACATATATCAAATATAAAAATCTATTAAATACCATAGTATAATAATATTGCTTGTAAAAAAATGTTAATAAAAATATCAAATATAAAAAAATTATAATTATTAGAATTTAAAAATTACCTATCACTAAAAGCCTGAATTAAATCTATCAATCGTCATATTCTTCATTAGATTCATCGAGTTCAATGTCTTCATCCTCATATTCAACATCATTATCTTCCATATGAATTTTAGTTTTATCATCCACTATTACTTCATAAACATTATATATATCATCAAACAATAATTTGGGGGGGGGGGGTTCATCCTCGATATTTATATCTCATTGCGTAAGAGATATGTTATGGGATGTTTCATGAAATGTTTCATTATCATGAACTTCCACATAACGATATTCATTTTCAATAAATTGATTTTCACTTTATTTAATTATTATCAGACTCCACCAGTCCTACAAATCTCTCATAAAATCAATGTAATTTTCATAATAAACTTTAAGTGCTTTGTGTGTGAACACAAATGGTTCTTTTGATACAAGAAGACTGCTATATTTAATGTAATCAACTCTATATTATGGATGAACTCACAAACCTAGATCCGTACCAAACCAATGAAATTTAATCATTGTTATATAATTTGTTCCCAACCAACAATACTCAATTATTTCATTCACCATACCATAAAATTAAACTTTTCTTTCCTTATGATGGTATCCTTTCAAACAAACACCACTATTCAATGATTACATTGGGCCACCACATACGCGTGTATGGAAGTGAAATCCATTAACTGATTTTTTATATACATTCTTCTATAATTTTTTCATAAATCACTCAAATAGATACATCCACCGAAATTGTATCAGCCCTCCAAATTTAGCTTTATATAGAAAATGAAATATGAAATGTTCCATGGAATCAATAAAGGCCAGTAGGAATATTGTATCCAATTTATATAAAATCAAAACAATGTATTTTTTCATCAAAATAAATGAAAAATAATTTTATTCTTCCACATAAATTTACTGGAAAAAATATTATATTTTGTTTAAAACATCCCAGATTGAAGAATTGGAAATCCACTTAAGGCCAATAGTATGTAATCGTTCAATTATCACATGAAAATCATGAATTGTTAACCCGATAATATATATATTTCCAACACATCGAGACAAATTAAAATCACAACCACCTCATAACCTCAAATATCTTATCCATTGACATAATAATAAGTATTTTTATTTATTAAGTGAGTAATATTCATTTGGATACATTAATATGAGTGATATTTCATCATAAAATAATTGACTTTCATTATGTATACAAATTTGGTCAAGATTTAACTGTGACATTACATTAACTTTGGTCTTATTAGAAGCATCCAATATAGTATAAAATATGTTAAAAAAAATTATTTTCATTAAAAATAGTATCAAACATTTGAATAATAAAAAAATCAGACCAATATGGATGATCCCAAAAAATATTACGCTTTATCCAATTATGACCACTCAAAAAACCTTTTTTTTATTTTATAGTTGGTCCAAATGTAAGAGGAGGTAATGTAGAAAAAATTTATTTCACTTGATTACCTGAGGGAACTATTTTATGTTCATCTATTTCAATTCAACCTTCTGTAAAATTATTTATGTTCCTTTGAAAAGGATGATTATTGGGAATAAATCTCCGATGACAGTCAAAGTAACTAACATTTCTCCCATTACCAAGCATAAATTATTTGTTCTTATCCATGAAGTATGGACATGATTTTAGACCATTTCTTCTCTATCTAAATAAAATGCCATACGTCGTAAAGGCACTAACTGTCTTTAATAATGATACCTTAAATATAAAATTTTTATAAAAAACTATACCAAATGTAGTGACACCATTTTTCCATTAATAAATTTACTCATCAATTACTGGATTCAAATAAACATCAATATTCTTCTTTGTATGTCTTAGAATTAATAGTGCCAAATATATATATGTTTCCCCCATTGAAATTCAATGAGGAAAGATATAAGCAGTAATGTAAATATAAAAACAAGATTATTGAATTTAATAAGAATTTAATGAAAAAACACCATTAGTAGAAAGGAAAAATCATATGTTATGAGGTTATGAATAAAAAAAGGACATGTCTGACCAATGTGTATCCATGAATAACCATCTCATGGATGATTTAAAATTTTACTGATAGAAATATTTGATTGATTCCATGTCATCAATCCAACTGTTTAATGGGCCAAACATAAAAGTTCTAAATGAGTTGTGATTCAAAAATACATCCAATATTTCATAGGGACTCTAGACATTCCATGTTGTGACTCTTTATGCCTCGATTCTCCAAATGTTGGACAATTTACCAAGGATTCATAATCAACATAATATAAGATGCAGTAATTTGAAAATTCATCAATTTTTTGATAACTGAGACCCAAATTAGAAACCAACCTCCCACATTAATATAAGCATGGAAGTAATGTATTTCTATCAAGAATGATATTTTAAAAAAAGACAAAATCTAATCAAATCAACTATTTCTCATTAAATGATTTGATTTAATAGCCATAAATTTTGTAACATATTAATGTTTTCTTATCTGAAATCTCATATATACGGTCTTTTAAACATATTTCAACAAATTATAAATCTGAGAAGGTTTTTTATTGAAGAATTGAAATATCATTATGAGTTATTATTTCATGAATAGATAGACCAAAGGCCTCTTGTAAAAAATTAAAAAATGAATGATCTTGTAACAAAAAATTTGTATTTTATATTGAATTCTTTTCACTATTTTGATAATAAAAATAGAATATTTCTTAAAATTAAAACAAAAAATATGATGTCTAACATTTAAAAACTTTTTTATTCTCCTACTATATCATTTATGATGTGGAAATAACATTTTTCCATCAGAAAAAAAATCAAAATTTGACGATGAAAATGATATAAAGGATTAAACACCATCAATGTAGGTAAGATTTATACCTATCCATTTGGTTTTTTATTCTTTAACTAATCATGACCGTGTAATAAAAACTATTGAATACTTCATGAGTCTATAATTTTCTATAAAAACAAAAAAAATTAGAATAATTTTTATCGAAGTCTTTGACTTGTAGAAAATTATTATTATATTTTAAATCATTGAAATAATTTATTGGGTATGATTCGAGTGAAATAATGAGTTACCACTAGATTAAATTCTCCATAGAGGCTCTATGCATATAGAATAAAAACACTAATTATATTATATAAGAATCATTCTATTTTTGGAAGATAAAAACATATCTCTCGAATAGTGTCTCATTTGAGAAATCTGAGACCACTGTTGGTTCCAGGATGTGGGGATTACCCTAGGCATGATATAATATTTGTGAGTGTCAGGTGTTTAGTCAAATTTCATGTGAGTCTAATTCATTTAATTTTTTAATTATAATTTCTTTTTAAAATTTAATGAATATTTTAAATTATGTCTCGTATGAAAAATCAAAGACCACATTTGGGTTCGTGATATGGAGTTTACCCTAGTAGCGACAATACATTTATGTTCATCAGCTGTTTGGTAACATCAAACGCGATGATAATTCATTTAATATTTGTATTATAATTTCTTATAATAAATTGAAGTATCTCCCGAATTATTTATTGTATGAAAAACTGGACACCACAATTGGATCCAGGTGGTGGTGCTTACCCTAGTCATGAGATAAAATTTATATGAATCCGGTTCTTGGTAAAATTGCACACATGGGTATCATTTTTAATATTTTATAAATATAATATATATATATATAAATATATATATTACAACATTTATACAAATTATTAATAAAAATTATTATATATATATTT
Source organism: Viscum album (assembly GCA_963277665.1). Taxonomy (NCBI): domain Eukaryota; kingdom Viridiplantae; phylum Streptophyta; class Magnoliopsida; order Santalales; family Viscaceae; genus Viscum; species Viscum album. Next base: position 1,532,165,300 of record OY728165.1, on the reverse strand, counting down.
ATATATATATATATATTTGGTGCTTTGGGTACAATTACATTTAAACATAAACACACACACACACACCTCACTAAGAGGTCAAAAAGGAAGGTTATATACCCCCAAAGGGGTAGACCACCCATCATGATATATTTATTATGTACACGACCAGTAGATCTAATGTGTAGAAAAACTCATTGCATGGCCCGGAAGGACAATAATTTTTACCCAAAGGCTCAATAGTTAATAGTGTTTCTATAGTACCTGGTATGCTATACTACTTTATATAGTCTTGTAGTCATTAATATTCCCTCTACAATGCCCAAAACCGTTATAGTATTGTCGGTTCTATAGTTTCTTCATTTCTACAGCCGAGCTACAATACTTCTACACTACTACTACAGTACCTGCAACCATTTCTTTTTGAACCCCCAACATTAATGTAGTATTAGATGATGCTTACCACTAAGCCAAAACACAACTACAAATTATTTTAATTAATACTAGTTATTTTAATTAAAAGAACACATACAATAATTATTTGGAATTTTTAAAGGTTATTTTTTAATATTTTATCTCATGTTTTGATAAAAAAGTTAGTATTTATTAGGATTGTTTTTGAAATTTATTAGTTTTTGATAAAATTATATGTTAATTAATATTTATTATTTATTATTTATATCTGATATTTTAATAAAAATTTCTAATATGTAATAATTAATAGTATTTCAAAATTTTTATATTTTAATATTTTATATATTTTTTTAATTTATTTTTTTTTAAATTATTAGTAATAATTTGTAACTAATGGTAATATTTACTATTTCTCAATAATACTAAAAAAATAATGAATAATTATTAAAACTTGAAAAATTATTATTATATATTATTTAAATTATTATTACATTTAGAAATATTAATATATATATATATATAAATAATGATTTCGTAATAAATATAAATACATAAAATATATATTCTATCTTTTTCTAAATAAATATACATATATTAAATCTATATAAACATATATATAATTTATAATTAATTTTAATTATTGTATATTTTGATTATAAATATATTTAATTATCTTGGATTGAAAATATATATAAATAATTATTAAATAATTTAGAGTTAATATTTTTTAAATAATATGTTTTGAATTCATATTTATTTTAAATTAATTATTTTTACCCTAGACGCATTATAACAATTTTGCGCATCGGGCGTTTTTCAACATTTATAGGAATAATTAATTCTTTTTATTTTAATTAAAACAAAAAATATTTCAATTATTGTGAATTTATAATAATTATTATATATTTTTAATATTTTCTTCCAAATTATTAATAAAATTGGATAATTAATAATAATATTTACAATTTATTAATAATAATGATTCAATAATTATGACATGTAAAAATTTATTTAATTATTTTTATTAATTATTTAAATTAATACTACATTTTTAATAATTAATATATTTTAACAAATTTGTAAAAAATAATTGTATTTTTTATATTTTTTAAAAAATTAATAATTAAAATTTAACATTATTTATATTACTTATATTTTTAGTTAATATTAAATATTTTGAATTGTTATTTTTTTCATTGAAACACATTTTTTAAAATTTTCAATGAAAGAAATACATATAAATAAAACTCTGTTAAATTCTATAAAATCTTTAAAAAATAGTTGATAACCAAATATAAATAGACATGAATTATAATATTAATTTATAAGATTGGAGATGAATGATTCCTACAATAAAATAATGTCACCAAAAAAGAAATCTATTTTTGAATACATGAATTATAAGAATTTAAAAATAAGTTTGGTGATCATGTTTGGGTGTTAAATTGTATCACCAACCAATTTATCAATGGAATATAATATTGAACTGATTAAAAATCAAATGTAGTCAACTTAAAATAAAACGGTTGTAATGACATATAGTTTTGAAATAACGCATTATAATACAGTTGACTCTCATGTGTGTGTGTGTATCAATACCTAATAACCCAAAAATAAAATGTAATCAAGTATTAAAAAATAAATTCACAACCAAATAGAAACTAATAAATTTACACTAATCCTAAATAAGAAATAAATTTTAAAAAATGGCTAAATCTATTGGCCTAGGTTTAAACTAGGTCAGTATTCAAAATATAGAACCGAAATACGCAAAAAAAATTCAAGGTTAATAGAACAAGAGATTGTACCTTAGAGATCTGAGCCGAATAACATGATGTGGCATTGTGTGGCACTTTGTTGCAGTTGTGCGGAAGATGGACTGGCATAGTGGCATTGTAGAGCAACATAGCATTCCAATGACATGATGGAGCATTGTAGTGGCATGGTGGTGTACCGTAGAGTAGTGGAGGAGCAGTGGCTATGTGTGGGAGATAGGAGGAATAATAGAAGAGGTGGAGGAGGAATAAGGGTCCTCATATGTTAAAAAATTAATTATTTGCGACCGAATTAATTCAGTAGAAAATAGTAGAATTATGAAAATTATTTCTGACGGGATTTAAATTTAGTCGCAAACACATCCATGTTGATGAGAATTTGAGATGGTATTAATATTCTATCACAAATACCCATCACATATGAGTTTGGTGTCATGTGGTAGAAAACTACACCTAAACTATTTGTGATGGAATAGCCTCTTCCATCACAAATGGTGATTATTTTTGACGAAATAGTAATTATGTTACAAATAGTCTGATTTTAGGGAATATTTACGATAAGTCGTTTGTTAGTCAAAAATGATTTGTTGTAAATAGTTATGTTTCCAGTAGAGATATCCTAGAAAACAAATAAAGTAATATTAAAAAAGAATAATCATCATGAAAATGGGAAATTCCATTCATTTTGTACACATTCAAATAAATATTCTTTTCACATTTTAAGTAAAATCTAAATAGGACTTGTTTGAAAAATGAAATAAATATTACTTTTAAAAAATATTATAAAACGATAAACATTGTTTAACATTTATATAATAATTCCTTTTGTGATTGTTAAAATATTATTGTCTTTTTTAGTGAACATGGATATAGATGAAAAAGGGGTTTTGACCGAAGAGATAAATAATGATGATTTTTATTAAAAACATTATTTTGTTCGCTTAAGTATATAAAGACAGGTAAGTGAAATAAAAACAAAAATTCTCAGTAAACAACCAATTTATAGGAAAATAAAGAAATTTAATGAGAAATATGACATAATATTTCATCATCTACTGTATAATAAACAATAATCTCAATCAATAATGAAATTGTAACATCAAACCTTTTCCACTTTGGTATATTTTTAATCATAATACTGTTAAAGAATAACATTAAATGAAACATTTAATATCATTAAAATAATTATATTCACGATATATCATGTCAAATGGGTAGTATATACACATCACATAATAACATAGATGCAAAAAAACATATGTCCCAATAAGTTAATTTGAGACACAAAAGACCCTTACCTCAAGTCTCAACATCCTTCGTACACATTAAAATATTCGATATTATAAATATAATTTTAATATACATCTATTATAGAAACATAATTTTATAAATTATACAATATATGATTTACTTATGACCTTTTATTACCTTTTTATTAATAATTCCTTTTCAAAATCACATTTTAGGTAATATTTTCTCTCTTTTCGTGTATGTTTTGATTTGTTATTTTTTGTCTTATTAAATTGATCATGGTTGCATAATCACTAAAATATTAAAAAATATATATCTAAAATATATTTATTCATTAAATATTTCTTTATAGTAATCCATAAAATTTAGACATAGAAAATGAAATACACTATTCATGGAGACGAGAATTCGTATGTACAGATGAACGTTGTTTAAATTTTATCGATGAAAGAAAATAATGAAAGAAAAATAATAAATTACCCATCCAAATTTAATTATTATTTAATATATAACATTTATATTGAAGTAAATTTACCCTAATTACATTTCATTCAAAGAGTTTGTGAAAAACAAATCACATCATTTCGAGAAGTAGTAGTCCACCGTATGAAAAAACGATGTTATCAAATCCTCCATGGAATGAAAATTTTGAAGGTATATGTGATATTATATTTTAAAAAGTATTATTTTGTTAAAAAATCATACATATTAATTTAATAAGTATCTATTACCCTTTATGTTAAATAGAAGTGAAAAAACATCACATCCGTTCGTGAGGACGTAGTCCACCATACATACGAGCACTGTTATTATTTTTCAATGGGTTGGGATCTTAGAAGGTAGATGTAATAATTTAATTCAAGATATATATAAATTTAGAATATAATATTAATGGTCTTTTATAGGCTAAATAACATTGAATCTGTGAATCTGAGAGGATAAGGTGTCCTTTGATAATTGAGGTAGAGGACACACAAAGATTTTTTAAAAGAATAGAGTCAACCAAAGTTTTTTATATCTGAAACAAGGCTACTAACAAGGTAATTATTGTACCATATATGTTATAATGTTTAAATATACCCCTAAAATATGTATTTTTCATGTTTATAGGTCATTTTACCCCTTACCATTTCAATTTAACCATTAGTACCCTCATTTTAACCTTAACCGCAGTAATTAATTTGTTCAATTTTTACTATCCATTTTGACAAAAATATAACTGAATTTATTATATAATATAAAATACCCTGATTCCAAATATGGAAAATATTTTTATAGACTCCATTTATTTATTTTTAAAATATTAATTTAAGAATAAACTTGTAGACGTGATGAGAAACTGGTTTTCCAAAGAGAATTGTTCAAATGTTTAAAATGTTTTTATATAAACACATCAATATGAAATTTATTAAAATAAAATAAATGGTATTCATTTTAATGCAATTGAACTAATTTTACTTTTAATAAAATATTATAATAAAATGGCTCCTATAAATGTTTAAAATGAAAATTCGGGATTTAAATAAAAATCAGTACTTTTCAATATTCACCATGAAACTAATCTTTTCAAAAAATTATCAAAGATTCACTTAATGATAGTCTTTACGTGAAGATTTAAAAATTGATATATTATCTTCAAAAAAATATTCTATAATTGAGGAAAACTTATTTTAAAAATAATTGTGAAAAATGATACAAACAGCATGTTTAGAATATTTCAGTTTTTGTCCAAAAATTGGATCTATTCTAATCTTGTTCTTACATTTCACATAATAAAAATGATAAACTTTTAATTGAATATATATTATATAGATATATTTAAATTTATTCTCCAAAATTTATTTATTTGATTTATTGAGATAAAACATGTTTTTGTGAAAGAAACTAATTCTCATAATGAGGTTACATTTATTATGAAATGGTTTTTAATTTTCTTTTATAATTAATTGGTCACCAAAAAATTTATTTTAAATAATTGTGTAAACAATATATTTTGGTCATTTATTTAATCCTATTCATAATCACCATTAAAAGTTTATGGGGTTAAAATCATATTAAATAATAAAAATTTATTTTTCTATCGTGTTTCATTAAAACATGGCATTGTGTGTAACCCAAGCTATCAAATAAATTAAATTTATATTAAAATATTTTATAAAATATATGGGTGTTATGAAACCCAATTTATAAATCTTCGTAGATTTTCCAAAATAGATTCAAATTATGAATGATGCCACAATATGCTTGTTTTGGGTGGTTAAAATAACAATGATCATTTATTATTAATATCATACATATAATGGACAATTGTTTATTCCAAAATATCATGTCATAAATATAATATTTATTCATTAAACAAATTTTCTATCCATAAATGTATGTTGGGGATGATAAATGAAATATCTCATCCATATATGTGGTGAACTAACTATAATGAAGGAGACATTTCTATTTTTTGAATGGATGGGAGGAATGTAGACAATTGTTATTGAATCTAAATAATAAAATTTCAATATATTAATGAAAATGATTTCATTATATTATTATATTTATAATATAATTTAAGGATAATGATGATTAATATTAAATGGAGTAGAAACGAGAAACAAGTTATGGGTTCTTACCATAATCCATAGTATGACTCCTTTTTAATTGGATTATTCCTTCGAAGGGTGGTATTTTGAAGTGACCTAAATCTATAGTACGTGGATAACAGTTTTCAGAATTGGTTTTTAGAGAACATGGATTGGATAATAGGTTTTACGTGAGAGGATTAGTGGGTTGGTGAGGGGGTCAATTTATAAATGAGAGTTGTTGAATTTTTGTTTTTTGTTTTTAAATATAAAAGGAAAGTCATATTAATGAAAACTAGGTCCAAATTTGATTATTAGTGAGGACATGATATGTGAAGGTCTTGGAATCCATCATAGATCCATTTATAGATTAAATTTTGTGATATATTGTGACAAAATACCTTGATTTAATATATTTACATCATTTTAATCTTTACTGCGATGAATAATTTTTAACTTGGTAAAATATTTTTTTATTAAATAAAATAATTTAATTACCATCTTTTGTTTTTTATGATTCCAAATAATAAATCGTTTTACTGAATTCAATTTATAATGGTGGTAAAAATTAATTTTAAAATAATTTCTCATAACATAAAATAAATATATTTCTGAAAAATGTATTTTTAAGAATAAAAATAAATTCATTCATATTTAGAACACAAAATATAAATTTTAATGATTCCCATGAAATTTGTTCTGAATGATTAAAAAATATAGTTTTATTTGTTTTTAAATCACATCCAAAACTAAATGAAATCATATGAATACTTAATTAAAGCAGATAAAAAAATATATTTTTATTAAATTATAATATATGTTAAAAAAGGTCAAGCATAATTTTTGAATTCAATATATTATTGTTAAATAAATTAATTTACTTCTTAAAAATATTTTTCATCGTGATAAAAGGTACATAATATTTTTAATTCATTATTATTTCATGATGACGTGATTAATGTTATGGTATTGGTAAAACACTATTTTTAGTTTACACCAAAAATAAATATTTTAAAAAAAATCCAAAAATTTCATCCTATGATAAATTTAACATGATGATTTAATAAATTCATTCGTTTTATGAAAATAATTTTATAAATATGAGAAATTTATATTTTTTAAATAAAATAAATATTTATCAAAAATATAAATTTGTATGACATTATCAAATTTAAAATAGATATAAAATTCTCTTTTGATTTCAAAAAATTATTTTATCATCTAAATAAAAATATCTACTATTTTATAAAAAAATTTATGAAAATAATTTTTGTTTTAAATTTTAATATCTATCATAACAAATTTATTAAATGTAAATAAAACATATGAGTTTTAATAAAAATACATGATTGTTTTCATTATGTCATAGATTTATTTTTTATATTTGAAAATTATATTTAATTATATTGTGATTAATATTTATAATATTTTTTTCTCTCTATGTAATATTTTAAATTAATATAATAAATTTTGATTTATACTATTATAAATTACTAAATATGAAAAATGATAAATATCAAGAAAAATTCCATATATAATGTAACACCCGAGACTTTTATGTTATATGAATCATCAAAGGAATATTTTTCTACACAACACTTTCTTGGCTTGCTTTACACGCAATCGCGACCTTCCTCGATAGCTTGCGTCGTACGCAATACCGAGTTTCACTAAACAACAATATGCTATTAAAACTAGCCGTTATGAATAGTAATAACCACTTTTTGAAATTTTATAAATTTTATTTTTCAAAATGGACTTCATTTTTGGACTCAGAATATCGAAATTAGCCTAGGGTGAAATTTTGGTATTTTTCTGAAAACTTTCAAATTTTGATGAATAGTGAAACCACTAAGTGGTAGGTTAAAACCTGAATTTTGCATAAAACTTAATTTTACCGCTCCTGTGAATGGGATTTCAAAAATCCGACAGACACGGTTGATATCAGTAAGTAAAATGTGGTTCAATGAGATACAAATAATTTTTTGGTGAATAGTAACTTTTTACTTTTTTTACCGCGGTTAATAGTAAATAGGGTAACTAAGGGTAAATATGATATTATTATTACCCTAACACATGTCCTAATTCTATTGGATAAGTGTAATTCGACCAAAAACAATCTTAGGAATAAAATATGACCATGTAGGCCCACTTGGATTAGATTAGGACATTTATTATTAATTTATTTAAAGAAGGGTTAAAATAGTTAAAAACAAAGTTTAATAAGTAAATCATTTTTAATATGGGGTTATACATAAGATAAATTCGACTATAAATATTAATTAGAAATATAAAAATATTTCCTACATAATGGTATTTTATTTGTAATTTTTAGACATTATATAATTTAATTTATTTATGACACAATGATGATGCAGTAATTATCTTATTAATGAAATATTGACATAATTGATGTTATAAACACCAAAATAAATGTAATTTGAGACTTTTTATGAATTCCAATAATTTTCTAGGTTACTATGATATATTAATGTTGATTTAATCAACTTGGTTTGAACATATAATTCTGTTATGACTTTCACAAAAATCATATATAAAATAGTGTCAAAATTGACACAAAATAGTTTTTAAATCAAATATTATATTATTAATTGTTATTTTATTCCTAAAAATCTATGGTTCGGCCAAATTAATTAGATAAGGATATATATATTAACAATAAACAATTTGGGGTTCGTTTGGCATGTTATAGTAAGTGTATTAACCATATAGTGAAAGAAAACAAAAAGACATGGTAAAAGTTAAATTATTTAACTTAGAGTTAAATCTAATTGATAAGGTTAAAATAATACCCTAAACTTGTCTAAATCCTATTGGTTGATAGGATTTCGACCCTTCCCCACTTTATCTTCGAAATAAGACCCTTTGGAACCATTATAAACCGATTTTGACTTTAATATAAAATAATATTTTGAGATATTCCTAAGGTGCCCCTCTCCTCCCTTATAAAAGGGCACCTCCTCCCCCTCCTCCTCACACCAAATTGAGCACTGAAGCTCGTCCAACCCCTGCCATTTTCTCCTCTCCACTTCCCTAGAATAATCCTAGAGGTCCTGGTCTTCTTCAAAGACCAATCTTAGTTCCCTAAGTGGAGAATTCAAAGAAGCGTTCCGAAGAAGAGGTAATATCCATTACCGATCTTTTCAATTTCTTTCTTCTTCAACTTCTTCTTCTTTAGTTGTTTCATGATAAAGTAATAACATCAGTATTACTTACATACTGATATGTTATTATAAATATGAAACAACCCTAATTCACCTTCTATCCATCCTACGGAAAAATGAAATCACCGCGCGTGCGTACGTACGGAATACCGTCTCCACGCCGTGGTGTAATCTATTTTTCCACCATCACTTTACAAGGATGGGTATAATGGTGTAATGAGTAACTATTTATGATTATTATAAAGTAATATTGATACTGAAATAATATACATATACTCCAATACAATTCCACGATCATAGGAATGATATCATCACTCGTGCGTACGTACGGAATACCGTCTCCACGATGTGATGCGACTCGTTTTACATGATCATCATTACATAGTAATTATATAAATGAATTGAATGAATAAATATGATATATGTTACACTAATACCATTCTGGATATAAGGTATATATAACCTTAAAATAAGAATAAGAATTTATTCGACAAAACACACATAAGAACAAAAGGCAATAAAGACCCGAGTAACAAGTAACAATGAAATATTACTAATAAAGAAGCTAAGAATATGACCATATATGATATCATATCAATATGTATGATTCTGGAATAAGTCAATAACATTATTTAAACCATTATACAGGAGCTTCGGACACGTACAAAGCAAATCGGACCTAAGGTAAGGGAAATATCACAATCTCATTTCTATCCGAGATTATTTATTCGTAAGTATTTACTGGGGTGTATTTTATCATCCACATCCATGTTCCCTCAATATGTAATATTATTTCCATCCTTCTAAAATAGTTTATATCCAATTTTACCCTTCGGTAAGTTTTTTTTGTAAAAGATATGAAAGGAATCTTTTGTCGTTTTTCATACGAGGTACTTTTTGACTTTCCGACAAAAGTACGAAGAATGTTTTTTTTAACTTATACGGCATGAATGGATTTTTAAAACATTATTTCCAAGAAGCTTCATTTACAAGTTTTCAAGTTTATTTTTAATCAACTTATTTTAGTTTATAATTGTATGACATGTTAAGAAAAGAAAAGTGTTTTTGAAGAAGAAAGGATATTTTCCTCAAGAATGGAGTTCAAGTGTTTTATCAAAATTATTTTCCATCTAAGATAATAAAGGGTTCTGTTTCTATCGCAATTATTACATGGATTTGATTATGTTGTGATGGAAACATTTTTATAAATTCCTTTATCTTATATGAATTGTTTTATGATGTCATGTTGTTTAAGAATCCCATTTTTTATTACATGGGTTATGCGATGATGTATGATTTATGATTATGTGGCACACATAAGAAAGGATTAATTATAAGATGGGTGGGACCTATATCTCCCTCCAATGCATTGGGTAAAGATTTTATATCTCATGAGATAGACATGGCTGGAACGGAAGGTTATTTCGGTTCAGTGATACAGGATTGAAATGAGGAGTGAACTCGGTTCAGAAAGGGACTTTGTCCACTAAGATAGTCTTGGCAATGAGTCATGACTAACAAGAAATGATTTTCCATGATTATGTGTGCATGCCACAAAGTTTCCAGTTTTATGTTATGATTATGGGGATCTCATTTTCACTTCTATGATTTATTCCATGTTAAGATATTATGATCTCTTTTGCAGGTTTTGATTTTCAAAAAGATATGATATGATTTTTATTTCCTTTATTTTCCCTTGCTGAGCTTTTGAGCTCACCCTTTTATGTTTTCTTTTCCCCAGGTCAGGAAGATGGATATTAAGTAGAATATGCTAAAAGGGACCCTAGATATGATGAAATAAATGGGAGACACTGTAGAAGATTTATGAACCAGTTGTTTATGTTTCCCAGTTTCTAAAGACACTATACCTATACGGTCCTTTGTGGTTTTATCATATGTTGTAATGAGTGTGCTTCAATTTTTGAAGTATTAAAAGTGTATGTAATGTATGGGTCGTTATAGTTGGTATCAGAGGAAAGGTATAGCCAACCTTTGGAAACTAGGATGTGAAAGCCTTAGTAAGAACCCTAAGGATAAGTCTAAGCATAGAACACAATCTTAGTGTTTTAGAAATGGCCATGAATAACCTAGGATAAGACCTTAAGCATGAAAATTTTATTCTTTAATTATGTGGTTTTCCTATTATAATTAGTGTTGCTCACACTATTCTTCTTGGTTTTAGTCAATGGCTGGAACCCGAAAGAACCGTGTTAATGCGGAATGCGATGGGCAATGCAATGATTTTCCCCCTGAGCAACCAAACGATATGGGAGCTGGAATGCAAAATCTTGTAGCCATGCTCACACAACTTTCTCAAGCTATGAATCATGCAGGATTTCCAAACGAGCAAAGGAAGGAGCAACATTCTGTTGAATCCTTCATGAGGCAACGTCCACCTTCTTTCAGCGGGTCTACTGATCTATTAGTTGCTGAACAATGGATTAGTACTACTGAAAATATATTTTCAGTTCTTCAATGTTCTGAACATGATAAAGTTATCCTAGAAGTGTATCGTTTGGAAGGAGATGCTAATCAATGGTGGAATCTTATTAAGAATATGAGGTAAAGGGATGAAATTGAGTCTATGGAATGGGACGAGTTCAAGAACTTATTTTTCAATAAGTACTTCCCTCGTATTCTCCGAACAAAGATGGAGAAAGAGTTCCTTGAACTGAAGCAAAGGGATGATGAATCTGTTAGTACCTATGAAGCAAATTTTACAAGACTTGCAAGGTACGCTTCTGGTATTATTATCCAACATGAGAGTAAGATCGATTGATTCTTTAGTGGCTTAAAACCAAGTCTTCGAAGGGTGTTAGCCATAAGGGACTTCAATAGCTACGAGGAAATCGTTCGATGTGCTCTCAAAGTCGAGATGGAGATTGGAATAACCCATCAGTCACATGGGTTTGATAAGAAGAGGAAGATGGAATTCAAAGAAAAATCTAAAGAGCACACGGAAAAGAAGATGAGCTTTTCCTTATGCTCAAAGTGTGCAAAGAAACATGGAGGGAGTTGTCTTAAAGGGACAAGTAAATGTTTTAAATGTGGAAAGGAAGGTCATCGGGCATTTGAATGCCGTGATAATGGGATGAAGATGTCTAATGACGCAAACAAAGGAAGGGATACACAGAATGAACCTACTACACTTCAACGTTTCAAGTGCAAGGAGATGGGGCATTATGCCAATCAATGCCCAAATCCAAGGGTTGATGATGATGGTCGACGTCAACAAAATCTTAAGGCTAAAGACAAAGGAAAGTCACATGCAATTTCTATCAGCGATGTGGAGTATGATAACGAAGTGTTGAAAGGTACACTTACCATCCACTCTAAAGTAGCAAATGTTTTATTTGATTCTAGATCCACCCACTCTTTTATTTCTAAAGAATTTTCTAAGGGTATCACCGTATTACCTCAACAATTAGATGTTGTGTTAGCTGTGACAACACCTAATGGCACAACAGTCGCATCAAAAGTTTATAATTCTTCTCCGATCGAAGTTTGTGGGAAAGTTCTTCCTGCAAATCTTGTGATCCTTCCTTTAGTGGAATTTGATGTGATTCTTGGCATGGATTGGATTTCTCTACATGGAGCTCATATCAATTGCCAAAGAAGGGAAGTCACATTTCATATTCCAGATCAATCTACGATCGTATACCAATGCAGGGATGAACATAACCTTCCAGTGGAAATTCCTTCCATATTATGGGTCTTGATTCCACTAAATGAAGGTTATTTATCTCAAATGGTTGGTGAGAAACTCACGATTAATAATATGCCCATTGTACGGGAGTTTGATGATGTCTTTCTGGAGGAATTACCGGGTCTTCCACTAAATCGTGATGTTGAGTTTTCAATAGAACTCGTACCGGGTGCTTTGCCTATTTCAAAGACACCTTATAGAATGGCCCCAATTGAGTTGCAGGAATTGAAGAAGCAACTCCAAGAGAATCTTGATAAGGGATTCATACTCCCTAGTGTGTCACCGTGGGGAGCACCTGTTCTATTTGTTATGAAGAAAGATGGATCAATGAGACTCTGCATTGATTATCGAGAACTTAACAAGATCACTATCAAGAACAAATATCCTCTCCCATGCATTGATGACTTATTTGACCAACTACGCGGAGCTCAATACTTTTCCAAGATTGATCTTCGTTCAGGGTATCATCAATTAAGGGTCAAAAGGGAGGATATACCAAAGACGGCTTTCCGTACAAGGTATGGACACTATGAATTTATAGTGATTCCATTTGGTCTTACTAATTCCCCTGCTATCTTCATGGATCTAATGAATAGAGTCTTTGGAGACTATCTTGATCAATTTGTGGTAGTCTTTATAGACAATATTCTTGTCTATTCAAAGAGCAAGGAAGAGCATGAAGATCACTTGAGAATTATATTGAAGACCCTGAGAAAGGAGAAGCTTTATGCCAAATTTACCAAGTGTGAATTTTGGCTTCAAAAAGTTGCATTTTTGGGTCACATAATCTCAAAAGAGGGGATATCTGTGGATCCAGCAAAAACAGAAGTTATCGCAAGATGGTCGAGACCAACAACAGTAACTGAGATTCGAAGTTTTCTTGGTTTGGTTGGATATTATCGACGTTTTTTAAAATATTTTTCACGATTATCTAATCCACTCACCAAGTTGACTCGGAAAGGAGTTAAGTTTGTCTGGACAGAGGAATGTGAAGAGAATTTCAAGGAGTTGAAAAGAAGGTTATCCAGTGCACCTGTGCTCACACTGCCTTGTAGTGGAGAAAGGTTTGTGATCTACAGTGATGCATCCAAGAAGGGATTGGGGTGTGTTCTTATGCAAAATGATATGGTGATAGCTTATGCCTCACGACAGTTGAAAATCCATGAGCAAAATTACCCAACACATGATTTGGAGTTGGCTGCAGTAATCTTTTCATTAAAGATTTGGAGGCATTACCTTTATGGTGAAAGGTGTGATATTTATACTGATCATAAAAGTTTAAAGTATATTTTCACACAAAAGGAGTTGAATATGCGTCAAAGAAGATGGTTGGAGCTGATTAAGGATTATGACTGCTCAATCCATTACCACCCTGGGAAAGCAAACAAGGTGGCAGATGCATTAAGTCGACAAGACCATGCTAGTTTATCCATGATGAGGATCACAAAAGATCCAATATTTATTGATTTACAAAGGATGGATCTTGGAATTATAATGGAAGGGGAAAAATCTTATCTTTCTCAAATGAATGTTCAACCATCTATACATGCGAAGATTAAGGAGGCACAGAAAGAAGATGTCGAGTTACAAAAGAAGGTGACAAATGTTCCTGAATTCAACCTTGATTGTGATGGGATAATAAAGTTCAGGAATCGGGTTTGTGTTCCTCCCATCTTCGAATTAAAGAAGGAGCTGCTGGATGAGGCTCATAGTTCATCATTCTCTATTAACCCTGGAAGCACGAAGATGTATAGGGACCTGAAAGAGTACTTCTGGTGGGATGGCCTGAAAAGAGATGTTGCTGAATATGTCTCTCGATGCTTGGTTTGTCAACAAGTTAAAGCTGAGAGACAAAAGTCTAAGGGGATGTTACAACCATTACCCATACCCGAATGGAAATGGGAAAACATCACTATGGACTTTGTCACAGGACTTCCTAAAACATCCAAAGGCAATAATGCTATCTGGGTCATAGTTGGTCGTCTTACAAAGTCTGCACACTTCATTCCTATTAGAGAGGATTTCTCTCTAGATCAGCTTGCCAGGATATATGTAAAGGAAGTGGTAAGATTGCATGGAGTACCACTTTCTATTATATCTGACCGGGATCCGAGATTTACCTCGAAGTTTTGGCGAAGTCTTCAGCATACTCTGGATACAGTGTTGAGTTTCAGCACTGCTTATCATCCCCAGACAGACGGTCAGTCTGAGAGAACAATTCAAACCCTATAAGATATTTTGAGAGCTTGCTCTATGGATTTCAAAGGAGGTTGGTATCAACACTTACCTTTGGTGGAATTTTCTTATAATAATGGCTTTCACTCCAGTATTCAGATGGCTCCTTATGAAGCTCTCTATGGAAAGAAATGCAGGACTCCAACTTGCTGGGATGAAGTTGGGGAAAGAAAGCTATTAGGACCTGATCTCGCTGATGAAATGGCAGAAAAGGTTAGATCTATTCAACAACACATAAGAGCAGCTCAGAGTCCACAGAAAAGTTATGCCGACAACCGAAGAAAAGACCTAGAGTTTGAAGTGGGTGATAAAGTGTTCTTACGAATATCTCCCTGGAAGAGGGTTATGAGATTTGGAAAGAAGGGGAAGTTGAGCCCTAGATATATCGGTCCTTTCAAAATACTGGATCGTGTTGGGAAGGTAGCTTACCGATTGGCGCTTCCACCGAATCTCTCTCAAGTTCACGATGTGTTCCATGTATCTCTCCTGAGAAAGTACATACCAGATCCTTCACATGTACTCAGCTCAGAAGTTGTACCGCTGGAGCAAGATCTTTCTTATGAAGAACAGCCGATAGAGATTCTGGATCGTAGCGAAAAAGTCCTACGAATCAAGACCACTCGATTGGTGAAAGTTTTATGGAGGAACCACCAACATGAAGAAGCTACTTGGGAGCTTTAGGATATGATGAGGGAGAAGTATCCTCATTAGTTTGTTACAAAGTGACGAATTTCGAGGGCGAAATTCTTTTTAAGGGGGGTAGAATGTAACACCCGAGACTTTTATGTAATATGAATCATCAAAGGAATCATTTTCTACACAAAACTTGCTTGGCTTGCTTTACACGCAATCGTGACCTTCCTCGATAGCTTGCGTCGTACGCAATACCGAGTTTCACTAAACAACAATATGCTATTAAAACTAGCTGTTATGAATAGTAATAACCACTTTTTGAAATTTTATAAATTTTATTTTTCAAAATGGACTTCATTTTTGGACTCAGAATATTGAAATTAGCCTAGGGTGAAATTTTGGTATATTTCTGAAAACTTTCAATTTTTGATGAATAGTGAAACCACTAAGTGGTAGGTTAAAAACTGCATTTTGCATAAAACATAATTTTCCGCTTCTGTGAATGGGATTTCAAAAATCCGACAGACACGGTTGATATCAGTAAGTAAAATGTGGTTCAATGAGAAAAAAATAATTTTTTGGTGAATAGTATCTTTTTACTTTTTTTACCGCGGTTAATAGTAAATAGGGTAACTAAGGGTAAATATGATATTATTATTACCCTAACACATGTCCTAATTCTATTGGATAAGTGTAATTCGACCAAAAACAAACTTAGGAATAAAATATGACCATGTAGGCCCACTTGGATTAGATTAGGACATTTATTATTAATTTATTTAAAGAAGGGTTAAAATAGTTAAAAACAAAGTTTAATAAGTAAATCATTTTTAATATGGGGTTATACATAAGATAAATTCGACTATAAATATTCATTAGAAAGATAAAAATATTTCCTACATAATGGTATTTTATTTGTAATTTTTAGACATTAAATAATTTAATTTATTTATGACACAATGATGATGCAGTAATTATCTAATTAATGAAATATTGACATAATTGATGTTATAAACACCAAAATAAATGTAATTTGAGACTTTTTATGAATTGCAATAATTTTCTAGGTTACTATGATATATTAATGTTGATTTAATCAACTTGGTTTGAACATATAATTCTGTTATGACTTTCACAAAAATCATATATCAAATAGTGTCAAAATTGCCACAAAATAGTTTTTAAATCAAATATTATATTATTAATTGTTATTTTATTCTTAAAAATCTAAGGTTCGGCCAAATGACTTATATAAGGATATATATATTAATAATAAACAATTTGGGGTTCGTTTGGCATGTTATATTAAGTGTATTAACCATATAGTGAAAGAAAACAAAAATACTTTGTAAAAGTTAAATTATTTATCTTAGAGTTAAATCTAATTGATAAGGTTAATATAATACCCTAAACTTGTCTAAATCCTATTGGTTGATAGGATTTCGACCCTTCCCCACTTTATCTTCGAAATAAGACCCTTTGTAACCATTATAAACCGATTTTGACTTCAATATAAAATAATATTTTGAGATATTCCTAAGGTGCCACTCTCCTCCCTTATAAAAGGGCACCTCCTCCCCCTCCTCCTCACACCAAATTGAGCACTCAAGCTCGGCCAAACCCTTCCATTTTCTCCTCTACACTTCCCTAGAATAATCCTAGAGGTCCTGGTCTTTTTCAAAGACCAATCTTAGTTCCCTAAGTGGAGAATTCAAAGAAGCGTTCCAAAGAAGAGGTAATATCCATTACCGATCTTTTCAATTTCTTTCTTCTTCAACTTCTTCTTCTTTAGTTGTTTCAAGATAAAGTAATAACATCAGTATTAAATACATACTGATATGTTATTATAAATATGAAACAACCCTAATTCACCTTCTATCCATCCTACGGAAAAATGAAATCACCGCGCGTGCGTACATACGGAATACCGTCTCCACGCCGTGGTGTAATCTATTTTTCCACCATCACTTTACAAGGATGGGTATAATGGTGTAATGAGTAACTATTTATGATTATTATAAAGTAATATTGATACTGAAATAATATACATATACTCCAATACAATTCCACGATCATAGGAATGATATCATCACTCGTGCGTACGTACGGAATACCGTCTCCACGATGTGATGCGACTCGTTCTACATGATCATCATTACATAGTAATTATATAAATGAATTGAATGAATAAATATGATATATGTTACACTAATACCATTCTGGAGATAAGTTATCTATAACCTTAAAAAAAGAATATGAATTTATTCGACAAAACACACATAAGAACAAAAGGCAATAAAGACCCGAGTAACAAGTAACAATGAAATATTACTAATAAGAAGCTATGAATATGACCATATATGATATCATATCAATATGTATGATTCTGGAATAAGTCAATAACATTATTTAAACCATTATATAGGAGCTTCGGACACGTACAAAGCAAATCGGACCTAAGGTAAGGGAAATATCACAATCTCATTTCTATCCGAGATTGTTTATTCGTAAGTATTTACTGGGGTGTATTTTATCATCCACATCAATGTTCCCTCAATATGTAATATTATTTCCATCCTTCTACAATAGTTTATATCCAATTTTACCCTTCGGTAAGTTTTTTTTTAAAGATATGAAAGGAATCTTTTGTCGTTTTTCATACGAGGTACTTTTTGACTTTCCGACAAAAGTACGAAGAATGTTTTTTTTAACTTATACGGCATGAATGGATTTTTAAAACATTATTTCCAAGAAGCTTCATTTACAAGTTTTCAAGTTTATTTTTAATCAACTTATTTTAGTTTATAATTGTATGACATGTTAAGAAAAGAAAAGTGTTTTTGAAGAAGAAAGGATATTTTCCTCAAGAATGGAGTTCAGGTGTTTTATCAAAATTATTTTCCATCTAAGATAATAAAGGGTTCTGTTTGTATCCCTATTATTACATGGATTTGATTATGTTGTGATGGAAACATTTTTATGAATTCGTTTATCTTATATGAATTGTTTTATGATGTCATGTTGTTTAAGAATCCCATTTTTTATTACATGGGTTATGCGATGATGTATGATTTATGATTATGTGGCACACATAAGAAAGGATTCATTATTAGATGGGTGGGACCTATATCTCCCTCCAATGCATTGGGTAAAGATTTTATATCTCATGAGATAGACATGGCTGGAATGGAAGGTTATTTCGGTTCAGTGATACAGGACTGAAACGAGGAGTGAACTCGGTTCAGAAAGGGACTTTGTCCACTAAGATAGTCTTGGCAATGAGTCATGACTAACAAGAAATGATTTTCCATGATTATGTGTGCATGCCACAAAGTTTCCAGTTTTATGTTATGATTATGGGGATCTCATTTTCACTTCTATGATTTATTCCATGTTACGATATTATGCTCTCTTTTGCAGGTTTTGATTTTCAAAAAGATATGATATGATTTTTATTTCCTTTATTTGCCCTTGTTGAGCTTTTGAGCTCACCGTTTTATGTTTTCTTTTCCCAGTTCAGTAAGATGGATATTAAGTAGAATATGCTAAAAGGGACCCTAGATATGATGAAATAAATGGGAGACACTGTAGAAGATTTATGAACCAGTTGTTTATGTTTCCCGGTTTCTAAAGACACTATACCTATACGGTCCTTTGTGGTTTTATCATATGTTGTAATGAGGGTGCTTCAATTTTTGAAGTATTAAAAGTGTATGTAATGTATGGGTCGTTATATATAATATTCTATGATGTTATATATTGTTTGTTCCTGCATGTAAAAAAATAATGGAAAGTTATTTTCATTGGATTTGAAGTGAATCAAAGTGAACTTTCTCTGATTTAACCATTTGAAATTGCTTTTTAGGACTATAAAATTTATTAAAATTCACTTTAGATCATTCAAAACACACCACAAATCAAAGTAGCACGCCATCTATTCTTACTCTTCACAACATATCTAGGAGTCAATTACACCCTATTTTATAACAATTCATAGTAATTTTCATTGTTTTGACCCTTCAATGCATATTTTTTTAGAATTTTAAATATAATAAATGAAATTTATTCATTTCAAGAATATATTACATAATATTGAAACGAAATTAATTCATAAAATATAAAAATTAGTTAACAATAATTTTATTATTATTTTGAAGTAATAAGAGGTCATTTTCTTGGTTTTAACAATATGGAACATTATCTTTTGGAGCCTTAAATCTATTAAAAAGTTATTTAAGGTATTACAAGATCACTACATAATATATTGGAATATGATCAATTGAAGAATGTCAAAAGTTAATTAATGATCATTTTTTTATGGTTCCATGTAAATCCATGGCCATTAACATGGTTTTACTATGAGTCTTTTTTAATTAGAGATTATTTTTAGTCACCCCATCCACACTACATGTCAAATTAATGTTTTATGTGTTATGAAAAGTTATAAATTAATCTATAAAATAAATATTGTGTCATTTTTTCACCATATATATCACATTTGATCACATCATACTGTAAAAATTAACCATTTAATGTTTTTTACGATTTGACAATAATATGTGGTCATTTTTGTTATGTTGAGTATTTTAAACATGTTTTTAATTACATATAATTTTATAATTGTGATCTTTATGTCATTATAATGACATTGAACATTGGAATAACTTGTCATAAGTTTGTATTTTTCAAAAAAAAAACCCAATAATTTTCAACCCAGTTAATGTTTTTAGGAGTTTCAAATTAATAAAAATGAACTTTGGAAAAACATATTCACACTAGAAAATATATTTTCATTAATTCCATTCATAAATTATTGAAAATAATTAATTTCCATTTTCTTATGATTTTACATCAATCTAATATATTTTTCTAGATTTTTTAATTGAAACCTAACTTTTAATCACTTTTAATTATAAAACTATTTTTTTTATTCTGACCACATTACACATCCCATTGAAATAGAAATCACTCTTAGAAGTCATTCATTGATTTTTTGTTATTTTCTCATGATTTCAAGATAATTTCAAGCCAATTTTTAATCATTTAATATGAACTTTTATTGAATTTTAAATCTAAAAAACCCAATTTTTTACATTTTTAGAACAACACATGTAACATTTTTGTATTGATAATTATTGTAATGTTGATGACCAGAATACCAATAAAATAAGTAGATCACATGTGTTATTACCCCAGGAGTGCTCCATGATCTCAAAGGGACGAAGAATTCCACTGTAATCCTCTATATACATTTTGGGAGATATTTAACTACTTTGATAAAATGAAAAGTAATTGCTGATCTCTACTAGAAATAAATTTTTCATCCTTCATATATTAGATTTCGTAGAGATAAATAAAACACCAAACATGTCATATCACACAATTAATATGATAACTAAATGATAGTACACTATATTTTTTTTACAAAATACAGGGAAACCAACAATCTAACCCATACAATCTTTTCCAAGATGATTTACAAGAAAAGACATTCATAATATAGGTATCACCTAATAAAGAATTTGCAAAGAGCTGGGGAAGAAATTAAACAACTTCTAAGAGCTTCTACTGTGAAGTGGGAAACAATCATGTATTCATTATAAACATGATTTATATAGTCTGGTGAAATGAAATCAACCAAAATTCATAAGTTCCTAAAAATATTCATAATAGGATATTTTTGTCCACTGATGTTTCAATGTAGGTTGTGATCATAAAATACATTACAGGAACAAACAATGGTGTCTCAACAAAGTAATGAATTATGGTTGTATTAATAAACATACTTCCCCATTTACAAAAACACAAACATATATATATATATAACAATAGTTTGATAGTCACAAAAAATCATACCAACATATTAGAAAAAGGTAAAGTAATAGAGAGACAACTACTACAACTTGTATCTCCCAATATCAGTAGTGTACTTACCCGTACACCTACTTTGTACCTCTTTTGGATATTTGAGATGATTTCCTGATGCATCCATGTAAATAAGAATTACTAGTACTTATAAATATCTCATAAATTTACACATATATCCCCACATATATGAGTAAATGTGTGCATAGAATTTAGGGTACTAGGGACCCATACTAGGTATGCATATTAGTATTATATAGTAATGTGATTCTTAATGCTCATTTAAGTGAACAATGGAATGGGTATATAGAGTTAAAGTAATCTAGTATTCCATTCTAATAATGAGTGAAAAATTTGTGACCCCATCCCAAAACAATAGACATGTTCTCAATATAAGTATCATGTGATCATGAATTATATAAAAAAATATGTGATATCCATACCATCTACACTTTCTCAAACTCAAGTAAACAATAATTATATATAATAAGATGTACGAATGACTAATGAAATATCATAAATATAAACAGAAAAATTATCATTAAAATAAATCACTTCCATTATTGAAATAATGAAGTAATGGTATACATACTATAATAATCCATATACATTCTATGGATATATACCATCATAACGAGACTCAGGTATAATAACAATTAATATTGAATAAGAAAAAGGCTATCAATAACAACCCTACCCAATGAATATTTATAATTATTTATAATTAAAACATTATTATAAATTATAATGGAACCACAAGGACTGACAAACTTAACTCTCATGGAATATTAAGGAAGTTATAGTTAAGGTAGTAAAAAACTCCCTATATTAATCCTCAGTAATGATCCTAAAAAAATTGTCATTATTGGATAAAGTATACAATTTTTTTATTAGGATGACACGGGAAAGCTATATCATATAACTTGGTGGAATAGTTGATAAGGTATTACATAATACAATGGTTTTGGTTTAATGTCACTTTAAAATAAGATAAACCATAATAAATGTTTGAAACCTACAATCTATATAAGAAAAAAAATTAAGTAAAAAATTTTCTGAAGTGGAATGGTGTGTGATATAGAAAAAATATACTAGAATACTTTTAAACTAGAATGTAGAAATAAAGAAAAACTGGTTTAATAAAAATTATCAAAAAATTAATTTCCAAAATAAGGTTCTTATGAATCACATAAACTATTATAAAGGAAAAAAACATGGTTTTTGTTAACTGTTATGATTAGAATAATAAAAAATAAATTAATTATTCCATTTAAAATAACTTCCTCATAGATTTTGTACCTAATAAACGCATCTCCATTGAATAAATCTCTCACCCGTAGGTTTATAATAGTTTTTTTGCTTATATCCTTTTAATGTTTAGGTGAGAATAGATGAATCACATTATAGAGTATGTTAAAAACTCAAAGTTGTATCCCTTAGTTAAATAATAATAAACTATAAATCTTAAATCTATGAAACGGATCATATCTTTCATTATGTACATAAGATATCTTCAGTCTAACAAAAAACAATACATCTCTATTCAAGAACGTGTCTAATATCAAGGAAATGATCCAACAGTGTGTGAAAATGTTTATTTATATTAGGAACCAAAAATGGGTAACGTGACATAAATATCAAGGAAAATAAGAACCCCCCCCGATTTTTAAGGGAAAACATATGGAATTATCCAATCAAATTATATTTGGTAAGCCAATGAAAATGGGCTATCATTGTATAGGCCAAAAAAATCCTCATTAAAAAAATTAAACAATCACATAGAAAATAATATTTAAAAATAGCATTTGTATCCTTAAAATTATATAATATTCCTTATTAATTTATGAAATATAGAAGTAGACATATTATAAGAATAGCTTGGGGACAACTCGGTGAGTGGAGACCAACTACCATTTCATAAGGTTGTATTTACCAATGATGAGTTATCCATGATAGCTCCCCAAAACAATATTCAAAAATTCAATAACAAAAAGAAATAACAAAATAACTATCACAATTAAATATATATAAAATCATATGGGAAACCAAAACAAATAACTCGTGAAAAATCACCAATAATAATGTACCCCAAGGAAAATCAAAATATCTATTAAATCGATTAAAAGTTAACCATATAAATTAAATAATCCATTATCAATTCATACAACAACAACATTTAATCAAATTACTTATAAAAATCAATAAATCAACCCATATAACCCTCTAAGGAACAATGGAAGGGTAATCCTCGGGGATTAATATAAATTCTACTATGATTTTCTAGATTTCAATTTAAAATACCTATCCATGTTACTATGAAATAGAAAAAAAGAAAATTATAATGAATTAGTGTGATAGAGGTAATCTTAACATGTCTCCATGAGTTAAAATAATGTTGGAGGCTTTCTAAAGGGGAAGATAGAGGGAAGAGGGAGACCTTGGAGTAGCCTTGAGAGGGATCTTATTTATGTGGGTATAAGGGAGGTCAATATGAAAAATAAATAGAGATATATAGGGTGAAGTGAAATATTCCAAGACATTACCCATTAAAAAAGTATTAGGAATCCCACCTTGTACGAAATCATGTCTTATCATGTACTTAGTGGCACCCCTAGGATACCCAACATATAAAAAGTGTTTGCAACTTCCCAGTATCACATATTGGTGGCACCATGCTATAGGTACCATGAACTCCAAATCCACCACCAAGACACAACCCCCATCCAAAAATTTTAATTAAATAAACCTCAATTACTTGGAACCAAAACCAAATTCACAAATGTAAAATGAACCATAATATAGAATAAAAAATTAAAACATTTATTTTCTTTAACAATTCATAAGTCACCCTAAAGACCATAAATAACTGTATCTAGGAAACATGATATCATAACCTCCCAACCATATGAATTATCATCCTTATTAATTCCTAATATATTCTCATATAATAACCCACTCTCTATATTTATATAACGCATAACCTGATGCATCCATCAAATAAAAAATACACAATGTCCAAATCCATCAATAGTGACTGAGTGATAAAATTTAGTATCCCCTAGCACATTAATTAGGACAATATTTCTCTCACATATCCCAAAACAAACCTTGAATCACACAAAAATTAATTAATTATAGGTATAATCCATATCTTTACATACTAAATATATTCACCAAAATCCATGAGATTCAATATACATAACTATTAAAACCACTAAATGAAGATATTTTAAATAAAAAACCCTAATGAATATTCAAATTATTTATCACACTTTAGTTGTATAACTTCTTAATCCAAAATAAGACACTAAACCCCTATGAGATATCAATGCTAAAGGTTATACCCTCATCTTTATAACTCCCCAAATATCATTAACCAAACATAATATAAATTAGCTTACTCAACAATAAAGGATTTTACTCGGGCTATATATGAAAGATCTACGATGTATTTTATCTTGTAAAATAGATAAATTTATCCGATAATTTACAGAGAACTATTATTTATTTAAAAACAACATATTATCTCATTTATGAAAACAACAGATATTATATAATACAAATCATAAGAAAACATCTATTTATGTAAACCTAGTACCGAATTACTATTTTTAATGAAAATATCATCACCTCTAAAAGTAGCATATTATGAATCAAATAAATATTATGTTTATTTACATTTTAATGTAAACAACTTAAATTAAATTTTAAAATAAAAATTTCTATTTTATTTTCAATATCAACATTACATTCAAAAATAAATCCCCCCATTTGAACATAGGTAATGGTAAAATAGTTTTTATAAAACCTTGAAATTATAAAAAACCACAAAATAATGTCCCAATTTAGATATAAAATATAAAAATAAGATTTTATGAAATAATTTTTTTAAAAAAATAATAATTTTGACAATATCATGTGTTACACATGACAAAGTTTTTTAATGAAGTGAGATACACTATTAATATTGTAATTTAAAACATGAAAGTTATTACCATGCCATTAAACTTGGTGTTATTATTAATAATAAATAAATTATTATAATTATGCAAAATGATTTTAGATAAATAAAATATATTGTAATATAAGTACTTAATTTTTGGTAATGTCTTTATATACATCAAAATTGCATTAATTTTTTTTAAAAATATTCTCATTTGTATTTGCGAACAAGTAAAAAAATAATTTTTTACCACTTTTAGATAATTTAAATGAAATAATAAAATTAATTTTTCAAATCTACATATAAAATTTATATTTGATTGAATTTTTGAGAATCTTCTACAAGGATTAATTTTTCGTTAAATAGTAAAGTAATACCTTTTTTTAAAATATATTTTTTAAAATTATTTAGAAGATTTATTTTATTTTAAGATGTATTTAAATGTAAAATAATTTCAATTTTTTATTCATTTATATTATTTATTGTATTGAAATAAATTTAATATTGAATTTATTATTTTAAGACTTTCTATATATATGAATAAAATTTATTTTGAAAATCGTTTTTTCTTCGCATTTGCTGAAATAATTTTAAATCAAATAATACCAAATATATAAACTGATTTTTGTACAAATTATTCTTTAATTATAATTATAATAATTAATATTATATAATAATTTGAACTTAATTGTTGGTCATAATGAATAGAAAAAATAAGAAAATTTATTATATTGATGATGATTAAAATGATTTTACGAGGGGTTCAACTATAAATTAAGAGATAAAATGACCTAAAACATGTTGGTTTCCAATTTTATATTGATATTTATTCATTATATCATAAAATGTTTTATAATTATCCATTTTAGTTATTTTTCATTTTTAAAATGTGGGAATACAATTATCATTTCAAAAATTCTAATTATATTCTCTCCCCTAGTTATAAGAGATAACCCTCTATCCTCTCCTATTCATAATTAAAAATTCTTTGGATTCAGACAATACCTACCCAATTTCTATACTCAATTACATCCCCATGATTTATAGGCCATATTTTGATAAATAAACCCTTCTATGAAGGCTTCATGTCACTAACCTAAGGAGGTTGTCTGAAGAAGAGGTATAATTTTTAACTGAGCATTTATATTTTAATCATTCATCCACCTCCCTAAAATAATATTAAAATATTAAGGTATAAAAGTATAATTATATCCCATATACTAAGATTTTATTATTATAATGGAAGAACCAACATACTTCGATTCTTTCATCAAATGGGAAACAAAATCGTTGATTGTGTGTATAGTGGACTACCGCCTCATGAACCAATAAAATTCATTTTTCATCACTGAATCTGAAAAATGGATATAATGAAAGATTTAATTTTTATATATGAAATTTATGACATATTTTTTCTCTTTTAATTATAATATCACATCTACCTTCTTACCTTCCCATCTGTTAAAAAATCATCACATCATCTATGCATACGCGTGGACTGCCATCTCAATAAAGCGATGTGATACGTTTTTCATTTTATATTGTCATGGATAGTGTAAATTAATATATATGATATAAGTAAAATTATATAATTGTTGACTAATGTTAACCTTTTTTTCATTCATTCGATAAAATGGAAACAATATTCATGAATACATGTGACCTATTATGTCAATGAATGCCGCAATTCATTTTTTACCTATAACATTAATTAGGTAAAATGAAAACATATATTATGAATATACATTATATTTACATAATGATTAAAATACTCTATATTATTGATACATGATCAATTTTAATGTACAATAAATACCCAACCAAAACAAAATTTAAAACAAAGTAGTTATTACACGAAACATAATTTTAACAAGGAATTGTTAATAAATGGGTAATAAAATGTCATAAGAAAATCACTTAGGATATGATATATATTTTTATGGATATTAAATATATGTATAATATTAATATATTTTTTATAAATTGTGTTCAAATGTGTATGAATAATGTTGTTACTTGATGTAATATATTTTCATCTCACTTTTATTTTTATGGGAAACATACCTTATACAATAATTATTTCTATTATGTCGTGTATATACTTACCATTAACATAATGTGTGATTATTATAGTGAAAAATATTGGATATATATTTCCATATATTTTTCTATATTTTATGGTTCTTTTCATTCAACAGTTACCAAAGTGTTGTGGGTTTGATGTTATAATCTAATTATTTATAAATATTGATTATGATTATGATTATAATGATGAAAAATTATCATCTATCTCCCAAGAAACCAATTAATTTAATTTTATTATGATTATTTCTATAAATAATATGTTTCAATCTCATTTTCCACTATTTATTAACCCATGATTCTTAATGAATGCTTTCAAGGGAAAACTGAATTTATATCTTTCTTTAGTTGAAAACCCTTTTTCTTCCATGCCCATGCTTTCTAAAAATTTTTTAATGAAATTTCATATTTTTATAAAATTATTGTTCAAATACATTTTTACCCATTTTGAATTTTTTTATAAATTGTCTTTCAAGGATTCTACTGGGCATTTTTGCAAAAGGATCTCTTTACTTTTAACCGAAAATGTGAAAGGTGTGTTTTTAAAACCATGTATGACATGAACATTATTTTTTATTTTTTTGAACTTTAAATGATTTAAAGAATCCATTATATTTTTACAATGTTAATCCCAAAAATAAAATTTCATCAGTATTTTTGAAATTTTTATATTATAAATAAGTTATTTCAAAATGGAAAGGGTATTTTCCTCAACAAATGTTCCAAGTGATCTTTCAAGATAATTTTACATCTATGATGACATCCTTTGATGTTAAATAATATTTTCTAAGGATACTATAACAACCCATACATTATATAAATTGTTATTGCTTTATAATTGAAGCATAATTATTACAACATATAACAAAACCATGATAGGACCGTATAGGTATAATGTCTTTAGAAACTGGGAAACATAAACAACTAGTTCATAAATCATCTACATTGTCACCTGTTTATTTCATCATATCTGGAGTCCCATTTGGAATATCCTACTTAATACCCTTCTTCCTTACTGAGGGAATATAAAACATACAAAATGGTGAGCTCGAATGCTGAGTAAGGGTAAAAAATAAAAATATCAATCATTTCCTATTCATAAGAACATAACTTTTTCAAAATCATAACCGGAAAAAGAGATCATAATATCATAACTTGGGACAAATCATAGTAGTGAAATGTAATACCAATAATCATAAAATAAAACATGGAACTCTATGTCATACACACATAATCATAAAAAATCATTTCATATTAGTCAAAACTCATTTCCAAGACAATCATTGCAGACAAAGTCCATTACGGAACCGAATTCACTCCTCATTCTAGTCCTGTATCACTGAATCAAATTAACATTCCGTTCCATCCATGTATATCTAATGAGATATAAATCTTTACCCAATGTATTTGAGGGAGATATAGGTACCACCCATCTCATAATGAAACCATTCTCATGGATGCCACAAATTTATAAACCATACATCATAATATAACCCATGGAATAAAATGGGATTCTTAAACATCATGCAATCATTACATAATACACATAAGATAAAAGGACATCATAAAAATAATTACATCATAGCATAATCAAATAAATCTAATAATAGGGGTAGAAACATAACCCTATGTCATATTATATGTATAATAATTTTAATAAAACACTTCAACTCAGTTCTTGAGGAAAATATCCTTTCTTCTCCAAAATAATTGTCTTTTCTCAAAATAACATGAAATTTTAAAAGAAAATAATTTTTTTGAAAATATTCATGAAATAATATATAGGTATATTCATTGAAATAAGGAGTTGTGAAATTGTAAAAATCCATTCATGACGTATAAGTTAAAAAAACATTCTCTTCATACTTTTGTAGGAAAAGTAAAAAATCACTTAATATGGTAAACAATAGAATGATTCCTTCTATACCATTTGGTAAAAGTCAAAAAAGTGTAAAAAATTAATTTAAACATACATGTAATAATATTAAACATTTTATGAAAACATTTTTATAAGTCATGGACATGAATGATAAATATAACCCTAGTAAATACTCACTAATAAACAATCTTGGATAAGAACAAGATTGGAATAATTACATCTTACCATTTATAATCGATAGAATCATACGTGTCATAAAATAATGAAAATTACATTATTATGTAAATATCATATCCTTTTTAATAAAAATCATAAAACATTCATGGGAAGCATAAACACCAAACATAAGAAATTGGTGGTGAATAAGGCAAATGTCTCACAGAAATAAAAGTGAGAGAAAATAATCCCTTACCTTAGGTCTGATATGCATTGTACGTATCTGATCCTCCAGTATAATGATTTAAATAATATCCTTGACTTATTCTAGAATCATATTCATTGTTATGATATCATATATGGTCATATTCTTATCTTTTCATTATTAATATTTCATTGCTACTTGTTATTCCGGTGTTCATTACTTTATGTTCTTATGCATGTTTTTTCGAATAAATTCGCATTAATATTTTTAGGTTATAGATACATAATTTATATAATGGTATTAGTATAACATATATCTGATTTATTAATTTTATTCGTTTATATATTCATGTTTTAATGAAGATCATGTAGAACAAATCACATCGCACCATGGAGACAGTAAGTCGTTCCTACGCACGAGCAACGATATCATTCCCCTAATTATTGAATGGAATTGGAGTGGATGATAGAATATATCAGAATTAGTATCATGTTATAATAATAATATATAGTTATTCATTACACCATTATACCCATCCAAGTATGGTGGTGGTGGAAAACAAATTACACCACGGCGTGGAGACGGTATTATGTATGTACGCAAGTGCGGTGATTTCATTTTCCATAGGATGAATAGAAAGTGAAATAGGGTTGTAGTATATTTATAATAACATATCAGTATTTGGGGGATACTTATGTAATTACTTTATAATGAAACAATTAATGAAGAGGAAGTTGAAGAAGAAATAAACCTAAAACAATCGATAGAAGAGATTACCTCTTCCTTTACATGCCTCTTGTAAACATCCTATTAGTTCACTAGAGTTAGCCGTTTTAGAGGGCCAAAACCTCTATTGTATAACTATATATGTTGATAAGAGGCATTGATAGGTTTTTACCAAGCATGAAGGCTCAAAATGTTGTTAAGAGGAGAGGGAGGAGGTGCCTTTTTATATTGGAGGAGAGGGTCACTTTCAGAAACCTCAAAAATATTAATTTATAATATATTGAAACCCCAAATAGAAACCACCAAAAATGACTCAATTATAAGATGAAATTAGATAGGGTTGTAATCTCATCAAAAAAATAAAATTTATAAGTGTTGGGAATTTATTTTAAACCTTATTAACTTTATTTATCCTTATTTAATCTACAAACATTTATATGTGGTAATAATATTCTAAATTTTAAATTCTAATAAATAATTACTTATATGCTGTGAATTGTACATAACTGGATACTTTATGAAATTTTAGACCATATAACATTCAATATATATTTTTAAATATTTTTCTGATTTTTAAACAATTTTATAATATGTTATTTTTATAAAATAACAATACTGTCATTTTTGACACTTTTCATTTATTTGCATTTAAGGAAAATCCACAAAGAGAATATAATCAAAACAAAATATTTAATAGATATATAACATGTCATATTCATCTACAATTATTTGGAGAACATTAATTAGTTCATATAATATTTATTTTAATATTTTTAAAACCATTTATTTGATATGTCAATCAATAAAATAATTTCTACACCACTATTGTGTCATCATTAAGGATAATTATTTATTGCCTAAAAATTCTAAATAAATTATCATTATGTAGATACATTTGTTAGATTTCTAGAGACTATTTATATTCTATGTTTAATGAAGTTTATCATGAAATTAAAATCATTACACTTATAATATTTAAGAGAGTGAAAGTTTGTCACTTTATTTGGTTTTAATAATAGTTATATCATTTTCATGGTCAAAAGTCCATGAAATGAATCTATTCATACCATTAGATGATATGGTTTGACTTTAATTCATCCAATATAAATTTTTCAGGTGTTAGAGTAATTTTATAATCTTATTTTTACCCATAATTACTTGATTTACATTTAACTGTAGTAAATAAAAAATTACCGTAGTTACTATTAAGAATTTAGAAAAAATAAAAGTAACCTATTAACATAATTCTGACCCACTGAATTCAAATATGGAAATAGTTTTTCAATATTCAATACACAGATGTTGCAGTTGATAATTTAATATTAATCCCGTTGTTAAGAAAATGGGTTTTAAAAGTTAAAACATTGTCAAAGATTGAAATGTTTTTACCTATGAATTCAGTTTAAAATTAATGAAAATGACATAAATTATATTAAATGGTAAAAATATATTCTATTTATACTTTACAACCATTACATATTATCATTTAACCATATAAACTATCTTGATGAAAAAAGTTGTATTTAAGAAAAGAATTAGCTTATTTTTAATATTCATCAAAATATGAAAATTATCAGAAAAGTATCAAATATTTTTCCAAAGAAAATATTTATATCCTGATTCAATTTAAGAAGTTTATTTTTGTTAAATTTAACTAATAAACTTGTCAAAAATTAGATTTAACCTGGGAGCTCCATCAAAAGGTGGTAAAACTGCATTTTTTGGAAAATACTTCTTTTATATGAAAATTTGATTTTGTTTTGATACCTCATTATAGAAAATGTGTAAGATGAATTATAATGTTATAAAATTAAAATTTCAGTTAATACTATTCATAATTTCTAGTTTATAATATTATAATAATATATCATTATTTAATGAAACTCAGTATTGCGTACAACACAAGCTATCGATGAAGGTTGCTCTTGCGTGTAACGCAAGCCAAGATAGTGTTGTGTGTAATTAATGATTCCTTTGGTGTTGCGGATATCATAAGACATAAAAAAACATTTCTCAATATATCTCTGGGTGTTACATTCTACCCCCCTTAAAATGAATTTCGCCCTCAAAATTATTCACTTCATGAAAAAAAAGATGAGGATACCTCTCCCTCATCATATCCTCATGTTCCTATATAGCTTCTTCTAAGTGGTGGTTCCTACATAAAACTTTAACCAAGCGAGTGGTCTTGTTTCCTAGAACTTTTTCTCTATGATACATAATCTCAATAGACTATTCTTCATAAGAAAGATCTTTCTCCAATGTTACAACTTCTGTGTATAGTAAATGTGAAGGATTGGGTATGTACTTTCTCAGGAGAGATACATGGAACACAACATGAACTTGAGAGAGATTTGGTGGAAGTTACAATTAGTAAGCTACATTCCCAACACGGTCTAGTATTTTGAAAGGACCGATATACCCAGGGCTCAAGTTTCCCTTCTTTCCAAATATCATTACTCTCTTCCTAGGAGATATTCCTATGAACTCTTTATCACCCACTTCAAACACTATGTCTTTTCTTCGGTTTTCAGTATAATTATTTGGCCAAATCTGAGCTACACTTATGTGTTGTTGAATAGATCTAACCTTTTCTGCCATCTCATCATCAAAATCAGGTCCTAATAGCTTTCATTCCCCAACCTATCCTAGCAATTTGGAGTTCTACATTTGTTTCTATATAGAGCTTCATAAGAATCAATATGAATACTAGAGTGAAAGCTATTATTATCAGAAACTTCCACCAAAGGACTGTGTTGATCTCATCCACCTTTTAAATCCATAGAGCAAAATCTCAAAATGTCTTCTATAGTTTCAATTGTACTCTTAGAATGACCGTATTTCTGAGGATGATATGAAGTACTGAAACTCAACTATTAATCTAGAGTATGATGAAGACTTTTCCAAAACATAGAGATAAACCTCAGATCCCGATCTGATATAATGGAAAGTGGTACTCCATGTGATCTTACAACTTCCTTTATATATATCCTGGAAAGCTGATCAAGAGATAAATCTTCTCTAATAGCAATGAAGTGTGATGACTTCATAAGACGATAAACTATAACCCGAACAACATTATTGCCTTTGGATGTTTTAGGAAGTCTAGTGACAAAGTCAATAGTGATGTTTTTGAATTTCCATTCTGGTATGGGTAATGGTTGTAACATCCCCTTGTACTTCTATCATTCCTCTTTAACTTGCAAATAAACCAAGAATTGAGAGACATATTCAACAACATCTCTTTTTATTCCATCCCACTAGAAGTATTCTTTTAGGTCCCAATTCATCTTTGTGCTTCCAGGTTGAACATAGAATTATGAACTATGAGCCTCAATCCATATTTCCTTCTTTAATTATAGGATTGGAGGAAAAAAACACGATTGTTGAACCTTGTTATTTCATCGCAATCAATGTGAAATTTAAGAACATTTCTCACCATCTTTTGTAACTCTACATCTTCTTTTTCTGACTCTTTAATCTTTACATGTATAGAAGGTTGAACATTCAATTGAGAAAGATAATATTTTTCACCTTCTATTATTATTCCATGATCCATCCACTATAAATCCATAAATATTAGATCTTTTGTGGTCCTTATCATGGATAATCTAGCATGGTCTTGTTGACCTAATGTGTATGCCACCTTGTTTGCTTTCTCAGGGTGGTAATGAATTGAGCAGTCATAACCCTTAATCAGATCCAACCCTCTTCTTTGGGGCATATTCAGCTCCTTTTGTGTGAAAATATACTTTATAATTTTATGACAAATATAAATATCAAACCTTTCACCACAAAGATAATGCCTCCAAATATTTAATGAAAAGATTACCGTAGCTAACTCCAAATCATGAATTGGGTAATTTTTCTCATGGATTTTCAACTGTCTTGAGGCATAAGCTATCACCATATCATTTTTCCTGATAACACACCCCAATATATTCTTGGATGCATCACTGTAGATCATAAAAATTTCACCACTATAAGGAAGTGTGATCATAGGTGCACTGGATAACCATCATTTTAACTCCTTGAAATTCACTTCACACTCTTCCGTCAAAATGAACATAACTCCTTTTTGAGTAAACATGGTGACTGGATTAGATAATCATGAAAAATATTTCACAAAACGTCGATAATATCCATCAAAACCAAGAAAACATCGGATCTCTATTACTGTCATTAGTCTCAACCATCTTTAAATAACCTCTATCTTGCGAGATCCACAGATATCACCTCTCTTGATTTTATGTGTCCCAAAAATGATACTAGTTGAAGCCAAAATTCACACTTTGTAAATTTGGCATAAATCCTATCCTTTCTCAGTGTCTTGAATACAATTCTTATGTGATCTTCATGTTCTTCCTTTCTTTTTTAATAGACAAGAATATCATCTATAAAGACTACCACAAATCGATCATGATAGTCTCTAAAGACTCTATTCATTAGATCCATGAAGATATCAGGGGCATTAATAGGACCAAATGGAATCACTATAAATTCATAGTGTCCATACCTTGTACAGAAATTCTTCTTTGGTATATCTTTCTTTTTGAACCTTAAATGATGATACCCTGAATGAAGATCATTCTTGGAAAAGAATTGAGCTCTATGTAGTTTGTCAAATATGTTATCAATGTGTGGGAGAAGATATTTGTTTTTGATAGTGATCTTGTTATGTTCTTGATAGTCAATGGAGAGTCTCATTGATCAATTTTTCTACTTAATAAAGACAACAGTTGCTCCCCAAGGTGAAGCACTAGGGCATATGAATCCTTTATCATGAATCTCTTGGATCTACGTCTTCAATTACTGCAACTCAATTGGGGTCATTCAATATGGTGTATTTGAAATAGGCATAGCACCTGGTATGAGTTCTATTGAAAACTCAACTTTACTATTTGGTGAAAGACATGGAAGTTCTTCTTGAACGAAATCATCAGACTCCCGTACAATGGTCATATTTTTAATGATGAGTTTATCTCCAACAATTTGATATAAACAACCTTCAATTATTAGAATCAAGATTCATAAGATGGATGAAATTTCTATTATATGGTTATATTCATCCTTGTATCGATAGATGATCATAGATTGGTCTGGAATATGAAATGTGACATCCCTTATTTGGAAATTGATATGATCTCCATATAAATAAATCCAATCCATGCCAATAATCACATCAAATTCTACAATAGGAAGGATCACAAGATTTGTAGGAATCACATTCCCACAAACATCAATCGTAGAAGAATTGTAAACTGTTGATGTGACTGTAGTGCCATTATGGGTTATCGCAGATAACTCAATATCTAATATGCTAAGGTAATATAGCGATACACTTTGAAATTTCCTCAGAAATAAAAGAGTGGGTGGATCCAAAATATTATAAAACATTTGATACATTAAAGTGGATGGAAGGTGTACCTTTAACCACTTCATTATCATACTTCATATCACTGATAGTAATTTCATGTGACTTTCCTTTTCTTTGTCTTTAAGAGTTTTTTCACACCGATCATCATCCATAACCCTTGGATTAGATAATTGATTACCATAATGCCCCATTTCCATGCACTTGTATCATTGAAGTGTAAGAGATGCATTTTGTGTATACCTTTCTTTTTTTCATCATTAGATATCTTCATTACATTACATTGACATTAAATTGCCCGATGACCTTCTTTTCCACACATAAAACATTTACTTTCCCCTTTAAGACAGTTCTCTCCATGTTTCATTCCACACATTGAGCATAAATGACCACTCATATTCTTTACAGTGTGCTCTTTAGATTTTCCTTTGAATTCCATTTTCCTCTTCTTATCAAATCCATATAACTAATGGGTTAATACAATCTCTATATCAACCTTGAGTGAACATCGAACAATTTCCTCATAGATATTGAATTCCCTTATGGATAATTCCCTTCAGAGACCTAGTTTTAAGCCACTAAATAATCAATCGTTCTTACTCTCAGGTAAAATAATATTTCAAGAAGTGTACCTTTCAAACCTTGTAAAATTTTCTTCGTAGGTACCAAAAAATTCATCATCCTTTTTCTTGAGTTCAAGAAACTACTTCTCCATCTTTTTTCAATGAATATGAGGGATTTACTTGTCCAAAAATATGTTTTAGAACTCATCCCACTCCATAGACTCAATTTCATCACTTTGCCTTGTATTCTTGACCAGATTCCACCATTGATCAGCTTCACCTTCAAAACGATATACTGTTAAGATGTCTTTATGATGTTCAGAACATTGCAGGACTGAAAATATCTTTTCAGTGGTATTGATCCATTGTTCAACCACTAATGGATCACAAGACATGATGAATGAAGGTGGACACTGCCTCATGAAGGATTCAACAGAATTTTTCTCCTTCCTTTGATCGTTTGGAAGGCCTCCGTGATTCATATCTTGAGAAAGTTGTGTGAGCATGGCTACAAGATTTTTCATTCCAGCTCCCATAGCATTTGGTTGCTCAAGGGGACAATCATTTCATTGCCTATCACATTCAGCATTAACATGAATCCTTCGGGTTCCAACCATTGACTAAAACCATGAAGCATAGTGTGAGAAAAACTAATTACAACAGTAAAACCACATAATCACTAATAAAATTTCACACATTAGGTATTATCATAGGTAATTCATGGACATTTCTAAAACACTAATATTGTGTCTTATTCTTAGGAATATCCTTAGTGTAATTACTAAGGCTTTCACAACTTAGTTTCCAAAGGTTGACTATACCTTTCCTCTAAAACCAACTATAATGACCCATACATTACATACATTATTATAACATCATAATTAAAGAATACTTATTAAAACATATAACAAAACCATGATAGGAATGTATACGTATAGTGTCTTTAAAAACTGGGAAACATAGACAACTGGTTCATAGATCATCTACATTGTCTCATATTTATTTCATTATATCTACAGTCACTTTTGGCATATCATACTTAATACCCTTCTTCCTGGCCTGTGGAAAAGAAAACATACAAAAGGGTGAGCTGAAATTCTCAATAAGGGTAAAAAAAGGAAATATTAATCATATCATATTCATAAGAACAGAATATTTTTAAATTATAACCTGCAAAAGAGATCCTAATATCATGAAATGGGATATATCATAGTAATGAAATTTAATCCCAATAATCATAACATAAAACAAGAAACTTTGTGTAATGCATACATAATCATAGAAAATAATTTCATATTAGTCATTACTCATTTCCAAGACCATCATAGCAGACAAAGTCCATTACTGAACCGAGTTCACTCTTCGTTCCAGTCATGTATCACTGAACCTGATTAACATGACATTCCAGCCATGTCTATCTCATGAGATATAAATCCTTACCCAGTGTATTAGAGAGAGATATAGGTCCCACCCATAACATATTGAAACCATTATCATGTTTTCCACAAAATCATAGGTCACATATCATAGCATAACCCATGTAATAAAATGGGATTCATAAACATCATTCCATCATAACATTATCCACATAAGGTAAAAGGAATTAATAAAAATATTTCCATCAGAACATAATCAAATCAATGTAATAATAGGGATAAAAACAAAACTGCATATCATCTTTTATGGAAAGCAATTTTAATAAAACACTTGAACTTAGTTCTTAAGGAAAATATCCTTTCTTCTTCAAAATCATTTTCTTTCTCAAAATGACCTGATCTTTTAAAATAAAAGAATTTTGTTGAAAATAATAATGAAATCTAGTATATGAATGTTCATGGAAATAAGGTGTTGTGAAATCGTAAAAATCCATTCATGTCGTATAAGTTAAAAAAACATTATCTTCGTACATTTGCTGGAAATGTCAAAAAGTACCTCGTATGGTAAACAAAAGAATGATTCCTTCCATAACATATGGTAAAACTCAAAAAAGGGTAAAAATGAACTTAAACATATGTTTAAGAATATTAAACTTTTTATGAAAACATTTTTAGAAAACGTGGACATGGATAATAACTATAACCATAGTAAATACTTACGAATAAACAATCTCAGATAAGAACGAGGTTTGTATAATCATCCCTTATCATTTATATTCGGTGGAATTACAAATGTCATAAAATAATGAAAATTACATGAATATGTAGATATCATATCCTTAATTATAGAAATCAAAAAAAAAATTCATGGGAAGCACAACCACTATACAAAAGAAATGGGTGGTGATTAAGGCATATGTCACCCAGAAATAAAAGTGAGATGAAATAATCCATTACCTTAGGTATGATATGCTTTATACGTATCTGAACATCCTGTATAATGATTTAAACAATGTCATTGACTTATTCCAGAATAACTTCCATTGTTATGATATCATATATGGTAAAATTATTATCTTATTATTATCAATATTTCATGGCTACTTGTTATTCAGGTCTTCATTGCTTTATGTTCTTATGAGGGTTTTATCAAATAAATTCTTATTACTATTTTTAGGCTATAGCTACATTATTTACATAATGTTATTATTATAATATATATCATATTTATTCATTCAATTTGATTGTAATATCATGATTTAATTAAGATCTTGTAGAACGAATCACTTCTCACCGTGGAGATTGTAAGTCGTACGTACGCACGAGCGATGACATAGTTCCAATAATTTTTGGATGGTATTGGAGTGGATGACAGAATATATCAGAATTAGTATAATTTTATAATAATCATATATAGTTATTTATTACACCATTATA
Source organism: Viscum album (assembly GCA_963277665.1). Lineage (NCBI taxonomy): Eukaryota > Viridiplantae > Streptophyta > Magnoliopsida > Santalales > Viscaceae > Viscum > Viscum album. The sequence goes on along the minus strand of OY728165.1, from coordinate 1,532,125,943 downwards.
CCCATCCATGTAAGGTGGTGGTGGAAAACGGATTACACCACAGAGTGGAGATGGTATTCCGTACGTACGCACGTGCGGTGATTTCATTTTCCGTAGGATGGGTAGAAGGTGAAATATGGTTGTTTAATATTTTTAATAAAATATAATTATATGATTGATAAAGATGTTATTAATTGATAATGAAAAAATTATAGCAGAGGAAGTTGAAGAAGAATGAAACTTAAAAGAATCAGTAGAGGAGATTACCTCTTCCTTGACGTGCCTCTTTTAAACTTCCTCTTAGGGCACTAGAGTTAGTCTTTTGAGAAGACAAAAAACTCTATGATATGACAAGATATTTTGAGAAGAGTAATTGGTACGGTTTGGATATGAATGAAGGCTCAAATTGTTGTGAATATGAGAGGGAGGAGGTGCCCTTTAATAAGGGAGGAGAGGGGCACTTTTGAAAACCTCAAAAATATTAATTTATAATAAATTAACAAACCATATAAAAACCTCAAAAAATGACTCTGTTTGGAGATGTGATGATACATGGTTGTAATATCATCAACCAATAAAACTTATAAATGATGGGAATTTATTTTATACCTTATCAACTTGATTTATCCTTATTTAATATATTTAATTTTATCTGTGCTAATAATATTCTAAATTATAAATTGTTATAAAAAATTACTTATGTGTTGTCAATTGTACATAATTGGATAATTTATGAAATTTTATACTATATAAATTTCAATTTATTATTTTTAAATATATCTTTGAGTATTAAACAATTTTATAATATGTTATTCTTAAAAAATAACAATAGTGTCAATTTTGACACTATTCATTTATTTACATTTAAATAAAATTCACACAGAGAATATAATCGAAAAAAAATATTTAATAGATTCCTAAAATGTGATATTCATCTAGAAAATTTATGGAGAACATTAATTAGTTCATATAATATTTATTTTAATATTTTTAAAACCATTTATTTGATATTTCAATCAATAATATAATTTCTACATCATTATTGTGTCATCATTAATGATAATTATTTCATCCCTAAAAATTATAAATAAATTATAATCATGTATATAATATTATTATATTTCTGGATACTATTTATATTCTATGTTTTATGATTTTTATCATGAAATTAAAATTAATACACATAAAAGATATAAGAGAGTGACATGTTGTCACTTTCTTTGGTTTCAAAAATAATTATATCCTTTTTATGGTAAAAAGTCCATGAAATGAATCTATTGTGAAATTTAGGTGATATGGGTATAATTTTAGTCATCCAATATAATTTTGGCTGGTTTATGTAATTTTATAATCTTATTCTTACCCTTAATTACCCTATTTACCTTTAATTGTAGTAAATAAAAAATTACTATATGTACTATTCATAATATCAAAAACAGTAACCTGTTAACATAATTTAGACCCACTGAATTAAAATATGGAATATATTTTTCAAAATTCAAAACACATAAGTTGCATTAATTAATTTAAATCTAATATCTTTGTTAAGAAGACGAGTTTTAAATGTTAAAACATTGTCAAAGATTTAAATGTTTTTACCTATTAATCCAATTTAAAATTAATGGTAATGACATACATTATCTTAAATGGTAAAATATATTCTATTTATAATTTAAAACCATTATATTCTATCATTTAACAATATAAATTATCTTGATGAAAAAAATTTGTTTTTAAGAAAAAAATTATCTTATTTTTACTATTCATTAAAATATGAAAGTTAACAGAAAAGTATCAAAAATATATCCAGTTTACATTTTTATATCCTGATTCAAAGGAATAAATTTATTTTGTAAAATTGAACTTGTAAACTTGTCAAAAATTAGATTTAAAATGGGTGCACCATCAAAAGGTGGTAAAACTACATTTTTTAAAAAATACTTCTTTTCTCTGAAAAATTGATTTTTTTCATAACTCATTCTAGAAAATGTGTAAGATAAATTATAATGTTATAAAATTCAAAATTCCGTTAATACTAATCATAATGGCTAATTAATAATATTATAATAATATATCATTGTTTAGTGAAACTTGGTATTGCGTACAACACAAGCTATCGAGGAAGGTCACTCTTGCTTGTAATGTAAGCCAAACAAGTGTTGTGTGTAATGAATTATTAAATTAGTTTTGTGTATATCATAATACATTAATAAAATATATCTCATAAAAACTCATGGTGTTACAGATACGATACAATGATACTATCTTTATTGTTTATTTGGACGGTTTATGATCATTATCAAAATATATTTATGAAACCCATTCATTTTCCATGGGTTATGCTATGTTGAAATGATGAAATGATTATGAAACCCATTTCATTTCCACAGGTTATGCTTTGAAGAAATGTTTACAAAACTTATTTAGTTTTATGGGTTTTGATAAGATGAATGTTTTTTATCTTGTAGCACACATATGTACGATTTTATTTATGTGATTTCTAATATGTATTTCTCCCTTAATGAATTGTGTAATAACTAAGATCTCATGAGATAAACATGACTAGAATGGGGAGTGAACCTGGTTTAGTAAGGTGTTTTTTACACCATGATATCCTTGAGAGTAAAACTCAACTACTATGATGGTTTATGATGTGAACCCATTATGCTATGATATTCTTGAAAATGAGACATCATATTAAAGGAACTAATTTTCTATTCTTATGTGTATGCTAAAAACTTATTTCTCAGGCCAATGTTATGCTCCCATGGATTATTTTATTTGATTTCTTTATGATTCATGTCTCATTAAATTCCATGATTTATACCATGATTCATGATTTTTATCTGTGATATGCTAGGTATGGTATTCAAATGTTAAACTCATGTTCTCAGACTTTTATGATCTTGTTAGACTTATGTGATCATTGATATCTCCCATGAATACCATTATTTGGAATCTAATCTCACCCATTCTTAGGTTTTATTTCACTAGGTGAAAAAGAGGGGTATTGTTTATGCTTCTTCTATGAAGGGTGATAGTTAAGATGAAATTTGTGGCAGATGATATAGAACTCTTATGAACTAACTATTTATATTTTTATGTTCAAAATGCACTAGACCTATGAAATTGTGTCGGGTAAAATTATGTTATGTGGTGAATATTCATCTATTATGATTTAATATACATTTCTAAAAAGTGTGGTCCACAATATTTGGTATTATAGTATGTTTTCGTAGGATTTTAGAAAATATGATGATTAAACCTTACTGAGATCCCTAGGGATATTTCTGATGATAAATAGAAGGATATTTCAATGTATAAAAAAATATTCTGTAAATTTTGTAAATGATAGAGTGAGTTGTATCCATGTAGTTATATCACAATTTGGATAAAAAATATTGGTATGGATCTAGAATTTTTGTACATATGTGTAATGAATCAGAATATGGAACATTGATAAGGACCCTTTCAACACATGGTGAATGAAAATGGGCCATACTGCCCACATGGATTAACACTTCTATGGAATATGATTTGGAAATTCAGAAATTCAATATGAACCCCTCTTATGTATTTGAATAAATTTTGATCAAGAATGACATAGGATTGATCTAAAGTTTCATAGATTGAAAATAAGGCGTCATGATTTAGACATCTAATAATTTTATTCCATGATCACATGGTTTCCCAATATTATTGTTTTTTCTAAAATTAAGCTTTTGGGTTTTAGTCAATGGCTAGAACATTAATGAATCATTTTATTGTTGGATTAATTGGAATGTTATATATTTTTCTCATGTGAAACCAAATGTTATGGGATATGGAATGAAAATATTCATTGTTATGCTCACGGAAGTTGTTTCAAGTTATGAATCATGTTAAAATTCTAAATGAAAAAGAGGGAACAATTTTCTATTGATTCCTTAATGTGGAAACATCCACCATCTTCTAGTGGTTCTCGTGATCCACTAGTTTCTATGAATTGGGTCAATACCAATGAAATGATAATTTTCATTCTCCCATTTTCAAATAATTAGAAATTCATTTTGTTTGTATATCGTTTAGAAGGTGATGTACATCAATGTGGACTCTTACCAAGAATATGAGTTAATGAAAGGAAATTAAATCCATGGAATGGGATGAGTTTAAGGACTTATTTCTCAATATGTACATTACTTGTATTATTTTTACAAAAAAATAGAGTACGAATTCCTTGATTTATAGAAAAAGGAGGATGAATCTCTTGGTACCTATGTGGTTAATTTTACAGAATTTTCATTATACGTTTATGGTATTGTCATCCAACCTAAAATTTAAAGTTATTCAAATATTCAGTGGCATAAAACCATGTATCAGAATTGTTTTTCCATAAAAAAATTTAGTATATATGAAGAAATATTTTGATTTGATATCAAGGTGGAAATAGATATTGGAGTTAATCATCTATCACATGGTTTTTAGAAGGAAATAAATATATAATTCAAATGGAACATAAAAACACATGGAAAGAAGATGTTGAGCTTTTATTCATGCACAATGCATTAAAGGATACCTGGAAGAAATTGTTTTAATAGGAATAGAATATGATGTAAGTGTGGAAAGGAAGGTTTTTAGGAAATTGAGATTTCATTAATTCCTTATTTGACTCTGGATATACACACTCTTTTATATCTAACGAATTTTGTTTTGGTATCACATTACCAAATTAGTGATTAGATATTAAATTAATAGAGAAAAAAATAATGGTATGATGATTATATCTCAATTCTATGATTCTTATCCAGTTTATTTTTGTGGTAATGCGCTTATTGAAAATTTTGTTATTCTTCTTATGGTTGAATTTGAATTTATCTTAGTCATGGATTAAAATTCATTAAATAACTCCCATATCAATTTATGAGGAAGAAAGGCCACATTTGATATTCTATTTCATCCTCTGATCATTTATCAGTTAGACGATAGATATCGATTCCTAATAGAGATTACAACCATTATATGTATCTTGATTCATATTAAAAATTGGTATTTATCAATAATTGTTTTAGAGAAAATCAATATCGATTATACAAATTTTTTAGGGTGTTTTTAGTTTATTTTCGGACCATTTTTCTAGTCTTACAATGATTTGTGATGTTTTGTTCTCAATAGAACTCAAAACTGGCGCCACACCTATTTCAATGTCTCCCTACATAATGGACTTGATTGAGTTGTAATAATTGAAGAAGAAACTCTAGAATAATATTGATATGGAATTTATTCTACCATTTATACCACCTTGGGGTGTACCTATTAGTTTTATTAAGAATAAAAAATCATCGATGCGACTCTACATTGACTGTTGGGAGATGTGCATGATCACAATCAATAACAAGCATCACATTCCGTATATTGATCACTTCTTTGATCAATTTCACAGATATGGATACATTTCCATGATTGAACACTGTTTTGGATATCATTAATTGAGTTTTAAGAATGATTATATACCCACGACAACATTATGTATACGGTATGTAAACAATGAATATATAGTGATTCCATTTTGTCTTTATAATTCCCCCACTTTCCTCAGGGATTTAACAAATATTGTCTTTAGTGATTACCTTGAACAGTTCTTGGTAGTCATTATAGATGATGTTATTGTCTATTCAATGTTAATGAAAAAGAGTTAAGATCAACAAATAAGGATAAACTGTATTAAAAATTTATAATGATCAAATTTTCGTTACTTTTTTATTTTTGTGTCATTTAATCTCAAGATAGGGTATATTTTTTGATCCATTAAAGACTAAAATTAATGAATTTTGGCCCAGAACCACCATGGTGATATAGATAATTTTTTACCTACATTTTTATGTATATTATCGATGCTTTTTGGGTAATTTCTTACTAATGAAAAGACCACAAACCAAGTAATGTCAAAAGGAATTCAAGTTACTGTGGACAAATGAATGTGAGGAATGATTCAAAAAACTAAATACACTACTAGTTTGTTATCTTTTGATTACATTACCGCATAGTGGAGAATGGTTTTTAATATATAGTGATGTATCTAAGAATGTATAGAGATGTATTGTCATACATAATTACATAGTTATAGGTTATACCTCATGAAAATTGAAGGTTGATGAGAAACATTTACCAACCCAAGATTTAGAGTTTTCTAAGGTATTTATTTATTTAAGTTATAGAGGAATTATCATTTTACATAAAGGTGTCCTATATATACTAAACATAATATTTTAAATTACATAATAATATTGGAATAATGGACCATTCACTAGAGAAGCTAGTTGGAGATTTTTAATTATTATGAATGCTCAATACATTACCAACCCAAGAAAGTGAACAAGGTGGCAATGTTATGGGTCCAAAGCATGACAAATACTCATTTATTATGAGGATCACACAAGATCGAATATATTTTTTATTTTTAAAGTAAATGTATGAAAATTGTAATGGATGCGTAAAAATAATATATTTATTAAATATGTTCTAAACCATCTATCTAAGTGAATATTAATGAGGCATATAAGGTTGATGTAGAGCTACAGAAAAAGGATAGAAATGATCCAATGTTTAACCATGATTATGAAAGAATGATAAAGTTTAAGAATATTGTATGTTTTTTATCGATGACAGATTTGAAGAAGGAAATATTAAAGGAAAATTATAGTTGTTCATTCTCTATTAATATTTAAGAAAATATATGTATATATATTTGAAAGAGTATTTTTGGTGGGATTTCATGTAGTGAGATATTTCAGAGTTTGTATCTCATTTATTTGTATGTCATCAAGTTAAGGTTGAGAGACAAAAGTCTAAGGTAATGATATAACAATTACCCATTCAAGATTGGAAATAGGAAAACATCACCATGTATTTTATCATTGGACTCCATGAATCATCTACAGTAGACGCTATTATATGGTTTGTAGTCAATAACTATAAAAAGTTAGAAAACCTCATCACTATTAGATTATATTTTTCTCAGGACCATATTTAAGGAATATAGATGAATGAAGGGTTATGTTTTCATAGAGTAAAAAATTTTACTATATTTGATAGGGATATGAGGTTTACCTCAATGTTCTATTGAATTCTTCAATAGGCTCTATATGCGATGAGTTTTAGCACTATGTATCATTCTAGAATTTATTGCTAGTCTGAGATAAGAATTAATACCCTATAGAATATGTCGATATCTTATGATAGGTATTTCAAAGGTGATTGGCATCAACACCATCCTCTAGTTGAGTTTTAAAACAACAATAGCATTTATTTAAGAATTCGGATGGATTCTAATAAAGACCGATATTTAAATAATTGAAAAACATTGATTTATTAGGATGAATTATGAGAAAAAAATATATTGGGATGTAATCTACAAAATTAAATGGTAGAGAAATTTATATCCATTCAATAGTACATCAAGGAATCATATGATCGATATAAAAGGTATATTGATAATCACTGACATGATCGTGAATTAAATGTATGTGAGAAGTTCTTTTTTGAAATTTCTCCACGTAAAAAGTTTATGATATTAATGAAGAACTGATATCTTATCCCTAGGAATATTGGACTTTTGTGATTCTAGATACAATATGGATGATTTATTGTCAGTTGGTGCTTCCACCGAACCTCTTCGATGTCCACAATGTGTTCCATGTATGTGTCCTCCTGAATTACATACCCAATTTATCAAAAGTACTGAACACAAAATTCATGATACTAGATCATGATATATCTTATGAAGAATAACCTATGGATATTATAGATCCTAGAGATAAATTTTAATAAAACAAGACTACTCATATAGGGAAGGTTTTATGGTGAACCCACCAACTTGGGAAACATACATGGGAACATGAGGATAAGTTTAACAAAAAATATCCTTAGTTGTTTGTATCAATGTGATGGAATTTTTAAGGTGAAATTCATTTTAATGGTTGTAGAATGTATCACCCAGATATTTTTGGAAATATATTTTTTCAAATAAAATTAATTTCCTCGATACAATGCATTATACCAGGCAACAAGTTTTATTAAACCACAAAATATTATTTACATTTTTATTTAAAACATGACCTTTATAACCAAGCTCTTAAACATGTATGTAAGAATAAAAATAACTAAAATATGAAAATTTTATATATTTTTTATTAACAAAATATATATGTTAATAAGCACTTATTTTTTAGAAAATTCGTTATATACTTCAAAAATACAGTTCATTTTTAAAAAATGATTTCCATTTATTTTTTGTGACATATATAATAGAATTAAATTTTAAAAATTGCAAAAAATTAATTTTATAAAATAAAAAACATTTGTTAAATATATATGTCAACATTATCTTTGGGATAATTGTTTTAGAATATTTCGTAATGATTAATTTTTTTGATGAATATTACAAAATATTTATTTTTATTAAAAACCAAAAATCAATTTAAAAAATTTAAATGCTCAATTTTATATTAGGATATATATAATAGTATCATTAGGTCAATTATATATTTGAAAACACAATTTTGGTAATTTGAATCATTTTTATGTTAAATTTTGATATGAAAATTTTCAATATTTATGATAACTTCTTCTTTGAAAAATAATTTTTTTCATCATGTCTATGGGATTAATTTTCAATAAAATTCTAAAAATTATGTGAAATGAATTTATTAAAATTTATTTCATATTTTAAATCTGTATAAATAATATTATTTAATTATTCCCACTTAATATTTGGCCATAATTATTTTTTTTTTAAAATATTTACAACAATGTTGGTTAAAATGGGATTAAGGGGGGTTAAACTAAAAATAAATTTGTTAAAATGATTATAAAACATCTAAATTTTCATATTTATGGCTATATTTAGACTTTATATAATCTATTTTTTGTAAATTATGATCCTTTTGGAATGTTAAAAATGTCAGTACACCATTTTCATTTCATAAATTCATCGTGTGTTCTCCCCCCATTTATAAAAAGGGACCCTCTCTCTTATCCTCTTAGAACATCCGAAAACATTTTGTTTCATCCATTACACAGCCATATTCATTAATTACATCTCTACCCACATTCCAAAATCCTTATTTTTATTATTGAACCCTTCAAATAATGTTTTTTGTGCTAACCTAAAGAGGTTGTTCGAGGAAGATGTATCATTTTTAACGAGAATTTTGAATTTACTTCTTCTTCCTCCTCCTTAAAATATTCTTCAAATATGAGGATATAATAAAATAATTATCTCCAATATAATATTATTTTATTATTAAAATATAATAAACAACAATTTTATCCTCTTCTATCAAATTGAAAAAAATACTATTGATCACGTGTACTGTGGACTACCACCTCATGATCCGATGTAATTCATTTTCCATCCCCACATCTCAGTATAAGAGATAATAAAAAGAAATTATGTTTAAATATGATATTTGTGAGATATTTATACTCCTATAATTATAATTTCATATATAACTTCTAACATTCGAATCTATTGGGAAATGAAAGCATCGCTCGTGGATACGTGTGGACTACCGTCTGCACAAAGCAATGAGAGGAATTTTCCATTTTATATTGACATAGCTTTTAATAAGGTTATATTAAATGAATATATATGATATATATGATATAAAAATGATTCTAAAAAATTAAATAAATATTTACTTTTATTTTGTTCCATCTACTGAGAAAATTGAATTAAAGTTCATGCGTACGTACAGCCTACCATCTCGATAAATTTTATCTATTAATATAAATAAATATAAAATGAATATATATTGTACTAATGTTATTATTAATATATTAGAAATTATGGATCCATTATCAATGTAAAATGACCAAAAATACCACATCAAAATATAAGGTAAAACGAAGTGGTTATTACCTGAAGCATAATTTTAACAAGGAATTATTAATAAATAGTTAATGAAATATAATAAAAAAATCATAACATTTATGATATATATGAGTATGGTTATGGATTAAATTTTTAATAGATTTTTTTTATTTTATATTACGTTCTAACATGTATGCAAAATTTCATGATAAGAGGTAGTGGATTTTTGTCTCATGTTTATTTATGTAGTAAAAATTCCTTATAGACCACTTGATTATTTTCTATAGTGTATATAATTCTTAGGAATGTATTTTATGATTTTTCAAATAAATATTATTTTATATAAATATTCACCTAATTTCTTTCATTCATGGGGCTTGTGATTATAAATTTACCAAAGTTGTGACGGTTTGAATTTAGAATATCATTTTTTATCGGGATTGTTTATAATTATTATTATGATGATGAAATATTATAATCTATCTCTTAAAAGATAATAAATGGTATCCTCCTATAGGTATTTATTAAAATGAAAATTTCCCTCTCAGTGTACTCGATTTATTTACTCAATATTCCAAAATAATTATTTCATGGTCAAACCCAATTTATTTCTCCCTTCAGATGAACACCATGTTTCTTCCATGTCCATGGATTAAAAAAAATTATAATTTCATTTAAATTTATATAATTAGTTTTTAATTATATTTTTAAAAATTTGTTAGAGAAAATTAGTTTAAAATAATTCTTCTTGTCATTTTTTCAGACATGGATTTGTTGAATTTTTATCGAAAATTTTAATCGAATCTTCATTCTAACATATACGACACGAAAAATATTTTCCTCCATAATGACATCTAAATGGTTTAAAGATTAATATAAATGTGTATAAGGATATTTTCAAAGAAAATGGTTTATATAATATTATAAAATTTTATGATTTTAAATAATAAATTTTAAAATGGAAAGTGTATTTTCCTCAAGAAATGTTAAAAGTTTTATTTCAAAATTTTTTTACATCTAAGATGACATCCTTTTATGTTACATATGATTTACTAGGTATATGATACAATAATACAAAAGTTATTCTTTCTCTATATGATTTATTTTAATTATTTAAATATGTTTATGAAACCTATTACTTTTCCATGTGGTATGCTTTGATGAATTAATTACATGATTATGAAATGCACATATTTTGCATTTGTTATACTATAATAAACTATTTATTTAACACATTTATTTTCATGGGTTCTGATATGATGAATGTTTTATGATATTATGGAACACATATACATATGATATTCATTACATGATGGGAATAACCTATATTGACCTCCAATGCATTGGGTATAGATTGATATCTCTAGAGATAAATAGGATTGGAATAAGGCATTAATCCTGTTCAATAATGGAATCTATTCACTGTGATAGTCTTGGGAGTTATCCTTGAAAACTATGATGGTTTGAGGAGTTATATTATTCCACTATTATAGCCTTGGAAATGATTCATGACTGCTAAGGAAAAAAATTCTATTCTTATGTGTATGACACAAATCTATGACTTATGACAATGTTATGCTATCATGTCTTATGTTCTTTAAAACATTTATGAATCATGTCTTATAAACATACATGATTTATGTAATTACTCAATATTATGATATTTGATATGTAGTTTATGGTTTTAAAAAATTAATCTTATGTTTTATTACCCTTATTCTAATGTTATTTATATCTAATTATTGAAATCTCCCTTGTTTACCCATATAAATCATCTTACATCACACTTTATTATGTTTTCCTTCCCTAGGTTATAGAGGGAGGTATTATGTTTGATTTTTTTTAAAAGGGATATGTTTATAAAGAACATAGTTGGATATGATGTAGAACCATTATGAAATAGTTGTTTATGATTCCATGTTTCCAAAGGAAATAAACCTATACGATTCTGGCATGGATAATTATGTTATATAATGAATATTCATCTGTTAAGATTTAATATCTATGTCAGAAATCTAGGCGTCACTATATAGACAATGTTGTTCCACCAATTTACCAAAATGATAAACTGATTTTAATGGATGAAAACACCCACATTAATGATATACATCAATTTAAAACAAATTTAAATTTAATAAATTTATACATTTAATAAGACATAATATAATAAATAGAATTCTTTTCTCAGATACATTATTATAAACTGTATAGTCACTCATAATAGGTGACATAGGTTCCCCTTGGGCTTGACCAATATGAAATTAAAGGTATATTTAACTACTTAATATTAAAAACACTTATAGAAATATATATAATAGAACATTGAATCACAAGGGATATGAATTATTCTCACGAGTAGGATATAAAACACATATAAATATAATAAAATATAAAAATTAATGGGCTACTCAATAATAATAAATTTTATACAAGTAACACTTGTTTTACGCATTCTGATAAAATAAAAATAAAATAAGAGTTATGATTAGTAGGTGACATAGATTAAATATCAAGTACCCAGATCATTATGAAAATATGAGCAAGAAAAAATACAAGCTTCAGTAAACAAATAAATAAACATAGATGACTGGATATTTACAAAAAAAAATATTTTATCCCAATAAAATTAATAATTTAATGGATTATACTATAGTCCCATAATGAATATATATAATAGAAACATAATATATAAGCATTAAGGATGTTTTAGTTCAAAAAAAACCCACTTGTTTCCTAATATATGATAACAATCATATGAAGGCATGAAACTCAGTAAGATATCCTATGTGTGTCTACATGGTGATGCCTTAAAAGTTTCATACACCCAAGATAATGTTGAATCCATATCGAGTCCAAAATACACCCCATGAGTTCTATCCAGTTATGTCTTATAAAAATAAACAAAACCTTAATCATCCTCTAGGGAATACTGAGTATCCAAAAATTACATAGTGGATTTATTTTCTGATAAAATTAGGATGTTAATTAGTTTTTATACTATACTTATCAATTAACAATAGTCCTAGATCTTATCTGAAGCTTAATATCCAAGATTACAGATAAACTAAAAACATCACTCCAATACTACATTGTAATGTTTGTTATCAGGATACTTATAGGGTATACATATCATGTGTTATACTACCCAATGTGGACTACCTATTCCTGAGGGGCGGGGACTAGTATTATGTTCTTGATATACCATTAAGAAATGATTTACTTAATTGTATGTATGTAATTATCATAGCTAATATCTATAAGATATATTTCATTGCTTTTATATAGGTCCAAAATTTTAGAAATAATAATAGAATTAGATAATTAAAACTATTGATAATATACTATTTATATCCATAAAATAATAGCGAACCAGTATTATATTGTATTGTAAAAACATAGATTAATTCATGTGATATTAGCCAAGGAATATGAGAACATTTTTCCAAGATGACAAATGAAATCCAACAACTTAATTTATGAAGTGGGAATAGACCCTGATTGCTCTATAAAGATAAATGATTCTATTAGGTGATCCATCTTCTAATAGTACTTGTATGTGTATTAATGTTATCCCAAAGGAGGATCTATTTCCAACAAGGTGTCCATGCAAGGTGTGATCATCTCACACTAAGTATTACTCAATCAATAGTGTATCAACATAGAAGTGAATGATGGGTGTATTCATACAAAATTCTATACATTAATATACATATACAATAAAATATTTTTCATTTCACTAATAAGGCGCTCCAATAGATTATCAGAAGAGAAAATAATCAGTCAATATCTACAAAAATAGCTAACTCCCTATATTGGGAGGACCCATACTTGTATTCCTACTATGAACCTTATCTCATGATCTAATATGATAATCATATCCATCATTAAAAATATTAATTACATGTACTTGTAAATATCTCACACATGTATACATATACAGCCACACATATGAGTAGGAACATATAAATAATTGAGGGACATGGTGATCCATATAATGTATGAAAAGTATACTTACCTAGTCAAGGAAATCTCACATCTATTCATTGCAAGGAGAAGAATGGGTATAAAGACTTAGAGTAGTCTTTTAGAATATAAAATAAATAATTAAATTTGTTGTGATATTTTCTCAAACCACTTGATTTGTTCTCCATATATGGATTACCTACCCTAGAAATATATTAAAACAATATTTAATATCAATTTTATCAACACATGCTCATCATCAATGAAAAAATGATCTATATATGAAACTATAGTATTGGATATTGAAGTGTAACACCTATAAAAACAATCATGTTTGTTAAAATAAAACTCCATCATGATAGAAATAATAAGGTCATGGTATGAATACTATGATAAACCAATGTTATTCATAAGATTTGGATAATCATGATAACAGCCATGTATAATTTCAATCAACATATATTAAGAATAATTTATTAAATATAAAACTAGTCCAGTGGCTAGTTATAATATTACATTAATGAAATTGGATATGAAAATCTAAAGGATCCACATGGGTTTACATGCCTGATTCCCATGTTATACTAGGGTATTTCCATTTAATGAAATAAATATTTCCCTATACTTGTCACAACCAATTTACATGAATCAAATGTGGTCTTAGGATAAGGTAGATAAGTCATTGTGCTTTGGATGACATTAGTAAGTCACAATTTATAACTAGGGGAATAAATGATAAGGAATTATTTCGTTAAAATAGGTTCAATGAAAAATTTTAACAACATGACACATATTTAATTGATAAAACTGAATATTGAAATAAAAACATTTTGTAGAGAAACTATGTCACCAAAAAATAAAGGTACATTCTATATAAAATAAATATTATAGAAAATTCAAATGAGAAAGTAAAAAAGAAGTATTAAAACAAATTTAGTAGGCATTTTCCTAAAAAGAACCATTTATAAAATATTGCTTTCATAAAACACATCAACCATTAAAAAGGATAAACATTGGTAACTGTCAAGTGACAAGGTTTGATAAATGAAAAATCTATTTATATTTTCATATTTCTTCACCTACTCCAAACTCATCAACATAGCCACCACATTACCATCAAATAACCCTTTTAACCATAGGTTACATGTTTTCCATTGGCTTATATAATAGTCTTGATTAGTTTAGAATAGGTAGCCCATAATAAACATTAAATTCAAGATTCAAATATGTGTCTCTCAGTTATATAATAAAAAAAATTATTATAAATACAAGGATTAACTCTTAGAATGTGGGTTGTTATAAAGATGGTTTGTGTCAAACAACAAAATAATGATATCTATTAAAAACCATGTTTAATACTAACATAATGATCTACCATCTTGTAAAAAATTATTTAGTGATAAGACATAAACATGGGTTATATTTATTAAATATAATGGGGAACTCAATAATAGGAATAAATATTTTCAAGGGAACACATAATGTATAATCTTGTTAAATTAATGTTTGTAAGTGAATAAAAGTGAATGGGAAATTAACGCATTGATCCAAAAAATCATTACTGTAAAAAATAAACTATAATTTTGAAAATATGGATTAAAAGTAGTCATTTATAACATTTAAATATAGATGATAATATTTATTAATTTAGGAAAAATATAAGAATCCATGTTACTAGAATAGAATTACAATCATTATCTGATTTTTGAAAACCAATTATTTCATAAGGAAAGATTTACTTGTAAAATTTGAACAATAATAACAACCAAAATAATTAAACCAAAATTCCATAAACAAATTAATTTAAAAACCTAACCAACATTAGGAATGATCAATAAAATTTTATAGGAAATAAACACAACTACAAAAATATCAATAATAACATAACATTCCTAATCCTTATCAATATTTAATAAATAACCATTAAAATTCACCATTAAAATTAAAGCATAAAAGGAAATTGTAGGAATTAATTTTCATTAATAGAAATATTGAGAAATGATTAACAATCAACACATGTGAACCTCTGTAGAACAAAATAATACGAATAACTATTGTTTAGGATGAATTTAACCATGATAAAATGGAATTATTCATTGAATCCCTATCCATGTCATAATAAATAAGAAAATAAGTGAAGGAGAGGGAGGGGATAAGTGGTGGGAAACATACATTTACTCTTGGTATATAAGGAATCGATGATTCATCCTTGAAAAAATGGGAAAGAGAAAGGGAAGGGGGAGACCTTAAAGGATCCATGGGATGGATCTCCTTCACCTAGGATATATTGAAGTGGAGGTGAAGAGGAATTAATGGATAAAGGGGTGAATGGGAAAGGACCAAAACAATACCCCTTAAAAAATTACTTCATAGCGTATTATGTACAAGGTCAGGAACCACTGGGAATCCAATGGAATATCTCAGACAACTATACCACTATTAAATCATGTGTGTGTCTGATATCACTTGTTGTTATAACATTATAGTGACACACTTCTATTGGTACCTTAAACTCCAAAACCATCAATAATATTCTATACTCATCTGAAAAAACACTCAAGAATCCATCCTTAATTACCTAGATAGAAAACTGAATCGTCAAAGTAGGCATTAACATTCACTAAAAACCAAATATAAAATAATGAAATTTCCTCAACCATTCAAAATTAACCATAACATCCAAAAATAATTATACCTAGGATATATAATGAGATATTTTGTACATTTCACAAATTAATCAGTGTTTTTGTACCTTGTTTTCATGGTAATTTGAGATTGTTAGCTATGTTTTGACTTTCACTGTTGTTTGGGACATGTGTTTTCAAATTAAAAAATCAAAAGTATAAAATAATAATAAATTATGGTTCCAAAATTAATAATTAAATAAAAAATTGTAATAAAATATTACACATGAATCTGGAGTTCCCTCTTCTGAATAACCTATATGATGACAACAATACCCACTATATACATCTAGATCCAATGAAAAATATATATAACATATGATAGTAATGTTGATAATTTTTTTGTAAATATAATTTATTATCATTTTAACAATTAATCCTACATATTATCTTCATAAATGGGTGCGTGACCTGAGCTAGGATGCTACATCACCACTTCCTCTTTATGTGTTTACATGCATAATAATATCTGAACATACTTTTCCTATTCTTAGATAATATGATAATATACATATGATGTTTTATATCATTAACTATTGCATATACGTCATCCTAGGATTCAATAATGCCCTTATACATACACCCATAACCTCTTCTCTCACAACTGCATTACATAATATGCATATGGAATATTATAAGGAATAAACTTGTGTGTCGTACCTTAATTCATGTTGAAATATCACCTACCTAAAAAATTAATATTCCCTTTGATTCCTATATTTAGTTCCAACTCAGTTTCAAACTACAGATATTGAATAAACAAAAGTATTTAATAAATAAATATAAATATTTACTATGTTATAAAAATATATTATTTTACTAAATAATTTTCTTATTACAACACTAACAACATCAATATCATTATCTCAGTGAGTCCTTATCTAAACAGATATATGATCGAAGTTCTCACCTGAGTAGTATAACTACAAATGCATGAAAAGTGAATAAAATATTTCTAGGCATAATATACAAGAAAATTTTAAATTATTGAATAAAAATGAAATATAAACATACATCATGGCTAATCTTTGAAATTCTTTAAAGGATTCCCTTGGAGTGAAAATTTATGTGAGAGAATACGAAACTCAATCTATAATCAAAATATTCTATTATTAGGAACATTTAATATTTAAATTGTTTATACATAGAAATAAATCAATCTCACTATCACTTTCTCACTAAACTAGTTCACTACCAAATCATGCTACTAGGTATGGAGAGCATGTAGTGGTAAACACTATAAGATTTCAAGAATACATTCAAATGGTGTCCAATGATTAATCCTCAATTTTTTTATAATCCTTACAGTGTTCTTATGATTTACGATATGTAGAATCTAATACTAATCTTGATGTGATATAAAATTATGTTATTCAAAAATGTCATCTTTCATAATAATAACATATAAAATTTAGAGAAAATTTAATCTTTCATTTTACCTAAATCTCTCTCTATAATCAATAAATAATCTCTTGTGGAAATGATGAAGACTCGGGATCTATTAGTTTTAATTTGTTTAGGTCTCATTTCATATATCCTAATTGATGAATCAATGAACGTTCACCCTCTTTAACTAGTTTAATGGCATAATAAAATAAAACTCCAAATGTGGTATTAGAGTTCAAATATTGAACCGATCTACAAATTTCCCGAACACACTATAAGGAAGGTTATATCATTCTAAAATTAAATTCATAATCTCGAATATAATAACTAATTTTTTATTAAAAAACTTCTTCTCGTTGTAGAACTTATAAAAAAAGTAAAATAAATTTATATTAAATTTAAATCGCATGTACAATCATATTTAGATGAAGAACCATGTTCATCATTTGACATACACGATTGGAAAATGATTCTATAAAAGGGGTATAAAAATAATCTAAATCATGTTTTGGATGTTATATTAACCCATTGAAATATGCAATGTCATAGCATATTACACAATTGTTAGTGTAACATTTTGGCATTTTGATAGAATTACCATGAAATATATCTTTAGTGGTGGTATTTAATATTTAATTGTGGTCTACTATTTTTATTTTGGTGCTAAAACTATGTGTTTTTTAAATTATCACCTAATGTCATCATTTTTTTGGTAGTGGTTTAAACTGATTCAATGTAATTTCACTAATTTTAATGTTATTTAAACCACCATTTATTACTACAATTTAAACAATGGTAGTTCTCTATGATAAAATGAAACAAATGATACAGACTATATTTTTTTAATATGATCCATGACCCTTATAATTACCCATATAACATCTAGACACACACACACACACACATGTATTTTAATCATGAAATAATTTTTCTGACAATATTTACAGAACACTGATAATGAATTCCACATATAAAATGTTATTCATACATATTAAAATTTAATAAAATAATATTTATTTATAAAAATCCAAAATTGAAATAATATTTGTTAAAATAAAATATATTATAATGCACAATTTCTATTAATAATGTATCGTCTTTCATGAATAATGAAACATTGAAGTATCATAACAAGATAGAAGTGAATTTACGCATTTCTATAACAGAACTAAAAAATAATCTATACATCACTTATCTAACTAATAAAACATTACAAATAACATTATAATAATCAATGTATTTTCTATTATCTAATTTAGAAGAACTGGAATAAAATATATCACTGGTTACACCTTCATTAAGAATATTAGTGAACATATTATATTTGAAAACATCAAAAAAATTATAATTTCACAATATTAACAAAAACTCATATGAAATCGTTTATACAATATTAACACTCCAAATAAATTATTAAACTTTCCAAATATGACACATGTAGGATCTACTTTTAATAATAATCGAATAACAATACATGTGGTAGAAATAATATATGAAATAATTATTGGGAAATTGTATGATTCCTTAATTTTAGTCGAACCATTTTTAATTATTTGAATGTAGTCATAATATTTTCTCCCCTCGTTATTCCAATCATTAGAAACTATAAATACTTTATTCGAACATATATTTTTGAAATAGTATAACATTTTAATTTTCAAAATTTAAAACATAAATTTTAAAATGAAATTTCAGTATGATAATTAATTATAATACTAAAAATTAATATTATAATGAATAAGATAGTTAATAAGTTACAAAAATACTACACAGTCCATCATTTTCTCCTTCAATAGTCAAATCAATATCATGAACCATTATTAATTATCTCTCTTCATATACTTCATCACACCTTATAAGTTTAAAATTTTCAATAAATTCATAGAAAAAAATTCTAATGACTTATTATTGATTGGATTCAATTTCACAATTTAATTCTTTTACTTCATCACCCATATCATATAAGTGTCATTGTTTCAAGATCACACCTACACCCAAACATAAATTTATTTCACATTCAACATAATATAAAATAATTTATTATGATGTGATAATATAAATAAAATTTTCTATGTATTCACCAATATCCATCAATATAGAAAATCACAGAAAAGTAAATTAGAAGATATATCTTTTAAAACCTATTGAAGTATTTAGACACCCGCAACGAAATAAAACAAAAAATGTTCATCATAAATTATTTTTATAATATCATCCAATATTCCATAATTTCGTAGTTGTTTTCTTATAAATGTACCACTATTATGGATTTTAATCCTTTTTAATTTAAATGTATAAAATTTTCATCCATTCACATTTCCAGAATCTAGTTTCACACCCATAATTAGGGGACCCAATCCATAAAATTGTAAATATTATAATGTTTTTTTCCCAAAAAATATATTCATTCTCTATAAAAATAACATATATTATTATAGTTATAGAATATTAATATTTAAACTTACTATATATATATGATTAATCATGTGTTTTAACTAATGAAATGACAAAACCATTCTACCATATCTTTTTTAATAATTGTTTCTAATATTGTTCTCATTATGTTTTCAACCTATCATGTGTTTTCATATATTTATTTTATATTCTTGAATGAATAGATATGAAATTTAAAATTTTAGTATAATATATATTATTAAACTAATTATATTTTTGTTAATGTAATCTTTAATTCTTTACTAACATTAAAAAATACTAATGATTTCTTATTAGGTTATGATTGAATAAACCTATCATCAAAATGAATAGTAAGATTGAATAGTATCTGAATATCATTTATGTAATTAGATGAAATGGTGAAACACTCATCTTCTAATTAAGTCTTAGAAATAGATACTTTTTATTGGGATTAATTATTTACATTTCACTTCAAATTAATAAGGTATGCATAAAAAATGAATTAAACATAATTTACTATAAATGTATTTAATTGAAAATAATATTTGACATAAGAAGAAAAAGATATAAATAACATTACTCTCAATTAAATACATCCATAAATAATGTTTGAGATAATGTAATTTAGTTTCCTTTACCAATTGAAAAATTAGATGTATAATGAAATTAAATATAAAATTGTGAATGTTTATCATAATATGAAAAAGTGTGTATAATTCCTTCAAGAATAATTTCTATATCAATTATTATTAGAGTTTTCTAACAAAGATGTATAGATATTATGTTGGGAATTATTACAACTGTATTTACTTTTTCATAGATAAATATTTTAATTTATATTGTAAAAAAATTTCAGGAAGAATTTGTGAGTCATGCATTTTTAATCCTTGAAACCTATGCAGATATATGTCAAAAAATATTGAAATATTTTTTGAATTCACATCATTTACATTCATAAATTTTATATTTTGAGGAATATATCAACCTACTTATATTTCAAAATCCAGGAAAATATAATTTCTATTTTCAACTACATATAGATCGCACTATATATTCATTGATTAAATATACTTCATAGTGTTAAGATGGTTCATTGATTTCCCATGCTCATTAAGTAATGTGAAATTGATTTTTCAAATAAAATCCTCTCAATATAAATAAATTCAATATTATGAATTAGAAAATTAAATCCCCATTATAGATAGAAGAAAAAATGATTCTTTGTTTCTTTTTTAATTTACTATTTTCAACTAATGATGTATATAAAATCATTTCCCACTGTTATTCAAATAATAAAACTTTGTAAATTCTATTTTATAATTTATTACTGATAACAATATTTGTAAACCTATGATATGAATTCGATCTATTCTAGATGTGTCTTTGAGAGGGAATTAAATATAAAGAGATATAACAAGGAATTAATTGGATATTTCGACTAAATGTATTTTAGAATATCTTTTTTTTAATTTTTAAAATGGGATATCATATTCATAATTCATTTATTTATTCCTCCTAAACTCATATAATCTAGGATTTTCTATTAGTGTTTTGGAGACCCTTCTTCAAACCATTATATTCCATTCTTTGAATTTCTAAACATTGGAATACCATAACTTTTTAGTCTATTTGTTGTGATATGTTACATGAATTTCATTTCACAATAAGGGATTCGAGCTCTATATTATCTATGGGAATATGTGTAATTAGGATACATTTTTCTTCATTTAAGTGGAATGAGGGACTAAAATTACTATAAAATGAATATGATTTAATGAAACTATAGAGTAAAGGATGAGTTCAAATTTCATTGTCTGTTTCATTGATATTAATATATACTTACTTATCTTGAATAAATAGATAATATTTTATGCATGTTGTGACTATTTTGAAATTTAAATCTATTATTATGTTGATTTTGTAAACACTCCATTCATAAAATTTTAAAAATGTATATTTTTGTATGAACCGGTTCTGTGAAATCCTAATTATTTGTTAAAATACCTTTGTAAAAGATGATGTAATATTGGGAAAAAATATTTAAATGAAATGTAATAAATTTCATAATCTCGAAAATTTATTTTATATGCTTCTAGTGTTTTTTAATTTATACCTATGTTTTTGAGGGCTTGGGGGCATTAAATAGTTATGGTGGTGACCTATTCAGATATATGATGTGTTAATGGATGAACATGTATTGGTGAAGTATGATTGTTTTTACAAGATTGTTGAGTTCTGTTGATGGATTTTGAATAATATTTGATGGTTCTTGTAATAAAGGTCTTTGGATTTTTTTTGGCATAATTATTTTTTAATTTCCATTTGTTGAAGTAATATTAAATTTTTATTGATAAAATTCTAGAGGTCAGGACAATAAATTAATAAATGTGGTCTGGATGTTTCATGTGTTGTAATTTATTAATGAATTAAATGTTAACAAATTGGTTTAACATAAATTGATATAAAAGTGGGTTGATGGTTGGAGTGGGTTTTCATTAAATATGGGATTAATATTCTTAATTAAGGAATATTGGATGGTTTATTATTGAAATTGGCAAAGGTTTAATATATTATACAAAAAGGGAGTTATGGGTTGTTTTTGGATATTTTTGAGGTATGAGGAATTTTGTTTTTATGAATTTATTGGTGGATATCATTGGATGATGTAGTAGTAATTGAGGGATAATATCATGATATTTTTTGTGTAACTCATGGATAGTTACTATGAATTTTCTACTATACTTTTATTTTCTTGTTTTTAAATTTTCATCCAACATGTATTGCATAAAATATACCAAAACCCATGTGTTTTGGGGGTGTTTTCCCTAATATCTAGAATGGTGAGTGATCAAATGGATAATTACCCCATCCCTACCACACTTCCTTCATAATTATGACATGTAATCATTACCCAATTAGTAAAAAGTATCAATCTATGATGAACATGATGATGGTGATTCATAGAAATAAAAGGCTATGATATATATTGGGTTCATACATTGAATGAGGAGGTTATGAGGCTAGGTTACATCACATTCATGAAACCCTATTACACTGGTTATGAAGTATGGATTAAATATGTGATAGAATGGATTATTATAAGGATGTGTTGTATTGAAAGATTCCAAAAATAGATGATAGGACCTATTGAAGACTGGGGTTTGTAGGGCTTCAACCTGACCCACATAAAATATGCTTGTATACGTAATTGGTTTGCCTAATAGGGATTTGAGAAAATAATGATTAATGTTGGGGAATAAGAGTGTAAACATATTTGATATATTGATGTGGGTGTCTTTGTCAATATTATATTGTTATTATATTACTGCATTGAATGTGTTACATGGTGATCAAGCCTTGCTAAGGTTGGGGATGGATAATTGTCTTTTTTAAGTGGTTGTTTGTTGTAGTATTTGTTCACTAGTGTGTTAGTATTCTCTTTTCTTGTTTTCATAGTAGGTCTTGGGTATGATATTAATATGTATATATGTTATTCTGAACTTATGTATAAAATCTTTCTTTTTGGTTCCTAGTAATTTTTTAGATTGAGTTGGACATTACATGATTGGAGGATGGAGATTCTATTAATATGTGGCTTTTGTAACATTTATTTTTTTCATTTCATTTTGGATAATTTTATATGTATCACTTGACATGCATTGTGGGTTTTTTGTCATTATTATTTTTTAATATCTATATGTCATGGTGTGGATTGGTGTATTCCATCTTATATATCATCCTTAAATTATATTGAGTATAATGCCTCCCATATTATGATTTATATATCCTTAGTTCTAGACACCAACCCATGGGTAATAAGATTTAGACATTGTATGTCATTATCATTCGTTCTACATTATTTTACCAAATTGGATGCCTTTAGAGGTAGGGGTCCTAAAATACATGATGTTCAAAAATTATATTAATTGAACTGAAATAATCATTGATGGAATGTCCAGAATATTCCCCTACATTATCAGAAAAATGTTTTTGATTTAACAATCTATGAGTTGTTCCCTTAGACTTATTATTTAGTCAAGAAACTTCAAAAAGTCTATTATGTGAGTTTTTAATAACGAAATATGGTCCCATAATGTCAAAAAATTGATCTACATCATAAATTTTATAAATGGTCGATATAGAGGATGAATTGGACCACATATGTCACTATGAATTCCTTCCAAATATATATGGGATTTGAACCCCAATTTCATTATATATTTTATAATAATCAATTTTCCCTAATAAAAATTAGTTCGTAATAAATTATTAGGTCTAGGACCCTGTTTATCAACCAATGGATTACAAAGGGAATATTAAATTATTTCTATCATCACTTTTAATCATGGATGACCCAAACAATTATATCATAACAATAATGTATCATGGTTGATAAACATATTTTTCACTATAGTTGATTTGATTGTACATATATTGATATAGTTCAAAATTAAAGTAATTATTCAATATTTCTCTCAAATCGTCTATTTATCATTATTAATTACTAATTTATATAAGTATTCATTACCCCTATATTATATGACCTTCATCTGATATCCATTTTCACAATTACACATAAATATTACAAATTTTTTTAATGCTTAGGAGAAAATAAAAAATTATTTATAAAAATATTCTTACCAGTAGGAAGCTATATATCATCACTTACAGTTCCTTCAATTAAATTTTAACTATTATTTAGTTTACTAACATGCGGACTTCTAATATTATGGGTGATAAAAGTTATCTCATATTTATGAATTATGTGTATTTTGGCACTACTAATGAAAAAAAATATTTATCATAAGTATTAATCCTAATGGGTTGATTCCTAATATCCAATACTATTAAAAACATAATAGTACATTTATTTTAAAAATAAAGAAAAAGAAAAAATAGTGCAACATTAATCGAAAAGTATTACAAAATTAAAACAAAATATCCATAAAGAGAATTTACAGATAATCTATAATCTTGATACCATCATGGTTTATAAAATAATTATAAATATCAAATATTTTAATGTCATCATCATAACTAATGTCTTTGTCAACAAATTTTTCTTAAATTATCTTTTTAATCCCTTTTATTGATTGGTGATAAAGTTTAATGAAATGATTTGGTGTATGTCATGTATGCAACTAGTGATCCTTTATAGCAAACCAAAATCATTCATACCAATCATTCTTCATTCTCATAAGTTGTGGTTATTATTTTATTAAGCACTTTTAGTGGTTACCTTATACAATTTCTTGTTGTATATAACCACCTTGACAAAATGATTTACGTCAACCTATGCTAAATCGATTATTTCCATGACCCTGAGTATAAGTAGCATTATTTTCCATAGTGAATAGATATGTACTAATAGGTCAAGAATCATAGTTCTTGATCAAGAGGTCATTTTTTGTTTATAACAAGAAGATTAGAGATTAATTCAATATATTTGGTAAATAATTTTTCTCGATACTGTTATTATTTTATAACATTTGAGGCATGAAAGGTGGAGAATGTTTGTATATAATATTTTTGTCTTTAATATTTTCTCCAAAATATTTTAAGTAGGTTTTAATTTTGAAAAATATATATTTATATTGACATACCAATTTATAATGATAAAATTATATTTGATTCCATGGATACCATGCTTTTGGAAGTATTGCCAGTCATAGGTGATCATACCACTATTTGATTTATTTTTATAACACCGTACGACTTTTAATTGTTATGTACTAATTTTTCATATCCTTATAGAGGTGATGAACAATCAATATCAGGGCTTATGGATTTCCATAAGTGGTAGAAATATTTCGATATTTGATTATCAGAATGAGGCCATTTATGTTTAGATGTGTCTCAACATCCAAATTCTATAAAAAATAATTCATTACAAATATTTCTAGTCTGAGGAAACTAATCACTCACATATTTTCCATGGATGAAATATCATTTTTTACTAACCAAATAGAAAAAATGATGCTTTTGCATATAAAATGTTAAGAAATGGTTGAATATTGATTGAAATAATGAGGAATTTCATAACCCTAAATCATCAACTAATCATGGGTGAAGTGAAGTGATGTTAAAACATTTAGTAAAACATTTCTAACGGAGACACTGGATAAAATAAAAAGACATTAAAAAAGGTAGAAAAGTGTTGGATAGAAATTATAGAGATCCAAAGGTTCTCATTTCCATTATCAAGAAGAAAAATATATATGGTACTTGAAGGTTGTAATCAAGGATCACGTTCTATCGCTATCTCGCAAGTCGAATAAAAATATATTCAATACATGGAGGACATTAACTCCATTTACAAGGCTTATATTTCCATTTTCCCTCTATATACTGTATATTTATACCACTACTAAAAAAATGTGGAAACAATTTTCTACCCATTATCAATATTTTTTAACAGCACTGAAAAATAATTATTTTATCATTCCTAAAATAAAACATTTATAAAAGTTGGATTTTATTAGAACTTATAGTTGCATTCTTAAAAGTTATACCTATATCATAGTTTTATGTAATGTTAATAACTGCATATATTAACAATAATAGTAATAATTTTGAAAAAATATTTATATACTTATTTATGATAATTCATTTAGATTTTCTTAGAAATGGACAATTTGTATCTTTAATGTTCAAAAGAATTAATTAATTTAACATTATAATTTCTTAAATTTTCATATAAAAATATTTATATATTTTTGATATTATATATATATATATATGGATGAAATATTTTTAAAAACAATTTCAAGTAATCTTATTCAAATACCAAAAACAAAATTATTATATATAACAATTACAATAAATCAATATATAAGCATCAATTTTTATATAATTGGATACACACACAATTTTTTCACACATGCACATTTATATGTAAACAATGAATGTCATATATGTCAATCAATAATTAAAAAATCTAACTTCTAACTTTTGAATGATTTTATAAAATGATATTTGATTAATAATTTTAGTTAAATATATAATTAAATTTATTAATATATTATTTATATATGTTAAAATTATTAATTACTATTTAAATTTAATAATATAAATTTAAATCATTTTCATGTATACATATCATTATTTATTAATATAATTATTAATTAATTATATAACTATTTCTATTTTTTGACTAATTTATTTTATATAAATAATAATATTCTAATTAGAATAATTAAATTATAAATGTAATTATAAAAAACTAATTATAATTATAAATTATAAATTTGAAAATATAACGTAAAAAAATTAAGATATTTTATTTTTCATTTTAATGATATTAATTATTTCATTTATTTATTTTTAATTCATATATATTTTCCCATAATATTAATAATGTTGTATTATTTTAAAAATAATTGATTGTAAATTTAATATTAATTGGTATTATATTTAAAATAATAATTTTTAACAAAATATATTTATTAATATGTTTAAATAGAAGAATAAAATTTTATAATTTTAAATATTTATTAATTTATACAATCAATAAATATTTTAAATATTGTCAAAATACTTTAATAAATCATTTTAACAATATATATCTATAATTATTATTATATCCATTTACTTAACTGGTAATTTATTAAAAATATTTTTTATTTAAATGTATTTTTTATAAATTTAATGTGCGATCTATGGAGTAAGTTAACCATCGGGGGAGGGTTTGATATTTCATTGGGTTCTTCTATTGTTCTATTTCATGTAACCTCCATGACCTTAAATTTATATATATATATATATAAACACACACATATAAATAAATACATACATATATACATACATACATATATGTATACATTCATATATATTGAATAAATAGAGTAAATAATATTTACAAATATAAATAACAAAAAATATATCTAAAATATTATTATTAATTAAAATGATATTTATCTTATTGGATTCAATTTTATCTTTCATTTAGGGAACCCATGGAGTAGACACTAATGATGGTCACGCCGATCCCTCCCCTTCTAGAGTGGGTGGGATGCCTCGTATCTTCGGTAGTGGCTCGACCTTTTCCCATAACCTCCATCACTAACCATCACTTTCTCCCTCGATTTACAGGTATTGTTTTATGCCCTAAAGATGTGTCACTATCCAAGGACATCATCAAGATTCTTATATTGTTTTTTAAGTTCATAGAGGCCTCAAATATTTTGGATCTATTAGTAGTGGAATGTTTTTCGAAGCAGCATCCTTAGGTTGATTCCTTTGAAAGAATTTCCATTGACTATTGGTGCCTTCAAGATTATGACTGAGCAGTACATGTCTACTCGACATCCATTACATTCTCATATGATTCTAAACTGAGTAAGACCTCAATAATTCTTTGTATGGGGCTCCATGAGGATTCAATGGGTTTAATTTTCCCCTATTTTATTGGTCTTAGGAGTTTCATATAATGTGATATTCCCCAAAAATTGAAATCCTGATTTTCCTTCTTGAACTACCCCTTCTTTTTTTAGACCGTTTATTCTTAAATATCATGGAATCATAGCTAAAAGATAGGTGTACTATGATTGTAGTCCTTGGGTGCTAATTCCTTTGTTTTCCCCTAACATTTACATTGAATTTGAAATCTTGAAATTTCTAGTGAAATCTATTCTGATTGAAATCAATGAACAGTATCACTGCCTACAGTTGATTTTCTTTGAATCATGGCTTGGTTTATTGTCCTCTTCCAGCTATTTAGGTCATTCCCTCTCTGATTTTCATTACAATAATGTGTTCCACAATAGGGTAGGTGTTGTTGAGTGTGAGGTTCATTTGGATGGAAATGATCAAGGTGGCACCTCTATGGGCATATTGTTGTCTCATAATCCCTTTGATGATGTTTGTAAAATATCAACATTGGGGGAGGATAAAGATTCATAGAGTTTATTAGGGCCAAAAATGTTACACATAATGATATTGGGATGACCATTACTGAAGAATATGTGACCTATGCTCAAGTAGTGTGGATGGCCTCAAATATTCCCTCCAGCATGGTTGCAACAAAGATGTACCAATCTAGTTCTATTGGTATCAAGATATATTTAATCCAAATAATATTTGGAGTGGATTTGATGACAACTGTATTTTTTGATAGTTTTTTTAGTGTGATTTTGGAATTGAATAAAAGGTTTATGCTGAAGGAAATTTTTTATCTGAAATAAATACGTGGCGAAAAGGCTACATGAGTGAGTTAGATACATGTTTGGAATGACTATGTTAATCTGCTACATGAAAAACTGGATATGAGAGTGATAGAGTACATATAATGAATGTCTACAAGAATCATTTATGTTGCAATATCAACTCATTAAAAAACGGCAATGTGACCATCCTACAAAATTGGATACATTGATAATCAGGAATATTGATTCATCCATGTGGAAACTGAACTCCACAGATTCTTCTATGTTGTAACACAGACATGTGAATTCAACTATGTATACCATGGGTGGTTACATGAGGATAGTATGAGAACCCTCTCTTCCATATGATGCATAAATGTGTGCGGTTTTCTATAAATGAATGTACAACCAATTTAGATGGAGGTTTAACGATCATGGGATATAAATATTTATTAAACATAAAACCATGATCATAGTGTAGTAAATATTTATTTTTCTATATTATTCTAAATGAATGATATTCATATGGTGATATGATCTAGGAGTTATTTTTTTCATAAATATCTATATAGTTACAATAAAATAAATGGGGCCTAATTTAATATTATTTTATGACACTTAAAATTGTATTTTTATTGAATATTATCACAAGATAATATTAGAAGATCAAAATAACCTAATAAAACTCATATGTAAGAATAGACAAAGAGAGAGAAACATAGGGAGCAATCCATTTGGAATTATAAGATTTTTTTAGAATTGATATGGAAAGGTGAATGTTGAATAATGTGTTGTTCTAAGAGTCCAATTATCTTTGTATGAAAACATTATTTCTACTAAATATAATCACATTCTTTGGTATATTTCTAAGTCATCATCATATGAAGAATGAAGATTGAACAAACGGAGTTGCGAGATCCTTGTTGAAGGAGAGAAGTGATTTCTAAAATTGGTCATGGTAGTGAATGTGGTGTCTCGGTTAAGATCCTTTAATATTTTATATATATAAAAAGTGATCCTTGGTGAATTTGGTGCATAGGATAATTTTTGTTCATACTCCTTGGACAATCATTGTGTTGTTAATCCCAGTAAAATAATTTTTGTTAATTATACATTTCATCACTCACTGATAAGAGATATAGAGAGACATTGATGTTTTTTCACTATGAGAGAACACAGTACTCATAAAAAGGAGAACTGTTTTTAAATATATACTCTGATCTACCCCTCCCACAACTGTTAGGGTGTAATAATCATTGTTGTTCTAATAAATTCTATTATAGGGAGAGTTTATTAGTCATCTCCCTTATAAGCATGAAAACATTTGTCAACCATCATGTTTTCCACATTACTGAAGGAAGTAATTTTTAGTTATGGAAAATTCACATGTAGTATTATTTCATATCAGTGGGTATGTCTGTTTTTGAAGTGTCCATTTATGGAATTTCTACCAATATTGAAAGCAGATAATTGATGTAGGGATATCATTAGGAATGATATGTAGATTACCAAGCCATAAATTCCTTGGGTAGTGCTCCTTAAAATCCCTTTTTTATAATGGTAATGTTTCACAAAACCTCTCATATTATGTGGGAAAACGTATGAATATCATTGAAGGAGATTTGAATGTCCAGGAGGAAAGTCTACAGGTTTCTATAAAACAAATATAAAGATTTTGGATTGAACTCAAATGATATAGTCGTTTCATTTTTTATCAACTAAATGTTCATGTTGAAGATATTCAAGGTTTTTAAAGATCTCAAATATTAGAAGATCATAAATATTCCCACGAGAAGACTCCCTCCATGGTTGAATGAAAAAGTGTCTGTTCTGGAGGACAATGATATGAATGGGATTTCTGTCAATAATTGGAATAGTTCACTTGTGGTCTATGAAATGATAAACAAATATAATGAGTTAGGAAAGAAGTAAAATCCTTAATAAGTGACCTTAAATTTTATTAAGAAACTCTCAATCAAGGAGAATCATAATGTTAATGAAGTTGATGATGTTATTTAATTTCTATCTTTTAATATTAATAGAGGAAAATGATGATTTAGGGAAGATCTTCCTCATGATTACACGAAATGTTGAAATGTGGGACATTTTGTGAAATAATGTTCCAAAAAAATTAAAAATATAGTGATACAATTAAACTAAACATAAAGATAGAAAAGGATAAAATAATTCTTCTTCAAGTCCATTCAAAAGGAAAATTTTCTTTCTAATGAATAAGATAGTTGTGGTGAAACTAATGTAATATATGTTATGAATTGTTAGAATATAGGTTTTTAATGTCTATTGAAAATAATCCTTAAAATATTGATAGTGGTGATAAGAATGAAGGAACTGTTTAAAGAATTGATCTGAAGGCAGAACCTGAGGAATTCTGTAAAGAATATGGTGACTGGAGGGAAAAATCCTAGAAGGATAATTCATGTGCTCATGATTATATAATCTACATGAAATAATATAAAGATGAAATGTTAGAGTTGTTTTATGAGATTCAAAAAATAAAATATAATAATTAGGGATCTCAAGGAAGGTAGTGTAACTGAACCACAAAACTAAAGATCATGCCCTAATCATTGATGTTTTGGATAAAACATTTTATGATTGTGTGAATAGATTTGAGGATCAAAAAGAATAATTTATTACATGTAATCAAAAGTGAGAAGAGAAGGAAAAATTATTTTAACCTTGAATGATTATGGTGAACATAAGGAAAGCATCATAAAATCAATATAAATGATTTTTTTAAGGATGAACACATACCTATTCCTCTTGTTAAATTATTCAATGATAAAAATTATATAGTGAAGCATGTTAATGAAATGAAGAGAGCTTTGGGTGTCTCCTAACCAAAAGAATCAACCCTCTCTATAATAAGGTATATATTTGAAACACATCAAATGAAATTAACCATGTGGCCAAGGAAAATTATAATCCTTTATGATTTATAGGTTTTTCATATACTTTTGGGACAAACTTACTTTGTATACTCTTTCTCTAGGATTTCCTTTTATGAGAAAAACCAGTCCAAAAAGGAATTTAGTACATGTATTCATTATTTTTCTTTTAATGGACACTATTTTTATCATCAAGGAAATATTCATAAAGAAATAAACTAGGAATCATGAATTACCTGATGTGGAAGAAATAAAATGATGGAACCATTATATAAAATCATAGAGGCTCGAAATTGGTTTTCTATTCAGCAAGGGGATGAATATTTAATAGAAGCAACTATTAAGGATCCAAATTCATCACTGACATGGGTAATGAATAGAATTTTAGAGAATAATAATGTTTTTGAGATTACCTTTAGGGAAACAAACAAGTCATGTATGTGGATAGTGGATAGAAGATGAACATCACATATGACTATAAATAAATAAATAATTAGGAACCTCACCCACAATTAAAATGATATAGATCATTTCAGTAATGATGAATGTCTCAAGATTTTTGGTTTTGGAGAAGTCAAAAAATGTAGGGAAATATCACTGGTAAGATGAACTCCTCTCGATCCATTGGATAAGTCCTAATCTTCTTAGTGTCATCCAATTTTGTGACATTGAACATACCATGGAGTTTAATGAAAAGGATCGTACTGTCCATGATAAAGATGTTTCACCTCTTCTATAAGGATAATGA
Organism: Viscum album; assembly: GCA_963277665.1. Classification (NCBI taxonomy): domain Eukaryota; kingdom Viridiplantae; phylum Streptophyta; class Magnoliopsida; order Santalales; family Viscaceae; genus Viscum; species Viscum album. Next base: position 1,532,092,866 of record OY728165.1, on the reverse strand, counting down.
TCCAAGGGAAATCTATACCTTATCGTAGAGAAATTCTATATGTCATCCAATGATGTAGAGGACAAGTTATGGAATAGGAAATTTTTCAACTTGAGTCAAACATCTATGGAGTGGATGGTAAAGAGAAATAGAGTATGTGATATTTCCCAACTCATGAATGATCACACACACACACAAACATGTGACCCCTTTCAAAATTGAGAGATCATATGGAAGCCATATAAGCCAAAGAAGATGATGGAATTGATGTTACTTGAGCTAGTGCATGTGAATATATGTAGGATGATCTCAACCAAATCAATGGATGAATTATTGTATTATGTTTTCACCGTTAATAAATTTATCTAGATGGAATATATTATACCGATCAGACACAACATAGATGTATATATATATGTATCACTCTAAATATTAGAATAACTGAAAAGAAACTCAGAGAGAAGATTTTTATGTTCGAAACTGACAATGGGAACCAATTTACAATCATAATGATCAAGAATATTTTGTAATGCATAGAATTCAACATCATGTTTTGGATATTCACCTATTTTATTGGTCTTAGGAGTTTTATATAATGTGATATTCCCCAAAAATTGAAATCTTGATTTTCCTTCTTGAACTACCCCTTCTTTTTTTAGACCGTTTATTCTTAAATATCATGGAATCATAGCTAAAAGATAGGTGTACTATGATTGTAGCCTTGGGTTCTAATTCCTTTGTTTTCCACTAACATTTACATTGAATTTGAAATCTTGAAATTTCTAGTGAAATCTATTCTGATTGAAATCAATGAACAGTATCACTGCCTACAGTTGATTTTCTTTGAATCATGGCTTGGTTTGTTGTCCTCTTCCAGCTATTTAGGTCATTCCCTCTCTGATTTTCATTACAATAATGTGTTCCACACTAGGGTATGTGTTGTTGAGTGTGAGGTTCATTTGGATGGAAATGATCAAGGTGGCACCTCTACGGGCATATTGTTGTCTCATCATCCATTTGATGATGTTTGTAAAATATCAACATTGGGGGAGGATAAATATTCATAGAGTTTATTAGGGCTAAAATTGTTACACATAATGATATTGGGATGACCATTACTGAAGAATATGTGACATATGCTCAAGTAGTGTGGATGGCCTCAAATATTCCCTCCAGCATGGTTGCAACAAAGATGTACCAATCTAGTTCTATTGGTATCAAGATATATTTACTCCAAATAATATTTGGAGTGGATTTGATGACAACTGTATTTTTTGATAGTTTTTTTTAGTGTGATTTTGGAATTGAATAAAAGGTTTATGATGAAGGAAATTTTTTATCTGAAATAAATACGTGGCGAAATGGATACATGAGAGAGTTAGATACATGTTTGGAATGACTATGTTAATCTGCTACATGAAAAACTGGATATGAGAGTGATAGAGTACATAGAATGAATGTCTACATGAATCATTTATGTTGCAATATCGACTCATTAAAAAACGGCAATGTGACCATCCTACAAAATTGGATACATTGATAATCAGGAATATTGATTTCATCCATGTGGAAACTGAACTCCACAGATTCTTCTATGTTGTAACACAGACATGTGAATTCAACTATGTATACCATGGGTGGTTACATGAGGATAGTATGAGAACCCTCTCTTCCATATGATGCAAAAATGTGTGTCGTTTTCTATAAATGAATGTACAACCAATTTAGATGGAGGTTTAATGATCATGGGATATAAATATTTATTAAACATAAAACCATGATCATAGTGTAGTAAATATTTATTTTTCTATATTATTCTAAATGAATGATATTCATATGGTGATATGATCCAGGAGTTATTTTTTTCATAAATATCTATATAGTTACAATAAAATAAATGGGGCCTAATTTAATATTATTTTATGACACTTAAAATTGTATTTTTGTTGAATATTATCACAAGATAATATTAGAAGATCAAAATAACCTAATAAAACTCATATGGAAGAATAGACAAAGAGAGAGAAACATAGGGAGCAATCCATTAGGAATTATAAGATTTTTTTAGAATTGATATGGAAAGGTGAATGTTGAAGAATGTGTTGTTCTAAGTGTCCAATTATCATTGTATGAAAACATTATTTCTACTAAATATAATCACATTCTTTGGTATATTTCTAAGTCGTCATCATATGAAGAAAGAAGATTCAACAAACGGAGTAGTGAGATCCTTGTTGAAGGAGAGAAGTGAGTTCTAAAATTGGTCATGGTAGTGAATGTGGTGTCTCAGTTAAGATCCTTTAATATTTTATATATATAAAAAGTGATCCTTGGTGAATTTGGTGCATAGGATAATTTTTGTTCATACTCCTTGGACAATCATTGTGTTGTTAATCCCAGTAAAATAATTTGTGTTAATTATACATTTCATCACTCACTGATAAGAGATATAGAGAGACATTGATGTTTTTTCACTATGAGAGAACACAGTACTCATAAAAAAAAGAACTGTTTTTAAATATATACTCTAATCTACCCCTCCCACAACTGTTAGGGTGTAATAATCTTTGTTGTTCTAATAAATTCTATTATAGGGAGAGTTTATTATTCATCTCCCTTATAAGCATGAAAACATTTGTCAACCCTCATGTTTTCCACATTACTGAAGGAAGTAATTTTTAGTTATGGAAAAGTCACATGTAATATTATTTCATATCAGTGGGTATGTCTATTTTTGAAGTGGCCATTTATGGAATTTCTACCAATATTGAAAGCAGATAATTGATGTAGGGATATCATTAGGAATGATATGTAGATTACCAAGCCATAAATTCCTTGGGTAGTGCTCCTTAAAATCCCTTTTTAATAATGGTAATGTTTCACAAAACCTCTCATATTATGTGGGAAAACGTATGAATATCATTGAAGGAGATTTGAATGTCCAGGAGGAAAGGCTACAGGTTTCTATGAAACAAATATAATGATTTTGGATTGAACTCAAATGATATAGTCGTTTCATTTTTTATCAACTAAATGTACATGTTGAAGATATTCAAGGGTTTTGAAGATCTCAAATATTAGAAGATCATAAATATTCCCACGAGAAGACTCCCTCCATGGTTCAATGAAAAAGTTTCTGTTCTGGAGGACAATGATATGAATGGGATTTCTGTCAATAATTGGAATAGTTCACTTGTGGTCTATGAAATGATAAACAAATATAATGAGTTAGGAAAGAAGTAAAATCCTTAATAAGTGACCTTAAATTTTATTAAGAAACTCTCAATCAAGGAGAATCATAATGTTAATGAAGTTGATGATGTTATTTAATTTCTATCTTTTAATATAAATATAGGAAAATGATGATTTATGGACGATCTTCCTCATGATTACATGAAATGTTGAAATGTTGGACATTTTGTCAAATAATGTTCCAAAAAAATTAAAAATATAGTGATACAATTAAACAAAACATAAAGATAGAAAAGGATAAAATAATTCTTCTTCAAGTCCATTCAAAAGGAAAATTTTCATTCAAATGAATATGATAGTTGTGGTGAAACTAATGTAATATATGTTATGAATTGTTAGAATATAGGTTTTTAATGGCTATTGAAAATAATCCTTAAAATATTGATAGTGGTGATAAGAATGAAGGAACTGTTTGAAGAATTGATCTGAAGGCAGAACCTGAGGAATTCTGTAAAGAATATGGTGACTGGAGGGAAAAATCCTAGAAGGATAATTCATGTGCTCATGATTATATAATATACATGAAATAATATAAAGATGAAATGTTAGAGTTGTTTTATGAGATTCAAAAAGTAAAATATAATAATTAGGGATCTCAAGGAAGGTAGTGTAACTGAACCACAAAACTAAAGATCATGCCCTAATCATTGATGGTTTGGATAAAACATTTTATGATTGTGTGAATAGATTTGAGGATCAAAAAGAATAATTTATTACATGTAATCAAAAGTGAGAAGAGAAGGAAAAATTATTTTAACCTAGAATGATTATGGTGAACATAAGGAAAGCATCATAAAATCAATATAAATGATTTTTTTTAAGGATGAACACATACCTATTCCTCTTGTTAAATGATTCAATGATAAAAGTTATATAGTGAAGCATGTTAATGAAAGGAAGAGATCTTTGGGTGTCTCCTAACCAAAAGAATCAACCCTCTCTAGAATAAGGTATATATTTGGAACACATCAAATGAAATTAACCATGTGGCCAAGGAAAATTATAATCCTTTATGATTTATAGGTTTTTCATATACTTTTGGGACAAACTTACTTTGTATACTCTTTCTCTAGGATTTCCTTTTATGAGAAAAACCAGTCCAAAAAGGAATGTAGTACAAGTATTCATTATTTTTCTTTTAATGGACACTATTTTTATCATCAAGAAAATATTCATAAAGAAATAAACTAGGAATCATGAATTACATGATATGGAAGAAATAAAATGATGGAACCATTATATAAAATCATAGAGGCTCGAAATTGGGTTTCTATTCAACAAGGGGATGAATATTTAATAGAAGCAACTATTAAGGATCCAAATTCATCACTGACATGGGTAATGAAAATAATTTTAGAGAAGAATAATGTTTTTGAGATTACCTTTAGGGAAACAAACAAGTCATGTATGTGGATAGTGGATAGCAGATGAACATCACATATGACTATAAATAAATAAATAATTAGGAACCTCAACCACAATTAAAATGATATAGATCATTTCAGTAATGATGAATGTCTCAAGATTTTTGGTTTTGGAGAAGTCAAAAAATGTAGGGAAATGTCACTGGTAAGATGAACTCCTCTCGATCCATTGGATAATTCCTAATCTTCTTAGTGTCATACAATTTTGTGACATTGAACATACCATGGAGTTTAATGAAAAGGATCGTACTATCCATGATAAAGATGTTTCACCTCTTCTATAAGGATAATGATCCAAGGGAAATCTATACCTTATCGTAGAGAAATTCTATATGTCATCCAATGATGTATAGGACATGTTATGGAAAAAGAAATTTTTCAACTTGAGTCAATCATCTATGGAGTGGATGGTAAAGAGAAATAGAGTATGTGATATTTCCCAACTCATGAATGATCACACACACACACAAACATGTGACCCCTTTCAATATTGAGAGATCATATGGAAGCCATATAAGCCAAAGAAGATGGTGGCATTGAAGTTACTTGAGCTAGTGCATGTGAATATATGTGGGATGATCTCAACCAAATCAATGGATGAATTATTGTATTATGTGTTCACCGTTAATGAATTTAGCTAGATGGAATATATTATACCGATCAGACACAACATAGATGTATATATATATGTATCACTCTAAATATTAGAATAACTGAAAGGAAACTCAGAGAGAAGATTTTTATGTTCGAAACTGACAATGGGAACCAGTTTACAATCATAATGATCAAGAATATTTTGTAATGCATAGAATTCAACATCATGTTTTGGATATTATATGTCCTTTTATGGGATTAAACAGGCACAAAGATGATGTTATTTTGGGTCAAATAAATGTATGAAGATGTTTGGGTTCTATTGTGTTAGTTTTGATTATAAACTCTATATAACATAATAAAATGAGTAGTGGGCGATGGTTCATATCCAGGTTGAAGACATAATTTTGTAGTCTTAGTTGACAACCAATAAATTGTGTTTTTAGAATTCATCTGGTGTGAGTTCTAGATGTCTCTAATAGGTGAAATTCCATTTTTAAAAGTTTTGTAAGCTATTCAAATAGAGGTCAGGATTTTTATCTCATAAACTAATTATTCCAAGGAATTTTTAAGAAAATTTCAGATGGAGGATTCAAGTCCCATGGAAACTCTAGTAGAGACGATTAAATTAATCAAATGATGATTAGGGAAACAAGGTAAATGTGGCCAACTGTTAGTAAATCATTGGGAATATACAAAACTTATTACAAATCATCTAGATGTTCTATTTTATAATTTTCGATCCGTTTTTTCCTAATTGATGCAAAGATAATCCACATGATAGCTTTAAAAGGGTATCTCCCTATTTTTATCCCATAATAGAATAAGGGATGTTCTATCTCCATGATCCAAAGAATAATTTCTCGGTTTTTATTAAAGTGGATTGAGATGGTTTACTGGATGCACAAAAAAAGCATAATGTGGTTCTTATTTTATTCAGACTTCATAAATATCATAGAGATGTAAGATTGTTATCCTGGATAACCAATGAACTCTATATATAGATTCAACTCAAACTTGAACTCAATTTCTAGGGATGAAACAATAACTAGAAGATGTGGGTTTTGAGGTGATATATTTTATTAAAATTTTGTTTGAAAAATAATGTGTGATCAATATTCTTGTAAATTATCTCACAAATTCATGAACCAAGAACATTGTGATAGAATATCACATCATAAAGGATAAGGTGGAGCAATGAATTATGGTTTGGGAGTATGTTTCATGTTAGGTTCAAGTTATAGGTATCATTAAAAAAGGCACTATACAAAGTGGCGATTGAGGGGTATCTGTTGTCTCTTAGAGTTAAAAATTTATAGTATACTTAATTGATTCCAGGATACACCCCCACACCCCATATTTGTTTCATGATAAAATAACATTTTCTCGCCTCATCTTGTTGACACGTGAGAAGTACATGAAATCGATAGATTTTTTCAAAGGGAAATTACAGAGAGCAGTGATTTATATGGATATTCTTATATGATCTACCTAAGGATCTTGATTACTAAAAAATTAAAAGATAAATATTACTAAATAATTAATTTACATTGCATGTGATTAGTGGTGTTTTTTCTCCGAGGGGAACTACTTTTATTTCACATACAATTAGTGGAGATGTGAAAATGATGGGTTTTTGAGGTTTTATTTTTGAAATTTATTTAATATTTTCAACTATATATAATGGTGATATTATCTGATCCCAAATGAAATTTTGAGTGCATTTGTTGAAAATATGATATACTAATGAATGAGTTTCAACTGGGGGAATTTTGTAATTTCATAAAGGGTTTATGTTGAAGGAAAATAACCACATCAATTGTAATGACTATGATTTTTTTTGGTTTGATCCTTTAATTATTTCTATATATCTCCCATATTTATCCTCATAGTATACATAGGATTTTGGTATTATAGTACAATAAAATCACTACAAAAGAATTAATTAAACCAAAATAAATTTATTGATAGATAACATATCGGTTGGTAAAATTGATCAATTTGAAAAGATATTATATTTTACTGTTATTGTTTCAACGACTAACACTTATTTTTACCAATAGTTATATCTACTAATATTGATTGTTAAATGCCAAAAAAATATTTCAAAAATTTTTAATTTTATTTCATTATCATAAAAATATCAACATTTTTACCAACACAATAATCTGCTATTAATTACAAAAATTACTAAGTATTCTTTTTCCATAAATAAAAAATTATTACCATGATAAATTTATTAAGAAATTTTTTTACCAATAATAATTTATGAGAAAAAATTTATATATAATTATTATTTTTATTATTTTTAAATCCAGAGTCACTATTGATTTCATGGGGTTTCATTAAAAATATCTAATAAATTTATTTTAAATTTATATTTTCTCTTAATATTATTTTTGTTGGTATTTTTCAATGTTATTCATTTAATAGACATATAAAAAATATTTATAAAAAATATTTTAAATCATTACAATATTTCATATATTTACATATATACGAATATACTAAAATTGGGGTTTCCCATTACAAGTATCCATATTCTCTGCATCATCTCTGCTCCCACCTCCACCTCAACCCCTTCCTGGGCCCTTTTCCCCCTCATGACCCACATCCACAACATCTGCCTCCCTACTTTCCTAGCTACGCACCTGTATGGCCATTTCTCTTTAGTACTTTCTTTTCATCCACAATGAATATTCACTATCCTGCTGTTCAACTGAGTTTTCCATTTCTTGTAACATATGATTCATTTTAACAATGGTTTCGAATAACTCTAGTTTTCAAAAAAAACCATATTAGAGAACCCTCTCCTCATCGACTACTGACAACCCTAAATCACAACCACAATCGTCATAAATCCTCCCAAATTCATCATCCCTACACTTATCCCAAATATCATTTGTTCATTATTTATGATTCAGTAAGATATTTTTAATTGGGTTCTCAATTTATGAGTAGATCAACATCACCAAATTCTTGTGACCCCTCATAACATATCTAATTATAACTTTCAATTTTGTTTTCTGCTTCCACATCTTCAGTAGGATTCAACATGGTGTTTTGGTGATCATCTTCAATCAGCACCAATCACGACTAACCTCCAAACCAACTAGAAATCTCTTTAGTAGACTCTTTCATAGGTTTGATTCCCTTATATCATTAACTCATTAGCTTCATGGATTTCACTTATTTTGGATTATTCATGTAATAGTAAATAGTTATTTTTTGGAAAAAGTCCCACACATAGGCATGGAAGCTCCATCAAATAAATATTCACATGAAGGTTTACTATTGAAAATTTTATTCAAGTTAAGATGCAATTGATATCCCCTAATTTATCCTAATATTCAATATTATATTTGATTTATAATAATCATACACAAGATGACATTGCATAATTGTATAGTTATATGTTGAATGTTATAGTTCTGAATTTTTATATCTATACTATGCACATTTATATTTTAGAGTTACAAATTCAATTATAATTTTCCAATAATTTTTTTCCATAATTTATTCACTTTTTTCTGATTTATGATGTCAAATAACCTAGGATCAATGAATCCAATTCATATTTTTTGACACTTTGTAAAAAGTTAATTGATGACTACATATTTTTGTTGTAGTGATTTATTCAATCGGTCAATATATCAACATGGAAATGTGATAATTAAATAAAGTATATTATTATTTATAAACGTTCTGTTTATGTTTTTTTTATATGTGTTGATTATATATTTCTGAGATATGAAAATGCAGTAATTTTATAATTATTTTTTTTATATTATGAAATTATTCACTCTAAATTATATATGTGTTTTGATATATTTAGTATTAAACATTTATATTAAAATTTATATATACCAACACGTGTAGTTATAGTTACATTATGATATATATTTCTAATTGTAAATGATTTCTAATTTTTATTCATATTAAACAATACTTTTTTCTAATAAAATCACTCTTGGACATATTTCAATAGCAGATAAATCATTTTAAACTTCTCAAAAAACATTGACATCATAATGATTACTACAACATTCATATACTGATATGACGGTTTTAAATAAATTCTATTAAATATAATCAATATAATTAAATATATAAAATGTTTTATAAAATTGTATATGCATTTGGTTTCAATTATTTTCTCCATGTTTTGTTTATTTTCATTATCATACTCCTTTTCTTTTTTTACATAAAATTTCATTCTAATTAATTATCATTTATTATTTAATTACATTAATTTCATTACATGTCTGTTTGAAGTACGTATTATACTTTTTATCTTATCATATAATGGGTCATGTTATAGATAATTCTAATAGTAATTTTTTAAAAAATGTCAAACCACACCCTATTGATGATTTTTGTTTCTAAGAAGTAGTTCAAAATTTAGGTGTAATGAATCAAAATTAAATTCCAGAAGTGAGAATATAGTGGTTAAACTAAATAAATGTTTGTACACCCTATCTCTCAATGTTTCACTATATTCTTTTTATATTTAAGGATATTAAATCACCATAATTACATTGGTGATCACTCAACTATTATTTTCATATGTTATAACAAACATGACATTAAAATAACATTTTTGTGGTGGTTATTTATATTTGATTACTATATAATAATGATATATATTTAATATCCTTGATACGTAATTTCAATTCGGTTTCTAAAAAACACTTACACTTATAGATTAATATCATAGTATTCCATTGACATTATCTACAATTTATTTAATTTTAATTTTACATTATTTATATATTATTTATAGGAACCTAGATATGGTTTGACTTTCAATAAAATATTGAAACATTTTCCTCGACTAATACATCATCTCCGAATGGAATACGAGTGTTAACTTGCCTGCACTCTTCACTATATTTATTTAAATAAAATTACTGATCATATTTTTATATGACTAGTATATCTTCTCCAAGTGTATTACCATAGGTACTTTCAAAATAACTTCAATATATTTCTTTCAATAAAAATACTGATAATATTTTATTTGTATAAAATATTCCATTATAGATTACAATTGTTTTTTAAACAATATTTTAATTTTACTAATTTAACTATAATAAAATAAGTTTATATTTTAAATATAGTTTATGTGTCCCTTATATATTCATTTGGTACCATCCTTTTAGAATTGTAATATATCAACCCCCCATTAACCAAGTTCTAATCATTTTTGAATAGTCATCAATGAATGAATAAATACAATTTATGGATTTGTATTGTGTAATTTTTTTAATGAAAACTATATTATAAATTACATAATGACATGTTTTTAAATATGATTAATTAATATTAGTTTAACTAAGTATATCATATTATTTTCATTTAAGATAATATTTCATAGAACACCATGAAATGTTTTCTCATGATTTCTACTTTAATTCATGGGATAAAAATATTATGAATGTCAGCATTATATTATGTTTACCATATATCAGTAATTTCTTTATTTTAAATGAGTTTAATGGCCTCAAGTCCATATATCATACCATCTATTAAATCAGTTTAGAGAACATACCACATCGAATATACAATCATGCACAAAATTGGCATAAGTTCTTACCACTACTAGAAATTGTTAATAATTAAAATTTCTAATAACTACTTATAACTACTTACTACTGATAATAACTACTTATAAAAATGTTAGTGCACCTATTAGAACAACTTGGAGAACATTAAATGTTATGATTACCATTTTTAATTTGATGTTTTGGTGTATTTTAAATCGTCATGTTTTTATGTGTATGAAGAATTTAAAACCACATAGAAGACTTACCACCACTATTAACTAATTATTTATTACAAGTATTATTTATTATGTATTCTGATGTGAATTAGTTTTGAACACAGATTCACATCAGGTCTCCTTTGATTAATACTAAACTCATGGATAAGGATAATAGTAGCGGGAATCGATAGATGTGAATCATCATAACCACCCCATATAAGTATCTTCAGGTTAGCTATATTTGTTTTTCTTTATTTTTTACACTTGTTTTGATATTAATTTCTCAAATTTTTGTTCATATTTTCCTTGGGTCACTAACATGGGGTCTTCAATCACATTACACTACCATCCTAATTGCATATAGACCACCACACTCCCAATCCTATCAGTAGAAACTATTATTTTATGGGCATCATTACTCATTTTAGCAACCATGGGTCCCTTATATGCTACCACCCCACCCGGTTCTAGTTTTTAGTCCTAATCCTCATGATTCTGTAGTGACAGTTGGGTTACTTGAAGCCCAAAAATTTCTATAACAATATGATCAAATTCACATACACTTAGTGTATAAAATTGGCATGAAGGTGTAGGTATAGTTCCACGTATGGACGTCCATTTTGAAGCTGCTAGATGATAAAGTAGAGGTGAGGCGTGCTGGGGCCATGTGATGGTAATTTCAGTTAAATTGAACTATCAGAAGCAGTGCATCACCAGGTGTGGTATTGTTATTATGATTAATTTCTTTATTAAATTCAAGATCACAATTAATTAATTTTTATATCTACCATCTTTAGAAATACATTAAATTTGGAAACTCAAATCATTATATATAATTATCTTTCTTATTATGTCATTCAACATCATTTCCTTTTTTATAATTTCATTTATTTCTACATTTGTTTCAATTCAAGCAGATATTTGGAATGGATGTGTTCATGTTCAATTTTTTTATGTGTGGTGTATATCTTGGAGCAGATGGGAATGATATAGAATCAACATGAGTTTACTACATGGTACAGTAGTTGACATGATTTTCTGAAATTTAAATGGAGATGATGAATGAAAACTAAAATTTCCATGCATATCACTTTTTATATTTTTATTTATTTTAATTTTAGTTTTAATTCAAATAGGTAATTTTCACTAAATTTTTGGTATGATCTTTGGTTGTCTGGTGTGGATATTTGTGTGACATAACTTTTACTTGAAGTTCCTCAGCAATAACAGAGGTGACATTATTTGTTGATATGTCAACAAGTATGATGAATGATAAATGTTCATTCTATTTAGATCAACTGTTTATACTTTAATTTTTTTTTCAATTCATTGACATATTTTCCCCTGATTTGTGGGTATTCGATTTTTTTTGTATGTAGTGTAGATATTGGATTTAAAGGTGTGACATATAGACATGAGGTTCCTCACTAGTACTAGGGCTGACATGGATTGTTTCTTCTAATGACTTACATGAGAATGATGAATGATCTATATCGGGAGTAACTATTCTTCTACCAAGATAGATGCTAGAGGATTAGATTCAAGAGACATCAGTCCCTTTTCATTGGGGGGGGTGTTGGTGGTGGTGTGGCGACATAATTGCATTTCAGTTTTTTGTTTTTATGATCTTTTGAGGTATCAATCAACAATACTATGTATTGATTCATTTTGTGTTAAATTTCAATATTAATAGGATTAACATTTTTCTATGTTTGAACATGTGTAAAAATATTCTTCTATTTGATAATTAGAAAAACTGTAGTATATATAATAAATTAATAAATATAAAATAAAAATTTTAGCAATAAATATTGAAATATCCAATCATATTATCTTATTCAAAATATAAATTACAAAATGATATGAATTATTAGTATTGGTTATGAATGTTGATAATAATATTATCAACAGAAAAAAAATTCATGGAAATATACTGCTAATCATTTTGACTGAAACATATATTATCTTTTGGTATTATTATAATTGAAACTAAACTATTTTATCTTTCACAGTAACATTTAGATATATATTATTTACCAAAAGATTTGAGACATGATACTTTTTGTTGGAAAAATGATTTACTAGCAGAAAATGCACATTTACCCAAAGATATACCCCTATTGAAAAAAGTTAATTATTTTTTTTGTGAATTAATATATTAAAAATATTAATATATACTAAATAACAAGAACAAATCCTTTAAAAATTAAGGATTTTCCTATTGATTAGTAAATTTGATGGTAAATATTATGCCACTGTTATTTCATAAATATGGGGTTTCCCCTAGGTGTGACATAAATATAGAATATGTCAACTGTTCTGTTGAGGGAGACCATTGGTTGTTACATTAAGTGAAATAAATAAACAAATTAATTTAAGGAAAAAACATATTTACCAACATATATATAAGTTTCATTATAGTAAAAACCCATGTTTAGTTACATAACCCTAATATATTATAGATGATTTGATATTGGAGGATTGTTGTCGTTGGCAATTCAGGACCATGAATCAATAATTATCGATGATAATCATGAGACTGAAGTTTAATGAGGTGTGATCTTTAACTTCATCACTATAAAAAATGTTAGTCACAAAATATAATTCCGTTTTTGATGTAGGGCTTGTAATATTGTGGTTTCTACAGTTGAATTTAAATTTTCATGTATGGATTTTCATTTCATTTTACTTTCCAATTATTGTCATTCTTCGCATGAGTCTGATTTTTAATTGATTTTCATGAACCTAATTATTTTATTTTTGTGCCCTATTTTTCCCATGTTTCTACATTATGAAATTTTTGGGTGGGATCACACTGAACAACGATGGGTTTCACTTCATTATTTTTCTTTTCCAACCACAGTTCGTTGCATTCATCATCATTGGCCCAGGGAGTTGGTGAGTTGACATTTCTGGGATGGAATTGAGAATGGTTGAACCCCCAGATTTCTGGATGATTCATAAATGAACTTATATATGATGATTTGGGAAAGGATGGATGATTCCTATTATTCTTGGAAAATTTATTTAAGTATTGGAACACCAAATATTGGTGAAAAAATGTGAATGGTTATTAATCAAGTAATTGGAGTTTTGATATCTATCCATTGGACGGCGACATTAAATTATCAGAGGATATGCCCTTTTATTTTTGTGTATTTTTAATCGTTTGATGGTGAGAAAGGTAGATGAAATTGTTGATCTAGAGACCACATTAAGAAAGGATTTATTGTCAAAAAAACCCATGTACATGCCATGTATCCTAAAGAACACATATTTTGTATCCTTATTCTCATGAAAACATGGGTTTTTGACAAATTATATATCATACTCCATGTGGAAAGGCTTTCATGCATTTTTATCCTACCCGGGTAGCCATGATATGCACTGAAGGCACAAACCAAGGAACCCCATTGGTCAGACATTCCATGTATATTTAGGGACACAACGTGTTTATGTACATCGATATCCAACTCATGTGCTTTCTACAAATTCCCACGACTTTGGGTATTATTACATACCATATGAACCCATGTAAATGTAATGAAATTTCACATGGATGTCCATGATGTGTCCATGGGAGGACATACCAATGTTTCTGTTTGAGATCACATGTCGTGTGACACTATGTACAAGTCCTGTACTTTTAAAATAAAATTTAACATTATGTGTCTCCTTCTTAATGACTCAGTTTGGGCCAACAAGTATCCTATTCTAGCTTATTCTCCATGTTGACTGTGATGGTGGGATATTTTTTCACATTGAAGTGTGATACAAGGTGATTCTAGAGGTAAAAATCTCTCTAAATTTCTTATCCGGTGCAAGTGATTGGGTGTGATCTTTAAGGTGTTACCGATATCGGTACACCCCTATCCATCTCATGGTAGAGGTTCCCCTTATCATTTATAGAGGCAGGGATAGAACTCCCTAACAGTACAAAGGGTTTGGTTCATCTATCTACAAAGTTTACTCCACTTTATTAATATCTAGATGTGGGTAGGTCCCCCAATGGAGTAGTTCTCCCTCATATATTCTACAATTTTTTGTGGTTAGATTCCTCTATTTTCATGAGAGGTTACAAATGATTCTTATATAAAATATAAGAACATTGGAGTGTCTAGAAGTTTCCTCATTTTTATCTGGTTGTAGTGATAGGGATCCCCTTTCTCTCGTATCTTTTCATTCTTCTAAGAATAACAGAGGTTGGGTTATGTAACAATTGGCTGAGTGGTCGAGCTAATTATTGTTATCTCTATTGCATCCCCTTCTTAGTTTTTATAGCATCCTACTGGGTATTTATATACACAGCCATGTATTGGATTTTAAAACACATGTATTTTCGTATCTTGAAGATATTAATATTAGTGGTGACCTTGGTGGGCTTGTTTTTGGTGGATCATAGTGGATCATAGTGTTCTTGGATGTGTTTGGGGGTCATTATCAAAGAATACGAGCGAAGATATCTTTTCCATTCCATCATTTCTTGTTTTTTTAAGGTTTGGACATCAATTCTAGTTGGAAATTTATTTTTTCCCTTTATAAATTTTTCATTACAATGTTGTACATTTAATTATTTACTAGAGGTTATTTCATGCATGGTTTTCATTAAATATATTTTAGTCTTTCGTTATATCTCTACACTATTTCCAGGTGCTCTTTGTGTGTGGGTGTATAGGTACATCTGTTAAGCCATCCCATTACATTGACATGCCTACTCTACTATAGTCACCCACCACAATCCTATTAGAGGTGGTCTTGGGGTGTCACCTTTGAATTACTACAAGCCCAGAAGGGGTCCGTGTGCATCAATTCATGACAATAAATATCTACTTGTCCAAAACCATTATGTGAGCTAATTAGTTACATGGATATAATGACTATGTGAATAATATGTGTTTCCAAAATGTCTATGTGAGTTATTCAGTTATGTGTTTAGAATATATACATGAATATGTGATGTAACAACATCAACTATGTAAGAAAAATAGCAATGTGACAATCCTTAATAATTGTCTATGTCAACAGTCTAGAATATTGATTTAGGCTACATCGATTTTTGCCTATGTGGATTTAATTATGTTGTAACATTTCAATGTAAATTTGGATAAAAGAACCATCTTTGATTTCATGTCTAGATTACAAGATCTGTATGTTCCATTTTATGCATGAAATTGTGTGTGTTTCCATAAATAAATGGCCAACCATATTTGATGGTGGTTTTATGATTGTGGGTGATAATTGGTTTCTAAACTGATATGACAACAATGAAGTAAATATTATTTTTTCCATATTTTATGTAAATTTTTTTTTGTTATAGAGATATTATCAAGAATTTTTTTCTTTCAGAAATATCATTGGAGATATAATATTTAAAACATGAAGAGATGTCAAAATATTTTATGGATCTAAAAATAAAAGTTTTATCGAATGAAATCATTGGATAAGATAATAAGACTCACATCAAATGAAACCTCCCACTAGAAAAATATGAAAAGTACAGAGAAACAATGGAAGCACTCTATAATGTATTCTATGAGTTTTTCAAGAACGAATCTAGAATAATGGTGGTTAAATAACGTGTTTTTCCAAGATTCCAATTCTCTCTAGAAGTCGGAATTATGCTAAATAGGAAAACCATACTTTGTATATTTATACATAATAATTATATGATGAATTAATGATTTAGCAGATGATGTAGTGAGGAACTTATTAAAGGGGAGTAGTGAGTTCTCCAATTGTTCTTGGTAGTAAATAGGAGGGTCCGTGAGAATTATCCAAATTATACATATAAAAGTACCACTCATTATCGAATTTGGTGTGTAGGTGTATTTTCATTCCAAAAAAATCAACTTGACTAGTTCTAGTAAAACATATAAAGTAGAACATTTTATTTACATATTTCATTTCAAATTGAGAGGAAACATATAGAAAAATTGATTTCATACTTAAGGTGAGAGAAAAATTATTTCATAAAAAATAATTGTTTTCATCTTAAAAATCCTGATTCACCATCCCTCTCAGGGTCTAATCCTTTTTAAGGGTATTATGAAAGAAATTATATAGTTTTGGGGAACACTTTTTTGTGATGAAATCCATGTGTTAAAAATGGATGTAATGGTCAAGGTGAACAATAAATATAAGTATCTAGGAAATGATGTTATAGCTAGTGAGAGTCGCGAAGGTTGGGAAACTCCGAATTCAAAATGGAAAAGGATCAATGCTAGAGGTAAATCTATATATGAGGATCCTAGAGATCATACCTATGTAGATCACACTATTGAATGATTATTCAATACTTCCCAAACCACATTATTAAATTGTATAAATAAAATATTTTTAATTATAATTAATTTTTTTATTTTACTAATAATTAGATAATATATTATATACATTCAATATATAATATACATCCATTTTTTAAAATTGAAACAAATTAGTGTGAATCCTTTTTTATTATGGAAATAAGAACCTTTTTAATGAGGTTTAGAGGGAAACAATTACATGGCCTGTATACCCAAAAATTACGTTGACCAAAGGTATAGAAGTAAAAATGACTTACATATATGATGCCTAATGTCTCAGGATGACGATGGATATAAAGCCAACATTTGTCACACTGTGACCTTAAAATTCACATCGTGCCTCCACTAGTTGATTCATGTCACCAGCTTCACATTACAACATATCACATCATCTTCATTGCACTACACCCATACACCGTGACACCATATTCAATGGTGCTATGTCACCACTATTGTTCCATGTAAGGGAACCCCACCATATGATATTTGAAATCCATGAGGGAGAAGGGATGATTGGTGAGGGCCAAAAGTACTGTATCTTGTTTGATCATCCCACCATATGACACCTACGTTTTATTTCACCACACCACTATCCAATTGCGATGTTTTGTAATAACTTGTTAGTCCATGACACATGCATTTTACTGACATCCCATAGTGTGGGCCCAATTTTTATTTCTAGATATGGCTAACATAAATCCCCCAAATTGGGGCTTTCCAATGGTTGAACCCTAATTGAAAATGTGTTACGAGGATGCCTTTACCAATTTTTTTGTGACAGCAAGTACACATTCATTGTTAATAAAAATATATCTTTATATAAGAAACTATAAAATTATTTAAATATAATTATTTAATTTTTATCTTTAATTTTACATTTTTATAAGAATAATTAACAGTGAAAAAAATAAAAAATTTATATTTTTCATGTAGCTAAAAGACAAATATTATAATATTACATATGTAATTATCTATATGTCAAGGGTTCAAACCCTGATCGCCTCCCTATGGGGGGGATTTCTGGGCCATTGATGGTCAATGAAATAGGCAAAAATGTTGGTAGGGTTATAGAACTAGGTACAAACTGAAAAAATGTAATATTATGATTGGGACCTTTTAGGCCTGGAAGAAGGTATTTCAGGCAGCATGGACTTCAGGATATCAAATTTTAATAGGCTATCTATGAAGTGGGTCAAATCATGGGGTGGATATGTTTTCTATCCCATGGGTTATTTGTTGTTTATTTTTCTTGTAACATCTAATTCCATACTAAAAATATATATTTTTCCCTCAATATAATAGTAATTATAATAAAGTATTAATTATATATTCTTATAATATTTTTTATTTATTCAAGTAAAATTTTTCAATGTTAATAAACATATTAAAATTTAATTAATAAATGTTAATATCTTTTTATGTAAATATAATATATATATTTATACAATTAGAAAGTTTTGATAATTATTTTGGTATTTAAAAGTAATTTTGAATATTCTTACATATAAATATTCATTTATGTATTTTATGATATATTGAAAAAATACATAGAAATGTACATAATTAATTAAGATTAGTAAATAAAATTTTTCAAAATGAAATATAATTATGTATAAGTACGATTTTTATATTATTTACTTTATATAAATATTTTAGTTTTAATTGATTTTTGTATTTATTTTCATTGGGAAATTTCCAAACAAATCCTTGAAATGAAAATGTATAAAAATTTGTATCATTAACACTAGTTTTATGAATATTTCTAGTGATTAAAAAACAATATAATGTGTAATATTTTTCCATCAGTGCTAATTTTTTCAACAATAAATTTCGGTGTTTAACATTAGAAAAATTAATGATTATAAAAAGTTCCTTTGTCAACATTTATTTTTTTCACTAAAAAGTTAATATTTTATTATTTCTCATCAAAAATATTGATAATGTTTTCACATTACTCTTAACAAAATCCAATCACATAGTCGCTAGCCCCTGTTCATCAAGACTTCAAGGAAATTGACTCATGCCAATACTTCTACGATTTATTTTCGATTATTTGGTTTAAAAATAAAAATGTATATCAATTAGGACACTATTTTTATAATTTATTAACTAATCTTGTAATGATATATTTCATTTTTTATTTTTTTAATATCCTCAGAGAATCAGTACATCTTTTTAGGAGAGGTCCAATCATAAATGTTCTTGAAAAAAATAATAAAGTTTTATTATTGGTTGATATATCAAATGTTACAAAAAATTTGGATACATATTTCAGTTATAAACTATAAGAGAATAATTTTTTTCATGAAATTAATACAATAAGTATTTATAGTATTTTTATATTCAATGGGGACTCATTCATAAATTATTCTAAAGTTATTGTAAATTTTTTTTAATTTTTCATCAATATTTTATATGTTAAAATAAATATAGTGATTGTAGATATAAGTTTGGATATAATTCATGAATATCATACTATATACATTGATCTTAATTTTGAATAGTTTTAAAATAAAAATAAACATATAATAAAATATATTCTATTGAAAAAAACAAATTCAACAAATTGATTTGTTATCAAAATTTAGAAGATTTGTAGATTTAGTGATGTAATATGGTTATTAATTAATCTAATATAATGGCATCAATCAAATAATATTACTAATTAATTACTATATATGTAATTATTTTTTCTCAGTCATGAATATTGTTGATCCATATTGGATGAACATGATTCATAGAAGGAATGATGCTAATAGTATGAAAAAAGTGTTTTAGGATGGGGTCAAAGGGTTCTTCAAATTTAAAATAGTGTATGGAAATGAACATTTCAAAGTCATTTATCCGTGTTTAGATTTTTTTATTCAAAAAAATCTAGATGAGTAGGTAGAATTATTATTTGATTATAGAATAGTTTAATGTTTTAAATGTTTGAGGAAACACTAGGATGAACAACAACTAGTTATTTTTTAAGATAACAATATGGATTATGGATTTAATGATATTACTACAACTGTAAAAAATTAAGGATATGATATTGATTAAATGATTATAGTTTTTTAAGATGGCCATTAGGATTGTCAAACGTTATTGGAGAAGTTAAATATTTGTTCAATGATTCCACTATATATTTTTTGGTATAATTAGACAACACTATCAACCCAACTGATGTTATATAATTTGAAGGTAGAAAATGGATTAAGTGAAAATAACTTTATATAACAACTTAGTCTCTTAAATGATATATTACCAGAAGATAGTAGGTTCCATTTTTTAATATATGATTATAGATAAAATTTTTGTTTAGTGGGTATGATCTCTTCAAGAATACATACATTTTTAAATGAAAATTTAATTTTCCCAACGACTAAAAATCATTTAAAAACATCCAAAACATTGGTGGTGGTTGATAAAAGATATATATATGATATATATCTAATGTTTAATGTTACCTTATGATGATTACATGTTTTAGATGGCTATATGTATGCAATGAGACTATAATGTAATTTATGTGGAATGAATATATAATAATTAAATATATGGAAATTTATCACAAAATAACCTCTCCTAGGTGGAATAAAATTGACCATGAGTATCCTAAATTAGGAATGAGTTGAAAAACCACGATCAGGAACTATCTATAGATAGGATGAATCCTTTTGGTGTAAAAAGCAGCATCTAAAGTAAATGGATTGTTATAATTTTAAATAACAAAAATCCACCATGTTTGTGTATGAATCGCATGCACATTATGTTTTATATTATCATATTACTACCCAAGAACTTATTTATGATATTTATGTCTATTTTCATGATTAATTGATGATCATAAAATGATATGTTCTCTAAGTTTTATGTTTTACGACGCACAATCAAATGAAGCTTTCATATTGAGAGCTAGGTTTTTCAGGGAAATAAATAACCTTTTATATGGAAATATTTCATTATATATAATTAAAGGAATATTATGGTATTATATTCATGGAAAAGGTATGCAATTAGTTCTGTTGAAATATTGCATTAGGATAGTGTTTCTCAGAAATCATAAACTTGTACCATAGTGACATAATATCAATAATTGACACCATCATTTTATAATAATTAAAATTATGGTTAAATACCTTCTCCATTAACATATAATTAATTTTTTTATAAATAAATTATATTTCAACTAATTTTTGTAAACCCATTATAAAAAAACTTATAAAAATGTGTTCTAAAATGAGATCACCATTTTATTAATTATTAAATAGGGAATATTTGTAGGTCATAAATTTTAATTATGTAATACTAGTATAAAAAACATATGTCATAATGTAATTGAAACACTACCAAATGGACATAGAAATATAAATTATGAAATTGAGGATAGTTTTGAGATGACTAATGTGAGGATTAGGGAATATTAATTAGAAATTAATGATCAAGAATTAATTTTCTATCCTCTACTAAAAATTAATAATTCAAGGAAATAGTTTTTATTATTATTTTATCTTAATTAACAGTGTAAAGTTTCAATATTTGTATTCATAAAACATTAATAATAACACAATTATTAAATTTTTGATGTTAAATGACATAAAATCACATGAATTCCAAGTTCTGATGCAAGATTTGATGCTCAAGATTCACATTTTATTTTTTTTATTAAATTTACTAATATGAATTAACCATGCAATAATTATTTTTTAATGAAATATAATGCAAAGTTATAGGCCTGATAATGATTCCTGCTTTGGAAAATGGAATTTTTGTCATATTATTTGAATTGGAGATGTTCATTCCATCATTCTTCATTGATATACTAGTTCAGTATATGCTACTCTAGGTTTGAGAAATTATACTATGTTGTCCAACACATTATAGATATTGATAAAATATGGAATACTATAAGAAAACTATAAAATGGTATGTTTAAAATGAAAACCACTTATAACATCGTATTATAGAGAGATATATTATTTTGGAAGTTATAAAATTTAATAATGATAACTTTTTGTTGTGGATATAATTGGTCACAAAATTGTGGAATCACCTTATTAGTGATGGAATTTACGGGACTAATATTTTTTAAATTACCATTAGAGAGTGTGAGTTTGTTCACCATTACATTTTATATAATGGTATAAATGTTTTTCTATATGTTGATACTCAAAAATAAATTTTTAGGAATCCGAACACATCAAGGGATAGAAGATGGATATCAAATAAACATAATCTCTAAATTATAGGATGTTTTTAAGGATATTTTTTATATGTTATCTACAAACCCAAATTCAATTTTAAAAATGACTTTGATATCTAGTAAAAGTACTATGTAAACATATACTATCTTTTAATAGTTTTGTTAAAAATCGTTTTATATTTTATAAAAATGAACAAGATTAATGTAGTTTTATGTAATATAGTGGATTTAAAATTATGGAATATTGGATGAAATCATATGGTATAAAGGATATAAATACAATTTATGATTAAATTGAGTACATTACATTCTTGAAAAAATATGTGTTTTTGATTATACAATATATGAGGTGTTTATTTTTTGATGCAAATGGATTTATAATATAAGTTAAATTTTAATTTATGAATTCTGTTTCATGAGATTGAATATTATTATTTAAGGGAATAAGGGTAAACCATTTTTAATCGAATCATTCACAATACACAAATTTTATTAACTAGATATTATAAAAAAATTGGAATACTATTGTTTGATCACTAAAACAACTACTGGATAAATTATAATTCTATGAATGATAACCATTTAATTTAGATATCACAGTTATTTTATGTTTTTCTATTATAGATGATGTCTTGTTTATAAAAGGGGACCTCAAGAATGGTATTCTGATATTTGATAGATTGAAAAATAAATTCAACCTTTAATAAAGATAATGAGTTTAATGAATATGTAAAATTTCACTGATTAGTTTAGTTATATACTACGTGTTTCCTCAAAATTTTATTTGATTTGTATAATATTTATTCAATAAAAATTTCATTCTTAACTATTTACATGCATAATGTTTTCTCCACTAACAGATGCAAGAAATCATGAAGAATAATATAGTGATGATATTTAAATTGAGAAAATGATATAAGACGAACACCATTCTTGAGGTGCGATAAAACATAAAGGTGAGCATGTGGTATAATGAGATAATTTTAAAAAAATGATAATGCAACACAGCACACTAGTGTAAGTAAAATATATTAATTTTATAAGTAAATGTCAACAAATTTAAGGTGGATAGGATGAACTTGGTGAACCGATTAACCCCAATAACTCCTTTTATATTTTTTACATTAGATTCAATACTTTAATTCTTGTGCTGATTTTTATATATGCACTGCACAATTATGTTACTGCATTGATAGAAATAATTATCGATGAATTTGAGGTAAAATATACAACACTATCAATCTTTTACTAAAAAAATAAAATAATGAAATGTAAATTTACATTTACATCTAATTATCAAGTGTAGAGTACATTTATCTTGTATTATGTGTATATTAAATTTACAATGATGTTCACTATAAACAGATATATTGAATATCAAGAATTTCTTATAAAAAAATCTTCCAGATGTAAAAAGATTGTATGAAACCCCAATGACCTGCTTAATACATTCTCATCATAAAAAAAGTAACCTTGGTGGATTTCATTGGCTACCAAGAGGAGGATTAATTTAAGGTACGTTGTAATTGGTGTTATATTATTTAGTATTAAATGTATTAATCAAATTAATTAAAAATTGTATGTTGATGAAATAATAAATGAGTTTATAAATTAAATAGTGGATATCAAAACAAATATACCACAATTGTAATGCAAGGGTATGGTATGCTTCACTTAAAAGATGATATTTATTTAAAATATATTATAAAAACTTTATGTGATATAAAACAACAACAAAATTATACTTCTTTGATTATATATCAATTGAAAAATAAAATATCAGCCCACTTCTATCGTGCATCATGTTTTATGGAAGGAGGTTCATGAAAATATAAAGGGATTAATATTATATAAAAAGAAGAATATATAGGAATCAAGGGTAATAATGAGATGATAGAAATTTTTTATCATGAAATCCATATTATATAAAAATAAATACATATTTTCATTCATTTTTTAGTATTTTTCTTCACAAGAATCATTAACTACTATAGTTTCCATATATATACATTCAATGTATTTATAAAATCATTAATAGTTTGACCGTGTTAGTGTTGTATGCTTTTGAGTTTACCTATAAGAATAATTTGACAAAAAAAATCATAGGTGGATACATATGATAAAATTCTAAATATGTAAGAAAAAATATATACTCTAATGTTAATAGTTAGTTGTATAGTGGATGTGATATACTAGTTTATTTGAATTCACAATGAGAAGAATAAAACTAATAGAAACCGCAATATGAAGACTCTAACACATTTATTTATTGATAATAAATTTATCTGGTTTCATGATTTGATAAAATCTAATAAATGGAGTAATTTATGAAAAAAAATCATCCATGATGTTCATTTTCTCAGTAATAGGCTATTTTTATAAAAGGGGGAATTCTAATCAAGAGACCATTAATTCCTATGAAAGTAAGGGTTGGCCCAATGGTATTTTTTTTAAAACAAATTTGTTGAGGAAATGATAAAAAATTGGAATTAAAGGTTTCAAGTTCTATGAGAATGTTATCTACAAGCTATAGATGTTAGTTAATCCGTTTTAACTGGAAATGAAATTTTATAAACATGGAGTGGGACCACCCACACTATAATTATGATCTTAACACTGTACATTACTATACATTAATTTGATCTTAGATTCACATGTCTAAAAATACTGGTGGGGAATTGTAGCCCTTATATTATTCTAGTATTAAATATTTGTTTTACATCTCACCTTAACATAGGGATAAAAGCTTTGGCAATATAATTCATGCATATACACTTTTCATTAAATTTATAAGACTTTTTAAGGAATATTTATGTTTGAATTATTTATAATACAATACAGAATGTGAAACATAGTGTGATTATTCGGTTGAATTTTTATCCCATGTCTTGTAACGCTAATCTGGATAAAAGGACATCATTTAAGGTGTTTCAGTTCCCCTACAAAAATCTTTTTGTGGACCAACTGAGTGATATTTTGGATAATTAATGCTATTATTTAGATGAAATTCAGATCAATTATGGGTTCCATTTGTCTCTCCCCCAACTAGGGTCATTAGATCATATGGTTCTCCCTTATAGGAAACTCGTTATTAGATTAGGTAATGTTATCATTCTTTCCTTAAAATTAAATATAATTAAATTAATACTAATATCATTATAATATGTGGCATTGGAAGAAGGAATATTTTCAGTTGGCAAATTCGAGGGTGCTAAATTTAGCTTCTAGAGGATGAAAACAGATATTACCACATCTAAAATTACATAGAAATAACTTCGTCTATGGATAAATCAAACGTTATTAAAACATTTGTAATGGTAAAAGATGATAATGAAGGTTATTGTATTAGTGAGCATGTTATTATCAAGGAACATGGCCTTCAAAAGTAAAGAGAATTAGAGGATAACTAAGAAAATAGAATCATAGGAGGATATATATGGGAAATCCAAAACACTTAAAAATGTTTATTGAATGTGATATATATTGAGAATGAGTGTATTAGAAGTTATTTTAGTATAAGATAATTTAAATTATTTCAACATGATTTGGAGCCATCTTAAATATCTTATGGAATTCTCACAAATTATATGTGTAAAAGTCTTTTATATTCATCACTATTTAGTTCATTGAATTTAATGGTCACAAAAGTGTTTAATTTTTATGGTAAACTAAAATTTGATTACGAATTCCTCCAAAACATTTTCCTAAATAAATAACTATAGAGAAGATAAATTCAATAACATTTCATTAAGGCATTGAAAGATGACAATTGGGGGAGATCACCAAAGAGGAGGATTTGCTGGTGACCAAAAGAGAGATACCGAGGTTGATGTTGTGGTTTTTTAGATGGACCTAGTCCAACATTTTAGAATTTTTAGAAATATCATCATATCAATAAGAATTTATGAATTCACAAGAATGTCACTAGAAGGACATCTTCCAGTGGCTCAAATTTAGTAATCACAATAGAGGGAGGAAACAACCTATTTCTCAATGTAAATATTATTTTAGATTCATTGGTGTTTGAATACAATAAATATTTAAATTAAATGTAAGAATGTGGATTCATTGTCAATTAATAATCTTTATGTTTTGGTAGAGCTCAAATAGTGAATGAAAAATCCCTATATGTCATTGAAAAGAGTGATATGAACATCTAGGTGAAGAATTCTATTATCTTGAGACTCAATATTGGTAGAAATATGTAGTTCTAGGGAAAAATATTTTTTCTATATTATAACTCTATGAATATGGTTTCACAATGACTTATACTAATAATGTGAAGAAAGTAACTCAATGGACCATCACGGTTGCATGACTGATATCGGATGGATTGATCTATATGAGTGGAAGATCATATGATAGTTTAATGTTTCGAATAAAAACATCTAATGATATGTAAGATTGGATTTAAAATCTTGATAAGCTTAGTAAAAATAATAATAAGCTCATTATAGTGCGATAAATGTTAAAGCTCAATCTCATAGATATCCGAAGTTCAGATTGATGCAAGTTTAGGAAACAAAAGTGAATATCATTCAATAAGAATGGTCCCAGTCCCTATGTATAAAAGGTATAATTGGTAAACATAGATTCACAGGGTCCATCCCCATTTTAGTATTTTAGATAATTTATTTACATAATCAAATTCATCAATTATGTTGAGAGGAAGGTGAATCTTAGGTATTTAGTTCCATTGTGTAGTGGAAATCTATGGTTCAAATGGAAATTTTTTATATCATTATGTTACATATTTTATAAAATAGTGAATATACAATGAAAATAAAATCTTTAAATTAATCTAGATGAAATTTATGAAGATAGAAAATACAATACTTGAAACAATAAAACAAAATATTTTGATTGAAAGAATGAACAAGACATTGAAAATGAAGGATAGAAGAATGATGTTTCATTCTTGAATTCCTAATAGAATTTTGTAGGAAAGAATAAAGAGTTAACTACAGAATACCAAGAGTAAAGTGTCAACTACTAAATACTAAGTCCATTTGTATGAATGAATTGGAAGATCTCATGTTCTAGTAAGTTTATACGTAAACCTATATTTTCTAGAATAAATACTAGTGGAAGACATGAAAAATTCTAAAATAATTCTAAATCCCAAGAGAATGAATTTGAATTTTATTAATTAGATGATAATGATTAAATTGATTTGGAATTGTAAATTATAGTATTTAATCGATTTTAATATCATTCAATGTTTATAAGACCTTATTGATAAAGGTAGTTTGTATGGATAAATAGAGATAGTGTATATTTTAGACATCTAATAAATATAGGAGAAACCACATTTAAAGAATAAGAGGAGACACTAAATGACTCAGAATAGTGGGAGTCAGCGAGGAATGATGATGTGTCTTTTTTAATGTAAAATAGATCATAGGAGATGACTAATTTACTAGAAAGAAAAAATAAGTCATAAATTTAAAGGAGGAAGATAATTAAAGTGTTAGATATAGAGGAAAATTTATAGTAAAGTGTTTCCAATAGAAAAAAGGGGATAATTTCATTGAATGTTTCTCACCAGTAATAATGTATACATCCATTGAGAAAAATTTTATATTTATTTATTCAAATGATTTTTACGTTCAATAGATGGATGTAAAATTTTCCTTCCACCATGGTGACTTAGTGGAATATATTTACATGAAGAAGCCTAAATTTTTTTTGGGTCATTAAGAATACTATTTGGTCTATAGGCAGAAGCGAAGCCAATACAACAGGATTCGAGATCCTTTTTAGTGTGACAAGATATTTGAAACATTTATGGATAAAAAACGTTTCATGTGGAGTGAATATGGTCATTGTTTAAACCATATGGTTTAAAGTGATGGAATATAAATCATTATTACTATATTTATGGATGGAATTTTTCTGGTTGGTCCGTAGGTTTCATGGATGCATTAACTGAATAGTAATATTCCTAAATTATTATAGATGATATATCATTAAAATTATAAGAAAATAAGGGGGATGAGGATAGAGAGGGTTGTATTTCCAAAACATTGGTGTTTTTCATAAGAACTACATTTGTTATATAATTGAAAAATCTGCGATGTTAAGATGTAAGCTTGTATAAACATATCTTCCTTAACACTTAAATTTTACAAGGAGGAGGGGATAAAAATAAAATACAAGGCATGAGACAAAGTGAATTATTTCTAAAATTAATTTATGTAAGATTTTTGTATGTGGTGATACAAACACAGTCAATATATTTATTTGTAGTGGGAGTATTTATCCTCTTTATGTCAAACCCAAGAATATAACATTGAGAACCCATAAAGAAAATATTATGATACATTAAGGGATTACAATATAAAACAATTTTCGTTGGGGAAGATGATTTTTTGAAAGGTTTTATGGATGTATTATTTATATGATATTTCAAAACCATGAAGAGAATGACTATCTTAGTGTTTACCGTTGGTGGAGTAACAATTTGTTTGATAAAATTGATACAACATCTGGTTATATTATCTACAATGGAAGAAGATCACATACCATGTATAGAAGAAAAAAGGATTATATATTATTAGTGCACTTATAGAAGGCGATTTTAAAAATTCCAAAAGGCTGACTGTTATTATGTGATAGTAAGAGTGAAATTCTCCTTCCTTGGAATCTATTGTTTTAGGCAACAATGAAACACATTGACCTGAAATTCCAGTTTATCAGAAATATTATGGTGTATAAAGTGTCATGGTTCTGAACGATAGCAGTTAAATGACATCTAGATGATATTTTCCGAGAGATGTTGGTCTAAGAGAATTTAATACAATACTATTCAATATTTGGGCTCATGTGAATGAAATTTGTGAAGGAGAACAATAAATTAATTATAAAGAAGGAAAGAAGTTCCAAATTGCCTAGGTGTTGGAATTTTTCCAATTCTTTCAATGATATAGTATTCAATTGGATGATTTTTATTAAATGAAACCATATCATTGTTCCAATAAAATCCACCTGAATGTGTAATTATAGAAGATATATTGGCATTTATGTTTCTTTGATTTGTAATACGGAACATCAGTAGAAAGGGTATGTCCTATTAGAACAACATTAATTATAATAATATAATGGAGTTTTCCATTGGTGGTTTCTCAGATTCAATATTTGATTCTGTAAAAATTATAAAAAATGAAAAATATTTAGTTATGGGGGATTGTTCTCCATAAACCTTGGATGGTGGTGAATCATATTCAACTAGATGAAGACTTATGTCAAACAGTGGTGAACAACCTGCACCATAATCTTGATCATAAAATTTTATAATAATGTAATTAAATTTTATCTTACATTCATATATATAATATTACTTAATTATAATTATTATCCTTGAATTCTTCTAGTAAAAAATATTGGTAGTTTTTCTCTTATGAATATTGGAGTAAAAGTATGAACCACATAATTCTGGACAATCCACTTTTATATAAATTTGTTTCATTTTTTTCATTAATATTGATTTGTGATTTTTTTATTAGAATGTGTGAAATCATGAACACAATATGGTGAGTTTGGTTCACTGATTTTCTCTTTTCAAATATACTAATATTTATGGGGAGAAGACCATTTTTTAGTTTGGGGTATGTTTTACAAAAATACTCTTGGAAATAATCCTGATATTCCAATGATCCAAATCTATGATTCTTGTTATATCATGATCAATTAAAGGATCTGTTTATCTATCCACAAAAATTTTTTAGGCTATCTATTTCACTATAAAATCTTCCTAACCGATGTTTAGGTATTTTCTCCAAATAATTCAGCTAAACATTAATCAAATAACTATCGATACATTTCTTATACTAAAATACAATAGTGTATAATTTCTTATGATTTGTATCTATAAACAACCACTCATACCTTGTTTTGAGAGGTATAATATAAAATATCAAAGAATATATTCAACATAAAAATAATCTGTTAGAATATCACGTCAGAGTTGGGAGTCACATAGCTTATGAGACGAACACTAAGCAACATGTTCTTCTTGATGATGATAATGTTCACATGGAGAAAATATCTATCATAAGATTCTTGACATATCCATTTAATCTTATAATGAAACAATATTATAATGAGTTATGATTTATTTGATTTATTTTTTATGTAAACCCATTTATAATTAATGTAAAAAGGTCTAAGATGAGGTATGTTTTTGGATCAGAATAAATAATGGGAAATAAATGGTCGATTAAAGAAACTATAGGGATCAACTAATAGATTAAAGGGACCTGTCATGTTTAATATTACCCCACCAATTTCACTACCACATTTGTAAAAACTACATGATCATCTAGATACAATATCCTAAAATAAAAATATGAATTACATTGAATATGGAAAATAAATGTAAGGAGAGGCCATTACTAACATTATATTTTTGGAAAATGTAAATGGAATTCTCAAGCATGAATTATTGGGATCCTTGATCCTGAATGTATAAATTATTTATATTTTCATACAAAATTCCTAATAATTCATATACTACCTTAGTTATTTTTTAATATTACTTATATTTTTATAGGTGTTTATATCATTCTAATGTAATGGGAAGACCACATAATGATTAATTTTTATTTTTTAGCCCTCATGCCACTTCAATTAGGAAAGAATGACTTAAAACATAAAAGTTATCAAAATAGAATTCCAATTAGTTCCGGAACCTCTTATAATAGGAACAATCTATAGGAATACAATGATAATGAGAGTGACCCTTGAAGCCTATTTCCAATAGGTCATGACTTGGATACTAGCATTGATAGTATATAACACAAAAATGGGAGCCATTACCCTTTATATCTAGGGAATCATAAAGAAACCAAAAAAACACTATAATATAAAATAAGGACCAAAATCCCATTATGATTTTCAATTCCATATGAATAAAAATTTTCAAAACAAAAATACTGAAGTAAACTCTGAAGGTATTGATTTTATAAACCAACTACATGTCTTAATATAATAGTATCTAGACAGGTCACCAAATCCCATATATAACCTAAAAAATTATATTTATATATATAGAAGAAAGAATACAGGTAAAATCAGTAGGATCCTGTTAAATATATCTCATGAAAATGTGAAATAATTATACTAATGATTCTATAAATAATGTATATAACTAGTACACATGTAACATCTTGAAATGGGTTCCACATGTTAGTGACCCAATCCAATTAGTTTTTTGAACCCAAGTATTCCTATATGTATTCCCAAAGATTCTAAATAGTAGTGAGGGTCTAATATATATCATGGGGAGAGTATACCCACTTTATCAATAAATAACAACATTAGGAATAAATAAACAATATCCAAACGATAATAAACAATAGAAAGAATAATACCATACTTAATAAATAAAAATATCACATGATAATCCAAAAACATGTATAGATAATAATAAAACAAAATACAAGGAATCTCATGCCATAATATGTGTCATGTAACAAATGAAATCCCAAATTATTGGCTCACTGATAACTCCATGGTGGGTCTTGACATCATGTTAAGTTCCCTCATCCATGCTCCATCGCAAATATAAACCCATCCATATAACATAGGGTTCTTTTCCAAATAATGTCTAGAAAACATGAAGTCTATTCAGGTATTGATCATACATCTCAAGTAGGGTGTCTGTACAACTTAGTTATCCAACACCAATTGTTCCTAAAAAAAAATCCATTAAATAATTTTGTATGCAGTTATACATTGAATAAAAATAAATTATAATGTAAATATTCCCCAAATTAAATTATTCATTAAATATCCACAAAGGTCCTCATATTTATGGTGACACCCAAACCAATAATACCAGCTTTATCCCACACCAGAGATTGAAAATACACCATTGAAATATCATAGTTAAATAATTCGTGGTATATCATTAACAAATTAATTCCTATTTCAAAATCATACAATGGAGACCTGGAGGAGCTTTCTGGCACTCTGTGTCTATTTGGAGTAGCTGACCTTGACCCTGGACATAGGATCAAATGAATATAAATATAAATACTTGGGACCTAGAGTGGCATAATGTAACCCTATGGGTATTTGTATCAATAGTCTCTATCCCACAACTCATTGTTCACATAATTAATAATATCACATACCATGGTTCCACAATCATAACTCATTTTTCAACCATGTTTATAACCCATTATTCAACCAATTTAATATTCCCATTATTAAACCAATTTCATCTTCCCATTATTAAAATAATTTCATAAACCCATTATTCAATCAATTTCATAAACCCATTATTCCATCAATTCCATTGTCCAATTATCCCATCAATTCCATAATCCCATTATTCAACTAATTATTTAATCACATTGGAATAATCAATTTAAGATGAAAATTGAAATTGATCAATTACATACCCCAATTTATAATGAAGACGATGGGAATTGGCAATTAGACCACAAACCTCATGGTCTTTAATGAATGTTCACAAAACCATAACCCTCAATTTGATGTTGGATAATAATTTTCACAATGACATAATAGATTTAGGATCAAAACCAAGAACCAAAATATAATGTAAAACAAACATCATAACTTAGATATAATCCATCATCAAATGAGGAAAAATCATCCCTCTTTATCAAAAAAATTGAGAAAGAAGAGAGTTGAAATTAAACAGGAAGATATTGAATACAATAGAAGATTATATCATTCAATCAGATCATTGATTTTCAATGAATGTGGTTTTAGGGGCCTTGGGATCCTCCTCAAGACCTCTAAAAATAGGGGAAGACGTTTTTGGTCAGGTGGGGTAAACTGAAGATAAAAACCCTATGATTTGTAATTTTAAAAAAAAATGGGGGTGGGGTGGTTAAAACCCATGCACATAGTTTTCTAGGTGGAGGTTCATGGTTTGAAAAACATTGCATCATAATCATGATCCCCTATTAAGGCGGTGCATAGTTTCTCCTAATTGGTGAAAATTTTAACAAAACATTCACCCACTATGAAAATACCCATTGTTTGAAGGTTCACAGTATGGGAAGGGGGGACACATAGTTTTGGAAAAAAATTTAATCCCATCTAATGGATCAAAAAATGATCATATGATTTGTTGTGTGGAACCTCATGGTTTTCCTAACTATTCACCAATAGTGAAAAGTACCATGGGATTCCAAATTTCTCCAATTTCACCCAAAACAACAATAAAATGACAAAAATCCAAGGTATGAACAAAATAAGGGTAAAAGAGTACCTAAAAATGAGTGTGAGGAATCTCTATAAAGGTTAGAGTCTTACAATATCCCCACTATATAACAGTTCATCCTCAAGTTGCACTCCCAAGAATCACTAAGATTCTATGGTAAAATGATCCGGCCACAGATCCCATATAACTTTATTCCACTACCATATTTCCTCACAAAAACATTAATGTTTCGATAAAAATATGAATATCAACATAGTCTTTCCTAGAAATACTTTATCATTTTTATCCATATCATAAATCAGATTATCCTTAAAGGATGCCTCATCCTCAAGCTCAAAATCATCAACATCGATCACATGAGAAGGTTTAGTGTGATACTAGAAATGTTTTGAAATTTTAAAAACAACATGTATAACACAATACCATTATAGAAGAACTAATAAGTTTTCCTCTAGTAAAATACTCTCCACAATCTCAAAAGGACCATCATTCCTAGGTGGAAACATGCCCTTTTTAAAAATCATACAGTTACAAAATCTCAACGACACGTGAAGGAATACAAAATCACCCTATGTAAACTCTAGGATTCATTAATATAAATCAACATATGAATTAATCATACTCTGACTGGTAGCCATATATTTATAAATAAATTGAAACTACTCTGATGTCTCGTGCATGAGACTTAGTCCCAACAACTCAGACTCACATTCCTCTATCCATCATAGAGGTGATATACATAGCCTACCCTACACTACATCATATGGTTCTATTAAAATAGTTTCCTAATAACATTTCTTATATATGAACTCAATGAATTATATGTTCTTATTCCAGGACCCACCAAAGCCATGGATGCATTCTCCCAACATGTCTTCTAGAAACAAAATAGTATGTTTCGACTGCCCACCTATCAACAGCTAGAAATTTGTACTCAGAAATAACTGGATACCCAATTAATTATACAAGACATTCCATAAGAATGATGTAAATAATGAATCATAGTATCACACAAAACTCCAATATAGCCCATGAAAATAGAATATCTTTCAAATGTATATATCCCCCAATTGGATCCACATTGAAAGTATCTTTGATAGGAAAGAAATGAGCTAATTTTCTCAATTAGTCCATAGTCACCCATATAGAATCAGTATTCCAAGGAATCCTCAAAATACCTACCATTAATTCCATATTAACATCATCCCACATACATTATAGAATGTGAAACGATTGTATTAAACCACCAGGTCATTGATTATCGATCTTCACCAGCTGACAAGTGTAGAATAATTTCACGAACCCTACAATATCAATTTTCATGCTTGTCCACCAATCTTGTTAATGTATTTCATGATACATTTTATTCAAACAATGATGTTCCTCCTATATTAAGGAATGATACTCAGGCTTATTCTCTTTTCACACACACATAGTCAAAATGATCGGGTACTAGACATGTATGATCTCATCTTCAACTATAGTCAAATTGGAATGTGACTTCCCATCTTCAAGGCCTTATCTCAATTCCATACTCTTGGAATCCTCATATTTCCTCTCCATTATCTTCCATAGATTTGTTAACTGAAGTGATAAGGATACACGTGTCATCTTATTGTGTCCCTCCTAAACCTCAATATGCATCTCAGCTAGAAAGGTCACCATCTTCAATATAGAACCAGTCCCTTGAACATCCTGAAACTGTTTATTCCTTCTTATGGTTTCAACAACATTGTTTCCATTTGCGAGTATATATTCTATATCGAAGTCAAAATAATTCATATACTCAACGGATATATATTGTCAAAGATTAAAATCTTACTAAAAAAAGATATTATTTAAGCTTTCGTGGATATTATACATAGTAAAATTTTCCCCAATAGATAATTCCACCAACGCTTAACGGGAAAAAACAATAATCATAACCAAAGAGAGTGGGTAGGTTAATTCCATTTATGTGGACTCAACTGCTATTACCCATAATCCACAGTTGAATATCCCAACATCAACACCACTCCATGTCTGATACCAGATGCATCACAAAACACAGTAAACTCCTCACCCAACTCAGGTATGATCAAGATCAGTGTGGTGGTCAAATTATTCTAAAATTTCAGTAATGAATTCTCACAAGCTCCCTACTATTCCAAATTGATCTCTTTCTTGGCCAAGCTAGAAAGTGGTGCTACCAAATGGGAAATGCCCAAAATGAACATATTATAATAAACTTATAATCCACTAAATCAATTAATATAAAAAAATTCTTTGGACAATCCCAATAAACTATTTCTTCAACCTTCTTTGGGTCTATTGACAAACCATCCTAAAATATTATATGACCCAAGAGATGTACCAGGTCAATCCAGAATTGGCACATAGCTAGCTTGGAATATAGATGTTGCTCTCTCTATGTACTGAGTATGATTTTATGATGTTGGGAATGATCATCATGAGTCTTGGAGTACATGATGATGTCATCCAAAAAAACCACAAAATAACCTTGTTAAGATTAAATGATATGGTTCATCATGGTCATCAACATGGTCATAGAAGTATTTAGTCCAAAAGACATCATGATGAACTGTTCTTGGTCATACCTACTTTTGAATGTAGTCCACATTATATAAGAAGGTCCAACTCTCAAATGATGGTACCATAACCTCAATTTAATCATGGAGAAAACAAAAAATCCTCACAACTGGTAAAAGAGATCATCGGTACATGGAATAGGATTCTGATTCTTCACTATCATCTTGTTCTACTTCTCATAATCAACACACAAACAAGAAATCACATTAGTATTATTGGAAAAAAAACTGGAGAACCGTATGGAAATGTGATCAGATGGTTAAATCAGCAATCCATCAATTCTTTATGTTTAGTTTTACGATCCTGAAGCTCTATTAGTGTCATTCTATAAGGTGGAATAGATTTTGGATAATATTAATACATGATATCAACTATAAAATTAATATCCATCTTAGGTGTAGACCCTGATATGTCTTCAAGAATCACATCCTTGAACTATTCCACTATGGGTTGAAATAAATCATGCTTCACACTCCTATCATACAAAACAAACATCAAACATGGGTGTTGAGCTCCCCCCCCCCCCCGTTACTAACATAATATCCCTACACGACCTACCTGGATATCCCATTATACCTGATGAACATAATAGTTAACATGAGGATATGAAAAGGTAACTCTCCTAAGATAACAATTGATGTGGTATTAGTATGATACTAGACAGTACATACCCAAGATCAACTCCAAACCTGACATGTACAATATGAATAGATCCTAAAGGAAATAATACTCACTATCCACAAGATATCACTCCATTCATCAATAGATGTCCATCAACTGTAGTCCTAATGCTGTGTTGATAATCATTACCCCACTCAATAACTCCACTGTTAGACTCCAACCATTCAAATGTTGGGAATATATACATTAATGAGTGCCTCATTTATACAAAAATAGTAGAATTTGTATAATCTACAAGAATGGCACCTCTGACTATTAATGGTCTAGCCTTGCTATCCACAAGTGAAGGCTAAACTATGTGAAAAAAATACATCCCATGTGCTTTGTGATATAGTCTTAATCCCCTATATTGAACTAGTTTGTGGATACATGAACTCTTTCCCAAAAATACCACATCCACTACATCAACATCCTTGTCTAAAAGAACTCCAACAACCCGGCTGATATGGGGAAGAATACCCCCATATATTAATCTGAATCGGCCTAGCTCATCCATAGGTATACATCAGCTAAGGGTTCCTACAATACCTCTTCATGTTACCCATCCTACAATTGGATTTAAAATCCACCAGTGGTCATAGACACTGTCTCTGAATTAGACTCGATCTACCACACTAGTGGAAGTGTATTTAGTTACTCTTCTGAGTAACTAATCCTTCACCCCATTCACTATGTTATCCATTTACCTAGTTGAAGTTCTCATAATTATTGTTCATAATATTAGATGATGTACCTCCATGCCATCCATAAGAAACACACGCATTTTATTAGAATCCTCCTTTATATTCCCAAAAATAATGAGATCCTCATTGAATACTTCAAAAAACAAATTGTTAATCCAAAATATATTAACTTGGGGGTTGATATCACATTTAATTATATGATGGAAATAATTTACATTAATATCATGATCTCCTATCACTATTGGTAAAAATCACTATAAATCAATAAGGTGACCAATATAGTCCATCACAGATATACTCCCATAGATCAACCACAAAAACTATACTACTTTCTCTTTCCTATGTATCTCTGGGTAAAAGTGTTCTAGAAACTTCTCATAGAAGTCCTTCCATACCACCATTTTTAGCTACCCATCCCAAGTTTTAATATCCCAACAACATTTTTCTAATCCACACAACATTTAGGTATCTATTTTATATCTCTTCCAATTATATGTCTCTAAATTCTGAAGGATCATATGGATAGACTAAATAGGGAACTCAATTGCCTTCGTTCCACCCTCTCCGGTGAAGGTCGGAGGGTAATACAACTAGAACTCTCGTTTCAGGTCAGAAATATTCTACAAAACTCACCCTAGGTCTCTGTCCAATCACTGTATAGAGAATGCAATTTTCTCACTAAACTGATCTCTGGATCCTTCACCCTAAACTATTAGAGGCTACGGTTCAACTACTGGAGGAACAATTCTAGAAATGTTCTACGGTCATCCTATCAACATGTGTCATCAAGGAGGCATATCTATATAATTCCAAAAACACATTATTGGACACATAAAACATCATTATAACATTAAACTAAGTGGGATTCACATAAATATATAACAATTCAACCCCCATAATTCTCCAGACGGTAAAAAACAAGTAACTATAACTAACCTCAAGCATTCTTCCTATGGGTCTTGGATAACACAGTGTAAAACCATTTCATATTTCGTAGTTTCCCATTAGATACCAATTTAAAGATATTAAGTACCACAATAAGCATAATTTATAATTATCAATTTATTTTTATGAACTATTTAATTTTTAAAATTTTCATATAAGGGATAGAATTCCTATTACAACCACTTACCCAAAAAAATGATTTTACATATTCACCTAAAATTATGCATGTCATAAAAAATCATATGTTCCTTGCATTATGCATGTATACATTGCTCTCGTGCCACACTGGGCCACAATTAAAATATGAGAAGACAATAATATCACATAACAAGTGCATAACCCACGGTGAAATAACATCCATCTATAGAAACAAACATCAATAACAAAAA
Organism: Viscum album; assembly: GCA_963277665.1. Taxonomy (NCBI): domain Eukaryota; kingdom Viridiplantae; phylum Streptophyta; class Magnoliopsida; order Santalales; family Viscaceae; genus Viscum; species Viscum album. The sequence continues at coordinate 1,532,053,879 of OY728165.1, read as the reverse complement.
TCCCACTTTTAGTACATGGTTTTCACCCATACATTGGTTAGCTACTCACATTCACGAGCTTTGGACCAATGCTCCACACATCTTAGGATCCTAATTACCTTTCGTGAATAGTATGACACAAGAAATGAAATGAAAAACTCATTTGATATAACTTTGTAACATCCAATCATTGGTGCCACCTTTTTTTCCCTGATTAGATTAGTTCCACAAAGTCAAGCATGCTTTTATATATACCAGTGGCCACCAACTAGTAGTGACGGTATAATATGTATCATGGGGACACTATGCCCTCCTAATCAATGAATAAAAATTGTTGAAATCAATAAATAATTGAAAAATGATAAGAAAAAAACTAGAATAATACCATAACTATTATAGACCAACATCATATTATAATACCAAAACACAGATAAATGAGCATAAACCAAAACATTAGTTATGTCATTCCATAATAAGTGTCAAGCGTCAAATGAAATCCCAAATTAAATAAATGATGAAATCTCCCAAGTGGATGATTAAATCATGTCCATTTCTAATATCTATGCTCCATCTTAATCCCAACATATACATCTAACATAGGGCTTATTCCCTTATCCTATTTGGAAAACTTGAAGTCTATTCGGGTACCGAAGAGGCTATCCAAGTAGGGTCAGAGTAAAACTCGGTAAGCCCCCACCAATGAAGTCTAAAATAACATACAATCTATAACATATTATGAAACTTTATAAAGAATAAATTACAATGATAAGGCACACAGTTCTCATATTAAATTATTCTTTAATTAACCATGTAGTTCGACCCATGCTAGAGTAGGAGCATACACCATAGGAATATCAAAGTTAAATCATTCATGGGTTATCATAAAATAATTAATTCCAATTTTATAATAATACAATGGTGGCCTAGAGAATTAGTTTGGAACCCTAGGATTAATTGGAGATGTGGTCTCTATCCTATAACATAGTGATCATATAAAAATTGATATAAATTCATGGGGGCATAGAGTAACATTTTGGCACCCCATGGGAATTTGGATTCATAGTCCCTATCCCACAAATAATTTTACCATCATTTACATTATTACATACCTTGGTTCCACAATCATAGATCATTTATCATCCATGTTTATAACCCTTTATTCAACCAATTTCATAATTCAATTATTCAACCAATTTCATCATCCTATTATTCCACCAATATCATTAACCAATTTTTCAATCAATTTTATAAACCCGTTAATCGATAAATTATGTAATCCCATTATTCAACCTATTTCATAATCACATTAGAAAAGTAAATTTAATAAATTCTGTTAAAAATAAATTCAATTTCCTACGGTGGAAATTGAAATTGGTCAATTACATGCACCAAAATATAATCCGGACTATGAAAATTGTAAATTAGACATATACCACAAGTTAATTGATAAATTGTTTCCAAATGACAACCCTCAATTTGATGTTGAATGGAAAATTTTACATTGAAGAATGATATTTAGGATAAAAATCTAAGACCAATATTCATTGAAAAACATCCATCAAAACGTAGATTTAAACAATTTCTAGCGGAGTAAACATTACCACTCTTCATTGGAAATGAGATACTTGAGATAGAGGAAATTAAACTGGGATGAGATTAAAAAATTTAGAAGAGTTGATCCATTAATTAGATATTTGATTTTCTAAGAAATTTTTTTAAAGAGGCATAGAAACATCTTTGGGACCTTAAAAAATGATTGAAAAAGTTTCAGGTCGAGCGAACTTGAATGGGGATAAAAACCACGAGGTTTGGGATTATTTTTTGAAATTTTCAGGGGGGTTAAAGCCCACACAGATGGTTTCCTAGGCAGATTCACATGATTTGAAAAACTATGAGCCATAACCATGGACAAATATTCGTGGTTTGTATATTTTCTCCTAAGTGGAACATAATTTGAACCACTCTTCACCTACAATAAAAATCCCATCTCTTTGAGGGTGCATTGTTTGGGAGGGAGGTTGCATGATTTGGCCAAAGAAGTGAACCACCACCCATAGCTCCAAAGAGGGGTGCACTTTTACAGAAGAAAAATTGAATGATTTTCCATAAATATGAGCGAACCATTTATAGCCACATGGGATTCAAAATCTCTCCAATGTCACCCAAAACGACCCCAAAGAAAAACTCATCCAAGGTATAACAAAAACTAGGGTAAAATAGTAATTGGAAACAAGCAAGAGGCATCTCCATTATGGTTAGGATATTACAACACACCTTGGTGGGGTCATCTATCATCCAAACTCTCCGAGAAACACTCACCCAATATTGAATCCATGTAAAAAAATATACTAATAATTTATCAAGGGGAAACCATAAAGAGTTTTCCATGGGTTTGTCAATCTCAAACAAAAAAGAAAAATATCTAGTGCTTCCATTTATTTGGTAGTCATGTAATATCACATCATATCCCAAATCATAATATTATTCCACATAATTTATTATAGCCAAAACATAATCACTAACACATATCTCCCACCACACACTATGTTGTAATCATTTATAAAATTCACATCACATAACATTATCATGAACATGACGGAATAAATCCATTTACTGTCCTCTTACCATACACTAACCCCACCATGTATAAACATAATAACTTTATAATCTATTTAACCAGTATATTAAATAATAAAACATTATTTCACCATTAACATTATTCATATACCTACGTTGACCATTCATATCTCATAAAACACCACGAAGTGAGAGTTGGGAAGAGGGAGTAATTGTCCATCCATTCACTCTCAAACCAAGATTTTAGTAAAAGCCCCCTAGAACATAATGTTTATCCATTAGTAAAGACATCCAACATTGGTGGAGGGTATATGAAATTATAATAAATTTAATAATAATATAGTCATCCACAAGCACAAACCAAAGGTTGTACACAAAAAAACACTAACGTTACCCATCATAATCATTATACTAACATTTACAAAACTAAACAAACACTTACATCTCTACAAAAAAAACTGAACTCATCATTCGATAAATAATGACAAAATCAACATTCATGACTTTCTGTTTAACCGTATCATTTAATCTTTTCCAGAATAACCCTTTTACAACACAAATTCAATTAATCATAAAATTTATTTCCATTATTAATGGAAAAAAATTCACTATCCATTAACCATAAGTATACCAACCATTAACATAAAATTTCAACAATTAAAATTTCATTAAGATTCATCACTTCTTTAATTGATGATCATACTTAAACAAGATTCTTTATTTCTAATCATATTCTATACCAAAGGGAAATTCCAAAACATACACCACAAAAACTAAAAAATCACTACACAAACAACCCAAAATACATTCCACAAACCCCTAAAATAACCACATACAATTTCCCTTCCATAAAAAGTGTGACCCACTATTTACAAATCAATTACAACATCCCCGTTGTACCAACCTGGGATGAACCAGCTACAAAAAAACAATGAAATTTATGCCAACTCCCAAAAACAATAAAAAAATTACCAGAAAAAACTATTATATCCAGAAAAGGTAACAAACCCTAAAAATACTAATAATAATAGAAAATAAAATAGGGAATCACATAAATAAATATCTTTTTCATCCATATTTCATAATATTTAACTAGTACTAGCGTGAAAATCATGAAAAAAAATTTGATTTCCAAACAAATGTATTTCCCTGACCCCAGTTACCTAGAGTTGGTACATTATTATATAAAATTGGCATGATCTCAAGGAAATCATGTCTCAAAAGACCAATCAATTTAGTATTATTGGAAACATGATTCATATATAAGATCAACTTTACAACTTGAAAAAAATTCAACACGAATTTATTCCATTGGAAACATCCAAGCCACCTAAATAATGCATGCAAGTCACTCATAACTAACTTCTTAATATCCAAGGGAAATGAAACATAAGAAAGGGGTGATCTCAAATTCTCAGTAAGGGTATGAAATATATAAGAAGATAACATAAATATTAAGCAATGTGAATAATTGAAGCCACATGTCTTTACCAATAGTAAACAAGAATTCTTTTATGGAAGGAGTATGAGCTGAGTAATAATGCCGTAATAAAACATAATAAATGGTATTATACTAGTCTAATGACCACATGAACCATCAATTTTATTTTCATATTTAGGAAATGTATAATTTCGAACATTATGAATCTTTTTTTCAAGGCCTCGGCCAAGACATCTAAAAATGATTAAGGCCTCAGCCAAAACCATATATCAAAATTTGGAAAGGGCCTCGACCAATTCCATGTCTAGTTGTCTCATGAGACCTATCGATGCATCGAAGAGCTATAGTGGGCTCCACCCATCACAAACTAAGTCCAATACATTCCTCATATGAAAAGGTTTAAACATATTATAACCATTCGTATTAAAACTAGCATACAAAATTTCAATAATTTAACCATAAAAAATGAATGGTATAAAAATAGCACAACCATAGTCAAACATATCACAAAACCTTCAATACAATATAGGAGTTTTGTATCTTAATAAATCAACTTCAAATAAACATAAAATCCATCTATGGATGTTGACATAGATGGAATCAAAACCCTTTTTAGAGAAATATCTATTCTATTTTGAAATAATTTAACTGCCACTTAATTAAAAAGAAAACCTTTATTTTGAAAATATTCTTATAAGATTTTAAGGGAAGCTTTGATGATGTTATAACGGCGGAAAATAGCCTCACCCATAGTATAAGTAAAAAAAACATTCTAACATTAAATTTGTTGAAAAGGTCAAAAAACACCTTGTTTGGAAAACAACGTAACGATTTCATTCAAAACACATAAGGGTATAAATTAATTTAACCCATTGTCAATTAAATAGTAAAAATTTTATTAAATACATTTTTAAAAAACATGGATTTGGATGATAAAGAGGTCCCAGTAGATGATTACGTATAAACAACGTCAGATAATATAGGGATTGTAAAATTAACCTTTACCTTGTACTTCTCCTTGGTCAAGGTTAGGTTAACCTCAATTATAATAGTTAAATCATTATTATTAAATTATACAAGAATCATATACATAAATATGATATCATATATGATCTTTTAATATTTCATTGTTGATAATATTTTCATATTATCGTCGTTTCAGGTGTTTACTTACTCGTTTGCTTTTATATGTTTTGTTACACAAGTCGGGTTTTTTATCCATATGTTGTATCTTATTCATATCCATAATGATATAAAGTCCTTAAACAATATTTTTAATCATAAAATTAAATTAATCTTGAATTTATATGATGGAGAAAGAATCTCATCGCGTTCGTGGAGACGGTAGTCCGTACGTACGCACGAACACAACTTCCATTTCATTTTTCATTTTAAAAGTAATAAAAACCAAATGATACATAGGTATATTATTATTCTAGTATAATATAATATATTATATATTTTACTTACCTTCATTAACACCATCTTTTATACGTTCTCTGTATGGTATGAACGGGTCATATCACTTTGAGTGGGCGGTAGTCTGCACTTCCTCAAATGAAATTATCATATATATATATATATACAACATGAAACAAATAATGGTATTCTATAAAATTTAATTAAATAAGCTTATATATAAAATAAATATCATTAATATCATATTTAATTATAATCCCATCATAATGGCCACCATGAGAGGTGGTAGGAGATAATTGAACAATCATCATTTCGTGAGGTGTTTGGTTTCCATCCAGAGAAACATTAGTTCTTCAGCCATTAAATGGAGTTGTGTGTAATTTTAGGCCTAATACTTCTCAAAACAATATCCTAGTATATTTATTATACTTATGTTGTCACAAAAGAAAATAATAAGATGATTTTAGGGGTTGGATAATTAAAATAAAAGAAAAGAAGCTAAGAGAAATCGTTACCTTTAATTTGTGTAACTCCCTTTGGTTTGAACCTAAAAGGACTCTTGATGTGCCTTATCCCTAAGGTAAGGCTTCAAATAATATTAGAAGGATTTAATGAGATTAATTGGTTGGAGTTGTGATGAGCCAAAAGTCTTGAGAATTGTGAGGTATTGGTTAGAAGTGGTGTCATTTTATAAGGGGGGGAGGGGCTCTTTAGAAAATATTGAAAATATTATTTTATTATATAATGATATTCGGTTTCTAAAGGTCCAAAAATCATTACAGTTGAAGATAATATGACTCATGATCGAAATGAAATCATTCGATAATAATTAGACTGGTTTTGGGTATTATTTTAGTCTTTATAATCTTATTTGTTTAAATCATTTATTAATGAGGTATGCACTACATCATTATTGTGTCATAAATAATTTAGATTATTAAATGTCTAAAAATTATAAAAAAAATACCATGAAGAAGGAAACATTTTTATACTTCAAATGAATATTTATAGTCTAAATGATGACATATATAACCCTATGTAAAAATTCTCTTCCTAAAAGATATATGCTTGTGTCATTTTTGTATTTACTTTAACTTAATTAATATAAAGTTTCATTATCACTTACAAGTTTCTCCAAGGGGTCCCAAAATAGACCCAATGATGCACATGATCGGACATGTATCAAAAAATAGGTTTAGGACACGTTTTAGGGTAATTTATTATTATTATAATATTATTTTTACCCTTATTTACAGGATTTACCCTATAACCATGGTAAATAAAATATTTATCGAAGTAATTATTCAAAATGTCTAAAAATAAATGTTACCTATTTAAAAAATTTGGACCTTAGGATTCTAAATTTGGAATCCATTTTTCTAAATTTAAAACATATAATTGGAAGAAATTAATTTAAAATTAATTCCCGCTATCGAAACTAAAAGCGTGTTTTTAATAAATAATAACTATCAAAAGATTGACACTTTCTTATGTCGAGTTTAAATATGAAATTATGTCCAATGACCAACATTGGATTAAATAGTAAATTTAAAATCTAATTATACTTTAAAATCACTGAAATTGATAATTTATCACTATTAATTATTTCAATTAAAAAAGTTGTTTTTAATTAAAATTTAGTAATTTTCACTATTCATCAAACTATGAATGTTTTCAGAAAAGTACCAAAATTTCACCATAAGATAAATTTAATATTAAAAATCCAAAAATGAATTCCATTTTACTGAATTAAAAACATTATAGTTTCATTAAATAATTTAAAATTAATTCATGTTGTTAAAACCAAAAGGCGTATTTTTAATAAATAATAACTATCAAAAGTTTGACACTTGTTTATATCCAATTTCAATGTTAAATTACTTAAAATTACCATCATTGTATTAAATGGTAAAAATATAAACTATTTATACTTAAAACCCATTAAAATATATAATTAAACAATATAAATTATTTTTATTAAAAAAGTTTTTTCAGTTAAAAAATATTATTTTTCATTATTCACCCAAATATGAAAGTTATCAGAAAAACACCAAAACTTTTTTGAAACTTTATTCTTATGTCCCAATTCTAAATAAGAAGTTTATTTTTTAAAATTGAATATATAAATGTTTCAAATATTGGATTTAAATAGGCTTCACCATTAAAAGGTGTTAAAATTTCATTTTTTGAAAAATACTCCTTTTATGTAAAAAAATGTATTTGTTCTAACATTATGTCTAATAAAATTGCATTTTTTGAAAAATAATTATTTTTTTGAAAAATACTCCTTTTACCCCTAGGTATATCTATGCTAGAGACACCTCTACCTACTCGTATCCAGATAGGGGTTCATTGCTCAGAAAACTAACAAAATCTCTACAATACCAAAATTCATGGAAGTTCTTCTATACTAATCCTCAAAGTCCATCTTAGGTCTATGTGCTCTAATCATAGTTTATCTAAATATAGCTTCCAAGGTTTGTAATAAACATCATCTAATACCAAATGTAACACCATGACCCAAATTACCCAGAGTCGGTGCATTATTACATAACATTGGCATGATCACAAGGAAATCTTGTCTCAAATGACCAACCAGTTTAGTATTATTAGAAACAAGATTCATACATAAGTTCAACATTACAACTCTAAAATAAATACAACACGAATTTATTCCTTTGGAAACATCCAATCCTCCTAAATAATTCCTACAAGTCACTCATAACTAACTTTTTCATATCCTGGGGAAATGAAACATAAGAAAGAGGTGAGCTCAAATGCTCAGTAAGGGCAAGAAATACAACAGAATATAACAAAAATATTAAGCATGGTGAATAATTGAAACCACATGCCTTTACCAATAATAAACATGAATACTTTTATGGAAGTAGTATAAGATATGTAAATAATTCTAGAATAAAACATAATCATTGGTATTCTACTAGTCAAATGACCACATGAACCATCAATATTATTTTTGTAATTAGGAAATGTATAAGGCCGGATATTCTGAAACTCTTTGTCAAGTCTTCGGCCAAGACGTCTAAAAATGATTAAGGCCTCGGCCAAAACAATATATAGAAATTGGGAAAGTTCCTCAGACAATAACACATCAAGTTGTCTCATGAGACCTACTGATGCATCGAGGAGCTATAGCGGGCTCTACCCATCACTTACTATTTCCAATACATTCCTCATATGAAAAGGATTAAACATATCATAAACATTTGTAACAAAACTAGCATACGAAATGTCAATACATTAACCATAAACAAAGAATGGTATAAAAATATCACATCCATAGTCAAACATATCACGAAACATTAAATATAATATGGAATTTTTGTATCATAATAAAACAACATCAAATAAACTTAAAATCCATCAAAGGATTTTGACATAGATGTAATCAAACCCCTTTTAAGAGAAATATCTCTTTCTATTTTGAAATCATTTAAGAGAAACATAATTATAAAGAAAACATATATTTGGAAAATATTATTATAATCTTGTAAGTAATGCTTTTATGATTTTATAATGGCGTAAAATAGATGCACCCGTCATATAAGTTAAAAAAACATTCTAACCTTAAATTTGTTGAAAAGGTCAAAAAGTACCTTGTTTGGAAAACGACGGAAAGATTCCTTTCAAAACACATAAGGGAATAAATTATTTTAACCCATTTTCTATTAAATAGTAAAAATGTTTTGAAATACATTTTTAAGAAACATTGATGTGGATGATAAAGATGTCCTAATAGATGATTACGTATAAACAACCTCGGATAATATAGAGATTGTGAAATTAACCCTTACCTTGTAATTTTCCTTGGTTGAGGGTAGTTTAACCTCTTGTATAATAGTTAAATAATTGTTATTAAATTATACATGAATCATATACATAAATATGATATCATATATTATATTTTAATATTTCTTTGTTAATAATATTTTAATATTATCGTCATTTCAGGTGTTCACTTACTCATTTTCTTTAATATGTATTTATACATAAGTCATGTTTCTTTTCCATAGGTGGTATCTTATTCATATCCATAATTATATAAAGTCCTTAATCATTACTTTTAAAAATCAAATGAAATTATTCTTGAATGGATATGACGGGGAATGAATCTCATTGCGTTCGTGGAGACGGTAGTCCGTACGTACACACAAATGCTACTTCTATTTCATTTATCATTTTAAAAGGATTAAAAACCAAATGATATATAAGTATATTAATATTATAGTATAATATAATATCTTATATATTTTACCTATGTTCATTAACAACATCCTTTATACGTTCCATGTATGGTATGAACGAGTCATATCACTTTGAGGGGGCGGTAGTCCGCACATCCTCAAATGCAATTATCGTATATATATATATATATAACATGAAAAAATAATGGTATGCTATAAAATGGAATTACTGAAGCTTATATATGAAATAAATATCATTAATATCATATTTAATTATCGTTCAATCATAATGGACACCATGAAAGGTGGTAGGAGATAATTAAACAATAATCGTTTCGTGAGGCGTTTGGTTTCCATTCACCGAAACATTATGTTCTTCAGCCAATAGATAAAGGTGTGTGTAAGTGTAGTTCTAATAATTCTCATGAAAATATACTAGTATACTTATTATACTAGTGCTGTTACAAAAATAATTGAATAAGAAGAGTTTAAGGGTAGGATAAGTAAAATAAAAGAAGAGAGCTAAGAGAAATCATTACCTTTATTTTGGGTAACTCACTTTGGTTTGAACCAAAAAGGACACTTGAAGTGCCTTATACCTAAGGTAAGGATTCTATGAGGAGTAGAGGGATGTAGGGAGATTAATTGTGCAATGTTTGGTCAAGAAAAAAGGCTTGACAGGTGTGAGGAATTGGTTAGAATTGGAGTCCTTTTATAAGGGGGAGGAGCGGATCTTTAGGAAAGACAGAAAATATTACATTATTATATAATTATATTCGGTTTATAAAGGTCTAAAACACATTAAAGTTGAAGATAAGATGACTCTTGATCGAAATGAAATCATCCAATAAGAATTGGATAGAATTTGGGTATTATTTTAGTCTTTATAATCTTATTTATTTAAATCATTTATTAATGAGGTAAGCACTACATCATTATTTTGTCAGAAATAATTTAGTTTATTAGATGTCTAAAAATTTTAAAAAAAATACAATGATGCAGGAAATATTTTTATCTTTATAATGAATATTTAATGTCGAAGGTAGTACATATATAACCTTATGTAAAAATTGGTTTCCTAAAAGATATATGATTATGTCATTTTTGTATTTACTTTAACTTAATTAATATAAAGTGTCATTATCACATACAAGTGGCACCATGGGGTCCCAAAATCTACCCCAAGATGCCCATGGTCAGACATGTATCAGCAAATAGTTGTATGATATGTTTTAGGTTAATTTATTATTATTATAATATTATTTTTTACCCTTATTTACTGTATTTACCCTATAACCATGGTAAATAAAATATATACCGAAGTAATTATTCAAAATGTCTGAAAATAAAAGTTACCTATATACACAATTTGGAACTCTTTATTATAAATATGGGATCCTTTTTTTTAAATTAAATATGAAGTAGTGGAAGAAATTTATTTAAAATTAATTCCCATTGTCAAAACAAAAAAGGTTGTTTTAACAAATAATAACTATCAAAAGATTGACAATTTCTTACATCCAGTTTAAATATGAAATTATGTCCAATGACAAAAAATGGATTTAATTGAAAAATTATAATCAATTTATAATTTAAAATAACTCAAATTCATAATTTATCACTATTAATTATTTCAATTAAAAAAGTTCTTTTAAATTAAAATTTAGTAATTTTCACTATTCATCAAAAAATGAAAGTTCTCAGAGTATTTCCAAAATTTAACCCTATGATAATTTTGATATTCTAAATCCAAAAAATAATTCTATTTTCCCAAATTATAAACTTAAAAGTTTCATTTATTAATTCAAAATTAATTCTAGCTGTCAAAACCAAATTGCATATTTTTAAGAAATAATAACTATCAAAAGATTGACGCTTGTTTTTGTCCAATTTCAAATCGAAATTACATAAAATTAAAATCATTGGATGAAATGGTAAAAATATAATCTATTTATACTTACAAACCATTAACATGTATAATTTAATGATATTAATTATTTTTATTGAAAATGTTGTTTTCATTTAAAATATAGTATTTTTTACTATTCACCCAAATATGAAAGTTATCAGAAAACAACAAAACTTTATTGAAACTAAATTATTGTGTTCTGATTCTAAATAAAAATTTTATTCTCTATAGTTGAATATTTAAAAGTTTTAAATATTTTATTTAAAAAGGGTTCTGCATTAGAAGGCGGTAAAATTAGATTTTTTTAAAAATACTTCTTTTATCTGAAAAAATGTATTTGTTCTTACATTATGTCTAAGAAACTCATAATATGGATTCTAAAATTATAATTATTATATAAAATTCAAAATTCAGTTAATACTATTCATAACTTCTCTTTGAACGGCTTGTTTGATATGTCATGGTGCGCTAGAACTCGGTGTTGCGTGTAGTGCAAGTTATTGAATTACTTTGAAGAAATAATGTACTATAAAATCTGGGGATGTTACAACAACCTTTTTATAAGAATCGTTGAATGATTTACCTTTTATGATAGGATACCTTAGAAACATAATGTCTACAAATTATCATTAATAATAGTACAAAACAATAATTTTTGTAATAAAATTAATAATAATTAAACATTTACAATTCCATTGAATCAAAAAAAATAATATATTAATCACAATTCCCTATAAATTTATTTTCAGTAAATTTCATTATCATAATTTGGTTAATCCAAACCCTCTACCTATGGAAAAAAACATAATGGAACTTATTCAATTCACACAAAATAATGAAATAGAAGATTCAAAACCACTACCTTTATCAATTAATCACAACTACTATATAATATCAATGAAAATGAGAGCCTAAAAATGCTACGATCATTTAAAAAAACACAACAACCAAGGTCACCCTAATATCCATAAAAATTGTGACCCAAGAACCAAAAACCTAATCCAAACTACAACACAATCGCTCAAAGATGATAGGAATGAAATATAACTTAGAATAATAGAAATAAAATTCACCATGGATTACCAAGTGATTAATATATTAGAGAAAATGGGTAGTTCTAGTCAATGGAAACTCAAAGGTATCCAAAAACGTACCTATAATCACCAATTGATTGAGAGGAAGTGATGAAATCAATATGAATTTTTATGGGATACTAATTTTATACTATTTTCCAAAAAAATAAATCATGATTTGATATGTAATGGTCATGATGTGATGGGGATATGTCAAACTATTGTTAGAAAATCATTGTTTTTCCCCTATCTCCTTTATTTAAACAAGTTTCAACCTATATAATTAAATATAAGTAATGAAGAAAAATAAAAAAATCAGGGAACCACCACACAACAACACCAAAAAAATGAATAGCATAAAATTTATCCACCCAATATTTATTATGAATTTTCTATAGACAGACCGCATAATCAATTCATGAAAATTATTATAAACTCCATAAGTACCTTCCACACAATGTTCAAAGACATCCACCTCAATAAGAATCATATATTAGTGTAAATAAAAACCAAAAGAACCTCATATATCGTCTACCAACCATATTATAATAAAAATGGTATATTCCATTCCATGAATAATACCCTAACACTACAACTATAAAATATGAAAAATGAAATAAATATGTTTTCTAAATCCATATAAAATATTTTTTCTAAAACATATGGTTTTTAACATTGAAAAAATTTTCATGAAAACCATATATGGAAGGATTGAACTCACCACATTATGATCAAATTTACAAATTAAAATAGCCTGATTAAAAAATATCATGGGCCACACCTCTAATTATTACATAAAAACCACTCCTAAACACAAATATCTAATTAATAACACACCAAAATAGTAAAAATGACATATCATTTAGCCAACTCTCCATTGTGAAGTGATGATTTTCACACTATAACATCTCTTCTCTAGAAATAATGTTCAATTTTGTAGATTCTCCCTTCCTCCAAACATCCCCCAAAACCTGTAACCATAAAATGAAAATAATTATTGATCTAAGAAGGTCGATATTGCTACTTTAGATTCTCCTCAAGTGATTCTCATCATAGTTAATGAAATCCAAAATCATAAGGATAACAATAACCCATATCACAAACACTCCTCCTAGAGAAGACACTCAAACTAGAATGAAAATAACCACCAATTTAAAATGAAGTTTATTCAAGGAATATTTTATATCAAAATAACAGTAAATCAACATATCAAAAAACAAGGACAAACAAGGGAAAAAATCACATGGATCTGCAAATGCATCTACAACTTATTTTCCCAAATATTTTTCTCTAAAATATTATACCTTGATAATACCTGAACCACAAGAATTCCATTCTCTTAAAACACCAACTCTTTATGATCTTGAATCCCAACTGCATATTCAAAAAAATGTATCATTATCATATACTTTGTACTCTCTTGAATCAATGAGATGATAGTCATAATGAAGATATCAATGTATCCATGACCTGTGAAAAGAAACATGGATCATATTCAATAATAGAATAAGAACTAATTTATATTACACCTCCAATATGCACTCTATAATGACATAGGGTCTTAAAAACTCTAGAAAATATTAATCCCTCAATAAGGACATTTTTTCTCATTATATTGGTAAACCCTCAGGAACACATGATCTTTGACCAGAAATACAAGACCTCCCCACATATGATGAGAATAGGGATTCTAAACTCCTTTCACAACCCTCTTACCCTCATGAATCATCTGTAATTTCTCATTAATTATTTTTAACACGTATGGTTGATGGAATACCAAATTCCCAAATCGTGGTTTATTAAAATAAATACTAACGGATACCAATATGATTACATAACTGAAACCATCAAAATATACGAGTGGTTGATATTATTATAGAAAATATCAACAAAGGGTAGGTGTCTCACCCATGGTCTAGAAAAATCTAATAAAAATTTTAGTATTATATCCTCCACCATCATGATGGTCCGCTATATCTAACCATATATATGAGGATGATGAAAATTATAAGGAAAAAATGAGATCCCAAAGAAAAATGAAGACATCCCCAAGTATTTAATGTAAAATGAGGATCCTGATTATTTATGATGGCCCTCACTACCATGTAAATCTTCAATACCTCATCAATATATTGACTCACTAAAATATCCATGATAGTCAACTCATTTATCACCAATAAAAAAGTCAACTTCTTTAATAAATCTACAATCAACTAAATGACAACACATAATACTTCAAATTGAGGAAATTGATGTAAATATATATTGAAATTTCCTACTATTTTCACTCAGGTATATCTAATGGTTGAATCAAACCACCAGGAGCATGATTCTCCACATTCACCCATTGATAAACTAAAAATATAGAAAATAACTCTTCTATAGACCATTTCATAATCAACCACAATAAGTTACTTCTTAGGGAATGATACCTCATGAGATACACTAGGATATAATGTATAGGATAAGATAATAAATACATAATGAACCACCTCTCACATTATAATCATACCAAATAGCCTCCCTCATAACATCAACCAATTCTGACCATTCTTCAGGAATCCCTTGTTATAATCAGATTAAAATTCATTATCACACTTTCCCACTACCTACGAGTCTTGTTAACGAGACTCATCCACCCATGAAAAAAATGATTATTTCACTTATATATGGTTTATTCAACCTCTACCAATAATCTACTCTATATCAAGATGTATCACTATATGTTCCTCAATTACTCACAAATCATCTCCATAATCGTTAACCTTATCTCTTCTTGAGTTCCTATTCATTGCATCAACAACCACAATAGAATTATCTAAGGTGTAATATATCTTGAGGACACATTCCTTTAATAAATCAAACCACCAATCCTAATTTAGAAAAAAATAACATTAACAGAATATATATATCGATCACTTATTATATATTAAAATGAAAAGGTGTTCACTGAGGAGGTAATGTCTTCTCAACATCATAGAAAACACCATTAATGATTCAACCACTAGTAGTTTATGAAAAAAACTACTATCAACATCTTAAAAAATAATAGTGTAGCTCTGCACTGAGGAATACAGGATTACATGAAATCTTTTTCATCAAAACATTTACTTAGACACTCAACTCCCCTAACTATAAAGTTTTATATGACAATGAAATGCAGTAACCACATTGACATGATGCACCCTGAGCATGGGGTGATTTGAGAGGGGGGAGAATCATGGAACTAAATGATCTAGATGATTCCTTTTCAATGGCATTGTTTTCCGTATAGAACATTGTCCCATGTTAGAATAAACACATTCAATCTCTAGATGAATTTCATGTAACATGAATAAAAATTGATAATAATTAAAAAGAAAATAGAAAAAAAACATTTTATTTAGTTCCCCTTTAGGGGGCAACAATTTACCATACACATGGAATTGTTCAAGTGCACAATCCAATAACAATACTCACAATAGTGTTATAGTTAATTTAGAATGGCGCACTACCGATCTAGGGCCACACCATATTCCTTCCCACTAATATACTTTTCAATTACAAGAATATGATATTTAATAGATGTTATGTTATGTTAAAAATTTATATAAATTATTTTTTCATTTCTTCCACATAGGTAATTGGAGAACCTTTTATCTTCGCCTTTTAGGAATATTCTCCTTTGATCATCACCTTTTTGCACTACCTCTTCGTCGATGTCCAGAAGTGATCAATGGAATGATTTGGGAGTTTGATAATTGTCTCCCCTAATGTAAAAAACATAAATACCATATTCTTCTATATGAGTATAATTCCAATCATGAATTAGCCTATTTCATTATAGTACATCAATCCAAATAAAGTTGTGAAGTCCTCCACATTATTCTATAATTCAAAGTATAAAAATATGCACATGGTATCCTCTTATTATATAGAACTCAATAATGAATTTTTCATTATTATCCATACTTTTAAATATATTATTAGATCATATTTATATGACTTTATCCTCTAATTATTTTTATTTAAGTGCAGAGATCAATTATTCTTCATCCACTCAGTCGAGATCATGTCAGGTCTGCCACAAAATTATTGTGGTCCTCAAGATCCATTTAAACCAAATTAATCAAATTATATCCCAATCCATAACATACCATTGAATGTTCAATTTATTATTATTGATTTTCTAAAAGGTATTATTTTTTGATCAATTTCCCTTGTTGTAGCATGGACAGAGTCAATAACATCTATATTATAGTGTAGTATTCTTCAATGTGGAATGACCTCCTATATTAAAGAAGAAAAAATTTAATAGCTATAAATAGAAACTTTTGATACTAAAATCCTCACTATACAATATTTATAGTCTCCATAATTCATCAGCATATTTTACTATAGTCTTAATCTCTATGGTAAAACGTTTTAAAGGTTTAATAAAATCAATTTATTTTGAACTTCAAAATACACGCCTACATGATTCAACCACCATTTTGGTGTTTAAGTCTATAGCCCCAATAAATATATAGTGTGGATTATCTTATATGGAATATACATAACCACATATACAATTACCCTAATTATCTTACTTCCCACCTATGTGGTGTGGCTATTTGTATTATTTTGTTAGCATAATTCTCCAAATTTTACAAAGTAAATTATCTTATTCATTTCATTATAGCTTTTCCCCAAATCTTAAAACATATCCCACATAAACTAATTTCCCACAAAAATAATCTTTTTAAAATCCTTTATAATATATATTGATATCCTACAACACTCAACTCGAATAATTCCAATTGTGTTACCCCGCACTATGAAAATTTCCCTATAGTTCTTATATGATCCATGGTCCAACCAAATAACTTCCTCAAAATTATCTTACCCCATATTACTGAATACACTCTAAATTTCATATATGGTTAATCATTGACACTATTTTATAGTTTTAAATACTATATCTTATAGTTGGCTATGCTGACACCATTTTTTTCAAACATCAATCCCCACCATGAGGTGGAGAAAATCCTTGTTGTACATATGCCTCCAAATATTTGTATTAAACAATGTATATGAACCTTATTAACAAGAAAAAACCTTATACATTTACAATTTCTATGAAAAAAAATTAACATTATATTTGGTCGTGACATCATACATCACATTGCACTACAATTTTACTTAGAATATCGAAAATAGAACTCAACCATCTAATTTAAACTTAAATCTTCTTCAAACCACTACCCCAATATTCTAAAACCATTATATATATATAAGAGTATATTTATATTTCTCCTCTAATGCAACAATTTTCCCTAATTCTCTATTTCTCCATGTATTTCTTCAAATTTCCAAATATTTATGTTCATACTTCAATAGTTTATCCCAAACTATAATGGTATTCCAATTATTACAAGAATTTATTTACATGAATTAAATATTAAAACATTCACTTAAATATTAGAAAATCAATATCATCCATAAATTTAGAACACAACCACATTACCTATTGTCAAAAAAATCCAACACAACTTCTTAGGTTGCAAAATTCTACCACATTGAATTTTGTAGAAAATACCACTATATAATAAATAAAAATTTATTAAGATTAATTGAGCATTGGTTTCACCCCCATGGAAATATATTTTAAAGACACTTCTAACATATTCACCAAACACTTTTCAATAGAAATATATTTAGTTACTAAAATTTTTTATTTTTATTTTAAATGTAGTATCTCTTTTAGGTCATTCAAGATTATTCTTCAAATCAAACCTTTATCTATAATATGTGTTAGTTTTATATTTTTACTCAAAATTTTAAATATTTTTTCAAAATTTCATTTTAAATTATATTAATTTTATTGGGTATAAAATTTCTATATTTTTCACTTATCCACTTTTTGACAATAATTAATTTCATATTTATCATTAAATATATGATACAATTACACTCAAACTAAAATTAATTTAACTAAAATATTTTGGAAAGAAAACATACATCTTTTCATTTCAGTCATCAATAAATACTTTATGTCTACTGAGACAAAGCGTATTATAGGAAGAAATATTCTATGTTCACGGTAATAAAATCTATCCATATCACGTAATAAAATTCAATTTACTTTCATAACATGAGAATCAAAAATCCTGAACTGATATTCCTATGATGTAAATGTAACTATCATTGTAACATAAATAAAAATAAAGAAAAAGTGTGTGATACATACCACATGTTGAATCAATAATTACCACTAGTTTTTTAAAACATATGACACCACATGATATCAATGATCTTAAAACAATAAAAGGAAACATATTTTCTTAAAATAAAACTAACAATCCTTGGAACACTGATCACTGACTCCCCCTCAATGGATACCACATTATAATGGTACAAATAGACAGTCCTATATTATAAATGAGGATCCATTAATGGAAACATATTTTTCGTTCATTATCCTTTTTAAATCCCAAAAAGAGTATGTTGGTACCACATTTTAGTACATAAAAATATAAAAATAATATTAATAATTGATTATTTTCTGTCAAATAAATTCTATTGCCATTATATGTGGTCTAATAACACAAAAAATCAATCATAATGTAACTTTTTAATCTTAAATGTTGTTTTGATGCCATTGGAACTCCCAAAAACATATTTGAATCATCGTCAAAATTAAATCAACATATTTTTTATTTAATCATCTTCATTTCCACAAGCAACTTTAGATTTTTCATAAAAAAATAAATGTTGTTGATCATCACTACATTATGGTTGAGTTTTCACCATGACCCTTTTTCATTAGGCTATATACAAAATGGGACTAGTAAACTTTTCAAATACCCTTATCTCATGTATATCCTCTTACATAATATACAGGTGCCCTCTTTTCACACTCATCACCCTGAATCATATTTCATCTTTACGATTATAGAACATCAAAAAAAACATTTATTTACATAGGTTGAGGGTTACATCTAAACATCCTAAGTTAATGGATTATGTTTGTTCATTATTGACCAAATATTCAATTATAATATTTTTCCAAGCCTTACTAGTGGTTATTTTTTCATTGCCATTTTTGAGGATCTAATTACAGATGATTTATATTGGATTATTTGTCCACCTTGTCTTGGTTTCATTATCTATTGTGAAGCAAATATCACATATGAATGAATTTTATTTTGAAAAAACACCGATGAAACACCCTTTATTCATACACCATCAATGGAGAGGTCTTTTAACAATATTTAGCTTGTTTATTATGTTGTAATTCTTCAGTTATAGAAGTTTTGATTGGTTCTTTTCCTCTTTAAATCCAAAAATAGTCTCTTTATAATTAGTTTTCCTTTATGAATCCAACATTAGATGAACTTACCATATCATAAATTAGAAAATATGTTCTCTAGAATACCATATTTATATGTAGTAAATCTTATCAATGTATATCTTCGGAATGTTTCATTTTGATATAACTTATTTAGTTATCCATCTTGTTTTCTAGAACCCACTGGTTTAATGGTATAAATTATATTGTTTTTTATTTATCTTTGAGTGTGTTCTTGGAGTCACTGGGTGCCGAGTCATAAAACCCTCTGATTTTTGGGAGGCAGACCATAGTACACGGTTAGCACAATATTTTTTCAGATCATATGATAATAATCAAAGGGTGTCATGTATTATTATAGTAGAATTTTTAAATGTTTAAACACAGTTTTACAACTGTCCAACACCCCTTGGGAAACCGTGAAGCCTGTTCTGGGTGGACTGTGGAACCACATGGTTGGCTAATAGTTTTCCTAACTGTGTGGCCAAACCGGGTGCCCCTATCCATCTCACTTAATAAGTGTCTTCCTAATTTATTCGCAGTCTAATTATTATGGGTTGGGGTATCATTTCTATCCCAATTAATATTCTATCACTCTCCATGGCTTGTGGATCTTTTCATCTCCTTTGTTGGTGGATTTCTCGTGGCAACTTGGTGTTGTGGCATTAGGTATGTTAATTTAATCTTGATTTGTTCTTTCCCCATTATTCTTAATCATTATAAAATTTTTGATGAAGTTTGGAACCATTAGGGTGATATTAACCAAATATAGGTTGTTTATTAGGGGATTTATGTTTTTTCTTAAGGATTCTCATGCCTTTTTCTTCCCCTTTCGAGATTTCATAATCAAGGATGATGAATTTTGGACTGAATATGATGTTTGTGTCTCTATTTAAGGTCTTTTAATATTGACTTCATTTTAATATGAATCACATTTTGAGTATAGTCGTATAATTTATATTTAAATGATTTATTCTTGGTCTGTATTCCATGTTTGATGTGTTTTATGATTTTTTTTTGTCAATTTTGGTGTTTAAAGAGGGACTTCCAAATTGGGGTGGCATGTGTGCACCCTAAGTGTTTAATAAAATGTATCAAAGAGGTTTTATGGGATTAAATGGATTTATAATGTGGGTTTTGGAATGGTTTTTTATTTTTAATGGAGTTTGGATAAATTTGACATGATTTTTTGTGATATGTATTGTGTTATGAATTGATTGATATAGGTACATGCTTGAGATATATTGGAATAGATTAGCACAAATGTTGACTAACATTTGACTGAGGGGACTGTTTGAGGGACCATGTAAACCTTTAGAGGGAGATCCATACAAACATCTATTTATTTTCTTAAGAATGAGTAATCCATTGAGATGGAACATTTTGTGAGATTCTATGTCAGTTACAAAGATACAGTGCGATTTTTTAGAGTTGGGATTGAGGAAGATTGTGAGAGATTAAATTTCCTTCCCTATCAAGAAAATATGTTTACCCAATCACACAATGCATCATGGATATACCTCTAGGTTCAAATTTCTCATTCTGGATTAGTTTATATTCCTTATTTATTTATTTAGTGCACTTATATTGTGATGATATATATTATTACTATAGATCGTTCTCTATTTATATGGTATTATGTTGTTAATTTTTATGTTCAACCTTATTAATTTTTTTGGTTATGTTGAACATGTTTTTAAATGTGTCCTTATTATTATATTTGATCCATGTTAGAAATTTTTTTTTAATAAATGTTTTTTTAAAAGGTCAATAAAAGTGATTTCAGTGGTTTACGTGAAATTGGTATCTTTCCAAGCAGTTTAGCTCTAATTTTTTTCAAACTATTGTATTTGTTTTCATGGTTAAATGCCTTAAATTTAATTTTTTCTCATCATTCTAGTATTCTGCCACAATTCCTTTTTGGGCCCTTTATGGTATTTATAGACATTTTTTTGTGAGATAACGGTATATAAAAGGGCTCCATGTTAAAGTATGTCTCTTCCTAATTACCACCATCTGTGTTTTTTAGTGTATATTTGGCCTCATAGAGTTGGATAATGTGGTTTTTTCTTTGGTATATTGTTTTTTGGGAGATATATGTTTTCCTTTTTTGGTTTTCTATAAACCATTTTGGGTATAGGGTTTTTTATTGAGATACCAGGTATGATTATGACCTATTATGGAATGAATGTTTATGATGTTTGTTAATTTTTACGGTTTTGGATTTTATTTCACTGTTATCTCTGATATTGTTTGTG
Source organism: Viscum album (assembly GCA_963277665.1). Classification (NCBI taxonomy): domain Eukaryota; kingdom Viridiplantae; phylum Streptophyta; class Magnoliopsida; order Santalales; family Viscaceae; genus Viscum; species Viscum album. Next base: position 1,532,031,709 of record OY728165.1, on the reverse strand, counting down.
TGTAGATCCTATGTTGTGCATAAGTTATACAAGTTTACTAGTGGTGAAACTATCACCAAGTGCTCATCGGTTATGCTTTATGCTTTTCTCCAGCTAGTGGTGATCAAGAATGCTCTTTAGGCCATGTAGAGGGATGTATTAAGTTACATGTTAGGTTGATCTGGGTTGGTTCATTATAAAATATTATCAAGAAAATTTATTATCTGGGGTTTAGTGACTGATGGTGGCTTGGATCATCAAGGGTCAAGTGGTATGAATGGGAGAGTGCCATCTCAACTCTTATTCATGTCAAATATTGAATTTCCATGTTTTTTCCATGACTTTTTGTTTATTGATCCCTGTTATAGGTTTTTTTATTATGTTTCAAGGAATTTATGAGTAAGTGGAAAGTCCCAAGGTGAACCTGAGAGTTTTTTTGTGTTTTGGAATGAAAGAATGGGAATTTCAAGAAGGAACACAATTAGTGCGTAGGTTAGTAGTAACCGTGTTTCGCTCCAGAAGACGGACCATCCAAATAGAGTACTACCAAGATATTTGGAAAATTATTTTCATTATCATACATTAGTAGCATCTTGATACCCACACATCCAAATTCGGTATAAAAAATGTTTCATATTTTATTATTAAAAGTAACTGAAAAATTGAAAGACATTTAAAACTGAGTATCATTTCTAGTTTATGCTATGGAATAAAATGAACACACTTAGTTATTATAAATGTTGAAATAATAAATAAATAATCATGATTAATCTATTCTTTTGTTAGCTCTTTACTGAGCTAATATCCTTTAAAGTTATATATGATCGTAAACTTTTTTGTAAAGACATATGGTTATTAAAAATAGTCTATTTAGGGGGCTTTAAGAGACAATGAAATTAGTTTTTGAAAAAACATAAAAACTTTCAAAAATAATTTCAATAATACAAGAGCTAATATCATTGAGAATACATTTAATAAATTCATTTATAAATACATTGACTTGGAAAACACTTTTGAAAACTTTTGATAATACTCATAATTTTGTAAAAATGATGTTGAAAATGCCTTTCAAAATCCTTAATCCTTTGAAAACATATAAATATACTCTTTTAAAAATACTCATTCTTTTCAAAATGATTTAAAACTATCCATTTTTTTATAAAATACTAACTAAGCACTAGAAAAAAGAACAATATGGCTACCTAAACAATGAAAGCTATTTTGGGCCCACACACTTACTTAGAAATGAGTTCACTCCTCATACCCATCTTGTTTAAAATGTCTATCTTCCATTTTTATAATAAAAATATTTGTAACAATACTTTACATATATACATTTTCCACTGGGGTATTCATTTAAACATAACAATGCTTTGAATATAATTGAGAATTTATAAATATATAAATATTTATTTTCTTAGATAAATAAATTTTTAGATTTTCCACATCCAAATATCACTAAATTTTTATTTTTTCATGGTTTATAAATAAAACAATTAACAACCATGAAATTACTATTTTCATAAATTACTTATCATTAAAAAATTATCATTTAAAATTAATCCCGAGATAAAAGTATCAAATGATCATTTTTATAAATCACAATTTGATGTTTTAACAAATTAAAAATTATATAATACTTACACATGAAATGATTGGTATTATAAATTAAAAGGCACATGAAATAATAAATATTTAATTTTACTTCATTAGAAATATCCAGATCGCATAAAATATAAGAATTTAAAATAATTTTGTGCGTAATAGTAATTGTAAAATTACAAATTTCACAAAATAATCCAACTAATTGTATATGCATATACATAATTATACAATCAAGAAAAACTATAAGTAAAATTAAATATACCCATAACATATAATTTTAAATGTAAAACAATATAACACATATATGTAATACAAAATTAATATTCTCAAAATAAACAATTCCACATTGCTTAGTTTAAAAATATTAAATTGGATACTTATATGACTTGAAATGAATTATATATACATTTAAAAACATATAATGATGTAATGGAATATTTATATATGTTTAATGAATATTAACATTGGAGATTTTGAAGATAATATAACACATGCGAACTGAAATTTCATAAACATTAGTAATGAAAAAATTATAACATATGAGGAATATTCAATTAATTTATTCCATATATTTAGTTGATAAAAATTAAATGACATAAATATATATATATATAATCGTAGATTAAAAATCCAAAACATGAACATGATGAAATTTAAAATCATATACCAGCATAAAATCTAATAAAATGTTCTTGAAAACATGAATGTTTTTTTTTAAAATATCAATATATAAACATACGTGTAGTTATATAAATGGAAAAAATTAAAATTTTGAATTATAGAATAACACTCCAAATAAATAACACATTCATAATTTAAAATAACAATGTGTAAACTAAATTTCATTAATGTATTACCATGAATTAAAAATATCATATATATTTGTTTATAGTTGAAGTCATAAAATAATAATATAAATTTGTATATATAATAGTGTTCCCCTTACGATAATAATGATTTAAAATTTACAAAAGCCTTTAGAAAATAAGTTCATGTAAATGACTATACCAAAACCAACATATAACATCCAAAACACTAGAATCAATTAATCCATTTGATAAGTTTTTTCATTAAAAAATTTATTCACTCTTAAATATTCATTGAATAAATTATTATTTCAATATGAAATATGAATTGAAATGGAAGATTAAATTTTACCCTCTCCTTGTGGATGATTCCAATTTTTTGGAAGGGGGGAGATAGTTGCATTGCTTAGAGGGTTACTAATAAATTAGAAATTAATTTGAAAATTCTAGATAAAATTGATTTCCATAAAATTATTCCACAAAAATACCCCTAGTATGAATCAAAGTAGTATGTTTTTTCCCAGTCTCAGATCAAAATGATTAAGAGAATAAGAACACCATCAAAACTAAATTAATTATGCCATAGTGGTAAGATTCAAGAGTCACCAAAAAAATTTCCTCTCTCAACACATTAGGGTTTTTATATAGAGATAACTACAGATCCAAAACCACAGATATTCATAATAAAATCAAAGTGAATGGTGGGATTCCCTCCCTAACATGAAATCCCCACACTCCCTTAAAATAAAACACTATTTAAAACTAAACCAAAATGCATGCGAACATAAATCAGAAATGAAAATTAAAAAGTACATCAAATGATTGCTAGTTTCATAAAATCCGATTCACCATCACCTAGAGGGATTTATATATAGATGATTCTAGGAGGAATATGATAGTGAACGGAATCATGTGTCTTCATCAGGCGTTACCGATGGACTGTCGATGACGTGTGGGTCAGCTTCGTCCATAATCAGCCACCCCCTCGATGGCAGGATCCCCATACAAGACATGTTGAACTCCAGATGAGTCCTCAAATGAGCATTTTCTCCTCTACCAGATGTGTTTATAGGACACTACTCAATCTGGGGGAAGACAACGTCATTTGGTAGTGGGAAAGGCACCAACCTCAATAAAACCCTAGGAAACTGATTCTCCCCATTTTAGTTTTTTATTAGTTATTAAAACTAATAATATTTTAACATAATGTATATATTTATATCTATTATATTTTATTAACATTAAAATTGATACAAATATAGTGGTATACTAATTCACAGTTGTCCACATCAAATCAAACTTATTATTTTTATTTTCATATCAAAACATGAATATTCATTATGTGATTATACATTTCTTATGGGTATTCAATAATTTATAAAATTCATATTGTAATTTTAATTTTCACAAACAAATATGTAATATATTATATTATTTTCAATTTTTTCTTATATATATATAAATTTTCAAAATATTTATGAATGTATTTATTTTATGTGTCATAATGTTTATATTCTGTAACTCCTAGCACTTTTGTATCACATTATTTTTATAATTATATATTTACCATCAATTAGTATTTTATAATTTTTATGTTTCAATATATATTTTTATTGTCACTATACAATCTAAATTTATATAATTCAGTTTTAAATAATTTCTCTGTTTGTTTGAAATTATAAATAATAAAAACGAATAAATATACAAATATATATTAAATAATAAAATATTGGGAATATTTTATCTAAATTTATAAACAATGAAAATAATTGTTAAAGATTGCATTTTTGTCTCTATTAAATTTCAATTTGAGCTATTTTAATTATCAAATAAGACATTAAATAATCACTTATTATGTGATTATATTTTTGAGCTGTTAAATTATACCCCCCTTAAAATTAATTTCTCCCTCAAAATTCATCTCAATTATAGTTTTTGAAAAAAATGCATTTTTTAGAGTTTGGAAAAACTAGAACTACTAGAGTTATATATACCTATAGGGCACATAACATCATTGGATTTAAAAAGTAAATTGGAAACTCTCATATTTTTCTCTATCTAAAAGATCAGATATTAGAGGTTTTACAAAAATTGTATACATATAAACTAAACATATTGTTTCAAAATATCATATTCTCAATAATAATCTATATTTTTTCCTTTGATACCATTAGTAGTGACTTGAGACCCACGATTTCATATCCATTATAAAAATGTTTTCTATTTTTTTTATTAATTGTAACTAAACAATATATAGGAATTTCTAATGGGGGATACAGTATTTTTTTGTCTCTAGAAGAGAATGGACACTATTAAATATTATCAATGTTGAAATATTTAATAAATAACAGTGATTAATCTTTTCTTGCACAAGCTCCTAATAGATCTAAACTCCACGAATGATCTATATGAGCATGCAATCATTTTATAAAAACATAGGGTGGGAAAAAATTTACAATCATGGGTTTTTGAAGAGACTGTGAAAAACCTTTGGGAAAATAATTATACCATTTGAAAAATATATTTTAATATAAATATGAAAATATTGTGGAAAATACCTTTGATTAATAATTTTATAAATACATATCATTTTAAAAATGTTTTGAAAACCTTTGAAAAAAACATAATTTTGAAAAAAAAGATGGTGGAAATGCCATTGAAAATAATTACACCTTTGAAAACATATAAATATACTCTTTTGAAAATATTTACACCTCGTGAACTGATTTAAAATAATCCAGTGTTTCTAAAAATAATACTATACAAGCTCTTCAAAACAGAATAATAGGGCTTACTAATCATTAAATGATTTTTTTGGGCCAACCCACAAAATTAAGAATGAGTTCTCTCATCATTCCCTTCTTGCTTAAAATTTCCATGTTTCATTTTTTTAATAAAAACATTTTTAACATTCTTTACATATATACATTCCCCACTGGGGTATCGATTTAAAAACAAAACAATTCTTTGAATACACAGTCAAATTTATAAATATATAAATATTTTTTATATTATGTAAATCACTTTTAGATTTGGTTCTATGAAATCACATACCTTTTTTTATTTTTCATGGACTGTAAATAAAATAATTAACATTCATTTAATTAATATTTCTAAAACACTAATTTTCCTTAAAACTTTTGATTTTAAAACTCATCCCAAGATAAAAGTATCATATACTCAATTCCATAAATCACAATTTATGGTTGTGAAAAATTAAATATTATATAAGCCTTTCAATTATAATTATAATTATTTTAGATTAATATTTACAAGAAATAATAGAAATTTTACTTCCCTTTCCTATACTTATCATTAGAACATAAAAAATAAGAATTTAAAACAATGGTGTGTGTAATAGTAATTGTAAAATTGCTAGTTTTACAACATAATCGCCTTAATTGTATATGTATATATATAATTTTACTCTCATGAAAAATAATATGTAAAAGTAAATATACCCTTAAATTATTCTTTATAAAGTAAAACTATATGACACATATAATAAACATAAAAGTAACATTCTAAAAATAAACAACTAATCATTTCTTAATTAAAAATTATTAAGTTGGTTGATTTAATGAATTTAAATGAATGATATATTCATTTTTCAACATTTTAAAGATGGAATAGAATATTTATATATATACACAAATATTAATATATATAATAAATACAAAATTTTTTATTTGGAGGATAATGTATCACACGCACAAGAAAATTGCATAAACATATGTCTAAAAAATAACTATATCATATGAGGTATATTATCCTAAAATCATAAAAATATCTGGTTAATAAAAGTGAAATTACATCTGTTTATGTATATAAATCATATTTTTAAATTCTAAACCTTGAACATGAGGAAATTAAAAATCATATTCATGCATATAAAATATATATGTGTGTGTGTGTGTCTATGTGTGCGTGTGTGTTTGAAAAGATGAAATTACAATCATTATATAAATAAATATATATATTTATATATACATGTAGATATATACTAAAAAAGGAAAATTTTGAATGATTTCATAACACACCCAAGAAAACACTTTCATAATTTAAAAGAATAATGGGTAACATAAATTTGAAAAATGTATAACCATGAATTAGAAATATGATATATAATTTTTATGGTTGTAATCTCGAATAATAATAATATATATTTATATATATATAATATAGTTCATGTTACTATCCTAAAAATATAAAAATTACTTAAGAATTTAGATTTTTTTATGTAATTGAAAAAATCAAAATCAACATATATAATTCCAATCCTTGAAATCAATTGAAACATTTGACAAACATTTTCTCTAAAAAATCATTTCACTTAAATATTCATGGAAGAAATTATTTTTTTAGTAATAAAATTGACTTAAAATATAAGCCTAAATAGTACTAATTTTATTATGAATGATTCCATAGTTTTGCAGTTGGGAAAAATTTCACAATAGGGAGGGTTACTGATTAATTGGAAATAAATTCAAAAGTGAAAGAAAAAAATTATTTTCATAAACTTATTAAAAAAAATACCCACACCAATAATCAAAGAAATAGTTTGTTCTTCAGTCTTGGTTCACAATGTCACAAAAAATGAAAAAACACCAACACATTTAAACAAACTATGCTGAAGTGGGATGATTCAAGAGTAACCTCTCTTTTCCCCCTCTTTATGAATCAAATTTCTTAGAAAAAAATTTCAATAACATCCAAAACCATTAAAATGTAATAGAAAATCCATGTGAATAGTGAAAATCCTTCCCTGAGGGGAAATCCCACACTCTCTTAAAATACAACCCTAATTCGAACTAAAGGAGAATGTGTGGGAACGTAAATTTGAAGTGAAAATTAAAAAATACCTCATTTTCTCATTGGTTTCCTAAAATCCTACTCACCATCACCTAGTTGGATTTATTATTGGATTATTAGAGGAAGACGTTGACAGTATACGGCATGTCGGGTCATTAATGTGGGTTGTAGGACGACCATTGGTGGGGTGTGGGTCAGCTTCATTGGCATGTGGATATCCCCCATAAGGTAAGATCCCCAAATAAGGTGTGTCAAACACCGAACAAGTCATTGGTGGAATGTTGAATTCTTTTCTAGGTGTGTTCATAGTCCACCACTCCCGATGGGTGAAAGCGATTACACTGAGTAGTTGGAAAGGAATCTTCTTTGACTGAAAACCTAGAAACTGGTTTCCCCCTATTGTGGTGGTTTTTATTAATTATTATAAAAATTTATATTTTAATATGTTGTATATATTTATATATATTATATTATATTACCATTATTTTAATAAAAATAAATATGTAAATTAATTTATAGCTATCCAAATCAAATCACCCTTATTATTATTATTTTCTTATCAAAAAATGATAATCATTATGAAATTATATATTTCTAATGAGTATTAAATAATTAATAAAATTATAATTTTAATTATAATTTTCTCTAATATATATGTCATATATTATATTTTTTCTATTTCATATTATATATACATGTTTATAAAAGTTCAATAATTATTAATTTCGCATTTCATAACGATTATATTTTGTAACTGCTGGGACATTTGTTTGAAATTAATTTTATGGGGTTATATTTACAGTTATTTAATATTTTATAATTCTTAATTTTTTTTTTATATTTTAGCTGTCACCTTAAAATTTAAATTTAAAAAAGTAAGTATTAAATTATTTCAATATTCTTTTTAAATTTTAAATAGCATAAAAGAAGGAATGTACCCTTACATATTCAAAAATAAAATAAATGGAAAATTTTATATAAATTAATAAAAAAAGAAAAAACGTTATTACATATATCATTTCTGTTCAGGTTAAGTAACATTTTATTATGTTCTAATTATCAAATAATCCATTAAATAAACTCTTATTTTAAGTATAAATTTATGGTTTGTTACATTCTACCCCACTTAAAATGATTTTTTTTCATCTCATTTATATTTATGAAAAAATATGAAAGTGAATTTTTTTTAATTTTTGGAAAACAAGAACTACTAATATTATATATTCTTAGAGTCCACATAACATCCAAGGAGTTAAAAAGAATATTTATACCTATCATATTTTTCTCAATCTAAATGGTTCGAAAACTGCAGTTTTACTTGAAGATTATACTTATAAACCAAACATATTTTCACCAAACATCCTAATCTCAAATTTTATCTAAACCTTTCCTTCAATACTAATAGTATTCATATGAGACACACATTTCAATATACAATACAAAAATGATATATCCCTTTCTAAAATGTAACCAAAAAAATATCTAGCCATTTACATCTGACATTTTTTCAGTATAGGATCTGGAGTAAAAGGACCATGCTGACATATTATCAATGATGAAATATAAAATAAATGGAATTAATAAGTCTTTTCTCCCACTAAATCCTTATCGATAAAAACTCCACAACTCTCTATATGAACCGAAAAACATTTAATAAATACACAAGGTGAGAAAAATTTTCCAGTAAGGGTTTTCTGAAGAGATAATGAAACATATTTTTTAAAATACTTATACCCTTTTGAAAATACATTAGAAAATACTTTTGAAAATAGAATTGAAAACAACTTTTATGAATGCTTTTATAAATACATACCCTTCGATAACACATTTGAAAACCATTGGAAACACTTATAATTTTGAAAATATGATGTTGAAAATGCCTTTAAAAATACATACACCTTTGAAAACATATATATATACTCTTCTAAAAATACTTTCACTTTTGGTAATGTAAAGACCCGTAAAATTCAAGGGAAATTTTTTTTCTTAATTTTCTTTAGAATTTTACAAGAGCGCAGTTTCAGACGGCACCTGATTCCGAGGCCCGGAGTGCCCGGAATTAATTTCCGAAGTTTGGCTCGGGTACGTTCAGTGAACGAACGAGCGGGAATTCCTAACTTTTGATCCGGTGCTCGGAATTGAAATCCGAGGGCACCGATGAACTCGCAGCGCCGATATTCGCTTAATGTGACCTTTTCGGAAGTTGCGTTTGTTGCGGGTTGAAAGTTACGTTTTGGGGTTTTTCAGTTAAGTTAAATAAAATTGTGTAAAACAAATTTTATTTAAACTTATTTAAAAAAAAACCTACCTAAGGGGGTTGGAAGTGGGACCCACACCCACTTAACCTCCCTTGGGAGGATTAAGTGTGGTGGGGCCCACACGAACCCCTAAATCTTTTAATAACCTCTCAACTCCCCTCTCTCCCTCTTAATTGTTTGTAAACTTAACACCAAATTAATTACACATGACATGTTAATTAATTAAGTGTTATGTTTGAATTTTGAAGTTTTGAATTCCTAGGTTGGTAAATAAAATAAGGTAGGACCTTATTTCATTTGGTTAGCCAACTTGTGTGGAATTCATTTGAGAGCTCCTCCTCCATCTTCTTCATCTTGACGAAGAACGTTCATCTTGACGAAGAGCGCTCAAACTCCGACGAAGAACGACGCCTCTCTTCTTCGTCCTCGGTGTCAACAAGAGGGAACGCCGCATCCTCCTCGGGCCTTCTTCGTCGGCAAACGAAGATCCGCCAACAACGTGTCGCATCGAACGTAACTCTTCGTCAACGGATTTGACGAACGACGACCGCGACGCCCGACCTCCGCGACGCCGTCTTCCGCGGAGCGTAATCAATTCTTCGAATCTTAAACCCGAGGTAGGGGTTTTCGATTTTCTTTTGGATTCCTCTTTTTATTCTTGATCGTACTTTTAGCAAGATTAACGTGTGACATGTTTTCTTAAAGTTGCGTTATTATAATTAACGCGAGGGGGGGGCCGGACCGCACGAACACGGCCGAACCTCCCCTCCGACGTTCTTGTTTAAATTCTTGCGATGGAAGCAAGGTGGCGTGGTGCCGTCGCACCACGCGGTTTGCCGTGCGATTAATTTACGCAAGGCCGTCGCGCTTCGCCGAGGAGAGACTTCAAGAACGCGACGCCGTCGCGCCGCGTTGGGAGGATTCATGACACGGCGAAAGGGGCGCGGTGCCGTCGCACCGCGCCGGACGACGAACACCGCGGCCGGTTCCGGGCCGCGGCGAGACGAGGAGACCGCGGCCGGTTCCGGGCCGCGGCGGAAGGAAAGACCGGCGGCCGGGCCGCCGGCGTCGGAAGACTAGGACGGGACCGGAATTTCCGGTCCCGTTGGTAAAAACCGGCCGGCCAGCGGGCCGGCCGGATGTCATAAAAACCGGGGGATTAAACCCCCGGCCGGTCCATCAAGACCCCCCTCTTAATGAGGGGGGCGGTTCATTTAAGGAGGGGGGGCAAAGCCCCCCGGTTTTATTTCAGCCGGCCCCCATTTGCGGGGGCCGTTTTTTGGCAAAGGCACGGCTTAAAGCCGTGCCGCCCTCACAAAGCAGGGGGGGCTTGATTGCCCCCCGCGTGACCCACGTGCGGCGCCCAGCGCCGCCGCCGCGGCCCGCCGCCGCCACGCGGCCCGCCGCCGCCACGCGGCCCGCCGCCCGCCGCCGCCACGCGGCCCGCCGCCGCCACGCGGCCCGCCGTCGCCAGCCGCCGCGCCGCCACCCGCCGCCGCCACGCGGCCCGCCGCCGCCACGCGGCCCGCCGCCCGCCGCCGCCACGCGGCCCGCCGCCGCCACGCGGCCCGCCGCCCGCCGCCGCCACGCGGCCCGCCGTCGCCAGCCGCCGCGCCGCCACCCGCCGCCGCCGTCCGCCGCCGCCGTCCGCCGCCGCCGGCCGCCGCGCCGTCCAGAGGGGGGGGGTCGGGCCGGGTCGGCCCGGACCCGGACCCCCCGTTTCGGACCAGATTCGGTTTTTGGCTCATAACTTGAGCCTCGGACCTCCGAATGACGAACCGTCTGCGGCAACGCGATCCTTGGATCGAGACGATCATTTCGGTATATCGCACTCAAGGTTTCGGGTTACTTTGAGTTCGGCCGGGTTGGTTCATTCACGAAACCAACCGGGCCTTCGGAGCGAAAACGCTCATATCTTGAGCTACGGACGTCCGATTGACGTGCCGTCAGTCGCGTAGTGTTCCTCTTAGTGAGACGGATCTTTTGGCATACTCCGCCCGAGGTTTGGACGCAGGTGGAGTACGGTCGGGTTGGTTTTGCCTTAAAAACCAACCGGGCCCCGGAGACGAAAATGCCATTATCTCTCAGACCGGGCGTCCGATCGACGCGCCGTCTGTTGCGTTGAGTTCCTTTTGACGATACGGAACTTTTGGATACATCAACTTCGGTCTTCGTGACAGTTGATGTATCAGCCTCTCGGCTCGTGGAGCGGATCCTCCGTACGAGCTTGCTGTGTGCGGGAACCCTAGTGCTGGCTGCGACTGTTCTACTGCTACGACTGCTACTGTGACTGCGACGACGACAGTACAGAGATCCTGTGTGGATTCGACGACGACAGTACAGAGATCCTGTGTGGATTCGACGACGACGACTACAGCACTCAGCGATCCTACATGGATCAGTGCTACAGGTTCTGTGTGAGCCCGATCCTGTGTGGGTCCTTGCGCTCAGCGGTTCTGTGTGAGCCAGCGCCTACAGGTTCTGTGTGAGCCCGATCCTGTGTGGGTCTTGCGGGGGTTAGTTACCTATCGATCCTTCGTGGGTCCGACGACTTAGATGGATCAGTGATCATCTTTATCGTCCCTGAAGAAGTATACCTGTGTGAGCTGAATCCTGTTACTTTCCTTTGTGGAATACGTATACTTTCCTGCGTGGACTGAGTTATACTTGGGCTCGGAGGTTGGAGCGTATTTGAATTGATGACTTAGGTATATGTATGGGCATATACCTAAGCAGTGTTGGTTGTTACTTCGTGAATGTACTTTGCTTCGTGGTTTATCCTTTGTGGATTTTGAGAGACCTTCAGGGGTCTCGGGGACCCTACTGAGTAGCTTATACTCACCCCTGCACGGGCTTCGCCCGCACTACGTTGTGTTGGTTGCAGACGACGGACAGCGTTGACCTTAGCTGAGGTTTGCGGAGCGGGACGGTACCCGGAGGTGGACCACTGGGCGGGACGAGCACGGAGCGGACGGTGGGACCCGTGGAGCAGAGGAGCTATCTGTACCCACCCTTCAGGTGGGATTTTCCAGTGGACAGCACGGAGTAGCGGCCTTTACTTTACAGTTGCTGTTTTTCCCTTTTCGAGTTGTACTTTACTTTCAGTTTGGGTTTGTATTCTGGCCCATTTACTTTTCCGCACTTCAGTTGTACTCTGCTTGCTTAGTGTTTACTCTCCGCTTGTTTACTCTGTGGTGTGTGTTTACCTTTTCAAAGGCAATGCCTTCCCAATTTGCTGGGATCTACGCCTTGGTGCTAGTCGCCAGCCCCTGGCCTATGGAAGGCGGGCTTGGGGTAGTCACGGCACGGACCCCGAGGGCGGGTCGTGACAAATTGGTATCAAAGGAGTTCGGTTCTACCGCGAACTCTGATCTTTTCTATGTGAAGCAATAATGTTTAGCGTATTGAGTGTGGTTATCAGTCCAGGGAGTCCAGTGTTGGTGCGGCGGCCGACGTATCCATACACCAGGACCCTGACTTCTGATTTCCGACTTAATGCACGGAAACATTGATTGCATGTGTGTTTCAAAGTTTTCTTTGTGATTACTTGTGTCAGCTCACCGGGTATACTGATCTGCTTAATGAAAGTCTCAAGTTTTCTTTGTGATTACTTAATTCAGCTCAGCAGGTATACTGTTCTGACTATGGCACTCTTGATCTCCTTTTCAGGATGGCCCCACGACGACAGCCAGCTAGGGTTCCGATGGTCGAGCGAGACGACAGCCCACCGAGCGACGAGGCCTCGGTGCAGGGCCCTTTTCCAGTAGTGGCACCGGCGGTAGCTTTACCCGCCGAGCCCCCGATGCTTCCAGCAGCAGCCGCTGACGATGCACGTCGCCTCAGCGCACTGCATGAGTTTCAGCGACAGCGACCGCCCAGGTTTCGCGGGGAGACGGATCCCCAGGCAGCAGAGGACTGGCTGGAGGCAGTGGTTCGAGTGTTTAGGCTAGTGAGGACACCAGCAGACCTCATGGTGATCCTCGCTGCGAGCCTACTACACGCAGCAGCAGGACGATGGTGGAGCCTGATGCTCCAGGTGCACGATGAGGCATCTTTACTCTGGACGGACTTCGAGAGCCTCTTCCGCTCTGAGTTCGTCCCGGCCACCCTTCGAGCGGTGCGTATCCAGGAGCTTCTACAGCTGCGGCAGGGCAGCATGACGGTCGCCCAGTACTCGGCGAGATTTACCGATCTCTCGCGCTACTCGACCGACATGGTACGGGACCCATTCTTCCGGGCCCGGACCTTCGAGCAGGGTTTGAGACACGAGATCAGGGCATCGCTGATCTCCCTCAGCATACCGACTCAGACAGGAGTACTGGAGCGGGCTCTTCTGATCGAGAGCTTCCTTGCTGAGTCTACACCAGCACAGCGACCCACCGCAGGGCGGCACGTGGCAGAGTCATCTGCAGCAGGCAGTCGACGGATGACTCAGGGGTCCAGACAGACCAGACCTTCAGGCAGACGATCTCAGGGCACTGGCTCAGCAGTGCGGGGCACACAGCGCGGAGCCAGTCTTCCGAGAGGCAGGCAGTGCTACTCGTGCGGCGGACAGGGCCACATGGCTCGTGACTGCCCGACCCGCCGTGCCGAGGAGCAGCAGTCAGTAGATGGACCACCGAGGCAGAGGCAGAGGGTCGACCGTGGCGGTCCGCAGGGAGGAGGCGGACGAGGCAGAGGAGCTGGACGAGCAGCTGGTGGTGGCCGACGCTTTGAGGCTTTACCACCACCACCACCAGGAGGTCCACCCCGACCACAGGCACAGCTCCAGGCAGCAGAGGCCTACGACCACGGCGCACCTGAGATGATTCGAGGTACTATCTGTGTCTATTCCACCCTTGCTGCAGTTCTTATAGACACAGGAGCGAGTCATTCTTTCATAGCCGCTGCCCTTGTTCGGAGCTCGGAGATTCCGACAGAGCCGTTGGCTCGATCCTTACGGCTAGAGACTCCTACGGGAGCAGACTCGACGATCACGCACTGGTGCCGGCAGTGTGAGCTTACTCTAGGAGGCGAGAGCTTCGGCTGGGATCTTCTTGTAGCAGCGTCGAGGCCTTACGACGTCATCTTGGGCATGGATTGGCTGTCCACGGTCCATGCACAGATTGACTGTTTTAGGCGCAAGGTGCGATGTGTACGCACCGACGGGAGCAGGTTCACCTTCACCGGCGAGAAGGGAGCCTTAGCAGCACAGGATGGACTTCCGCGGAGGAGAGGACAGCCCATCACTCATCAGTTGGCTAGCCTTATCCTTGGAGCAGTTGACGTGCGGAGTCCTGGTTTTCCTGCAGTGGTGGATCAGTATGCGGACGTTTTTCCCGACGATGTTCCAGGGCTACCTCCTCGCAGAGAGGTAGACTTTTATATTGACTTGTACCCCGGGACAGCCCCGATATCCACTCCAGCATATCGGATGGCCCCCGCCGAGCTTCGAGAGCTACGGGTACAGTTGGAGGACTTGCAGGGCAAGGGATTCATCCGACCCAGTGTTTCACCCTGGGCTTCCCCGATATTGTTCGCCAAGAAGGCGGACGGAAGCTTGCGACTTTGTGTTGACTATCGTCGCCTGAACCAGGTGACAGTGAGGAACAAGTATCCGCTACCGAGGATTGATGACCTCTTTGATCAGCTCAAGGGAGCACGGTGGTTCTCAAAGATAGACCTCAGGTCAGGCTATCATCAGCTCAGAGTCAGAGACGAGGATGTACAGAAGACGGCCTTCAGATGTCGGTATGGCCACTATGAGTTCTTGGTTATGCCTTTCGGTGTAACCAATGCTCCAGCAGTGTTCATGGCTCTCATGAACAGGATCTTTCAGCCATACCTCGATCGGTTTGTCGTGGTCTTCATCGACGACATTCTGATTTACTCTTCGACAGAGGAGGAGCACGCCTATCACTTGCGAGTTGTTCTTGACACACTCCGAGAGCACCAGCTTTATGGTAAGCTCTCGAAGTGCCAGTTCTGGATACGTGAGGTCCACTTTTTGGGACACGTTATCTCTGAGGCGGGAGTTGCAGTGGATCCCGCGAAGATTGAGGCTGTGTTAGCATGGGAGCCACCCAGGAGCGTGACTGAGGTTCGGAGTTTCTTGGGACTAGCTGGATACTATCGGAGATTTGTGCCGAACTTCTCCAGAGTTGCGGCATCACTCACAGCGTTGACGAAGAAGGGGAAACCCTTCGTGTGGTCAGACAGTTGTCAGCAGAGCTTCGAGGAGCTGAGGCAGAGATTGACTAGTGCACCTATCTTGAGGTTGCCTGAGGAGGGAGTAGGGTACGTAGTCTACTGCGATGCATCAGGGACCGGACTCGGATGTGTTCTGATGCAGGAGCGGGCAGTGATCGCCTATGGATCACGACAGTTGAGACCGCATGAGCAGAACTACGCTACCCATGACCTAGAGTTAGCAGCAGTGGTCTTCGCTCTGAAGACATGGCGACACTATCTGATGGGCGAGCGCTTTACGGTCTTTTCCGATCATCAGAGTCTCAGGTATATCTTCTCGCAGAAGGACCTGAACCTGAGACAGCGACGATGGCTCGAGTTCCTCCAGGACTATGACTTTGAGATAGTCTATACTCCTGGGAAGGGGAACGTAGTAGCTGATGCCCTCAGCAGGAGGACGGGCATTCAACTACTTGAGGAGGCGACAGAGCAGCTAGCCTCTTTGCAGATATCCTTCGTGGATAGAGATGGAGCAGCCTTTCTACAGTCTCTCACAGTCACTCCTCCACTACTGCAGCGAGTCAGGGAGGCACAGCATGGGGACGCTGACTGTGAGACACGGCGTGCACAGATATCCTCGGGACAGACACCTGATGGTTTCTCCCTTGGAGCAGAGCACGACATCCTTTTCAGAGGACGTACCATGGTACCAGTCGCCTTGCGAGAGGAAGTGCTGAGGGAGTTTCACACTTCTCCTTTAGCGGTACATCCAGGAGTGGCAAAGATGTACCAGGACCTCAGACGACAGCACTGGTGGCCGGGCATGAAGAAAGCTGTAGCAGAGTTCGTTTCTCGATGCCTTACCTGTCAGCAGGTGAAGGCTGAGCATCAGGTACCAGCAGGCTTGGTACAGCCCTTGGAGGTTCCGGAGTGGAAGTGGGATGGCATATCTATGGACTTCGTGACTGGACTTCCACGCACTTCCAGAGGTCACGACTCCATCTGGGTGATTGTTGACCGACTCACCAAGTCGGCACACTTCTTACCCATCAGA
This sequence comes from Viscum album, assembly GCA_963277665.1. Taxonomy (NCBI): domain Eukaryota; kingdom Viridiplantae; phylum Streptophyta; class Magnoliopsida; order Santalales; family Viscaceae; genus Viscum; species Viscum album. The sequence goes on along the minus strand of OY728165.1, from coordinate 1,532,015,027 downwards.
GAGCAGGGCTCGGTGGAGAGCTTGGGACGTCTCTACGTTCAGGAGATTGTGCGGCTCCACGGCGTGCCATCATCTATCGTTTCCGATCGTGATGCCCGCTTTACTTCCCGGCTTTGGAAGGGGTTGCAGGAGGCGTTCGGGACGCAGCTACGTCTTAGCACAGCTTTTCACCCTCAGACGGATGGTCAGACGGAGAGGACCATTCAGACTCTCGAGGACATGCTCCGTGCATGTGTCCTTGACTTTGGTCGTAGCTGGGAGGACCACCTACCTTTGGTGGAATTCGCATACAACAACAGCTACCACTCCACCATCGGGATGGCACCGTACGAGGCGTTGTACGGCCGACCATGTAGATCTCCTTTGTGCTGGACAGACCCAGGGGAGTCAGCACTAGTGGGACCGGAGATGGTCCAGGCCACGACAGAGAAGGTCCAGGTCATCCAGGAGCGGATGAGGACAGCTCAGAGCCGGCAGAAGTCATATGCTGACAGGAGGCGGAGGCCACTGGAGTTCGAGGATGGCGACCACGTCTTCTTGCGGGTCTCGCCTCGACGTGGTATTCGGAGATTTGGCCGAGGCGGCAAGTTATCTCCGCGCTTCATCGGACCTTTCCAGATTCTCAGCAGGATTGGCGAGGTGGCTTATCGCCTGGCTCTACCACCTCAGTTGCACCGGGTGCACGACGTCTTTCACGTATCCCAGCTGAGGAGATACGTGCACGACCCGACGCACATCATTGACCATGGGGAGCTTGACGTTGACGATGGGGCGACTTTTACGGAGGTCCCGGTGGAGATAGAGGATCGACAGGAGCGGGTCCTACGTGGGCGATCGATTCCTCTTGTGCGCATCAGATGGCAGCACGGGAATCTCCAGGAGAGCACATGGGAGCGGGAGGCTCAGATGCGTGCTCAGTACCCTCATTTGTTTCCCTAGTTTTGATGTATCTTTACGGGGACGTAAAGCCCTGAGGTGGGAGTAATGTAAAGACCCGTAAAATTCAAGGGAAATTTTTTTTCTTAATTTTCTTTAGAATTTTACAAGAGCGCAGTTTCAGACGGCACCTGATTCCGAGGCCCGGAGTGCCCGGAATTAATTTCCGAAGTTTGGCTCGGGTACGTTCAGTGAACGAACGAGCGGGAATTCCTAACTTTTGATCCGGTGCTCGGAATTGAAATCCGAGGGCACCGATGAACTCGCAGCGCCGATATTCGCTTAATGTGACCTTTTCGGAAGTTGCGTTTGTTGCGGGTTGAAAGTTACGTTTTGGGGTTTTTCAGTTAAGTTAAATAAAATTGTGTAAAACAAATTTTATTTAAACTTATTTAAAAAAAAACCTACCTAAGGGGGTTGGAAGTGGGACCCACACCCACTTAACCTCCCTTGGGAGGATTAAGTGTGGTGGGGCCCACACGAACCCCTAAATCTTTTAATAACCTCTCAACTCCCCTCTCTCCCTCTTAATTGTTTGTAAACTTAACACCAAATTAATTACACATGACATGTTAATTAATTAAGTGTTATGTTTGAATTTTGAAGTTTTGAATTCCTAGGTTGGTAAATAAAATAAGGTAGGACCTTATTTCATTTGGTTAGCCAACTTGTGTGGAATTCATTTGAGAGCTCCTCCTCCATCTTCTTCATCTTGACGAAGAACGTTCATCTTGACGAAGAGCGCTCAAACTCCGACGAAGAACGACGCCTCTCTTCTTCGTCCTCGGTGTCAACAAGAGGGAACGCCGCATCCTCCTCGGGCCTTCTTCGTCGGCAAACGAAGATCCGCCAACAACGTGTCGCATCGAACGTAACTCTTCGTCAACGGATTTGACGAACGACGACCGCGACGCCCGACCTCCGCGACGCCGTCTTCCGCGGAGCGTAATCAATTCTTCGAATCTTAAACCCGAGGTAGGGGTTTTCGATTTTCTTTTGGATTCCTCTTTTTATTCTTGATCGTACTTTTAGCAAGATTAACGTGTGACATGTTTTCTTAAAGTTGCGTTATTATAATTAACGCGAGGGGGGGGCCGGACCGCACGAACACGGCCGAACCTCCCCTCCGACGTTCTTGTTTAAATTCTTGCGATGGAAGCAAGGTGGCGTGGTGCCGTCGCACCACGCGGTTTGCCGTGCGATTAATTTACGCAAGGCCGTCGCGCTTCGCCGAGGAGAGACTTCAAGAACGCGACGCCGTCGCGCCGCGTTGGGAGGATTCATGACACGGCGAAAGGGGCGCGGTGCCGTCGCACCGCGCCGGACGACGAACACCGCGGCCGGTTCCGGGCCGCGGCGAGACGAGGAGACCGCGGCCGGTTCCGGGCCGCGGCGGAAGGAAAGACCGGCGGCCGGGCCGCCGGCGTCGGAAGACTAGGACGGGACCGGAATTTCCGGTCCCGTTGGTAAAAACCGGCCGGCCAGCGGGCCGGCCGGATGTCATAAAAACCGGGGGATTAAACCCCCGGCCGGTCCATCAAGACCCCCCTCTTAATGAGGGGGGCGGTTCATTTAAGGAGGGGGGGCAAAGCCCCCCGGTTTTATTTCAGCCGGCCCCCATTTGCGGGGGCCGTTTTTTGGCAAAGGCACGGCTTAAAGCCGTGCCGCCCTCACAAAGCAGGGGGGGCTTGATTGCCCCCCGCGTGACCCACGTGCGGCGCCCAGCGCCGCCGCCGCCACGCGGCCCGCCGCCGCCACGCGGCCCGCCGCCCGCCGCCGCCACGCGGCCCGCCGCCGCCACGCGGCCCGCCGTCGCCAGCCGCCGCGCCGCCACCCGCCGCCGCCACGCGGCCCGCCGCCGCCACGCGGCCCGCCGCCCGCCGCCGCCACGCGGCCCGCCGCCGCCACGCGGCCCGCCGCCCGCCGCCGCCACGCGGCCCGCCGTCGCCAGCCGCCGCGCCGCCACCCGCCGCCGCCGTCCGCCGCCGCCGTCCGCCGCCGCCGGCCGCCGCGCCGTCCAGAGGGGGGGGGGTCGGGCCGGGTCGGCCCGGACCCGGACCCCCCGTTTCGGACCAGATTCGGTTTTTGGCTCATAACTTGAGCCTCGGACCTCCGAATGACGAACCGTCTGCGGCAACGCGATCCTTGGATCGAGACGATCATTTCGGTATATCGCACTCAAGGTTTCGGGTTACTTTGAGTTCGGCCGGGTTGGTTCATTCACGAAACCAACCGGGCCTTCGGAGCGAAAACGCTCATATCTTGAGCTACGGACGTCCGATTGACGTGCCGTCAGTCGCGTAGTGTTCCTCTTAGTGAGACGGATCTTTTGGCATACTCCGCCCGAGGTTTGGACGCAGGTGGAGTACGGTCGGGTTGGTTTTGCCTTAAAAACCAACCGGGCCCCGGAGACGAAAATGCCATTATCTCTCAGACCGGGCGTCCGATCGACGCGCCGTCTGTTGCGTTGAGTTCCTTTTGACGATACGGAACTTTTGGATACATCAACTTCGGTCTTCGTGACAGTTGATGTATCAGCCTCTCGGCTCGTGGAGCGGATCCTCCGTACGAGCTTGCTGTGTGCGGGAACCCTAGTGCTGGCTGCGACTGTTCTACTGCTACGACTGCTACTGTGACTGCGACGACGACAGTACAGAGATCCTGTGTGGATTCGACGACGACAGTACAGAGATCCTGTGTGGATTCGACGACGACGACTACAGCACTCAGCGATCCTACATGGATCAGTGCTACAGGTTCTGTGTGAGCCCGATCCTGTGTGGGTCCTTGCGCTCAGCGGTTCTGTGTGAGCCAGCGCCTACAGGTTCTGTGTGAGCCCGATCCTGTGTGGGTCTTGCGGGGGTTAGTTACCTATCGATCCTTCGTGGGTCCGACGACTTAGATGGATCAGTGATCATCTTTATCGTCCCTGAAGAAGTATACCTGTGTGAGCTGAATCCTGTTACTTTCCTTTGTGGAATACGTATACTTTCCTGCGTGGACTGAGTTATACTTGGGCTCGGAGGTTGGAGCGTATTTGAATTGATGACTTAGGTATATGTATGGGCATATACCTAAGCAGTGTTGGTTGTTACTTCGTGAATGTACTTTGCTTCGTGGTTTATCCTTTGTGGATTTTGAGAGACCTTCAGGGGTCTCGGGGACCCTACTGAGTAGCTTATACTCACCCCTGCACGGGCTTCGCCCGCACTACGTTGTGTTGGTTGCAGACGACGGACAGCGTTGACCTTAGCTGAGGTTTGCGGAGCGGGACGGTACCCGGAGGTGGACCACTGGGCGGGACGAGCACGGAGCGGACGGTGGGACCCGTGGAGCAGAGGAGCTATCTGTACCCACCCTTCAGGTGGGATTTTCCAGTGGACAGCACGGAGTAGCGGCCTTTACTTTACAGTTGCTGTTTTTCCCTTTTCGAGTTGTACTTTACTTTCAGTTTGGGTTTGTATTCTGGCCCATTTACTTTTCCGCACTTCAGTTGTACTCTGCTTGCTTAGTGTTTACTCTCCGCTTGTTTACTCTGTGGTGTGTGTTTACCTTTTCAAAGGCAATGCCTTCCCAATTTGCTGGGATCTACGCCTTGGTGCTAGTCGCCAGCCCCTGGCCTATGGAAGGCGGGCTTGGGGTAGTCACGGCACGGACCCCGAGGGCGGGTCGTGACAGGTAATTCATAAAAACAATCCAGTGGTTTCTCAAAAAATACTAAGAAAGAACTTGAAAACAAAACAATTGGGCCACCTAAACATTGAAGCCAATTTTGGCACCACCCACTTACTTAGGAATGATTTCACTCCTCATCCCTTCTTGATTACAACATTAATGTGCTATTTTTTAAATAAAAAAAAATTTAACATTCATTACATATATACATTTTCCACTGGGGTTTTGATTCAAAAAAAACAATGCATTGAAAACACATGAAAATTTAAAAATATATAGATATTTATTTTCTTTAGTGAATCACTTGATAGATTTGGTACTACCAAATATCTTTCCAATTTTCTATTGCATGGTCTCTCAATAAAATAATTAACATCCATTTAATTAAATTTTTTGATATATTACTATTTATAAAAACGTTTTCTTTTGAAACTCATCCCTAGAGAAAATTATCAAATTATTCTTTCCATAAATCACAATTTGATATACTGACACATTCAATATTATATAAGCCTTTCACATAAAATGATATATATTATAAATTATTTTTCACATGAAAAAATAGTCATTTACATTACTTTCTTAGAATTATAATTAGTAAATATTATATAAGTGTTTAAAATAATTGTGTGCATAATGGTAACTGTAAAAGTAATATTTTCACTATATAATCCCATTAATGGTATAAAAATATATGTAATTTTAATCTCATGAATAATTATAATTAAATGTAAAAATATCATTAAATTATAATGTGAAAAGTAAAACTATATAACACATATAATAAATATAAAAGTAATATTCTCAAAAGAAATCTTCTTTTCTTAATTGAAAAATTTTATATTGGATGATTTCATGTTTTCAAATGAATTATATATTCATTTCAAAACATGCATTGCTAGAAAGGAATATGTATATATTTATATATTCAATATAAATACGAGAGAATTTAAGGATATTGTATCTCATGCACACCAAAATTTCTTAAACATTTTTATAAAAAATAATAATATCAAATGAGGTATACTATCATAAGTAATTACATATGTTTGTTTGATAAATATGCAATTACATGCATGAATAAATATATAAATCATATATTTAAATTCTAAAACATGAACATGATGAAATGTAAAATTATATATTTTCATATAATATATATGTGATTGAAAACATGAAATTACACTCAATAAATATATATATATATATATATTTACTTATATATGTAAAAAATTAATTCTTGTAATGATATCATATCACACCCCAGAAATCACTTTCACAATTTAAAAGAATAATGTGTAAGTTAAATTTTATAATGTAAAACCATGAATTGAAAATATTATATATATTTTTATTATTGAAATATAATAATAATAATATATTTCTATATATATAGGAGTTATTCTTACTATCAAAAGTATTATAAAATTATTTAAGCGTTTAGAAAATAAGTTTAAGAAATTGAATAAATCAAAATCAACATATAACATTCAAAACACTGAAATAAATTAAAATGTTTGAGAAAATTTTATTATTAGACAAATTTATTTACTCATAAAAAGTTTGGGAGTAAATTATGTTTGTAGTAAGAAACGTGAATTTAAATAGAAGTACAAATAGTACCCCTTTCTAGGAGGTTTATTCGAATATTTTCCAATGGGGAAAAAATTTCAAATAGAGACGGTTACAATTAAATTCGAAATTGATTTGAAAATGTAAGTGAAATTTTATTTTTGTAAACACATTCCACCAACAAAACCCTTACTATGAATAAATGTTGTTGGCTATTTCTTGTTTATAGATCACAAAGATGAAGAGAATGAGAAATACCTTCAAAGCTAAACTAACTAAGCTACAATGAAATGATTCGAGAGTCACCTATCTTTTTTTATCCCTCAACGTATGAGGTTTTTTATATTTATATAACCACACATCCAAAACCACAGACATTCCCTAGAAAGGAAAAGTGAACCTTTGGATTACCTCCCTAACATGAAATCCACAAACTCCCACTAAAATACAACCCTAATTAAAACTAAAATAGAATTTGTGGAAACCTAAATCAGAAAAAAAAAATTTAGAAAATTACTCAAATTCTCATTGTTTCCCTGAAATCTGACTCACTATCACCTAGTGGGATCCATGGGTGGATGATTATAGGTGGAATATGACAGTTAAAGTCATTAAGGGTCTCTGGTGTGGGTTTCTGGTCGGCTTTCAGTAGGATGTGGGTTAGCTTTGTCCACACGCGGTCATCCGATAGATGGTAGGATGCTGAAAAAGACATCTCAGACACTGGATGGGTCATCAATGGTGTGTTAGATTCTGTCCAAATGTGTTCACAAGACACTACTCCAGCTGGGGAAAGATTATAACACCATGTATTGGTAAAGGCATCGTTTTTTAATGGAACCCAAAAAAACTGATTCCCCCTATTTTAGTGTTTTTATAATTATTATAAAAACTAATATATTAATATATTGTATATAGTTTTACATATTACACATTCTTACAATTTCATTCAATACAAATGTTTATGTATACCAATTCTTAGTTGGAAACTTAAAACCAAACTTATTATAATTCATTTCTTATCAAATAAAAATATTTATTATCTGATTATGCATATATTACGGTTATTCAATAATTTATAAAATTCATACTATAATTTTAATTTTTAAAAATATATATTTCATATATTATCCTGTTTTCATTTTCATTTTATATATATACATGTTCATAACATTTCTATAATTACTTATTTCATGCTTCATAATGTTTTTATTTTTTTACTCCAAGAACATTTGTTTCACATTATTTTTATATGGTTATATTTACCATTAATAAATATTTTATAATTCTAAAATAGTATTATATATTTTATATGTAATCTTACAATCTAAATTTCAAAAGGAGTTTATTGAATTATTTCTTATTTGGTTTTAAATTATAAATTATATAAAATAATAAATTTAAACCTGCAGATTTAAAAATATAATAAATGGAATATTTTATTTAAACTCATAAAAAATAAATGTTTTATTAAATATAACATTTATGTTCATGTTAAAAGACATTTTCTTTTTTTAATTATCAAATAATTCAATAAATAAACATTTATCCAATGATTATATTTCTAGATTTTTACAATGTACCCCCCTTAAAATCAATTTCACCCTCGAAACTCTTATGGACTATAGTTAGTGAAAAAATTGTTTTTACATTTTTTTCAGATTGTGGAGAACTAGAGCTACTAGATTTTTATATTCTTAGAGACCACATAACATCGTAGGAGTTAAAAAAGTGGATTCCTAACTCTCAAAATATTCTCAATATGAATTTCTTGGAATTAGATGTTTCACTAAAATAGTAAAATTTTAAACTAACCAAATTTTAAACAAACATCCTAATCTTTAAAAGTATCTAAATAGTTCCTTTGAAACCAATAGTAGCAACCTGAGGACTGCCCTTCCAGATCCCGTAAAAAAATGTAGTATATTTTTTTATTAAATGTAAATTAAAAATATATAACATTTACAACTAAATATATTTTCCAGTTTAGTCTCTAGAGTAAAAGGAAAACTCTTAAATACTATCAATGTTGAAATTCTAAATAAATATTAGTTATAAAACATTTATCATTCTAGCTCTTTATTGATCTAAACTCTATTGATGCTCTATATAAACCATAAAGCATTTTATAAAAATTTAAGTTGAAAAAATTTCCCATTAATTGGTTTATAAAGATCTAGTGAAAACCCATTTTTAAAATACTTATACAGTTTAAAAATAATTATGAAAATTCTTCGGAAAATTTTCTTTGAAAATATCTTTGAAAAATAATAAAATAAATACATATCCTTGGGAAAAAAAATTAAAATCATTGAAAAATACCCATAATTTTTAAAACGTGATGTTGAAAATCCATTGAAAATACTTAAACCTACGAAAAAAATTAATATACTTGTTTGAAAATACTTACGTTTCTGGAAATACTTTAAGAAAATGCGATGTTTTTTCAAAAAAGATTAAGCATTCCTTTGAAGGCAAAACAATAGGGCCACCAAAACATTGATGGAATTTTTGGGCCCACCCACTTACATTGTAATGAGTTAAATCCTAGTTACCTTTATGTTTACAATGTCCAAGTTCAATTTAATAAAAAAACTTTTTTTAACATTCTATAAATAAATACATATTACACTAGGGTTTTGATTTAAAAACATAACAATGAAATGAATATACAGTAAAATTTATAAATATAAAAATATTTATTTTTTTAGGTAAATCAGTTGTTAGATTTGGCACTACCAAATATCATTCCCTTTTTATTTTCCACGGTCTACGAATAAAATAATTAACATCCATGTAATTAAAATTTCTGATAAATTACTTCGCATTGATACTATATCCTATAAAACCCATCCAATTAAAAAAGTATCAAATAATATTTTTCATAAATTAAAATTTTATTTTTGAAACATAAGATATTATAAATGGCCTTACCATATAATGATATATATTGTAAATTAAAAGTCACATGAAATAATATAAATTTCATTTCACTTCCATATAATTATCATTATAACATAAAATATACAATTTAAAATAATTGTGTGTGTAATAGTTGTTTTAGACTTTTTATTTTCAAAAAATAATTAAATTAATAGTATATGTATACATATAATTTTACTCTCATGAACAATTATATGTTAAATTAAATATTACTTGAGCTTATAAATTTAAAAGTAAAACTATATAACACATATATGAAATATAAAAGAAATATTCCCAAAAATAAACAATTACTGATTGCTTAATTTAAAAATATTATGTTTGATGACTTCATGATTTTAAAGGAATATATATTCATTTTGAAACATGATGTTATGTAAAGGAATATGCATATATATATATAATGAATACAAAAATGGGTGATTTTGAGGATAATGTACCACTTTTGCACTGTAGTTTCTTAAACATAAGTATGAAAAATAATTATCTCATATCAGTTATATTATCCAAATTTATTACATATATTTTTCCTATAAAAGTGAAATTACATTCATGTATATATATATGTCATATATTTAAATTATAAAACATTAACATGATGAAATTGAGAGTCATATACATGAATATTAACTATCACTTATTGTATGGCATGTAGATGTATCTATTATTATTTCACCATTGTGCCCATGGGATTCTATATAAAGAATTATAGTGCCTATCATTCTTCTAAAATAGTAACAGTTCATAACTACTTTCTTTTTAGAGGCATTGTTACTGGATTTTTTAAGAATATTGTACTCACCCACCTGTTCTAGATTTTAAATTATATTCTTCAACATATTGAGATTGATGTGGAGGGGGTCACATTCTTTTTGTACCATTTGAAGATGTAATATTTTATTCATACTCCATTATCTCAAAGTCATATTCCTTCAATTGGGTAGTCATTTAGTTTTTCCTCTAGCTTACATGAACTAATGATCATCACCTCTCTCCATGTTTTGTTTTGAAAAAGTTAAAATTTTCATTTGTATCAATCCCATAGGGAAATTTCATTCCAATTTTGTAGGAATATTCATTAAGTAGATTATTTTTCTCCTTTATTATTGTTCCCATCCTCATTATGTATAATTTAAGGCTACATGCACTCTCCTCGACCTCTTATTCTCTATACACATATCATTAATGAATATAGTAACTACTTCATGAATAATCATCATTTTATACACCTTATATCCAAGGGTTTAAAAAATGTATTTATTACTTCATGAGAATTATCCAAATTAATGAATTTTTGTTGTTTCTATGTCATCACTAGAATCCAAACTCTTAAATATCTCTAGGGAAAAATATAAATTCAATGATTTCAAAATGAACTCCGAACCATTATTATGATTGGATGTAATAATAAAATAATAAATATTTAACTAAATATTATAGTTGTCCTTCCCATGATTATTCTTCTAATTTTTAAATTTTTATGACATTTTTCAGGGGGAATGTACCATTATCTCTTTTCACAATATTCTTAATACATATTATTTATGCTAATATCTTGTAGTGGGATTGTCAACCTTATTTTATGTCTCTATTTTTTTATTGTCTCTGGTGTCTTCCATGTGTTAGAAGATATATCACGGTGGGTGGCATTTAGTTAGATATCATTCAGAAATGATCTAATCCATATCTTCTTTGTCCTGTCATCACTAATTTGTTTTCTATATATTGCTAGATTAACCTCTTAGAAAAAATAGTACAACATGTCCTTCCTATATACCTATAAGAACTATAATATTTCATTATTCCAAAAATGAAATTTAGGTTATTTGAAAAATGTAGTCTTCATAAATGATTCCATGTGTGCAAAAGACAAATATAATTAGAGATTCATCAAGTCATAACTTAGATCTGAAAAAACTTTTTGGGTCCATATTGACCCATAACACCCTAAGAATGTGGGTATGTGAGAGTGTTATTCTGTTTAGATTTTTTTGATTGTACCCTTTCCTTTATGTATATTGTTCATGTGTTAGTAAGAAAATGTTAAATATCTCGATAGCTAAACTTTTCCTCGAATTAATAAATTGAAATGGAAATGAAATCCTGAACACACGTATGAATTTATATGGTTCAACATTTTTGGATACTCTTTATAGAATGCACATCCTATTATGCCAGTTTACTCAAAGATAACACCAATAACTATGTTTTAATGATTTATTCAGAAAGGCGCATGGGAAATCAAGTTTTATACTCTCTTCATTCAAATTTACACACTAATTTATGAAATATATAAGATAATTTTTAGATATTTCGTTCTCTTAAATAGTTTTTAGGCACAATGGTGTGTCTCTTACAACATAGGTTACTAAATCATATTTAACCTTCATATTTTTGGTTGATATTCCATGTATATTATCCTTATTTCACTTCCTAATATTCTAAATCTTGATTTTAGTATTGATCTTTTTCCTTCCAAAATATAAAACAAATAAAAATTTCATTTTCCAAATGAAGATAATTCCATGATGGAATCATCTAGTTTCTTCCATGTACATCAATACAAGAATAGCCATGAAATCCCCATTCTTATTCATTGATTCCATGTTTGGAAATATGATTCGGATATCCAATTTTTCTATGAAACTCATATATGAAATATGATCTAGTATCTAAATATTTTCGGAACATCGTGTACTAGTTTTATATGAATACATTAACACAGACCTCTGATTCAAGGGTTGAGATAAATTCTTCTATTTATACTCCATGAAGATCATAAAAAGTGTCCCACATGATTAAAGTGTCCATTAATATCTATTTAAACCAAATAATCATATTAAATAATGATCTATGAAATCCTCAATAATTTTTAATAGAATCTACTAGGTTGTCTGAAGTTGATTGTGATTTGGTCTAAGTCAATAACCTCTATATTGAGGCATGGTCAACTTCACTACGATGTGGACTCACACATTTAACTAGATCTCTATTTCTTATTGAAAATAAATCTATTTTAATTCCCTAAATATAATAGGGAAATATTTTCAATCTCCATGATTCATGAACCTATTACATTTAGGTTTTCTTCTCCATAACACAATGTTCTATAGGTTTTACAAACCCAGTTTATTTTAATGTTAGAAATATAAAATCACCATAATGATGCCCCATTATACAATGATGAATTAAACCATTTCAATGTATCGATGGTGAGATTTACCCTCTATGACATATGCTTATCCAAATCTATATTTCTATTGAGAATCATGTTCGACACCTCTACCATGTGCCTAATTATTTTTCCTCATGAAAAATAATTTCCAGAATTCATCATTGGGAAATATATTATACATTTAATTATAGAATATACTCACATCTTGTGGAATTCATCACACATTTCATTGTCCCACATCAGGTATTCATTTTTAATTCATCTTATATATAAACCAATACATGAAAATATTTAAGAAAAATTACTTTTGTGGTTCCACCCCATATAATGACAACTTCTATATGGCGAATGCCTCTACTTTGTTCCTTAATATGCACTACATACCAATATTAATAATGATAACAACCTCTATTTTCTCCAACCCACTCCATCACCACCTATGTTTTCTATAGTTGAGCCTAATCACTACCACATAGCTGCATAGCCTAACTCCTATGGCTGCATAAGTTGTCAAATTTTTTTCTCAAACTCCAATCACCACCACAATATGGTTTACATTCTTATGGTAAAAATTTCTAAAAAAACAACAAATTTAATAAAGGAAAAGCACCGTATCAACAATGATATTGAATATCACATATTTTTTAATTCCTTCTCAAAATTTTCATACATCAACATCGATCATGTTGGGGTAAACCACATTATGTAGTATTTTTTATGGAACAACTGAAATGAAAATTGACCATCCCATTTTGACATCAATAATCAGCATTCCACTGTAAAAAATTTATTAATCCTTGAACATGATATACAGAGAAATAAAGGTGTCTTTTTGTTTTTATCCTCCAATGAATCCATTTTCACAACTCTTCCAAGAATTCCATACATTTCTTCACATTGGAAATTATTCATGTGAGTACTTATTTAATGTTATCCAGCACACTCAAGTTCATCCATGTATTCCTAAAATTTCTACAAATCAATTCTACTAATAAAAATTCCATATATTATTAATAAATCTAGATCATCCATTAATTTAACACACATACTTGTTACCTACTATCAAAAAAATTAACATAGCCTATTTGGTTAAAACATGATATATCAAAATTAAGGAGGCATGAGGCTTTAATTCTACCTCAAACTCAATATCACATAGGGAGGGTAACATCATAACCTATTCAAGAAAAATACATAAAAACACCTTGGTGACTATAGAATAATCCCCTACATGAGACTTTATTGAAACCCATGTTAAATCATCCAGCTAATGAAAGAGTGGCTATGTATACCTATATACCATATGATTGTCTCACTCAACAATAAAAACTATAAACTATCATTCATCATTTTTTATTGTGACACTCCTCTAAAAGAAATTAATGAATTCAAACATATAATACGACCAATTCATGGTATGTATGAAATAATATGTTTTATCAATTTTAGAATGAATTCCCTCAATAACTAATGTTTCATAATCATCATCTCATATTCAGGATATACATTAAAAAAATTAACTGATCTCCAATAGGCATAGCCGACATCTTCTTCATTGGAATCCCATGCACCATGAGTCATATGGAATGGAGAACGGATGGTGTAAGAAAGAAGTAAATATCTCTAAATTCTAGTTTTGTCAAATCCATGTTTAATGATAGGAATTTGGTACAATGGAAAATATATTGAATGTATTGATCTAGAATCTACATGGTGTATAACCAACCCTGACCATATCTCTATACCCATTTCCCCTCATGATGACTGCCCCTATGGCCAGAAAAACATTATGTTCCATGGGATGTGTAACATAATTGAGGTATACTCTTATCCCCCTATCTCCTATTGGATAAAATAATCATATTTTCCAAACTACATATACTACCTCTGAGAAAACATCTACAGTAACACTATGTTAGATTTAATAATGGTTGAGAAAACACTAAGATCAACACCCTACTATTTTGATCCACGAGAAAACTGAAATCCGGGGTCCTCAAACAAAATATATACTCTATGGGGAGTTCTGATGACCCCCCCACACATATGGTGACCCGTAAAATAAAATTTACCCACTCAATCGTATTTACATTCTTTTGAACCACTTTATACCTAAGAAATGTAAATGAGGTAACCTCGTACTATATATTTAGATGAATTGAATCCTCAATGAACGAATACATAACCACTTGATTTTGGAGAAGGTCTAGGAGAAGTAGGGATGGTCCTTGAGTCAAATCTCATGCTGCAACACACTCAAGATCCCCTAGCATAGGGAGAGAAAATTCAAGATCTGATTTGTATTCATATTAATGTTTTTGAAATCTATTCCAAAAATCCTCTTGAAATTATCATATAAAATCATCAACAAATTATTCTCCTTAAGAAATAGAATCTACCTCTGCTGCACAACTCATCTAATCTCATTATCATCTAATGGAAGACAATACTCTACACAATCATGGACAAAACTTTGACCAATCACTAGCTCCTCCAATAGGTACTCTATCTTTAGATTGGAGACACTCCACTCATATGTTTCCAATCATTGATACTAGAACCAAACATCATCCCCTTCTATGACTCATCCTCTACAGATGAATCGACCACCGATTAATCATCTAGGTCATCCTTACATACTATTCCAAACTAAACTGCATGAAAATGATGAACATGATCCATATCATTAACAACTGAAGGGGGATATTTTATAGACCCAAATCTTAACGTACATGGACGTTACATTACTATTCTAGAATACTTAATATATATCAAAAACAGAAACAGAAGGACTGTAATAGTGTAGTGCCTTTGGAAACTCGGAACCAAATCTTCTAATCATGGTGAAAGATCTTCAACATCTCCCATAAAGATCTTCCCCTTTTTTTCATAGCTAAAACCTTTCTTTATATCCTGGGGAAAAGAAAACATAATAAGGGTGAGATCAAATGCTCAATAAGGGTAATCATGGGGAAAATTAAACAAACCACATACATTGAACTTCAAAACAAGGTCATAATATTTAAACATCAAAATCTTGAGCAATGACATAAAACATGGCAGTACATAAGGCATATATCATAAAGAAAAACTAATCATGATAAAATAGCATGGGAATAAAACATTTAATTGTGGTAAAAAATTAAGCACATTATATGATTTCCATAGTAGCCAAGGCATTGCTGCCAAGACCATCTTAGTGGACAAGGTCCCTTTCTGAATCGAGTTCACTCCTCATTCCAGTCTGGTATCACTGAACCGAATTAACTTTCTGTTCCAACCATGTCTATCTCATGAGATATAAATCATTACCAAATTAATTGAAGGGATATATAGGTCCCAACCATCTTATAATGAAATGATTATTTCATGTGCCACAATATAAACATACGTCACTCATAATAACCCAATGAATAAAATGGGTTTCATAAACCTCATTCCATCATTACATAATCCATATAAAACAAATAGATGTAATTTCATCATAAGATAAGTGAAATCATGTAAATCATAGAGACATTATACTAGAAACATACACATAAGAAATAATTTCATCTAAATTGGAAATTGGTTTTGATAAAACACTTGAAAAGATTTCTTGAGGAAAATATCCTTTCTTCTTAAAAATCATTTTCTTTTCACAAAATACAATGCAATTTTAAAAGAAAATTATTTTTTTGAAAATAGTCATGAAACCTTGTATAGTATTCTTCTTTAAAATAAGGAGTTACGAAACGGTAAAAATCCGTTCATGTCGTATAAGTTAAAAAAAATTCTCCTCTTACTTTTTTCGGAAAAGTCAAAAAGTTCCTCATATGTTAAACAAAGGAAATATTACTTTCATAACATGTAGTAAAAGTCAAAAATGGGTAAAAATGATTTTAAACATACATGAAAACATTTTTAGAAAACATGGACATGGATGATTAATATAACCCCAGTAAATACTTACGAGTAAACAATCTCAGATAAGAATGAGATTTGAATACTTATCACTTACCATAGGTCTGATATGCTTCATAAATACCTTAACCTCATATATAACGATTTAAATAATGTCATTGACTTATTACAGATTCATATTCATTGTTATGATATAATATATGGTTCACTTATGACTTTATATTACCCGTTCTTTTGTAAATTACATGTTAAAGCAGCATTTTGGGTAAAATCGTTTCATTTATCGTACGTGTTTCGACATGTTGTCCTTGACAGTATCACTTATACCCTGATTTACATAATCCCAGAATGTAAAACATGATTTATATATAATATATATTAAGTATATATATATATGATAGATCGATAAAAGGAATGAAATACACCGTTCATGGAGACGGTAGGTCGTGCGTACGTATGAACATTGTTTTCGTTTCCTTATTGAATTAAATGGAATTAAGTAAATGAAACATATATGTAAATAAAACCAATATCATTATTATTAATTATATTTCATGATTATTTATTATATATACTTTATAATCATACTTGAATGGTTAATCCTAGAAAATGAATCTCATCGCGTTCGTGGTGACGGTAGTCCGTACGTACGCATGAGCGATTATATCATTCCCATGATCGTGGAATTGTATTGAAGTGTATGTATAATATTTAAGAACCAATATCACTTTAAAATAATAAAATATAGTTTTTTATTAACACCATTATACCGATCTGTGTATGGTGGTGGTGGAAAACAGATTACACCACGGCGTGAATACGGTATTTCGTACTTACACACGCACACTGATTTCGTTTTCCTTAGGATGGATAGAAGGTGAAATGGGGGTGTTTCATATTTATAATTACATATCAGTATATAATTAATACGTACGTTATTGTTTTATAATTAAAAAACTAAATATGTGGAAGTACAAGAAGAAAGAAACTTGAAAGAATTGTTAGAAGATATTACCTCTTCTTCGACGCACCTCCTTTAAACTTCTTCTTAGGGCACTAGAGTTGGACTTTTGAGAAGACAAAAACCTCTATGATATAACTATAGAGGTTGAGAAGAAGAATTTGTAGGGGTTGTCCTAGATTCATTGATCAAAAGGGTGTGAAGAGAAGAGGGAAGGTGTTCCCTTTTTATAAGGGAGGAGAGGGGAACCTTTGGAAAAACATGAAATATTATTTTATAATAAAGTTATATTCAGTATTTAATAGCTCCAATTTAATTTATTTCGAAGATAAGGTGGGTATGGCTCGAAAGACTCTCAAACAATAGGTTTTAGACATGTTTAGCTTACTATTTTAACCTTATCATTTAGATTTAACTCTCTGTTAAATAATTTAACTTTTACCGTGTCTTCTTGTTTTTTACACTATATTGTTAAAAAACTTACTATAAAAAGCCCAACGAACCACAAGTTGTTAATTATTAATATATATAACCTTATTTATGTCATTTGGCCTAACCTTAGATTTTTAGGAATATAATAACAATATATAACATAATATTTGTTTTAAAAACTATTTTTTGTCAATTTTGACACTATTTTTGTTAATTGATTTCTGTAAAAATCATAACAGCATGATTAGTTCGAAAAAATCTAATTTAATCAATACTAACATGTCATATTAACCTAAAAAATTAGTGGAATTCATAAAATGTTTAAAATTACATTTATTTGGGTATTTATAACATCAATTATGTTAATATTTCATTAGTAAGGTAATTACTGCATCATCATTGTGTCAAAAATAAATTAAATTATTTAATGTATAAAAATTATAAACAAAATACCATTATTTATAAATTTTTTTAATTTTCTAATTATTATTTATAGTAGAATTTATTTTATGTATAACCCTATATTAAAAATGTTTTAGTTATTAAACATTGATTTTAACCTTTTTAACTCTTCTTTAAATAAAATAATAATAAGTTCCCTAATCTAATACAAGTGGACCTAAAGGGTAATATTATATTCTTAAGGTTGTTTTTGGTCGAATTACACTTATCCAATAGAATTAAGACATGTGTTAGGGTAATAATAATATCATTTTTACCAGTAATTACCCTATTTACTTTTAACCGTGGTAAATAAAGGTAAAAAGTTACTGTTCACCAAAAATTATTTTTATCTTATTGAGCCACATTTTACTACTAGATATTAACCGTGTCTCTCGAATTTTCGAAATTCCACTCACATAATCGGTAAAATTAGGTTTTATGTAAGTTTGCAAAAAGCTCCTAGGAGGTAGGTAAAAGACGGTGAAAAGTTTAATAAAATTCTAAAATGACTAAAATGAATTATATTGAACTTATATAGGTTTTATGTATCAATTATGGCCTAAAATAAAATTACAAAAAATAAATAATTATTTAAATAAAAGACAGTTTTTAAAAACTAACAGAGTGTTTTCACTATTCATCAAAAATTTAATGTTTTCAGAAAAATACCAAAAATTCACACTAGGATAATTTTGATATTTCGAATACAAAAATGAATTCCATTTTGAAAGATAAAATTTATAAAATTTCAAAAAATGGGCATTACTATTCATAAAGGCTAGTTCATAATAATATTATAATAATATCTCGTTTAGTGAAACTTGTTATTGCGTACTCCACATGCTATCGAATAAGGACTTGATTGCGTGTAATGCAAGCCAAGTAAGGGCTTCATGTAGTGAAAGCTCTGTTTGGTGTTGCGTATAACATAATCAAAACATATTTCATTTATACATTAAACAAAATTTATACTTAATGTTGCGTAAAATAATTTCCACAAAATGAACTTGAAATTGTGTGTAACACGAGCCCAGAATAGTATTGCGTATACTGCAAGCTAATACGGTGTTCTGTATAGTACAAGATAATCTTGGTGTAGTGTATAATAGAAGACATCAAATAAATTAAAAAGAATACTTCTCATGAAATCTCGTGGTGTTACATTCTACCCCCCTTAAAATGAATTTCTCCCTCGAAAATTTCCAAGGTTATAAATTGTTTACTATTTGAAATTTTCTTTCATAAAACCCACATCGTAAAAAGGAACACTAAAACATACTTTTATAAATTGAAGTACAAAATGTTACAGTTACCCAAATTAACTCATCACTGGGTTTCCACTCAGGAGAACATAAGTGAAAATATGGATATGGAAGAAAAATATAACCATCAACTTCTGATGAAGAGTGGTAGAGTATATGGATATGAAAAATCCAACAATCACAAAGCCATAAATTTGTGATGATCTAAGGTACCATTTGATTTATCAGATATAAGAGCACTAGGACAACATTTATTGTTTTCAATATCATTTCCCTAAAGTTAAAAAAATTGAAATAGAAGAAATAATTACATGATTTTGGTTCAATCTCACTGTTGTTTGTGCCTTGAAATGTTTTCCACATCATCTCCTAATTAAATGAAGTTGAATTTGTCTTTTGTGAAGTGTTAGTAGATCATGTAATAGAATGATAGGTCATTCCATATGTCTCAAACAGAAGGTTAGAAAAAGTTATATACATAAGTCCATCTATGGTGAGATTAATTGTATATGGTTCCTAAAATGGACTTATACTTCATCTATCATATCGCTTAATAAAATAAAAGTAGTTTCTAATAACCAGGGACTTCCTATAGGACAATGGTAGGCGAATAAGGCCTGTCTCTCTTCAGTTGTGGGTTCGATTCCCACAGCCTTGTCCGACGCGACATATTTTTGCTCGTCCTATTTTTTGTCCTTTTTCTAAAACTATACTATTATAACGTTCCAAAAATAATATCGAAAAACAAGTTCTATCCTTAAATAATACTATCTGATATCCAACATTATCCATTCCATTCTTTAGGCTTATCCAAAATACATCTGTCCAATAACATAGAATAAGGAAAACTACTACTGGAAAGGTCACATAACAAGAACATGAATACCATCATTTATCCACCATATATCATAAGATATATCTTGTTGGTCATATTCCAACCATTTGAATACCTTAATCATATATTCTTTTGAAACATGAATTACCATAGAACCTTAGTGAAAACATGAGTGCTGTCAAATGTTAAATCTTTCCACATACCAAAATCCCAAAATTTTGATATACTCAAACCATGATATCACTTTTTCCTTATATCAGTCATGAGCTGAGGAATACTATCATACATATTATTTTCTCATTATCCCTTCATTATGCGCATTTCATCCCCTTTCCAAAAATATTTCAATCACTTTTCATGGTTACTGGTACCATAAAATTATTGAAAACCACAATGGACCAATACATAGATATTCCAATATACCATAAAAGTAACTCAACTACATTATTCTTGAATACAAATACATAAATACTTAAATCCATCCTCTTCAATGATTGTCATGGAATAAGTCCTTCCTCAATTAAGAAGTATCTTCTTAGGTCAGGGCATTGAGTTTGGTAATGTCTATGTTCTCCACAGGTAAGACATCGGACTCCATAACAGTATGTAACTCTATGACTCTTTTCTCCACATAGATAACATCTTCCACTACATTTGAGGTATTCCTCAGGGTTCTTATACTCTTCTTTAGAAATCTCAATATTCCTTTGTCTATGTTCTTCAACATGAGAACATGAAAAAAATCCCATCTTCCTCTTATTTGTTGACTTAGGAATATAACTAAAGTTCACCTTGTTAATCATATATCTAGA
The DNA here is from genome assembly GCA_963277665.1 of Viscum album. Lineage (NCBI taxonomy): Eukaryota > Viridiplantae > Streptophyta > Magnoliopsida > Santalales > Viscaceae > Viscum > Viscum album. Next base: position 1,531,994,077 of record OY728165.1, on the reverse strand, counting down.
TGACTAATTCAGCATAATCATAAAATCTTTCTTTCTAGGAATTACGCAATTTCATTGCTCATAGTCACCAATATGTCCATTGGATTCAATGTTGACCCAATCCCTCCTGGTTCCCTCCATTGACTAAATCCAAAAACCATGGTGTAAGAAACTGTTAAAATAACAAGGAACCACGTAATCATAAAGAGTCACTTATGGGATGTTTAACTTACCACAAATTCTTTAACCCATGACACCCTAGGTTCAACCTAGTTTATTCATGATCGTCAACAAAATTATAGGACTGTAACCTATAGCTATTCTAAACCTTTGGGAAATCACTAGACATACCATAGAAATATCTCTAGAGATCTCACTAAAGGTCTAGCATCCAAGTTTCCAAAGGTTGACTAAACTGAACCTTTGATACCAACTGTAGCACCCAAAGCTAGACGTATATGTACATTACATTACTTTTGTGGAATACTTAATACACAACAAAAACATACACCGAAGGACCATAATAGTTTAGTGTCTTTGGAAACTCGATACAAAATCTTCTAATCATAGTGAAAGATCTTCAACATCTCCCATAAAGATCTTCCACTTTTTTTCTTACCTAAAGACTTTCTTTATATCCTGGGGAAAAGAAAACATAGTAAGGGTGAGCTCAAATACTCAGTAAGGGTAAAAATATAGAAAATAAAACAAACCATATAGATTTGAAATTAAAAAAATGAACATAATATTTAAACATCAAAATCATGAGCAATGACATAAAACATGGTAGTACATAAGTCAAAAATCATAAAGAAACTTTAATCATGACAAAATTGCATGGGAATAAAACATGTAATTGTGGAAAAACATTAAGCACATGATATGATTTCCATAGTAGCGAAGGAATTGATTCCAAGACTATCTTAGTGGACAAAGCCCCATTTTGAATCGAGTTCACTCCTCATTCCAGTCATGTATCACTGAACCATCTTAACTTTCCATTCTAGCCATATCTATCTAATGAGATATAAATCTTCACCCAATGCAATGGAGGGAGATATAGGTCCCATACATCTCATAATGAAATCATTCTTTTGTGTGCCACAAAATAAACATACATCACTCATAATAACCCAATGAATAATATGGGTTTAATAAACATCATTCCATCTTAACATAATCCATATAAAACAAATATATATCATTTCATAATAAGATAGGTGAAATATAGTAAATTATATAGACATTATACTTGAAACATATACATATGAAATAATTTCATCTTAAATGGAAAATGGTTTTGATAAAACACTTGAAAAGATATCTTGAGAAAAGTATCCTTTCTTCTTCAAAACCATTTTATTTTCACAAAATACCATTCAATTTTAAAAGAAAAGGATTTTGTTGAAAATATTTATGAAATCTTGTAGAGTAATATTCATTAAAATAAGGACTTATGAAATGGTAAAAATCTGTTCATGCGGTATGAGTTTAAAAAACATTCTCCTCTTACTTTTGTCGGAAAAGACAAAAAGTTCATCATATGGTAAACAAAAGAAATATTCCTTTCATAACAAGTATTAAAAGTCAAAATGGGTAAAAAGGACATTAAACATACATGAAAACATTTTTATAAAACATGGACATGGGTGATAAATATAACCCCACTAAATAATTACGAATAAACAAACTCGGATAAGAATGAGATTGGAATAATTATCCCTTACCTTAGGTCTGATATGCTTCATATGTTTCTGAACCACCTATATAGTGATTTAAATAAGCTCATTGACTTATTATAGAATCATATTCATTGTTATGATATCATATATGGTTCACATATGACTTTATATTACCCGTTCTTTTGTAAATTCCAGGTTAAATCAGCGTTTTTGGTAAAATCATTTCATTTATCGTACGTGTTTCGACATGTTGTTCTTGATATTATTACTTATATCCTGATTTACATAATTCCAAAATTTAAATAATAATTAATATATAATATATATTTAGTATATAAATATATATGATAGATCGATAAATGGAATGAAATACACCGTTCATAGAGACAGTCGGTCGTGCGTACGCATGAACATTGTTTTCGTTTCCTTATTGAATTAGATGGAATTAAGTAAATGAAACATATATGTACATAAATAAAGTATCATTATTATGTAATATCTTTCATGATTATTTATTATATATACTTTGTAATCATACTTTAATGGTTAATCATGGAAAATGAATCTCATCGCATTCGTGGAGACGGTAGTCCGTACGTACGCACGAGCGATGATATCATTCTCATGATCGTGGAATTGTATTTAAGTGTATGTATAATATTTCAGAACCAATATCACATTAAAATAATCATATATAGTTATTTAATTACACCATTATACCCATCCATGTATGGTGGTGGTGGAAAACAGATTACACCATAACGTGAATACGGTATTTCGTACATACGCACGCGCGGTGATTTCATTTTCCTTAGGCTGGATAGAAGGTGAAATGAGGTTGTTTCATATTTATAATAACATATCAGTATATAATTAATACTTATTTTATTACTTTATAATTAAACAAGTAAATAAGAGGAAGTAGAAGAAGAAAGAAACTTAAAGAATCGTTAGAAGAGATTACCTCTTCTTCGACGCACCTCCTTTAAACTTCCTCTTAGGGCACTAGAGTTGGTCTTTTGAGAAGACCATAACATCTATGATATAACTAGAGAGGTTCATAAGAGGAATTTTCAGGTATTGGCTGAGTTTCAAGGCTCAAAAGGGAGTGAAGAGAAGAGGGAAGGGGTGCCCTTTTTATAAGGGAGGAGAGGGGCACCTTTGGAAAAACTTAAATTATTATTTTATAATAATGTAATATTCGGTTTTTAATAACTCCAAAATGATTTATTTCTAAGCTAAGGTGGGAATGGGTCTAAATACTCTCAACGAATAGGTTTTAGACAGGTTTATGTTACTATTTTAACCTTATCATTTAGATTTAACTCTAAGTTAAATAATTTATCTTTTACCGTGTATTCTTGTTTTCTTAGACTATATGGTTAATAAGATTACTATAACATGCCAAACGAACCCCAAGTGGTTCATTATTAATATATATAACATTATCTAATTCATTTGGATGGACCTTAGATTTTTAGGAATATAATAAATATTATTAATATAATATTTGTTTTAGAAACAATTTTATGTCATTTTTTACACTATTTGGTAATTGATTTTTCTGAAACTCATAACAACATGATTAGTCCGAAAAAAGTTGATTAAATCAATACTAATATGTCATATTAACCTATAAAATTACTGTAATTCATAAAAAGTATAAAATTACATTTATTTGGGTGTTTATAACATCATTTATGTTAATATTTCATTAATAAGGTAATTATTGTATCATCATTGTGTCATAAATAAATTAAATTATTTAATGTCAAAAAATTATAAATAAAATACCATTATGTAGGAAATATTTTTATATTTCTAGTGAATTTTTATTGTAGAATTTATCTTCTGGATAACCCAATATTAATAATGTTTTAGTTATTAAACATTGATTTTAACCTTTTTAACTCTTCTTTAAATAAAATAATAATTACTGTCCTAATCTAATCCAAGTGGACCTAAAGGGTAATATTTTATTCCTAAGGTTGTTTTTCGTTGAATTAATGTTATCCAATAGAATTAGGACATGTGGTAGGGTAATAATAATATCATTTTTATCCTTAACTGCCCTATTTACTTTTAACCGTGGTAAATAAAAGTAAAAAGTTTTTATTCATCAATAATTATTCTTATCTTATTGAACCAAATTTCACTCCTTGAAATTAACCGTGTCTCACAGATTTTCGAAATTCCACTCACAGAAGTGGTAAAATTAATTTTTATGTAAGTTTGAAAAAAGCTCCTAGGAGGAAGGTAAAAGACGGTGAAAAGTTTAATAAAATTCTAAAAAGACTGAAATGAATTACATTGAACTTATATTTGTATTATGTATCAATTTTGACCTAAAATAAATTTACATAAAATAAATAATTATTTAAATAAATAGTAGGTTTTTAAATAGTAACCCAGTGTTTTCACTATTCATCAAAAATTGAACGTTTTTAGAAAAATAAGAAAAAATTCACCCTAGGATAATTTCGATATTATGAATCCAAAAATGAAGTCCATTTTGAATGATAAAATTTATAAAATTTCATAAAATGGGTATTACTATTCCTAACAGCTAGTTCATAATAATATTGCAATTATATCTCTTTTAGTGAAACTTGGTATAGCGTACTCCACACACTATCAAAGAAGGTCTATATTGCGTGTAATGAAATCCAAGTCAGGGCTGCGTATAGTGAAAGCTCCATTTGGTGTTGCGTATAGCACAATCAAAACTTATTTCATTTATACATTAAACAAAATCTTTAATTAATGTTGCGTAAAATAATTTTCACAAAATGAACTTGAAATTGTGTGTAACACGAGCCAAGAATAGTGTTGTGTATACTACAAGCTAATATAGTGTTGTGTATAGTAAAATCTAATCTTGGTGTAGTGTATAATAGAATACATCAAGTAAATTAAAAATAATACTTCTCATAAAACCGCGGGGTGTTACAGATATTAAGCCCAGTACAATGGAATTTTCAAGGGATCCTTTCATTTGAATCATTTTAACTTCCCCAAATAAAATTTAATTAAAAAATATTAGAGACACAATAGATGTATATACCTACCCTAGGTATCAATACCATAAATATCATTATTTTTTTGGGTTATCAATAATCATTTGGTTCTTTGATAAAATAAATGGGGGTAAATACACTATGTCCAAGAAAGTATCCTGTACTCAATCACACAATAAATTCAACTAAAATTGTTTCCCTACCAAACCCAAGAAATGTTCACAACTTTATTATATATAATATCTTTATTAACTCTTATCAATACCAATTATGAAAATTTTCCATGACATCCTATAATAAGAACCTCCTCTAGGGAAAATAATGTATTGGAGAGTAGAACGTCAATACCACATACTATAGGATAAGGGTTGGCGACTAGTATTGAGGGTATAAAGCATTCTAATGGGAGGAATTAAACACATTAAAAAGGAGCTCATATAGAATCCTCAAATAAAATCTATATTGTAATATAGAGACCAAAACCACATAATTATTGAATATGAAATACCAATATAATTTTACAAAAATAAAATATCAAAAGACACTCCTATGGAAATGGCTCGGACAGAAACTATAAGCCTACTGTCGTGATTGGTCACTAAATCCCTACTAGAAAACTGAAAACATTTATTAATATATCTATGTGTGAAAATGAATATGTATAATCATTTTGGCCCTCCTCAACACCTCTTATGAAAATGAGGAAGTCATAATAATTTTTAAGTGAATATAAAGTAGAACCAATATACACCTAAGAAATGCCATCCATAACCTGACCTTTTCATGGTTCAATAACATAATAACACATCTAATAAAATAGAATAACATGACAAGAATATAATAAAGAGTCATTATGCATCCACTTCCCCATTTGGTTTCTACTCTTAATCCCCAGCAAAAAAATGTTTTGGTGCTCCCATCCCTTATAATGGTATAGAATCACACATAATATCCCATGTCACAATCACATTCAACATACCTTATCACAAACTTACAATCTTCACAAAGACATATCCACCAATACATATCAGATTGAAAAAACACATCACATTCCTATCAGAATATGGAATCATGAAAAGGATGGTCATAAACCTCATTCCCTCTTCCCACGACACCGGATCCACACCACGTGTTATCATCATAACCACATAACCGTGTTTATTAGTATATTAAATAAAATTTATTTAATTAATCATAACTCATATCCGCATAATTTGATCCATCACAAGCCATACTACCCAAAGAAGGGAGGGAATTAATGATGGAGTGGTCAACTATACATTCTTTTTTCAAACAGGTTGACTGAAAAAAATAACTTGAACCCAAAATATTTGGGTGTAATAATCTTTATTCAACTTGGTTTTGGTGAAAAATAAATCACCAATAAATATAACATATAATATAGGTGCATAAGGGGCCAAACCTATGTGCGTACACCCAAACAATAATACTATTACCCATCAAAATCACCAAACTGGAATTATCACAACTAAATAACCACTCCAATATCTACAAAACAAACTATCCCCACCATTGGGAAAAATATCAAAATTATCTTTCATAAATTCCAATTTAATCATGTCTTTCATCCAGTTTCTAATTTAGTATTCTAAAGACCACATTAATATAATTATTACATTGATTTGTATATTTAACATCAAAACATCCATTAGTAATAATCATTGTTTATATCTTACATTACCTAGTCATTTGAATCATTGTCTATTTTTTGGAAGAAAATTTTTATTTAATTCCATCCTATAAAAATATAATAATCATTATTAATGATCATATTCCAAACCACAAAAAAATAACAACTCAAACCTAATAAAAACTAACCAATCGCCACATGAACCACCCATAACATTGTCCAATTTCCCTCTTTGTTGTCAGAAACCAATTATTCTCCAAATAATTATCTATTCTACCACAAACATTTAAGTAACCATACCCCATTATATTTTTTACGAAACCAACCACAACGATTCTATGAACCTCATTCTATAACCCTAAAACCTTTAAAAATTTCGCCACTCTGGAATATTCCAACTATAATATGGGATAATAAACCAATAAAAAACAAATCATAGTAAAAAAACAAAAAATGACCCAAATAAAAATATGTTTCAATCATTGTTTCTTAATATTAACTTATGCCAAACCTAATCATAAATACATGATTTCAATATTTCTAAAAAAAAAATTATTATTATTATTAAATGAATAACCTTTTATGAGATATTATTTCAACAATTTGATTATGGAAATGGATAATGAATTAAAAAAATATAATAAGTCTTTCAAAAACTACATAATCTACTATTAGACATCTTTGATACCATAAAATCAAATAAAACATATTTGATCCACCATTACCTATAAATTTTATTTTTCCCATTTAACCATTATTTTTCGGTTAATAATTTCAATAAACCTATAGAATGAAAAATTACAAGACATACATTATTTTAAAAAAACGAAACAGAAGTCTCATGTCCTATAACTTATATGAATATTCTCAACTACTACATTATGTTAAGGGAAAGGATATGATCAATGGGTTATGACAAAACTAAATAATCTCAACAAATTTGTTCACAATAAATTTAATAAAATCCAATATTTATGTCAAAAAAAGTTTCCAAACTACCACATAGCCTCTCTATGATTCATGGATATGGAGATAACCTATATGAATAGAAGTGAAATTCACCTTATATTACAAAGAAAGTAATATCTTAATGTAAATGTCTATTTATAGTCAAAGGGTACTCAATGGTATTCAAAGACTGAACAACAATCAATTGTATTTTGAGAGGAAATGATGGATTTTAGATTGAGTTGTATGGAATTTTGAATTTATAATAGTGATATAAAAATGATGAATCATAAATGAATAGGTAATGGATACACCAAGTGTGGATAAGTCAAACAACCCTCTAAAATGAAATTCCTTTTCCTCTTACCTCCCTTATTAAAATCACATTTAACATATTAAATTCTATATAAATGAATTAGTTCAATGACATAACCATGGAACCAAAATCAAATGATTCCAGAAAATGACAATCCTCGATGTTTTTTATGAGGGATTTATGTTGTGGAAGTTATGGGCATGCCACAAAGTCAATTCACCTAAAATAAAATAAATCCCCAATGCACTTCTATAGCATGACTGATGAAATACACACCATAAAACAATCTTATGTAAGAGTTCTAAAAAACCAAATACCCTTATATATCATCTCCTTAACATTATATAAGAAATATGAGATGTTCCATTCTACTACCGAAATCCTCATACCATAATTAGAAATACAAAAATCAATCATATATATTTTTTAAATTATTATTTACGTTTTTGTCCCAAAATTTATGTTTTTTATATATTAAATGAATTCTATTTAGAACTAATTGAACCACACTTAAACTCAACACACAACAACCAAACAAACTCTTCCATACAATCTGACACATAAATTTCATTTATTATACAACACACTTTGACACAAGAACCACATTGTAACTAATATATCCCATAGATGACATAATATATTGAAAATATTCCTTCTATTATAGCCAAAAAAATCTAGGAAAACATCACATTGACATCTTCTATAATCTACCCTACTATTTAAATTTCAATTGTTATAAAACATTAGGAAGTTTCTATTGGAGTGGTTGAATAATCATTCATTTTTTTCAACAATGGGTAAGGATTGAGGGTATTTGAGTTAAAATATTTTTAAAAAATTTAATAAGGAATTTATTATAGTTGAAGAAGATATGTATCAAGATGAATAAATTCAAGAATGACTTTAATAAAAAGAAATGTTGGAAAGTGTTGAGGTGATCCTAGTTTGCATAAGCTCACCAACACATTATGAACTGATAAAATTGGAAAGGGATGGTGATCATAAGGTTATAAATGGAATTATATAAGGAAAAATTGAACATTATAAGTTGAACAACCAATATTTTAAGGTCGAAATTGTACATTGTAACGTGATTATTGAATATTTTATGGTGAACAACCAACATTAGATGATTAATTTGCGACTCTATAAGGTGGAAAAATCAACATTACAAGTAGAATTATATAGTACATAAGTTGATAAAGGAATATCATAATGCGATCCTAGGAGGTCATATACTTTTTCCCAGTGAACATTTGATGAAATTCACTTTATAAAATAAATAATTTCTAGAATAAGACTCGTGATAAATTATTCCGATGAAGATTTTTTGTAATAAATTCAAAAAATCTCAAAGGATTAATTAAAAACTATTATTGTTAAATATAATTGTATAAAATGAAATTCTATTTAAATAGAAATTATTTCATAAAATATTCATACAAATTTTAAATACAAAAGGAGAAAACATATATTCCAAAATAATATTTAATATTAAAATTTATTAGTACATATTTTATCTGTTATTCTTTAGGGAATTTGTCTAAAATATAACTTTAATGAAATTTCAAATAATAATGGTGAAAATATAATAAATTATTATCTAATAAATAGAAATGGTATAAATGAGGACATTTATGGTATGGTCATGAATTTATAGTTTTTTGATACTTTAATATATAAAAAAGTGTGAAAATAGAGGACATCGACCTATGCTACACTTGGGATTTCTTATGATGTTTGGGAGAATAGATCATGTGGTTGATCATCATGATTCTTACAACTAAAGTGAAAGAACACCATATCATACATGCATGTTATAGTTCATGGTAAGATAATTATAATAAAATAAAAGGGTGACTAACCTACTAGTTTATTTATTGAATTTGTTCAAGAAGTTAATGTATTTTCAAAAGAAGAACTTATATTTGAAACTAAATCATCTGGGAAGAGATTTTTTAAATTCCAATTTTAAAATAAAATATTTTTGAAATGTGTTTAGGTTTATTTTTTAAAATATAGGTCTCGAAGGAATTAAGGGCCTCAAATTATTTTCCCAAAATAATCACTCAAGGGTGTTATGTTCCCTAACAGTCTCTTCTCAAAGAAAAAAACACTTCCAAAATTTTTTAACATTTATATTGGAATATTAAATTTTTTTATTTTTTGTTTATGTATACATCAATAGAATTTTTGCATAATTTAATATCTATTTTATATATCATTAAATTTACAAATGTAATTTGTAAATATATCTAAAATTGTGACATGGGGTTCACTTTTATATTGGAGGGTTCCCTGGAAATCATTATGAATTATCTATTATAGGATTCTTCTTCTCCATTCCCAAAAGTGAATTACGAATGTAATATTATCAATAACAAATTTGTAATAATTAAATGTTAATTTATAGTTTCAAATTAATAATTATTAAATAATTAAAATGGATAATACTTAGTAATTAATTGATAAGAATGAATGATGAGTAGTTAATCAATAATAGATAATAATTACTATTTATTTATTAATAGAAAATAATTACTAATTAATTATTAAAAAGTAATAATTATAAATTATTTAAAAATTAATAAAAAAATAAATAATAATTTATTATTAATTAATTATAAATAATAATTAATAATAAATAAATAATTATTAATAATTATTAAATAATAATCAATAAAAAATTCAAAATTAATTAATAAGGATTATGAATTAATAACTAATTATTAATATTGTATAATTACTAATTCTTAATAAAAATTATTTATTTTTAATAAATAATGAAAATATTTTATAATTAATAATTAATAATTAATTAAGTATGATTAAAAAATAATTGTTGTAGTGGAATTATTCACCCAATCTGGGCTTTAGAGCCTCATACTTAGGCCTCCAAACCATTGGGCCTTCATTAGTGGGAAGTAGATGAAATGGTGGGACCTAGTGAATGGGTCGACAGAACAAGATGGGGGTGTAGATAGAGACACACAAGCACCATTGGGTGAGTGGCCATAGAAGTGGGCTGAGAGTATTAGTGATTATCAAATAGCTATTTTCCCCAATGACTTTCGATATAGGATAGATCAGTTCCCAATAATGTCAGAATCAATGTAGTGGGACTATTCTGATGGTGTGATGTAAGAGGATGATGATGTTGTTGGTAATCATGCTGCTATCATCAGATGGGTGACTCAAAAGAGTGATTGGTGTGCTGATACTAATCATCTGTTCATATTCCCGAAAAAATATTCATTACGGTATGGATGTGTGTCCTTCCGTGATTCATCCAATTGAAACATGATGTAATGATTCTTTGTGGGGGGGGGAGTTGGTGGTGCATCATTTAGACTAGTAATATGGTATAATGAATAATTATATGAGGGATATGATGCATAATATTGATGAAATTCCATAATGATTGTTCCTCATTTTGGCCTTCAACCCATATACATCAATCACTACAGGCAATTGAGCCTTCGAGCCCCTAAAATATACTATAATATATTTAGTGGGTGCTTACAATTAAATGTGGGGAGGGATGAGGCGTGACACACTTAAGAACCTAGGTGTGTGATTTGTTTATGATTTGAAATGTTGACCACCTTAATATATATATATATATATATATTAAAATGTAAAAATTACTTAATAATAAATAATAACAATAACTAATAATTAGAAATTAATTTATGATTAATATTAATGGCTAATTATTAATTAATTTAGAATTATAAATTAATATTAGCAATTAAAAATTATTAGTTATTTCATAAAAATTGTTTAATATGTAATTATAAACTAATATTAATTATATAATAATTATTAACTTTATTAATTAATTAAAATTTATTCAAAAATGACTAATTATTAACAGAAAACTAAATTTAAATATTATTGAATATTACTAATTACTATTTTGAAAATAATAATAATTATTAATTATTATAAATTCTGTTTTATTAGTTAATATTTAGTAAATAATTAATAATTTTATGAAATTAGTAATTAGTAATTAATTGAAAATAATTACTATATCTTTATGATTCCTTATGATCTATATTTCTTTATTCATATGAAGGAGTTGTTTATTAGCCCCATAATGAAGGATGTTGTTAATAATGTCGTTATAAAGCTCTATGAATATTCTCTGAAAGCTAAAGCTAATACATATTAGTAAAACAAAAATTTGGTACTATAGAAAACTGATGGAACATCTATGATCATAGGGTTTACTCAAACACACCACAAGATAAAATTACACATAACAACACTAAATCCTTTTTTGAGGTAAATCATAATGTAATTGAAGAGAGACATGATGAATGAAAACTCTCGATTCTTGCTCTTTTGATTATTTTAGCATATTTGGAATCCATGAAATCTCAATGCCCTGTAAAATCCACTTCTCCAGATATGGTGTTTTATATATTGAAGATTTCATTAATTATTTAGTGATACATTCATAATATATTGCTGTAAAATGAACTTAATGCTAAGGCATGGTGTTTAAGATTTATTTTTCTTAAATTGGGTGTCCACAAAGGTTATGATTAGGATACCATATTTGATCAATAATCATTCTAAAACATCAGCATTATATTATGTACATTGATCAATATTTGAAATGATATTTCGATAATCCCAATATTTTTTAGTATTTTTCCTTGTTTGTAGGTACCCTAATCAAATTCAGTAGAGAGACTAAGATAGATTATTTTGAAAAAAATTCAGGGATCCTAATTGAGATTAATTTATCACTCCATCAGTAGAGACAATAATTTTAGTTGGGGTGAGATTAAAATAATCAATAACATTAAATTTGAGATAATTCTAAACTTTTTTTAAACTATATTTGTTTTAGAAAATTCAAGGAAAAAATTCCCTAGTACTTTCTCTATGTTAATTGAAAAAATAATGGACACTTGATTGAAATTGATGTTTTATGGTAGTGGATTATCACAAATGGATAGATGAAGCTTGGTTGAAATCATATATAATCAGATGAATGTTTAGGGAACCTTATATGATATAGAAGTTAATGGAAGACATGAATTTGATATTGGAAAGTTATAATCAAGCATAAACTCATTCCCTATAAAATATGTGAGAGAAACAGTTGAGTGATATGCTGGGATGTGTCCCCACTCACTACTAATGTGACGAGAGGTTCGGTTCTAGCTGTTGGATTTGATCATAATCATGGGTATGTTGAGGGAAATTATGTTAAGGCCTCCTTAGATGATGCTGCTTAATCTTTATAACAACCCATTCTTTTTATAAATACATATTACATCTTAATAGATGAATATTCAATTAATTATAAAAAATATCCCCCAGAACTATATATGTTTAGTTTATTTTGAGAATATATACATATTTTCTTTTTTGATGGAAGATATTAAACATCTAAAATTATGATATTCCCTCATGTTACTCTTTATAGGAATAAGCTACCAAAATAATTCATGATAACCTAGGGAATGAAAACTATGAAAGAGTGAGCTAAAATTCTCCATAAGGGTAAACACGAGAGATATTAATGATCATATAATAATATAATGGTAAAATGGGTTTGAGAAAATTATCCTAATATTTGAAAACCATTCCCAACATATCGCAAATCATAATTATGTGTCATGGAATAATGTTTTTCAGTTCATAAGATATTAATAATTATGTAATTAAAGAACATGATCCATGAAAATAAGATTTGAATAAGACATGAAATTTTGGCATTCAAATAAGTCTAGAAATTTTTTTACATAGTATTCAAGGTTTATTTCCAAGAATACCATAGTATAATGAGTTCAATACCAAAACCATTATAATAGTCAAATTTCACTCTAATGTCTATCATAGTATACAATATCCCTTCCTAAACTAGGTTCACCCCCATTCCATTCCTTTTTATCTAAATAGATATAAAACCAATGCAGTGGAGTGAAATTTAGATACCACCCATTGTCGGTTATAACACAATCACTGTCATTTATTTTAATGTAACAATTTTCACATGATAAAACCCATAAATTTCAAGACCCACCTTCACCGAGATAAGAAATGGAAGAGGAAATTTCCATACACTTCCTTATTCTGGTTGGAGATATAATGACACCTGATTTGTGCCATCAATAGACCAAAAGAGGTTACTAGAAACAATGGTATGGAATCCCTTGTAAAATGGAACTAATTAACATTTTTTATTTAATAGGATTTGGAGATAAGATGGTAAATCCCAAACCACTAAAAAAATTTAAAGTAAAACTAAATAAAAAAATCCACTCCCATATGCATCTTCAAAATAAAATGATATAAGGTACGAGAAAAATCAAATGAAAAGTACCAGAATAAAGAAAAGCAACAAAACTCCTGAAGCACAAGATAGTAAGGTCTGGCACGATCCTTATATTCCTCCTAGAAAGCTGAAAGTAGTTTTATATACATAGAGTGAGTATACTGGTATAATTATTAGGGAAAACCAAAACCACCCATGCACAAGTGGAGAGGCATTCTAAAGCCCCATTAGAAATATATTGTTATCCAAGACACAAATAAAGGAAACTATCCACCTAGCCTCACCAAGGCACACTCCCCAAATAATGCAAGTTATGTAAATTGGTAGTAATCTAAAATCAATATTTAGGTACCCTAAACCACATTCCCACTGGCTATATAGGATATCCTTTACATCAGACCTCCCTCAAAACTCTCACTGCAATCCCACAGCATCCCCAAAGACAACCATATGGGCGATCAACAAGCATCTCGCTTGCACACACCTTGGACGCCACAACCACACAAAACCATTCCCGCAAACACATAGGACACAACAACCACTCCCATTCCCAAAGAGACCTGGGACATAACAACCACTATAATTCCTGATGACACCTAGGCCTCATCCCAAAGACACTTGGTAAATAAACATGACCGCACACACCTGTGCCAACCACCAGAACACACCCTATCCAAACAGTCTTGGGCTATAATAATCTTTAGGCCATCACAGACTTCTGAATAGTCTTTGGATACCTTGGAGAGGTACCATAAAGAAGATAATAATTATCCACTCATAAGAATTTTTGAAAAAAACACCCTCCCCAATGAAATAGGTGTGTTTGGCACTATTTTCTCAAAATGGTTGGGGTGTATATAAGAAACACAAGAAATAAGAATTATACATATAGGTAAAAAACACTCATCCCAGCCTAAGGGTTTCGAAATAGAAAATCATCCCATACAGAACCACTCTCATTACTATCCCTACATTCATACACACACAACATCCACAACCAGAGCACAACCCATTTCTGGAGAACAAATCCTCCATTCTAACCATTGTTTTACCATGTTCATGTGATTATGTTGAAAATCATCCTCTAACACCAGGAAACTAACATGAACAACCACAAGTCAAAAAAATAATAGTATAATGAAGAAAAAGAAAAAGCATCATTTTAAGCATTCACACTCAGTTCTCTTGTAAAGTCACACAAACCAAATGGATCAATGAGATCCCTTAGAGTACTAGAACCAAAACAAGCACCAAAATACCAGCTCTGCATGACCTAGGATCCAAAAACAAACATATGAACAATAGGAGATCCCATCCCTAACCAAATCACCCCACAAGAATCAATAAGAGTGACCACAAATATTACCAGAATGGAGCAACGAATTTTTCAGATTTAACAACACCATTCATTGAGTTCCTTATTTATATTTTGTTAACTAAGGTGATCAAACATGGATTCTTATTTATCAGGTATCCATTTTATCAACCAGTTTAAACGATTAACTGGATTCCATGTTACAACAATTCAATATCAAGTTCATATAGAAAAACAAAGATTCATTTCATCGCAAGAAAGGACCACCAACATCCACTATTTTTAGTGGGCATAATCCCGTACAATTCACACCATAAAAACAATTATAATAGAATACAGAAACACCATCTTCATCATTTACACCCCCTAATTTATATAAAAATCTTTTTATTATCTTCATTAAGGTTTGGTTTCATCTACTTCAAGAGGGAAACAATATCATACCTACCACGCATGATACATAGTAAATAGACACATAGGAAACCAATACTTGGATGATCAACGATCAATGTTTTCTCATTGTATCAAGAATTAGGGATGCATGAATTGCAGAGGAAGTCCTCCAAAGGATCCAAGGCATAATGGGAAGCACACTAGCCTAGGTGCATTATTCTTCTCGAGATTAAGTCTCTAAGCATACATAGAGAAAGGAAAGGAATTATGATGGAAGGATCTCTTCTTATGAAGAGCCCAGATCCTAAATTAGGGAGACGATTTCAAAGTACAGGAAGTTGTATCGTGGCTTGAAAAGGAAGTTGGGTAGTTTCACATGTGGGAATTAATTTCTATTTAATAATTGTCCTTGAATATGGTGGAGATAATATATTTGAGTTAATAGATATCTTCTCAATAGAGGAAAAACATGTAACATGGGGGAAGATGGAAAGAAAGGGTAAAGGTGTTACACTGCGGAAAATGGCCACATGTTTTTGTAACAGAAGGGTCACCTAAATATTTGGGGTTTAAAAAATTATTGAATGGATATAAATGGATTTGAAAAGGGTTTTAAAACACTTTTATATCTGAAGATACATTACTAGGGGAGGAACTATAAAAACTTGGGAAAATGGGAAAAATTTGGCAAAGGGTGGGACACCGTTCGATGATACACCGCAATAGGGACACCAGTTTAGTGATACACCATATGTGGTGCTACCGTGTTGATTTTCAACCATGATAGCGAGACAGTTATGCTTCCACTGTGACTGGAGCCACCATTTGGTGGGACCATGTTTTTAGTAAACTCCTTAATGTCCCTGATAGTCCCATGGTTTTCCCAGCCATCATAAATTTGGAAGTGTAATGAACCCGGAGGCCCCAAGAAATTGTATCAAATACCTCTCAAACTATTATCATCCTTTAGAATCCAATAGTAAATCCAGCGAGAAGGGGGGGGGGGGTCCGAACAACCACCTCATAAGATACCTCTTTGGGACAAACCACCCTAGAGTTGTTCAATGTCTACAACAAACATGATATCTTGGAACACCTCTCCAACATATATTTCATGAACAACTAGAGGTACACTTCCATCCTTCTCCCCCATGTAACCAATCAACATATATAGGTCAAATCACCCAGAAATATGGGTTAAAGAATAATCTTCCTCCATGTAATGATACTATTCGTTTTGGGTGGCACTGACTAACCCGCATGACTTTAATTTCATCCACCTTAATGCATCTCTATTAGGGATTAGGTCATCCCTTCCCCACAATGAGGACATTACAGACATCCAGAGAGTAAGGAAAAAACCCCGTATCATAGAAAAAAAGTTCAAGAATTTCACCATAGAAATGCATGGGGAAAAAACAAGATAAAAACTCAAAACAACCCTGGTTACTGGGCACGCATTTGTGTTTCCCATTCCTAGGTACTCTTCTTGAGTTCACTATGCCTCCATAACACACAAATCAAGGGAATTGTTCATCCACGAAGCACTTTCTCTTTATGATCCTTGATCATCACTAGTCTCCCCATGGACATCACATTGTCCTCAATATCCATCTCTACCTAGTTGAGGACATGTGAATCATCATGTAGATACTAATGGAGCTGAGACACATGGAAGACATGGAAGACCCTCTATAATGGCAGTTGTAGTGGTAGCTGATAACCCATTTTTCCAACCCGCCGCAACACCTCGAAGGGTCCGACAAACTTGTGAGAAAGAATACTCTACCTACTGAATCTCTACTGCCCACACTCAGGTGTGACCTTTAATAACATTAGGTATCCAACGTCGAACTCTAAGGGTCTCCTCCTACAATTGGTTTAAGACATTCTCTAGTCCTAATACACCTTTATCCTCTCACACACAAGCTAAACCATCTCCATCATGTTCTTTACTACCTTTGGGACAACAACACCTGTTTCCCCAACCTTGGTCTAGCACATGGGCAAATGACAAGGTCTTCCATACACTGATTTGAACATTTCCATGCCAATGGTATAGTGATAGTTATAGTTGTAGGAAAAATAAAACAGAGGAATTTTTAGTACCCACAATCCACTGAAGTCCAAAATACATGCCCATAGAATATCCTCCAACATTTGGATGGTCCTCTTTTTCTACCCATCTGCTCAGGGGTGGAAAGAAGTTCTAAGGCATTGCTAGGTGCCAAAAGAATGCTTAGTCCCTTACAGAATCATATGGTAAATTGGGAATCCCGATCCGAGACTATAGACCTTAGAACTTCATGCAACCGAACCACCTCATGCACATACATATGTGCTAAGGAATCAACCGCACTCGACTCCTTGATTTCTATGAAGTGAGATAATTTCTTCAGCTCGTATAAAACCACCCATATAACATCACAAATTACTTTAACCTTGGGTAGTACAATGATGAAATCCATCGATATGTCATGACACTTCGACTATGGAACATCTAAAGGCTTCAATAGAACGCCTGGAACATGGTGCTATGCCTTCACCTGCTAGAACATGAGGCGCTTTTCCACAAAATCCGCCAATACAAGTTTCACATCAGGCACAAAAAACTGACCCCTCATTCCCTGGTACTTCTTGGAATCTCCTAGGTGAACTACCATGGGTGAGTTATGAAACTCATCGAGAACTATCTCGGGCATCATCATTAGTAAAAACAAGTACACGTAGAAAAGCATCGGATTCTGAGCATATTTCGACTATCATTCTAGAGCATTGACCTAGCTTACATGATTACGCATCACATCATCCTATATGTCCCCCCACCTAGAATACTACATGTGATTTATCAAGGAATACTTCACTGTCATATGAAATAGAAAACCTCCACCATCCTCCACTCTCATGCTCAGATGTAATGTATCCAACTCCTCTATTGATTTCCATGCATTTTCTTACTCCTAAATTATATCCTTATGTGACTTCCTACTCAAGGAATTTTCCTCCACATTTCATTTTTTGATATTTAGGAGATCTCGTAGTCGTAGACCTAAATAAACCCCATGCAACTCCTCTTCCACAATTTTAGGTATCACTGGGAGATGTCATACCTCAATATCTTGTGATTTGTAAATACCAGGAACTGTTCCCTAATGAGGTAATGTCACCACGACTTCAGTGTGAACAAAACCACTGAATGTTACTGGTAGTGGGTGGCATAGTTACACTTGTGAGGACATAACATTCTAGACCATAATAGATCACTATCCGCTACTACATCATCACACTCCACAAGACTAGGCCAAAAGCATCACAGAAACCACCAAACATTACCCTATCATATTTCAGTACTGGGGAACTGACCAACATTTCATTCAGATAACTAAATTATGCCTAGAACTACTTGCTCCAAACTAAATCTTGTTCTTTCTTGGTCGAGGCTATCAATGATGTTGCAACTCGAGAGAAGTCGGGCAAAAACCTCTGGTAGTAACCTACTGGTCAAAGGAAACTACAAGCCTATGAAACGCCCTTGTGTTCTCCCCAAGAAACAATCGCTTCGATGTTCAACGGGTCCACTTCTATTCATCTATGGGGAACCATGTTTCCAAGAAGGTGCACTTATCGTGTCCATAACATTCACTTGTAAAACATCCCGTAGGGATGGTGGTGTTGGAGGACTTCCAAAACTATTCTTATATTCTCGTGGGTTCCTCATCTGATCTTGTGTAGATAAGGATGTCATCAATAAACACGACTATGAACTGGTCGAGTTACTCATAGAAAATGGAGTTCAGGAGTTTTATGAACACATATGGATAATTGGTAACACCATATGGTATGACCACAATATCAAAGTTCCCATATCTTCACTAGAATGAAGTCTTCGAGATTTAAGCCTCTTTTACCCTCAACTAGTGATATACCAACCATAGTTGTTCTTAGAGAAAAACATTATCCTTTAACTATTCCAAAAGGTCTTCAATCATCGGGATGGGGTAACAGTTCATTACTGAAAATGGATTCAGTATATGGTGTCCAATATAAAGCCTGAGACCACCATCTTCCTTCTTCGTGAAAAAGACTTGAGTACCCCATGGCAACATTATCTATTAGATAAAACCCTTCTTCATCAGGTCATCAACTTGGATCATCAACTCCTGCAACTTAGAAGTAACAATCCAATTGCGAGCCATCAAAATCATACAGGAAGAGGTTTGAAAGTCTATCTCATACTGAACATCATTAACAATCCCTGGAAGATGTCACCACCATCTCTAGGTGTGGTATAGTCACCACCTCTCTATGTAAGCGTCCAGGAACTCACTAACAATCCCTGGGACATCCACCATCTCTGTGTCTACTGACTCCACTGATAACTCATCTAACTAGAAATGAAGGGGCTCCAATCACCATTTTCCGTCCTCGCAAACCCACTCTACAATGATAGTTACACGCTATCCACCCATATATGGTAACATGAACCTTCTCTAGAATCAGTCGATAACTGCGTGTACAAAGAATTTCTAGTTGATGATTAGGATAACAACATATGGTTGTAGTAGAAAGAGATCACTACTGGAATGATATGGCCCTATCATCAGTCTCTATTCTCACCAAACGTCAAATAGGATGGTCCAATCTCCAACTAGCATACTCAACACTAGGGGAATGGAGAGTCTCTCTATATATAGGCCCAAAGCATGGGAATTACCAAGTGAAACAATGGAGTTTGAAGATCTTTAATAAAACAAGGCACATGAAAGGGTTCTATAAAGACTGATCATACCTCAAATGTCATCTGACCCTGCTTGAACTGTTGCCTCTACAGCGTGTAACTATTCATGAACTACTCTTCTTCCCCTCAGTTTTCAGCTGACTCGCTGACCACACCCTATTTGAGGTCCCTGAAGAGTGCCCTAGGTCAGTCTCCTCCAGCAACATCTTCCCTTGGTGGAGCGGGATCTCAATTACCCCACGACCACTGCTACTGAAAGTGTCTGGATGTAAACTACTGGTGCCCAGGTGAGTGCTGAACCATCCCATCTCCCCTATATTTTTCTTGATCTAGGAACTAATACTGGGGATGCCCACGGATTCCACAGATAAAACTCCTTGGTCCTTGGCTCACAGAGAAAAGAAAAATGACCGGGAGAATGAAACTGGAACTTCTGGGGCATGCTCCCCGCCAGTCGAAACATGGATGGTTGTGATGCTGAAGGCTTAATGCTAATGGCCTTACCCTTTGATGCGCTCAATTGGATCCCCTGTCGCAGCACACCTCCTAGTGTGTGCATCCTTTGCACCACCTCATCCTTCTTCTGAACATCCATGTACGTCGGTAGTATGAAGGGAGATACATCATAATGATGGTAAGGTCATACTTCTTTTTATAAGCATCTTTCCGACGAATCCTCATCTAAGCAGTGGTCTAGAGGGAAATCAAGTAGATCCTTGATCTTTATCCCCATCTTCCTCACTAAAACACTCCATCGCTGGAGGGAGAGTAACTCCTACCTCTTATCAAACATCATTTTCTAAAAATAAGAAATTCTACCTAAAACTCCCTCTCAATGTCGATCCATGAAACCTCTACCACTTCTTCTCAACGATAAATAGTTTCCACCACTAACTCTCCACTACCTGCATCTGAAATATAACCAGAGGAACCCAGTACTCTACTGGAGCCTACATCAAGCTGAATGCTATAACCAGCTCCTCAATCCATCTCTCATTTTCCATGTCCGATATGATACCTTCATACTTACCGAGGGTCTGACGCTAAAATGAATGAAGCATCTTCTACCAATGGCCATCCTCCTCCTCTCTATCAACCCTCCGCTTATCATCCAAATCAGCAACCTAGTCTGTGATCACCTGAACCACTTGTGGAAATCATATGGGTACCATATCTTAAAGGTAAACATGGAATACCTAAGGCCGAGTAGGGTAGAAGATTTCGTTAAAATTTTTCTCAAGATTTTTATTCATTTTAAAATCCCAAAACACCTAGAACACACAAGAAAAAAAGGCATTGTGATGCATTTACCTTTCCTAGGGTCTCTACCATGCTATCAATGTAGCCTCACTTGGTCATTCAGTAGATCCAGATTCCTTCAATCGTAAGACAGGGGTCCCTAAAATCATGTTTCCTAGCCGGTATTCCTTAGCCAATTTCACACAAAAATGATTTCGTAAAACTGTTTCCCTACCATGTCATTCAATTATCACTATGACTAACCCAGAAATCCATCTTATATATTATCCATTAGACTCTAATACCATTCTTTCATGACCCACCATTACCAAGACGAGGTAAGGGATAGTAATCTTTCAAACCCTTTCTTATTCAAGATTAAGGAGAGATAATGAACCCTAAGTCCCACCATCAATAGGCCCCAGAGTGGAGACTAGCACCAAGGGTTTAGATATCACATAAAATTAAAGGCATTACCATTTTTTATTTAATAGGATCAGGAGATATGATGGTAAATCCCAAAGAACACCAAAAACTGAAAGTAAAAGTTGAGACAAAATAAATCCACTCACATATGTATTTTCAAAATAAACTCATAAAAGGTACAAGAAAAAGATGATGAAGAGTTCTAAAAGAAAGAAAAACAAAAAAACTCTGAAAGCCAGAGCTAATAAGGTCTAGAATGGTCCTCAAGATCTATATGGAAACCTAAAAGTAGTTTTATATAGGTATGGTGAGTATACAGGTATACTCAGTATAGAAAACGAAAATCTCCCATGCACAAGTGGAGAGGCATTCTAATACCCCCTGAGAAACAATAGATATAACCAAGTCACCTTGCAGAGAAATATCCATCGAGCCTCACAAAGTCACATTACCCAAATAATGAAAGTTAGGTAATGTAACGGTAATTGCACATCGATATTTTGGTACCTTGGACCACATTACAACTGGTTATATAGTATAACCTATGCCTTATACCTTGCCACAGGTCTCATTGTAGCCCCACTACCTCCCCAATAAAAACATTAGGGGTGATCAAATTGAATCCCACATGCACACACTTGGGCCGCCACAACCACACAAAACCTCATCTACAAACACCGGGGCCCCAACAACCACTACCACACTTGAAAAAAGATGTTCCAAAACAACCACTATCACGCTCGAAGACACCTAGTCCTCATATCGAAGACACATGGAAAAAAACCTACCCATACACACCTCAGACAACAAACATAACACACCCTACCTGAAGAGTCTTTGGCTATAATAAACCTTAGATCGTCATAGTCTGCCTAAAGAGTCTTGGAATGCTTGAGAGAGGGAGCATAAATGTTATAATAACAAGACACTCATAATAATGTTGGTAAAAACACCCTCCCCAATGAAACTGGGGTATTCAGGATGAAGTCCTCAACATGGGTGGTGTGTGTATAAGAATCAAAAGAACTACACATTATACATATAGGGAATAAAACACTCGTACTAACTTAAGGGTTCTAAAACATACAACCATCCTATGAACAACCACTCTCACTAATATCCCTACATGAACACACACACACAACAACCACAACTAGAGCACAACCCATTTCATGATAATAATTCCCCCATTGTACTCATTCTTAATACCATGTTCAAGGGTTTCTATTGAAAATAACTCTCCACTACCGGTAAACTAACAGGCACTACCACAAGTTAAAACAACACTGTATTGAAGAAGAAAATGTCCATGTAGCAATTTAAGCATTCACACCTGGTTCTCTTGTAACACCACAACATCAAAAGGGGTCTGCGAGATCACTCGAAGTACTGGAACCAAACCAAGCCACAACATACTGGCTTCGCATGGCCCCAGATCCAAAAACCAACATCTGAACAAAAGGAGATCCCATCCACATCCCCGTCAAATAACAACCATCAACAAGAGGAACCACACATATTACCATAAAAAAGCAAGTAAGTGTTTAGATTTAACAAAACCACTCATTAAGTTCCTTATTTCTGTTTTCTTAACCGAGGTGATCACACATGGATTATTATTTATCAGGCATCCATTTTATCATCATGTTTACATTATTAACAGGTTTCCATGTTGCAAACATTCAGTAACATGTTTATACAGAAAAGTAGATGTACATTTGTGCGCAATAATGTACCAACAATGGCCACTATTATCAGTGGTTATAAGACCAGACAATTCACAATATAAAATGATGATAAAAGAATACACCACCATCATCATCATTCAAACCCCTTTCATTTTTAAAATTCCATTTATTATCTTCATTAAGAATTTTTTTCATCTAAAACCCAAATGAAAAATTATCATACTCACCCCGCATGATACGCATTAATGAGATATGAAGGAAAAAACTACTTGGATGACCTATGATCAATGTTTTCTCGTTGCACCAAGAACTAGAGATGCATGACTTGCAGAGGAAGAACTAAAAGGGATCTATGAATTGGTGGTATGGTCTCCACCATGGTCACATTATTTGCCTCTGAATTAAGTATAGAGGCGTACATATAGAATAGAAAGTAATTATGAGGATAGGATATCATCTTAAGAAGATGCAAGATCCTAAAATTTGGGAGGCAATTTAGAAGTACATGTAGTCAGACCATGGCTTGACCTGGCAGTTTGGTAGTTTCACACATAATGAGGATTTTTTTAATAATTATACCCAAATATGGTGGAGATAATAGCTATGATTTAATAGATATATTCTAAATAGAGGAAAACCATGAAACATGGGAGATTGTGGAAATCATGGTGAATGGTGTGACTGTGAGGAAAAATTTGAGATAATTTTGTAACTGAATGGTCACCCTACTCTTGGGTTTTAAAAAATATTTTACTAGATTTAAATTTCATTAAAAATAGTAACAAAACAAATTTACATAAATATATACATTACAGGGGTTAGAACTGGAAAAACATGGGAAACAGGAAAAAATTGGCGAAGGGTGGGACACAGTTCGGTGAGACTCTGTAATGGTGCCACTATAACGGTGCCACCAGTTTGGTGAGATGCTGTATGTAGTGCCACCATCATGGTGTGAGACTGTGATAGTGTGATAGTGATGGTGCCACTATCACAGTTCCACCATCATGGTGCCACCATTTCGGTAGAACCATTTATTGGGATCGAGTTTTTGGAAATCTCTTTAAAGTCAATGATGGTCCCCAGGATTCTCTAGTCACCAAATTTTTTAAAAAGTAATGGAACAGGAGGGTACGAGCCATTACAATACATAATCTTTTAAACATGATTCTAAAACAACTCATTTAATCAGATCCCATGAGTGGAAATGGGTGTCATAAACATTTCATTATTTCATCATTTTATAACCCTTGGAAAGTGAACGAGTTCTATAAACACCATGTCATCATAGACATAATCCATCCTTAGAATGAGTAAGGATGGAATCCTAGGATAATATAACCAATAATAATTATGTAGAATCGATTTATGCCTTCTTATATTGTAAATTATTTTGAAATATTACATGGAATAATTCCTTAGGAAAATAACTTTTAATTTTTTAAAATCATTTCTCTTTTTAAATAGATACAAATTTATAAATATAAAATTTTATTTGAAAATAATCATGTAAACTTGTAAATTAATCTTCAAATAAAATAGGAGATATGATAGTGGTAAAATAAACTCATTAAATATAAGTAAAAAAATATTCCATTCTCAATTATTTAAGAGAATTTAAAAACTACCTTGTTCAGAAAATATTAGGAATATTCCTTCTAAAACATTTTTTAGAAATTCAAATAAGGGAAAAATATAATTAAAAATTAATTGGAGAAGGTTAAAAAATAATTGAAAATATTTGTAGAAAACATGTACATTTATGATAAATTTTCTCATTGGATTCTTAAACATAAACAACAAAGAATAATGATGAGATTGTGAAATAAACCCTTACTAATGTTTTTCATTTGATTCATAATTCCCATGAAAGAAGAACACTTTAGATATAAATGTATATACAATAATTTTCATGATTATAATAATTAAATACATTCATAGGTAGTTTATACACCCATAAAAGAAACATGTAGTGTATAAGGTATGTCTCTAACAGATATAAAAATGATACAAAAATCCCTTACATTAGGTATGACTTCATTGAAATGTTATTTATCATTGTGTATAATAAATATGAATTTATTATACATTTATACTAGAATAATTTACATGATTAATATATCATATTTATTCATTATAATTATATATATTTAAAGACATCCATAAAGATAGAGAAATAAAATGAAGTACATCGTCCATGGAGACGGTATGAACTATGTATGCATGAGTGTTGTGTTAACTTTTTAAAGGATGGAATGAATGAAAGTGAATAATAATTAATCTTTACAGAATCACTGTAAAATAATTTATATCATATATATTCATCATATCCAAACCCTTAACATCCAAATAATATTATAAATTAAGAATTAATTATATCACTTCGTGGAGGTTGTAGTCCACACATACACACGAGTGACATTATCAATTTCCAATAGTTTGTAAGGTAAGAAGGTAGATATTATATTTTCGTTTAATAATTATACATATGTTATAAATAAAATATATAGACATTAAAACCCTCCGTATACTCATCTATATAATATGGGGATGAAAAATTAATTGTATTATTATTTTTATATGGTAAGTCGTACACACACACGAATGATACTTTGACTACTTATTTGATGGGAAAGAGGGTGTATAGTGGTGAATTAATAATAATAATAGAATTTAATAATATTTAGAATAATTAATTTATTATTTAATGATAAATATAATACATTTTTATGATAAAAAAATATTATAAGAAGAACAGATTAGATATGATGATTACCACTTCTTTACAATGACCGCCGTAGATATCCTATTTAGGGAGCAACGGTTAGTATTTTGAGAAGACCAAAACCTCTAGAACATGTATAAGTAATTATGGAGGAGATTTTTGTATGTTATGGTCTATCTAGAAGGTTCAATGTTGTGTAATTATGTGATGGAGGGGGATCCCTTGTAAAATGGAGGTGACATGTACTTTTGGAATTTCTCAATAGATTAAATTATAATAATACTATTCTAGAAAACAAGTCAACCGAATGACCTATATGTTAACATGGGGTGACATTATTGACTATATAATATCATGTTTTTCAATATTTATTATTTTTACCATTTCTAAATGATTTAATAATATATTATTTTTACAAAATAATGTTGTTCTCAAGTTTATCACTATTCATTACTTTGAATTTAATAACATCAAGAAAATAAAAAAAATCAAAAAAATATATTCATACAACCCCAAAAATACATTTCAATATATAAATATAATTTATAACAAAATTATAACATAATATAACACATTTAATATTCTTAAATAATGTATTAGATCTTTTCCATTAGTTGAATAATTACCACCTCAGCACTGTGCAAGAATTTAAGGTAATTATTTTTTCTATAAAACCTATAAATAAATTTCAATGACAAAAAATATATTTTAGATATAAAAATAGTACTTATATTCTAGTATATCCTTTGGTTAAATCCATATTAAAATATTATAGTTATTAAAAATAGGGGAGAGGCATGTTTGATTTTTAATGAAATAAAATTCTATAATGGTCACAATATCATCCAAATTTACAAAAATTGACATAAAACCTAAAATTGTATTATTATGGAATCATGTAACACCTAAAATAAATTTGGTTATGTTTTTTGGGTTATATAATATTCATAGTCATTTTATTTTTAACCTAAATTACTCCATTTATCCTTATCATTGTAAACTTTTTTCTATAGTTACTAATCTTAATTACAAAAAAAAAGTGAAATGTTTACCAAATTTAGAAACAATAATTCAAAATATAGAATTCCTTTTTTAATAATAATCTCATAAAACTGACAGAATTTAGTTTAATATTAATCCCATTAATGCAATGAAAAATAGTTTTATTAAAAATGTGTTTTTAAGACGAAAAATGTACTTATATCAAAATTAGGCATAATGATTATTAAAATAGAATTAATTAGAATATATATAACTAAAGAGTTTTCTATAAAAATTAATTTCAAATTTAAATAATAAATATACTTTTTAATATAATGAAAATGACAGTAAAAATCGGCTACTTTCATTATTCACAAAAAATTAATCATTTCAGAAATTTATTAAAAAATTATCCTCAAATAATTGTGAATTGATGAATTTAAAAATATTTTTTAAAAAATTAATTTTATAATAAATTAAAAAATTAATAAAAATGACCTCTCCTAAAGAAATCCTTTTTGTATAAAATGTATTTTTGAAGAATAAAATGACATTACTAAAAATTGAATGACAATTTACTATGAATATGTCATTAAGTTTATATTGAGTATGAAATTTATATATATTCCATAAAGTATTTAACCATATTTATACCCACCAAATTAATGGTTGGGTTATAACTTTCACAGTAAATAATAATATTTTAGATGAGTAAGATTGTTTGGTTAAGATTAGTGTTGTTTGTTACACATGCAATTGAATAAATAAAATTATTTAAAGATAAATCTTTTGTAAAATATTGGGGTGAGAAATTATCCAGGATAAATAAATTTCTCCATCGTAATTTGAACTTGTTCTTGGTAATCAAAGGTTTAACATTTGAATATTAATTTTTGGAAACCCCCAACATGAAAAGTGTTAATAAAATATTATCTCAGAATAAATGAAAGGGAAGTACGAAGGTCATCTGTGATTACACATTCTTGGTTTCCGACTAGAAGAACATTATTGGGAAGTGATGTTATGGACATGGAATAATATTAATGTCCATAGAACATTTATCACAAGAAATAAGATGATCATAACAAAGTTAACAATTACCAAATCATAAACCACAAAAAGAAAAAAGAACATAAATTCTTTGAAATTGAATGTTATATGAAAACATTTTTTTTTCTTAAGATCATTTTCTAGAGTTTAGGAATTCCATTTCCACCTTTTATAGGAACAAAAATAAATATACTTACATTAAAATTATAATTTAATTCTTTAATAAATTTCCAACATAGACTCGTATATATCTCTAAATGGTGAATATAAACAATATTTGGTGCCTCAAGCACTAAGATCAACTTATAACAGACCACATAATCTAAAAATTCATAACAATATACACTCCCTATCCATATATATAAACCAAATCCAAAATTTATGTAAAAATTTATTCAATATAAATAAACAAAACAATTTCTAAAACATAAAAAATAGTGCACAAGGTTTATCTTAATCCAATACATAAGTGGTTAATCATAAAACTCCTCAAAAATATATTTAACAAAATTCACAACATAAAACTTTTAGAGGAAGTGACTATTAATCAAAAATAAACTTGAAATTAATCCCTAAAAGTATCTCTTATTGTCACGTATCAAATATGTGAACCCCTCTATCATTCATTATATGGAAACATAGTAAAAAACCTAAATTGACACAAAACATAATGAAAACATGATTGCAACAGAAAATTATCATTATCCTTTTTCCTGAAAAAACCTTATACAATTGAATATATTATATAAATCCAATATGAAATAAACTTTTGAAATCATATTATCATCAAATCACTATCCAATTTCTAGTTTATCAATACATTCTCATAAGTTTTAATTGTCTCTTTATCCCAAACAAGAATTAATATCTTCACCTTTGACACATATTAATGGTTATATTTCCCTAAATCATATGTTTTTAAAAAATATCACCATTCTAATTAATCATTTTTCTTGTTTATTGATACCATTTATCATATAATTTCAATTCATCAACTCGAAAGAACAAAGAAGCAATCTATAGATTTTCCATGACTCATATATTCCAGAATATTATTCATAAAACACTTTTACCACATATTTATAAAATCCAAATACATAAGAATTCAAATCATTCCATATCCTTCTTAATACATTGTCTAAGATTCATTATTTAATTCTATACCACTACTTTCCTTTTATATGTCATTCGTAGACTCATTAAAATAAAAAATAAAAGTATTTCTCATACAACCTTTTGAATCATTTTCACAACATTTCCCCCAAGGGAATAGATTTAAATAATGCTCATAATTTAAAATTTTAAAACATTAAATCATCAATGAAACCATAGTGAAAACATTATTAAAATACATTGTGTTGACCAAACCATTCTCATTTCCTTGGAAATTACATTCTCCTTGTCCATCTTTTCCAAAACCAAAACATCTTCAAATTCATGTAAGGAATTTTCCTCCATTCTTCTTCCCACATTATTGAAATTAAAAAAATTGATCATTCATCCCTATTTAGTCATCATGAAACTCTATTTCCCCCTTTTTAGGTGTGTCAAAAAACTCACATAAGTTGATAATTTCAGTAATGTTATAATATTGATGATTAGGCATAATAACAATGTTTATACCTCTAGTTCCCATTTCATTTGGATTAACCAAAGGAAAATCATTCCATTGTCCATCAGATTCATCATTTACATGAATCCCCCTAGGTTCAACCATTTTCTAAAACCAAAATAATTTTGTCATAAATAATATTAATAGTCTAAAACAAAATTATCATTAATAGGTTTTATAAATAATAAGACCTTCGTTTCAATATTTAACATCTTAGGATTAACCTACGACATCCATGTTTATAATTTATTCAAATCTATAATAATGGTTCATAAATAAAATTGGATTATACTATATCATATCCATCGGAAGTGTCAAAAAAAGGTGTATGCCAAGTCTCGTTTTCATGTATGGGGTAATGATATAGTCTATATCAATGATCCCTTTTTGAGGTTATTACCCACAGGTACAATATTTCTAGAAGACAATCCACTTGTAGTATCTAGATAAGATTGTAATTTCATGGAAAATAACATAATTTATTCCTTAACAAATCATTAAGATTTTATCCAATTGTTAGACTTATCCCAAAGGGTTTCACTAAAGTGTTATTACCCTATTATTTAATGGTTCACTAAAATATGATATAAAATCAACCTTTACAACCTGGGTTTTTAATACATAATTATTTTATCTTAATAGAAGAATATTCCTTACATTTTATGAAAAATACTCCTTGTGTCCATATAAGATTAATGCCTTTAGAGATAAGATATCAATCATCTTATTTTATGGATGATCTTCAAAATCTCCGATAAATGTCTTCCATCATGGAACTCTTAAAAGGAATACACTAAAAAACATTTTATATAGGCTGGGTAAAGGAATAATAAGAAAATAAAAGGTAAAATTGACCATAATGGTAAACATGGGTGATATTAATGATCATATAAGTATAGAAAGTGAAAAATCATATGAGAACATTAGATTAACATTTTAAAACCATAAGTTACATATCATTGAACATAATTTTAAGTCAAGGCCTAAATCATGGATGTTTATTATATATGAATCATAAAGTAATTATAGAACATGATCCATGAGTATAAAAATGTAATTAGATAGAGAATTTTTCCATACTCATAAGCATGTAAAAACATTTCCCTCGTAGTCAAGGCTAATTTACTATAATATCATAGTGGAATGGGTTCACTCCCCAAACCATTTTATTAGTCAAGGTTCACTCCAAAGAATAACATATTGTAAAAAATACCTTACATAAATATGCATGATCCCCATACTAGTCCTATTTATCTCATGAGATATCAATCATTACCCAATGAAATAGAGAGTGATATAGGTCACACCTTTTTTTATAACATAACCACATTCCTTGGTTATAACATAACCAAAATCCATAGTTATAACATAACCACTACCACCTAATTAAAACCATAAATATATTTAACATAAGATTATAAAAAAGTCATAAAATTAAATTCCATTAAAATAAATGGGTTTCGAAAAAATTTCATCATTTCATCAAAGCATAACAAGTGGAATAGTAATATGTTTCATAAACACCATATTATCCTAAACATAATCCTTCCATAGAATGAATAAGGATGGTAAACATTGCTCATATCCACTTTAAATCATTAGTAACATCAAATAATTCTATAATATTTTAATTTTTTTTAAACTTCACATTGGTTAATTATTGAGGAAAATAACATTTCCATTTTAATATAACATCCCTTTTTAAAAAGATATACATTTATAATTGAGAAAATTTATTTTGAAAATAAACATGAAAAATGGTAATGGATGTTTGAAATAATTGATGCATCAGGATAGTGAGAAAATATTCTAATTCCATATAAATTATAAAAAATTTCATTTCACACTTTTGTTATAAAATTAAAAAATCACCTTGTTTTAAAAAATATAGGAATATTTATATTAAAACATTTTTTAAAATGTAAAATAATGGTAAAATGAATTTAAAAAATCATTGGACAAAAGAAAAAAACTTTTAATTTTTTTTATAAAACATAGTCATGTAAGGATATATTCTTCTATGTGGACTTACACATAATCAAACAAGAATAATGATGAGATTTTGAAAAATAACTTTACCAATTTGGTATCATTTGAATCATAATCTCAATGAATGAAAGAACATTAGATAGATATGTATATATAATTATTATAATGATAGGAATCAAAAAATACATTAATTGGAAGAATGTTTACAATAAAAAAGTAACATGTATTGTACAATACATGTTTTAAATTGAAAAAAATGAGACAAAAATATCATACTTTATATCTGATTTATTTTTAATTATTTTTAACGTCATGTTTAATAAATTTAAATTTATTATTCATATACACAGATATAATTTAAAATATTATTATATAATATATATTTATTATATATATATTCCATAAATAAATATATAAAATATTAATTACGCCATTCACTGAGACTATACGTCATACATATGCATGAACGATGAACTGACATTTTGAAGGAAAAAATGAAATAATAGTAAATAATAAAAATATTTTATAGATTAATTAATATATCATGTATATAATATATATTCATTATATCCATAATTTATAAGATACATGTTAAAATAAAATTGAAAAATGAATCATATCATTATATGAATGTGGTTTCCAGACTTACGCACAAGCGATGTTATTTTTTTTCCAAGGGTTTGGAAGGTAAGATGGTAGATATTATATAATTATTTTGGGATAATAATTTTTTTATATATTTCATATATATACATTAAAACATTCATATTATTTATCTATAATATATTATGTTCAAAAATTATTTGAATCGTTACATGGATAATGTAAGACTTACGTTTGTACGAGTGATACTTTCACAATCGATTTGATGGTAGAGATGGTGTATAGTGATATTTTCATAATCATACTAACATTTAATAATAATTATGATGATGATTTAATTATTTATATCAAATATTAGAAATTATTAGAAATTAATGAAGAGTAAAAAAAAGTGATTGGTTAGGGATATTACCACTTCTTTGAGATGACTCCCCTATATATCCTTTTAAGGGCACTAGGGTTGGTATTTTGATAAAACAAGAACATCTAAAATGTGTATGATGAATTTTAGAATATAATTTATTGGGATGTGGTATATGTTGTAGGCATAATGTGGTGTAAATAAGTGAGGGAGGAGAGGACCATTTATAATTGAGGTGCAAGGCTCTTTTAGAATTTCTTAAAATATGAAATTATAATAAGCCTATTCTATTGCCAAATACTACCAAATAACTTCTAAATGGAAATGGGAAGAAATGTTTTACCATATATTATCCCATCTTACCTTATTTAAAGTATTATTATTTCTAAATAATATCATAATATATTATTTTCCTAAAATATCATTAGTTTCAATTCTGACACTACTCATTAATTTCAATTGAATGACATCATGAAAAAAATAAAATTTAAAACTAAAATGTTTTATAAATACCTTATATTTGATGTTCATACAAAAGTTCTTTTCACATTTATAATATCAAATTATAATAATTTTAATAATTTTAATATAATTTATATTATTTATCAAATAATTGAATAATACTATGTCAATATTGTGTAATAATTTAAGGTAATTAATGTAGCACCCTAATATTTTATGATTTTTTTTAAAATTCATTATAATATTCTATATATGTTTTTATTAAAAAAAATATTCAGTATATCTTAAATTACAAACAAAACCATGTATATATTGTATTACACACAACACTAAGTTGATCTTATATTATACACACCACCAAATTAAGCATGGGATACACACAATATTATGTTAACATGCATTACAAAATACATTGAGTATTAAACTAACCATAAATAGTATTTAAATTGTTATATTAACACAACCATTATATCCTCAGTGTTAAAGTAACCCCCAATATTTTATTGTATCTCTCTTCTTAAATACACTTAATATCTCTGATGGCATATATTTCCCAAAACACCCGACTAAAACAGACAAGGAAATATTTTTATTGTTATATCCTATAAATTAAATTGGTGATAAAAAATTAGTATTAAACAAATTATCAAATTTATATTTAATATATTCATTAAAATATTTTTACATTCATCCAAAATATTTTATTGGAATAATATAAGAATAAATCCAATTTTACATATAAAGGATACATTTTTCTAGTCACTTTAATATCATTTTAATGGTGCGATTTTTTTAAAAATAAATGTTGAAACAATTATAAATTATAGTAAAAAAATTTAACATCGTATATAAATAAGTAATTTAAAAATTATCATAGGATGAATTTTTGGTATTTTTCTGATAAGTTTCATTTTTTTGATAAATAGTAAAAACCACTCTATTTTAATTAAAAATTGAATTTTCATCTAAATAAATTATAATGAAAAAAATATATTTTAAATTGTTCCTAATATAAAATTATATCAACTATACATAAATCCATGAAATTTATTTCATTGAAATCAAATTGAAATTTAATTTGTATATATAAACATTTCAATCAATATATTATTTTTAATTTGAAAACCCATTGATTTATCTCATCCACGTGATTAAATTCAAATTAATTTTTTCAACACCTATAAATTCAATTTTGAAAAAATGATTCCACATTATTCATAATAAGGTCCATATTTAGTAAATATAATCTTTTTCAGATAAAATGGATAGTAAATTTGGTAATTTTTCTATGATGGTTATGGGTTAATAGTGTAATTTAAGGAACAAATAATATGATAAGGATTATAAAACAACCATAAAAAATTCACCAACATTATTGAATGAATTTAATTATACAGTTAACACCTATTTTTAGAAGTTTTGTTTTTAAATGGGTCATTGTACATGGAAATGACATTGATATTATTTAAATTAAAGAAAATCACAAAATGTCACATTCATATATTTAATAACTATATAAATTTTAATATTATTTTATTTTTAAGAAATATTATACTATATATATTATTTTTATATCTAAATGATCTATCAAATTCATGATATTTTACCTGTATTTTTATTGAATAAATGTTTACCTTAAATAATTATACAATGATGATTGAGTAATTATTTCAGTAATGAAATAATAAAGTAAATGATGATTTTGATTAACAGTAAATTTAATAATATTTAGAAAATTATTTTGATAAAACCTAGTCCATTTTTAAAATATTAACATTGAAAAATGGATAGGGTGATGTTTTGGGATTTTTCTAATGTAGTTGAATTTTTGGTTAATAGTTAAATATGTTAACTCATGGTATTAAACATTATAATCTAAATATGTGAATTTATTAGTTATATATGGTGTATGGATGATTTAAGAACCATTATTTCGAACTAAAATGTAGTAGTTATAGTAATGATTCAAAATAATCATCACTATTGATAGTTTTATCCAATAGAATTAACTAATAAATAAAATAATAAAAAACACCTCTCTCATCTCCCAATAAATACCATCTCTAACTAACCATTCTCTTCAAACCTCCAAATACTTGTATATTTTGAATGTTCTAACAATTTACGTTCAAAATATTCTTAAACATTTACAAGTCATGTTGTTCTTACCAAAAGACAAAATCCAAGTGTCATAAAGAGGTTCTGAATGATATGATATTCAAGAGATAATATCCTCCTTCTTGCATATTTATTTTCTTTTTTATTATTATCCTCTCCTCACCTCCCCTGTCTAAAGTGGAATGGTAACACCCGTATCATATATATAATGGAAGTTTATTTTGTTAATTTAATATCTTCAATTAAATTTATTGTCATCTCCATTTAATTTTTTTAAAATTAAAACATCACCTTTGATGTGTCGATTCACTACCTTCGTAGACTGTGTGTTTTCATTTTCTATTACCACCATAATGTCTAGTAATAAAAGCATTATTATGGTTATTTAAAATTTTAATGAAAATAATATATGTTATATCAGGTTCTGTAACCAATATATAAACATAATATTAAATAAAATTCCAATGATTGTGACGATTGTGAAAACTGCCAAAAAAATAAGACATTTTTATCAACATTTATTCTAATGAATCGTCCTCATACCATATAAAAAAACAATATATGAGAATATTTACACATTTTTATGTTCATTAATATTAAATAAGTTCACTTTTGGAGAAGTTATTTGAATTTGAAAAGAACTACCATATTTATACACAAGGGAAACCACCGTAAAACCATAAGACAAATGTTTTCGGAACAACAAAGATAAATACTATAACTCATAAAAATAGCCAGAAATAAATATAATACAATTATAATTTAAAAATAATATGTTTAACATAATACTAATTATTAAATTAATGAATCTGATTTTATTTTCTAGGACTTTAAGTGAATGTTTATAATTCTTTTGGACATAATGTATGTGTTTCCCATCTCACTTTTATGTCTGTGAGATATTCCATATTCACCACTTATTTCTTTGTGTGTGGTGTATGTTTACTACCATTTGATATATTATATCATGAATCTATTTATATTCATTTTATAATGTTTCTTATTTTATGATCATAAATTTTATGGGGCATACAGTTCGACTGTTTACAAAGATTTAAAGAACTTCATAAACCAATTTCCATCCATTGGGTAAAACTTACAATCCATTGATTATGTTATTTTATGAGTATGTTAGAAATGATCATTTATTATATTATGTTTTATCTCCATTTATTTTATGCAGATTTATAGCTAATACACATAATCAATTAATTTGGTTAATGCTTACACTTTCTTTTTAAAAATAATCTTTTAAATGTATCTTTTAATAAATTTAAATGAAATTTTTTACTAAAACATTTGAAACATGAGTGGATATTCCTGATTTGTTGACACCTTACTTTAATGAGAAATTCAATACATGTTTACAAGGTTATTTTTCAATGAATATGGTTTCTATTAAAATTCCAAGGTTTTTAAATAATATATTTCACAGAAATGTGGTATTTCTATATAAAATTTCTCAATTATTTTATTAGAGTATTTTAATCTATATCAACTCCCTTTTATGGATCTTATCTGTAACTAAGGATGACATCTTATGATACAATGTACAATATTTTATTGAATATTTTATGAGTAGTTTAACTAAGGGTATACTTTTTTGACACCATTCACCATATTTCTTCCGATTGTTTATGATTATGTTTATTATATAGGAAAATTATTTTGATTCATATGATAGTTATAATATGAATTTTTATGTCTATTATATGATATCCCTTTCATATGTGGAATGAATTAGACATTGTAATTGACGGGTGGGGCCTGTTATATCCCCTTGATGCATCGATAGGTCTCATGAGGAAAACTAGACTACGTATTGATCGAGGAAATATCCATTTATGTAGAATTATTGGATGATTCCATGATGATATGTTTTAAATATCGTAAATTGTGCATTCAATCATTAATAGATGACATATTTATATTCCATGTGATTATTCGACTAGTAGAATATCCATGGTTATGTTTTATTCTCATGTAATTATTTATATGGAATTAGTCGATCATCTCTTCTTCCAGACATATTAAGCTCATGTTAGTTATTAAATGAAATGTGTTCTAGTTATTCAAATTAATATATTTTTTATTCTTATTTATTTATGATAGCATCCGCTGTATGCATACCCTTAAAAATCATATGAGTTCAACCATTTCTTATATTTTTCCCATGATAGGAGGATGTCTTTCGGGGTTGTTATGTAGAGATATATAAAGTGGAAAATGGAATTATATAAGAAAACTCCATGTGTTTTTATTTTTTTAATGTAATTTTAATTTCAATTATGTATCTATTTTACCATGGCCACTAAAAAATTTGATCCTTTGGGATGTGATTCCTTGTAACCATGAAAAGGTTATAAATTACGGCATCGGCCTTGGGCTACTAGTATTAGCGTCATTACAGTTAAACCCAGTTATATGAATTGTAATAAATAGTTTTAAAATATTTACCACAATAGTTTTATATAAATAAAACACCCTGATACAAAGATACTTCTTTTTCCAAAAAGTCTATAAAAATTTTAAAAATACAATTTACAAAAAATATAATTTAATTTCTTCTTTAGAAAATTAATAAGATTACTTTTTGACACATTTATATAATTAATTTTTTAAAATATGATTCAATTTTAATATTTTAACTTCAAAATTATATTAATATGAATTTTGAATATTATTTCTAAAATGTTTCATATTTTAATTAATCGGGGAAAATAGTGAATATTATTTGAAAACTACCTTTTTATTTTACTTATTTATAAATTTAAATTATATTATTAATTTTTTTCAAACTATTATTAGTTCAATTATAAACTCATTAATCTAATTTAGGGAATTGGAATAAATTTCATATTTAATTTTGTTATAAAAACGTAGTCAAATTCAGTACATTTTCTCTTTAAAAATCCAAATTCTCATCGCCTATGCATGATAAATATTATATTATATTTTCTTACTTATAAAAATTGGATATGTAAAAATGGATTTCATAATTTTAATAATAACAATATGTAATTTAAATTATTTTTAAATTAATTTTTTATGAAAATAAATAGTGAAAATAATATAAATTAATTATTGTCGATAAGGTAAAAACTAATTTACCAAGGGTTAAAATAAGATTATTGGGTTTAAAAATGAGATTCCAAATTATAAAACACCCATTTATTGTCCCTATTTCTACATTATCTCTTCTAGGTTCTATAATTTTCTTTTTGGAGGCTTATGGTATGATACAAATGTGGGTATTTTTGAATATTTTCAAAAAACTTATAAGTGTTCCACTCTCCCCAAATATAATAAGCCCCCACTTCTCTTATCATTTTCACAACTCAAGAAACATTTTTGTAAAATAACTAAAAAATTTACTTAATAAATTCCATAACCTAATCCTATAGGCTCAAATTTTGAATTTTAACCAACCTAAGAAGGATTTTTTTTGAAAGCCTAAGGAGGATACCAGATTATGAGGTAACATTCTTCAATAAGCGTTTTTTATTTTTTTTCTTCCTCCAAATAAAAAAGTTATTATTATATTGTGATGATATAATAACATATTAACATTACATATAGTTATATGTATTTATGTTATGTTATTTACCAACAACTAACTCCACTTATATCAAATGTTTTATGAAATCATCATTCATTTGTCCAGTAAATTACTTACTCACGAACTGATGTCTTTCATTTTTCCACTACCACTACTCAATGTTGGAAATAATGATGGAATTATTGTTTATATATGATATTTATAATATTTTTATTATTTTTTAATTATATTATCACACATACCTTCTTGATTTCCATTTTGTGGAAATACAATAACATTGTTTGTGTGTATGGTGGTCTACCAACACATGAAGTGATGTTATTCCTTCAAGATTTATATATTAGGTATTAAGGATGGTTTTAATGAAAATATTTTATATATTTTAAAAAATAATCATTATTTAATGATAATATATTATTCAATTTTATTTATTTAAATCTAAAATGAAAACGGAAACTGTGTCTATGCGTATGTAAGGCCTATTGTCTCAATTAATAGTGTCTTTTGTTTCCTTCACTAGATTTTATGGGTTAATAAAAATAAATATATACTGAATAAATAGGATATTAATATATTGGTTTTAATTCTTCATAAGATAAAATCATTAATTCTATAATAGTAATAAAAATAACATGTCAAAACGTACTCGAAAAACAAATCTGTTATTTCCCGAAACACGACATTAACATGACATTGTTAATAAATGAGTAATTAATGGTAATATGAAAATATATATTTTATGATACATATAAAAAGGGTTATTTAATAGATTTATTAAAAACATATATTTATTATATTTGATGTTGGAACACATAAGAATAAATTCAATATTAATTGTGAGGGGATTTCTAGTCTCGCATTTATTTCTAGGGGACATATGCAAATTCCACACTCATTTATTTTATATAGTGAATATATTAACTGTTTTAAATGTTATATCATTAATCCTATTTTAATCCTTATATTTATATATTAATTTCATGTTATTCATTATTAGGTATTATGATTCGAGAGATTACAATAGAAATAAGTGATTTTGTGACTCCATATTCCTTCTTCGAGACATATCTTATTTTTTCACAAATATTCATTCACAGGGTGTATATAAAACCCCTAATACATATAATATCATGAATTTATTAATCTTCATTATATTGTATTTTTCATTTAATGAAATTACTTTATTGTTCTTACATTTTAATGTTTTTAAATTTGTAATAGTATTATGATTTAATCTCAATGTTTATTGGCATTGTTTTTTATTATGCTTTTGATGATGAAATCATATGATATATATCTCTATAAAATCTTGTATTTTCTTATGATATGTTTATTTAAAGAGAATAAATGTTCCCCTTCATGTTCATATCTTTATATAACCGTGAATTCAAAAAAGATGTTTTTATGGAAAAAAATTATTCTCAGTCGAAAACTATTATTCTTGAAAAACCATTAATTAAAAAATGATTTCATATAAAATTGGTTGTAATCTCCCTAAGGACATTAATAAAATATATTTTTTTAGAGAACTTTGTTGTTTACATAGACCACCAGCTTCTCAGGTATGTCTTTACATAGAGAGACTAAAACCTGAGACAACAACACTATTTCAAGATCCTATAAGAATATGACTTAAATATAGTATAAAATCTAGAAAAGGGAAATGATCTATTTGATTAAATCAGTAGGAAGTCACAAGATTTATCATTTAAGGAATATTTGGATTATTTATCTTCCCTGAATTTGACCCTAGTAGATTAGGAACATACAACCTTTCATTGGTCGATGGTGTTGGATCCTTCTCTCCTCAAGCATTTAGAGATTCTCAATTAGGAGACATAAAATGTGAGGGGTTTCTTGATAAGATATCTATAGGAGAATCAATGGATGGTTATTATAAAGGAGTATATCACATCATCATGTTCTAGTGATGAACAATGGTTTCAGTCATGTTGTAGGAGGATTTGATTTGTGAGTTCCACGCTTCTCCCCTAT
Source organism: Viscum album (assembly GCA_963277665.1). Lineage (NCBI taxonomy): Eukaryota > Viridiplantae > Streptophyta > Magnoliopsida > Santalales > Viscaceae > Viscum > Viscum album. The sequence continues at coordinate 1,531,952,932 of OY728165.1, read as the reverse complement.
CAATACATTATGTTGTGTGAAATATGTATAGAGACATTTAGAGGAATTTTTGGTGGTAAGGTATGAGATAAATCATATGTGATTTTGTCTCTTAGTGTCTCACTTATCAGTATGTTATGATTGAGTACCATGTTTTGGCAGGCTAGTTACAAAATCTTGAGATCACAGAGTGGATGTGTGATGGCATATCCCTGGATTTTGACAATAGGATCCCAAATACAATAAAGGGCCATGATACCATCTGGGTGATAATTGATCAAATAAAGAAGTTATCACACCTTATTTCTATTAAGATGTATATTTCTATAAAGAGTTTAGGGATATTGAAAAAACTAGATATTTTTCTCTCTCACAGGGTTACCACAATGATTGTCTCCAATTATGATGCATGGTTTATGTCATGATTTTGAAGTGTTCCTCCGGAGGCATTGGGGACCCATATGTGGATGAGTAAAACCTTTTACCCCTGTAACTATGGGAAAAAAATCGTACTATCCATGTTTTGGAGGTTATTCTAGGGGATTTTCTGTTATACTTGAGTCAGAGCTAGGAGAATCACCTACCCTTAATAATGTTTGCATAAAAAATAGCTACCACTATACAATAAAAATGAAACCTTTTGAGGATCTATACAGGAGACCATTAAGGTCACCCTTGTGATAGATAGAGACCAGGGAGACACATCTGGTGGGCCCAGATATGGTGGAGGTGAAAACAAGGACAGTTCAAGTCATCCGAGAGCATATGAGGATGGTCCAAAGTAGGCATAAGTGTTACAAAGATGACTATCATTAGACCTTGGATATCAAGTAGGGAAACCATGTTTTCTTGTGAGTCTACTCATAATGAGGATTACAGAGGCTCTAATGGGGAGGTAAGCTCTCTATGTGATTCATGAGGTCATTTGAGATCATGCAGAGTGTTAGAGAAGTTTCCTACCACCATTCCCTACCCCCACCTATATATAGGGTGAATGAAGTATTCCATGTGTCACAACTAAGGAGATACATGCATGACCTCATGGATGTCATCAAATGGGGTGAGCTAGGCATCGATGTTGGAGCATCCTTTACTGATATCATGGTGGGATTCTAGGATCAATAGGAGAGGATTCTTTGTGGATTTAATGTGACTTTTTTTTGCGAGTTGTGGAAACATGGAAATGTGAAGGAGAGTTCCTCAGAGTAGGAGATCCAAGTGCACGCTCAATAACCCGAGTTGTTTTCCTAGTTTTTCTTTTTAAGGACGAAAATATTGAGGGAGGGAATGATGTATCATCCCGATTTTTTCCATGAAATACATTTAAATATTTCTATGTATTTTACCAGATCTAGGATCTAAGATAGAATGGCATTCCATGGTTTGTTGTGCCTGAAATTAATTTTTAAAAATTATTATATATATATATATATTATTTTGTGCATGTGGTTAATTAATAAAAATGGTATAAATACTAATAGTTTGATCAGAACAGAAACATGATACCACCGTTGGGTCTGTAACGCAATCTTTACCCATGGGTCGATATAAAATTAGTCAACATGGGACATTTAGACCCCACAGTTGTTCGTGATATGTTATGTGAATTTATTTAATTATATAATTAATTAAATAATTCATTTAACCTAAACTAATGTGATTATAAATATATCTATAAATGTAATTTTCCATGTTTGGAACATGATTTTCAAATCATCAATAATGTTCTTTCTTCCTCCTGCCTTTGATGAATCCATTGGAAAATGATGACATAATTTCAGATCAGATCATAATCCAATGCAACGAGTCTATAAATTCCTTCCAATCATTGTGCTGGTGTGTTCTCCATCAGCAATAGATCCGAAAAATAGATAGGACATCTAATTTTGTGATTTACACCTTTTAGTAAAAATATTGACTAGATCAATCATCATTCATTGATCTGTTCCGTCTTTTGCAACCTTTTCACGTTCCCAGGTATTGAAATTTAATTATTACCATTTATTTACACACCTTACGATACCCTTTCTCAACCATTGTCTACAACAACTTGTCCAATGATCTTAATACCATTATTATTGTTCCATTTCTCGCTTGTTTCTTCACATTCTTTTTTGATTATATACCCAAGGTCTTGGTTCAACTTTTCCCAGAGGTACTGAGCTTGACTAGATCCCCAGATTCATGTTTATTCGATGAAAGGACAATGGTTTTACAAGAAAATAATAGATCTGCAAGGATTTTTGTTTGAGGATGCCATATTTGATCTCTCATGTTCATAGAATCAACGAAAAATGAACATCTTCATATAGAAGAATCATAAAATCCCTCATGAATAACATTGGTGATTTTCCAGTGAGAAGCATCCTGAAATTGTATATTCCTACTATATCTACACTTTTTAGCCTTAAATACCACAGGATATGAAGCAGTTTGAACGGATTTTAGTCCTGGGATGTGAATCTAAAAATTTTGGATTTCTATAAAAATCCTGACTACACAGCATGTTCAAGGATGAAGACATGATGTATATACTTTCTCAGCAGTGACACAAGGGTTTTGGGGATCATTAAGGATGACACATTGTGTATACCTCCCTCAGATGTAGTGTACCTATAAGGCCCCAGCCATAAACCTTGCTTAATCTTGAGTTATTACAAGATTACACATTGAGGATCTTTTCAGGTTTAGAGTTTTAGATAATTAGATCATAAAACATGCATTATATTCCACATATGAACAAAGTGGTTACTTAAAGATAGTATTCTTCATTCCCATCAATGGAAACACATTTAAAATAAAACATGGATTATTTCTTGACACTTCCTTGACACTATCATCATATCATGTACCTTTCCCTTGACCTGTGAAAAAAATTTCAAAAAAACTTGGGATGAGCATAAAAAGCTCAGTATGGGTTATAAAAACATGGAAAGGAAACATGAGTTTATATATACATAAGAATGAAATCATACTTTACCCATAAAACATAGGAACTTTAACATACCTCATAAAATAATGAATAAATCATAGAAATCATAAGACATAAAGGTAACTTGAGGCATTCATAACATTCTTACGTAGGGAGTAACCCTCTTGGTTACGTTTGGAATACCCATCACAGTATATTCCCTAAAATCTCTTCGGGGAAACCTTAACGTTTCACTCCTTCGCATTACCCAATGCATTGGAGAGCTATATCGGTCTCACCCGCCCATAGTTTATCACGGAACCACCCGTCTTCATAATAATGCCCAAGAACCATAACATAATCGTATCACATAAAACATGCATAAAGGAAACATAACATTTCCACATTTCAATCACAAGATATAAATACAACACAAAAAACATTGTGAAAACCATTTTCAATTCCAAAAATAAAGGAAAATTAAAACATGGTATTTATTTTTCTTTTAAAAAAGAAGGTATGGCTTATAGAGGAAGCCGAAACTCAAATAACGGTCACGACGGCGGAGAAGTCGTTGTCGCCGCATACGTATGACAAAATCATTCCCTTTTGTCGTTTAGTAAACGCTTCATATAAAAAAGATTCCTTTTGAATAAACGTAAAAGTCAAAGGGGTTTATACACCGTATAAAAGAAAGTTGTGTATAAAATAAAATATGCCTCAATGAAAGGAGATTGAGACGAAGTCCCATACCTCGTATCCGACTTGACCCGACCGTTATTTAATCTCCTGAATAATAAACTTTAGTTAATCTCTACTTTCTTATGAACCTTTTCCAAGTTCATTATTCCTTTTATACCATGTTGTGAACATCATGTAATCATTTAAGTTAATAATGTTCATTTTGTCTGTATTTGGTTCTTAAGTGAAAAATAGACTTCTTAAACTTACATGTTGTTAATTTGGTCAAAGTTTAGTTATATCCAGAATGATATTAATGATTTGGATAACATATATAACATATATATTCAGCATATACATGTATTTATAATATTACATCACATTTAGAGGTAAGAAATGAAATGCACCGTTCATGGAGACGGTAAGCCGTACGTACGCATGAACGCTACTTCCATTTCTATTTCGTATTTTCTGGAAAGGATTCATAATGATATAAGAGTATATTATAATTAAAGTATAATAACATATATAATATCATTAACTTTATCCTTTACATATCCCACATATGGTATTAACGAATCAAATCACTTTCAGGTGGCGGTAGTCCGCACTTCCTAAAATGAAGATATCGTGTTTACCCATAATGGAAACCATAAAGGTATGCCCAAAATGAAAAAACATAAGCTTAAGAAAAACATAAACATATTATATATCATATATAAAAATAGTTACATCATAATGTCCACCTTTTAAGGTGTTAAATGAGTATTGAACAATCATCGTTTCGGGAGGCAGAATTTCACCATCCACAGAAACTGTATGTTCTTTAACCATTTGATGTAGTTGTGTGAGAGTGTATCTCAAATAAATCTTATAACAACATCCTAGTATATTTAATATACTGGTGTTGTTACAAAAGAGGTAAATAAAAAGAGTTTAGGGGGTTGGAGAAGCAAAATAAAACAAATGAACATGAGAGAATGAATTACCTTTAAAAGTGTAACTCCTTTTGATTTGAGCCTAAAGGCTTCCTTTGAAAGGATTATGCCCAAAGATAATCCTCTACGATGAGGAGAGGGATTTTTAGAGAGTAAATGGGAAGGGTTTGGCCAAGCCAAAGGCTTGAGGAGTGTGTGAAATGAGGTAGAGGTGGGGGCCTTTTATAAGAGGAGAGGAGGGGCACTTTTGGAAAGTAAAGTAATGTTACATTATTTGAAAATGTGTTTCGGTTTAAAAAGGTCACACATTGATATAATTAGTTGATAAGGTGATAAGGGTTCGAAATCCTCTCATCCAATTGGTTTTGGACATGTGTAGTTCAAAGATTTTACATTATTCTTCCATTTTATTTAAATCATCAAATAATGATGTCATCGCTGCATCATTATTATGTCATAAATAATTTAATTTATTTAATGTCTAAAAATTATAAAAAAAACTACTATGATGTAAGAAATCTTTTTATATTTCTAATGACTATTTATAATCAAAAATCTGATCTTTATAACCCCATGTAAAAATTGTTTTTGTAAAACATATTATGTTTGTGTAATTTTTACTTTTACATTAAATAAAAAGTTATTTATGTCATTTCCCAACCAAAGTGGATCCATGGGGTCCCCAAGTTGACCCATGGTTTGTCTTGGTCGGCCATGACACAAACAATGAGAGTAGGACATGTGTCAAGCTCATCATATTTTATTAAATCATTATTTTTACATTAAACTACACTAATTACCACTAATCGCGATTAAGAACTTAATAAGTTACCATTCACCAAAAAATTATTATAATCTCATTGAACCACATTTTACTTATTAATGACAACCATGTATGTCAGATTTTTGAAATTCAAAACACAATGATGGCAAAATTTCGTTTAAACGGGAAATCAGTCTTTATAAGTACCACTTAGTGGTTCCACTATTCATCAAAAATTGAAATTTTTCAGAAAATTACCAAAATTTAACCCTAAGCGATATTTGATATTACGAATTCAAAAATGAAGCCTATTTTACAAAATTCAAAACATATAAGTCACATTAATTAATTTAATAATTAATTCCCGCTGTCAGAGCAAATAGCGTGTTTTTATGAAACAATAAGTATCAAAAGATTGACACTTGTTTGAGTCCAATTTCAAAGTAAAATTGATTCCAATGACCACCATTGGATTAAATGGTAAAAATATATTCATATTACACATTAATACCAATTCAAAAGATAATCTAATCATATAAATAAATTAGATTAAAAAGCAGTTTTGATGTAAAATGCAGTATTTTCACTATTCATTAAAAAATGAACATTGTCAGAAAAAATACCAAAAATTCACACAAAGTAAATTTTGATGTCCCAATCATAAAGAATAAGTTTATTTTGACAAACATAGTCTATAAAATTGTCAAAAGATAGATTTAGAAAGGGTTTTCCATCATAAGGCAGTAAAACAATCTTTTAAGAATATTAGTGTATTCCTTGCTTAAGATTGGATTTATTTTCATTTTAAGCCTCTAAAACACCATCTTAATCATTAATAGACATAGATAAAAATATCTATTATTCATTGCTTACTTGGGATGTTACAGTACCCTACCCCAATTGGACAACCCCTATGATGGGTCACACGGATAGGGACTCCGTGTAAGAGAACAAAGACATGGATCGACAATGTTGGTAGAATATCGTGTGAATTTACATACTGTTAGAGTACATAAAAATGAGGTTGGAGTACATAGACACAACCACGGTCCATGTTAGTTAGGACACTATGTATATTCTATCTATACATAATATTCTAATACATGTGAAGAAGTTGTGTGACAGCTAGGGACATGAGTAAGCTGTGAAGTGGGACCACATGATGTGTGTGTCCCCTAAAATGTAGCGTACCCCTTGTTCTCTTTTGAGTAAACATTGAACATATGTATCTCATTCGTTTGAACTTTTATTTTGGTCAGTGAGTAGCCAATCCTAATTTTTTTCCATAGAGAACATGATGGTGCACACATTTGTAGATTTTAATGTACTATGTAAAATGTTATGGGCATGGTTATTGTCTTGTTATCACTTGATGATGACAATAAACAAGCAGGATCACTAGAGTTTTTGGGCATTACCCTCCAACAGTTTTGGGTAGTGGAGGTCCCTGATATCCTCTTTCACGTAGGTTCTCTCCAGCAGGGTTGAGGAATGGATTTTATTGATGTTTTTTCCGAGTTACCCTCCAATAAGACTGGGAAGTATAGTTCTTTGTTGGTTTGTGTAACATCCCAAGTAAGTAATGAATAATTGATATTTTTATCTATGTCTATTAATGATTAAGATAGTGTTATAGAGGCTTAAAATGAAAATAAATATAATCTTATGCATGGAATACACTAATATTCTTAAAAGATTGTTTTACTGCCTTATGATTGGAAACCCTTTTTAAATCTATATTCGACAATTTTATAAACTATGCTTGTCAAAATAAACTTATTATTTATGATTGGGACATCAAAATTTACTTTGTGTGAATTTTTGGTATTTTTCTGACAATGTTCATTTTTTAATGAATAGTGAAAAAAACTGCATTTACATCAAAACTTCTTTTTAATCTAATTTATTTATATGATTAGATTATATTTTTAATTGGTCTTAATGTGTAATATGAATATATTTTTACCATTTAATCTAATGGTGGTCATTGGAATCAATTTCACTTTGAAATTAGACTTAAACTGGTGTCAATCTTTTGATACTTATTGTTTTGTAAAAACACGCTATTTGCTCTGGCAGCAGGAATTAATTATTAAATTAATTAATTTGACTTATATGATTTGAATTTTGTAAAATAGACTTCATTTTTGAATTCGGAATATCAAATATATCTTAGGGTGAATTTTTGGTAATTTTCTGAAAAACTTCAATTTTTGATGAATAGTGAAACCACTAAGTGGTAATCAAGCAAACTAATTTTTTAGTTAAATGAAAGTTTACCACTAATGTGTACTGAATTTTGAAAATCCGACATACATGGTTGTAATTATGAAGTAAAATTTGGTTCAATGAGATTATAATAATTTTTTTGGTGAATAGTAACCTATTAAGTTCTTAATCACGACTAGTGGTAATTAGGGTAGTTTAAGGTATAAATAATACTTTAATAAAATGAAATGACCTAGACACATGTCCCAACCTCATTGGTTGTGTCATGGCCGACCATGACATGCCATGGGTCAACTTGGGGACACCATGGATCCACTTTTGTTGGGAAATGACATAAATTACTTTTTATTTAATGTTAAAGTGAAAATGACACAAACATAATATGTTTTACGAAAACACTTTTTAAGTGGGGTTATACAAGTCCAAAATTTGATTATAAATAGTCATTGGAAAGCTAAAACGATTTCCTACATCATAGTGTTTTTTTATGTTTTTTAGACATTAAATAAATTAAATTATTTATCACATAATAATGATGCAGCGATGACATCATTATTTGACGATTTAAATAAAATAGAAAGATAATGTAAAATCTATGAACTACACATGGCCAAAACCAATTGTATGAGTGGATTTCGAACCCTTATCACCGTATCCACTAATTATATCAATGTGGGACCTTTTAAAACAGAAATACATTTTCAAATAAAGTAATGTTTCTTTACTTTCCAAAAGTACCCCTTCTCTCCTCTTATAAAAGGCCCCCACCTCTACCTCATTTCACACACTCTTCAAGCCTTTGTCTCGGCCAAACCCTGCCCATTTACTCTCTCCACATCCCTCTCCTCATCCTAGAGGATTCCCTTTGGGATGAATCCTTTCAAAGGAAGCCTTTAGGCTCAAATCAAAAGGAGTTACACTTTTTAAGGTAATTCATTCTCTCATGTTCATTTGTTTTATTTTGCTTCTCCAACCCCCTAAACTCTTTTTATTTACTTCCTTTGTAACAACACCAGTATCATCAATATACTAGGATGTTTTTATAAGATTTATTTGAGCTACACTCTCACACAACTGCATCAAATGGTTAAAGAACATAAGGTTTCCGTGGATGGAGAAATTCTGCCTCCCGAAACGATGATTGTTCAATGCTCATTTAACACCTTCAAAGGTGGACATTATGATGTCAATATTTTTATGTATGATATATAATATGTTTATGTTTTCCTTAAGCTTCTGTTTTTTTTCATTTTGGGCATACCTTTATGGTTTCCATTATGGGTAAACACGATATCTTCATTTTAGGAAGTGCGGACTACCGCCCCCTGAAAGTGATTTGATTCGTTAATACCATATGTGGGACATATAAAGGATGGAACTATGATATTATATATGATATTATACTGGAATTATAATATACCTTTATATCATTATGATTCCATTCTATAAAATACGAAATAGAAATGAAAGTAGCGTTCATGCGTACGTACGGCTTACCGTCTCCATGAACGGTGCATTTCATTTCTTACCTCTAAATGATTATGTAATATTATAAATGAATGTATGTACTAGATATATATGACATATATGATATCTACATCATGAATACCATTCTGGATATAATGAAACTTTGACCAAAATAACAACATGTAAGTGTAAGAAGTCCATTTTTGACTTAAGAACCAAATACCGACAAAATGAACATTATTAACTTAAATGATTACATGATGTCCATAACATGGTATAAAAGAAATAATGAACTTGAAAAAGGTTCTTAAGCAAGTAGAGATTAAATCAAGTTTATTATTCAGGAGATTAAAGAACGGTCGGGTCATGTCGGATACGAGGTATGGGACTTCGTCTCAATCTCCTTTCGTTGAGGCATATTTTATTTTATACACAACTTTCTTTTATACGGTGTATAAACCCCTTTTACTTTTACGTTTATTCAAAAGGAATCTTTTTTATACGAAGCGTTTACTAAACAACAAAAGGGAATGTTTTTGTCGTACGTATGCGGCGACAACGACTTCTCCGCCGTCGTGACCGTTATTTGAGTTTCGGCTTCCTCTACAAGCCATACCTTTTTTTAAGAAAAATAAACACCATTTTTTACTTTTCATTTATTTTGGTATTGAAAATGGTTTTCATAATGTTTTTATATCAATATGTTTTATTGATATCTCGTGATTAAAATGTGGAAATTGTATGTTTCCTTTATGCATGTTTTATGTGATATGATTATGTTATGGTTCTTGGGAATTATTATGAAGACGGGTGGTTCCGTGATAAACTAAGGGCGGGTGAGCCCGTTATAGCTCTCCAATGCATTGTGTAACGCGAAGGAGTGAAACGTTAAGGTTTCTCCGAAGAGATTTTAGGGAATATTCTATGATGGTTATTCCAAACGTAACCAAGAGGGTTACTCCCTACGTAAGAATGTTATGAATGCCTCAAGTTACCTTTACGTATTAGGATTTCTATGATTTATTCATGATTTTATGAGGTATGTTAAAGTGCCTATGTTTTATGGGTAAAGTATGATTTCATTATTATGTATATATGAACTCATGTTTCCTTTCCATGTTTTTTTATAACCCATACTGAGTTTTTGTGCTCATCCCAAGTTTTTGAAATGTTTTTCACAGGTCAAGGGAAAGGTACATGATAAGATGATAGAGTCAAGGATGTGTCAAGAAATAATCCATGTTTTATTTTAAATGTGTTTCCATTGATGGGAATAAAGAATACTATCTTTATGTAACCACTTTGTTTATATGTGGAATGTAATGCAAGTTTTATGATCTAATTCTCTAAAACTCTAAACTCGAAAAGATCCTCAATGTGTAATCTTGTAATAACTCAAGATTAAGTAAGGTTTAAGGCTGGGGCCTTATAGTTGGTATCAGAGGTCGGTTTAGATAAATTTAGGAGTTAGAATTCTATTAAATGATTATCCAAAAATATATTTTTTTCGAAATGATATAGCATTTAAAGATTACCATGTTGCTTCATCTAAGACATGTTTGTTCAGAATGGTTTTCCGCAGAGGAAACAGGGAAGCAGTGCTAGGAAGGCATACAGAAGGAAATAACCTTCCGAATCAGCATCCAGAAATGGTCGGAATTGGAACTGAACAGTTTGTTGTAGTAATGGCGCAATTGACTCAAGCGATAAATGGCGGTGGTATCCATGTACGAGATCAGCCAGACCAACCGCAGAGGAACATGTCAGTGGTGGAACATTTCATGAGGCAACATCCACCATCATTCAGAGGATCATCTGACCCTGTACTACTTGAAGGGTGGATTAAAGCATTGGAGAAGATTTTTGATGTCATGGGGTGTTCAGACAATCAAAAGGTTAGTCTTGCTATTTACCGTTTGGAGGGTGAAGCAGATCAGTGGTGGTCTATGGTTAAAAATATCCGGGATGCCGATGAGATTGATGCTCTTGACTGGGATGAATTCAAAGGTATGTTTCTTGAGAAGTATTTTCCTAAGGTTGTTCGACTTAGGATAGAAAAGCATTTCATGGAATTGAAGCAAGAGGAAGACTCAGTGGCTGCCTATGAAGAAAGGTTCACTCGATTGGCAAGGTATGCTCCAAATTTTATCTGAGACCTTGATAGTAAAATCAATCATTTTTACTCAGGATTAAATCCAAAGTATCGAAGGGCATTAGCTTCTCGTGAGTTTAAAAGTTATGAAAAGCTTGTTCGATGTGCTGAGAAGGTGTAAATAGAGTTTGCCGATGACCAAGTGTTCTATAACAACCAGCAGAAGAAGAGACCGAGGTGGCAGGAGAAAGGTAAGAATTCTTCAAAAAAGTCTGATGGTAAGAAAAATAAGTTTCTAGTTTGTGATAAATGTGGCAAAAGGCATGCTGGGGAATGTCTTCTGAATTCTGGGAAGTGCTACCAATGTGGTAAGATGGGACCTAAGGCTCGTGATTGCACTAAAAAGGATCAAGGGGAAGGTAACAACAAATTTGATTTCCAGTTAGTGAAATGTTATAAGTGCAATGAGATGGGTCACTATGCAAACGAGTGTCCGACAAGGAGCTTGAGTGATGGGAAGCAGTTAGACTACAAGCAGAAAGGGGTGGTGAAATCCTTTGCAACTACTTCAGCAGATTTGGGGCCATCAAATGAAGTTGTATCAGGTACTTTGTTTGTTTTTTCAGATTATGCCAGTGTGTTGTTTGATTCGGGGTCTACACATTCTTTCATCTCTGAAACCTTTTCTAGTAAAATGGGAATACCATCTCAAGAAATGACTCCTGAATTTTTGGTAAAAACACCTGGGGGAAGTGTCGAGGCAAAAAGAATTTATAAGAATCTTCCTATCCTTATCTGTGGAAAGAACCTACTTGCAAACCTTATTGTTCTACCTCTAGTAGAGTTTGATGTTATCCTGGGTATGGATTGGCTCTCTATTTACCATGCTAAGATTGACTGTAGAGCTAAAGAAGTTTCTTTTCAGAAGGACTTTCAGTTTGTTTACAGGAATAAACCCTTACTTTTGATAACATATCAAGAGGCTGAGAAACTTGTAAAAGATGGAAATGAATGTTACCTTGCACACGTCGTTGAAAATAAAGGAACTGTTCAGATTAATGATGTGCCAGTGGTAAATGAGTATCTTGATGTTTTTCCTGATGAGTTTCCTGGAATAATACCAGATCGGGAAGTTGAGTTTACTATTGACTTAGTTCCTGATGCTAAGCCAATTTCAAAACCCCCTTATCGAATGGCCCAAATTGACCTTTTAGAGTTGAAGGAGAAATTGCAAGATTTATTAGAGAAAGGTTTCATTAGACCTAGCACATCACCATGGGGTGCTCCTGTTTTATTTGTTAAAAAGAAAGATGGTTCTATGAGACTTTGCGTTGATTATAGAGCCTTTAATAATATCACTGTTAAGAACAAATATCCTTTGCCTCATATCGATGATTTGTTTGATCAGCTCCAGGGAGCTCAGTTTTTTTCAAAGATTGACTTGAGATCGGGGTACCATCAGCTGAAGGTAAAGGAGGCAGATATTCCGAAGACCGCGTTCCGTACGAGATATGGCCATTATGAATTTGTAGTAATGCCTTTTGGGCTAACCAATGCACCTGCTGTATTCATGGACTTAATGAATAGAATTTTCCATGAGTTCTTGGATAAGTTTGTGGTGGTTTTCATTGATGATATTTTGGTGTTTTCTAAAAGTATAGAGGAGCATGAAAAACATTTAAGAGTTATCTTGCAAACCTAAAAGAAAAGAAACTGTATGGGAAATTCAGAAAGTGTGAGTTTTGGTTGCAACAAATTTATTTCCTTGGTCACATTGTTTCTAAAGATGGAATAATTGTTGATCCTGCAAAAACAAAAGTTGTGGAAGAATGGCCAAGACCCACAAATGTAACCGAGATTCATAGCTTCCATGGTTTGGCGGGCTATTACCGAAGGTTTATTAGAAATTTTTCATGGTTATCTAGTCCAATGACTAAGCTAACTCGGAAGGGTGTTAAGTTTATCTGGACAAATGAATGCGATGATTTTTTTCAGGAATTGAAAAGAAGATTGGTGAATGCTCCAGTTTTGGCACTACCTTCCAGGAATGGTGAGTTTGTTATATACAGTGATGCTTCATTGAAAGGACTTTGTTGCGTCCTAATGCAGAATGATCAGGTAATTGCTTATGCTTCACGACAGTTGAAAACTCATGAGGTAAATTACCCTACACATGATTTGGAATTAGCTTCTGTTGTTTTTGCTTTAAAATTTGGAGGCATCATTTGTATGGAGTAAAGTGTGAAATATATACCGATCACAAAAGTTTAAAGTATATATTCACTCAGAAAGAGTTAAACATGAGACAAAGGAGACGGCTGGAATTAATCAAGGATTATGATTGTACAATTCATTACCATCCGGGAAAAGAAAATAAAGTGGCTGATGCTTTGAGTCGAAAAAGTAATGCTTCATTAACAGTTTTGCGTTTAGAACATGATCCTTTGGTTAAGGATTTGATGAACTTTGGCATAGAAGTTGTTGGTGTAGGAAGTCCTTCTGTTTTGTTTCAGGTATCAGTGAGATCTTCTCTATCAGATAGAATCAAGCAAGCACAGAAGCAAGACAGTGAGTTGCAGAAAAAGGTAGAGCTGGTTCATAAAGGTAAGTTGCCTGAATTCAACATTGATAATGATTGCGTTTTGAGATTTGGGAAGAGATTGTGTGTGCCCTGTAATTCACAGTTGAAGAGAGAGTTGTTATGTGAAGCTCATAGTTCTCCGTTTTCAGTTCATCCGGGCAGTACTAAGATGTATAGAGATCTGCGGGAGTATTACTGGTGGGATGGAATGAAAAGAGATATTTCTGATTTTACTGTGAAGTGTTTGACATGTCAGCAGGTTAAAGCAAAGCGGCAGTTACCGAAAGGGATGCTTCAGCCTTTACCAGTGCCAGAGTGGAAATGGGAGAATATATCCATGGACTTTGTTGTTGGATTACCGAAGACATCTCGAGGTAATAATGCAATCTGGGTTATTGTTGATCGCATGACCAAATCTGCTCATTTCCTTGCTATACGAGATACTTTCTCTCTTGATCAACTTTCCCGTTTTTATCTTAAAGAGATAGTCCGGTTACATGGAGTTCCTCTCTCCATTGTATCGGATCGTGATCCCAGGTTTACTTCTAACTTTTGGAAAGGCCTTCAGAAGTCGTTGGGTACTGAATTAAATTTTAGTACAGCTTTTTCATCCTCAATCAGATGGGCAGTCAGAACGAACAATTCAGACATTGGAGAATATGCTACGAGCTTGTTCTATAGATTATCTGGGAAGTTGGGACCAACATCTTTCACTGGTTGAATTTTCATATAATAACAGTTTTCATTCCAGTATACAGATGGCACCATTTCAGGCTTTATATTGGAAGCGGTGTCGAACTCCAGCTTTCTGGGATGAAGTGGGTGAAAGAAAGTTGATGGGACCAGAATTGGTAGAAGAGATGGCAGAAAAAGTTCAGCTGATTCAGAAACACATGAGAACAGCTTAGAGCAGGCAGAAGAGTTATGCGGATAACCGGAGGAAGGATTTATCTTTCGAGGTAGGTGATCATGTTTTTCTCAAGGTTTCTCCTTGGAAAATTGTGATGAGATTTGGTAAGAAAGGAAAGTTGAGTCCAAGGTTCATTAGACCGTACTAAATTCTGGAGAGAGTTGGATCAGTTGCATACCGAGTGGCTTTACCTCCGAGTTTATCTCAGGTACACAATGTTTTTCACGTTTTGATGTTGAGAAAGTATATGCCAGATCCATCTCATGTTTTTAGCCCAGAGGTAGTTCAGCTGGAAGAGAACCTATCTTATGAGGAACAAACGGTCCAGATTCTTGACCACAGGGAGCAAGTGTTACAGAATAAGGTGATTAAGCATGTAAAGGTTTTGTGGAAAAACCACATGATTGAAGAGACAACATGGGAATCTGAAAATGCAATGAGGGATAAGTACCCCCATTTCTTCGATAAGTAAATAAATTGCGGGGACGCAATTTTTTAAAGGGAGAAGGATGTAACATCCGAAGTAAGTAATGAATAATATATATTTTTATCTATGTCTATTAATGATTAAGATAGTGTTATAGAGGCTTAAAATGAAAATAAATACAATCTTATGCATGGAATACACTAATATTCTTAAAAGATTGTTTTACTGCCTTATGATGGAAAACCCTTTTCAAATCTATATTCGACTATTTTATAAACTATGTTTGTGAAAATAAACTTATTATTTATGATTGGGACATCAAAAATTACTTTGTGTGAATTTTTGGTATTTTTCTGACAATGTTCATTTTTAATGAATAGTGAAAAATACTGCATTTACATCAAAACTGCTTTTTAATCTAATTTATTTATATGATTAGATTATCTCTTGAATTGGTCTTAATGTGTAATATGAATATATTTTTACCATTTAATCCAATGGTGGTCATTGGAATCAATTTCACTTTGAAATTAGACTTAAACTGGTGTCAATCTTTTGATACTTATTGTTTTGTAAAAAAACACGCTATTTGCTCTGGCAGCGGGAATTAATTATTAAATTAATTAATGTGACTTATATGATTTGAATTTTGTAAAATAGACTTCATTTTTGAATTCGTAATATCAAATATAGCTTAGGGTGAATTTTTGGTAATTTTCTGAAAAACTTCAATTTTTGATGAATAGTGAAACCACTAAGTGGTAATCAAGCAAACTGATTTTTCAGTTAAATGAAAGTTTACCACTAATGTGTACTGAATTTTGAAAATCCGACATACTTGGTTTTCATTAAGAAGTAAAATGTGGTTCAATGAGATTATAATAATTTTTTGGTGAATAGTAACTTATTAAGTCTTAATCACGATTAGTGGTAATTAGGGTAGTTTAAGGTATAAATAATACTTTAATAAAATGAAATGACCTAGACACATGTCCCAACCTCATTGGTTGTGTCATGGCCGACCATGACATGCCATGGGTCAACTTGGGGACCCCATGGATCCACTTTTGTTGGGAAATGACATAAATTACTTTTTATTTAATGTTAAAGTGAAAATGACACAAACATAATATGTTTTACGAAAACACTTTTTAAGTGGGGTTATACAAGTCCGAATTTTGGTTATAAATAGTCATTGGAAAGATAAAAAGATTTCCTACATCATAGTTGTTTTTTTATGATTTTTAGACATTAAATAAATTAAATTATTTATGACATAATAATGATGCAGCGATGACATCATTATTTGATGATTTAAATAAAATAGAAAGATAATGTAAAATCTATGAACTACACATGGCCAAAACCAATTGGATGAGTGGATTTCGAACCCTTATCATCTTATCCACGAATTATATCAATGTGGGACCTTTTAAAACCGAAACACATTTTCAAATAAAGTAATGTTTCTTTACTTTCCAAAAGTGCCCCTCCTCTCCTCTTATAAAAGGCCCCCACCTCTACCTCATTTCACACACTCTTCAAGCCTTTGGCTCGGCCAACCCCTGCCCATTTACTCTCTCCACATCCCTATCCTCATCATAGAGGATTCCCTTTTGGCAGAAGCCTTTCAAAGTAAGCCTTTAGGCTCAAATAAAAAGGAGTTACACTTTTTAAGGTAATTCATTCTCTCATGTTCATTTGTTTTATTTTGCTTCTCCAACCCCCTAAACTCTTTTTATTTACATCCTTTGTAACAAAACCAGTATCTTAAATATACTAGGATGTTGTTAGAAGATTTATTTGAGCTACACTCTCACACAACTGCATCAAATGGTTAAAGAAAATAAGGTTTCCGTTGATGGCGAAATTCTGCCTCCCGAAACGATGATTGTTCAATGCTCATTTAACACCTTCAAAGGTGGCCATTATGATGTCAATACTTTTATGTATGATATATAATATGTTTATGTTTTCCTTAAGCTGCTGTTTTTTTTCATTTTGGGCATACCTTTATGGTTTCCATTATGGGTAAACACGATATCTTCATTTTAGGAAGTGCGGACTACCGCCCCCTGAAAGTGATTTGATTCGTTAATAACATATGTGGGACATATAAAGGATGGAACTATGATATTATATATGATATTATACTGGAATTATTATATACCTTTATATCATTATGATTCCATTCTATAAAATACGAAATAGAAATGAAAGTAGCGTTCATGCGTACGTACGGCTTACCATCTCCATGAACGGTGCATTTCATTTCTTACCTCTAAATGATTATGTAATATTATAAATACATGTATGTACTGGATATATATGAAATATATGATATCTTCATCATGAATAAAATTCTGGATATAATGAAACTTTGACCAAAATAACAACATGTAAGTGTAAGAAGTCCATTTTTGACTTAAGAACCAAATACCGACAAAATGAACATTATTAACTTAAATGATTACATGATGTCCATAAATTGGTATAAAAGGAATAATGAACTTGAAATAGGTTCTTAAGCAAGTAGAGATTAACTCATGTTTATTATTCAGGAGATTAAAGAACGGTCGGGTCAAGTCGGATACGAGGTATGGGACTTCGTCTCAATCTCCTTTCGTTGAGGCATATTTTATTTTATACACAACTTTCTTTTATACGGTGTATAAACCCCTTTGACTTTTACGTTTATTCAAAAGGAATCTTTTTTATACGAAGCGTTTACTAAATGACAAAAGGGAATGTTTTTGTCGTACGTATGCGGCGACAACGACTTCTCTGCCGTCGTGACCGTTATTTGAGTTTCGGCTTCCTCTACAAGCCATACCTTTTTTTAAGAAAAATAAACACCATGTTTTACTTTTCTTTTATTTTGGTATTGAAAATGGTTTTCATAATGTTTTTATATCAATGTGTTTTATTGATATCTCGTGATTGAAATGTGGAAATTTTATGTTTCCTTTATGCATGTTTTATGTGATATGATTATGTTATGGTTCTTGGGCATTATTATAAAGACGGGTGGTTCCGTGATAAACTAAGGGCGGGTGAGCCCATTATAGCTCTCCAATGCATTGGGTAACGCGAAGGAGTGAAACGTTAAGGTTTCTCCGAAGAGATTTTAGGGAATATACTGTGATGGGTATTCCAAACGTAACCAAGAGGGTTACTCCCTACGTAAGAATGTTATGAATGCCTCAAGTTACCTTTATGTATTATGATTTCTATGATTTATTCATGATTTTATGAGGTATGTTAAAGTGCCTACATTTTATGGGTAAAGTATGATTTCATTCTTATGTATATATGAACTCATGTTTCCTTTCCATGTTTTTTTATAACCCATACTGAGTTTTTATGCTCATCCCAAGTTTTTTAAATGTTTTTCACAGGTCAAGGGAAAGGTACATGATAAGATGATAGAGTCAAGGATGTGTCAAGAAATAATCCATGTTTTATTTTAAATGTGTTTCCATTGATGGGAATGAAGAATACTATCTTTATGTAACCACTTTGTTTATATGTGGAATGTAATGCAAGTTTTATGATCTAATTCTCTAAAACTCTAAACCCGAAAAGATCCTCAATGTGTAATCTTGTAATAACTCAAGATTAAGTAAGGTTTAAGGCTGGGTCCTTATAGTTTGGGTGCTACACTTCTACATGGTTGGGCATTGGAGTCCCGCAAAGATGTTTCTGATTAACCCTCCATGAAGGTTGGGAATTGGAGTTCCTCGATATATTGGGTAGTACTCTCTAGTATAGGCTAGAAAATGGAGTTCTCTAATAAACATTCTTGAGTAGTACCCTAAAGTAGGACTGGGAAATAGAGTTCCTCAATTAATTTTATAGTATAACCCCCTAATATATAGGGGCACGAGTCGTCTATATTTAGTTTGTGGTCCCTATACTGTGAGTCACAATGAAGAGATATAGTTTGATATAGCCTTGGACTCACGAGGAATGGGTACGCTATCACCCACATAGATTCACCAAGCAAGTGAGTTAGTGCCACCCAATGTGGATAAGAAAAGGTATAATGAATGAGTCCCTCAAACTTTTTTTTCATGGATGACACATGGGGATCTTGGAATTATTGATGGATTTATAGAACTATTACTTGTACTTCTTCTTGTGACGAGTTGTGAGATGGAGATCCCCATTCTCTTTGATTTGGTATTCTTTAAATGATCATATATACATATATATATATATATATATATTCTTTCTTTCGGATTCTCACCTTGTATTTGGATACTCTCATTCTAGGAGAGGTGAAGACACGTGGGGTATTCAATGTGATTTCCATGTTTAGATTGTCATGGTTAGATTATTCTAATCTTTTACAATAGGTGTCGAATAATTGATGGGGATTCTAGATAATCACCGTCTTTAACCCCTTATGGTATGACGAGATTAATTTCACTATCTTATTGGGAAGTGCTATACATTTTCATTGTACCATGTTCTATCTAATTATTTCCTTTAAATTGAATAACTTACTATTCACCCTTCACACTTTTGGTGCATCTTACTGGGTATATATATTTATAATCACATATTCATTGGATTCACAAGTATCTTTCATTTCTTTTTTAGAAAATAGAATGATCGACCTTGAATTCAGAAGAGCCTAGGGATACTGGGTGCTTGGATTGCATATGGTGGTTGTGGATTGGGATATAGGATCAAGTAGCTCACATATTCTTACTCTTCTAGTTTTTTAAAGATAATAAATATTTCATGTTGGGCATGTGTTCTCCCCTTACATTAAGTTTACGAATATGTACTTTATATTGTTTATAGGTTCAGGCATTCTTGATTTTCTTTATAGTAGTGTTGCATTTTTGCGTCTTTCCCACTACACTTTTGTAATATGTTTGTTGTGTGCATGCAAACAGATAATTTTTAAATGGCCTCCATGAGTCAGTAATTCCTTTGACGCTTGTTAACACCCACTGGCCGACGGATTCAGGCATGCAATAGTTGTGGATCGAGCCCCATCTTGGGGAAGGTCGTGACTATATTTCTTCACAATTGTGGAATTTTTGGGTATTCACTAGAGTAGTATATCTTATTTGGATATCACTTATTCTAAATTTCCCATCTACTATATTGTATTGAAGCTTGTTGTTTATGACCCTAGCTTTTTCATTGGTGTTTTTATTTGGGGTCTGTTTTCATTTTCTGACATCGCAACCTCATATTCTCTGGTTTTTGCTACTTCCTTTTATATAATAAATTTTCTGGGGTTATGGGGTTTTAACCCATTTTTCGAGCCTTTCCTGATTAGTTAGTTATTAATTATTAATTTTTATTATGTAAATAGTATTAATTAATTAATTACTATTAATTAATTTTTTTATTTTTACCAAGTTATAAATTATTTAATAATTAATTAATTTTTAATTACAAATTACTTACTGAACATTAATAATTTTTTACTACTAATTAATTATTAATATTTAGTAACTAATAAACATTAATTATCATTTAAATCCTAATTATTCATAAATTTTTAATTATTTTCTGTTAACAATTAATCACTAATTATCATTTACTAATAATTATTTTCAAGTAATTAATTATTTAAAAAATCAAAAATATTAATACATAGTTACAAATTAGTAATTATTATTAATTGTTATTTAATTATTATTTAAATAAAAAATAAAATTTAATAATTAGTTTTATGTTAAGTACTAATTTCAAGTTTTTATTAATTAATTACTTATTGGTAATTCATATTAATTAATTACGGATTCTTAATTATTATTAATTAATAATAATTATTAATTAATATATAAATATTAATTGGTTGATAATTATACATTAAACATGGGTTAAAATCCACATAGCCCCATTTGTGTGGGGGGGGGATTATCATGACATTTGTGGAATTTTATTTGGAAATCATATTATGGGCATTAATAAGAGCAAGCATCTGGAAACATAGTAGGACTAAGCATATGACACACTACGAAAGGAAATTAGTGAAACATGATAATATGCATCCCTCACCTGGTGGGATTTTCAATGGGGAAATGATTTCTTCGATGCATATTAATCCTCCCATTACCCACATGTATGTTCCTTGTTGGATGGAGGGGGGACCTTCCATGTGATGATCAATACTGTGGAACCAATTAGATGGCATGACATGACATGGAATGTGGGGAGACATAGTTCCACTTTTGCATCGTAAGGTGTTCCACGTGAAATATGGATGAGTGTGTTTGAATCTATGAACTAGCCCTACTCCCACACAAATTCTTGATACATGATTTATTGGTTCCCAAATTTAGATGATGGTGGAAACAAAACATTCAAGTGGGTGAAAAGGTGAAAATATTATTGATGGTGGGTAGCATGGTGAAAGACTGATGATTGATATAAGTTATATAACTCTCTTGGGCCAGAATTATATGATCATTACTCCATGTAATGGCCATTGGGCCACTAGGTTTTGGGAGATTATATTTTATAAAATAGGTTCATTGCATACTTTTCAATCCGTGTGGAAAGGGATGATATTTTACCAACTAGATTTCCAGGGTGATTGTGTTGTTAATGGTTTTTAATCCCCTCTACCTAATATAAATATTAATTTTCATTAATTAATTAATTATTATTAATTAATTAGTAATTATTTATTAATATATAATTTTTATTTATTATTTTTAACAACTAAAAATTATGAATTATTAATTAATTATTTTTTAAATATTTAATTTATGAATACTAATTATTAATAATGTTTTATTAATAATATTTTATTATTAATCCAATAATATAAAAGAAGATACTAAGTACTACATTAAAAATCTCTAAGGATATCACGGGCACACTTCCTTATAAAATGGAGCCATGGGGGAGGGTTTTAGATATTATTTTTGATTCAGTTAATATAATTAATTCTATATAAAATAGATGTTAAAACATTCATATTATATATATATATATAATTAAATAAATTTAAAATTCACCTAAATTTTTTTAAAATAAAAATTAATTTATTTTTCACTGAGAAAATGGTGTTAGGGACCTTAACAGAATCTGATTAGTATTTTGGTTAATGAAATTAAGTACCACGATTCCTTAAGATTGGGTGAAATGTTTTAGGTACCCTGAGACATTGAAACCCAGATTTAAAATGGTTTTAAAAATTAACACATTTCTAATGTTTTTTTATAAAAAATTCAAAAAACATCCAGCTAGGAGTATATTAAAGATCTTATTCTCAAATAATAAAAGAGTAATAATCATTAATAACTGGCAGTTCTAGTCTAAATAACGCCATTCATTATTAATGGTAAGTGGATGAAACCTACCATTTGAGAAGTGAATGATTCCTAATCAAACATTTTATATAACTATAAAATCCCATGGAATCATTAGGAAAAATAGTTGAAAAAAATACTTGTATCTATATAAGTCAAAATGGATGAGGAGAATGATCTCATACTTAAGAAGGACCTTGTAAAAATTTACAATTTTTTTATTCTTTATTTTTAATATATATGAGTGAGTGAGATAATTAAAAATAGTGAAACACGAATTTAACTAATGACATTTTGTATATTCAAAAGGTGGAATCTGTAAAAATATTTGTAAGATAGATTCACCCATCCTATATCTATGATACTCTAATTTTTATAGGATCTTTATATGGTATTAGATATAACCAATTTCCCCTATAATCTATATATTTTTTATGTGAATCATGTAAAATCTAATTTGTTTTGCTGACAAGGAGTCCCCGTTTTTTTTGGAAAGAACATTCACAAGTGGAAGAATTGAATTCTTCCCATTTTATGTTATTAGGATTAGATATTTATGATTCTTTTATTGTGGGCCTTCCACCACTTGTGAGATATGTGCCTATAACATTGGAAAACGAGAGAAATTTAGAGGTAGATATGAATAGTATAATTGTTATAATATCATCATTCTCATACAATGTGTATACTAATGTGATGGGGTAAAATATATAAAAGGTAACATTAGAAAATATCACTAATATGTATAATGGAAATATCAAAATCAAATATTCCAATTTGATAATTTAGAGTGATAAATTTGAATATATTAGAATAGATAAAGATGTGAATGTTTATTACTATTTGACAAATATTAATGAAATTGTTTGTCATATTTCTGAATTTTTAAAAAACTATAATATTGTATAGTTACGAAAAATTTATTGAGATTTTTTTAGATATGTTAGATTCAAATATTTTACCAATATAAAAAAGAAATATAATACCCTCAATGAGATATATAACATTATTCCTAATTATAAACTAATAAAAAATCTATTATTTAAAAAAAATTATAAGAGAACATTGAATTTAAATTCATTAAAAAGTAGAAAATCAAGGAAGAGTTAGTTAAATATTTTAGTTACTCAGAGGTATTTAATGAGATTAATGATAATCCCAAAATATTTATGGACTTTATCTAAAAAATGAAAAAAAAGATAAGGGAAAGTAAAAGGGAAAAATCCAACCCAAATGCCTCATGTTATTGGGTTAGATATTTTATAGTATATTTTTTAAGGAAGAAGGGATTTATTGAAGTGTGAAGTATAAAAGGATTAATAGATTCATAAAATGAATTAAAAAACATTCCAAATAATACAATAATTATAATGATAAAATTAGAAGAATGACAAGAAGAATGAAGAGGAGGATGTTGATTAAATTAGAAGATGAATTATAATCTTCAACTGGTTATTTAAAAGAATATTTTCTTATAAAAACTATGAATATAGGGTAAAATGTTGAATGAAAGGTTGAAATCTTAATTAGTGAATAAAAAGGTGTGAAAATAAAAATTAAACACATGCGGAAATCTAAACATGAAGTTTGTCTTGAAGAAAACATAAACCCTCAAAAATAAATACAATATATTCATAAAGGGATTATAAATATGAATAAATATTAAGGTGAGATTTAGAGTTGGAATAATTAATACATTTAGGATAAAAATATTTTTACGGATATGGTGGTTGAGTTAGAAATAATAATAAAAGCTATTGAAAAGGAAATTGCTTCATGAAAAAAGAAAAATGAATAGTCAATTCAAGGTGTCTTAAGGATAAAAATATAATTGAAAAAATAAATAATGAGAATGCTTTAGTATTTGATATGTCAGACTTATCACAAAGTATTGAGACACTATCTCCACAAATTTAGTTAAATTCCATACCGTTGATATATAAATATATTTTTTGTTTTACCAAATACTAGAATTTATAAAATTAGAACGTGGCCAACCTGAGTTACAATATTTTTTTATAGAATATGTTTCATGAATTAAAGGGAGTTATGTAATGTTATATGAAGGTATTTTCTTTAATTTTAATGTATCATATGTCAATTTATACTAAAAAATATCAATAATAATTTACTGATAATACTAAAAAATATTCAAAAATAACTAGGATTAGAGGATATTATTGGTATTGGTGAATTTTTATACACAAGTAATGTTTGTTCTGTACAGTATGTCTCACCCATGGAACGAGTTTAGACAATAATTATGGTGGAGTAATTGGGAGAAGAAAATAAGAATATAAAAGAGGAAGTAGATTAGAAATGCCTGCACACCAATGATATTTGTGTTGAATAGTTTTGTATTCATGAGTAGCTCAGTGGAAGATGTTAATGAAAAATATCACTATTTAGAGAATTGTATGTGCATAATTAAATTAAAATACATGTTATAGTGATAAATAATCTATATAATCTGAATATAATTGAACATAAATTTACTATGGAGGTAAATATAAATTATTACAACTAGAAAACCCATTGATCATTGAATTTTTATACTCATAAAATATGGAAGGAGAAACCAAGTTGTGATATTTTTTTAAAGAGCATTATGGTGGTGAAAAAAGCATTGGTAATGAGAGTTATATGATGATTAATGGAATTGTAACTATTAAAATTATTCCTCACAATTTGATGTCACAATATATAGTATTTTTTGATTTGATCATGCATAACCTATTTAGTGAGATTAAAATATGTGATAAATTTTTTTTGGTTTTTTTATAATGAATCAATTACTTTAGTTGAAGAATAAAATATGTAATAACCAATAAAAATGGAGAAATAACACGTGGGAATTGATTTCATATATGAATCCCAATAAATTAAAACAATATCAGTTCCAAAGTAGAAAATAATCTCAATAATATATTCATTTACCTTATTGGACTAATGCATATGAGGAAAATATAAAATAAACATTGTGTGTGAGATTTACCCAATTTGATTAGGAAAAGTGATATAATTTTTAAAACCTACCAAAATGGAAACTGGATTGTGGAATGCATAAAATTTTATAGATATAATAAAATAGGCCTCTTAGTTGGTCTGATTTATTTATTTGGAACTATAAGAGATCAATGAACTAGAGGAAAAATATATTCAATAAAGTCTCCAGATAAAAATACATGAATTAATGGATACTTTTATCACAAAATATTAATAACAAGAAATGGAAACGTTTTAATTTTTCAG
The DNA here is from genome assembly GCA_963277665.1 of Viscum album. Taxonomy (NCBI): domain Eukaryota; kingdom Viridiplantae; phylum Streptophyta; class Magnoliopsida; order Santalales; family Viscaceae; genus Viscum; species Viscum album. The sequence goes on along the minus strand of OY728165.1, from coordinate 1,531,927,416 downwards.
AATATAATTTGGAAGAGAACATGGTTTTCACATCAGAAAATCCATTCAAAATATATTATGTAGTGTATATGGAATCCATTTAGATCCTATATAATGAAAAATAGGATTTATAATATTTATAAATGTCTTCACATGATCTCATGGAATGGAGTCAATGAAATAATTATCGAAATAATTGTTGAAATGTGAAGCAAAATGCTATCTAAATTTGAAATATAAAAAATATTCTAGATGGAAGATGTGTGCATATTTTCATGTCAACAAATGTTTATAACTAAACCCAAACTCAAAATTGAATAAATATGAGATAACATGTTATAATAATCTAAGAATGAGTTATTTAAAATTATTTTCCCCCTTATATAATTAAAATTAAAGAGTCAAATCTGGGTTAGTTTGATGAGAATGATGAAGGGAATTTCTTATGGAATAATAATCAATCAGAATGGGATAATGATGTTTTAGAAGATGATTCATATGTAGGTAAAATATTATATTATATGTAACATCCCAAGTAGGTAATGAATAATAGATATTTTTATCTATGTATATTAATGAATTAGATAGTGTTTTAGAGGCTTAAAATGAAAATAAATCCAATCTTAAGCATGGAATACACTAATATTCATAAAAGATTGTTTTACTGCCTTAAGATGGAAAACCCTTTTTAAATATATCTTTTGACAATTTTATATACATTGTTTGTCAAAGTAAACTTATTCTTTATGATTGGGACATCAAAATTTACTTTCTGTGAATTTTTGGTATTTTTCTAACAATGTTCATTTTTTAATGAATAGTGAAAAATACTGCATTTTACATCAAAACTGCTTTTTAATCTAATTTATTTATATTATTAGATTATCTTTTGAATTGGTATTAATGTGTAATATGAATAAATTTTTTCCATGTAATCCAATGGTGGTCATTGGTATCAATTTCACTTTGAAATTGGACTTAAACTTGTGTCAATCTTTTGATACTTATTGTTTCATAAAAACACGATGTTTTCTCTGACAGCGGGAATTAATTATTAAATTAATTAATGTGACTTATATGTTTTGAATTTTGTAAAATAGACTTCATTTTTGAATTCGTAATATCAAATATAGTTTAGGGTGAATTTTTGGTAATTTTCTGAAAAACTTCAATTTTTTATGAATAGTGAAACCACTAAGTGGTACTTATAAAGACTGATTTTCCGTTTAAATGAAATTTTGCCATCATTGTGTTTTGAATTTCAAAAATCCGACATACATGATTGTCATTAAGATGTAAAATGTGGTTCAATGAGATTATAATAATTTTTGGTGAATAGTAACTTATTAAGTTCTTAATCGCGATTAGTGGTAATTAGTGTAGTTTAATGTAAAAATAATGCTTTAATAAAATAAGATGAGCTTGACACATTTCATACCCTCATTTTTTTGTGTCATGGCCGACAAAGACAAGCCATGGGTCAACTTGGGGATCCCATGGATCCACTTTGGTTGGGAAATGACATAAATTACTTTTTATTTAATGTAAAAGTAAAAATGACACAAACATAATATGTTTTACGAAAACAATTTTTACATGGGGTTATAAAGATCAGATTTTTTATTATAAATAGTCATTGGAAATATAAAAAGATTTCCTACATCATAGTATTTTTTTTATAATTTTTAGAAATTAAATAAATTAAATTATTTATGACATAATAATGATGCAGCGATGACATCATTATTTGACGATTTAAATAAAATGGAATGATAATGTAAAATATATGAACTACACATGTCCAAAACCAATTGGATGAGTGGATTTCGAACCCTTATCACCTTATCCACGAATTATACCAATGTGGGAGCTTTTTAAACCGAAACACATTTTCAAATAAAGTAATATTTCTTTACATTACAAAAGTGCCCCTCCTCTCCTCTTATAAAAGGCCCCCACCTCTACCTCATTTCACACACTCCTCAAGCCTTTGGCTCGGCCAACCCCTTCCCATTTACTCTCTCCACATCCCTCTCCTCATCCTAGAGGATTCCCTTTGCGCATAAGCCTTTCAAAGGAAGCCTTTAGGCTCAAATCAAAAGGAGTTACACTTTTAAAGGTAATTCATTCTCTCATGTTCATTTGTTTTATTTTTCTTCTCCAACCCCCTAAACTATTTTTATTTACTTCTTTTGTAACAACACCAGTATCTTCAATATACTAGGATGTTGTTATAAGATTTATTTGAGCTACACTCTCACACAACTACATCAAATGGTTAAAGAACATACGGTTTCCGTGGATGGAGAAATTCTGCCTCCCGAAACGATGATTGTTCAATACTCATTTAACACCTTCAAAGGTTGCCATTATGATGTCACTATTTTTATATATGATATATAATATTATTATGTTTTCCTTAAGCTTCTGTTTTTTCATTTTGGGCATACCTTTATGGTTTCCATTATGGGTAAACACGATATCTTCATTTTAGGAAGTGCGGACTACCACCCCCTGAAAGTGATTTGATTCGTTAATACCATATTTGGGATGTGTAAAGGATAAAGTTAATGATATTATATATTTTATTATACTTTAATTATAATATACTCTTATATCATTATGAATCCATTCCAGAAAATACGAAATAGAAATGGAAGTAGCGTTCATGCGTACGTACGGCTTACCGTCTCCATGAACGGTGCATTTCATTTCTTATCTCTAAATGTGATGTAATATTATAAATACATGTATATGCTGAATATATATGATATATATGTTATCCAAATCATTAATATCATTCTGGATATAACGAACCTTTGACCAAATTAACAACATGTAAGTGTAAGAAGTCTATTTTTGACTTAAGAACCTAATACCGACAAAATGAACATTATTAACTTAAATGATTACATGATGTTCATAACATGGTATAAAAGGAATAATGAACTTGAAAAAGGTTTATAAGTAAGTAGAGATTAACTCAATTTTATTATTCAGGAGATTAAAGAATGGTCTGGTCAAGTCGGATACGAGGTATGGGACTTCATCTCAATCTCCTTTCATTGAGGCATATTTTATTTTATACACAACTTTCTTTTATACGGTGTATAAACCCCTTTGACTTTTACATTTATTCAAAAGGAATATTTTTTATACGAAGCGTTTACTAAACGACAAAAGGGAATGGTTTTGTCGTACGTATGCGGCGACAACGACTTCTCCGCCATCGTGACAGTTATTCGAGTTTCGGCTTCTTCTACAAGCCATACCTTCTTTTTAAAAGAAAAATAAATACCATGTATAACTTTTCTTTTATTTTGGTATTGAAAATGTTTTTCACAATGTTTTTAGTGTTGTATTGATATCTTGTGATTGAAATGTGGAAATGTTATGTTTCCTTTATGCATGTTTTATGTGATACGATTATGTTATGGTTCTTGGGCATTATTATGAAGACGGGTGTTCCGTGATAAACTAAGGGAGGGTGAGCCCGATATAGCTCTCCAATGCATTGGGTAATGCGAAGGAGTGAAACGTTAAGGTTTCTCCGGAGAGATTTTAGGGAATATACTGTGATGGGTATTCCAAACGTAACCAAGAGGGTTACTCCCTACGTAAGAATGTTATGAATGCCTCAAGTTACCTTTATGTCTTATGATTTCAATGATTTATTCATGATTTTATGAGGTATGTTAAAGTGCGTATGTTTTATGGGTAAAGTATGATTTCATTCTTATGTATATATGAACTCATGTTTCCTTTCCATGTTTTTATAACCCATACTGATCTTTTTATGCTCATCCCAAGTTTTTTTGAAATGTTTTTCATAGGTCAAGGGAAAGGTACATGATATGATGATAGTGTCAAGGAAGTGTCAAGAAATAATCCATGTTTTATTTTAAATGTGTTTCCATTGATGGGAATGATGAATACTATCTTTATGTAACCACTTTGTTTATGTGTGGAATGTAATGAAAGTTTTATGATCTAATTCTCTAAAACTCTAAACCCCAAAAGATCCTCATTGTGTAATCTTGTAATAACTAAAGATTAAGTAAGGTTTAAGGCTGGGGCCTTATAGTTGGTATTATAGGTCGGTTTAGATAACTTTAAGAGTTAGAATTCTATTAAATTATTATCCAAAAAAAATTTCTTTGAAATGATATAGCATTTTAAGATTACCATGTTGCTTCATCTAAGACATGTTTGTTCAGAATGGTTTTCCGCAGAGGAAACAGGGAAGCAGTGCTAGGAAGGAATACAGAAGGAAATAACCTTCTGAATCAGCATCCAGAAATGGTCGTAATTGGAACTGAATAGTTTGTTGCAGTGATGGAACAGTTGACTCAGGAGATAAATGGTGGTGGTATCCATGCACAAGATCAGCCAGATCAACCGCAGAGGAACATGTCAGTGGTGGAACATTTCATGAGGCAACATCCCCCATCATTCAGAGGACCATCTGACCCTGTGCTAGCTGAAGGGTGGATTAAAGAACTGGATAAGATTTTTGATGTCATGGGGTGTTCAGACAATCAAAAGGTTAGTCTTGCTATTTACCATTTATAGGGTGAAGCAGATCAGTGGTGGTCTATGGTTAAAAATATCAGGGACGCCGATGAGATTGATGCTCTTGACTGGGATGAATTCAAAGGTATGTTTCTTGAGAAGTATTTTCCTAAGGCTGTTCGACTTAGGATGGAAAATCAATTCTTGGAATTGAGGCAAGAGGAAGACTCAGTGGCTGCCTATGAAGAAAGGTTCACTCGATTGGCAAGGTATGCTCCAAATTTTATCCGAGACCTTGATAGTAAAATCAATCGTTTTTACTCCGGATTAAAGCCAAAATATCGAAGGGCATTAGCTTATCGTGAGTTTAAATGTTATGAAAAGCTTCTTCGATGTGCTAAGAAGGTGGAAATGGAGTTTGCTGATGACCAAGTGTTCTATAACAACCAGCAGAAGAAGAGACCGGGGTGGAAGGAGAAAGTTAAGAATTCTTCAAAAAAGTCTGATGGTTAGAGAACTAAGTTTCCAGTTTGTGATAAATATGGCAAAAGGCATGCTGGGGAATGTCTTCTGAATTCTTGGAAGTGCTACCGATGTGGTAAGATGGGACATAAGGCCCGTGATTGCACTGAAAAGGATCAAGGTGAAGCTAAGAACAAATTTGATTTACAGTTAGTGAAAAGTTATAAGTGCAATGAGATGGGTCACTATGCAAACGAGTGTCCGACAAAGAGCTTGAGTGATGGGAAACAGTTAGACTGCAAGCAGAAAGGGGTGGTGAAATCCTTTCCAACTACTTCAGCAGATGTTGGGCCATCAAATGAAGTTGTATCATGTACTTTTTTTGTTTTTTCAGATTATTCCAGTGTGTTGTTTGATTCAGGGTCTACACATTCTTTCGTCTCTGAAACCTTTTCTAGTAAAATGGGAATACCATCTCAAGAAATGACTCCTGAACTTTTCGTAAAAACACCTGGGGGAAATGTTGAGGCAAAAAGAATTTATAAGAATCTTCCTATCCTTATCTGTGGAAAGAACCTACTTGCAAAACATATTGTTCTACCTCGAGTAGAGTTTGATTTTATCCTGGGTATGGATTGGCTCTCTATTTACCATGCTAAGATTGACTGTAGAGCTAAAGAAGTTTATTTTCAGAAAGACTTTCAGTTTGTTTACAGGAATGAACCCTTACTTTTGATAACATATCAAGAGGCCGAGAAACTTGTAAAAGATGGAAATGAATGTTACCTTTCACACGTTGTTGAAAATAAAGGAACTGTTCAGATTAATGATGTGCCAGTGGTAAATAAGTATCCTGATGTTTTTTCTGATGTGTTGCCTGGAATAATACCAGATCGGGAAGTTGAGTTTACTGTTGACTTAGTTCCTGATGCTAAGCCAATTTCAAAACCCCCTTATCGAATGGCACAAATTGAACTTTTAGAGTTGAATGAGCAATTGAAAGATTTATTAGAGAAAGGTTTCAATAGACCTAGCACATCACCATGGGGTGATCCTGTTTTATTTGTTAAAAAGAAATATGGTTCTATGAGACTTTTCATTGATTATAGAGCCTTGAATAACATTACTGTTAAGAAAAAATATCCTTTGCCTCATATCGATGATTTGTTTGATCAGCTCCAGAGAGCCCAGTTTTTTTCAAAGATTGACCTGAGATCGGGGTACCATCAGCTAAAGTTAAAGGAGGCAGATATTCCGAAGACCGCGTTCCATACGAGATATGGCCATTATGAATTTGTAGTAATGCCTTTTGGGCTAACCAATGCACCTGCTGTATTCATGGACTTAATGAATAGAATTTTCCATGAGTTCTTGGATATGTTTGTGGTGGTTTTCATTGATGATATTTTGGTGTTTTCTAAAAGTAAAGAGGAGCATGAAAGACATTTAAGGGTTATCTTGCAAACCTTAAAAAAAATAAACTGTATGGGAAATTCAGCAAGTGTGAGTTTTGGTTGCAACGAATTTCTTTCCTTGGTCACATTGTTTCTAAAGATGGAATAACTGTTGATCCTGCAAAAACAAAAGTTGTGGAAGAATGGCCAAGACCCACAAATGTAACCGAGATTCGTAGCTTCCTTGGTTTGGCGGGCTATTACCGAAGGTTTGTTAGAAATTTTCCACGGTTATCTAGTCTAATGACTAAGATAACTCGGAAGGGTGTTAAGTTTATCTGGACAAAAGAATGTGATGGTTGTTTTCAGGAATTGAAAAGAAGATTGGTGAATGCTCCAGTTTTGGCACTACCTTCCAGGAATGGTGAGTTTGTTATATACAGTGATGCTTCATTGAAAGGACTTGGTTGCGTCCTAATGCATAATGATCAGGTAATTGATTATGCTTCACGACAGTTGAAAACTCATGAGGTAAATTACCCTACACATGATTTGGAATTAGCTGCTGTTGTTTTTGCTTTATAAATTTGGAGGCATCATTTGTATGGAGTAAAGTGTGAAATATATACCGATCACAAATGTTTAAAGTATATATTCACTCAGAAAGAGTTAAACATGAGACAGAGGAGACGGCTAGAATTAATCAAGGATTATGATTGTACAATTCATTACCATCCGGGAAAAGCAAATAAAGTGGCTGATGCTTTGAGTCGAAAAAGTAATTCTTCATTAACAATGTTGTGTTTGGAACATGATCCTTTGGTTAAGCATTTGATGAACTTTGGCATAGAATTTGTTGGTGAAAGAAGTACTTCTGTTTTGTTTCAGGTATCAGTGAGATCTTCTCTATCAGATAGAATCAAGCAAGCACAGAAGCAAGACAGTGAGTTGCAAAAAAAGGTAGAGCTGGTTCAGAGAGGTAAGTTGCCTGAATTCAACATTGATAATGATTGTGTTTTGAGATTTGGAAAGAGATTGTGTGTGCCTTGTGATTCGCAGTTGAAGAGAGAGTTGTTATGTGAAGCTCATAGTTCTCTGTTTTCAGTTCATCTGGGCAGTACTAAGATGTATAGAGATCTACGAGAGTATTACTGGTGGGATGGAATGAAAAGAGGCATTGCTGATTTTACTGTGAAGTGTTTGACATGTCAACAGGTTAAAGTAGAGCGGAAGTTACCGAAAGGGATGCTTCAGCCTTTACCAGTGCCAGAGTGGAAATGGGAGAATATATCCATGGACATTGTAGTGGGATTACCGAATACATCTCAAGGTAATAATGCAATCTGGGTTATTGTTGATCGCTTGACCATATCTGCTCATTTCCTTGCTATACGAGATACTTTCTCTCTTGATCAACTTTCCCATTTGTATCTTAAAGTGATAGTTAGGTTACATGGAGTTCCTCTCTCCATTGTATCGGATCGTGATCCCTGGTTTACTTCTAACTTTTGGAAAGGCCTTCAGAAGTCGTTGGGTACTGAATTAAATTTTAGTATAGCTTTTCATCCTCAATCAGATGGGCAGTCAGAACGAACAATCCAGACATTGGAGGATATGCTACGAGCTTGTTCTATGGATTATCAGGGAAGTTGGGACCAACATCTTTCTTTGGTTGAATTTTCATATAATAACAGTTTTCATTCTAGTATACAGATGGCAGCATTTCAGGCATTATATGGGAAGCGGTGTCTAACTTCATCTTTCTGGGATGAAGTGGGTGAAAGGAAGTTGATGGGACCATAATTGGTAGAAGAGATGGCAGAAAAAGTTCAGCTGATTCAGAAACACATGAGAACAGCTCAGAGTAGGTAGAAGAGTTATGCGGATAACCGGAGGAAGGATCTATCTTTTGAGGTAGGTGATCATGTTTTTATCAAGGTTTCTCCTTGGAAAAGTGTGATGATATTTGGTAAGAAAGGAAAGTTGAGTCCATGGTTCGTTGGACCATACAAAATTCTGGAGAGAGTTGGATCAGTTACATACCGAGTGGCTTTACCTCCGAGTTTATCTCAGGTACACAATTTTTTTCACGTTTCGATGTCGAGAAAGTATATGCCAGATCCATCTCATGTTTTGAGCCCAGAGGTAGTTCAGCTGGAAGAGACCCTATCTTATGAGGAACATCCAGTCCAGATTCATGACCACAGGGAGCAAGTGTTACGGAATAAAGTGATTCACTAGGTAAAGGTTTTGTGGAAAAACCACATGATTGAAGAGGCAACATGGGAATCTGAAAATGCAATGAGGGATAAGTAACCCCATTTATTCGATAAGTAAATAAATTGCGGGGATGAAATTTTCTAAAGGGGGGAAGGATGTAACATCCCACGTAAGTAATGAATAATAGATATTTTTATCTATGTATATTAATGAATTAGAAAGTGTTTTAGAGACTTAAAATGAAAATAAATCCAATCTTAAGCATGGAATACACTAATATTCTTAAAAGATTGTTTTACTGCCTTATGATGGAAAACCCTTTTTAAATATATCTTTTGACAAGTTTATAAACTATATTTGTCAACATAAACTTATTCTTTATGATTGGGACATCAAAATTTACTTTGTGTGAATTTTTGGTATTTTTCTGACAATGTTCATTTTTTAATAAATAGTTAAAATACTGCATTTTACATCAAAACTGCTTTTTAATCTAATTTATTTATATGATTATATTATCTTTTGAATTGGTATTAATGTGTAATATGAATATATTTTTACCATTTAATCTAATGGTGGTCATTGGAATCAATTTCACTTTGAAATTTGACATAAACTGGTGTCAATCTTTTGATACTTAGTGTTTCATAAAAACACGCTATTTGCTCTGACAGCGGGAATTAATTATTAAATTAATTAATGTGACTTAAATGTTTTGAATTTTGTAAAATAAACTTCATTTTTGAATTCATAATATCAAATATAGCTTAGGGTGAATTTTTGGTAATTTTCTGAAAAACTTCAATTTTTGATGAATAGTGAAACCACTAAGTAGTACTTATAAAGACTGATTTTCCATTTAAATGAGATTTTTCCATCATTGTGTTTTGAATTTCAAAAATCCGACATACATGGTTGTCATTAAGAAGTAAAATGTGATTCAATGATATTATAATAATTTTTTGGTGAATAGTAACTTATTAAGTTCTTAATCGCGATTAGTGGTAATTAGTGTAGTTTAAGGTAAAAATAATGCTTTAATAATATAAGATGAGCTTGACACATGTCCTACCCTCATTGGTTGTGTCATGGCCGACCAAGACAAGCCATGGGTCAACTTGGGGACCCCATGGATCCACTTTGGTTGGGAAATGACATAAATTACTTTTTATTTAATGTAAAAGTTAAAATGTCACAAACATAATATGTTTTCCGAAAACAATTTTTACATGGGGTTATAAAGATCATATTTTTTATTATAAATAGTCATTGGAAATCTAAAAAGATTTCCTACAATCTTAGTATTTTTTTATAATTTGAGACATTAAATAAATTAAATTAGTTATGACATAATAATGATGCAGCGATGACATCATTATTTGACGATTTAAATAAAATGGAAAGATAATGTAAAATCTATGAACTACACATGTCCAAAACCAATTGGATGAGTGGATTTAGAAACCTTATCACCTTATCCACGAATTATATCAATGTGGGACCATTTTAAACCGAAACACATTTTCAAATAAAGTAATATTTCTTTACTTTCCAAAAGTGCCCCTCCTCTCCTCTTATAAAAGGCCCCCAACTCTACCTCATTTCACACACTCCTCAAGCCTTTGGCTCGGCCAACCCCTGCCCATTTACTCTCTCCACATCCCTCTCCTCTTCCTAGATGATTCCCTTTGGGAATAATCCTTTCAATGGAAGCTTTTAGGCTCAAATCAAAAGGAGTTACACTTTTAAAGGTAATTCATTCTCTCATGTTCATTTGTTTTATTTTGCTTCTCCAACCCCCTAAAATCTTTTTATTTACTTCTTTTGTAAAAACACCAGTATCTTAAATATACTATGATGTTGTTATAAGATTTATTTGAGCTACAATCTCACACAACTACATCAAATGGTTAATGAACATACAGTTTCCGTGGATGGCGAAATTCTGCCTCACGAAACGATGATTGTTCAATACTCATTTAACACCTTCAAAGGTGGACATTATGATGTCACTATTTTCATATATGATATATAATATGTTTATGTTTTCCTTAAGCTTCTATTTTTTCATTTTGGGCATACCTTTATGGTTTCCATTATGGGTAAACACGATATCTTCATTTTAGGAAGTGCGGACTACCACCCCCTGAACATGATTTGATTCGTTAATACCATATGTGGGATGTGTAAAGGATAAAGTTAATGATATTATATATTTTATTACACAGTAATTATAATATACTCTTATATAATTATGAATCCATTCCAGAAAATAGGAAATAGAAATGGAAGTAGCGTTCATGCGTACGTACGGCTTACCGTCTCCATGAACGGTGCATTTCATTTCTTACCTCTAAATGTGATGTAATATTATAAATACATGTATATGCTGAATATATATGATATATATATTATCCAAATCATTAATATCATTCTGCATATAACGAAACTTTGACCAAATTAACAACATGTAAGTGTAAGAAGTCTATTTTTGACTTAAGAACCAAATACCGACCAAATGAGCATTATTAACTTAAATGATTACATGATGTTCATAACATGGTATAAATGGAATAATGAACATGAAAAAGGTTCATAATAAATTATATATTAACTCATGTTTATTATTCAAGAGATTAAAGAATGTTCGGGTCAAGTCGGATACGAGGTATGGGACTTCGTCTCAATCTCCTTTCATTGAGGCATATTTTATTTTATACACAACTTTCTTTTATACGGTGTATAAACCACTTCGAATTTTACATTTATTCAAAAGGAATCTTTTTTATAAGAAGCGTTTACTAAACGACAAAAGGGAATGTTTTTGTCATACGTATGTGGCGACAACGACTTCTCCTCCGTCGTGACCGTTATTCGAGTTCCGGCTTCCTCTACAAGCCATACCTTCTTTTTAAAAGAAAAATAAATACCATGTTTTACTTTTCTTTTATTTTGGTATTGAAAATGGTTTTCACAATGTTTTTTGTGTTGTATTGATATCTTGTGATTGAAATGTGGAAATGTTATGTTTCCTTTATGCAAGTTTTATGTGATACGATTATGTTATGGTTCTTGGGCATTATTATGAAGACTGGTGGTTCCGTGATAAACTAAGGGCGGGTGAGCCCGATATAGATCTCCAATGCATTGGGTAATGCAAAGGAGTGAAACGTTAAGGTTTCTCCGAAGAGATTTTAGGGAATATACTGTGATGGGTATTCCAAACGTAACCAAGAGGGTTACTCCCTACGTAAGAATGTTATGAATGCCTCAAGTTACCTTTATGTCTTATGAATTCTATGATTTATTCATGATTTTATGAGGTATGTTAAAGTGCCTATGTTTTATGGGTAAAGTATGATTTCATTCCAATGTATATATGAACTCATGTTTCCTTTCCATGTTTTTATAACCCATACTGAGCTTTTCATGCTCATCCCACGTTTTTTTGAAATGTTTTTCACAGGTCAAGGGAAAGGTACATGATATGATGATAGTGTCAAGGAAGTGTCAAGATATAATTCATGTTTTATTTTAAATGTGTTTCCATTGATGGGAATGAAGAAAACTATCTTTATGTAACCACTTTGTTTATATGTGGAATGTAATGCAAGTTTTATGATCTAATTCTCTAAAACTCTAAACCCGAAAAGATCCTCAATGTGTAATCTTGTAATAACTCAAGATTAAGTAAGGATTAAGGCTGGGGCCTTATAGTATAAATTTCATTCAAAATAAATACAATATTTTTATATCATATAGATCATATTTTTTTATTTCTAACAAGGACAATGAGAATATTTCAGGGTAATAAATAATTGAAAAATATCAAATGAACCCATGAATTTGTAAATACGAATTTGAATAAAACAATAATGAAGTTGGTGTTTATAAAAATAAAAAAACAATTACCAAAGGTATAATATCATGTGGAAGAATAATATATCATTGAGAGTTAGAATGATTATGTTCAAACTAGAAGAAGGATAAGATGTGACAACCAAACAACTCAATTTCCTCTAACCGCGCCACATTTAAAGTATAAAAAAATTAATCATGATTATTTGATTATATATTTGAATGAAGAGATATTATAAATATACAATAATGACACATGTAATATTGTTTCAAGACTAAACTAAAAAATATCTTATTGGGTCCATGTGGGTTTTTAGAAATAATTTAACTAAAAAAAATAATGTCGAAAGGAAAAAAGTATAGACTTATTTTCCAAGGATTATATCAGGTTGAAGGTGTTTATTATGATGAATTTTTTTCATATTTAATTTTTAGTGGGTATAATAATATTAAAATTAGTTTTATCAGATAGGTATTACATAATATATTATATCGATGAGAAATATACCATTAAAAATCGTGATCTTGAAGAAGAGGTTTATATTGATTATCCTGAAGTATTTTTGTGTGTGGAAATCATGGACCAATGGTGTTCAAATTTAATATGGATTGATATGGATTAAATAATTTTCCAAGATCCTAATATTCAATAATAGATAGTTTGTCGAAGGATATGAATATCTTTATAGGAAAATTGGATTACAATATGTATACTATAAAATTAAAAGTGGGTACCCTCATTCTGATTGATTATGTTGATAAAACCATTATTTCAGGGATCAATGTAGTCCTTATAATCAATTTTACTAAAATATAAATAAATATTTTGAGATTTACACATTTTTATAGATAAGATACATTCCAATAGTACAAATTATATATGAAGAAATTTTTTATTTCTACCCAAATAGATGTTTGTGAAAGGATCTTTGAATAAATTTTAGATGGATAAACTTAAATAATTACTTATACCAATTACTATTAGACTAAAATAACACCATTATGTTGATGGAGAAAGTGTTTATCCAAGATATTTCAGAAATAGTATTGGTATTATACTCTACAACACTGAATCTATCCCTAACATAGTCTATATTCTAAATACAAATGGATCCTAAGGAATATCATTTTATTGAATCTAAATGGATTATTAATTTCATTAAAGGGACATTTAATTATGTACTAATATATGTAATAGTATTACAGAAAAAGATTTATGATTATACTAATGAGGTTTGGGAAGGTGATTATGATGATATAAGATCCACTTCAAGCGGAATATTTCAATTGTTAGGAAGATAGGTTAGCTGACATATGGATAAATTAATTAAATTTATCCCCAAAGAGGCTATGTAAGTGCTTTATACTTGTGATTATACAAAGATTTATTGGATGAAAAAGTAGCTTTATTTCTCTTTTTTTTAAGGGAATTCCCATGTGTGGCCTTTTCAAACCCTCCACCCATGGTCCCCCCTCCCCCACGAAGGGGTCAATGCCTGGTGGTAGAGCCCCACCCGGGGAAGCAGCCATTTCTAGCCGAGATGGAAGAGCATCCTGGAGGGTAACGGTCTGGTTAGTGTTGGTTCGTCAAAGAAATTTTTCAGCACAGCGGACCGCACCTCATTTTACTGCCCAGTTGAGACTGGGTGAGTCGATAAGACGGAAAAAAGTAGCTTTATTATTTAAGGGAGAATATTTAAAAATATCATAGATTTTTATGTGATAATAAAAGTGAAAGTTAACTTTTTAATAATCTATTTCCCCATTTATAGTCCATGACAATGATATTATATTTAATTTCAACAAGGGGATGGTGTCCATTGGGGATATAAATATGGAATTTATTCAAAAAAGTGTCCAAATAGAAGTTATTTTTTCTAAAACTATTCCTAATGATTGTTTTGAGATTTTATGGTTAAACATGACTATGCATCCCTTACCTATAACACTGCAATCATTTTTTCAAATGTTTCTCATAAATACTTTCAATTAAATAGATATATTATATTTCATAAAGCTCCGAGTCTCTTTGAAACAAAACGTGGCTATTTCGGAGAAATTCATAACCTATACATTAAACATAAATTTTCCACTTCAGTGTTTTGAATTTGGAAAAATCGACATACATTGTTGCGACCATGGTGATATTTGGAGTCTGATAGAATCAACATAATTTTTGGTGAATAGTATCCAACCCTTATGAATAGTAACATACACTTAGGAATAGTAATCTACCCTTATGAATAGTAATATGAACCTTATAAATGTAAACCATACCCATGAAGGTATAAATAAAATTTAGGCACCTTAAAAATAAAGGTCAGTATTTTAAGTGTTGGTATTTTACGAATAAATGATGGTTTTAATTAAAAATTTAATTTCTCATATTTCGAAAATTAATTTTTTTTAAAAAAATTCATTTTTTAATTCTACAGATTGAAAAATAGTTAGGGTGATTTTTTTGTTATTTTTATGAAATACATGAATTTTTGGTGAATAGTAAAATTTGATAATTTTAAAAATATGCTAAATAAATGAATTTCTGCATCATGTTTGAGTCATGGATGCTATAAAAAGACATTAGTTCAAACATAATTGCATTTATTTCAATTTTTTGTCATAGTAATCATTACTATTCATTGTAATGGGAATAATAATATATTAATGATTAATATATTTAGAAAATCCTCCACCCCTCAACTATATAAACCACCCATCACCCCTATTCCTCTCACACCACTCGTGATTTGTTAAGTTGATTTGTTCGATGAAATAAACATCACAATCATCCCCCCCCCACGTCCAAGTCCTTCTGGTCTCACCAAAATGCCAAAAACAAAGGCCTTAAGCAGATTCTCAAGGAGGAGTACTCAAGAGGTGATCCTCTTTTCCTTTTTATTTCAATTTCATTTACAAGTTCCATTATATTTTCTCTCTCTCCTCACATACCATCATAAAAATAATTCTATAATTCCAGTACCTTAAATGAAATGGAATTTTATTATGATGTGAGAATTTTTCTCCATCATGTTTTTTCCCCACCTATTATACAAAAAAGGAAAACACCATCCAAGATGTGTTAATTTTTCACATTCAAGGATAACAATATTTCAATTTCTATAACCATCTTCAATTTTGTTCTTGAAACCATTTTTATTGTTGAAAGAGATCATATTATATTTATTTCATCTTATTTAATGTTATGTAATCCATACACAGTTATAATATAAAATAATAATACAAAACAAGTTTGTTATGCACAAAACCGCCAAGTTAATCCAAGCATTTATCATTAACTTTTATCTAATGAATAATCATCACGGTATATATAAAAATAAATATAATATCATTTATATCTTTTTATTTTAACAAATAATATATATTAACTATTAAGGATGTTAAACCACATTTTAGATGAACTTCCATTTATCAATTTAAGTAAACAGATCATGAAAACCATGGAAGAAATGTTTCCAAAACAATAAAATTGATCCTCTTAAACCATATAAAAAGACACTAATAATCCTAATAAGGTCATAATAAAACAATTATATGTAGATTAGGTTATGGAAATTTTAATTAATCAATCTAAATTTGATTATTCAGGTCATTACGATCAATCGAAGAACACATTCGATCATAAGGTAAAGGTTTTCTCATCTCACATTTAATTCTATGATATTTCCATAGATCGCCAATTATTTCATTCATTTGGTATATATGTACTTAAATTTGATATATAATATCATTATTCTCAACATATTCATGGTATTATATGATTCATTTGATGATTATTATTTTTTGTTCATATGACTCGATTGATCACGTGGTAAGGGACACTGTCTCAATTTACATTTCATTGTGACTTACATGGTATTTTCCACCTAATATTTCTTATGTGGGGTATCCACTACCCATTTGAGATCAATTATCCTTTGAAATTATAATACAATCAATTTTCATTTTCATGTATCATGTATATGAACATCTCTTTAGGCCGTATATCATTTCACATACGGTGTTACTTAGGAATGCTATTTTATCTAAGAAAATATTAGAGAATGTTTATCATATTTTCAATATGGATATCAAAAATTTGTATTGTTATTTTATTAAATATAATTAAAAATAATTATTTGGACTGGTATTGATGATATGGGCACACTATAGCCCCTTGATGCATCAATAGGTCTCATGAGATAAATTTTTTCTCAACAAACCCATTGAGTTTGTTTCTAAAAATCATATGGGTTTCTCCCCACATAATTAAATAGTAATGATGTTATAATGGTTCATGTGCCAGATACATTATGTCCAAATAAAAATAATTATATTTATTCATTATCCATTGATTATTATACATGAGGTTTTTACATTGAAAAAATTTATGTGTGCATTTTTATTCTCAGTGTATTGATGGAATGAGTTTTCATTATTTCACCATGCCATATTGGTTACGTATAATTGATTATTATTAACATATTATTTATTTTATGATTATACACTATGTTACCCTTACTAAGAATTAAAGATCACACATATAATGTTTCCAGTCCCTAGGTTATGTGGAAGAGAACATTGAATAAGAATTCAAAGTGGTAGTTTATTTCTATTTATTATGTGTCATGTTGTATTGTCTATCTTCCCAAATGTACCTTGGGTATAATATATGTAATATTTTCTTCCAAAAATACTAAAATAATCGGCACTTCTGGATTTTTTCTTATAATAATGAAAATATAATGAAATAATTCAATGGTTTCGGGCTTCTAGGTTCGGGTTGTTACAGTTTGTATTTGTGGAAGTTTGGCAACAAACATATACACTAGATTTAGGAAACCTAGATTATAAGAAATAACCCTAAGTTTGACTTTGAGGATAATCATAGATGAATATCCTATAATTTTGGTGAATAAAAGGGTATGTTGGTCTTCCTAGAAATAACTCTCAATCGGGATACTACAAGTGGACGTGATTCTGGTAGAGATGTACCAATGAATAAAAACTCAGACAAGGAGTTTCAGGCTTGACCCAGGAAATCCCAGTACAAAACAATGGGCCTTACTATGCCCATAGTTTGACACTCTAATGGGATAATCTTATGAGAATTCACATTTTCTGTATAGACCACTATGAATTATTTAAAAGTAAATTGAGACAATGTTTATTATTATGAGATTAGTGGTGCATATATTTTTAGATTATGTTATGTGTTTTCTAGTTTGAAATTATGAATTATAACCTAATTTATTTTATATATAACTATTTAGTGATGTATCCTAAGGGATGAAGGGTAATTAATACCCACAAATAATGTAGGGATTTCCCCACAGAGCATGTCAACAGATTCAGTGTTGGAGCGGATCAATTCGTGACCATATTTGGACAACATAGATAGGCTGTGAAAAATAACCATGCTACACCTATGTTGGAGCATTTAATGCGATAGAAGCCCCCATAATTTATTGGGACTACTAAAATAGTACTACCTGGGAAGTTGATCATGTCCCTTGAAATGATATTCTTTTTATTAGGATGAAATGATTATGAAAAGGTAGTGCTGGAAATATATTTTCTTTTGGGTAATGCTTATCAATAGTGGTCCTTGATCTAGAATACAATGGAGTAAGCCTAAATAGAAGATATATAAGGGTGTAATTGTAGGGAGACGTTCTTTCAAAAATATTTACCTCATGACTAATGAACTGAAATAAAGAATAAATTTCATAGCCTAATGAAATAGGAAAAAAGTGATGTAGAGTATGAGGATACCTTCACAAGATTATCCAGGTATGTCATATACTACATGTGTGATTTTAAAGGCACAATTTATCCATTCTTTAAAGGTCTTAATCCATGTCTTCAAATGGATATGGCTTCTCAAACATTTTCATCATATGATGAAATCATATTAAGTGTCATCAAAATAGAGAAGGAATTTATTAGTTCAAATTTTTTTCAAGTGAAATAAATATAGGATGTGGTAGTCTGGTAACCATGGAATATAATAAGAGTCAATGAATAAGAAGGGAATGAAGACATTACCATTATGCAGGAACTGTGGAAAGAATCATCCTTGTAAATGCATGACAGGCATAGGAGTTTTCTATAAGTGTGGAGAAAAGGGTCATAGATCATTTGAATTCTTGGGGAAGATACAGGTCAATGATGTTCAATGATATAATTATAAAGATATGGGACACTATGCAAATGAGTATCCTAATATCCAAATAAAATTACCTCAAAAAAGGACACGAGAGAAAGGGAATTCTTATACGATTACAACCACAGAGGTTGAGGTTCCCACTAATGTGGTGGCATTGATTGTAATAGTTTCCTCAAAATTATCCAATGCATTATTTGATTCTGGAACATTAAATTAATTTATATCTACACAATTTTCCATGAAAATTAAATATTTATAATTTGATTTAATAAATGAATTGTCAGTCAAAAATCCTAGGGGATGTATAATTGATACAATTTTGTGTCGATCAGTCCCCCTCATGACACATAAATGTGATTTAGTTTCTAGCTTTATCATCATACCCATGAATTACTTTGATATAATCATTGGTATGATTTGGATTTTACAATATGATGTGAATATCTATTGGAAGAAGTGGGAAGTTACGATTTTTGAGAATGGTGTAGAATACCTTAGCTTTAGAGCAGAAACCTCGCCATATAATTAATATATAGATCAACCCCTAGTAGTTATACTGAATGTTATTCTTGGGGAGGAAGACAGAACAATATCCATGGGCGAGTAATGAAATATTCAAATTGAAGACGCACATATTGTTCATGAAAACACTGAATTTTTCTAGAGGATTTACCTAGAAATCATCTAAAAAGGGAAGTTGATTTTCATGTTGATTTAATTACTAATGAAATACCTATATAGAAGATTCCATGTAGAATGGTCACTAGTGAATTAGTGAAGATAAATAAACAACTAGTGGAAATGAGGGAAAAAAGATTTATTCCACCTACTGTTTAGCCATAGAGAACCCATGTCCTCTTTATCAAGAAGAAATATGGATCCACGAGGTTATGCATTGATTATAGAGAAAACAATGATACTACAATAATGAATAGGTATCCATTTCCAAACATTTATTATTTATTTTATCAACGTCATTGATGCCAATATTTTTCGAAGATTGACTTTCAATCTGGATAAAATCTTTTTTGTATGAGGAAGGATGATATTCCATAGATAGCATTTCAAACCAAGTATGGGTATTATGAGTTTAAAATAATGCCTTTTGGACTTACTAATTCACCCTATGTTTTCAAGGATCTAATGAATAGTGTTTTCATGTAATTTCATTATGAATTTTTTGTTTTATTTATCGATGACTTATTGGTATACTCCAAAAGCTACGAAGACCATGCGAATCACTTGTGAATTATTCTGAAAACAATTAGAATAAATTAATTATATGGTAAGCTTTTGAAGTGTGATTTTTGGCATCAATCACTTTTTTTGTGTGTGGAAATATAGCCTCTATATATGGAATCATAGTTGATCCTATAAAGACAAAGGGAGTCCTGGACGGAACTACACCAATGAACATAAACAAGGTATGTAGTTTTATTGTCTTAGAAGGTTACTCTCGACATTTAATTCAAAATAATTTTCATTTAGATAACCCTAAAACCAAGATCACATGTAAATTGGTTAAGATTATATGAATGAAATAATGTACAAAATGATTCAAGTAATTCAAAATAATATGGGTCAATGATCCAATATAGACTCTTACCTATGGAAATGATGGATTTTCGATATACAATGATGCATCAAACAATGTAGTAAGTTGCGTCCTTATGAAAAATGATAATGTTATAGCATAGGTATGATGAATGATGAAGTCACATCTACAAAATTATCCAAATCATGATCTTAAGTTAGTAGGCATAATTTTTTTTAAAATATAAAGACATTATCTCTATAATGAATGATGTGAGATAAATCTAGATCATAAGAGTTTGAAATACAATTTTACATATAAAGAACATAGCATGACGAAAAGAAGATGGCTCAAGTTACTCAATGATTATGATTGTTCAATACACTACCTCCCAGGAAATTCAAATAAGGTAGGAGATGCATTGTGCATGAATGATTAGGGAATTCTGACCCAAATTAGGATTGAGAGAGATCCTATATTTATTGATCTACTAATGATGGATATGGTAATTTTTAAGTAAGAGGGAAAAACATTCCTTTTTCAAATAATCATTAAACCATATTTACTAGAGAAGATAAAATTCTCTCAATCTGATGATGAGAACCGACAATTGAAATTTCGGTATATTAATGATGGATGATTTTAAGACAGAGTGTATGAAGCGGGAGTTATGAAATTTTGAAGGAGTTTTTGAATTTCATCAATACCTGAGATAAAAATGGAACTGTTAGATGATCCTTATAGCTCATATTTTTCCATGCACCCTATTATAAAAATGTTTTATTCAAACCTGAATGAACATTTTTGGTGGGATAACATGAAATGAGAAATAGATGACAACGTTTCAAGGTGTCTAGTTTACCTATAAGTAAAAACTGAGATATAACCCACTAGAGGGGTCATGAAACCACTGGAAATTCCTATGTGGAAGTGGGATTACATTAAGATGGAATTTAAAACTAGAGTACTAAAGAAACCAATAATGAATATTGAAATATGGGTAATTGTTGTTCATATTAACAAATCAGCACATTTCCTTACTGTTATAGAGGATTTAAAACTTGAGATCCTGCAAAGAAAATATACTGTTGATGTTTTAAAACATCATGGTGCACCTATATTGATTGTGTATGATTGAGATCCCTGATTTAAATCAAAATTAGGGAAAATTATACCGAATGATTTTGATACTTCGCATCATATGAGTATTGCATATCACTTCCAAACCGAAGGACAGTTTGAAAGGACTATTCAAATACTGGAAGGGATGTTGAGATCATGCTCGCTAGACATTCAAGGTAGGTGGGATCAATATATTCCATTGGTGGAATTTTATTAAAATAATAATTTCCATTATAGAGTTAAAATGGTTCCATATGAGGCATTATATGGTAAGATGTGTAGAACATATTGAATAGACAAATAAAAAGGTAAATAAAATTCAGGCCCATATTAAAGGAGCCAATTGTAGGAAAAACAGTTATGCTGAAAACTATAGAAAATATTTGGAATTTCAAAGAGGAGATCATGTATTTCTAAAAGTTTCTTCACGGAAGGAAGTCTTAAGTTTTGGTATGAATGTTAAATTAAGCCCTTGGATCATCAATCCATTCGAAATTCAATAACGAATTAGAGATGTAACATACCATTTAGAAATGGAACCAAGTCTCTCCAATGTTAAAAATGTGTTCCACATGTCATGGTTAAAAAAATACATTCCAGTCTGAATGCATGTACTCACCTATGAAGAAATCGAGTTTCAACATGATTTCTCATACTATGAAGATCCTATATAGATTCTTGACACAAGGGAGAAGGTATCGATAAATCGAAAAACATGTTTCGAATAAGTTTTTTTGAGGAAGAAACATGGGAACCTGAGGATTTTTTTAAGAAGAACCACCAACAATTTTTTCAAGTTATTTATACATGAAAAATCTTAAGGATGATGTTTTTGAAGGTGGGAAAATAAAACACCCTAACCATTTTAGGGTATGTTTCTCATAAATACTTTCAATTCATTAGATAGACTATATTTGATTAATAATAGAGTCTATTTTATACAACACTTGGTTATTTAGTATAAAGTTATTACCTATTCATTAAACTTAAATTTTCTATGTCTGTGTTTTAAATTTTGAAAAATGGATATACACGATTGCAGACATGTTGATATTTGGAGTCTGATAGAATCAACTTAATTTTTCATGAATACTAACATACAATTAATATTGGTAACAGACCCTTAAAAATAGTGACCTACCATTATGAATAGTAATATGACCCTTATAAATGATAACCATACACATGAAGGTATAAATAATGTTTAGGATCCATAAAATAGAGGTGAATATTTTAAGTGTTGGTAATTTTTTTATTAAATGATGATTTTAATGAAAACAATTTCATATTTAGAATTTTTTTTGAAAAATGGTGTTCATTTTTGGAATCTACACATCAAAAAATGGTTAGGGTCAATTGTTTCAATTTTTTTGAAATCAAATAATTTTTTGGGAATAGAAAAATTTTCTAATTTAAGAAATATGCTAGTTAAATGAATTTATGCATCATTATTGAGTAATGGATGATATAAATGGAGTTTTTATTAAACTCAGATGCACATATTACTTTTTTTTATAACAAGAATAAATAATATTCCTTTTCATGAGAATAATAATAATCTAATGATTAAAATATTAAGAAAACCCTCCACCCCTCCACTATATAAACCACCCCTAACCACGTCTTTCTCTCACACCACTCCATATTTGAGCCTCACATATTTTATTTAAATTACACATCTCATGCCATCCCCCACGACCAATACATTCAGGTTTCAATAAATTTTCATAAAATAAAGGTCTTTAGATTATTCTTAAAAATGAGTACTCAACAGGTGAAACTCTCTTCCTATTTAATTCAACCACTTCAAAAAGTTCCATTATTTTGTTCCTCTCTCCTCACCTACCCTCATCCAAATGATATGATAATTGAAGTACATTAAAATAAATATAATTTTATTATTCTAATGAAATATTTTATCACCATCCCTCCTTTCCATCTCTAATTATACTAAAAATGAAAACATTGACCAAGATGTGTTAATTTATCATATTCAAGGATGACAGGTTTTCAATTTAAATTTCCATATTCAATTAAGGTAATGAAACCATTTTTATGTTTTAACTAGATCAAAATATATTTATTTCATCTTATGTAATGTTTTGTAATCTATACACACTCATAATATAAAATAATAATACAAAACAGATTTATTATGCACAAAACCACCAAGTTCTTCCAAGCATTTATCATTAACATTTATATAATGATCCATCCTCATGGTATATATATAAAATCAATATAAGATAATTTATATATATTTAATTTAACTAATAATATATATTAATAATTATGGATGTTTAGCCCCATTTATAATGAACAGCCTTTCATGAATACAATTAAACTGGTCCTGAAAACCAAGGAAGGAGATGCTTCCAAAACAATAAAATTGAACCTATTAAACCCATAAAAAATTCCACCAATGAACCAAATAAAGTGATACTAAATCAATTAAATGTATAATATGTTCTTTAATTATTAATTAATTAAGATAAATTCTATTATTCAGTTCATTAAGATTAATCGAAGAACAGATTCAGGCATATGAAAAGGATTTCCTCATCTCACTTTTAATTCCTTGAGAATTCCATTGTTTATCACATATTTAATTCACGTGGTGTATGTGTACAATTATTTTTATATAATATTATGATTCCATTCATATTCATGGTATTGTATTATTCATTTGGTTATTATTAAATTTTTGTCATATGACTAGATTTATTACAATGTGTTAAGGGACTTTGTCTCAATTTCCATTTCATTGAGGCTTACTTGGTATTTTGAACCTAATCATTTTAATGCTCTGTATCCACCACCCATTTGTGATATGTTTTCATTTTAAATTATAATATCATTAAATTTACATTTCTTTTATCATTGATATGAATATTTCCTTAGGTCGTATATCATTTTACATTTTTATGTTTATTATGAATTCTATTTGAACTAGGAAAATAATGATGAATCTTTGTCCTCTATTCAATATGGATTTTGAGAAGTCAGATTGTTCTTGTATTAAATATATATATAAAGAATGATTTTGATTGGTAGTGATGGGTGGGCCTTCTATAGCCCCTCAATGCATCGACATGTCTAATTAGACAAATCAGTTAGAGGAAAACTCTTTGAGTTTGTTTCCAAAAATCAGATGGGTTTCTAACGATAAACATAAATTGTCTTGAGGGTATAATGGTTCGTTTTCTAGATAAATGGAGTCCAAATAATAATAATTCACTTTATTCATTATTCAATTATTACTAACCATGAGGTTTTCACTATGAAAAAAACTATAGATGCTTATTTCCTCATCTTATTGACGACATGAGTTTTAATTTATTCATCATGCCATATTAGTTATGACTAATTTTTTATGATTAACTTATTTTTGATTCATGATTACACTATATTTAACCCATACTAATCATTACATATGGCCCTCATAATTTTTCTTTTCCCTAGGTTATGAAGAAGAGAATCCCAAATAAACATTCAAGGAGGCATTTTATTTCTAGTTTATTAGGTATCATGATGTGGTTTCTATCTTTCCAAATGTACATTGGGTATCTTGTATGTAATATGGCCTTCGAAAACTAATAAAATAATCAGTCATTCTAGATTGATTTCTTATAATGATGCAAATATAATAAAATAATGCACTAGCTCCTGGATTCTGGGGTCGGTGTTTTACATTACCTATCTCATAAGAGATATTGGAATGAACATCAATGTGTTGTCCATATTTCATCCTTGTAAAACATTGTAATATTTTAATGAATATTTTTGAAGATAAGAGCTAAGTCAGGATGAGAATACAAAGCTTCAGGAGGCTCAGGTTTGATATAATAAGTATATTCAATATATTATTTCTTACACACACATTTTTACTAATATAATGGTATAAATTCTAAATGGAGTCTCATAGAGGAATTATATGATAAATTTCAAGTTCATAATGTAGGGTTCACCCAAGTGACGACATAACCATTGTGTGAGTTAGGTGTTTGGCTTAAATGTAATCAAGGGAGGAAAAATAAATAAACTTATTTATCATATATTAAATTGCCCAAAATTTAATACTCTATTTTTTAACCAACTTATGGGAAACAACAAGGATTTTTCACATAAACCAAAGGATATCATCTGATTCGTTGGAGTAATTTTCATTGTAAAACTACAAAATATTAAGCAATGATGATCATTGTGCCAAAGCAGTTCATAGACCTGACCAACTACAGTGATGTAGAACCACTCTTCATCATTGATAGATCCTAAATCAATATTGTAGATTTTTATTATTGAATTTTATCTATGATTGATTAGCCTATTTTCAATTTGAATCAATTGTTTTAAAAAATTGATTTTTCATTGATTTTTTGATTTATTATTATGAATTTTAGGTCTCTATATTTTATAATAGATATTGATTTGGTTAATCCTTGTTTTTTATTCGTTGTTCATCATTATAATAGAAACAGATTGATTCCATCCTAAATAATGGATGAGGATCATTTTCCACTTTTTTGTACATTTCACCCACCATTCATCATATGTTCATCATCATCACACCCCATGGTTGACAGTTCGACAAATACTCAGTAAATTATCATTGTGTAACAGTTTTTCGGTGCAATAGATCATCAGTACAAGTTTATGTTTGGAATCAATGGTGTGACTATGGTTTTATGATGATGATGCATAATACAATGATGGATCTGAGGAGGTTATTTGTTCAGATTGGTGTTTTCATTATGTGGAGCAATGATTAATGATTCCCAAGTAGTTTGGATGGGTGGAATCTCAGAATGGGTGATAAGAAATCTCATTCAAGTCGATATATGTGTTTGTCGATGGATTTATTGATGGAATTAAAATATTTAGGGGTGAGAGTGATTCATGTGAATATTAATAAGTTTTCAATGAAATTCCTAGTTACATGACATGGAGTTCAGATAAACACATTCCTTGTGGATCCACTATCTATAGTTGAAACTATTTCCAAAAAAATAAGAAATCAAACAATATTTGAGACCTACCACATGATGTGTGACCCATGACTAGTAAATCGACATGTACCCACATGTTACATGATCAAAAACCATCCACACACCTGGGAATTGTCAAAATAGTAGGTAAAACCGAGTAATAAAACATGGCTAGACACATGCGGATGACTAGTGTACACGTGCATGACCAGGGTACATAGTCAACTGTCGTGGTACATGAAAATTGACACGGGTAGATTTGAATTAGGATACTCTATGTAGTTATATAAAATGTTATGTACTTCTTCTAGGTTAGGATAATTTCATTAATCTCTTTAATGTAAACTAATATCCCTAGTGTGTGTCCCCTTAGTTCATCACTATGAGGGTATAGTGAGACATCATGTCATGATAATATGATGTGATCCCCTCTACAGTATTAGTCATAGATAGAAGTCAGAAATACCTTTTATGTGTCTAGGGATGTGATCCTCTATCATCATATTATAACCTATTTAGGGTTTCTAGGAATTTTCATTATCAAAATACCTGGGAATTCGATCACATACTTAGATCTTTATTGATGATAGGGTTAGATATACCCCATAGGCCCGAGGATAGATCCCCTATCATTATATCAAGATATACTGAGTTCCATCATATACTACTTCATGGAGAATGCTATTGAGCATGATCTATTGGATGAGTGTTATGAGCATTATCAGAATCATGTAGTGAGTTATCTTATATGAGAGTAACCTCAAAGTCTAAGTATTATTCTAGGCTGGAGGAATGTTTTTTGGATTTACCTTGAGTCTTAGTGTCAATCTTGAGTATATCTGGGTTACTATTAAAAAAAATTATATATTTTTAATTGGATTCCTATGTATTATTGATCAGACTACTCACATTTTGCATTATTTTTTATGCGTTGGGAGTTTCATACTAGGCATGTATATACTCACCCATGTATTGGATTTTTCTACACATGTTGTGTGCTATGCAGATGAAAAGAATTTTGATATATTACATTGTGGACAAGAAGCTAGAAGAACATAGTTGAGCTATATAGACCATGGTTCATACTATGTGTCTCTTTTGATATTAGCCACCTTTTTCCTAACAAATTAGACTTTTGATAAAACATTAATGGGATTTTATTTGGCCCTTTCTGCATTATAGTATTTCATTTCTTACTCTGATGTGGGATATATATGTATTCATGCACTTTGGTATCTATTTTACTATACCTTTCAAAATTGCATACATTTTTAAATATGCGTACATGCGTACAAGTACCTTAGGATAAGGCCTCCCATGTGTGTGATATTCCTACTTGGCACTGGTCACCAGCCCTTGTCCTATTAGAGTTAGAATTGGTGTTTCATAGTTAGTTTAGTACTAGATAGGTGGGACCCAGTGGATTAGATCATGATAGAGTTCCATTAGAGGTGTTCATCTTGGGGAAAATTTTTGTATTCTTTCAAGCTTTCTATTTTGTTTTTTGAATTTCGGAAAAAATGTTAAATTATTTCAAGTTCATCTCTTATACTAAAGATTTCGGTGATTGTGAGGCGATCAATGTATTTATTTAATAAATCTATGACAACTTATTTTGGCTTGGTAAATGTATGAACTGGTTTTAGGGAACTCATTGTTGTGTTCATCATATAGGAATGGGTTTTAGTTTCCATGTCCTTCTTCCATCAACTACCCATATATGCTTTTTTATTGTGGTATGTCTTGTCTATTTCAGGATGCCTCCACAATGGAAAAAGTATAGTATCCAAATGTATGATCATTATGATGATCATCCTAAAGAACATTTTCTGATATATGGTCTTGTATAATTTGTTCCACCTCTATGTTGTTTACCATACTTACCACCATATATTGAGTAGATGTTTTCATTCACATTTCTAGTAGAGGATATATTCATATTGATCAATAATTATGAGTCTCCTAGACAATAAAATGTTATATTTTAGGGTGATCAAGAACCCCAGGATTTTGAGGTATTTCATAAGGCATTTGGGTGAGTTTTTATCCCATTGGCACCCATCCAGATCAGTTTTCAATCATAGAAGTGGGAATTCTGCATGGCTATACATGGTTATGGTGGATTATGGTGGCTCAAACACATGATGAGAAGGCTTTTCCTGGATAGTTCTTGATAATATAATTAGAAAAAATTTCTACCTATCAATGTTTTGAGAAGTTCAAATTCAAGACCCTATGGATCATTAGTGGGGAATCATGAATATGATAGAGTATTCTTTGTGGTTCACATAACTCTATTAATACATTATAGATAGGATTCGTGATACAATCTTCTAATTATAGAACATTGAGTGGGTCCTTTTATAATATATCACAGATAGAGTGATATACCATTGTATTACAACTCGTGTTGGGTGAGGGAGTAGGCTTTAGTTATGGGGATATTTTTGGTCAAGTAGACACCAATAGTAGGTGATGATACTCGGAACTCTATATCAGATTCTTTTTAAACTACATCTACTGTTAGATTCATTTTTCAAGAAATGATATACTATTTTATGGTAGTATCAGGTCCGAAGGTCTATAGTTCAGGTATTGTATGATGAATCATGTTAGCTGAGGGAGAGGCATTTCTACACTTGTAATGTTTGGGGACACCCCACTAGGTTTGTCCAACCCACCATATAGCATATAGGGATACAGTTGATGTGAGATTAATTAGAGGCAATGGATTGATTAGGGAGATCCATAGGGTGTAAGATGTGTAGAGGAGTTTGGAGAGAAGAAACATGTGGTTGAAAATTTGATATGTTGTCACCACACACTAACTATTCAATGCTAGGCTTATGTTGATGGTGATCATGGGTTAGGTCAAACACAATGGATGCCTATGACACAAAGTCTCTAGAGATTATTATAGGTATGATCTATGTATTCTCTACTTTATCTATAGTTTTTATAGATACATGACTGATCCACACATTTCGTTACACTTACGTTGTTCGATACCAAGAGATTGTAGTTGAGCCTTCAGCTTGACCATTGAGATTCAATAATCTTACGAGAAGAGAATTAGAGATCACAATCTACTATTGAAATAATTACCTAAATCTTGTAGTAGAAAGATTAATATGTGACACCTTCACTGAATTGATGAGGACTTATAATGTTATCATATGTATGGACTAGCTATCCAAAATTTATGCAGTCATTGACTGTATCAAGTGGAGGGTGTGGTGTGTTTTTTATGATGGGATGATGATTTTTTTTCATTGAGATGGAAACACATACAAAGAAGAATGGTCTCATTCACACTATAATATAGTATAATACTCATCTTTTGGATATTACTATTCTTGTATTAGAAGATACAATATGAATTTGGCTTCTTACATTGGTGGTAGAATATGAGGAAATCATTCCCAATGATGTTTCGTGATTACCCCTTTACTGAGAGATACAATTCAGTGTAAAAATTCACTAATGGAATGAATTGATATATATATGAAACTATATTGGATGGATCCCATAAAATTTTATTAGTTTATGGTGTTGTTAGAGGAGTTTTAGATGAATGGCTTTTTCAAAACCATGGTTTATCGTTGGGAATCCCCATTGTGGTACACAAATAATGCATACAGGAGTTTGAGGTTGTGTATAGATTATCCGTTCTTAAACTAGGTGATGGTGAAGAATTTGTATCTACAAATAATGTTCGATTTTTTCTTTGACCTTTTGAAAAGGGTGAGATGGTTTTTGAAGATTGATCTCAAGCTGGGTTATCACCAATTCTGAGTTTGAGATGATGACGTACCAATGTTGGAATTATGGTGCATCTACTGTAATCAATATTTGAGGAGGAGCACAATAAAAACATAAGGATGGACTTGAACCTACATTAATTGAACGATATTAATGATATAATCTTGGATTTTTAGTTTTGTATATGAGAGTGCCACTTTTAAGGCATTACATCTCAAAATAGAGAGTAGTAGTGAACCCAGTGATGGTTGAGGAAATAATAACTTGGGGCCCACATAAAGTTAGGACTGAATTATAAAGCATTATTAATTTGGAAAAATACTATCAGATATTAATGCTAGATTTCAAAAGGATATATAAACTCCTGAATACATTTTCATAAAAGGAGTACCTTTTATATGTTGTGATAGGTTCAAACATTACATTGAAGAGTTGTGGTAGAGGTTGATAAGAACCCTCATCTTGAAATTATTAGAGGAGGATGTTGGGTACATGAAATATTTTGATGAATTAAGGGATGGAATTAGTTGTGTTCTGATAGAGAGTTAGCTGGTGATTTAGTATGGTTATTTATTTTTGACACTTCATGTAAAGTGTTGCACAACCCAAAATCTTGATCTGGGGGTCTTGGTCTTTTCCCAAACTATGTGGTGACACTGTCTTATGGATGAGCGGTTTATCATCCATTTTGACCAAAATATTCCAATGTTTATATTCTAATTGAATGATCTTAACATGAGACATAGGTATGGGTTAATTTCATCTATGATTACAACTTTTAGATACCTTATAATCTTGGAAAGGGTAATGTGGTGGATGATTCTCCCAGTAGGAGATCATGTTTGTAGTTGTTGAATGAGGCATCAGAGAAGGTGGACTCATTATAATTTTCCTTAGTGTATGAGAATTGTACTTCTTACCTCCATTGGATGGTTGTTACCCCAACACTTCTATACTATGTTAGAGAGTCTCAGTTCATAAATAGTGAATATGGGACCTCGAATGTTCATATATCCACTAGACATGTTTTGGATGGATTTTAAGAAGGTGGAAGCATGTTTTCCTTTTAAGTGGGAAGATAATGGTATATGTGATGTTGTGAGAGGAGGTACTGATGGAGTTCATTAATTCCCTTTGGTGTTACATCTAGATGTGTAAATGATGTAAAAGGACTTACAGTGTCAGTTCTAGTGGCTGGGAATGAATATGTTTGTTACTAGGTTGGTCTCACAATGACTCACTTGACATCAATTTAAGGATTTTCACCAAGTTATTGTGTGTTTGGCTCAGATCTATGATGTTCCATAGAAGATGTGGGATGTTATATCTATGGAATTAATTATGGGGATTCTAGTATTTTCTAGAGGCCATGATTTTACCTAGTTTATCATAGATGAACTCGCCAATTCAAGCAAATTCCTATCCATTTGAGAGAATTTTTCAATATAGATAGTGGGGAGCCTTTATGTGTAAGAGATTATTTGAAATCATAGAGTTCCCATGATGATTGTTTCAAAATGTGAGGATTTATTCACATCAAAATTATGAATAGGATTATAAGATTCTCAGGGGACATAGTTTTAGTTGAGCACAACATTTCACCAATTTAATGTTATCCAATATTATAAGATCATTCATGTTCTAGAGTATATCATTTTGTCTTGGATAGAGGACTTTGTTCATATTTGGTAGCATTTACCACCCTTTGTTTATATTACGTACAATAAAAAAACCATTCCACCATGGGTATGACACTATTTAAGGCCTTTTATGGGTTACCATGTTGTCCAACACTATACTAGACGGATCCAGGGGAGTTAGCACTCATGAGATCATAGTTTGTGTGAGGGATAATAGAGAAGGTTAAGATCATTGAGTATCATATGGGAACTAATCAGAGCTGGTATAGATATTATATAGACAAATTAAGGATACCTTTGGAGTCTGATAAGGGATACCATGTGGTTTCTATATGTCATTATTTATGAACAAATTCATTCTCCTGATGGTTGACTGTATGGGGTTGAATGTTGTGAAATAATCTATGTTAGGTTTACTATTACTAAATAGTTAACAAAGGGTTTATTCATCTAACTATAAACACCCAATAATTATATATCCATGATTACTATTTTCCAAAGGTTGGCTCTCATTTGGGAGTTTGGACAATGAAACCTAGGAACTCACATTGTTCGAGAAGATGGAAGGTTAATTTCATCACACCCTTTTAGGGGGGATTTTTGCCTGCTACAGGACTATTTTATATATTCAACATATGTGTATGAATACTTCATTAAATCCCATTTTGATGTAGGTCATCCTTTAATTAACAAGCAATTAATAACATGTATGTAATTTAGAATCACCTGTATGTATCTTATGTTCCTCATAAAGAGATATATCTGTATGTATTTGAGGTCTCCATAAATGGTATCCTATTATGTACTGATTAAAAATTATTTGGTCATTATTATGATGATGCTGGTTTTCATCCACGTATTGGGGCATCTTGGAATTTGTCATAATCTTGGGATATTGGCATTTTTTATGTCGGGATTGGACCCATTAAATGGTCTTCTTATGTATCCTTGTGAAAGGAATCAGAACCCACATAGTTCTAGGAATATTTAAAAGGACACATAATACTATTTAAGGTCACACAATTGGGACCAAACAATGAATTTTAATGTTATGCGGTGGAGAAATCATGTATGAAGGTGATTTGCCAATGTTTTGTGTTGGGCTTATTCCAGAGTGGCCGAGGGAACCTAGAAGGGACCTGGATTCCTATGTTTAGTAGGAATCTATAAGGAATGTGACCCAAAGAGAATTAATATTTGTTTGGGGTGTTGGGTTTGGACCTCAAGAATGCTTCCTACATATCTCATTTGGATGGGATTCAAAGAATACAAAGTTCATTTTTGGGGACCCATAAATACGGAATCCTTATAAAGATTTTTCTCATAGGGGAGGATGGTCCTTTTAGGGGATTGGAGTGAGGATTGCTTCAAAATTCCCTAGTGATTTTTTTTGTTTGGGATTACACCAAATTTGGATCCCCAGATGATTGGGTTTGGTTGGGTATTACTCCTTCATGACCCACCTTCTTCATGTTGAGGGAATGGACGGAAGAGTGCCACACCCTTCCTTCCTCAAGATAGAAGAGTGATAATGACCCCAAAGTCCTTCCTTAGGTATGCCCCTGAGTGGTTAGTAGCACCATGGGCATAAATCTTAGACCATATGTAAGGCATTACCATTTTTAATGAAATAATGATCAGATGATAGAGATGGTAATAATCTTGAATAACTCCAAATTTTTATATAAAAAGAGAACAAGACATGGATGATTTAAATAGAAATTGCTACAAAATTACAACCAAACACCGAATAAAAGTACCAAAAGAAAGAGACTATGTAGTATAACAAAAACTATCCTAATGCTAAGCTAGTAAAGTTCAGCATGGTCCTCAATGCCATACTGGAATATTGAAAAAAGTTTTATATATTAGGGTGAGTATACAAGTATACTAAATAGGGAAACTGATGTCACTCATGGAAAAGTGGGGGAACATACTAATGTCTCGATGAAGACAAAAAAAACCAAAATCACATATCTAGGAAAACTAACCACCAAGAATCACCAAGGAACTCTTGATTAATAATGCAAGTAAAGAAATGTAAAAGTCTAAGAAAATCGTCATTTGGGTACCCTGCACCACTTTCCCATAGGTTAGGTGAACATTCCAAATAGATAATGTCGTGTCGCTACAACTATTTCCACACACAATCCCACTACCACAACCTACCCGAACACACCTCGGACTCAAACCACACACAAATCCCACATGTAGACACATAGTACCTAACAACCACACCCCATCCCTGAAAACAGTTGGGCCTCATCCTGATAACACCTAGGAAACAAACCATGAATGCAGACACCTAGGACCCTCATCCAAAACACAATCTGCCTAAAAGATATTGGAATATAGTAAATGTCAATTCATTATAGCCTACCCAGATAACTCAAGCGATACTAAACCTAAATCCATTACAACGTTATTGGATAACACGAGTAGTAGAAATCTGGGAAGATGGTGTGAGGGAGAAATTAATCAACCAGTCGTCCATCATCCCACCTAGATGTTAGGAATGACACCCTGCCCCATGGGATACGGGTGTTCGACACATGGTAAAAAAAAGGGTGGGGTGCATATAGAAATCATAATGAACTAGAGTTCATATATATTGGTAAAGAAACACTCAGACCTTCATTTCAGTTGAAAATAGGAAACCAGCCCACTCAAAAACTCTTTTTTGAATACTTCTACATGCATAACCACACAAACATTCATAATTAAAGAACAATACCAACCCATTTTCCATTTTACAACTCTAAAATTATTAATTAAGGGGTGGTTATTAATTTTTTCCCACACTACCCTAGTAAACTACCATCCAAAACAATCCCAAAAAATAAGAAAAAATGTGGTGCATTCCTACTGCACAACCAGCACATAACTAGATTTGCAGTCCCACTGCTCTACACTGGTCAACAACCACATCACAAAAATAGAGGTAGTCCCACTAACTATATGTGCATCCATTCCAAAAACATCCAATACCTCAACCTAAGATTCCATCACACCTCTTATATCACACCAAACATAAATCCTATAAAAAATATAGCCATAACCACAACCTCGTAGTTCAAACATTCCAAAAAATCTATAGAACCCAACCAGTACATTGCACACGGCTTCCCCATCAATCCAAGAATATTCAGATTTTTTCAACCAGGGTAATTAATTGCACTTTGATAAATAGGGGTGATCACACAAAAGGATTTATCGCATGGTTTTCATTTATTTAACAAAGTGTACGTGATTAATATTACTTCCATGTTACAACCATTATATATGATATCAATAAGAAAAATAGACCATCATAATTTCACAAGAAAACAAAACTAAAATCCATGATTTTTAGAGGGAACATGACCAAAAAAACAATAATACTAAATAAACAAAACCGGTAAAAACAACATATGCATTATCATCACATACACCCCCATTATCGTAAGAGGTCCTATTATTATTTTAATCATCATCTTTCCTACCCTCCTTAATTACCAAATGTTATAAGTTCTATCATTATTCACTAAATTTTAGGTTCATCTATATTCACATATAAACATGACTACGCCAACAATGCCTGATACACATTTTAATAAAAATAATGTAAAATACCTACCTATAACAATAGGTGATAAAAACACCAAGAATAGGGGATCATGTGAGTAGTAGGAAGAAATCCATGAAATCCCAACGATGACTTCTATACAGATACATGACTCTGAGAAGGGGGGAAGCATTGGGAGAACCTAGGGGAAACCAAAACTGACCGATATAAGAGGATATCTGGACATGATAAAAGGCCATATCCTAAAAACCAAGGAGATGATTTATAATGTACTTGATAATTGGAGTGTGGTTTGACTACACAAGTCGACGGTTTCATACATTATAAATAATTGAGATTTAATAATTCCCTCGGACTTGGAGATTTCAGAGATATAAAGATATGGTGGAAAGAGCGTTATAAATGGATTAGAGTTTATAGGTTATCATTTAACAAACAAAAACACATAACAAGGGAGACACTAGAAAACTGTGAAAAACTAGAAATGAGTCACCGATGGGTGAGTCACCGACGTTGTGCCACCATTGGCTGAGCTACCAACGTGACTTACCGACACTGATCCACTAATACAAAGCTACCAACATAATGACCCATCGACACTCTAACTCACTAATGAAGACCTAAAAAACCATTTCCAATTGACACTAACTTACTAATGTGTCGACCCACTGACACCCTATCTCACCAACATTGACACCCACACTCACCCACTCCAGGACTCTCCAAAATCAAATCCCAGACTCATCGACCCCATGAATTGATGTCACTAACACCCTCGAATCACCGAAATTGATGCCCTCGACTCACTTATATCGATTACCCATCTCATTGACACACTATCATTCCAACGCATTGACACATCAATGCACTGAAATGTCAACACACTAACATTCCGATGCCAACAGTTCAAAACTATATTTTTGGAAAACTCTTGGAATGAGTCACTAAAAACCCCCATAAAACCACAAACACTAGATTTTTACAATGTGATGGACAACATATGTACATAAAGATACATTAGATGCCTATCAAACTATTTTTCTCTTTGATAATTCAAAACAAAACTAGAAGAAAGTGGGGTTCAAACAACCACCCCATAAGATGCCTTTCAAGGATAAACCAACTTGTGTTGATTGAAAGGTGGAGTGAAAAACTTGACATCCATGAACACCACCCCAATGTCCACTACAACAAAAAACAACAAAACCGTAAAATATCTCTATTTCTAGTCACATGGATTAGGTCGGGCCTCCCTCCAGGCCATGATACTATCTTCTTTGGGTGGCACTAAATCACCCACACATGTTTAATCGAATCTGAATTAATGCATCTACATTATGAATTAGGTCATACCCTAGCCAAAATTGAGGACTTTTATCACAAACATTAGAGAACAAGTTATCAGTTATTCCCAAATAAAATATGGTCAAGAATTTCATCACAAGACAAGGCACAAAATTTATTAATAGAAGAAAAACTCAGAACATCTTTAGGTGTTGGGCTTGCATATGTGCCTCACACTCCCATGTACACTCCATGAGGCCACCATGCCACCACAAAAAATGACCCAAGTGAATGGTCAATACATATAACACCATCTCCTCATGATCCCTAATCCTTAATGGTCACTCTAGAAACATCATGTAATCCTCGATATCCAACCCTCCCCGGTTAATGATGTGGGAGACTTCATGTAGATACCGATGAAGTTGGAAGATGTTGATAATGCCATGGATCCTCTCTAACTAAAATGGAAACTCCAGCTGATATTCCTTCTCACAAACTAATACTAACACCTCGAATGGTCTGAGGTACCTGGGAGAAAGATAGAATCATTTACTGAGCATATACTTCCCACATCAAGGGGAAACCTTCAAGAACACAAGGTCTCTAACCTCGAACACCAGAGGCCTCCTCCAATGATTTTCATAAGACTGATGTTTGTCCTGATATTCCTTCATCCTCTCATTCATGAATGAACCTTCTCTATAATTCTATGTACAACCTCTAGGTGAAGACCACCTGGATACTCACCTTCTTTCTAGCAGATGGGTGAACAAAACTGCCTTATGTACAAAGATTAAAACAGACCCATGCCATTGGTAGATTGAAATCAATTACTATAAGAAAATCATACTAGAGTAAAGTTTCATACACATGGTCCTACGGAGTATAAAACACATGGTCCCAAAATATAATCCAATGTATAGATGGTCCTCTCTGTCTTCTCATCCATATGAGGGTGGAAAGCAGTGCTAAGGTGTTTCAGGGTGCTAAAATCATGTTGTAGTCCCCTCTAAACTCATGAGGAAAACTGTTTATCTCTATCTGAAATGTTGGATCTTGAAACCACATGGATCCATACAACCTTGTATAGATAAATACTTGTTATAGAATCTACTATGGTCAACTCCTTAATCGTTAAGAAATGATCTGATTCCATTACCCAATCCACCACTAACCAAATAGCATCACAACCTCTCTGATCCCTAGGTAGTCTAATAAAAAAATCCATTGAGATGCCATCCCACTTCCACTATGTAAAATTTATGGTCTGCAAAAACCCTCTAGGAACACAATGCACACCCTTCACCTACAAAAATACCAAGAAATTTTCCACAAACCCATTCAGTGCCCGCTTTTCCCTAAGCCAAAAAAACAATTATCTCAAGACCAATATATCATGGAATATCCTAGATGTACTTCTATGGTTGATATATGAAACTCATAGATAAATTTCTCATCCATCTATAATGGGATTAAAATCATCCCAAAGAAAGACATTTTATTCTGACCATCATATAAACATTTTTACGGAGAATCACATTGGACTATTTTATAATGCATCACCTCATCATTTGTGTCTCCCCACTAAGACTCATAAACATACCACATCAGAGAGGAATGAAATACCATCTGAAAAAGACATCCTCTAGAACCATCAAACCATGAATCCAGGTGAAAAGTGGAAAACTCCTCCATGTCCTTACAAGAATATGCAGATTCTCCAACAACCTTATTCGGTGACATCATACTCAAATATTAAACCACAAAATTCCCCTTTGATGAGGTGTCGACGATCATGATGTCATTGTCCTGTATAAAATCTATCCACCTCTAATGTCGTGATTTCAGGTCTCACTGGAAGAAGATATACCTCATGCTCTTGTGACCTGTAAAGACCATGAAGCACTCTCTGATGAGGTAATTCCACAAAAACATAAATTTGAACATGGTATATAAAATCTCTATTTAATAGGTTGTATAGTTACATTCATGAGTATGTAATTACGTAGGACCATAAGAGATAACTCCCCACTTCTGCATCAGTACATATCCATAGACTAGGTCAGAAGCATCACAAAACACATTGAACAACACCCATTCCCCTGGAAATCTGATCATTAGACCACTGACTAACATCCCCTTCAGATAGCTGAATGTAGCCTAAAAATACTCTCTCCACACAATGGACGATCCATTTCTATTAAAAGATGTTAATGGATTTGGAACTCAAGGAAAGTTGGGTATGAACATCCGATAATAGCCTATAAGACCTAGGAAAATGTAAATCTCTACCATGTTATTGGGTGACGCACAAGAAACAACCACCACAACCTTCAATAAGTCCACTAATATCCCCTGCTAAGATACCACATTTCCATGGAAGTGAACCTCTTGCATACTTAACTCTCACTTGGACAACTTCCCATAGAGCTAGTGGTGTCAGAAGACCTCACAGTCTGTCGAGAGGTTCTCAGTGTGATCCTCCTATGACACTGTGTAAAAAAATTCTCTCAATGAACACGACGATAGACCACATAAGATCCACATGGAAAATAGTTTTCATGATCCCCATTAACCCAGCTGGTGCATTCGTATCACCGAATGGCATGACCACAAACTCAAAGTACCCATACCTACACCTGAAAGCATTATTCGGGATGTCACCCTCCTTCACCATTATGTGCGAATATGTATACTATAGTTAGATCTTAGAAAACTACTTGAACCTCTCAAATGGTTGAAGAGATCTTATATCCTTAGTTAAGGGTAATGTTTCTTGAAAATGACCTGATTCTGTCTCTGGTGGTCTATTCATAGTCATAGACCACCATCATCCTTCTTTGAAAACAAAACTAGAGCACCCCATTGTGACACAGTTGCCCAGATAAATCCTTTCTTCATCATATCGTCAATATAAATCTTCAAATCCCACAACTCAATGGGATCCATCTGATAAAGAGACATTGAAATTGTATGGACACCAGGTTGTATAACTACCCTGAACTCAACATCATTTCAAAGAGGTAGAGTTACATCCCTCTCTAGGAAAACATCTAGGAACTCACTGAAAACTCTCGTAGCCTCCACCATATCAGCATCCAATGATCCTATTGACAGCTTAGCTAACCAAGTAAGAAGAGGATCCACATGCCAAATTCCCACCTAGCAACTCCGCTGGCCAATGAACTCTACATGTCGGTCAACCACTTCTGAAAACATGAATCTCCTATAGATGTTGTCGATGAGAGAATGCATAGAAATTATCCAGTTGAGCTCTTGGATAAAATCTTATGGACACATCTGCATAAGTAAAATTTCCCTAATGTGCTGATGTGGCCCCGAAATCACTTTGTATCCTGGGAAAATATCAAAAAAACCGGTCTGACCTCAAAATGGTGTACTCAACACTAGGGGTATGTAATGTATCTCTACATCTTGACCCATATAAAGGGATAAAATAGGTTTAAAAGAGGATTATGAGGCTCCTAAAACAAATAAGCCATAGGAAAGAGTACTGAACATTCAGATCGTACCTCAAACAACCTCAAGACCTGATAGAAATGCTACCTCCACGGCATGAAACTTCCTTCGCCCAGATCTTATCGGTCTTAACTATTGTCCACCTCCATGACCACACCCTATTCTAGGACCCTGAAGAGCTCCCTAGGGTTGACCTCCTCCCACAATGTCTGCACACAGTGGAACATGATCCTACTACTGCTATAGGGATGTTCTGACCAACATGTAGTTCTACTGAGGTGGGTGTTCAACTTCCCACCCCAACGTTATTGAGATAAGATTTGGAAATGACTCTAGATGTACCAAAAACCTACTCATGTGAAACACATAAGCCCCAATAACATAGGAAAAGTGTGAGGGCCAGGGGATCAAAAGTGAAATTGATGAGACCTACTCCCTACTAGTTGAATCCTGGAAGGGTGTGACATTGGAGACATGCTGTTAATGGACTACCCCTTCAAAAAAAAATTAGATGGATACCCTCTCACAACACACCTCCTCACAATTTCATCCTTTACACTACCTCATCCTTCTACTAAACCTCTATTAATTTATATAGAGTAAAGGGAGTATAAGCATACTAAAGATAGGTTCGATGTTCCTCTTCTATGTGTCTCACCCGAGACACTTCATCTAGAAATAGATCAAGGGAAAAGTGTAGGAAATCCGTGAACATGATCCCAAAGTCCCACATCGACATATGCACCTACTAGAGGGATATTTTCCCCTATCTCTTCTTAGCCTTCATCATTGAGGAAAGAAACTCAACTTGAAAATCCTTCTCAATGTCATCCCAAAAAACATTGGTCTTCTTCCTCTCCTTGAGATAAAGTGAACACCTCTAATGCCCTACTCCCATCAACTAGCTGACTTCTAATGGATCCCAGTACTCCCTTAGAGCCCTGATAAAAGTAAAGGTGTTCCCAAACTCCTTCATCCAACTATCCACCTCTATGTTGGAAACACAACCCTCATACATTATGAGGTACTATATTCGGAAAGCACAAATGGTATTCTGCCTCAAGTCATCCTCCTCATCTCGATCGTCCCTCCACTAATCGGCCATGTCAGCCTGCTAGGCCTCGACTGCCTATGCCACTCATGGTCAATGTCCAAGTTCCATATATAAAATGTAAAAAAGAAAATCATAAGACTGCGTAATATAAAAAATTTTAAATTCATTTTAACTCATTATTTATTTAATTTTCTGAAACACCCTACTCAAATAAAAACACAATTCATTATGATGTATATACCTTTCCAAGGGTCTCTACCCTTAAAATAGTGTAGCCTCACTTAATATTTCGATAGGATCCTAGCATCAGATCATGAGGTTCCCTAAAATGTTGTGTCCTTCCCTATCTTCCCAGGCCTATGTCACACACCAAGATCAACTAACACTATTTCCCTATCATCCCATGCAATCATCACTGTTACAAACTCCGAGCACCATCCTTTCTCTCATCCATTACCTATAATATCTTTCTATAATGATCATACTTCTTTAAGATGAGGGTAGGGACAGAAGAGTGCTTCTCCCTTCCCAATTATGAAGGAGAGATAATGACCCCCTCATCCCTCTTTTTGTCGACCCCTGAGTGGTAACTAGCACTAAGGGTATGGAGTCTCACACAATATGGAAGGAATAATCCTTTTTAATTAAAAAAGGCTAAGAAATAGGTATGCTAAATTTCCTGAACAACTAGATTATTCTATATAAAAAGAGAACAAAAATTCAACTGATACATGATTTAAACATACGCTGCTACAAAAGTACAACCAAACACCAAAGCAAAGTAGCAAAAGACTGTGACTAAACAATAACTCAAAAACTATCCTAACAACCAATGTAAAAAAGTCCAGCATATTCCTCAATGTACTTCTTGAAACCTAAAACCAGTGTTATATGCATAGGGTGAGCATACATGTATAATTAGTAAGAAATCCTAAGTAACATGTTCAAAAATGAGTGAATATACTATTGTACTGGTGAAGATTGCAGAATCAAAAAGCACCTAACAGTAAAATCTAACCACCCAGCCTCACCAAGGAACACTCACCAAATAACTCATGTAATGTGATGTAAATTTATATGTCCATCAACATTGGGGTACCTTGAACCACATTCCCAATGGTTAGCAGCTCACTCTTAACGGATAACATATTAACGCTACCACTATTCCCCTACATAGTCCCACTTCCACAACCTACCCACACACACCTGGCCTCAAACAACACACAAATCCTACCCTTAGACACCTGGGCCACAACAACCTCACACCACAACAGAAAACACAAGGGCCTCATACCAAAGTCACCTTGGAAACAAATAGGGCCCGCAGACACCTGACCCCTCATCCACAACATAACCTTTCAAAAGGATATTTTCCTATAGTAAATAACAAGCCATTATCGTTTTCTCGGATAACTCAAGTGGTAGTAAACCTCAATAAACTTAATTCAACCTAGATAACTCATGTGGTTAAAAAACCCAAAAAAAAGGTGCGAGGAAGAATGTCCACAACCATCCATCCATCCTCTCCCTGAGATGTTTGGAAAGACAACCTCTCCCATGGGATGAGGGTGAATGAAAAATGGTTCTCGAAAAGGGTGGGTTTTGTATAAAAATCATAAGTAACTACTATTTAATCATATAGTTAAGAAAACACTATTCCCAACCTATGAATTTAAAAACAAGCAACAAAACCAATTAAAATAAATTTTTCTACTACTCAAACATGTAGATCCACACAAACAACCACAGTTATTACACAAGTCCAACCCCTTTTCAATTTAACAACTATCCATTTATTATTTAAGGGGTTCTGATTAATTTTTTCTACAACTACCATGGGAAAATACCATCCACAACCATCCAAAACAACAAGGAAAAATTCAGTGCGATCCTACTTCACAACCAGCACTTAACCAGATTTTGAGTCCCATGGAACAACACTACTCAACACCCAAATCAAAAATGTAGAGGTGATCCCACTACCTATAAGTTCATTCATTCAACAAACTACTAATCGCTCAACCTGAGATTCCATCACACCTCATTTATCACCCCAAACATATATACCATAATAATCAGACGTATGACCATAGCCTCACTACTCAAACATTAAACACAAGCCATAGAACCCAAGAATCACACAACACACATCCACACCATCAAGACAAGCATGTTTAGATTTATCCATCTGGGATTATTTACTCCCTCTTTAAAAAATAGTGGTGATCATAGAAAAAGCTTCATCCTGGGGATTCTATTTAATTATCTAATTGTACATGATTAATCAAAATTTCATGTTTCAGAATTCTACACGATATCAACAAGAAAAATAGAGCATCATTATTGCACAATAAAAGACCACAAATGACTATGATTTTTGGATGTCAGAAAAATAAAAAAATAAAAAAAGTAAATAAAGATACTTGGTAAAAACAATATATGCATTATCATTATTCCCTTCCTATTATCGTAACATGTAATATAATTGTTTTTATCATCATCTTCCCTACCCTCATTGATTAGTTTAACTTACATGTTCAATCACTCTTCGCTAAATGTTGGGTTCAACCATATTCACATAGAAACATTACTACACAAACCCTCATGATACACATAGGACAGAAACAAAGGAAGATAACTACCTAGAATAACTAGTGATCAAAACACATATCATGCTATTAATAAAGGATCAAGTGAGTAATAGGAAGAACCTAATGAAAACACAATGACTACTTCCGCATAAGATG
The DNA here is from genome assembly GCA_963277665.1 of Viscum album. NCBI lineage: Eukaryota > Viridiplantae > Streptophyta > Magnoliopsida > Santalales > Viscaceae > Viscum > Viscum album. The sequence goes on along the minus strand of OY728165.1, from coordinate 1,531,883,649 downwards.
CATGACTCTAAGAAGGGGAAAAAAGATCTGGGTGCATAAAGGGGAAACCTAAACAGACCCATGGAAGAGGATATATAGGCCTGTTAAAAGGGCATATCCTGAAAATTAGGAAGGTGAATTCAATGTACTTGAAAGTTAGATCTTAGTTTCACCACATGACTTAGTGGTTTCATACGTTATAATTAATTGAGATTCAATAATTCCAATAGACTCGGAGGTAGTGGAGACATAATTATACAGTGGAAAGAGTGTTATACATGGATGAAATTTGATAGGTTATTATTTATTATAGAAAAACACATAACAAGGGTGATAAATGAAAACTGGGAGAAAACAAGAAAAACTGGAAATGAGTCACTGATGGGTGAGTCATCGACGCAGATCCACCATCGGGTGAACTACCAATGTGACCTATTGACATTGATCCACCGACACTGAGCTACCAACACAATGACCCATAGATTTCATGACTCAACAATACCATTACTAACTGGCACTAACCTACCAACGCGATGTCTTATTGACTCTGACCTACTGACACTCGGACCTACAGATGCCCTGTCTCACTAACACTAATGCCCTCACTCACTAATGCCCTAGCTCACCGACACCAACATCCATACTAAATACACCCCGACAATCCAACACTAACCCCATAGACTCACATACAGCAACACCATCAACTCACTAACATTGATTCCCTTGAATCACCAACACACTATCATGTCGAGTCATAAACATACAGATTTACTGATGTTCCGACACATATACATGCCAATGTCGACAGGTCGAAATTATATTTTTTGGAAAACACCAATAATGAGTCATAGACAGCCCCTAGAACACCACAAACACTATATTTTCACAACAGAATGGACTAGAGATGTCAGGGCCATTACATAACCCTTAATGGGATTCCTAGATAATTGGGATTGGTTAGTTATTAATCTTGAGAAGGATTCACCTGTGATTTGGGTTTTCATGGGGTTTATTCATAAAGAGGATGGCCTAATGATTGGTATTGGTTGGATCTTAATCTAGAATAGTATTCCCTAAATATTGGGTTTGGATGGGGATTAATAATAAGGATTATGCCCCGATGATTGGGTTTTTTTGGGGATTACTCTTGAAAAATATTCCCTAATGATGGGGTTTGGTTGGGGCTAACTCGTGATGATGATTCCTTGATGAATGGATTTGGTTGGGTCTTAATCATGAGGAGGATTCCATGGTGACTTGGGTTTGGATGGGGATTACTTCTAAAGAGGATTCTTGGTGATTGGGTTTTGTTGGGGTTTACTCTTGAGGAGGATGCCTTGGTGATTTGGGTTTTGTTACATAGGTATGGATTGCCCATTAGTAAGATGCTCATGGATTTAATCAGGTCTTATACATGGAATAATGCACAAATTTGGGGATCATAAGGATTCTATTATTCACCACTATCCTCTAATCCTGCATGAGTAATGATTAGTGTGAGCAACAAGATGAAACGATCGATCTGGAAGAGCAAATAGTATGATCTGTTTTTTGATGGATGAATGATGGAAAGTCCAGGGGCTATCATATAAGTAAGATTTCATTTTAATGTTTGGGGATTGTTCCTATGAAGTATTTACTAGTGATTAGGATTAGGTTGGGTCTTACCTTTTAATAGGATTCCCTAATGATTAGGTTTTGTGGGGACATACTCATGAGGATGATTCCCGGTTTTATAAACCATGAGGAGTGTCTTATCTAATAGTGATTCTGAATGAGTTCAAGGGTTGTATATGTCTCATCCCAAAAATTCCTAGTCTTTTTTCACCCAAATTTGGGTCACCAAGGTGGGTACCAATGATTGGTTTTACCATCTGTGGATCACCTCGGTGGCTCTCTTCCATGTATGGGTCGCCTAGGTGTGGGTCACCAAAGTGTGGATGACCTAAGTTGGTCTCTCCCAGTTATGGGTCACCCAACTGTGGGTCTCCCAAGTAGTAGGTTGAGAAACTCACCCTAGTGAGGGTAGGCCATGGTAGGTCACCCAATTAAGGATGTACTACATGGACGAAAGAGTTTTTCAACTACATCCATTTAATAGATTCACAATTTGAAAATTTAGTTGTCATGTTCAAATTTTGAGATGGAGGTCTCTATTTATAGACCAACTCATGGTATGCTTGAATTTTTCTCTATGAACGGGCCTGCAAGAAGGGGATTTTGTTAATCGTATTGTTAATGGGCCTACAGAAATGGGCCTATGGGGTATCACAAATTAATTTAATATTTTTTTATTACTTCTAAGAGCCATAACATTTGATCTGTGAGTATGCTGGGCTCCAAAACTAGTAAAATAGAAGATTTATAATAGATATATTCTTCTTGATTAACCAAATACACCAAATTTTTTCATAGGGTCTAAAAAATTTAATTATAATGGGTCAAAAAATTTGTTTATCATTGATCTTATAAATCCATGACCTACTCTTGGAGGGTGGTTCTTCCCACTAATCTCTTACTATGCAGTATTCTTGTGGAGAATGGGAATACAACATTCATAATTTTACTTCATAGAGACACTTCTCTAATAAAACCTGAAATTTTTTTCCTATGTGAGTGTCACATCATGAAAATCAGCGGAAAAGTGCATGAAATAGATTTTTCGGTGCCAAAAGTCTCACATCAATGTGGATTGTAGATATTTTCTTAGGACAGAATGTTATCATTAAGATTCAATGGACCTTTCCAAATATTTTATAAGGTCAGTACGGTGGAATACTTCTTTGACCTAATACTATTGCTAAATAATGTAATTGATTTCATTCATGTATCTCAAATGAGGTGGTGTGTGCATGAACCATTTCTTATTATTGAATAGGATGATCTAGAAATTTACTTTGTATCTACATTTACAATGTATTCAGTAGAGATAGATGATTTATTAGAGAATATTATTCAGGGTAAATGAAATCTCTTAATGTATTTATGGTGGATGTAGAAGAATATCCTGGAGTGATCCTGATAGTGGAGGAAATATATGTGTTCTCAGAAACCACACCAATTTGAGTTGGTTATTTCTTTTTAGGATGAAAATCCTTGAGGTGGGGATAATGTAATGATCTGTAATTTTTCATTGTAAAAAATATTAATATATTAAAGATTCTATTCAAATCTAGACGCTGAGGTAGTGTGGGATTCCAGGGCCTGAAGAGGCTCAAATTTCATATAATAAAAATATTAACTACATTATATCAAGAACATATTGTTTTCCAAAAATAATTGAATAAATCATGAATGGATTATAAGAATGGAAATCTAATAGAATCATTAAACGTGAAAGGTGGAGTTTACCCTAGGCACGACACAACCTTTTTGTATGTTAGTGTTTGGATTAAGTGCAATCATGTGAAGAAAAATAAATAGAAATATAAAACTCTTTTTTATAGTTTATTTAATTGTCTAAAACCTAATCTCATGTATATAATCCCACCGATAGAAAATCCCTAGGGATAGCAACATGACACTATAGATTTTAGAGGATCCATTTGAAGAGATTTCATTAATGAATGAAATTGGATTGAGGGTCAATGATAATGTGTCGAAGGAGTAAGTAAACCATGTAACATCCCGCCCCTCACCCATTATATTTATAAGAGGATGAAACATTACTAGGCCTTAGGTGACATAACCAAGACACCAAATATCGACAAAAAATTCCAAGGGATTCATAAACATTTGGGGGGGAAATTTCCATCTGAAAATAAAACAACAAAACCAATAATACAATAAATAGACAACCACTATAAGATACATGATAACATTACAATACAACTAATTGTAATAAAATGAGGAAAAACAAACCAAGATCATCATACAATGCAGAAGTCAAAACCAAAATATATCTAAGACTCTAAGACACCAACCCAACAACTCCCAAAATGCCCTACAATCCACCTCTGCAATCCATGCCCACGGTATCATGATGAATCCCTTAATAAATGAGATACCTTTACTATAACTATGTCTGGATATAAAATATATGTAAACACACAAAGTTACCCATATAGGGGGTGAATATAAATCTCAGTAGGTTTTCCCCAAATCACTTCCCTACTCACTCCACTAGGACAAACACGTTTTAATGTTTAAATGAAACTAATTATATAAAAAAATTAAAAACAGTTGATATATAAACCAAAAAAATTAATAATAAAAATAGATTTATATGGAAAGAAACCAAAAGAGTCATTCAAAACCATTTCTCAAAAACCATTTGGCATAACCCATTCCGTTCCACACAACCACAAACAAACAAACAAACACAAACACACTCAATATTCATGTTTCCATTGATGGAGTAACTTCACATATAAACATCATCCCTTTGATGGGGGTCTATCATAAAAATTATCCATACTTTTTAACTCTACCGGAATATATATTCCAACATTAATGCTAATATAATTGCACCAAACCATTTCTATAAAACTATACTTTTATTTAAAATAAATTTCCATCTATTTTTTTTGACATCAAAACCAAAAATACAAATTTAGAATCATTATTTTAAAAACATGTAAAAATTTTCACTTTATAAAAATAAAAAAATTTCACAATTACACGAACCATCAATAATGATGGTTTCCATAAACCCCTTACAGTTCCAATAAAATTTATAATTCAATTCATGGTAGGTGGACTTTCACATCAAATTAAAAATTCAATTCAATAAATTAAATTAATTTAAAATGAAATCATACTAGTTTTAATCAATATGATTTGAGTGTGAATCCACATACCTAGGAATCAAATGATAAAATGAATAATTAAAAAAAATATTCCACAAACATAGATTAGATCATCTAAAACCTATTTATGAACTTGTCTCCTATCATCTGCAACCAATATATCATCATGATTGGAATCAGAAAACATGTATATATTTTTAATGGATAAGATCCAAGAATCCAAGAGAGGGATGGCGAATAATACTTAGTAAAACCACCATGAATGACATCTTACCATGAAATATGGTCTTTAATGCCCCAAGATTCACTAATTGATTATTCCTAGATCGGGAATGGTCTCTAAATACTTAAGATGGATATTAATTTGAGTTAGGGTCATATTAATGGAAAACATAGTAGTTTAATAAGTGATTCGTATTATATCCTTAAAATACTGATCAAATTTTTAACGCTACAATGTTAAAGAACAAAGTTAGAAAAACCTTGTGCAAATCGTGTTCCAAATACTATCTCCAAACACCACTTGCAGGTTTGGATTTCGTGGTTAGACAAACTGCATGCAAACTGTGCTCATCACCTCTATTTATAATTGCACAATTCATCCTAGGTGGCCACATGATTTGGACAAAACATCCAACAATAGTGCACCTTCCATGTGACATATGTTTACCCTTACACAGTTTCTTGTAGGTGTTTCACAGATTCTATTAAGGGTTCTCAAACAATTAACCTCCATTAAATCCCCAAAAAATTACAAAATACCACCAATCCTTACAAAAATTAACCCGAAAACATTATATATATAAAATACACAAAAGGGTTAATTAAATAATTCTAGTGGTGTTGTAAATCGCCAAAAATATTGAGAAGAAACCATTCTTCATGAGTGATCAACAAAAACTTGAGTTCAGTATTTTTTATTGTGTTTTATCACTGTTTTGTAATCCTATGTAAAAAATGAATCATTTTTATAAAAAATGGATTCATGTGTAAAATGTTTTATTTTCGGGTTTGGATTTTTTCTTCGTAGAATTAAGAATTAAATTTTCATTGGTTAATTCCTTATTATTGTTCATTATTTATCATTCTAAAATAATAAATTGGGGCTAACCCATTTAGTCACTGAGGGTTTCTCCACTTATTTTTTTGTGCATTTATTATATAATTCTATATAAATTCGTCATTTTCACACCATTTGGCTAGTGTTTTCAGAAATACCCAATGAACTATTACAGAAAAACCATTAAAGGGAGAATCAAATCATCACTTTAAGTTCTGGTTCAGGATCGATGGTGAGATTATGGTAAGATGATTAGGATGTATGATATAGTGATGGATAAAAGTATTTTAGACCATGGTAATGTAATATTTTTGATGTATAGTAATGGTGGATGATTTCTGAGTATATTGGGAGGCAAAAATATTGTCATATATGATGGATATGTTCGATAAATCTTAGATCTATGTCTACTAGTTGATTTTGTGGTAGAATCAATATAAATTTCTCTGTGTGGATTCAAGTGAATATTTTGAGAGTTGATACAATATATTGGGATACAAAATGTATAGTTCAAATGAACACATCCGATGTGGAAACATTGATGAAATGTATAGGTTTTCAAAAACCTAGACATTGTCATAACCAATGTACATGGGAACAACAATGTTATATGGGCATGGGATATTGAACAGAGAACATAAAAAAGAATTTTTGGACATAGAAATTAACATTTTTTTACTACAAGTACATGATTTATACTCATTTTGAGGTAAGTTTAGGCCTTCTAGATCTTAATTTTAGACGTGTATCTCCAGGGCGTGTCCCCTCAGTTCATCCCTTTAAAGTTATAGTGAAAAATCACACACGTAGAATAGGATTTGATCCCCTCTGTGAGAATACTATCAGATAGAGTCTCAGAATCCCTCTCTGTGGCTTGGGGGGTGATTCTCTATCATCACCTTTTTCCGTAGGTGGGGTTTTCAAGAATCATCATGAGAAACATAATAGGGAATTAAATTCCCTACACAGTGGGTTATTCCAGATATTTTTTTCTATACCCCACAGGGCTGGGAAGGACCCCATATCTATGTATTATGATCATCAGAGTTCTAGAATGTACTACTTCATAGAGATTCCTAACAATTATAACCTAATGGATGAGAACAATCAATGTTATCATGACCATGGAGTGACTCCTTCTAGATGAACAATACCTAAAATCATCAAGTAAGATCTTATTCTCACATTATTATTATGTCATTACCTTGAGTCTTAGTTTCCATCTTGAGTATATATCGGATATTTTCACTACTATTTTGTTTCTTGTTCTAATTTTCACACCTATGTGATGATTAGATAACTAATCACATCATCCTTTATGATTGGGGATTTTAGGTTTTACTATTGGGTCTGTATGTAATAACCCCTAATTGATATGTTCCTACAAATTCTTTTCCTTATACAAACTACAAGACTTTAAATAGATTCCTATGTGGATTTAGAGTAGGAGAAGCATAGTTTATCTCTAAAGAGAGTTTTTTATACTAGGTGATACATTTGATAAAATTCCACTAGTTACATGATCATTAGAATCTGTTTACATATTTAGTGGGATTGAATTGTTCCCATTAATTATTTCTAGCACACTTTTTTAACTCTGATTTGGGATATAGTTGTTTGCAGTCATTTTTTTATCAATGTTACATTATATTTTATCATTTTGTGATTGTTTAGATATGTGTGTGTGCGCATGTACCTTAGGCTAAAGCCTCCCACATGTATGATATTAATTCTCAAAACTAATAATCTTCACCTTTTTTATTAGAAGTGGGAATGGGGTGTTACCCTATTCTTTACACTTTCCAAGACATCCATGGTGGCTATGATCCTATTACCCCGTAGATATTTAGATTATGTTTTTAAAGGGAATGAAATTAGTGAAGAAAATAATATATGAAGTTCTAAGAGTATCATTATAATTGGGGAAACTGATTATCGTTATTGTTTTTTCTAATTTCAATAGAAATTATTACTAAAAAATGAGATATATATCAACAGGTATAAGTGAAAAAGACTGAATTAATTGAGGGGTATATTATTTTTAGTACTTGTATAGAATTAGGTAATCATCGAGAGATGCAGTTATCTCTAAAAAAATTGATCTAAACTTTAGAATGGTATTATGATATTTATAACAACTTAAAGTATTTGGTTTGGTTATTCTTGAATAACAACCTGAGTTTCAAGAAATAATTTCATAATATTGGGAAAAAAGTGGTGGAAATCATTCTCCCATTAGATTTATTGAAGAATATAATTTTTGTAATCAACAATAAGTTATTATTTTTTGTGTTTATATTTAATGGAATATAAATAATTTTAGATGGATATGTAGAGTATTAAATAATCTATTGATTGAGATTTATATTTTCTATTATTAAAATTTTGAAGTAAAAACGTGGATTGAAATGAGGTTATATATATTTGTGTTTTGTTATCCTTATAGTACAAAGAATGAAATATGTTAAGGGATGATGATTGTAGAGTGACCATTGAAATTTTAATGTTTTTCTCATAAATAAAGTATGTGAAAAAAAATATATGGTTATTTTGGGACTTTTTATGCTTTTCGGTGAACATTATATGGTGAAAAATGGACTTCAAAATGTTATGTTGATACATTTTTAGCTGAAAAATCATATTATTAAATTGAAATGTATGGATTTTAAAGTGAACTAATAATTTTTTAAAGTGATCCTTGCATATTATAATGTTCTTCCTAGTTAATGTAAGGTGAAATTCCCATTATGAAATATTTTTTTTTATTATAACTTGTATAAAATTATTCAGATGATAATTTTTTGAATAGATATTGTAGAAATATCAAAAGATAAATCATTAATGTAAAAATCAATTATTATTATTATTAATAAACCATACAATACACGCAATCAAGGAGGTCAAAAATAATGTAGACCAAAGGCATCCCCCTTAACAAAAAGAAAACAAGTATCTAAAAAAGTCCCAACCACATCATAAATGGAATAATTACCACCAAGGTTCCCTTGAGAAGATAAGGAATCTAAATTTAAATTACAAACAATTATGGAAATTTAAATTATAATAAAATGGGAATTATTTTGGGAGATATTATTTAATATTTATGCATATATATTTTATATTATTAATTCCCAAAAAATAGGTAATATTCAGATTTAATATTCTGGGTTTTAATTTCTATTCTTCATGGAATTTTTCTACATCCAACATCACAGAAATATCTATAAATAATTATGGAAATATTAATCACATTTATTTTACAAATATAAATGCATGAAATGAATATATTAATTATGTGATCAATATCTAATAAGGTGGTGATAAAATACTATATCAAAAAGTGAGTAAATGATGAAAAACATCCTATTCCACAACAATGATTTCTGAACAGGTCAAGAAATGTATATTATATTGGTGATCATATAAGATATTTCTATAGAGGATAAATAAGATCATCTTATACCTTCATGATATAATTTATTAAAAGTTCATTATAAATAACTAATAAGTTAGATTGACCACCACACTTATACATTTAATATGTTACAAAAATAAATATTTTTTTAGAAGAAGATCGAATATTAGATAATTATTAATCTAGGAGTATATTATTGATCCAATTACAATTTAATATTGGAGTTAGAATCTTCAATAAATTGTGGTTCTAGTCTAAATAAATCCAGTTAATATTTTTATAATATTGATGATACCTTCCATTTGATTGGTGGATGATTCCATCTCGAAAATTTTGAGAAGCTATAAATTCCATTATAACCACTACAACACAAATATTATAACAAAATACATGTCTCATTATATGTTGAACTAGTTCGGGTGAAGGGTCTATCAAAAATGATGATAAATGTAAAAATATTCAGTATTCTATGCATTATTTATTAATTTTTTATATGGATATGTGAGATAATTCCAAAAAATTCAACCGTAATTTAATATACAACATATTTCAAATTCTAAAATAAGAATTTGTAAACATACTATTACCGATGACACATACCCATACCCCTCTCAGTGATACTGCATAATTTTTGGACTCTACTCCCCCTTTCCTCTATCCTCCCCTAACACCTCTAACACCAAAAGATGAAATTTTACTATCCAAGAAAGTCTCAGAAATTTAATAGTAGTTGTATCTTTTGAATATAAATTAATATGTCGTAGGATTTATTGAGCACCTAAAAACAGCTGTAACAATCAACCCTCAATTTATATAAAAATTATTTTCATTTTTTTCAATTTCATATACCATTATTTTATACTCATTGGATTATCATTTCCAACAATTAAAAAACTCTAAAGATATATTTTATTAATCCAACAGACAAATATCCATGAAATAAACCACACATATTGTTTATATGGATTTATAATACAAAACATTGAACATTTTAAAATATATATCATATTAAATGTTTTACAATTTGTTTTATTAATAAATTTTTAATATATGGAATTGGTAATTTATCAAAAGGGACATAGTGTGTTAATAGTCAAGACACACTTAAAACAGATGGATTCTTATGACTATATAAGTGTTAGGGTGTATATATAAAATATTTTACAATAAAAACATATCTAAAAGAAAATTAATTATATTTATCAATTCCAAAAAATTGTTTGAAACAATTTAATCCCATCAAATATGGTTATAAAATTCAAACATATTTTAAATATATCAATTTCCATCAATAAACTAGCATATTTAAATAGGTATTTCATATGGAAGATCAAATTTTATATTAATTATTTTATTACTTGTTTATTTCTCTATATTTCTCATATATTAATAGAATAATTTACAATAAATTTTTTTAACTAAAAAATGATGTATTTTTTTAATGAGTGGGAACCTTACATTGTGTTAAAATTATTTCTCACATCATAGAGAGGTGGTTTCATATTAATATTTTTGATATTTATTTTACCTTTATGTTATTAAAATCATATCATATAACTCATAATATTGAATTCATTATAGAAATAAAATAATATTATTTACTCAAAAGGTGTATACAAATTGTGCGACCTTGCGGTTTTTAATAACTAAAAGTTAGTTTGATCAATTGTAACCACTACATTGAGATATATGAATTAATTTTAAAATGAAAATATCTCATTTTCATATTAATTATCATCAACAATGATAATTAGTAAGAAAAATTTATGTGATCGTACATAAATGAAAATAAGATTCTTGGTGTGGTGGTTGTAGTTTATAAAAACTACCAATTAGTTTTTGAAATCCTCAAACCGTCAAAATTAGATTAGGGAATCCACATCAAAAGTATATATATGATATAATTTTTTTGTGGTTAATTTATTAATATATCATTCTAATCAAAATTTTAATAATATGTTTTTCATTTTTGTTTTTATATTAAAATTATATAAGTATAGTACAAGTTGATATTGTTCCTCATATTTTTAATCCCTTGTATTCATCCTTGGAAAAATATTTATATCTAATATTTATATTTATTTTCGTTCCATGAATTCCAAATTCATAACCTAACTTTAAAATTGTAATTTTTTTTCAAAAAATATGTTACATAGTTAAAACTAACAAAATTAACTTATATTATTATGATACTTTTGAGAAATTTTCATTTTTCATTTTTTACCTATATAAATAACCCTCACATCAATATGATATATATAATTCTTTGTTTGACTAAGAGTGGATGTTTTTAGTTTCAAAATTTTCTTTTTAGTTCAAAACACACATCACAAACTTAAAACCAATCTAAAACCCTATAATTTTCATTGTACATTACAAAAACGATTCATAATCCATTAATAACGTGTAAGAATTAAACATACATCATTCTAACACATTGTATGTATAATATGACATAATGTTCCTGTTTTAAATTAAAAAGTCATATTTTAGATCAAATCGTAGATTTTATACTAAAAACCCAATAAATTTTATCTCATTATTTTGATACAATAGCAAAATTTTCTATAGTTCATTTGTAACTGATAACAATTAAACACTTATTACTATAATACATGGTGGGGTTTTTATGACTGAATGTGTGTGTTTTCATTTTAAAATTTTAATTTTAATTAAAAAAACATGAAACATACTCAAAAAATGAAACATTCTCAGATGATCATGAAATAGTTGAAATATTTTTCATGAATAATTTATGAATTTTAGTAATTGACACCACATAAATATTACACATGGTGTGAAAATTTGATTAAATTTGTCTGTTTTCATTTAAAAGTGATTTTTAGTTCAAAATACACATCACAAGATCAAAACCATTCAATCATATTTGGATAATCATATTGATTTAGGGAATAAAATTATAAATTAAATTTTTTGTATAAAAATTAACTACACATCAATCATACACAAAGTGTGGCTGGTATAACATATAATGTGTGTTTTTTATTTAAATGTGAAATTTTAGTTTAAAAGACGCATCACATTATCCAAACTGAGTAAGAATGGTCATATAATCATGATAATTTTGGTCAATGATCCATTATTAATTTATGAGATATCATAGTTAGTCTCAATTCAATATTATAATCATTGTGGTTGTTATGAAAAACAAAATGTGAGTTTCATATCTAAAAGAGGCATTTCAGTTCAAAACACATGTCATATACTCAAAAATGAAAAAACATGATTGGATTATCATAATACTTTTGGAAAATGATCCATGATTAATTTATGATATGTTGGAATGAACCACACTTCAATAAGATGCACGATGTGAGTAGTTTGAAATGTGGTCTACCCATATATTTCATAAAATAAACAATGATAACTTGCCTATTATTTAACAATAGTCCATGGTTAATTTCAATGATTGTACTATACCAGATTATTTAAAACACTTATTTATTTTTTTCTTTCATTCATAACCCACCACACATTTTATTAACATATATTCTATTCGTATTTTTCATAAATTAATAGATTTTCATTTTCTTATAACTCAGCAATAATTTGTGTTCATTTGATCGATTTTGACCATATTTTTCACATTTTATACTAGAGATAGTATTTTTTTCATTTTGACCACACAAAACTTACGATTGAGGTGTTACACATTTCTATAAGTCAAAAAATATTTGATAACAGTTTTATGATTTCATAAGTTGATATTTACTTTTTCTATGTTTTGACAACCTATCACCCAATTTTAGTCATTTTTAAATATATATGAACTATAAAATAGTATTTCTAATAACACCAATATTAGATTGAAATGAAGCATATTTCTACCTTTAAAAAAATATAATATATTTTTCATAATATTTCATGATAATCTATTTTTTTCAATGTTTTGATAGTATCACATGTTTTTAAGGGGGTTTTACTATAAAAAATATATTTTTTTGGTTTCTTCGACAACACTACCCTTTGGATTAATGTATCATATATTCATATATATCAAAATATAATTTTTATTTGTTCTCCAATTATTTCACATCAATGTGGTGTCATTTTATATATTTTTAATATATCACCATTTTAGTCACTATTTAAACTAAAACATCTTTTTTGGTCATTCTAAACACTATTTATATTGGACTATATATCTATGGTTATTTTTATTGTAGGGATCGTTGTCATGTATATGAGTTTCACACAATCCTTAATGATGTTTTATTTTAAAAATAATGAAATATGTTTTTTGTGGACATATTGAATATTATAATTAAGTTTTGTCTATTCGTACATGTCCAAAATTAACCGATAATAATTTTAATTTTTTCACAATAATTCGAGGAAATTTTCTTGATTTAAAAAACATGGTGAATGTTTTAGAAAAATATAAATTTATAGTAATGAACAATTGGAAAATAATAACAAAAAGAAATCCTATTAATTTTTTTTCTATATGATAATGAAATAATATATGAATGTCTTATAATGATTTCCACGAACCTAGGGTGTTTTTCGATTTTTAACCATATTATTCTTTTTATTAACTTCTTAATATAAAACTTCTTTTTAGTCATTCTAAAGGAACCACATGTAATATTTTCAGTTGGTTTATTCCTACATACAGTAAATAAATCTATTTTTTTCTTATGTGTTCTCAGTGATATAATATTATTATCTTGGTTTTGACTATATCACCTATTTTTAAACAAATCATACTATAAAAATTATTTTTTGTTCCTTAAACCACTATGAAGGTTACATATTCGTTCAATACGATACTCTATATTATAAATTAATCCCAATTCATTTAATTCTTATTTCATGATAATCAAATATTTTTTCACTTTTTTAACTTTTCATACATGTTTTATTAATTTTTAATCTCATAATACACATTTTTTCCATTTTAATCACATTACATGAAAAAATGACATTCTATGAGACAACCAATATCCATAATCACTAATTTTTTGATACTAATGTTTCCTCTAAAAATGTATATGTTACCTACTAAATTAAAAAATATATAATCATCCAGAATTACAATATCAATAACAAATAGTTAGTCACATGAATACAAAATAAATTTTATATTCAGAGTAATATAGAATTAGGAAAACCATTAACTCCCAAAACCCAAATGATTCAAATAAAATGGTCATTTTTACCACTGAACTAAGGGTTTATTATTATAAATAATTCTTTCAACATATCCCACAAAATTCTCTACATGGGATACATATTTTTAAATTTAATACATATTTATATTATTCATAACCTACTAATGTGGAAACATAAGTAGCGTGAGTTGAAATTCATAGAAAGGGTGAAAATAATCTATAAAATATTAAGATAATAAGGGTTAATAATATTAACAAATTATTATGAGAACATAATTATAGTATAATAACAAATCCTAAGAAAAGCATACCTGATATAATATGGAATAAAAGTTATTAACTGTAACAGTTTTTTTATAATTATGTAGACATTACAGGATCAGGGAATCATAAAAATTTAGAAATAACATAACGCATTAAATTTTAAACATAACCCGTGTGTCACATCCATGAAAATATAACATATTCGAAATAGTCACATATTAGATTGGTTTACCCCCAATCCCTCACATATGAACTCAAGAGATATACAACATTATCGAATCAATTGGATATATATAAATATTTGGTCCCACCAATCCATCATAATATGTACATTTATACGTGTTCAAAATAAAATAATCATAATTTTTTCAATTCATAATTAACATGAGAAATAATCTAGTATCATGATGATTTCAATAAAACATGATCAATATATATTCTATAAAAGGAGATTTTTATTACTAATAATTAATATCCCTAGTGGAATATATAAATTGTTAGAGTATATTTACTTATACAAAAAACATTTATATAATAATATTTGTAACATATAACTTTTTAAAGTTGGAAAATAAGAGGAGATTATGAATTTGATCATTTGACACCACATGTTATGTATCCCAACGTGAAAATATCATGAGATAATTGTGAGGGTGATGTAAGAAACATAACTCCAATGTGATATATCGTACATTGTTTAGATGAAAGTGTATGAGAAAATATAAAAAAAAATCATAAAACATTTCTAACATGTTTATAAATGAAAAATTATAAGTCAATTTAAAACTCCATTTCAATTGGATAGAAAGAGGAAACAAAAAACTGTGATTTTTAAGGAATTGAAAATATTGAAACCTTAAAATGAAATGATTTTAACGATAAAAAATATGGAGTGGAATATAATAATATTTTTATGTGTAATGGAATCCCTTTACTCATTCTCCAAAACCATTAAATTTTATTAAAAAAAATCAAAAAAAGTGGAAATGTATGTTACTACAGAAAAGAATCAATAGCAGAGTGGAATATTGAAAAATAATAATAAACCTAATAGTTTAAAATTGTTTTTAATTTAGAAAAAAATAAAAATATATTATTTTGATACTATTGTAAAGATAGATCAAACCAGAATACTAAAAAACATTAGAAAATAACTTTTAAACCATTTTTATTAATGTCAAATGAAATAAAAATAATAGTTTTAAATAATTTATGTATAGAGAAGATCTCCCTTGAAATAATATAATGAATATAGACATTGACGAGAATTATTCCAAACCATAAAAAAATGATATGGTTCACCCCACTAAAGAAAATATTTCAGTTAAATTGTGAACGAAATGGAGGTGAAAGGTTATAAATAAATTTAAAGCCCAATAATAACTACTAGAGAATAAAATAGATTATTTTTAATATATAAGGTCATGAAAATTTCCCTTGATGGAAAAATAGTCATATAGACTCTCGAATTCAAAATGATATGGAAATGAAACCACTTGTGAACAATATGATGTATGAAATATAATGACAGAATGAGTAAAAAAACATTAAAATCATAAAAAATATTCAAAATGTAAGTGAAAATGTTTATAAACATTGACTAATGTCAGATGATATAAAATGTACAATTGAATGATGATTCTTGAATTGAGTGGAAACATTACAATGAAACTGACACCAAGAGTTTATCATTTAATGTAAGAATATATCAATGAATTGATAATATGAATGAAATTTAAATACTCTTCAAATAATTTGAAATAAAACAGAAAATAATTAGTGATTATAATTCAAATAATATTAGAACAACGAAATAAATCAAGGTAGGATATAACTCAATGAAAGGAGGTTATATTAAAAACAACATAAACTTTTTCATAATGAATCAAAAAATGTATAGTTATATTTAAATATATTTTTATATAAAAAGAATAAAGTTAAATTTCATATAAAATATTTTAATTGATATTATTTAAATCATGTTAAATTAAAATAGGTGCATAATTTTTAATTTTTCTTGGATTGAAAATTTATATAAAGGACACATAACTTATATTCCAAATTTATCTTTGTATTTATGAAAATAATAATAATTAATCATTTATATTATAAATTTTTAGGTGTATTAACTTCTATTGTCAGATTATATATTGATTTATTTCATAGTTATTACTTATTTTTAATTAATAGGGATCATCAATTGTTATTAGTCTTCAAACAATCCTTTTTCTGTTTTGGTGTAACTATTTTCTGCATAAATTCATGTTAATGAGATCATAATATATATAATTATAGAGTTATATTTTATTTTTCATTACATTAAAACATAATTTAACAATCTCAGAATATTATACATAAAAGATTGAAATTATGAAAGCTATCTCGATATGCTCGTTTTGGGCCGTTAAAATCAATATAAACACTTATTGTTAATACAAATAATATAGTGAATAATTTATCTTTAGATAATATTATTTATGTAAAAAAATATCATATTTATTCCTTAAATCCATTTTTATAACTGTCTATGTATGGAAATGAGGAAAATCAAATTCACCTTCTATAGTAACGGTTAAACACGCGTAATAAAAGCATCATTTTATTTTTAGAATGGATGAGAAAAAGGAAGAAAATAGTTATTAAATAAACATAATAATATTTAATTATACTAATTATACTGATTTATTTATGTTATAATGGTTATAATATACTTTTGGGAGGTATAAGATGATAATTTTATGGTATTGAAATGAGAAATTCATTATGACTTCTTATCATACTCCATGGAAGGGCTCATTTGCTATTTCAATATACCATTGAAGTGTGGTATTTTTATGAGATCATAACCTATAGGATATGGATAATATTTTTGTTTTAGGGGGTTTTAATATCATAGTTTAGTTAAGAATCTTTATTTTTGTGGAGAAGTTTGGTTGTGGTGGGATCCTATTATAAGTGTTCGAGGTGACATTTTTGTAAATATACATTTATTAATATAATAATGAATTTCCAAATCAAGTGAAGTGCATTCAAATTTGACAATTAGAGAAAAGTATTATAATTTATTTTATTTAAAACTATCATAAAACCATTTATAGGTGATTTTTTTTGATATTTTCGGAAATTATCTCTTGATTTAACACTTTTATTTAAATTTAGCCTTTACCATGGGGACTAATTTAAAATTTGAATCTTAGTTTTATACTGTGAAAATAAATTAAGAATATTTTTTATTTTTTATTATTTTGATTTAAAATAAGGACTAAATACAATTAAAATTTATTTGGAAATATGGTGGTGATTAATTTTAATATAACCATATATACTGCACACTTGAAATATTTATAAAACATGAATTTTTAAGAAAAAAGATGAATTTTTACATATTTAGTGAAATTATTATTAATAATATTGATTGACCTGATATTTAAGGGTTTATTATTAAATGAAGTATTTTTTCTTTCTTTTCAAAGCATTTCAAAATTGAAAGGTAAATTTTGAAGACTTATTTAAAAGGTAAGGAGAGAATATTTTATTCTATTATAATGAAATACAACTTAGTTTCCAAACCATCAATCAAAGGTTTTAAAATTTAAAAGAATAATTCCTAAAGAATCTTTTTAATTATTACATTTTTTTCAGGGGAATAGTTTCATAATTTATTTACATCCTTCTTATGTGATGAATGTTATCGTATTTTTAGAAACAATATTTTTTCTATTCACAAAAAAATTAACCTTATAATAAAAATCAAAACATAAAATCCTAAGATAAATTTGATTTGATAAATTTAAAAATAATATTCATTAAATCAAAAAAAAATCTGAATATGAAAAATTTAATTTTTTATATATAATAAATATTTATTGAAAAATAATATTTTGTATGACCCAATAAAATTTCTGACACTTTGAAAAATTAATTTTTATTTTACAAACATATATTATAATTTATATAAAACCATATAATGTTTTATATAACCATTAAATAGAAAATTAATTTTAATTGATATTTCTAATGTTATCATATTATTTTATTTTAATGAAACTAAAAAATATATGCTTCATCAAAATTACAATCATTATTTATTTTTTTCGAATATTTATTTGATCGTATTTTAAACATATATTTAATCATATTGTGATTTATATTTTATATTTTTTTTATCTAAATGTATTGTTCTAAAATAATATATTAACATGTGATTTATATTTCACTATATTTTTAAATATGAAATATATTAAATCAAAATGAGATATATATATATATATATATATATACATTTGTTTTGGTCGTTAAATTATATCCCCTATAAAGAAATTACATCCCCAGAAATTTAAATTCATGCACAAAAGAAAATATATGAGAATGTTCTTAATGTAGTGATTAATCATGAAATAATTAAAAATAAGATATCAACCACACCATATTAAATACTTTTAACAAACTCATTTTTTCTTAATAATAGGAATATATTTAGATTTTCATTTTTGAAAACCAATTTTTTCAAATAAGCCTCCCAATTTGGCTATAAGTTTTTATAGGGACAAGTATTTTATAGATCTAGTTTTACAATATTATACACGAACAATTTCTAAAACAAAAAATGGTTATGATAATAATTGATAAAAATATTATTATGAAAAATAAACCATAAGTTCCTTTTCTAAAGACACCTACATTTCAACCCATGATACAATCATTTCTACCGGTTCAAAAGATATTTCATTTAATCTATAAAAAATAATAAACAAAAAAGTATCAAGAACATTATTACAATATTATAATATAAAAATCATGGAAACCCCTGATCCTTGAATTTAACATACTCATTATCTATATAAAAAATTTAACATCCTAATGAATATACAATTATAATATATACTCTCAAAAATTTATTAATATTTTTTAAAAATAACATTACATTCTTCAAAATCAAATTATTTTTCAATCCCAAAGGTTATTCCACCTTATCATCCCAAAATCAATTAAACCATTGTCCTAATTTACCATATTTACATCAAAATATAATTACATATCTACCCAAAAGATTATTTATAACTCAATAATGTATTCTTCTTAAAGTAATAATAAAAATCCATAAAATATCACTAATCACCTAAAAATGCAATCATATAATACCTCTAATTTGTATTTATGCCTTTGATTCTATTATCCACCAAAAAAATATTAATCCATGCTAGTATCCATAACTCTTAAAATTTCCTCATAAAATAACGTTCTAACCTATAATGTTATATAATATTTGATCTGATATAAACTAATATACCCCAAACCCATAATCTAGTTCCTAATTCTAAAACATATCCTTTACAGACTAGGTCTGATATCAACTAAATTAAAAAATAAATAACCATCCACAATTTAAATATTATTAAAAAATATAATGTCACGTACATAAAAAATATCATTTAGGTTTAGAGTTTTATAAAGTTAAGAAAAACCTTCAAATATAAAAAACTATGTCTTTCCCCTGAAATTGAAATTTTCTCATTAAAGGAAGGAATCATTATTTTATAATAAGTATTAATCATATTCCACATAATTCCCCACACATAATACCGATATAGAGATTTCATATTTAATTATCATCATTAAAACATAGTTAAATGAAAACATAATATAAGTGATACAAAATTTCAAATATGTTTCAACATATGTGATTATAATAAAATATCATATGCGAGAATAAGATAAATATATGTGTAAGGGAACACAATAATTGTTCAAGAATAAATAATAAGGAAATCATATCTGATAAAATATGGATAATAATTCATGAATCATAACATAATTCTTACATTATAAAGATATAGATATTATTATATCATGCTATTATAAGATTTGATAATCCACATAAAACATGATATCATAAGAATATGTCATATATTACTTCCAGGAAAGCATAACAAAATTATAGAGTCCCAATATGGAAGGGGATTACTCTTTAGTCATGTTTATATCATCACATGATATATAAATCCATAACCAATGTATTAGAGGTAGAGGTAAATCTAGGCCATCCTATTACATAATTATATTTACCTGCATTTGTATCCCACATATGAAAACATTCATTTTTTTTCAAATCATTTTTAACCATAGAATGAAATGGTATTTCTGATGATTTTCAAAAAACATGATCATAATCAATCCTATGAAAGGATAAGGACTAAATTACTGTATAATATCTCTATTCAAGAATAATAATGATAAAATAATATTTACATAAAAAACATTTATAATAACATGGGTTACTGAAAAATTTGGAATTGTATCATGTAAAATGAGATCAAAATTGGATCATTTGATACCAAAATTTATATATCCCATAATAAAAACATCATAAGATTATATACAGGTTGACACCAATATCTTAACTCTAATAGAGATATATCATTTATACTTTGAAAGGAAAATGGATGTGAAATTATAAAATTTAATTTTCATGAAGCTTTTGAGACATGATCAAAAGTAAAAATTATTATCCACATACAAAATGAATTTATAGAGGATAAAAAGTGAACATTTAAATCATTAATTTTTAACAAATTATAAATTTTGAAACATTGAAATAAAATAAATTTATAGGTTATAAATGGGTAGAGGAATATAAAAATATAAATATGTTGAATGAAATACCATCACTAATTCATATCAAATATTAACCATTATTTTTTGAAAATTCATTTATAAATAAATGGTATATAATTTACATTATAAAAACAAGAAAGAATTTAAATGAGGATTGATGATGATGAATAGAAATTATAGTGGGAAAATGTGTTCATGAAAAAAACGTTAAAATATATATTATTCTAACACATTTATTATGAATGTTCCGAATATAATTTCATGGAAATTATCAAAAATATTCTCATTAAATATTGGTAACGAAATTAAAAGGAAATATATTATGACCTTATGAAATTATTGCGTTCATAGAAGAATATTCCTGGAAAAATATATATTATATTGGCATAGAGTATAAAGATTATCGACTATAAAAATTGAAAATAATGACACCACATAAAAGAAACTAGTGAGTTTTATTGTGAACCAATGCATAGTGAATGGTTAAGAATACATTTAAACATAAATAATGACTAAGGTAGAATAAAATAGATATTTTTTAATAGATAATATCATAAAATTATTCATATATGAAAACATTGTCATAAACAATATCAAATTAAATATGAGATGGAAATGAAAAGCATTATGAAGAAAGTATGTTATGAAATATAAAGGCATATGGAATTAAATGTGATAATATTCTCATTTAAAATGAATGTAAAATTTATGTTAAATATTTAGAAAAATTAATTTGAGTATTATAAGTGAAAATTTAGAATTTAAGATAAAATATTGAAATGATTTGAGACTTGGAAGGGAAACCTTTACCAAGAACATAACATGTGAATTAAGACTATATGAACAATGACATTATGTGATAGAAAGGGAAGTCCACATAACAATAGTGTAAATAAATCATAATAAAATTAAATGTCATAGTTCAATAGATCCTTGATTAAAAAACTAATGAAGTAACGATATAACTCAATGAAATGAAAATGAGTTAAGAATCCAATTATTAGTTAGGTAATGAATCAAAAGAACATGGAAATAGATAATACAATTAAAATTAAAAATAATAATAAATGTTGTTTTATGATATATGTATTAAATGGATTTAAATTATACCATCTCAAATAAAAATAAGTGCATGATTTTAAATATGTATCAAGTAATATAAATTGAGACAAAGAACCCTGAATTGGATTCCTGCTTTCTCAGACATATTTTAACATCCAATATAATATAATAATAATATTTAGAAAATTATTTTTAACCTTATTCATGTTTATTAAGTTTTATAATAATCCATTATGATAATTTATTACATATTTATTACTGATTTTATAGATAATATTGACACCAAGATGTTAGAAGTTTTCAACAATTCATTGTTTGTTTTAGTGGATTTGTTTTCTTACACAGTTAATTCTCAAGATCCACAATTATAATTATATATTTGGAAATTATTAATCATTATAGTTGCAAAAAAGTTCTATTTCTTATTATATTTTACAAAATGGCTTTAAAATTTTAAAGATATCACGAAATCCCCATTTTGGGTGGTTTAAATTACTATGATATTTTATTGTTAATATGATTACACTAATGAAAACATTACCATTATATAATCTTAATAATTTAACAAATAAAGTTTTTCCCCTAAATATATTTTTATAACAATCCATGTAATATGGTTATGAATGACGAAATATTCCATCTATAGATTTAGTTTGCCGACAATAATATAAGCGACGTTATACATTTTCGATTCGATTTGAGGGAACTATTTGATGGTTATTTTATCACATGATAAACTTTTTTATACTAATTAAATTCATTTCATTATATCATAATTGGTATACTAATAATTTATGATTGTTAGAAGATATTTTAAAGTAATATAAATGATAAAATTATTAAACGATCTTACTATAGTCCTTGGGACGACTCATTTTTTAATTGGATTATGCCTTTTAAGGGTTGTCTTTTGATGAGAATAGAACCTGTAGGAAATAAGTAATGGTGTTAGAAATGGGTGTTTTTACATATTTATCAAGATAATTGTCTTTATGATTGTAGAAAATTATGGTATTGATGGGGTATATTTTATATGACATTGGTGATATTTTTGTAAATATTAATTTTATAACATCAAACTGAATGACATGTTAAAGTAAAGTGGATCCAAAAATGATTACTAGTGTGTATATGATAATTTAAGGTTATAAAGTCCCTCATACACCCATGAATTAATTATTTTTTATGATATTTTTTAATATAGCCCATGATTAAACACTTTTACCTTTTTTAATTTTATTATGGATAGAAATTTTTGTTTGGGTAACTTATTTTTATGCCTTCAATTGAAAGGAACTTATAAAATAATTAATATTATACATATTAAAAATATGAAATTATTTTTATTGAATAAATTTTTTAATGGTGATTAAAATTGGTTTAAATATATATACAAATGACACAAATAATTAATTTTTAAAAAATAATTATTTTTAGAAAAAATAATTTTTTCATAATTTTTTTAAAAATTTATTAATAATATTTATTCCCATGAAATTAAATTTTTTATGATTAAACAAATTAGGTTAAATTAATTTTCAAACCAAGTCAATCCAAATTGAATCTAGTAAATAATTAATTATTATAAAATGAATGTAAATATGTCTTTATGAGAGTAAAATATTACTTAGGTATAAAAATTTCAATCATAGTTTCTTAAAGTGAACATATAGTAATTAAATGAACATACACCAGAAATAAAAAATTTATCAAAAATTTTTTTCATTAATTTTAATCCATGTTAAAATCATGACTATGTGATAAAATATACGGTATTTGAACAAAGTATATTTTTACAATTCACTATAAAATTGACATTTTAAGAAATATCACAAAAATATTTCTATGATAACATCAATGAGATGATTTTGTAATGAAAATTATTTGTATGAATATACATCTCAAAATATGAAAAATTTACATTTTTAAATTATAATATTTATTAATTGAGAAATATTAATTTTTATATCATGATCAAATTTATGACATAGAAAAATATTACTATTTATTTTTAAAAATTATTTTAAATTTTATATATAAGAACCAAAAATTTTATAAAACCATTTATTCGAAAATATTTTTATTTCAAATTTCCAAAGTTATAATATAAATACATTTTTTTAAAAACATTATAATTTACCAAAAATTAAAAAATGATTTATTTATATTAAAAATTTATTTTAAATTATTTAACTATTGTATTTAACACTACAAATATTTAAATAATAATGAAATATGAAACATACAAAATAAAACAACATTCATTTTACTCATATAAGAAAAAATAATGTTCTCAAGTATAATAAAATTAAACATTGAAAAATTAAAAAGTAATTGTATAGTAACACAATCAGAGGAGTAGTTATAGTAATTTAGTATTCAAACAAGATAAAACATTCCAATGGAAATAGATGGGTTGACACCCAAATTCTAAGGCATATTAGGGAGGCTCTAGTTAAGGTAATAAATATTTCACTATACTAATACAGACCAATACTCCAAAATAAAATTTATTTCTATAATAATTCATAAAAGTTATTCTTATCATAATTACATGGTCATGGTTCAACATCCCTATATTTTATTAAATATTTTTTTCAAATAATGAAATTTTTTTTTGATATCTTGTTTTACACACAACATCGAGTTTTAACGAAATAGGATTTATTATCAATATTATTATAAACACAAGATCATTATAACCAACTCATTATAATTATAGTTATTAGTATTAAAAAAATTAAAAATTAACTATACATGTATTAGATAAAAAATACTAATAAAAAAGTCTATAATTTATGGTAAATTCTTAATATGCTTCTGAAATAGTGTTTTTCAAAAAATAATTTTTATTACTTTGTGTGAAAAAATAATAAAATTAATTATTACACTAATAGAAATTTTATTTGATATAATATTCATCATTTTTTGATTCTACATGTAAAAATTATATAGCTTTCAATTTTTGGGATTCATATGAAATTATTATATTTTCGATGAATAATAAATAATTGTAGGATATTCTTATAAAATACCTTTTCATTTAAAGAATTTATAGGGTTATTTTTATTTAAAAATGGATTTTCAATTAATATTTTTTAAATTATATATTTAATAATATAATTTAGATTATTGGAATCAATTTCATTTTCAATTTATACATAAAAATTTTAATTTGTTTTAATATTTTCTCTCTGGAAAATTACATTTTTATCACGTATATAGGATTAACATTAGAATTAAAATTATCCACTTATGTGAGTTTAATTTTGAAATATGGATTAAATATTTGGAATAATAAGAATAATTATTATATAATAAGGTCAAATTAATTTTTGACATATTTAAATTTTAAAATCCTTAAAATTAATTATTTACCACCGTTGTGGAAAAAAACATGATTACTAGGGGTTAAAAAATGACCAGGGTAAAAATCATAGAAACTTATCCAAATACCATTTTGTGAAAATATTTTGATCTTAACACCTCTAATGATCGTTAATGACCTATTTTGGATCCATTTTTCATGTGAAAATGTCGGTACGCATTATTCTTTTCAAAATTCCCATGTGTTCTCTCTCCCCCACGTAAAAAAGGCCACCCCTCTCCTCTCACTTCCAAACATTCAAAAACATTTTGTTTGGATAATAAAAAAACTTTATCTCCTTAATTCCGTATTCTATTCTTATATGGCTTATTTTTATTATGAAACCCTCATAATATGTCTTTAGGTATAAACATGAAGAGGCTCTTCGAAAAAGAGGTAAAATTAATAAACATGAATTATTGTCTTATTCATATATACACATTCTTAAAATTATCATCAAATACGATTATATAATATAAATATTATCTAAGATATATTTATATGATATCATTTAAATTTAATTACCTGCATATATCAACTCTTCCATCAAGTGGGAAAAGAAACTGTCGATCATGTTTACGGTGGACTACTACCTCAAAAAACCAATGTAATTGATTTTCCCTAACCTCCAATCAAAAATGGATATAATGATGTATTAAACATATTTATATGATATTTATTATGTAATTATACTTTTTTAATTATTATATTACATATATATTCTTACATTCCATTCCATAGTAATTTGATACAGTAGCTCGTTTGTAAGACACACTACCACCTCACGAATTTATATGATTCGTTCTCCACATATTATTTTCATGGATAGTAATAAGGATAAATTAAATGAATATATATTATATATATATATATTCAAAATGACTCTGGAAAGGTTATTCATAATTTACCTTCTTTTTGTTCCATCCAGTGAGAAAATAGAAATAACATTCATGCGCACGCACAGCCTATCATATCCATTAACAGTATATTAAATTTTCTACCTCAAAAATTTATAGATTAATATAAATACATATATATAGAATATATATGATATAAATATCATGTCTTACATTTTATTGATGATTAATCAATGATTAAAGTAATAGGACCAAAAATAAAAAGTCAATACACACACAAAAAACAAAGTATTTATTACCCAATTCATGATTTTAACCACGAATTGTTTTCTTAAATGGTAATAAAATATCATTAGTAAATCATGTATGTAATGATACATATAAGTAATGTTGTGTAATAAATTTATAACTAAAATATTATTATTATATTATGGTTTCAAATTTATACAAATTAATTCAAGGCTTAAGGTCAGATATTTTTATCTCAAATTTCTTTCTTTGGGAAATTAGTTTGGTTATGAACCTATCATATTTTATAAGGTGTAAATACAAACCCATTAAGATGTTATATAATTTATCTAATTATTTTAATTAAATTTAAATTTTTGATTTATCTTATTATTTAATATATATTATTATTAAAAAGATAACAAGGTGGTAATGGTTTATGTTAAAATATCATGCCTGAAGGCCCAGAGGCTTTATCGATTTTTATTAATTTGATAATCAACTTTCCTAATATTTACAGGTAACCATTACATAGTATGTATAATCAGAGCCACTAATCCTTGGATACATATACATTATAAGCCCAGTGAAAACATTCCCAACCCCAATCCCCACTCAAGAAAATATTAATATTTTTGAAACACAGTAATCGACCTGTAAAGCTGCTCATCAAGAAATCCCAATGTATACTACTTGGTCCTTGTACTGATTGAAAAAACCTACTCTTTAAATAATCCAAATATGAGATCATTGTATGAGATTTATCCATACACTGACCACATCTGGGACTATACCTATGATTTGATCGAAATTATTATTTTTATGTGGAACCAAACATCAGCTCATTGTGTCATTGTGAAGCATGCTGCCACTAACAAACTGTTTCTCGAACTATTATTCTCCCAACAATTATGACATCCTCTTACAGACCTCATGGCCAACTATTTTACCCTATCCCATCCACATGATCCTTCATCCTCTTGAGGCCCCACCATCGCTGAGCCCTACCTCTTCCTTCCATTTAACCTCTGTTGATCTACACGTACTGGCACCACTGTCATCCACCTGAGACCTTTCCATCACTGAACCCCACCTCTACTATATTCCAGAGGCCCCACCTACACCGAACCCCTCCTCTTCCATCCACCAAACCCCCATCGAGTTCTCCACCCCAAGGTTGTTGTCTTGTGCCCCAACTGTCAACACTATTGTCCGCATTAACCCCCCACCCCTTCCTGCATCCTACCACCTCAACCAATGCCCCGCCAAATATTCTCAACCCCTACCCACCGCATCTCAATAAAACCCCATGTATGGGGTTTCTATTAATTTAATCCATGTTTTTTGTAACAATTTTATTGTTATCTATATTGTTTAAGATTATGTTTCTGATGATGAACAATTATGATCTATTTATCAAGAAACACATGAATTTTATTTTGATCTTTGTTATTTATAAATAATACATTTATAACTTTATTTTTTCTCTATTAATGGATTAAAAAATCAAAAATAATGGTTCAAATAAATAATATCATTGTTTCTCTCTTCCCTAGAAAACAATTTTTCTTATATATCCTTGTTTTCTAAAAATGTTTTCAAATGTTTTTTAATATTCCAAAAATAATTTATTAATTATATTTTTACATAGGTTTTATAATTTATGTATTTAAATAGAATATTCATGTAATCTTTACTTGGATTTTACTGAAAATGTGAAAGGAATAACTATTTAAATTTGTACCTCATGAATGTAATTTACAACCATCATGAAAAGTTTTTTATTTGATACTTTATTTATATGTTTTATAGGATTTTTTTCAATAAATTGATTTCCCCAACATTTTAGTATTTTTAATTTTAAAGAAATAATTTCTTGTGAAAGGATATTTTCCTCAATAAATATTTCATGTTATCCTTAAAAAATATTCCATCAAGATAACATCTTTGATGTTAATTATATTTTATTATAGATATGATCTAATAATACAGTCTTTAAACTTTCTCAGGATGGTTTATGGTTTTGATGATAATATTTTTATTCAAACAATTTATTTTACTTGGGTTATTCCATATTTAATTGATGAAATTATTATGAAACTCATTTCATTTATATAGGATATGACATGATGAAATGTTTATGAAACCCATTTTCTTTTTTAGGTTTTGGTATTATGAATGATTAATGAAAACATTTTATTTTCCTAGGTTTTTATTTGATGAAATTTTTATGATCTTTTGGTACACATATATAAAATTTTAATTATGTGAATTGTGTGACCTATATATCCCTTCAATGAATTGGATAGATATTGATACACCGTGTGGAAAACAGGACTAGTATGAGGAGTAAACAAGATTAAATAATGGAATTATTCCACAAAGATCATATTAGTAGTGATCCTTGAAAAGTATGATGGATTTCAGTGTGAACTTATTCCACTAATATAGCCAAATAAATAATCCTTGAATACAACAGAAAGAACATTTTAAGGATAAGTGAATTCCCTAATTCCATGCCTTTAGACAATGTTAAGCTCCCATGAATCATGTTCTTTTCTTCTCTTGTGATTCATGTCTTATAAACTACCAATCATTATTCAATGACTCAATATTATTATATTTAATATATATAGGGTGTGGTTTATAATTTAATTCTTAGGTTCTTTTACCCCTGTGATCACATTATGTTTACAAATCTCCATTGTTTACCTTTACTAAGATTTGATATCACCCTTTCTTATGTTTTCTTTCCCCAGGATATGAATAAATGTATTAATTATGATATTTATATGATGGTTTCTAGTTATGAAGAACAATGTGGGAGATGTAATAGACTTCTTATGGACCATTTTTTAAGTGTCCAAATTTACAAAGGAACTAGGCATAAATGATTCTAGAAGGGATCATTATTTTATGTAATTAGTATTCATCTTTTATATGTAATATCAATTTGTGAAAATCATGGGTATATATAGTTGAAATCATACAAAGGTTTATTTTACCTCGGGATATTAGGATATGAAAAAATTATTAAGAACACTTAGGATAATCCTATGTATAATATAACATGAAAATATTTTGGAAAGAAATAGAGTATGTGGATTATGGTGAAATAATTTCCTATATGGATTCCACAAGTGGATTTGGTTCTAGAACCGATGTATATAGTGGTAATAACTTTTATAAAGGTGCATAAGCTTTGAATTGCCTGTTATTTGTAACTTAAAAATGGACCTTACTATAAACCTAGATTTACACTCATGAGGGATATGATTTGGTTTATCAAAATTTTATTTAGAGGTAATTATGATAGATTTGAATAGATTATAATCATGGATGTCATTTTTAACACCCAAGGAAACATAGATAAAAAAGAGGTGTCATGATTTATTCATCCTATAAATTATTTTTCAAGGATAGTTGTTCTCTAAATATTGTTATTGTTACTCACCCTATGGTTTTTTGATTTAATGAGTTGCTGGAACTAGAAGGATATGGGTTAATGTTTAATGTCATAGAAAATGTGTTCATGTGAAACCTAATCGGATGATGATTTTATTGAAAGATATTATCACTATTTGTAATCATTTATAGTGAAATATTATTAATAAATTTTTCCATTACCAACTCACAAACTCCCGAAATAATATAATGATAGTGTTCACTGAAACTTTTGGTTATGGACACTATAGAGTAATGAAGATTTAGTTTCCTATATTTATAGAATGTGGGAAGATGCAATCAAGGGAATACTGAAAAGGAATGAGAAGATGTTTAATGTTTGTAGAATAAGTACACTATGTAAGGAATTTTTGAGAAAAATAAAATGTTCAGTTATGGAAATGTAGTAGAATAGTGTTTTTCTATTGGAATCTTCAATGATTGAATTTTAAAAATCTAGGAAGGTTTGGAATTATACAAATCAATGAATTGGGGGATAACTCAAGAATAGTATTAACAAGTTCATACAATTAATGGATTTTTTTTATAATGAAGAGACCTCAAATGAAATAAGAAGGATTATTGGTGTTAAGGAAATATATGATGAATCCTAGTTAATGGTTTAATAATGAAGAAGAATGATTGAAGTTCTTATGTATTGAATTCAATAATTATGTTATGTAAATCAAGAAATTTTTAATTATAATTTTTCAAAAGAATATTTTTTTTTATTTACTTTCAAGAATATGTTAAATCATACTAAATATCATTAAAATTGATTTAAGGGAAATTTTCTCTTTTATGGAAGACTCGTGATTAATGGAATGTAAAAAACTAATATGTTCTTTTTGTTGAGAAAATTGTATTTATTTGGGATAATTTAATGATTTATATTGATATTTTAAATTTGACAGTATTGATTACATTGGAATTGATTAATGATTTGATGGAAAATCCGATTTACCTTGATTATTTCAATTTTTATTGTATTAAAATTTTAAATTAGATTTGATTTCACCATTTGGTGATTCACGTGTTTTTTCTACTATTGTTGATATCATTGAGGTTCAATTTCTATTACTACCCGATGAGATGATGGAATGAAATATCTGGCATCATATATGCAATTACTTTAAATCACACGCCGTGAAATCATGTCATTCAATTTATGGTGAATTACTTGATTTCATGGTGATGTGATAGATTTTGTGCTAGATATGCATGTTGTTTTGATAGATGATTTGATAGAATACCTGTTTTTTTATAGGGTATTATTTGTATGGGGGTATTATTTAATGAATTCCAATCTTTTGTTCAAGAGGTGTTATAGGCCCTCATGGATTGGAATTTTGTGGATCATTGCATTGTTATGATTTTATGTGACATGTATAAGATGCCAAATATTTATTCACACGGAGTATGGGCCCTCACAGATCAAGAATTTGGAACATTACTATTCATTTTAGTGTTTTTCTGGGTTCAAGAATTGTTTTTGAGGGTTACTATCTATAAAAACATAGAATACACGACCGATATTGATAATTACAAGCCTTGTGTCCTTCTTTTCAGGAAAGAACTATTTCTCTTAAGTAAATCCATGTAATGTATGTGAACTCCTTGTAATCTCTGGCCGTATCAATTCCTGTATGGGAAGAGACATGGGGTTAGGCAATCATTGAGAGTACACACCATGTAGCGAATGTACAGGCAATGTTGTCGAGTCCATGTGTCCATCCATGTGACTAATTACATGGGTATATGACGGGTAGCTAGTACACATCGTGTCTTTGGAGAAAACTACATGTAGAGTTAGACGTGTAACCTGTCGTGTGACTAACAACACGGGTTGGTGAAGTTATTTCTAGTACATGTCGTGTATGGCAAAAAAACTCAGTGTATTCTTTTCCTAAGAGAACATTGTGGGTTATTTATATAGAAGAACTTGGGAAGGGGAACATTATTCAAGTACAAGGCGTGTCTTTGGAGTAGACACCATGTGTATGGGGTGTACACGACCATGGTCGGTAGGAGTACACACCCATGTGAAGTCTTAATGTAAGACACAATGTTGGGGTTATAAATGCAGTGTATCTATGTTTTGAAAAACATTAATGCTTTCCTTCACCTGTTCCCTTCTTGCAATTCTAAGTTTCATTCCTTGATAATATTAAGCTAAGGTGTTCATTTTTCCTTTCAGAGTCATGCCATTGAGATGTCCGACAGATGTACACTAGTTACAGGGTAATGAACAGACACCAGACATGGCTTATCAGGGACTACTAGTAGATCCTCTTGTAGTTTTAGTCTTTTCCCCAGTTTTTATTCCACATACTTGTGCTAATGCACAGTTCTGAGAGGGTATCATGAGGCTCATGCAAACCTTTTGAGGATTACTACATCTTTCCCCATCTATGGAAAACTTGACATGGGTTTTTCAACATCAACATCCTCCCACCTTTACAAGTTATAGAAGACCTTTTCATGAAGAATCATTGTTAGAGGACATGATTTTGATCTTCGAGCATCTAAAGACGGCTCTGGAGAGGAGGTTGAATCTCTCTAGCTACATACATTAGGACTTCACCAAGAGATGTTGGGATGTGATATCACAGTTGTGACGCTAGTAGGTAATGGATTAGGATGCATTCCATCATGCCTACTATGACTACTTTTACCCGGATACTTTGAGCGATGACCGATCCAAAGAGTTCAAGAGTCTAGAGTAGGGCACTCTCTCAGTCAAGGAGTACTCTTCTCACTTCACAGAGCTACAAACATTCACACCCATTATATGATGTTATGAGTTATTTTTGGCAAGGAAGTTTGAGGATGGTCTCAGGAATGACATCTGATCTCAGGTAAACATGTTTAGGATGACTTCATTCACTTCTATAGTCAACCAATCACAGATCAAAGAGCGAAATATGAGGAATTCTAGAGCGGTGATCCAAGGAGGTTTGGAATTTAGAGTTTTTACCCCTAATAATAATATAAGGAAGTTCCATAGGGATTATGCACATGGATATCATATTAGTTGGGATACATCTTCTATTAACTCGGTGGTGTGATACTAGTGAGGGATGAGTGGGCATACGAGACCACTTTTCCCGAGAGACCTAGTTGAGTGCCAATATTGTGATAATATGAGCATTCTTCAGCATTTCTATAAGTTTTTCTCACTGATAGCTAGTGATAGGGGTTTTTATATGATTCCACATTCAGAAGTAGCAAAACCTATTTCTAATGAGTAAGAGAACTGGAGTTATTCCAGTCGTTCAGGCCAAGGTGGAGGTGAAAGTCATGGTAGCCAGTCAGCATGATTTCAATGAAAATAGGTTGGATCGGCTTAGGGTGCTCAGGCAGGGTCAAAAGACCACAGTAGATGCCCAAATGTTTCAGTGTAACAGACCCAACTATAGCAGAATTATGGACCCTCTACAGTTTAAGGTATGATTCTAGTTGCCAATGTAATAGCTTCTGCTCTTTTCGATACAGAGTCTTCCCATAGTATCATATATGATTTCGTTATGGAGACTCTTGGGATCTGTATCTTTTCTTCTTCTGATATGTTGACGCTATATACTTGGTTGGGGACTAGAATGGATAGTGTATTTCTGTGAAAGGAGTTACCTCTTAAGGTTTGTGGGTGTCGCTTTTCTTGGGCCCTTTACGTCTTTGAGATGATGGGCTATGACATCATTCTCAGGATAGACTGGTTAGTTCCCAACCAGTTTTTTGTCGATTGATGTTGTCATAGGGTGAGTTTTACATCAACTGAGGTTGGATCATTTTTATACAAGGGTGAATGGGATGTCCAAACGAGTAGAGTAGGACCCAAACACCATGGGTTGGGAGTTGTTACAGCCCAGATTGCTAGTCTATATCTGAATGACTAGGGGAATTCACAAATAGACTTTCCTCTAGAGGTGGATCATTTCAGGGATAACTTACCATAGGACTTTTCAGGTTTTCCTACAGAGCGAGAGGTAGACTTTTCTAGTTAGCACGTTCTAGGAGGGGCACCGGTGTATATTACTCTTTATAGGATGGCTACACGAGAGTTACATGTGATCAAGAAGGAGTTAGAGGAGTCATAGGATAATGGTTTCATCTGATCCAATACTTCTTTTTGGGGTTCACCTCTACCGTTTGTGATGAAGGCGGATGGTACCCTCAGAATTTGTGTTGATTATCAAAAGTTTACCTAGTTGATGGTCAAGAATTGATATCATTTTCCAAGGATTGATAATCTATTGGATAATCTTAGAGGAGATTGGGTGTTCTCATAGATTTACATGAAGTCTAGTCACCATCAGTTGCACATTAGACCATCATATATACTTCTTACAGCCTTTCGAAGCATGTACGATTTATACAATTATGTGTTAATGATGTTCAGTCTCACGAATCTGCATGCTGTTTTCATGGAACTGATGAACCTATTTTTCCATCCATACATGGATCCTTTCATGGTAGTCTTCCTGGATGATATCTTCGTGTATTGTCACACTCGAAACGACCATTCCAAACATCTTTAGATCGTTCTGAGTACATTGAGAGAGCATCAATTATATGCTACACTCTCAAAATTCCACTTTTCGATGGACAAAATTCACATCATGGGTCATGTTATCTCAAAGAAAAACATATCAGTATACCCATTGAAATTGAGAGAAGTAGTTTTAGGGGAGCAACTGAATAATTTCTTTGAGGTACGATGTTTTCTAGGGCTATTTGGGAACAACAGAAATTTCATACAAGACTCTTCATGCTTAGAAGTGCCACTGACGGGACTGACTAAGAAGGGTGAGAAGTAAATGTTATCAGATTCATTTGAGTCATCCTTTTATGAGTTTAAAGGGAGATTGAATTCACCACTGATACTAGTTTTCCTAGATCCAGGAAAGAGTTATAAATTTTACTAGGATTCATCGGGTATCGGGTTGGGAGTAGGTCTTATATAGGGAGAAGGAGTCATTGCGTACCAGTCTGGGAAGTTGTGGCCACATGAGAGGAATTACCTAATGCACAATCTCAAGTTGGTTGTAGTTGTACATTCTTTACGCTGTTGGGGACATTATCTTTTGGGAGATCATTTTTTGGATTTCCCCAATCAAAAAAGTCTCAAGTATGTATTTTCACTCAGCTTGACCTGATTCTAAGACAATGAATATGGGTTGAGTACCTTCAATATTTTGACTTCGATCTTGCTTATACACCTAGGAAAGGCAACATGGTGGCTGATGCATTCAGTAGGAGGATAAAAATGTAAACAATTCAAGAGGGGAGCAGTGAGTGGCAGCTTATGGCTCTGTTCTATGAAATTAATTTGGTGGTGCAAGACAGACAGGGGTGGAGTTTCCTTCTTCTGTAGCTGCTACATCTACTCAACTTGATCGAAAGAAAATGAGGAAACTATCAAATTTAGATGGCCTTTTTTTAATGGGATAGTGTGTCAATAAAGTACCCTATTCTTGGACGGACCATAGGCAAGGATGAGATCTTGCGCATTCATGAATGAGTATGGGTGTTAGTATACTTACGCGAGGAGTTGATATGGAACATTCATTCCTCTGTTTGTGCAGTCCATCCTGGTGTCACCAAGATGTATCATGATCTTCAACGTCATTATTGGTGGCCATGTATGAAGGGAGATGTTGATAGGTTTTTCATGAGGTGTTCCACTTGTCAGCAGGTGAAGGTGGTGCATCGGTGACCTTTAGGGCTTTTGCAGCAGTTACCCATTCCCGAGTGGAAGTGGAACCATGTCGCGATGGACTTCGTGACAGTTTTACTGTGTTCACCATGAGGGAATAATGTATTTTGGGTTGTCATCAATAGGATCATGAAGGTTTCTCACTTCTTCTGATCAAGGAGACCTTCAGTTTTGATGAGCTTGGAAGGTTGTACATTTGAGAAAATGTACATATACATTGTGTTAAACACTCCATTGTTTCAAATAGGGACATACATTTTACTTAATGGGTATGGTAGGGAAAATAGTGGCCTTTGGGTACATAGTTACTTCTGAGTATAGCTTACCATCCCCAGACATATGGTCAATCCGAGCATACGATTTAGGTGTTGAGGACATGCTACGAGCATGCATCCTAGATTTCGGATGTTTTTATGAGAAGAACATATCTTTGGTGGAGATTTCCTATAATAATAGTTTTCAATAAACTATTCAGATAGCTCATTATAAGGCTTTGTACGGTAGGCCATTATGATCGCCAAAATGTTGGATGGAGGCAAGAGAGGTAGCTCTGTTAGGTCCTCAACTTGTTCAGGAGAGCACATAGCAGGTGGAGTTGATTTTGAAGAGGATGGATACTGCATAGTCACTACAAAAGTCTTATGTTGGTCGACAAAGACAACCATTGGAGTTTGAGGGCAAAGATTAGGTTTTCTTGTGTGTCACACCAAGGATGAGACATAAAAGGATTAAGAGACATGTCATGATTTTTTTGAGATACGTTTGGTTGTTTGAGGTATTAGAGGGAGTTGGTCCGTTCTCTCATAATTTTAAGTTACCTCAGTGGTACCTGGATATGCATGAGTTATTCCATTTTTCTCATCTACGACATTACTTCTCAGACCCATCTCATGTTTTTAAACCCATTGAGGTTGAGTTAGAGGTGGACGCATCATTCATGGAGAACGTTATCTAGATTGTTGGTCATAGTGTAAATGTTCACTGTGGCAAGTCCATTCCTCTAGTACGAGTGATATGGCAGCACGGGCAAGTATTGGATGAGTCTTGGGAGAGGGATACAGAAGTACGATCACACTGCCGGGAGCTGTTTGAGGTTTCTTCTTCTATGCTTCCTTTCTAGGGAAATTCGGGGAGGAATTTCATTAAATGGGGAAGTTTGTAAGAACCCGTATATTGTTTTTGTGAATTTCTTTATTTTCTGTTGTTTTGAGGAAATGATGAATTTTTTGGATATTTTAGGAATACACACCATGTACCTAGTTGGTGAAGGTTACTGTGTAATGGTCGTGTTATGGTCGATTACTTGGCCATGTGGAGTGACCTGGATACCACCTAAAGAGGAGGCTGGTTAAAGAAAATTACATGTCGTGTGATTTTAAAGGCCATGTCAAGTACTTTTCTTTTTAATTGTAATTTTAGATCGGGGTCATGTCTAATCGATAGAAACCCATCCTTCTCAGACCATCTCATACAGGAGTGACCAAGGCCAATGAATCTTCTCCAGGACCTCGACCCTCGATCTGTTCTCTAATTTGACCGTCGTCGATTGCATTGGAATCACCATGGTAAGTTCTTCCATATTCTATAGCCTTGTACCTTGATTTATTCTATTTCATGAGATATCCTATATAGATTTGTTTTTCATTTTTGTAGATCTACAATGTTCTTGGGATATTCAAGGCCTGAGGATCACATATATCATTTTTACAATGCTGAGGTAGCTGGTTTGTTCCATTCCATAGTTAGTATTTGTATATTATGTGAAAAAGTGCCAAATACCCTAGAACGGGGTATTGCGTGTTAAGGAATTTTAACCATGTTAATTCCTTCTATGTATTTTTTTCTTAAGTAGAGGTATTTTATTATGAATAGGGTTATTTTTTCATGCTATGAATTTGTTTTCCCAAGATGTTTGTTATTGAACATTTTTCTAGATTTTCATTTTAGGCCACATTGTTTTCCATGCCTAGTGTTGATTGGATGGAGTGATTTTTATCAGACATGTTGTGATATGTGGTAGACTATTTATCCATGTAGTTCATGAGGTCTAAATTGGATGACATATATAATTTGTTCATAATTGACTTACAAAGGGCTGGGGGAAACTAATGTATTAGACCATTGGGGGAACGGACGTTAAGGGCTTCCCCAGAGAGACTATTTACTTTTTATGTTGCGAGACCATAGGGGGGTGGAATTTGTGCTCCCTTAGAGTTTCTGCAGTTTCCCTATTATGAGACCATATGGGGAATTGGAATTTTAGTGCTTCTTCATAGTGTCTATAGTTACCTATATGAGACCACATGGGGAATTTACATTGATTTCTTCCTCAGTGAGTCATTTCTAAAGATGAACCAGTGGGGTTAGACTGTGAGTACTTTCCATAGGTTTGCTTGTGTTCATTTTGGATAAACCAGAGGGATTATTCTATGAGTACTACCTAGAGGGTTACATGTATTTTGATTATATTCTCACTAGATATATGAAAATTAATTCATTTAAAATTGTTTTACTATTTACTTTTTAGTACATCCTTGTTTAGTGCTTCATTTTTCTTATTGTCTGCCATATATATTCACTAATTGTTAGGCATATATCTTTTGGTGGTTGGATACTAGGATTCATCTCACAAACTATTTGTGTCATTATTTTGGGCCCAAATTGATTATATTGTTGTAGCTATAGATAATGGCATTATCCCTTCTAATTAAGGTACTTTATTACTATGGGGATGGAGAGAATGGGACCAAGATGAGGCTTGCAATGCTGTGGAGATGATTACTTGCATTTCTATTATAATTTGGTTTAGTACTATAATCCAAAATTGTGACACTTTTGGATTTTTTTTTCTTAGACATATGTATCATGAATCATTTATATATATATATTCTCCAGTTGTTTATTTATTTCAGCCTTTCATTGTTTACTTATTTCATGTTATTACTGGTTCTGATATTGTTATATATTTATTTCCACTACTTTACTCTTCCAATGAGGGGATATTTTCTCCAATATCACAACTAAGGACCTCTATTGTAGTTGATAGAATCTGGAGTTTGGGGAAATGCAGTTGAGGCCATGTGACCAACCGGGTACGGGGTACCTCCGGGCGACTCCCGGAACCCAGACATTACACACTAAACCTCTCTTAGGTTCAAGATGTGTTCCATGTATCTATTCAGAGGTCATATAAACATGAACCATAAAATGTCATAAACACCAAGGTAGTAGCACTGGTGAAATTCATCCTTATACGGAATAATTTGAGGAGATTCTGGGTCAGAAAGATAATGTTATATGAAACAAGAGCACTAACCTGGTAAATGTTTTGTGACAAAACCACATACTTGAAGAAGATATATGGGAACCTAAGGATATAATGAGGCATATGAATCCTCATGTGTTTGTACCAATGGTATGGAATTTTAAGGGATAAATTCATTTTAGGGTGTGTAGAATGTAACACGTCAAGATTTTGTGAAATATTAATTTTTTAATAATTTTTTTCCTTCAATACCTTTTATTACATGGAACATTGTGTTTTAATGAACCATGTTATACTATTAATGTTATTATTTAAAAAATTCTATTATAACCTAGGTTTTAATAAAGTAATTTTTAGTACTAATATTAAATTTTAAAAAGTAGGTGTGAAGGAGTTAAATAAATAATATATATTGAAAACTATGTACATAATAGTTGGTAAATTATTTATATCCCTAAAAAATAATTTTAATTAGAAAATATTTTTAATTTATTTTTGTAAAGGAATACGAAAATTACATTTTTAGAAGTTTAGAAAATTTATTGGTAAAAATGAACATCATATTTGAAATCTGCATATCAGAAATAGCTTAGGGTAATTTTTTTGAAAAGATGAATTTTTTAATAAATAGAGAATAAATACATGTTTTTATATAAAACAGACTTCCTTTTTGTTTAAAGGTTATTATGGGTAATTTTGTTTTAAAATGTTTTTAAAAGTATCATTAAGGAAATTATATATTTATTAATATTTTTTTTATTGGAATAATTTTCAAATATTGAATATAGGTTTAAAAGCTGTTTAATCTATTCAATGTTTTCACTTTAGAAAACAAATTTTTTAACATTTCTATATGATTAAATTTTAATTTGAAATTTCCAATTTTGTGAATTGAATTTTTAAACATTGATTCCAAATTTTGGATCATAATAATTAATATTATATAACATTCCCAACATAATTTATAAACATAATTAACAATAAAAACTGTAAACATTAATTATGACCGTTAACGTAGAAAATTATTATTAGGGTTTAAACTAAAAATTTATATAATAAATTGACCTAGAAACTTTTAAAAATCATATTAGATATATGTATTTGGAACCTTTAACCTATATGGTCAGATAATATCCCATTTTGTAGCCTTTTGGAATGTGAAAATGTGGGTACACATTATTCCTTTCAAAAATTCTAAGTGTGTCCTCTCCCCTATATGTTAAAGGCCACCACCAATCCTCTACCCTTTACTATTCCAAAACCATTTGGTTTAAAAATTCCATGACAAAATTCCATCCTTAATTCCCAAA
Organism: Viscum album; assembly: GCA_963277665.1. Taxonomy (NCBI): domain Eukaryota; kingdom Viridiplantae; phylum Streptophyta; class Magnoliopsida; order Santalales; family Viscaceae; genus Viscum; species Viscum album. The sequence continues at coordinate 1,531,843,184 of OY728165.1, read as the reverse complement.
CAATATTTAATATCCCTTAGTTTTATTATAAAATCCTTACAATATGGATTTATTATTAACATAAAGAGGCATTTTAGAGAAGATGAAAATTTATTAAACATATGTTTTTATTTTGTTTCTTCTTCCACCTTATTAAAATATTATTAATTGAGAATTTATCTTTTTTTATTCTACAAAAACTTAAAAATATTATTAAACCCATATAATATATTAAAATTAAAATATAAGACAAATTAAAATGTTATTGCCTAAATAAAACAACTTAAACCCATCCCCTCTTCCATGAAATGGGAAACAAAACAATTGTTAGTATGCACGGTGGACTTCAGCCACGTAAACTAATGTAATTCATTTTTTGTCATCACCACTCAAATATATTCATAATAATATATTTCATCTTTATATATGATATCTATTTAATATTAATCATTTATTTAAAATTAATATATCATATAATTTCTTACATTACCTTCCACTCAAAAAATCATAACGTCATTTGTGTGTACCAAAAACTACTACCTCAGGAAGATATACAATTTATTTATTATTATTGCATCATTTGTATGGTATATATAATTGTATATGATGGAATAATATGATATTTATGATATAATAAACATTTTTATATAAAAAACTTACCTTATTTCAATCCTGATTATTGAAAACGTAAAACATTGCTCAACCGTACATATAACTTTCTATTTCCATGATTTTAACATTTAAATTTCTCAAGACCATCCCTAATAATTTATTTTATAATCTTAATTTTTGTATAAAAATTATAATAATTTTATAATTATTTATCTTGAGATGATATAAGAATTATGCCTTTGACCATTGTCAACACACTGATGTCATTTGGAATTTATAAACTGAATGTCCTCAAAAAACCTGATGTGGACATAACTGATTATGTAATTAAATATATCATTACAATAAATTAATTAAATGGTTTATGTATAAGGGATCAAAATATAAATATTTCTTAATAAGAAAAATAATTTATATATGTTTATTATAATGTAGATAAAGGATATACACAACAAGTATAGACTATATGTAAGGGTTCACAGCTAAAAATATTATTCTTTGAGATACATGTTATTTTATGAACCTAATTCCTTTAATATATTTTATATAATTACCAATTATATATTATAAATTTAATGATTCACAATTCATTGTATTTTATGTTACAATTAATTTACTTCATTCATGTGAGTTACGATTCAATTGTTTCCAAGGTGGTGATGGTTTATGCTATAATATCATTGTAATTGAAATTTTTTCACTACAATTTCCATTGAGAGAAATTAATTGTTCATTGTATAATAAAACCCATTTATTTTATTATCCATTTATTATTAATAATATATTTAGGAAAGATAACATTTTCCACTATTTGGTATATTGAATTATTGAGAAATATTTTTATGAAAAGATGTTTCTATTTCACTCTTTGGTGGAAAATATTTCTACGAATATATCCACGTTTTCTAAAACTATTATCAAAAATATTTTAAACATTCAAGAAATTTTTTATTAAATAATTTTTTTCCATTTTTTATTTTTTTACCAAATGAAATGAAAGGAATATTCATATAATTATCTAAATGAGGAACATTAACCTTTTTAAAATATTGTGAAATGAATGTTTTTTTAACTTATGTAACATGTACGAAATTATTCACTTTCATTAGAAATAAATAAATTCAATATACCTATTAAATTTTCCATGATTATATTCAAAGAATCGTTTTTCTATTATATTATCATATTTTTTAGTTATTAAATAAATGAATTTAGAATTAAAATGGTCATTTTCCTCAAAAAATATTCCATATGATATTTTAATGACACTTTCATAAAGAAAACCAACCTTTAATTTTGTTGAATTATTCTAAATTCATTGTATCTATATCCCACATATATAAAAACATATTTTCCTTCTATTAATGAGATAATACATATCTTATGTTCATTTCTCGAATTTCTCATTTATGAAATTTCCTTTAATTATGATATATGGAAAGATTATGAAACCTATTTCATCTGATTAGTAATTATTATGTTTATAAATTTTTTGGAACACATAATCATGAATATTTGTTATGAATGAACCCATATAATACTCCAATGAAATGGGTAAATCATTAGTCTCTTAAGACATCATGCATGAGATAATGGAGTTAACCTTTTCTATTATGAGACTTTTTCCACCATGTGATATTTTCTAGGAAGGTATCCTTGAATCATGTTTATGTAATGTTATATGTTACTTCCATATTTCCCATATTAATTTGATTTTATAATTATATATTCTTTATTTTATGCTTCCTTTTTATCACACCAATGACTTATATTTTATGATGTCATGTTGTAACATTGATTCACATGTTATGTTTCATTAATATGTTTATTCCTATACTAAGATTCTTAACTCACCCCTTATTTTTATATATACTCCATGTTACCCAATGAAGTTTTAGGAGATCATATAGACATAGGAGCACATTATGTATTGTAAACTAATTTTTCCATGTTTTAGTTTCCTTTGGATGTATTATGAACCTAGTCTTCTAAATGAAATTGGAATTTTTGATTCTTTTTTATATTAATGGGAATTTATGTAAAATATCATGAAATAATATGCTTAAAAAGGATTGGAAAACTATATTAAAAATTATCCCAATGTAAAATGATATTTTTTGAATTTAATCTATTGGGAGTTATTCTATGTTAGTTTTTCTCATGGGAAAGGCTTCATATATGACTTAGTCCAAATGCGAGAATAATAGGATAAATTTCATGTTATGAAATTTCAGTTGTAGTGATATAAAATTTGGATCATGATTATGTAATGAATATCACGCATAATACATTCAAATTTATTGTATCTAACTATATAAAGATGAATGGTGTATTTTGAGAGGAGAAAGGTATGATGATTAAGGTATTTATAATTGTTATAGAAATGATAAAATATACAATTATTATGACAACCATATTCCTTATTACATACTTAAACATGATATATTATATAAAAACGTTACTTGATACAACATAGAAGGTCTATAGGTATAGTGTCTTGGGTGCTTAGGAACATTAAATAACAACTTAAAACATAGAATGCAACTTCTTATTGAAAACTTCCTTTAAAGGACCACAACATTCCCTCATACATATCATTGCATGGGATAACCTGCGGGAATGCATAAGAAAAGGAAGAGATATGAAACCCAGTAAAGGAGTAAACAAGTTATAACATCAATATTACAATACATGTTAGGAAATATTCATATAAATGGAGCGCAATATAAACATGAACATAATGGTAAGATATATATCATCATTATCATGACATGGAAATGTGGAAAAAAACATAACATGGAATTAGCATGAGCTGAGGATCATTTCACATGTACCATGAGTAAACCCTCATTTCATAAAGTTGAATACCCTTGATAGAGAAATTAACACGGTATTTACCACAAAATGACTTTGTCTTGGAAAATCGTGGTGAAATTTTCGTATCATAACGGCGTGACATAAGAATTCATAAAATTGGTTGATTAGAGTGAAATGGGAATATCATAATATGTACATGAAATGGAAAATATGGTGGTCATATAAATACATGTTCCAAAAAATTTAATGAAATATATATTAACAATGAAAAATAATTTCTTGAATGTATATGAGGAGCGATAAATTTCTTACGGAATTTCAGCATGGTAACATGTGTACATGAGAGACATTAATGAGAGATAAAGGGGAATATAATCATTCAATAATAAATAGGGTAGTATGGGGGAGGTGCTATGTCATACCCCAACATTTTTAATTGTAAATTAAAGGTCATAACATCTTAAAAAAATTAGACAAAAATGACAAAGGAAGAAATCTCTTACTTGGAAGTGTCATCCCAAAGGCATGAGAGAGGATTTCGACACACTTTATTGGAGCTTGGGGTGCCTTGGTAGGATTATAGGGAGATAAGGGCATGGGTTGGTTGAGATCCAAGGGATTTTAGTGATGATGAAGTGAGATATTGGGTGGGATTATATAGGAAAGGAGGGTTATTGTTTTTTATTTAGGTTTGGGACACCACACATTAAACTGATCAAAACCACAAACCAGACAAAAATTATTTCCCATGGTTTTTTCCAAAGGGGAGTGGAAAAAAATATTTTATATTTCCAGTTTCCTAACCTCTTAAAATAAGATATTTATTATGTGGAGGAGAGTCACACTCTCAAGGAAAAAAATTTAAAATGATAAAATGTTTTATTAGATTTTTAGGGTCCATTAAGGCTTAGTAAAATAAATAAAACAAATCTAAAATCACATAATTTTAGGGATATTAAATATATTGGTCGAACATATCATTTATATTATTTTATTACATCACTATTGGTTAATTATGATGTCATAAAACACATTATAGATTTAAACCTTATTTAATTTTTACCCAAAAACTCTACTGTCTCAGAAAATAATGAAAAATTCACCATTGGATAATTTTGAAATCCTGATTCCAAAACTAATATTCATTTTATCTATATATTTTTATAAATTTTTCAATTTTCACGTTTCAAATAAAAACCAACATTTATCTAAAATTCATGGGTTTTTAAAAAAAACATTCAAACCTTAATAAATATTAAAATTGTTTTCATAAAAATTTATACATTCATTTGTATTTAATATAAATATTATAAAATTTTATTAAAATTTTATTTAATTAAAAAATCTATTAAATTATTAAAATATATTCCTTATTTGAATATTAAGTAAAAATACTAATTTTTCTTTAAAATACTATTTAAAATGTAACTATACTAAAATGAATGTATATTCTTTATTATATGCAAAAATAATGAACATAGTCATAATGCTAAGGTATTGTTAGCTAACCACTTATAACATCCGCATAATACTTAAGGATGAGGTGTGTGATTATGAAAGACTCTTGGGGTGGCTCGGATAACATCGCTCGAGTGGTAATATCTACTAACTTCTACTTCTCCCTTTGGAGGTTCCGTTCGATCCTAACATGTTGAAGATTGGCTTGTGCTTGGTCAAAATTGAAGCCCAATGATTCCACCTACTTATCGAGCTCCTACAAATGGGATTCTCATGGGAAAAGTCTATTTGATGACACTATCGCTTCCTCTTTCTCATTAAATTGGATTGGCTAAAGCCCAATACTTATACTAATCATGTGATTAATGTTCAACAGATATATTAGCAATGATAACAATTTTTTATTTCATTTTGAAATCCAAAAACATAACATCAAGGATATGAATATTTTATATAACCATTTTTTTTCATAATAATACAATTAATTAGACCAAGAGAAATTTTCATTTATAAAGGATTGGGTCATTACAATCATCCTCCTTAAGAAATTTCTCCCTCGAAATTTATTTTTTCCACCCTAAAACAAATACAGGAAACTCTTCTTCATCACTTCCTTTGTTTCCCACATTGATTCATCAAACATGTGGTTTCTCCACATCACTTTCAAGAGGGGAATTGTCTTTTTTAGTAGAACTATTTCCCTAAGGTCTAAGATCTTCACTTGTTTCTCCACATAAGAATGATCACCCTCTAATTGTACTACCTCTGAAGAGAGTACATGTGAAGGGTGTTGTATCAACTTTCTTATGAGGGATACATGAAATACATCGTCTACTTTTTCCATGGTAGTTGGATGTTCTAGTCTATAGTACACATCCTTGACATGATTAATAATCTTAAAGGGGCTGATGTACCAAGGAAAAAACATATATTCCTTTCGAATCCTTATAACCTTTTTCTAGAGAGATATGCTTAGAAATATCATGTCTCTAACTATGAACACATGGTCTTATCGATGGTAATATGCATAACTCTTCTGTTGACATTGGTCTGCCTTGGTATGTTGCTAAATTGGTTTCACCTTCTCCACCATTTCTTTAGTTATTTCATGTCGTAGAATATTACACTCACCGAAATCATCCCAACACGCCAGTGCTCTTCAGCTTTTCCCATAGAGGGATTCACAAGGAGAAATTTGGATGCTTGAGTGGAAACTATTATTGTATGAGATCTCAACAAGAGGAAGATGTTGATCACATCCTCCTTTGAAGTCCATTGATAATTCTCTCAACATTTCCTCAAGTGTTTGTATAGTATGATTATATTGGCCATTAGTTTTAAGCATGATAATCGATAATGAAGTTTAGATTAGTATCCAGAGCATGTTGAAGACTCTTAAAAAACACTGGGGTGAATCGTGGATTCCTATTAGATAAAATAAATAGTGGTACTTAATGCATCCCTACTACATCTTGTATGTATATATGTGTCAGCTGATCCAATAAAAAATCCACTTGAATCACAATAAATTGTGCAACCTTTGAAAGAAGATCCACAACATCACAAATTGAATTTTTTCCTTTGGATATATTTGGAATTCTGGTGACAAATTCCATGGTGATGTTCTCCAATTTTCCTGGTGGTATTGGTAATGGTTGAATCATCCCTTTAAAATTCTACCTCTCAACCTTCACTTGCTGACACACAAAGATCATTGATGTATACTTAGCGATCTTCTTCTTCATGTTTTCCAACCAACAATGATCTCAAAGATCTCAATTAATGGTTATGTTTCCAGGGGGAATAGATAAATTCAAACTCTGTGCATCATCCAAAAGTTCCTTCTTCAGTTATGGACATGATGGAACACATAGTCATTTCCCAAATCTCACAATTCTTTTTTCATTAATGTTGAACTCTGAGGATTTCTATTTTCATATAGCTTCCACTTTTTTTCTGAATTCCTACATAATAATTTTGAGCGTACTATAACTTTTCCCAAATATACGGTTGAGCAATCATCTGTGAAAATATGGAAGATTTTTCCTTCTTTATGATTCCCATGTCCATATTTATCAAATCTAAAAATATTGGATCCTTTTCAATAATCATCAATTATGAAATTATTGGGTCCTTTCTACATAGAGAATCTGACACCATGTTTTCATTCCTAGGGTGGTAATGGATTGAGAAGTCATATTCTTTGATCAACTCTAACCATCTTCATTGGTGCATGTTCAACCCTTTCTGTGTTAATATATACATGAGTCATTTTTGGTCTGTATATATTTCCCACTTCTATCCAAAGATATAACGCCGCCAAATTATTAAAGCAAAGATCACTAAAGCGATCTCCAAGTCGTGTGTTGGATAATTTTTTAATGAACATTCAATTGGATTGAAGTATGGGAAATGACATTGTCATTTTTCATCAACACATAGCCCATTCCCTTCTTCGAAGCATCACTGAATACCACAAAAATTTCTCCACTGGTGGGTAATGTGAGAAAGTGAAAAATGATAAGACCCCTTCTCAACTCCTTGAATCTCTTTTCGCATTCATCATTCCAGGAAAACCTCACTCTCTTCTGATTTATCTCGGTATGAGGGTTTGACAATTGTTAAAACATTTTTCAAAAAATCAATGATAATATCCAGCTAACCCCAAGTATATATGGATATCTGTTACCAATGTTGGCCTCAGCTATACCACTATTATAGTTGTATTTGATGGGTCCACAGATATCCCATTTCTTGTGATGATATGACCGAAGAATAATACCACCTTCAACCCGAACTCACATTTGCTATACGTTACAAAGAGCTTCTCCTTTTTCAAGGTTTCTAGTATAGTTCTTCGATGATCCTCATGATCCTCTTTAGTTTTGGAGTATATTATAATATCATCTATAAATACTACCCAAAATTTTTCAAGGTAATATGTAATGAATCTATTCATAAATTCCATGAAGATTGATGGAGAATTATTGACTCTCAAATGCATTACTATGAATTCATAGTGCTCGTATCTTGTATGAAAATCAGTCTTAGGGATATCCTTTTTCTTCACCGTTACTTGGTAATATCCCAACCATAGATCCACCTTGGAAAAGTATTGTGCTCTACATTTCTGATCAGAAAAGTCATCAATTCATTGAATATGATACTTTTTCTTTATCATTATTTTGTTAAGCTCACGATAATCAATGCAAAGGTGCATTAACCCATCCTCTTTCTTGACGAATAGGAATGGTGGACCGCATGGTGAAGCACTTGGGCATATAAAACCTTTACTCAGATTCTCTTGTTTTTATTTCTTTATCTACACAAACTCCAGAATATCCATTCTATATGGAGTCTTGAATATAGGTTGTGCCCCAAGTATATGATCAATTGATAATTCAACATCTCTTCAAGGAGGAAGACCAAGTAATTCCTCAGGAAACTCATTAGTGAATTCCCTCACAATAGGCACGTCTTTAAGGACAATTGTTTGCTTAGACTCAATCATCTGATCTAGATACATGTACTAATATGGATATAATAGTCACTCTTAAGATGATGGTGCTAATGAAGATTCATCTTCATCCTTGCTCTTGTATAGAATCAGGGGTCGATTTTCCATATGGAGAGTTATTTATCTCTCGTGGAAATTTATGTTGGATCTACATAAGAAAAGCCAATCCATGCCAAGAATAGTATCAAATTACACTGGAGGGAGTATGAAGGGGTTCGCCAGAAATATCAATCCACTTATTATATTAGGGTTGGATTTATAATTATGGGATTCAATGATTTCCCCATTTTCCATACTCACTAACATCATTACATCCATGATTTGTGGTGATGTTTTGATTGTTATACAAAAATTTCGAGATAAAAAAGAATGTATAAAACTAGAATCAAGAATTATATTCTCTATTATTGAATGAATAACTAGTGTATATGTAACAACATGGTTATTGGGGATGACTTCAGTGGTAGTGTTGGAAAAATCTCTCCCCTAATGCCATGGAGTTTGCTGGTGGCCTCCAAAAACCCTTGGCTTAGGGAACTAATTTTCAAGGATCCCTAGTTCTTTTTAGTTTAAGAAATCAAAAATGAATTGAAGATTCAACATAGAATTCTTCTCCTTTTTTTCAACTATAGGTTTTTCTTTTCGGAAGTTAGTAGGTAGGTGCCCTTCTCTTCAACATTTGAAGCATTTCCTTGTCACCATCAGGAAATATTCGGGGTGCTTCTTTCCACACTGTTGGAAATTGTGGTGTTATATTTTCTTAGCACAGTTGGATTTGTCCATCAGACAACCAGAATTGAATTCCACATTAGGTTTATTATCCCTATGATACCCCTAAGATTCTCTATTCTCCATTTCCATCATTATGGAACATCAGACTATTTCCTCAAAGCTGTCGAATCCACAGATCACATGGGCTTTCCGAAGTCTAGGTTTCATCCCACCAATTAAGCGGCCAACCTTTAATTTGAGGCTTACGAAAAAGATAGAGGTGTATCGTGACATCCTTGTGTAGTTTTCATCATATGCTTTAAGTGATTCATCTTCTTTTTTCATGAGCTCAAGGAAGTAGCTTTCCATCTTAAGTCGGAGGGTGCGAGCAAAATATTTATCAAAAATCGTTTTCCGGAAATCCTTCTGTTCCAATACCTCGATCTCCTCATCAGGATCCGTATTATTGATTAATTTCCACCATTTATCTGCTTCACCCTCCATAGGATTAGTATTAAGAAGTACCTTCTTTTGGTTAGAACGTTGAAGGATGGAGAAGATATTTTCAATGGTGTTGATCCCTTGTTTGATGATTGAGGTATCAGATGATCCATTAAAAGTATGAGGCCTTTGTCTCATGAAGCTCTTGATAGTGACTTGTTCATTATATGGGGGTTGTAGGGTTGAGTGATCCTCTTGACCAATGTTTCTATTCCAAACTAGAGTTCACTGAGAGACTATTATGAAACATTTCGTTATTCCTACTCTCATAAGATTGGTCATCTCATTAGAATAGTCATCACATGGATCTTTGCATCAGTTGTTAGCCTAAGTCCTCCTATTACTGACCATTGGTTTTAATAAAAGGAATGTTAGTCATAACACATAAAGGTTAATCCAGGTAATAATTGATGACCTATTAATATCTTTTATTTCCTTAAATAATGAATCTATAGGCTTTAGTCTATGTTATCCATGATCTACTTTCTATTATATGTTGTTAGGGGCATTTTTTTAATTACCTTAATAAAGATTAATACTAAGATTTTGAATTTACCAGAGTATATCCTAGGATTCTTATAACTAGTAGTAATGAAAAGACTGTTGTTTTGTACCAGGATGCCCTAGATCAATCCTGAAACTCCTTGTGGGATTTTTCACTCCTACATACATCTGTGCCAGAGCCTCCTCTACATGCTTATATCCAGGCAGGGATGTATTTCCCTGATAAACCACTTACTCAATAATCACCAAATATTATGGATGTTTTTATTATACATAGTATTTTATCTAAGGCTTCACTAGTATTTTCTAATCCTAATACCAGAAAAAACTAAACCTCCCCCTGATACCAACTATAACAACCCTGCACTTTATAACATACTTACACATGTTATATTACATAAAACCAAAACATGATACAACAAAGAAGATCGAGAGTTCTAGTGTCTTTGGGGATTAGGAACATTAAAACACACATAAAATAGAGAACTCAACATATTATTGAAAACATCCATTATAAGACCACTACATTCTATAGTACTTAGCAATGCATGGGATAACCTGAGGACATGCCTAAGAAAACGGTGATCTATAAACCCCAATAAGGGGGTAAACAAGGTATAAAATGAATATTACTATACATGTTAAGAAATAGGAATATAAATTGAGCACAGGGGAAATATGAACATAAAGACATGATATAACATGATTATCATAATAGGGAAATGTGGCAACAACACATAACATGGAATTATCATGTTCCAAGGCACATTGCACATGGAAAATGAGTAAACCCTCATTGAACATCAATTAGAATGGGTAAATCCTTTTTTCACTTGAATTATCATTTGAAAATCCTCATTTCACTTGACATATCATGATACTAATAATTACCCAATGCATTAGAGCACTATTAGGGCGCACCCTTCTTGAAAATTTCATTTCATTCATAAGTGTGCCACATGGATCATAAAACATGGATTAATTCCACATAATCATATATTACATGGTAAAAGAATGTGTAATTAATGCATGTAACTCAATAATCAGAAATTAAATGTTCATAAATGTGAATAACATTGATAGAGAAATGGGCATGGTATTCACTACATAATGACTTTGGCTTGGAGAATTGCAGTGAAATTTCAATAGCATAACGACATGGCATAAGAATTCATAAAACTATTTGATGAGATATAAATGGGTGTATAATCATATTCACCTGAAATTTAAAGTAAGGGGATAATATATATACATGTTCAAACAAATTTAATGGAATTTAGATTCGTAATAAAAAAAATATTTTCTTGAATGTAAATGAGGAGAGAGAAATTCCTTATGGAATTTCGGCATGATAACGGGAGTACATGAAAGGAATTAATGAGATAGAAAGTGGTATATCATCGGTCAAACATAAATAGGTAAGTATGGGGTGGTGCGAAGTCATACCCCAACATTTATAATTGAAAATAAAATGGAATAACAACTTAATGAATATTGGGCAAAAACGAGAAAAGAAGAAATCCCTTACATGGAAGTGTGATCCCAAAGGCTTGGGAGAAGCTTGAGAGAGGCTTATTAGGAACATGGGGTTCTTTATGAAGATTATATAGAGATAAGGGTAGGGTTTTTATGAGTTCCAAGGGCCTGACTAAAGAGGAAGTGGGATCTTGGGTGGGATTATATAATAATAGAGAGGGAATTCTTTATTATTTAGGATTTGGACCCCACACATTAAACTAATCAAAACCACAATCCAACCCATGGGTTTTCCCCAGAGTTTCTGAAAAAGGGGATTAGAAAATAATATTTTATAGGGACAATGGCAGAACTTCTTAAAATAATAGGGTTGCTTATGTGGAGGTGAGTCACACTCTCAAGGAAAACAATATAAAAATCTAAATTGTTTTATAAGTCTTGGAGGGTCCACTAAGGACTTGTAAACTAATAAAATATATATATAATGACATTAATTTAATTATAAAATATATATCAGCAAAAAATATCATTTATAGTATTTTATTACATAACTATTGGGTCATTATATTGTCATAAAACACATTTTATATTTAAACGGTACTTAATTTTTACCGAAAAAATTCAATTGTTTCCTAAAATTATGATTAATTCTCCATTGAATAAATATGATATCCTGATTCCAAAAATATTATTCATTTTGTCTAAATATGTATCAAAATATTTTAATTTTTAATTTTAAAATAAAAAACTACATTTATCAAAAATTCATGGGCTTTGACAGAAATAGCTTTCAAACCTTAATAAAAATTTCAATTGTATTCATAAAAATTGTGAGATAATTTATAATTAATGAAAAAAATTTAATGACATTTTATTAAAATATTAATTAATTTAAAAATCCATTAATTGATCAAAATATATTCCTTAGTTGAATATTAACTAAAAATACTATTTGTGCTTTAAAAACTATTTACAAAGTAACAATAATAAAATGAATGTATATTATTTATAATTTACAATAATAATGCACATAATCATAATTATATGGTCTTGTTACATAACCCCTTTTAAAACCTACATAATACCAAAGGGTAAGATGTGCGATGGTGGCAGAATCCTGGGGTGGCTCAGATAACAATGCTCGGGTTGTAATCTCTATCAACTTCCACTTCTCTTGTAGGCAGTTCCGTTCGATCTTAACATGATGAATCTTGGATTGGGAATTGTTAGGAGTGAATCCCATTGATTCCAAATCCTTTCCAAGATCCATCAAATGGTCTTTTGGTGGGGATGACTACTGGATGTGGCCATTACTTCCTTTTTTGATTAAATTGGATTTTCTAAAGCCCTATATTTATACTAATCGTGTATTCACGGTTTAATGACTATATTAGCAATGATAAAAATTCATAATGGTATTTTGAAATCCATAAACATAAAACCAATGAAGTTCATCTTTTATATAACCATTTTTCATAAAAATACATTTAATTAGACCAAGAGTAATTATCAATCATAAAAGTATGGTTCGTTACAATTATGTGTTTTGGGATATAAATATTTTTTAGACTTACATTTTAATCTACCCAACTTGTTGTGGTTTGACATGTTTTATGTATATTTGAGTTTTATTTTTTAATTTAGGGTCTATGTATAGATAATGATTATGATTAACTTACTATGAGTTTTAAAAAATGGACATGTTTATTAAAAGGGTATTCAAAGATGGGATGAATTAATATTTCCAAATATTAATATTAAATTTAAAAACAAATAATAATTTTAACACCTTCAAATTAAAACACATTATCTAATAAGAAAATTATTTAAGAAATTATAATTTTTTTAAAATACATAACTAAAGAACATGATGAAACTATACTATATATTTAAATAAATAAAATGACCGTTAATATAATATTTCTTGAAAACATTAAATTTATACAGTAAAAAAGTTATTTTTCATAATTTTGATACATTTAATAAAAATAATAATATAGTTTTGGAGAAACATGTTATTTCCTTAAATATATATAAATAAATATTTAGAATTTCATACATAGTAATGAACAACCCTAATTGGAGTATAATTAAATAAAATATATCAAAAAAATTAAACAGGAGGTTTAGGATTAAGGGATACTCTCATCTTTTCATATTTTTATAATATCATTACAATACCAATGAATATAAGTTTGTGATTAAACAAATAAATTATACAAAATATAATTAGAAAAAAATAACACATCAACGCCTCTGAGTGGGGCCAAACATCTCCTAGCATCTCACATGTCTCCGGGATAGTCTCTTATGATCATGTATCTCACAAATTACTAGGAAGAAGTGTTTATTGATTATCAAAGCTAAAAGATTATTTAGTCATTTTTATATAAATTTAGATCTTCCATGGTATGGGTACTGTGTGAAGGATTGATGGCAGTTGAAACCATGTTATTCATATTTAATAGTGGATATTTAAAACCCATCATTACATATATGAAGATTTTTCTAACAGTGGTTTTAGAAACCAATTATATAAAACTACCATTAAAAATGATTAATATAATAGTGATATATTAATTTATAAAATTAATATCAATTTAAATCATGTAACTTTTTTACATATAGTTTATAAAAATTATAACAACTGTCCATCAATTTTATATACAACTATAAAAAACTATAAGAATCATATTATTGGTAATGTAAATTGATTATATATTCATTAATAGTATCCATTAACCAGTTAATATATTATTTTAATTTATATAGAATGGTTTGGTCCATATTTTTCTAGGAGAAGAGAGAAATATCATCCACCTCTTATAAAGTTTGTAAAAACCATTTCTAGATCTTATCACAATAACATTCTTTTATAAATTTGTGAAAACTATGTAAATGTTTTATTGTTATGTCTCGAATATTAAGGGGTCATTTTATACTAATTCATCATAATAAAATTATTTGTTAATGTTTTTCTAGGTAAATTAGAAATGGATAACATATATTCCATCAATAGGATATACCTATTCAAATATCAATGATATAAATTTTATACCATAAAAAAATATAACATCAATAGTTTCCCTTAATACCCAATACTAATTTAGAGGTTCACCATTAAAACGATTCATTTACTGCCAATAAAAAACATAATATGTTTTCAAACTCATCTTTTGATCGAGACAAAATGTATTTTACATCAATAAAGGGCACAAAAAACATGATTATAAGTCCCAGGACAACAAAAATGATGCTCATCGCTCTTCATGATACTACTCTGAAAAATTTGTAAAAATTTCTTCGGGATGGTGTTGTGTTTCATGTTAATACATAATATGTGTTATGGTTATTGAAGTGATCATCAGAAGTATATGAAATACTCTATTAGATATAAGGGATTTTCCTCAATAAATGAATATTTATGGAAAAGAGGAAGGATGATATGATGTAAGAAAGGATACATCATTTATGTGCTCAGGTTTATGGTCATTGGAGTTATTTATAAATTGTATAATATTTTAAGAAGATTAATAACGATTTTAGTTTTTTCAGTAAGACATAGAGTCATAGGAATAAGTCAATCATTTTATTTACAGAACTAGAGAAATGTTAAATTCCTTATTTGTAAGACTTTACCTTATGGTCATATAGCTTCAACATGATAATATTTCATAGAAGACATCATAATACTCTTGATTGATATATGAATTTATCATATTAATTTGATCCATATCACAAGGCTTCACTCTATATCTTCTGTTTTATAATTCATTAATATAAGACTTAATCAACTGAATTTTTCCATGTGTATATCATTGGAGGCCTGATTATAAGGATTTTAGATGATCACGTTACATTGGGAATTTTATATAATTCTAAAAATTAAAGAGAATATGAATTACAAATATAATCAAAAAAAATTATATGTCTCCATAGATTATATGAAATTATTATAAGAAATTATGTTTATTGTATCACTTTAAAATCATATATTATAGAGTCACCCTTAGGATTACCCTAAGACTTCAATGAATAGTGAATTTTACGAAGTTGTGTGGATGAATAGTTGTGTTTATATATTTAATTATCAAAAGAGGGTAATCATTGAAGATGATGATAAAATTTATCTTTGATATTGAAATCCAAATTATGAGGCATATGATCATGATCTAATCAAAAATCAAAGGGGAATGAGTCATTAATGGTTTTAGGTTTCTACGATGTGTTGCATGTCATAGAACAAGGTGCCACATAGTATTCACTTGATGTCATGTTTATATATAATATTTCAAAGGAAAATATATACCTGAATTTTTGGAGAATTTGAATAACATAGAAGATAATGATATTTTAAATATAATGTAATGATAAATTTTCTTAGGTCTTAAGGATATAAAAAAGTTAATTGACACAAATATGAATGAGTCATGTTATGCTATCAAGACTAAAATATATTTACATAACTATCTTTAAAAAAACATTCTAAAAAATTTGGTGAACATAAATTATATGAATTTAAGAAAGATTCGATACTGATAATTATAGGATAGATGAAATGATATGTTACTATATCAAAAAATAATTAACCAGGAGCAACCATATGATATTTTTATGGAAGGAAGAGAGAGAAGATAAATAGATGTTGAGTCTATGTAAAGGATCATGATTTCATCTAGGATATTTATTCATAATTATTTATCTATATTGTTGATGTTAGATTTTAACAGTTTTGTGAAAAAGTATTTATGAGTCCATTATCATACCCTTTCATGTGTTTTTTTGATAATAATAAGGGATGTGTCTGTGGGGGGGATAATAAATATGAAACCTTGAAAACATATCCATTATTAAAGGAGGATAACTTCATTATAAAATGTATTATTTTTATCTTTTTTCATCATCAATGAGTATCTTGAGAAAGGTGTTGAATAAAAAGAAGGGTATAAAAGAATTAAAAAAACTTCACCAACTAAATATCCCCTTTGTTAGTGTGTATCACAAATCATGTGATCTAATAATTTTTATCAGTGTAAATCCCACTATATTTTTTCATGAATGTTCATGTGATGGATCAATATATTTCCATCATAAAAAAATTCATCCCATTGAATGATGGAAAAGGGTTTAGGATATAAAATTAGTGTATGGTACACTATATTCATTTGATAAGACTTGATGTTTTTGATTAAACTCAATATTTATTCACTATGATTGCTTAAAAAACATTATTATCTCTAACTGAAAAAGAAACATTGAAAATTATTGGAAATATAGGGAATTATTATTTTATTCCTTATCTGAAAACGAGATTAAAAAGATCCATGGCTATAAGGCCTCTAATTTTATTTGGAATAAAATTTATAGAATTTAAAAATGAAACAAAATTTTGAATAAATAAAATACATAAATTAGTCAACTATAGTTTGAATATGTTATAATAAATTTGGGAAAAACTTTTGATGAATTCTTTATTAGGGTGAGTCTTATTGGAAACACTTTTAGAGGGTGTGTAGAAATTATTAATGTTTCTAAAACTATAAAAGTGATTATGAGAATTCTAACCGAAAATTTTGATTCCAATAATTCAACTATAGAATATTGTAAACATGATGACCTTACTATTGATTAAATAAATGACACAATTATTAATTATTAGATTAGAATATGACCTACTATTAAGAGAAAAATAATGAATGAAAATTTAATCATTTTAAAAGACTTCAATGGTGAGATGATTGAATAAAGTAAAGAATTATTGTATGATAAATAAAATATGGAGTATTATATTGAATATATTTCCCTTATATCAAAATTTTTTCACAAGAAGATGAAGTAGAAAATATAGTGGAAAATTTTGGTTTCTGTGTTTTAATTATGGGAATTTATTCCATTTCTTTTCCAACAATCATATTGAAATTCTAGGATGAAAAGGTAATTAATAATATACATAGAATAACAACACATGGAGAGATATCAAACATGCCCAGTCAAAAGTAAAGAAATTTCACATATATCCTTTATAGGGATCATTTTATATTTGATTGTGGTGTATTTGATAGTGAAGAATGTGGTGATGGTGATGTGAAATATCATATAGTTGTCTCTTAGCGGGGTTCTGATTTCTCAATGAATATATGAGGTTAAGCCATTAGAAGTTGATTCATAAAAAAATAGGTATTACTCTCTAGAGGAATGAGAAACTACTAAAAAATACCATGGTAATGGAAATCTAACATAGTTTAATGGAAATAAGAAGGACGATAGAAAAAACACTCTATTAAAAATTTATCTTGAAAAAAAGTCAAATATAGGTTAAAATGGATAGTCTGATCAATGAAATTGAGATGTTGACCCTTGATATTGAAAACAAGGGAAATCCATTGAATATATGTCTTCTACTATTATCCATGGGGATAAGGAAATAAATAAATTGGGAAAATAGTTTTTATATTTTTGATATGTAGGAATAGATAAATATATACAATACAAACATGGATCATAAAAAACGATGAATTATCTAGGAAACATTATCCATGTTTTTATTTTGAACAAGATGTAAGACACTAAATGGGAAAATCCATAAATGTTAAAATACAATGGAATATTAGTTTTACATATTAATCATATCAAAACGATCAATTTGGAACAAATGATATGTATGATGAAATGTTATAATATTATATTATACTGAATGAAAATGAAGAAATGATTCATCAACAACCATAATTTTACATTTATTAATTCCACTTAAGGTATTTGTGGGTTATTCTTAAATTAATGGATAAAAATTAATCTATATTGTAGCCTTTTAAATAGTTTTATTTTTACGAGAATAGAATATTTCATGGAAATTATTTGTGTTGTGATTTTTTTATATATTATGCATAAAACTCTTGGTGTAATAAATTTTTACAAGGATGAGGAAGAGTGAAATAATTAATGAAGTGACACCAACCATATTTTAGAACTCATAAAAATACATAATTTTTTGAAAAAAAATTTAATGTATAAAATAGATTTGGAATAATACAAGAAGTATATAGATGATGTGATCAATAATGGAATACTTCACATGTGTGAATTTATTCTATACAAGATTAAGTAAATATTTATAATAGTGTAATAAATTATTATAATCAAAGATAGATTATGAAATGTAAAAATGAGTTTAATGTTTTATTTAAACATATAAAATTAAAAAATACATCAACCATTGATTGTGGGTGTTTATCTCACACGATAGGTGATTTAAAAAATATTAAATTTTTGGATAAATATGAAGGGGGTCTGTGATATTTGGTCATGATAGATCACTAAATAACTAATGTATTGGAATTATAATCCTTGGATGAAATAAAATCATTCCAAATAGTGTGTTTTATTTATGGAGTAAGGAATAACAACATCAGTTTATCTCAACAACATGATGTTAAAAATGAGGTGATCTTAAAAAATGGATTCATATTCTCAAGAATAAAATATGTGGCTATTGTAACATTGGGTATCAGAACCCCAGTAAATTTATTCCTAATTATGGAAGAATACGTTGGATTTCATTTGACATAACAAATAGATAACAATATATGGAATGGAGGACGTGATCTTCTTGTCAAATATAATATTGTAGATGTAATAAAGAATAATTTTTAGTGGAATATATTAATTTTCATAGCGGATACTTCCACTATCCATAAAACACAAAAAATGAAAGAAATAGTGACAAAAACATGATAAAGACTTCAAATTAAAAAAATTTATTCCTCATAAACTATTTCACTATGATGTATATGGTCCCATGACTAAGAATTTAAAAATAGAGAAATATATTCTCTAGCATTGGCAGATCACATAAAAAGGATGACTTGAATCATGTTTATATCACACAACTAAAAAGATTTTTATAAATTCAAGAGTTTTAAAATACTTTCAGAATGTTAAATTGGATTTCCGATAATGGTATGGATAATAGATAATGGATTGGAATATTCAAATATATCATTCACTAAAAATCATAATAATTGAAAAATCTGACATTAATTGAGTACTCCAAATACTCCATAATAAAGTGGTGTGAAAAATAGGATTAATAGAAGTATTTTTTATATGTATAAAACTATGTAGGAAAATAATGAAACCTTAAGATATAATATGTTACATGACATGAAAATAATTGAAATTATTCCAAAATGATTCCTCTTGATGAAAAACTCAGACCTGACTCTGTACGTGATGTGGTTCAAAATAAATAAAAATATTAATAACATCACGGTTTTGGAAAGTCCGTGACTAATCATAATGGAAAATATATATGGATGAAAATATAAGGAAGTAAAAACAGATGGAATATTTCTTTCGTAAAGAACAAATATAAATATTTTAGATACTACGATAGGAAATCTAATATAATTTATGACAAATTTGATGTTATAGACTTTGGAAGTGAATAAGGAATCAAAAACACTATCATTATAAATTATGAAGATGATATTGAAAATTTTGAACCAATTAATGAAGATTCAAAAAACAAAAAAATCATTTTGACGATTTAAATTTTGAATTATCTAGTGATGAAGAAGTAGAATTAAAGGCTAAAGTGGTAACTACAATACATGGAAAACATTTTGATCCTGTGATTATTATTGGGGAATAAAATCAATGTTTTTAAACTATAAGAATGATCATGAACATTAGTTTTATAATTATACAATCAAAGGATGAACCATGGAAAATTAAGGAAGAACATGAATAGAAGGATTGGTTTAAAGCTAGGAATGAAGAGCCTAAACAAATAAAAATTTATAAGATAGTGAAGTTGGTTCCAAAAACTAATAAAATTAATATTATTGTTCAAAAATATGTGTTCATGAATAAGGATGATTAAAATGGTTATTTGGCTAGAAGTTTTTCTACTATGGTCTATATATGGTATTCAAAAATTGAAAGAGTTTAATTTAATGATTTCATTTCACCAATTTATAAGCTTGAGTACATTATAATATTCTTATAACATTGAATCATAGAAAAAATTTAAAATATTCTAGATGGATGTTAAATAAACATTTCTAAATGGTGATCTTAATGAAGAATTGTGTATATAATATCAGAAAGTCCTCATGTTAAATTCTAATGAATATAAGGTATGAAATCTATAGATATCTCTATATAGGTTCAAAAATTATCAATGATCCTTAATATTTAATCATGAGGAGTATTTAAAAAGAATGAAATTTTTGAAGGTCTAGTAGGAAATCATTCTGAATATGAAAACAATCAATACCAAATTACTCTTCCTGATTGTGTATGTTGATGATATAATATGTTCTTTTAATGAAAATGGAATGTTTTAATAGATCTCAATGTAAATGGAATAAATGTTTTAAATTTTAATATATGGAGTAATAAAATTATTATTATGGCTACAAATAACTCAAAAGTATGTTACATTTTTGTCTAATAAGAAAACTATGCAAAGATGATATTAATGAATTTTTAAGTGTATAAAGATAGAGGCATGTCCCCAAATATTAAAGTAGAAAGAATTTATTAAAGGATGACAAAGTTAAAATATTTAATGAGAATAAATTGTAATGATTTCCTAGAATTTATATTTTTTTGACAATATTTGGGACTAAAATTTTCTATATCCTCACTCTAGATGCCTAATATTGATCTTACCCAAATGATACACATCATTTGGAAGATAAATGTATCCTAATATATATCTCAAATACATAAAACTATTTGATGATGTGTAAAATGGTAGGTGAATTAAATAGGAGAGGTTTTACTGATTCTAGTTTGTAAAGTGTTATTAATGGAAGGAAACCCCCATCTAGTTGAGTATATTTTGTTGGAAGAAATGGTTATCCATGAAATTCACAGAAATACAAATTAGTGACCCTCTATCTATTGATTCAAAATTTGTTTTCATGTCATATGAATCTACTAAGATTTTATGGATAAGGAAATGATTAAAACACTTAAATTTTTAATGTATATATCCTCAGATAATAGTTTATAATAATTAGAGTTCTCTAATTATGTCTAAAAATATATTACAATAATATATGTCAAAACTTATTGACATAATGTACCATTTTCTAAATAAAAATGTTGAAGAAAATATTTTGAGTCAGAAATTTTTTCCCTTTAAAGAACATGTCATTGATATTCTTACCTATCATCTATGAAATACATTATTTGAGAAGAAAAGGCTAAAAATAGAATTACATCGAACCCACTCTCTTTGATATATGTAATTGTTCTATATTTACTCTATTTTTTCATATTAAAATTCTTTAGGAGCTTATTGTCTATAGGGTAGAAATATGTTCTCCTTGGTTGTGAGATATTTTAATTTGTATGATAAGATAATAATGAAACAAATCAACATAACATGTTTTTGTCTATCATAACATATAAGGATAGAGAATCAAAAGTATGTGATGATTTTTTTCATCATGAAGACCATGAAGGTTGATTTAATCCCTATTGTTTTATAAATTGATTTAGTTTATATGGACATATAGATGATTGATTCATGATTCCTTTCCTATTAAACATTTTATTTCATCCCAAATAGTTCTTCAATATATCTTTATTGTCATGAAGGTGGATAGAAATATGTGGTATTAACAATAAAGAAAATGTTACTGATTTTATACATTATTAAGGATTGTGTTATCATTTTTTTCAAGAAAAAATATGTGTATTGATTCATTAATTGATATTTTTGGGGATATTACATGTGTTATTGGAGTTTAGATCACTCTCTTAAATAAGTGAAGAATGCTGGCTCAATGAAGGATTGATGAGAAGAAGTAATAAGTGAGCATCAAACTCCACACACCACATTGGAAATCCATTAAGTGGGATTAAGGATTTCATGGATTTATGGTAATTTCATTGTAAATATTGAGATGGAACTTGGAAAATGTAAAATTCCTTATTTGTGAGACCTTGCCTTCTAATCATACGATTGTTAGCTAATCATAATTATTTTTGGATATTGTAAAAAATTATTGGGATCATATTAATTCACCATATGACTATGATATTAATCATCAATATTCACTGCACATCTTTTACACAATCTTTCATCATTAAAATACATGTTCATATGACATTTACCAACTGTATTTCTTTGGTGTATTGATTATATGATTTTCAGATGATAATATAACATTCATATGTTGATCGAAATTAAAAAAATATAAATATTATTACATCTAATGATAATAATAATTATTCATCTTAAGATATCATGGATCATATAAAATTAAAATAAACCATTCAACTTACCATCTGACATTATTTTCATATGAAGTAGAGTCACCCACATGCTATGTTTAATTCTTCAACAATTCAAGTATTCTTGAAACTCTTGTGGATGAAAAGTTGATTTCTCATATTTAATTATATAAAATTGAAAATTCATTTTTTATAATTTTGAACCTAGACATTTATATTAAAATAATTATTATCCATTATATAATCATGATCCATGATAAAATCAAATGAGAATTAGATGGGAAGGGCATTAGGTTTCTGTGCGATTTCCACAACATTGAATGAGTTCCTACATCACAATCAAATAAATCCATGATTATGTGTAATATTTTTAATTAAAATATATGTAATATTATTTGTATAAATCTCAAATTATGGCTAAGAGGATGACATTTTAAATATCATGGAAAGGTAATGTTTCTTGAGAATTGAGTAGAATTAAAAGGAGGACCTTGACACTGAGATTAATGATTCATTATATAATGATTAGATTTAAGGATATTTCCATAACTATTATTGGAAAAAATATTGATCAAATATTTGGTGAATAAAAATATTGTGAAATGAATAAATATAAGGTTATGTATATTTTGTGATATATGAACCAATAAATTATTGTATCAAAGAAGAAAAACATCAAAATAGCCATCCGAGAGTATTGTGAAAGGAAGAGGATGAAGATCAGCATATATGTAGTCGATGTAGAGGATCATAAAATCATAAGTGACCATTATTATTAATGATTTTTTTATACTAATGTGTGATTGGAACTATTTTTTTCCAAAGGCAATATTACTTAATGGTCAAACTATTACATGTGTTCCCTAAGATAATGAGAAGGTAGGTTTTTTCATTGGATAATAATCCTAAAACATCGGGTATGTAATTATCTATAAAGGAGGTGAACCCCATTTAAAAATGTTCGTGTTAATTTATGCTTAAATTTTTTTTGTATCTTGATAGAGTATTATAAAAATCATGATAGTAAAAGTGAAATTTAAATAACATTACACACCGATTCACCTCCCTCTCAATGAGTACAACACTTCATGTTACATAACATCAACTCTGTCACAGTGATGAAAGGACCATGTATCTAAAATTTTATTCTCAAAAATTCAATGGTGATGATATCTTGACCTAAGATCATTTTTTATGAACTAATATGATTCTTTTCAGTTGTCAAAACAACTTTTAGTGTTTTTAAGCAACTATGCACAAATATGATTTGTACAACTTCACCAATAACTTTTTAAGCTCAGTAAAACTATAAAAATTTACACATAATATATTTTCGTTGTCCTCGAATTAAAATTGATATGTAAATACCAATTTTTGTAAGGGATATATTTGATTGATCTGTAAATAGACATCGATAAACTCTTCCTCCATTATTGGAAACTATTCATCTAGAACAACCATAACAAACAAGTCTAAACTCATTGACCATCGTAAATAAACTTCAACATCTTAAGGGTTTCTGTATCTAACTCTATTAGATAAATCATTCTAGAATTTGAGATGATTATTACCTATATCCTTGGCTTTATTCAATTAGATGATGTCCACAATCCATCAATGCTTGAAATGTGCATAACTAATGAATCCCACAGATAATATCAAAGTATATAATATATAGTGTCAGTCAATACAATTTGATGACATAATCGACAGAGAGTATATCCCCAATATATCATTAATTGTGATAAAATGGATTATTATAAACAAAAGGGGTTCCTACAAGAACATTCCAAACATTTGAATCTTTAAAATGTTTAAGATCTAATTTAATGATACGGTATGAAAATTAAAAATCATGTTGATATTGATGAAAACATTTTCAGATATAATATGGGAACATATTTTACAATAAAACAAAAAATGGCACTGGATAATCAAGGCCAAACACTACCAAAACTCAAATATTTTGGATATGTGTGGATGCATAAGAATACAACCCCAACCCAACTTATCATGAGGCCTCACTCAAACATATGTTGTCATAATAATTCATCATGAATCATGTCATGGGATAACCTCTTATAAACTATGAACCTCATGGACTTATTAGAAATGGATATCCTTCCATTTATAAGGCCCAATATCTCTTTAACGTTTTCAATACATTGCATCATGGGATAAAACTAAACCTGATAAAAATATCCAAATCAAACCATCGTAG
This sequence comes from Viscum album, assembly GCA_963277665.1. NCBI lineage: Eukaryota > Viridiplantae > Streptophyta > Magnoliopsida > Santalales > Viscaceae > Viscum > Viscum album. The sequence goes on along the minus strand of OY728165.1, from coordinate 1,531,818,135 downwards.
AGTAAAAAAATTGATTTTCAAAAATAAATAACCAAAAGAATACATATTGTGTTGTGATACTATTTATAAAAGAGTATCCAAATAATTACCAGGCCCCCAATATAGATATAATTGAGAGACTTAGAATCCAACCAACCCTCTATTACATGAGTAAAAGATCACCTTGAATGCCTGATGGTTTCTATTATAGGAACACATGAAACAAATTTATCCCATGGGTATTATCATAACTCCAGTTATGAATTACCATATATACAATATGAATGATTAATATAATAATAAATTCATAGAGGACCTTCCTTCGTCACATAGAGAAAATATACCCATAATAGATTCATATAATTGTTGCCTCGTCGCATAACTAGTAAATGGAAAGGGGCTCGAGAACTCGAATTTGTTAATAACAAAACTTCATACAAATCATGAATAGATATCTATAGGAGGAATATATCATTTAATACGTTAGAAATATAATTAATAATTCATATGTAATTGAGTTAAAATAAAAATGGAATGTGAAATTTAAAAATGACCATTGTATAATGCATACATATTTTTTGTTATACCATACAATCAGTTACATCAAGTATTAATCACTAAATATAAGTTTTAGTATCCCTATGGAATGGAATGATGGATTCGATACCAATACTAGGTTCCTTGGTCATGAAATTGAACTAAAATCCCCAATCATTGTGGCCCTAAATCCAACAACAATATTCACAGTGATACTGACTGTAAAATTGATGTATAGTGATCTACAAATCCATTTATATTTTAACGTGACAAGGAAAATTAAGACCCTAGATGAACCGTCAATATCCCATTTGTGCCACCCCAATCCCACCTTCAATAGGCAAGGTGATAGTGACTCGGACAAAGAAGTCATAAAAAACATGGTGGGCATTAATGTATGACATCAGGTAACATATATTCAACCCCATTAGATAATATATCTAATAACATCCTATCATATATATATATACACAAAAAAATAATTCATGTAATAAAAAATATCAATTTATTATAATTCAATTATTGAAAACCCAAAAAAATTATATATTTAAGGAAATTCCACAAAAAATGATGAATTAATGTCATGGAAAAGTACATCCTCACTAAAACAACTCATAGGAATAGGTCACCAATAATATCTTCCACAAAGTAAAATTACTATGTTAAACCATGAATCAGCTCTACACAAGCTACCACAACTCTATATCAAACATGATCATACTAAAATAGTGTGTTGTCTTCATAGAAGTGTCGCATCTTTTGGATTAATCAGATACATGGGAGATTATAAAAATACCTTTGTAGATTTCCCACAAACATAATGGAATGATTAAACTAAACATTTACATAAAACTCAAGAACAAGTCAGAATCAAGAAGAATCATATACTTCCCACAATGCTTGATGTCAAAAACACAAATATAATGACTATCTTAAAGGAAAATAATTTTTCCTAATATTCTATAGGACCTACAAACATAATTACCAATCTCTATAATCATATCATACCACTTCTATAAAATCACAGTAGGGGACCAAATGTCACTGACGATTGTCTGATAGTTAATGGGATTATAAAACCAATAAATGAAGAACATTATCATAATTTTAATGGGGTTTCATACCCCATTAGTTATGTAAATGAACATTTCCTAATTAGGGAATATTTAATTATGGGGTTATAAACTCTAACGGAGTACCTAAAACTTTTTGTGATCTAGGGGATGAAAAATAAGTTTTCAATGTGTGGATAGGATCCTTTATCTATTAAAAATATTCTTCCAAGTAGGACACTAACTATATAACACGTTATGGGGGACTATGATATACTATCAGTATTTCACTAGAATTATTACCATCCTAAAATCCTCTCTAAACACCCCACACACACCTTGTTATAATCTTCTGAAATAATTTAAACCCAATCTACAAAAAAATATTGGAAACCCCATAATTTAATGGGGAAAAATACACTATCCAATTATATATGGAATAATTCCAAAAGTACACTATTCACATATCTATTTTTTATACCCAAGTGAGAAGATGTAAAACAACCAAAAAATATAATGTTTTTGACATTTAACTCTACAATACATACAGTATGATATTAGAAAAGGGTTTGTAATTTATATCCATCATCACTTCATCCAATTAAAACATACATGATGGGTTATTTTGATGGATGTTTCAATATAAATATCTACACATATACATACCTAATGGCCCACGTTATGTGACCTCATAATCCTAGGGTTTCATTTAAAAAAATGGTGTGAGGAACTTATGTGATACATGAAATGTATGCTACGGAGTCTTGATTCATATTTTCCAATTATACATAGTGGTTCCCTCTCCAGTACATAACATGTTATACTTGAGGGGTTTTCAAGGGTGTACATTTCCACACCCAATTCATGTATTATTTTATAAAACACGGAATTTGTTCCTAATATACATACCATGTGGACATATACTATAATTAAAAACTATATGCAAAACACATATGATACATAATTTGTTCCTTGATGATATATATCGCGTGACATTTATCATCACTTGTAAACCTTAACACTATAACTAAAATGGGAAAGATGTGTGATTTCAAAAATATGAAATGTGTAGAAAAGTTTATATGACTAGATAAAGAATATTTGTCAATATCTCTTCCATAAAAATGATGTATGAGCCTATATAATAACCCCCAATAAACTAGTTATTTTTACTTATGTTCTCCATCCATACTACAACCCATTATACCATGTTACTTTTTCTTAGTATTTTCAATTATTCCTCATTAAAGATAATCTCATGTAATAATTTTGTAGAACTATTTCATAAAAAATCAACCAAAGACTGTATTTATATTCCATAATTTGTTTCTCCATGTCAATTCCATACTAGACTTTTATTCCACAACCTCTAAAATGATATTCATTCTTTCCTTGAAAATCCTCCACCCCTCTAACAATGTTCACCCATTATGCAACTATCCCCCATTGAAATAGTCATTCATTTTAAAATTATAGGAGGTTCATTTACATTTTACAATCCATTATCTAAATCATCTCCATTATACTACAATGATGAGAGGAGGGGTAGGGGATGATAAATAAATTTGGGTTGTGGGAGATCAATCTACATATATTTTTATCTAAACCCATTTTCATCGAAGGATGAAGGAGTTGAGAAATTATCTTGCGTAAATCATTGGAATTATACATGACACATGTCTTAAATGTTCAAATATAAATTTTATAAGAATAATTATCCAAAAAACCAAATAAATAATTATTATAAAAAGGATAATTGTTTTTCCATGATTTTTAGATATCAAAAGTAAATACAACCACATGAACATTATTCCAATGAATTTGAAGTAAAATAAATATGATTAACGATGGATGTAAGTTAATAACCATGCCAAATGTTATTGTAATTTTTCTAACATTTAAGTTTTTATTCATCATCATATCATGAATTCTCTTCTATATTGAACATTTTAAATCATCTCCATAGAGAAAATGTTCTACACTCCCAAATAACATTAGATATTTATTATTATATGAAATTTTCTAGGGATTACTATATAAAATTAAATAGATTTAAAATTTATAATATAAAATATGGATAAAGGATTAAATTATTTTATGATATAAAAAACATGGTACATAACCAAAGACCCAATCACAAAACATACACACTTAAGAAGAAAAACACGAAATTACAAACAAATCCATGCTGTTAATATATATATCATGTACTAAATCTAGGATATATATTCAATTTATTTCACGTAAAAAAAATTTATTTAATAAATAAATAATTTATATCACTTAAAAATAAACTATATTAGATAGTTTCGAAAATAGAAATGGTAAAAAAAATATCCTATGATCATCAAAATGATATGAAATTTTTTCATTGATCCTTTACAATGGTAACTTTACCGTTATATCCTTTTTAGGATATGATTCAATACCCTAGTTTCACATAAAAATTTCATCTTTCATGAGAATTTTCAATTCTTGAACTAGTGAATGGGCCATTTCATGAACCGAGGTTGTGAATAATATTAGAATAGATTATACCCATCAAGGGGTGTTTATTGTGAGGGTTTGGAGATAAAAGGTGGAAATAAGTAGTGGGACACAGAGATGCATGATTTGATACTACCTTATGGTTATAAATTACTAGATAGTGGGTATAGAGCTACAAACGAGTTGGTGGAAGGGGATGTAACCCTTCATGCTGTCTGGGTTCACCGTTTGTTTAGTAGCTTAAGAGAAGCCAACTGGTGGCCTCTTGGAGCATGTTAAAATGATGTGAAGCCTCTTAATTTCACTAGGGCCCCAAAATACCCCCATCCCACATTCACATTAAATTTGGGGATATATTCCTCTAGAATAATCTCACACACCACATTCATATTCTCATTGAGGGATGGAAGAACTCATGTGGTTCATGGTAATTTGAGATGCCATCACTTGCTATCTAGAGCCTATAGTAAATCTATAACATTATTTATCAACCCCTTTAATTTCTCAAATATCATTATTGTTTTATCTATATATTTGAGTGAAAATTCCACTAGATGATGGTGGAATCATCCTATGATGATGGAAAATCTTTACTTCATAGCGAGTGGGTTTTCGGAAAAAAAATCATTACACCGTCACTAGTCATTTGTTAGAGGAAACTCATTGTTTGTTTTTTAAAGGGTTTAATACAAAAGTAAATATCATTACATATATTTAAGTGTCTTGGTTGTTATTTATTTTACCCATGTGGGTGATAATCGGTTTCAGTAGTCTACTAGAGGATGATTGATCTCAATTTGGGTGTGGCAGAATTATCCAGTGAATGATTATCCAATTGTGCCTAAGTGGATTATTTTGGTAAATTAGTTTCAAATTTCTAATTAATTATAATATATATAGATATATTTTTATTTGGATGTTATATTGTGTTGATGTTTATTGTGTGTTGGTTGTTGTCCTTGGACGAGCTCGCGCATCTAGTTGTCGTGATAAGAATTAAAAATTGAAAAACATTATATAGGAGGTAGGTAGTCCATATAAGTGATGTGTAGTCATGTTTAATTTTATAAATATTTTTTGAAATATCTAAATAGATCCCCATGATTGGACCTCAGAGATTTATAGGACTATTCTTTTGTATCATCTCCCTCGAGATGTACCCTTTTTATAAGGATATCCTAATGGGATTCCCTTCTGAGCACCTGACCATAGGTTTGGCCTAATGTAATTGTTTTGTAAAATCATCTAAAAAGTGGAGAACTGGTAAAATTTTTATAGGTTTAATGTAAAACATTGGTGTGGATTAATTAAAATACTCGTAAGGAACCAAAATGTTGTTTCACATCATATTGTGTGAATGAACCCCTTTTTAATCACTCCATGGTAATGTAAGAGTTATGTAAAAATACAGAAATAATAAAATTGAAACATTGAGAGATAACGAAATGGGAAATATTATTAGAATTTATTGTTTTAATTGATTACAAGTTACTAAAAAAATCTAAGTGATTTATTTTCCAAACGAATTAGGGATTTAATGAATTGAATCAAGTGGAATATCTTGGGTATTATCACATAGATTTAGTTTGGATATGTTGTGGATGGATTTTCATAGGTGAGTGTGAACTCCATAAGGTATTTTCTTTGATTCCATGGGAGGGAGTCTCATTGGAAACTAGGATATCCAAGGAATATTAAATACATGATTTACCTTGGGTCCATTACTGATTCATTAACATGAATCCCTCAGGTTGGATACATCATAAATTTATTTAGTGTATTTTTTTATGAATTCCACCTATTGATGTCATGGATTTCCTCAGTGTTCACATGTGATTTTCATGGGATAAACTTCTTACATTTTTATTGACTGCATAATATTGAATTCTAAGGTTGAGGGATTAGATTATAATTAATCTAGATACTTTAATGACTTGTATTTGAGGATCCATAGATTTATTCAAGAGAATTCAAAGGTTAGGATCTATGGATTCTTATATATTCCTATGAGAGTGATTTCATGGATAACTTTATCATGTTATTTTTGGCATAAAAAACTTTTACCTCGCTTAAATAGATGATTTACAATATAAAAATCACATGGAAATTTCTTAAGGAACATTTCACGGCTAAAGAGATGGTTTTGAAAAAGGTCAACTGTTTTGCGTAATAGTGTTGTTCCATATACAACAAACATACACAAGAAATGCGATAGTATTTTCCATGGATTGTTTTATTTTGAATCCACTCCCAAGGTTGATGCATGAAAAAATGATGTATTGTGTGAAAAAGAAGGCTTTTTCAGGTAATATATTTCATAACCAACTATTTGTAAAAGAAATAATATGAGAAGACAAATATCTTTCACTGGCCATCCCTAGTGGAAACGTCCAAAAGAGGGAGCAACCATCTTCTATAAAAAATAAGTTACATGGCCCATGGTAATGATTTTATCTATAAACAGAACCTCACCCCCACATTGGAGAGGCTTTCTGGAAGGTGAACCACTAGTCCGATGCATGCAACTCCTTGTCATCCATTAATTGGAAAATAGAAGAGATTATGGACCCTAAAAGTTAGTGCTCTTAAAAGACAGAACTCCAATGGGCACAAACAGGGCTTGGCCTATGGTTCAGTGATCATAATATCACTAATCATAAGGATGATTGATTCAGCACAAGTATAATGAACCATTTTATAACCCAGATCTATGAACACATCCAAATCTCACACACAACTATTCCTCTTCAATCCAAAATCAACCTTTTTGCCAGTGTCTCCTACTCTCATAACTCTTGCACACAACACAATAATGTTGAATGAAAAAAATCTAGATCTCATTCCTTCCATTCCTTATACATATAGTGAATCCATTTCATTATGTCTTGATCCTAATCAAAGGTGACATAATTCCAATTTCATATAACCATAGGGAACCTACCATCATGCCTCTTTATTTCCACTCCTCCATGGTAATTCCAATTCAATGTACCGAATACAGGTTCATGTGTAATGATCTTGTAATCCCTAGAGGTGGCATCTTCCATAGAAATAGTACACACATATGTCAGGGGATCCACATGTTGGATCATCCTCTCATCATGAAACAACCCCCCTTGAAAAGTAACCACAAAAAAATTCGATATACATCATGAAAAAACTACATTGGTCCACATTCTAGTCATATAACATTAAACTGAATGACATCGTCTACAGAACATGAGGTAAAATTGTAGCCTTACCCTATTTGAAGAATGTAGGATTCCATTTTTATGAGTGACATGGGATAAACACAGACCTCTTACACTGTGTGACGAATACAATAGGACCCATGTATAACTGACATGGGATGTCACCTCTTCCCCCATAATGGGATGAACATCCACCTTATGAAACAACCTTTCATAAATGCCAGACTATATCCTCAAGAGTGATCCTCTTAATTTGTTTATCTTATATGCATAATACTGAGACTATCCCTCATTGATGTTTCTTACTCAACACGAACATTCTTATCACACGACATTAAACTTCACGGATCAGACCTGACATACGACCTTAACCCGTGGTATCGAACAATGGAATTTTTGATCTCTATCTCTTAAACATGATATGTAGGATGCCTCCCTGAGGTTAAATCCTGAAAAAAAAAATCAGTCTCTAAGGGCGAAATATTTCCTCATAGGGCCACCCATATCTCCTTGATCATCCTAAATAGGGATTCATGATTTATCTCCACAAGATATTAAACTCATGACTCGATCCTCCTAAATAGGGAATCATGATCCATCTACACAATACATTAAACTCACTATCTAATTTTACTAAATAGAATATTTATCCCATAAAAAATGTGAAATAATAGATCCTAGGGACACACATAACCCATGTTCTACCTTAATATATCATCTTGATCCATCTCCACAAAGCGTTAAACTCATGACCCGACCCACTTTAATGGGATATCCTAATCCATATGGAGAAGATGTTAAACTCATGATCTTGTCTACCTAAATAGGGAATCCACATCCACACCTAGCATGAAATATTACTTCCAATGAAGACAAATAATCCTATGATCCACCTCAATAGGGTTACTTAATCCTTCTTCACAAGATGTTAAAATCATGACCCGACCTGCCTCAATTAGGGCATCTTGATCCATCTCCACAAGATTCTACGCTCATGACCTGATCCTCCTCGAAAAGGAATACTAGTAAACCCATAGTGTGAAATATTCCATTCTAGGGACACAATTAACCACTTCATATGACTCAGTATAATTACATGATCCATCTCAACCGGACATATATCATGTGACCTGATATAGAATCTATACCCTAAACAAAGAATGTGGGATGACTGTGGTAAAAATACATAAAAGACGCAGGCCCATGGCTTTAATTACCTTGTGTATAACACTGTATTCCTTAGGTTCGATGCCTAAGATGGATCACATGAGATATATATTTAAAGGAGAAAATTATAGAGGTTTCTAATATATCCAATATACAGACATGCATCCAGATGTTCCCAATGTTCATACCCACCTTGATCGAAGGTTGGAACCCCATAGATATAGAAGAAGCACAATTAATTGTCATCCATATAGATATTTTATTAGGATTTGTTCTATGAACTTGACATAATAATCTTGGTATACATGGAATTGGAAACGAGTTCCAAGGAGGGATCCATTGAAGGAGTAAGCAAAATCCAATAACCACATTTTAGTAAATGTGAAATAATTTTTATGAAAACTGATGAATACAACCCCCATTTGGAAAGTGGGACTTAATGTACAATGAATAGTACCTGGTGTATAACCAATATGAAAGTGTCAGAAACAAGAATGGGGAACCTGATTTGAAACCTTCCCTTCATCCATGGGGACTAGTAGCGTTTATGGTGCCAACATTTTTTCTTCTCAATGGATCAATATATTTGGCACTAGGAAACACCACGAAAATGGTGGGAACATAATTAATATCACCTATGTAATGGGGAAATTAAAATTGGTAACCCTTAGCCTATGACATCATCAGTGTGGATCCTTCTCTACTTCAAGAAAAATGAATGATTTTTGGGATCTAGTAATTGGTTTTATCATACCTGTACTCATCGATGAATCTGAATTCCTTATAGGAGATAAGCTACATGGATCTAGTAACTCATCACTTGTAGGCATCGGGGAAGGAGGAACTTTAATTTGGTTATCCCACACAACTATACCTTCACCATGAAATCCAAAACATTTATAGATTCTTGGCACCCACACCTCATATCACCCTCCGAGATCATCTAGTGGAGGGTGATTCACACCATCATGTTCTGGTAAAAGTAGGAGGGGTTCATTCCCATAGGGTAAATGGCCCACTAGAAAATGAATGGATCAGCAGAGCATTGACGCCAACACCCTTGAGGTCTACATAGGGGGAAACCATTACCATTTTGATTACTAAATACTTCAGGATTCTCTCCTGGGAGCGCTTTCACAATTGAACCCCCTTTCATGAGGAGGTGGGTGATGTTCAAGCCATGCTAGCTATGGACACATCTTGGGAGTCACCGAGGTGGTCTCTTGCCTGGATTTTCCAAAAACCTAATTGATCGGTCTCATAGGTGCTTGAATGGGTGAACTTCACCGCCATTATGGCCTCCCCGGTCCAAAATACCCAGCACTGATACTAGGGGAAATCACATGACACTGCTCAAAAATGAAAATATTCTATGTCTATTGTGGAACCTACCACTACCATTGTATCTACCCATATCTCGACAACATGTGAACAAGGATCCTCATTTTATCAACAGGGATCGAGACCCCATCTGCATCATTGGTAGGCTAGGTTGAATCTTCCAGTTATTGACACCACTGACAGTCATCAAGGGAAATACCATAGAGTGGAAAATTAGTTTTGAGGCCCTCCCCACATTGTCATCAACTAGAAAGCAGGTCCTCCCCATTATCAAACCAATCACCATAGAGGAACTCCCTATGCTACTACAACCATTCAATATAGAGTTCCTCCTCATATTTCTATCAACCAAGGATGATTTCCTCCCCATTTTATCAACAACCAATGTTGGTGTCTTCCTGACATAAATAATAACCAATGTGGTTGTACTCCACACTTCAACAAAAAATCATGATGGTCATCCTCATACTCACATCAAACAAAGTGGAGTCCCTCCACACTCTATCGCCAACCACATAGAGGTATTCCCCATTCTCACAACTTTCAACATGAAGGTTCTACTTTTTTAGTAGACAAACCCTTCCATGATGAACCATTACAATGATTGAGGCCTAATAATCACCATGGAATGAAGAAATCTGGGAAGTGTCGTGTCATCATTAACCACTGAGATTATAATGTGACATAGAACTCAATGAGGGACCCATCACACTAAATTCAAGAGTCTAGGGAAGAAGACTAAAATTTAAAGCTTAAGATCCTAGATAACAAGTTTTCCAATATCCATAGGTCCCTCCACAGGTACTTTCTAGTGGAGGATGTTTAAGACACTTTTATTAGATCATTGTGTAGTCATCTACTTGACCAGTATTTTCACTACTCTCTACCTCCACACAAGATGTTAGAGAGATGTTAGGGACTAGGATAACATCCTTTGATTACAATGAGCACTCATATGATCCAAAAATGGAAAATTACTCCCTTGATCATGAGTTAGTGGGTAACACCCCATCCTATAGGGATACGAGGATAAGGTTGGAACCACACAAATGACATTATAGTATAAAGCATAAATTTGACTATAGTAGAGTAACCTCTCATGGTAAATCATTATCTGGACTATTCAACATAAGTATCATCACCCCTAACTCATACCACCCCAATAAGGGGGTTTTTCATCCATGAGAAGGACCCTTCCTCTAAACAAGGGGCCAATGGGATGTTCTGGCCATCAACCAGCTGTCATTGGTGTTCTGGATTCCATCAACTCTAGAAATTTACATCCCAATGTCTCTTAATAAGGTTCAAGAATTTTTTTTCTACATGAATTTATGGGAGTTGTTACATATCCTTCTCATTATATGGTTGACAGGCCCCTGTAGTTAGGAGCACCTCTATGTAGATGACTAGCAGGGAAAAAATGTTAAGATCACATTGCTACAGATATCTCAATTCCTGCTGTTGTATGGCCTCTTCCAAACATTATATAAGACTTATATAATGATCCTCACAGTGATATTCTAGGATATATAGGTGGAATCTCCACATGTATAGGCCTGGGAATGGAGACAATATGCTTCTCTCTATTTCATCCAAATATTCCGATAGTCTGATCTATCTGTTGACTATAAAAATTCCCCTCTAGATAATATCATTATTAAAATGGTTTTCAAGACCTGCCCAAATATTTTAGGAATAGATAAAACATAGTGTATTAGAGGGAAGACCCACCTTAATGGGTGGCACCTTACAAGGAAGAACCAGAAGTAGGTTTCCTCACTCGTTAGTAGAGGAAATAACATCACCTTATAGAACCCCTAAATAAATGTTGATGCCTCCCTATAAGAACATTGATAATGTAAAGGGACATGTCAAACTTTCTGACCCATTATATTTTTAAACAATATAAGATACAAAACCATGATATCTCCTTGATTCCATAGCTAGATAAACAAAATAGGATCACTACATATATCATTATTGAGAAACACATAAACTATGGAAATGCATCAAGGGACTCTGTCTCAACCCCAGTGGGGTATTTGCTACTCCTTAGTCGATAACTATTGTTAGAACTCAGTGTCCATACACAAATAACTAGAGTTAAAGCTAGGGGATATGGAATGAGACCAATGTATGAGTCTCCTACCCTCCCTGAGATGTGTGATTAACTTCCATGGGATCAAAGTCATGTTTATCCCTATATAGATGAGTCTGTAATTGCATTTGTGTCTAGAAACCCATTGCAAGATGATTTGATATCTTCTTTCACTACCCACCTCAAGGATCATGAGACCCGATAGGTTGAAATCCTTCCTATAAAAATCAATACCTATCACGGTTGTAAAATATCTAAGTACCCTCATTTTCTGAAATCCCAACTTCACTCTACTCAATGGGATGGGTGACCTTCTACAATAACTAGATCACCTTACATCATGGTGAGGTCCTATATTGGGAACTCTAGAATAGTAGGTGCCTTCCTTGATACAATGTTTAATCCAAAACTTGTAAGGGCCTACGTTTGTCTAGTATATCTAGATTCACAATGGGCCAATTACTAGTTGAGATGATATATGATGATAGTTCCTCTACGAATTCAGTTACACTACATGTAAGAAGCATATTTCCATAATTTTAAAGTGGAAAAAGATACCTTATGAGAGAGTCATAGACTCTTTCTCCGATGGAAAGGCCTCATGTCGGTGCTAGATATTTCACTATCCCAGTAACCACTACTGAAGATTTGTGTGGGTAACTTTAAGGGTGATCTAGTCTTTACCCTCATCGCCCAAAACTACCTAAGTTTAATTTGAGAGTTCTCAAAAATGGGTTTCTATATGGAAGAATCCTTGTAGTATAATATAAAACATCGATGCATGTTTCCCCATCCATCTTGAATGAGAAGATGTGGAAAATTATAGACTACCATTTTTTTCAATGAAGAGGTTTCTTATCAAGTACCACAACTTTCCCCATTACTAGAAGAACCCTTCCAAGAAAATGACTTCCAAACATAGACTCAACAATTGTAGAGTCTCCCAACATAGTCACGCTAAATGTATCAATCTTAATGATAATATGTGGATCCATCCCCCATCATGTCTAGGCTCCATGAACACCACTTCCAAACAGAAGGAACATGACCTATTACTTCATGATTTCATTGTTCAGGACATATTTTATCTATATATTAAAGATGTGAATTATGAAATTATCAAAGTTCATAAGGCCCCAGAATGTTGAACTCACTAGACCCCCTAATCGTTTCACATATCCTAAGATCCTCTTAAACCTCATAAAGGAATGATTGATGTTTAAATATTGAATCTATGACCATGTGGATTGATTAATTTGTTTAATATTATAGAGTCAGTGATTCATGTCTCTACTGACCCCGATAGTGATAGTGAAGGCTCTAGAGGTTGATAGCAGGATCCCATCAATAACATATATAAGAATGATGATTTGTTGGATCGTAAGGTAGTTACTATCACTCATGGATTTAAACATGATCACATGATAAATCTAGAAAAACTTTTGGTTTTTGTGCCTCCCCCAACCACTTCCTTCACATATACATTACAACATTCCAAATCTCAATAGAATAGGCACCATCGATGCAATAGAAATCTATTACCCATGATAGTTCTAAATCCATATCACACTCTCGGTGACTTCATACACTTGAGTTGGGAAATGATCATATGGTCCACCAAACCATATAATATCCTACTAATGATGAGTAGGTGTACACATCCATAAAAAATGTTGATCTAGTAATCCAAATCAAACCACCACATGGTGAGGCTACAAATGAAAACCACTCGAGTGCCTCTAGATGACGAGATCAAATGATGCTATGTGGACACGTGAGCCACCAAATTATCTAGTTAGTGATTTAAATTATGAAATTAATCTACATAGAATATGAATTATATTTTTTGTATTGATCATCAGGAATTGTCCCCCATTACCCTCCATCGAGAACCCCCTTACATCTAAAATTTCTAGTTGAATGCATATTTAAACTGAAACCACACTATGATCATCCATGTCCAGCTAGATCTCAACCTCTACCAATTGAAAATTAGTGGGTACTTTTTCACAGAAGGATATATTTTCATTAGCAGAATATTTCAATAACTAGTTAGACCATAATAGTTCATCCAACAACATCACCTCTAGCCCCACTAAAGGAAGACCCTCCATGGGAAATAATATGGCCATGTCATGATAATATGATATGCTGAATCTCCTGGATGTCATAACCATTAGTCTTTAAAACCTCAAGTATCTTATCTAAACAATGAAAATGCCTGATTCCCCTTATGAGGCATTGAAACTCCCCAACCAGTTTGAAACTGAGATATTTTCCACTGAGGCCAACCATACAAAATAAGTAGAGAAAGAGGAAGGTTAGGCCATCATCTCTTTCTCCAGAGAAGATAAGGATGTCATCATGTAGGGGAACATAATTCTTATTGTAAATCATAATATAGTTTAAAGAAGTGGATATACACCAATACCTAGTAAATATTAGATCTTGGATTAGTCTCTTCCCAATATAGATATTCCATAAACTACGACTCGTAGAGGTAGATCTGACTCCCTCGAACATGCCAATTTAGGGTTATAATATGAGAAAACATAAACTATGTGGAAAGGATCATATGATATCTAATTTTATGGACTAATAACATGCAATGAATTTATGGTATTTTCATAGGATACTTAGGATTCACACATATCATAGTGAATGGAAAAAAAGAAAATTATTTTTGTAATGCAGTATATAGGCTGACAACGGTTGTCTCACTTGAATAGCATTCTTAGTTGTTCACTCCCTTAATCTAGTTAAAATAAACATATTATTGTTTGGTATTATATGTTTTATTAATTAAAATGAATTTATAATAATAAATGAAAAAAATAAAAAAAATAAAAACTAAAATTTAAATCTATATTACCATGGAATCATCAACAGAATGGAATTAGAGAAGAAAAGAAGTTCTCTTGAGGGAATTTTCATGGAGAACCTTCATTTACTGGTATAAAATCTACTTAATGAACACACTCCATCATATGTGTGCATGGCTAAATCTACCCTAGTTAGGAATGAAATGTTTAATTAGTGATCACCAAGAAAACCCTCCATTCACCTCCTCAGTCATGGGAAATTGGTTACAGATCAAAAAGTTAAACTTTAGTAAACCCTAGTGAGGATTACACCCACTATAAAATACCATTATAATTAAATCATTGTTGAAATAAAACATGGTATCAGGTTCAAGAATCATATTACTCCCCTTGGATATCCCTCAGTTCAGTTACTTATAATCCGTAGTATAGGATTTTATAGTGGTAAGATGATATAAATAAAAGAAAAGATGAAGAATAATTGATGAAAAATAATGTTAAGAAGATTGACACAAAAATAAAAACAATGATTGAATTATATTGTATTTTATTGAATTTAAATTAAAATTACATTTAAATGAACAAAATTAAAAAGAATAAAAATAAAAATAAAAGAATAAATGGAAAGGGTGCATCACCTTCCCCTCTTGGATTTTTCTTCAGAAAGTTTTCTCATGTTTATTCCACCATATGTTCGAATGATCCCAATGTCCCTTCCTATAAGATGTTGTAAATTTAATTTATTATCATAACTCTAAATTTAAAATTAATGGGATGAAACTCCTTTTTGTTATGAAATTATTATTGACCATTACATTTTGGAAGAGGGTTCTAATAATATTCCATCAACGTGTTTCATTCAATGACCACCTTAATGTATGAATAAATCCTTGTAATTGAATGTTACAATGAAACTATGAGTCATATTTCATATAAAAGTGGAATAAATTCAATTTTAGGTGTGTATCGAGGGTTAGACCTCATAGCTGGAGTTAGGGTCCACACTACCCACCGAAACACTTTTTCAACATGACTCATTTTTTGGGCCACAAGGTGGTCTAATTAACTATTCATCCAGAAGAAAAAGATAAATAGCATAAATCTAAGAATCCTAAAAAAGAATCACTCAAATGGGAATATTATTATAAATATTATTAATGAAATACCCATGTGATTAAAATATGTTAAATTTCTATAATTAAGACAGTTTTAAATTTTTTCTCAAACCAAACCATAAATCCAAAATTGAGCTAATTAAATATTAAACTGATAAATTGGGCGGTTTTAAATAATTTAAATACATATAAAAAATGAAGAAACTATTATCACTATCAACTCCACCAAAATTAAAACATACAATTCCACAGGCATAAAATAAAAAAATTTAATTCTAAGGGAAATAATGGTTCCAATATTTAAATTTTAAAGCATTAAAATAAAAAAAATCCATATCAAATCAAATTTTAAAATTTCTCATAAAATATGAATTTTTCCCATTTTTCAATGAAATAATAAATTCTTTAATTTTTATTTTTCCCCTCAAAAATTGATGGATCTTCTCCTTTTAATAAGTGATTCAATTGAATTAATTATTATTAAACATGCCAAATCATGTATACCTCACTTTTGAATCTTTTATCTCATCTCTAATGATAAAAATAAAGTATAGTTTTGATCATATCATGATAAAATGATACTTATCAATAGTCCTATAAAGGAACTAATTTCCCAACATTGTAAAGAAAAAAGGCACATGAAATCATAAAGACTTTCATTAAAGGTTCATATGAATCTAAGGCTTCTGGTTGGTATGATTTGATTCATTTAAAATTATCTCTCAAGATAAGGGTTATCTCATAAGTACAATGCATGATATAAAAATAAAAGTGTAATGAAATTGTCCCTTTTAAAGGCGAAACTCCCACTTCCCCCAAACTCAACGTACAGTATGATAAATTTATGCATAATGAATTATTTGTAGAGACTCTTGAATTTTTTCCAAAATAATTTTTATAATTTTTATAATTTTTTGAAATTTATTCTTGAAACAAGCCTAAAATGAATCACATAACCACATGTGATAATAATTATTGGTCTAGTAATGAGGATATATTTTTTCCCAAATCAAAACCCATTTTTGTTTCATATTTTTTGTTTTTTTATATTCTATATTTTTTTACTCTAGTGGAGAAAAATAATAAAGGGAAAAATGAATGAATCAAATTAAATTTAACATTACCCAAAATAGAACCTCTAAACATATTTCTTACAAATTTAATCGTCCCTTCCACCATGATTCCCTTTACCCCCAACCCCTCAAATTTAAAATATCATTAAAATACATAGAATAAGGTTGGAATTGATAATAATGAAATGAAATATGGATTATACCTATTAATTTCATTCATGGACTATATGGGATAAATAAATAATGATGTAAATGTGGTATTTTCTGGATAAGTAGTTTATAAAAATATTCCTCAATAATTTTAAATGTGTTTTGGCACATTCATATCATTGACATGTTCGAATGAAAGTATTGGTTGATGACATGTCACATGATCAAACAAGAAATACGATCAAGAAAAAATATAAAGTTCATGGTCTGGACATGCTATCAAAATTGGGTAATATGATTTAGGAAAATAACTAATGTCATGATTAATAATAAAAAATAAGTCCACATGAATTTCAGATATTTAAATCATAAAAAATGGTAGGGAAAATTCATTTACATGGGTCAATTAATTCTCTCAAATCATGAGTCCTCATTTTAATACCCATGCTTCACTTAAATAATAAAATTCTGCATTTTAATCATTCATTTTCATTAACATTGGAATTTAAAATATGGCATCATAGGATTCAACTGAAACTCAAGCCTCATTGATATTCTTTTTAATTTATGTATTCACGTGTGGGAATGAAATTTATAGTTTAAGGTCAAAATAAGTTTATTTGGAAAAAATGTAGATATTTTAAAAGATAAATAAGAAATGAGACCTCCCTTTCAAAAGGAAACTTAGTCCTCTTATTACCTTGGATATTTTAGGATTCCTTGTTAAATTAATAAACTAATAAAGAAAATTATAAAATTAAACATAATGATCATGTCATTTAAGTTGAAAATATAATAGGGAGTGAGATGCTTCCTGGAATAATCCTAAAAAATGAAAATAAAATATAAACATCTAACACTAAAATTGAAAGTACTAGAATTAATGTAAAGGATAAATCATTGTATGATCCCCCAACTATTACTTGAATTTTTATTGCCTTAATAGTGATGTACTAGTTGTTATCCATAATCAAATGGTGGGTGGAGCATCTTTGACATGAACTACCACATGTGGATTTCAAGAATCGATTTTATTAATCTTGTTGGTGATAATTCCATGTATAGAGTAGACTAGATACACCCCCTTTTCAATTTAGTATAGATTTCATTTTGGGGGAAGGATTAATTATCAAACATCCTATTTCATGGTTTCTACTTATGAAACCTCCTATTTTTCTTCAATTGATATCTCAACATGAGATACATGAATTAAATGATCAAAGGGAAAGTCAGTAGTTATTTCCAGAAGAATAGAATTTAGATTTTAATAATCCAAAAAATTTCTCATTAATAATGATCGTCCACTATCTTGATTTAGAAATGCTCAACTTCATGGATGACTTTATGGGCCTCCATAAATTCATGTTCAATAATTTCAAGGAGCTCCACGTGTTCCTATGTGGGATAATTTTTTGTTACATTATCTTCCTAAAAGGAAAAGAAATGATTGAATTAATATGAAAACTCATAACTATAAGGAGTGTTAGTCATATAATATTGAATAAAGTAAGACAATAAAGAGTTAATTGAATGATCGTCTCCCTGAGTTGATTCTGGTTCAATCACTTCTTCGGTGGTAAGTGCCTCATGAAGATTGATCTCAAAGGATGGTTGTAGGTTGTTGGCATAATCCATCATTTATTACAATTATAAAATTTGGATGTCTTCATTTCCCTCCATTTATAGAGGCAAGTAGAGTGGTTACAGATCTTCTACTATGTATGAAATGGAGAGATCATGCCGTACCTCATACCCATTACAAAATTCATCCAGATCATGTCTATCTCCCACACATTGCTCAGTTGGTGAATCTTATTCATCATGAATCCACTCTAGCTCGTCACGGTTATCTTGAATATGTTCTTGAAATGGTTGGGATATTGATATTCCATGAGTTTGGAATGTACATCATGGATGTATTTAATGAAATTGGGGGGAAATAGTTGAACTTCTTTCTTGTCCTTGAATATTTTCTAGTCAATCTAGAGTTACTCGATCAACCTCATCAAATCCTAAGGTGGGATCCATATATCATGTAATATTTTTATATGATTTACAATTATCATTATATATTAAACCATTCATTAGAGTACCTTATTAGTGTATATTGTTTCTTGTTTATGCACCTATGAGTAATTGTACCTTGTAGAACAATAGAATTTTGGGCACATTATATAACTACATTGTCTTAAATAAATACAATGAAAATTTTTCTACAATGTGAAAATAGAAAAATAAGTAAACTACTGGTTTGATCCCTAGAAATGATGTTATTTTTTATTCACACATATCATAGGTCATGGAAAATGAAAATTATTTTCCTAATATAGCATAGAGGCTGAACAGGGTCATCTCACTTGAATAGTTATCTAAGTTGTTTGAGTAGTTGTTCCAATTCACCTAAAAACCTTTTTTCACTGTTTTTTGTTATATGAAATAAATAGAATTTAAGAACAAAATAAATGAAAAAATAAAAATAATCTCACATTATATTCATAAATTACCATGATATTCTAAATAGAATGGAATTAGAGAAGAAAGGATATTCTCCCAGGAGAATTCTCCTTGAGAATCTTCATTAAACAACATCAAATATAGTTAATGAAAATACTCCATCATCTGTGTTCACACATAAATATACCTTGGTTATGAATAAAAATAGTACATATAAATCTCTAATAATGCCCTCCATCCACCTCCTTAATCGAGGGGAAATGGTTGTAGATCAAGATGTTAAACATTAGACAATCACAATGAGGATTACACAGACTATAAAATATACATATAATTAACTCAATGTGGAACTAAAACATGGTCTTATGTTCAAGAACCATATTACTCCCCTTTTATATTCCTTCAGTAATTTAATCGTAATCATGAGTAGAAGAGTTCATAGTAGAAAGATGAGAAGAAGAAAATAAAAGAAGAATAAGAATGGAACTAAAGAGGGTGAAGAAGGTGGACACAAAAATTAAAACAATGCCTAAATTATATTTTATTTAAATGGAACATAATTAAAATTACTTTTAATGGGATAATATATTAAAAAAACTAAAAAAAATAATATATGAGAAGATACTAGTGTAGAATCTTCCCCTACAGAATCTTTGTTCTGAATGTTTTTTCCACTTTAGTCTACCATATTTTCGAATGTTCCCAAGGTCCATTATTATAAAATGTTGTAAACTGAATTTCCTATATGTACTCCAAATTTATCCTTAAATTAGCATTCCTATAAATATTTATGGAATCATTATTGACCATGACTTTTTCTAGATAAGGATTAAAGGGATCTTACTTCAATGTGTTAGATTCAATGGCCCAATAATGGATGAATAAATTCTTTTATTTTTTTTGTAAAATGATCATATGACACATCTTTAATATCTTTGTGAAATCAATTCGATTAGAGGTGTGTAGAATTAGTTTCACTTAATTTCCGGATGTGGGGTCCACACTGTCTGCCCAGACAGTTTATCAACAAGTCTTATTTTTTGGGCCCCAATATGGATGAATCATCTATGGCTCCAGAAGAAAATTTTTATGAACAAAAATCATGGAATCCTAAATAACGAGTCACTCAAATTGGAAAATTAGTTTAATTGGTATCCATGAAATACCATTGTGATTAAAATTCTATAAACTTCTATAATTGAGAAAATTTTCAATTGTTTTTCTCAACACACTTCATAAATCAAAAATTGATCCATATAATATAAAATTGATAAATTGGGAAGGTTTAAATAATTGAAATACATATAAAAATGAAAACAAAATCTATCAACCTCCTAAAATGTAATTTTGGGTAGTTCATGTGTTCATTTTCCAGCATTGGTCCCCTCCTCGTATCACGGGATTCTCATGTAATCACTCAATGGTCAAGTACAATTATTTAAGGGTGAAAAATCCCTCTAATATTTTGTGAATCATACTACATGATTATTTTATACTACAAGATATAAGGAAAATAGGTCCAGTGTAATGTTGTTGAGTGCATAAATGATCTTAATGATCTGATGACCACTGCATTCAATCTATGGGAGGAATTTAATGAAATATTTTTCTCATGATTCATTGGTTTGAAGAAAAAAATTTGGTCTTGAGCGGTTTTTTGTTAGTCCCCAACAAAATGGGTTTTGGAATCCCAAAGGAAAATGAGTTCCCGTAGATTAAATTATACTCCTTAACTGGATAAGACCGACTAGTACTAGAAGAACATACTCCAGTAAGGTAAAGTGAATTTCACCCTATAGCCAAAAATCAATAGTATTCCCACCTGTTCCATATATAATGGATGAATTTTTGAAATTTTACTCATCTCTACTACTTATACATTAAGAAAATATGTTGTCTTCAGAGGACATATGGAATGGGTTTAACGGGTTCCTTCACCATGGTCTTAGTAGAGAGGGATCCCCTTACCAAATATTCTTTCTCTTCTAGAGTAAACATGAGTGTTACCTTATGTTTACTAGACTAGAAGAGTTTCCTCCAGCATCAACTTTCATTATCATAGATGATGAAAAGGATTTGGAAGACACCCCTCCTATATCAGAAGATGGTGTCTCCACCACCGTTGATGAGTTTACCTTGGTGAAACAAGGTATTTAGAAAGTTATTAGGTGAAAAAAATTATTTTGTCCATGCCTCTAGAGGATTAGATATAGTATTTTGACTTTTGGAAACAACAAAGTTATGACTTTCCTTGGATCTATAATGAGACACTAGGGTTAGACCCTTAGGTCTCCATTTATCATTTTTACCTCTTACTGAGTCATCACAAGTATAATAATCCTCCCAAAATGATGAATCCCTCTCGTGGTGCTATGATCAATCATGAAGTTGATAAGATTATCAATGAAAAATATATCAGGGAAGTCCAATATCCCAGCTGTATAGAAAAAACCATCCCATTTAGAAAGAATAATGGGTAGATCAGAGTCTAGATCAACTTTTGTGACCTTAATTTCTATTGTGTGATAGATAATTTACCACTTAGATTGATAGATATATGGATATATACTATCAAAGGTATATGGTCCCTCATTTTAATGGATGGATATTATATTTACAATCATATCTAGTTGGATCCCAAGGATGAGGACTCTACCTTTTTCAGGGTGATACAAGAGACAATATGTTATCAAGTGGTGCCCTTCATCCTAAAGAATGTTGGAGACACTTATCAACGGACCATGTATGACATCACCATTCCAAATATCTAGAAACTAGTGGAATTAAATATAGTTACCTTGGGAGTAAAATCCTACCAGTATTATAACCATATCAAGGACCTTGAGAAAGTGTTCATCTTCCTCAACTCTGGAACATGAAGAGAAACAATTTGAAGTGTGTGTTTAGGGTTACATCTGGAAAATTTCTCAACTTCCTCCTAGGATATAGAGGCACTGATATTAACCCATATAAGATCAAGGCCATCATCATTATGCCTCCCCTGAAAAAACAACGAGGTTTGTGGGGTCTCGAAGGCCACATATCATACATTTGTTGATTTTTTCTGAATCTAGTTGGAAAGGGTAATTCCTTATCAAGTCTCATGAAAAAAGGTACCTTTTTCCAATGGAATGTAGATTGATAGACTATGTTTGAGGATATCAAGAATTGTCTTCTATTAAATCTAGTTTTGATGGAAAATATTTCAGGAAATCATCTGGTCCTTTTCATGAACACCCTCAAATTTAAATTTCCACCATTATAACCTAGAATAAAAATGAGAGAATATAAAAACCACATACTATATCAGAAGCATGGTCCTTGAAATGATTCTAAATTACTCCCCCCTTAAGAATAGTTTCCTCAAAATAGTTTTCTCAATTCATAAAGTTGTTACATTACTTCATGAATCATGACATAAATATGGTGCCCCAATTAGTCCTTCTAAATTATATCATCAATCACCCCATACTGATATGACAATTAGTATATTTGGAAGTGATTCTCCTATAGTTTGACATCTGGTTTTTCATGAATAAATCTCTAAAACTCTAGAAATTAGAGAATTTCTTGGACACCAATCTCTGCCATAAAGAAATATTTATGGATGTTAACATCCCATATGAGGATATCCTCTAAGTGGACTAGGATATTCTATATGGGAAGATTCTTTTACATGGTTCCTCCCATAGCCTGACTGGTAGAAGAATCAAAGATCACATGCTCATCAGAGTACGTATGGGGATAATTTTCATCACTCTAGTACATTCCATCATCCCATACTATTTATTATTGACAAACAGTTACGCCAATAACAAGGAAGGGTATGAAGGTCTTAGTAAGAGCCTCAAATTAGCACTCAATATTGATTTACCATTTTTTACACATGAAGGGGGCCTCTTAAATAGTCATCAGGTAGACTAAGAGTGACTACATAATTTGAAATAAATATATTATGCCCCTATTGGATTGTATCCATTAGTTGAGGACCCAGTTCCCTTATCCCCTAGAAGTGACGCATGTCCCTAGTCATATAATCATTAATTAGACACCATGGAAAGCTTACTTGCATCACTTTTAGTCCCCACATAGGAAAATATGATTATTCTTGAGAACAACTGGAGGGTCATCACTCCCACAACTTTAGATGATGATATCCAATAGGTAGCCAACTGACTACTAGTGTTTTTCACAAGAACCTTAGGTCTCCCCTCATCCAAAGAAAAAACCAATTGGACCACACCCTCTATGGAGTATCTCCAACATGGAATTATTCCACTATAATGTTCCAAGTGTAAGTTAATCCTTTGGTGTGCATCATAACTTACCCTCCATAGTGGAACTACCCTTACGAATAAAACATACATTATTGATTTTTATAGGATCTTACCCCATTTTACCAAAGGATAAGAAATCCCTGAAGTTATGGAAGTAGTCCATGTGGGGTCCTATTGAACCCATAAATGGGGATTGAATCTATCCCACTAGATATAAGGTTTGTCTAATTTTGGATGACCATTTTCTAAAATATCAATTTCTCAAGAGGTATCAAGTGTGTCAGAACCATGCCATCATTTTTGAATGACCACCAGAGCTTCTCCAAACAACCAAGTATTCATTCACCTTTTTATCATGGGGATTTGATGTTCTAATATTATACCCAACAAAAAAATATTCCCATTATAGAATTATTGTAACTCCAATGATCTTATTTTCTATGTGGAAATAATAAATTCTTCTCAAGGAAGTAAAATTATGGTCTGTGATGAATTTCATGAACATACTCATCATCCACCAATTTGGTGTTCCACACACTATTCACATGGGAAATGACACTTTATTTTAGGATTCCAATTTGAGGATGTTTCATGAAATGTAAAACATTTTATCCAAGTATACTTCTCTCTATCACATGCATTAAAACAGATAGAATGAGGTATTTAACAAGACCCTCTAAGACATTATATAGAAAATGTTTGTCTAGAAAAAAAATTGTGGGACAAAAAATCACCACATTACCCTCTGGGACTATTATGAAATTACTCATAATTCCACCCATGTAACCCCATTTTCCATGGTGTATGAAAGAAAGGCATTCCTACCAATACAGGTTTAATTTATATTTATCCGAACAACTATTTAGATTTATATGATGCTAGATAAAATGGAATAGGTCCATCAATATAAATTGTATCCCCTTAAAGTTAATAGTCTTAAGGCCTTTCACAATCAATAGGGGCACTGATCATGATAGAGTGAGAATTCATCATGAATGTTTTCCTCTACTCCTTCCAACAATGTTATATGGTATTGGCTCTCATGACATTGATGATACCCATAACATTGCCTCTAATGGGGGATCCAAGTTCGGAAGGACCTTATATCATCCATAAGGTCTATTCTAACGAAGTGTTATCATTGATCACCCTTGACAGAGGGCGCATCATGCCTCCCCCCAAGGACATGTTTCTCAAGTATTACATCATGTGAGGACCTCAACTCTCCATACAAATTGATGTTAAACTATTTGTAGTGATCCATAAAACTTGATCTTAAACTATTTTCAATGGTCTATGAAACACGACCTGAAACTTTTTACAATGGTCAAAGAACTATGACCGTAAATATATTGAAATAGTCAATGCGACAATACCTTAATTTTATTCAATTTTACATGCAACAAGACCTTAAGCTATATTTGAGGGATGATGATATTCACATTAAACTATTTTAATGTAGTTGGAGCTCTATGACCATAAACATACAATAAGCCTTTGGTTTAGTCAACATGTCATTAAACTATAAGAAACTAGTACAAAAATTATGACATTAAAATATTTTCATCCCTCATAGACAATATTGAATGAATTAAATTAAAAATTCCAACATCCTCAGAACATGATGTTAAACTGTGAGCAAACCCCATATAAAACATGGTTTATGCATATGATATGTATGTGATGATCCAAAGTTCCTACCTTATATACAAATGGTATGCCTCATATAATATTTATGATATGGTAAAAAAAACCATTCCCCACATAATATTGGAATGCCTTGTCTGATAAGAAATGAACCAAAACCACCTTCTTCAGCACACGATGCTAAATTGAAGCCTTACCTTTTGTCATGATCATGGGATTCTCTGATCATAAGGGATTAACCCACCATAAAAAACTATGGGTGGATTGTTTACCATTCCCATCATGTACAATGAAATGCCTAGACCTCCCTTCTCTAGGCCTAGCCAGAAAATGATCAACCCATCGACCCCTTGGACCCAATTATGGTTCCATAATTACTACCTTAAATTGAATGTGGTACATCTCATGGTGTTATTGTGGTATGTGAGCCTCCCTGACTCATTTCATATAATGTTTTTCCAATTTAATGTCATATAGATACCATTGATAAAAAATCCTCTAATTCCATAAATCATTACTTTAAACTATTTTCCACCTTCCCCTTGGTCCAATAATTATGAAATTACACTATGTAAAATTTATTCCAACGTATTTGTGTAGTATGTGGACTAGAATTACCTCCCATCATGTTAGGTTCAACCACCTTTATTCCAAGAAAATATCCTCAATGTTGGAATTTACCAATACTCCTACCATCGTGACATTAAAATCATTAAAAATATTATAAGAAACAATAATTTAAACTATTTGATTTGTTACCTCATTTTAATAGTTTACTTAATATCAGTGTTTCAATTATCATATTCTTCCAACTCACTCTAGAGATACATGTGGCTTTACTCCCATCCTCATGGGATATATAGTGATTCCAAGAACTTTTGTCTCTGGGTCCATCTACTAATTCACTATAAAACCAACTCTTACATATGGTTTAATCACCATAAAATGATCTCTTATGAATCCTCATTAGGTATAATCCCTAGGTACATTCCATGGCCCATTTTGAGGCCATGATTCCCTCATGACAAGAAATATAAAAGAATGATATGGGATGCTTGATACATAATTCCTACCAATTTCCTTAGCACACTTTGTTAAACTGTAACCCTACCCTGAGCAATGAATTAAATATTCCTCATAAAACATGTATGGGATTATGATAAGAAACAACCTTATATAAAACTTGTATGCCTCTTAATGTAATAAAATTTAACTCATATAAAAATAAGATGCCTCTTAATGTGAGATGATTTACCCCGTACAAAATTAGGATAACTCATATGTCAAATATGAGATGAACAACTATTGGAAAAAAATATCAAGGTGCTTTCTAAGTATTTTTGGTGTAATTTTGTTTATTGAAATTTTTAGATTACCACGAATGAGTATGGACGGTGTTGGCCAAAACCATGTTTTTAAGGTGGTAAATTTTCCCAGTGTTTTCCAAATTTTTGGGCCTCAAAATCAGAAGTTTGGTTTCGAAAAAGGAAGGATTTTGTAAAAGGAGTGAATTATTAATGGACTATGAAGGATGTTATTCTGACCATCAATCATGTTACATGGACTACATATGGTCAATGGTTCACAAGGTAAGAACAGTTGTAGAAACAAAATATGGTTCTTTGGAAGTCTCATAGTTTGTGGAAGGTGTGATTGTTCCAAATATGGACTGTCATTGGTGGAAATTTGGTATCCATTTTTAGTGGTGTGTTGGGTGATTTTGCGGTTTAATGAAATTAATTTTGTGAATGAACAAAGTAATTTCATAGATCATGTGTGGAAAATGGTTCACAGGATAGCTATAGTTCATTTGAGATGATGAGTATGCGGTGAAGGTTGTACCATATCATGGTTCTAATAAATCTCAGATTATCGAAATTTTTAGATCTATTTTACTATATAAGATGAATCAATACCATCATTATAGTGAGAGGAATTCTTTAGGTGAAAATATTTTCTTTGAGAATAAATTCGGCTAGTTTTGAAAGAGTTCATGTAGAGTTTGTAAAAAAGTAGGAGTTCTGCAATGATGGGTCCTGTAAGGGAAACTATGTGATGAATGTTCACTGAAGAAATTTTTCATGGCCTGGTACACGGAAAAAAAATGGTATGTAGGTCAGGAGTTGGTCTATGGATGGGATACAATACATGAAGGTGAAGACGGTTCATGGAAGCGGAGGTAATAAGTTAATGGGGGAAGCGGTCCGTAGAAGTAGAGGTAGTATGCTGACAAAGTATTGTTCATGTAGCTGATTATAGGTCATTGGAGAGAGGTGATCGATGAAGAATACCCACTATGTAGTTCATGGACAATGTAAGGTGGTTCATGGTGGACTTAAGTAAGCTTTCCAATGCACTAATAAATCTCGAAAAAGAAACATCCACTAAAATAAAAGTACAAGGAAGAGGGAAATTCATCTATGAGTAAAAATGTGACATCAACAAAAAATCAATCTACAGTTTAGGATCCATGAATTAATTCAATTTGAGGGATGTAAAATTCTATAAACTCTTAGTGGTCCCTTCGAAGAGTAGTGACTGATGGAGAAGAAGATGATGAGTGTTTCCACCAGTAGTGATCTTGAGAAAGAGACATAGGGATTGACCCTTGGGAATGTTGTGAGAAGAAGCTAATCCTTGTAAAGGAAGTGATCTTATACATAGAATTGAACTAGCCTGAACCTTGTAATTGAATGTGCGAAATAGTTGAATTGGTACATCAACACATCATTGGTGTCTGCTCCTTGGACATATCCCAATGATGGTGACCTAAGTAAGATCAATGTGTGTTGTGCATGATTTCATTTATATCCATGTATTTCTCCCAGAGAAAGAGATAAGGTTGTTTTGTTTATCAAATAAACTAGACCCCAATGGGAATTAGTTTTAATCTTTCATACCCTGATTCATGCCACCTCTCAAGGTATTCAACCCATTGGACCTAATTACAACAACCATTAACATCCTCATAATGAAATGTTAAAATGTTGGTTTACCCTCAATGAAATCAATATGCCTCATATACTAATGTGATATGATCTGATATTCTCATTTGAGAGGGTATCAAATTCCAATGATGTTCTATTACCCTGAAGCCTCATAGAACTATGTTAAACTTGATTCCAATTCTCATGGGATATGTTTCCACATCAAGATAATTCATCAAGGGTGAAACCATCTCATCCAAATAATTGCCTTGTCTTCTCTTCCCTAGGACATGGGATCGACCAGTGGTATCGTCTATCATGTATTGTGTGGAAATGGATCCCTTTTTAACTACTTCTACAATGGACCATCCCTCTTTCATGCCACAAAAAACCCCTTTAGGCAATGTTTCCCCCTTTTTCTCAAAGCTTCATGACCTTAAACTAGCAAATTCCACAATATCCTGAGCTATATAATGTTAAATTAGTCGTAGGACTAGTCTTAGTTATCATAAATTAACTAAAATTCCCAATTACCATAGTGAAATATGTTATACTATTGTTGTACCCTATAAAATGAAAAAATTATTCCTTATACAATAAGTTTGAGATGATGAAAAAGTTATTACCCCAAGTGAAATTGGGATTCCTTATATGATAAGCCTGGGATGATAGAAAAAAATCAAAATTTAAAATTTGGATTACACATAATGTTAGATGATTTACCACTTATAAAACTGGGATTCCTCATAGTATTATATTATTCGATATCCTTTCCAGAGATGATACCCCCCCCCCACCAGAACTGGCCTCGTACCATACTGCTTCCCAAAACTACATATGGCTTGATTCCCATCCCAATGGGATATATACCAACACCTAGATATTTCATCATGGGTCTATCCTATTCATCAATTTGATTTTGGATATTTCCCATCTAGGATAGGCATGAATCTTTCCATACCCTCATGTTTACCTAACGTGGTTGAGCACTTGGTAGAATAGCTCCCAAGGCACCAAATTTTCCCTTCATGACGTTCCCCACTACAACTTTTGTGCTTCACACATTCAGCCGATTTGGATAATCATTATCTTACTATTCCAAATAGGATCCCAAATATAATAGTCTCATGAAAAAATGGCTCATATATAATACTAGGTTCATTCATTGAATGATAATCAATAAAATATGGCTCTCGTGTTTCAAACTCTGTCAGTATTTGATCCTACAATTTTTCCCCAATCTTTATCCGATAAGGGTACAAAAAAATTTGTTTCAAAATTGGTAAATTTTCATTCCCCTTATGTAGATTAATACCCATTCATTATATTTGTCTCAAAAGTAACAGTCTCCCTGATAGGGTTTTCTGTTCAATTCAACCCCTCATTTTGTTCCCCCCTTATAACAACAAGAACACCATACTCTCCCTTGTTTCTCACACCGAGCACGGATCTCACAGGAATGGGAGTTGGGATGTATCTCTATTTATGAATGGTTGAGATACATGATTTCACCAGATTCCAATATCTATGAACATAAACTGAGTGTCATGTTCCAAACCTCATGATCGTAAACTATGCATGAATTTATAATATAATTTTATGTGTGGTGTCATGTGGCCTCATTAGTCCCTTCATTCACACTGTATAACCTTACATTAATACTACACATATTCATTTATGGAAAAGAGCCCAGTTTGAAGCACCATGATGATAAACTATTGGAAATTATCCCTGTATATTTTTTTGGGGCATGTACTCTCTTAGACAATTCTTTATGTGGAGTTAATACTCTTTCATTCCACTCAGAAAACATTAGGGTGCATATTGGTCTAAAATCATTTACCTTAATCTAAGATCCCGTGGTCTGAACCCTATGACCATAATATAGAAGATCAATTACAAGAATTATGACATTAAACTATATGTAATATGACTCTAGGATACCATGAATGGTGGCCACCTAGGCCCATCAATTCATGGTGTGTTACCTATCCCATATACGACACATGGCCCCTTTGAGACATACAACTCCAGTCGTCTAAATATTGTAACCTCAAATAATGTGTGACTCACCCTATCTTATATTCATAGTGAAGGGTCTTCTAAGATCCCATTACATTATATTACTCTCATGGGAGTTCCTATATTGTGATACCCTTGTATGCCTCACATCACTTCTAATGGGAGGATACCATTCTTGTCAATTCCCACATCCCAATCACAAGACATTAAACTATGTCATAAATCATCATCACATTATAACATTAAATTGAGTGTCCAACATCCTATATATATGATGTTAAAAATTTTGACTATTTTTCCCATTTCATGATGTAAAACAATAGAGTATCATAGTATGATTCATTTGAAACCCTTTAATTTTGTTTGAGTCATCTACCACATCATTCATTTTCTTCAAACATCCCTTAACATTCGAGATAATGCAACCCCTAGAATATGGGTTGGCCATTGTTTATAATGTTAATCCTATAAATTTTTTCGAAATCCATTAGGTCATAATTCTAATAGGGATGAACTCCATTTGAAAATACCATTACTCTTCCCCCATGCTTCATGTGTCCATTTATTTGGATCCTCATCCTTTTCCTTGTTCAAATGGGTCACCATGACAATGTGGTCCCATGACACACTAGCTCACCTACTATCTTTGGTAGTGAGAATGATTTCATTTAACATTTTGAGATCTATCCAATGTTTCAAATATGGTCAACAGTTGAACCTCAATTTTTTGTTCCTCATCCCTGGTAAAACTGGAATGGATTCTATGTTCAAAACATGGTAATATTATATCTTCAATCATCGTGAAACCCACGTTGTGTTCCAAATATCAGGAGTCTCAACTCATTCTCTTTATTCTGATTTGGTTGGGTATAATTCAATGCCCCTGTAATTACTCCATTTCCAAATTAGCGCACACATAAATAGAAATTCATCTATTCATATAGCCCCATTCTCCGTCCATAACCCCTAATAGCTTGAACAATGTTGGTGTTCAGTCAAAAAATTCATACCCTGAGTGATCAACCATTGTCTAACAGTATCATATGACTGATATATCACATGGTTGTCAATTTTTTCTCATATTTATTATTACTAACGTGATCATATGGATTTTTAATTTGTTGTCTCATGAGTATGATTGTATTGTGATAGTAAAATGCAACATGAGAAACATTTCCATGCATGTGAGGAGGTTTTAAAAAAATAATCTTCCTCAGTTTGCAAGGTTCATCAATACACTGGAGCATTTATTATGTCCTAACAAAAATGGGCCCCCCTTTGGCTCCACACAAGAGGTCTAGAACTCTATCCCCACTAGACATTGGACTATTTTCTCTACTACCTACTATAGCCTCATGAGTTTTCCATCATCTTCCTCTACCATAATATGAAGATCCTTAAACCTCATACACACGCAGTCCTACACTTAATTTTGCTCACTTATCTAGGATATTACCTCCCACACATGATCTCTAACCACCACCACCAATGACTTAAACTAGACAAGGACCTCTTCTTGAGAATTGAATAAGGAATCATTCCCTTTGACCTACACCTACATATGTTAAATTTATTGAATGGTTTCATTTATTTTATTGGTGTGATTGTATTTCTTATCATTCCATGTGAAATCCAAATAATGGCTCTCCTCACACACCCTCTCGGCAACGTAGTCATAGGAAAGTGCATGGAGATCATGACGATACACCCCTATGGTGACCATGTTGCAAAAAAAATGGTTGAGGGACCCCATAAGACTCACTAGATATGGCTTCTGAGTGTGGCTGATTAAATTACACATGATCCTCCATGCCTTGAACCGAATAATGGAGTTCTTTTCAATGATGTCAAAATCGGAGTTTTCTAGCTCTTTAGGTGGTGCGGGATCCTATTATGGGAATTTTACAAGAACATCATTGTGTTCCCCCTCCAAGAACTTATTGGAAGGGGATGTTTCTATTTCAAGTGGTATATTGTCATCATCTAACCAATCATCCTTAGCAATACCTTCACTATCCTTGAGCTCTGTCCCTACAGTAGAACTACCAAAAACTACATCGTGTTTCTCATATCGGACCATGACTAGGTTAGCATGGATGACCATCTCTGCAAAATCTATAATAACCATCAAGGAAGGTACTCAAATCCCCTGCCTATACCCTATTTCTAAAAGATCCTACTCTTGAGAACTTCTGGAAGAAATATCATATTGGTTAGTTTGATTAGTGATCAAGATTTGGTATATTAAGCTCATGCAAGGATGAGAGAATTATAGTGGTCTAACATTCAAGAAATACTTGGTAATAGAGACTCAATAGGGATTCCCACCATAGG
This sequence comes from Viscum album, assembly GCA_963277665.1. Lineage (NCBI taxonomy): Eukaryota > Viridiplantae > Streptophyta > Magnoliopsida > Santalales > Viscaceae > Viscum > Viscum album. Next base: position 1,531,785,462 of record OY728165.1, on the reverse strand, counting down.
AGACCCATCGACACATGTTCACATCAATATCTGGCACCAGAATCCGCAAAATTGGATGAATAAGAGCTACATGAGAATAAAAAGACACGTTGATATGAAATATCAGTTAATTTTTGAAAGTAGATAATTTTTTTTTTGATTTACCCATATGATGAGGTTGAGAGATCATGATAATGATCCCCATCGAGTGACAGGCTATGTGGGAAGTAGATTTCATCCTTCGGATGTGAGGAAACAGTCCCCCGTAGATGAGTGGGAGGAAAAGGGGATCAAAGGCTTCCACTCCAACCTCCCCAAAAATCCCTAAAATTATAGAAAACAAGGGCATAAGTTCCAGATCATGCTCTCTAACACCCAATGGAGCACCCTTGTCCCCACTAATTGGGACCCCATGTATATCATCAGATTTCTCTTGTATAATAAAAATACTAGTTAGAGCTTTTAAAAAAAATATTGGAAGGAATAGAAGATACTAGTAAGGTAACATGTTTACATAGAGAATCTGGACCATGAAAATTTTTAATATAGGAGTGATTTAACCTATATATTGGAGAATACCTTGGTCCATATCCAATCTTTAGTATTATCCTTCACTAGATCCATCGGCATCTTAATCAATCGAGGCCTTCATAGCTGATTCTTCAACAGATGAAATCTCTTTATGGTGATGATCTCCACAAAAAATCACTCACATTAGGACATGTGGAAGATCAGGTACAAATAATTGGTATGAGAATACATCCATAGATTATATGTATTCAAACCTCTTATATATATTCACCTTGTTAGTGATAGTCAAATTCCCCACATATTGAATCTTGATACATTCTTGGGTGAGAATCCCCTATAATGGATGCAATGAGAGGTTCATCCTCAGCATTTACTAGGCCACCCAAAGAGAGGGGAAATTAGAAACAAAGCTCAGATATAAGATATTCTAAATATAATTTCACGGATACTCATTGGATATAATAGTTCTAGTATTAGAGCCCCATTCATTATCACAAAAATACTTCGGGAGAAGTACCTACCCTTTAAGAGGAGTTGTCACCTCAGTTACTTATGTCTCCCATGATGTAGCTTCAGCTTTAGATGACCCTCATGATTGGATATACCCTCCAAGTTCATCCAACATGACATCTTTATACCCCTATACATCACTCAATGGGACGATTACCCTCACATGCTAGCGACATATCACACCCATTTATGTCGCTACCTAGTTGCGGGCATATTTTTAGGAGAGGCCAGTGTTGAAATTAGTTGGTGGTAGCATATTGGTCTCCCCCATTCCCTAAACTATGAACATCCATCATATCTTTTGAAGGATACAAGGATTGTGTTCTTCATTCCCCCATGTATACTCTATTTATTGGATACTAGAATCACCCATACATCCAGACAAACTAAGATAGAGTATATGGCTTAAATTACAGGTTCCACTATATCCGGGAAACCAGTACTCTACCTTCAAAGGTATGAAGGTACTTCTTCTGCTCCAATATTTCCTCTGGGTTTTCCACCATCTTGCTAGATTGGGTGTAGAATGGGTTGATGTGGATTTTTTTGAAGTTGTATATGACAATCATTGCATCTAATTTCATGAGTTCCACTAGACACACCCCGAAAATGTTGAGTAGTGAGGGAAATGGATAGAAATTTTGTGCGGGGATGGATTTTGGAAACTCATATGACCTGATATACAATGTAATACATCATTGAAAGAATTGTAATGGACTGAAAAACCTCCTGATAATGCTCCCCCTCACCACATGTCGAAACAGAAAATAGAGACAGACCAGCATCGAAACCCCAAGATTCACTTGGTTACCAGATTCCATGATCACCTCCATTATGAGAATACCTAGGGACTAGACCATGTGTGCATCTATGACTCAAATAAACCATCCAATGAGAAAGGTGGGAAAGAATGTTTTACCGAAAACTATTGGCTTACAACATTCCACCATGATGCAACCCCACTGATCATAGTCTACCCATCCATGATCTGCTAGTCTGACCCCGACATCATCTGTTACTATAGCCCTAGAAACATATTAGACCACCCTGGCATATTCACAGTAGGTTCTTTCTCCATGACCATACAAATCCATGTCTTGAATGTGATGTCATTATGGAAGTGGGAGATTGACTGTGTACCTTCTTCAATGCCTCCAAAAGGTGTTGTTCTAGTCTAGGGGTATGGTTCTTACCATACAAAATATATAGCACCAGAAGAAACTCATCATTCCAGAACCCTATCAGTGGGATACAACCCATGAAATGTATGTCCCACATGCTAAATCCCAGCTCCCCTATTGAATGTGGAAACTGCTGGTATCTATATACGAATAGATAAGGATCATGGTAAATAACTCATATTATTTGTACATATGGAACTAGGATGTCAAAACTACTTCATATAGTCCAATATAACACAGATCAGCCCCATAATCTATGTAGGTAAATAAAACCTATGATTCCTCATACCATTCATTAGTGATGTTGGCTCTAGACCACAGATCACAATCATTATAGGAGCACTTTATTTTTTCTATACTACTACATTAGAAGTCATATGAATCGAAATATAAGAATTTTTCAGCCTATAGTTTCTCCACATTAATATTCCTAATATGTTCACTCATCATGTAGACAAAACATTCCTCATACTCCTCTGAAGGGTGTCCCAGATTGGTTATATTCTTATGATGGAGTTCATTTTGGGGACTAAGCCTAAAGTGGTGTGTGTTGAATTCGATTCCTGGGATGGCTACATCATTCATTAGGCTGATTGTTTATATTGGAATGAAATTTATTATTATTATATAATTCTTATGAGATTTGGTCAACAAGAATAGGATCCACTGGTTTTCTAAAAAACCATCATGGATCAGGGAATATCGGGGTTCCCTGTTATCATGGAACATTGGATGGTTGTAGTAGTTTCAATATCATCTTGGTTTGGTTGGTTGGATATTTTGAGAGAATATGAGAGTACTAAGTATTGTTTTCACATGTACATGGTTCAATTTTTCAATTGTCACTATGATGTACAACATTAGTGAGGTACAAACCAATGTTTTCCACTTCCATGAAAGTCACTTCATGAATAGTAAAATTACATGATATGTGTGAACGAGGTTCAAGGTTTCATGAAAAGTATGAGTCCCAAACCTAGGAGAGGGATTATCTTGTGAGGATTTCTATATATGGTACAGGGGTCCCCTCCCTAATTTATTAACTCTTCACCATTCATGGATTAAGCACACAATGAAGTTTTGTGACTCAAGGAAAGAGTTGCACGACCAAATAGAAGTAAGATACTTTATTCGACATTTCCTTTTGAACCTAAACTTATGATCCCATGTTAACTCTAAAATTGAGGGTGGGAATATTTTGGAAGAGAAGACATAGCACACACAAAAATGGATAGTTTTTAATAAATGAAAAACACGCCCAACCTTGAAGGAAAATTCTGGGGAAAAATAGTTTGTTTCATTAATGTTCCAAAAGTCTCACATAAATGTATTATTCCAAATGAAACCAACTTGTTTGAGGAATTTTTTGATGGGTTATATTGATACCTTAATTTTGAATCCATGTCCATAGAAAATAAATAAAACACTAATGGATTATGTACAAAAGATTTTTTTCCCTAATACTTTACATGCAGACATCCAATTTTGTGTGAAAGGTGATGGAAACATGAAGATATTTCATGAAACATCCCCATTGGAAAAGTCAAGAACTGAATATAACCCTATTTTATTACAAATATGCTTCATGTCGTTGGATAATGATTCCTGATATAATTATATCCTCACCCCTACATTTAATAGGAGTTTTTAGAAGACAGACAACTTCTCCCATGCGTACAACTCATACCCTTCATTGATGTTTGAAACACCAGACACCATAGAACATCAATGAAAGAAAAATTGCTATAAAAACCCCCTATAAGACAAGACATGAAATGTATTAGGGATGAGTGATCCTCACAAAACTACTACTATTGATGGTTGGGTTCACACAATGATAAACATCTTTCACATAACCCTCATCCACACCAACCCCCAAATATCGGACAGAATTATTACTAGAAAATAAATAATTTAACTCTATGATAGATTTTCCATATCAATAAAATCCTACATGAAAAACAACTTTTTTGCACACATAAACTTTCTAGTTTTGTATTGATGTTTCCTATGCTTCTAGTGAAACTATTACCAAATCTCTTTCTACAAAGCATAGGTACCCAATTTCCCATTACTCAAAATCATAGGGACCCTAATGTTGGGTTATAGGGAAAATATTTTAAATTATATAATTGTTAATTTAAATTCATTAAATATCACCAATGCGGTAATTTAAGGGAATTTTTCACATTTAATGTTTTAGGAACATTTTTTATCTTAATTGCAAAAAATGTCTTATTTTCGTTTTGAAATATTTTAAATTATTTCAATGATTCAGCCATAACATTTTCTGAACTTATCCAAATTGAAAACATCATATGTAATAGGTTCCTATGTTCTATGGGATTTGTTTTAACTTTCTTGACCCAAAGCTCAATTCATCATTTCGATGCTCAAATCCATCTCACAATTATGTCCTCAAAAAATGTCCACTGATCTAAAGAGTTGTATTTTTTGGGCCGATAACTCGTATATGGAGGAACGAATTTTTCTAGTATTTTACATAGAGAAAGTATATATCCGTAGGAACATGTTTAATTAAGATTTATGTGCAGTTTTCTTTCATTATCATGGCCATAAATTCATTGGATCTTGGGGAATTTGAATACTAAGAGTCCATTTTGAAGAATTAAATGTCCTCATTAATTTGGCTATATCTCTCTTCATGTGTCCAATGATGGTCAAATTTTGTGGGTATATATAGAAGAAATATTGAAAAAAAAATCATGAAGATCACATCCCAAAATTCCTTTATTTAGTAGGATATCCATAGATATTATTTCCGAGGATGATTTTGTAGCCAAATATTTCACTCTGTTTGCCAATAAAAGTGTATCCACATTTTGTTTCAAAGTGATGGAAATATAGGGGTAGCCTTTGATGATAATTTTCAATAGTTTATTATATTAATTACTTTTCTTTTTATTTTTTAATAACATTTAATATATTAATTCTAATTTTCTCCTTTCTCCCTTTTTTCATTATCTCTTGTTTTCTCCACCGATTTACTTCATTACTATGAACTCGTATGATCGTGATCATGAGTAGCTAACCCGAAAATGTTTTCAGGGGAGTTATTCAGTGGGGGAACCAAGTCATTTAACATTCTTTAATTTTTTTACTTATAGTAAATCCTATGGGTATGTTATTGGGAAAGGTGAATTTGTGTCTCCTCTTACCACCCGAGACTTAGCTTTCACTTCTGACACATTCTCCCTCGATCAAGGAGGTGGATGTGTGGTCTCTCAATGATCATTGAGTGTACCATATATTCACAACCATATATAGAAGCTTTATTTCATTCATATTATGGAGCATGTTCATTATGTATATTTGAATCTAACAAAGAGACGATGAAGATTTACTTTGGGTAATCTTTTGTGAGGATCTCCTTTCTATCTAACATCATTTTTTTATTCATTCTGTTGCATTTAATTTTCATATTCAATTTTATATTTTGACATTAAATGATAAAATAAAATTTCATTTAATTTTATTTCATTATTAAAAATAATATAAAAAATTTGATTAGAAATAGTGAGTGATTGACTGCAAAAGGATCCTAAAGAGAATGACCTAGGTCAGCAACAGTCTTAAACATAGTTATAAATATTTTTGAGAGCACGCATGCCAGTTAATCATAAAATTGGTTCAATTTTTGGGGAGCCATGTTTTCTTCACTTACTATTTTTATTCAAATTTTTAAATAATTTTATTTTCTTTAAAAAAACACAACAAATCATAAATTTCAAAAACACTAAAAAATATCTATGTTTATCTTGTCTTTCAATTAAAATATTATGCATGGAATGTCCAATCTCAGTTAATATAAGATGATAAAAATTATCATGATACCATATATCCATGTATTAGTGATTTAGTGGAAATATTTGAGAGCCAAATAATGTTGATGGCTGAATATGTACAAGCTTGTCGAGAGAAACCTGAGTCGGAACCTATACCAAAATGAGTAGTGGAAGAGGTCTCACCAATAATTTTTATCTTAAAGAAACTTAAGTGGATGAGAAGGATATAATAAAGGAGTTAATAATACAATCCCATACTCAAACATCGATCAAGTAAGTCAGTGAAGTACACATGCATTCTGGTTCACTTATAGGAGATCAACATTTTTTAGATGACTCCGGGAATCGCATTCTTAAAGAAAACATAAAACTCAATCTTCTCATCATTGATTTTGAACAATCATCACCTTTTAACCACTATTTTTCTTTTAAAGATGATTTACAATATAAACTTACTAATATTGTGTTCCCAATAGTATTTCCAGAAGATATCAATTTCCAATATAACATACCTGAAAGGGATCATTTCTTTATCGATACATCATATTTTAATCTTATTCAAGATGAATTATTTTCTGAATTACCATTTTTTGAAATTTCATATACAAATAAAATGGAGACGACATTCGATTTTAAGGATGAGACCACCCAAGTGGTGGGGATTGAAGAAGAAGAACTAGAGAAGATGGGGGTGGTGTGATTGTCTCCTCTTCAAAAAATTAGAAACCATATGGAGGAAGACCCCATAGAAGTTCACAAGGATCAAACTTATATTTTATTCCCTCCCACTCTTGACCATAAATTATTTCTATATTTATTATTGGTGGTTGGGAATTTTGTTAGGTTATTTGGGGTTCTCCAATATCAGTGTTTTCTCATGGACAACACGAAAAGTCACATGTGGTGGTTTTTCTCAGTGAAACAGCACCAACATTCTAATTGCGAATAATCCACTACAACTTCCTGACTTGGGGTGGTAAAAACCTAGAATCTGCATGGGGTTAAATTAAAGAATTATCAATTTTATATCTAATTTCTCATTCATTTATATTTTATTTATCTTATGTATTTTAATTTATTTCTTTTAGTTGTAAAATTTGTAACAATTAAGAGAATAACTGAAGGATACCACAGTAAAATAAATCTTTCTCTATCTTTACTTTTCATTATTTTATTTTCCTCCAAATATTATTTCTCTATAAAAATTAATCATTATATTATTTTAGGTAAAATTGTGGTATTAAATAGAATATCCGTGGGAGAGGGATGTCAACCTATTTTTGGAATTTTGTGTATGCTTTAAATTTATTTTTCATGTAGTTTTTTGAAATTTTATTATTTTACATTTTTATTTTTCTTGTGTGTTTTCAGTAATATTGATATGAATTGAATACATTGGGATAATTAAAACATTTTTTTGTTTTTTATCACATTTCCTGATTTTAATATTTGATGGTTTGAATTATTTCTGAATGGATTTTTTTCTTAATTTACTATATTTTCTTTTGAATAATTTTGATTGATTGTGAAACTCATTTTCACTTATAATGTCTAAATTCAAAATATTCTGCTACCCAAGAGGTCTCTAAACCTATTTGACATATTCTTACATTTCTATTTTTCTTGATTTTATTATGACATGTTTTCTGATCCATATCTTTTTCTTTTTATCTTTTTCAAAGCTATTATAGTTCATGGAATGAATCAAGTGTGATTGAGGTCATGATTTGAAAGCCCCTTTTTACATTCCACTTTAATTTTCAAAAACCTTTTCATTTAAAAATTATTAAGCCCTATGTAGCCATTAAATAAATAGTTAGTAAGCCACATTAAAATTCAGTTAACCTTTTCCATCTTGATCTAGATGTTAAATTCATGATTATTATTGTACTCAAGTGTGTGGGAGGGACAAGATGGGCTTTATTTTTCTTTTTTGAAGAATATGTTTGAGCAGAAATGAATGTGTTATGATACTTATTGATTGTTGTGTGATAAATGTCATGATATGAAGATGAATGGGTGGTCAAAAATATATTTACTCCTATGGGATGGGTGTTAACAAATTTTTGAAGATCAGAAGCTACCTCTCTTTTCCTAAAAAAATTGATTCTTAAGAGAAATCATGATCTGCATTCAATATTAAACAATGATAAAATTAGGGATAGGATGGATGAAGTTCATTGATTATTAAATTACAAGTGTGAACTTCCCAATGAAATAAGTGTATCTAGGTGAATAAATTTTTTAGCTGATTGAGGAGCACACCATTCTTTAGAAAAACTGTTTTCATCCATTTACATCACATTAGAGTATAACCCTACTCAATCAACCTCATATGTTTTTAATTTTAAAGTCTCCTAGCCCTCATCCTCAGAAAAAACCCATGAAAAACAACTTATGATTGAAACATTTATAACACTATTAAGTCAAGATATTAGGAAGATATCGAGCCTATGGAGATCAAACATCTTTTTGAGAATGAGAAAAACTCATCATTAAATATCCTTGAGTAAAGAGAGAAATATTTTTCCAAAGAGGTGGGTATAGAATGCATGTGAAGAATTTCATGAAGATGAAGGTATTCATATATATTTTTTGATTTATAAAAATATTATCTATGTAGGAGGCATGATATTTTATTTGAAATGATAATTGAGTTTTGATGTCATTTATGCTTTGATAAGTTTGTTTTGACCATGTTAAAGATGATTACCCATGAGTGAATTGTTTTACTATGGGGGATTAGATAAAATAATTTAAATTAAACAATTATTAATTTCAATTTTTTCAATCCCACAAATGTGTTAATTTAAGTACATTTGTCACATTTTATGTTTTAGGATCATTTTTTATCTTAATTGAAAAAAATGGCTTATTTTGGATTTGAGCAGTTTTAAATTATTTAAATATTTCGGCCAAAATACTTTATGACCTGAAAAATTGAAAAAATATTATTTTATGTGTTCCTATGATAAATGGTCTTTATTTTATCTTTCTGGACCCAAAGCTTAAGCCATCATTTGGAAGCTCAAATCAAGCTCACAATTCTGGCCTATAAAACTATGCACAGATCTAGAGAATTTTAGTTTATGGATTATATCTCATAACTGGACCAACCAATTGAAATTATATTTTACATGGAGAAAGAATACATGCTTAGTAACACGTTCATTAATATTTCTACACCATATTATTTCATTCTCAATGCCATAAATGTGTTGGATTTCGGTACATTGGAATACAAATACTCTATCTGGAAGAATTAAATATCCTATGTAATTTTTCTATAAATATCTCCACACCTGACCAATGATTATCATATTTTTTTGGGTAGATAGATGAGAGATATTGGAAAAACCTTCAATAATATCGAATCCCAAAATTCCTTCTTATAATTGGCCATCCACACGAATTCTTTCAAAGTATGATTTTGGAGACAAATATTTTACTCCTTTTGCCTATAAAAGTTTATCCCTCTTTCATTTCAAAGTGACGGAAACATAGTGGTATACTTTTTTGTACATTTTCTATAGTTTATTATTTTATTTAATTTTCATTTAATTCTGTAGTATCATTTTATATTTTAATTCTATTTTTCTCCTTCCTCTCCTTTTTCATTCCCTCTTTCCCCCTATTTTCATCATCATTGTGAACATGTATGATCATGATCATGAATAGCTAACCTAAGAACGTTCTTGAGGAAGAAATTAAATGGGGAACCCAAGTCATTTAACATTCATTCATATTTTTTTATTATTTAATTAGATTTAGGCTATGGGGATCTTAGTGGGAAAGGTGCCTTTGTGTCTCCCCTTGCAAATCGAGACCTATTTTTCACTTCTATCATGTTCTCCCTCAATAGAGGAGTTGGATATACAGTATCTTGGAGATCATTGAGTGTATAGTAATCTCAAAACCATATATAGAATGGTATGTTCATTTATAGGATGGATAATGTTAATTATGTTGATTTTAATATTACAAAGAGACGATACAGGTTAACTTTGGATAATCTCTAGGGAGTATCTCCTATCTATTTAACATCATTTTTTTCATTCATTATGTTGCATTGAATTTCCATATTCAATATTATATTTTAATTTTAAATTCTCTAATAACATTTATTTTACTTTATTTCAATAATAAAAAATATATAATATTTTTTTGGATTAGAAATATTAAGTGATTGGGTGGAAAAGGATCCTAAAGAGATGGACCTAAGTCATCAACTTTCTTTCCCTTAGTTATAAATATTTTTCAGAGATCACATGACACTTCTTCATCAAATTAACATCGTTTTCAGGGATCCATGTGGTATTCACTTACATTTTCTAATCACATTTTTAAATAATTTGTTTTCATTAAAAGAACACAAAATATCATAAATTTCAAAAACACTAAAAAAAATATTATTGTTGATCATGTATTTTAGTTCAAACTATTAATAATGGAATGAAAAATCTCAAATGAAAAAAAATATATTACAGAGATCTTGATTCTAGGTATCGAGGGATTAGTGATGTAGTGGAAAAATTGGAGGGCCAAATAATGATGATAACTGAATATGTACATGATTTTCAGGAGAAACCCGAGACGAAAACTAATAAAAAAAATACTGGTGGAAGACATTTCATCAATAATTTATATGTTAAAGAACCTTTTATGGATTAGAAAGAGATACTAAATGAGTTTTTAATATTATTGCATACTCAACCATTTCTCAAGGAGGCCCCTAAAGAATGTATGCCTATTGATTCACTCAAGGGAGATCAACAATTTTTGGAAGAATCTTGGAATAACATTACTGATTAGAACATTAATCTTTATCATCCCATCATTCATATTGTAAAATACAAAAGTTTTTAACTCTATATTTCTTTGGAAGATGATGAATAAGTAGCACCTTCTGAGATTGAGTTGTCAATGGTCTTTCCAGAGGAGATCAATTTCCAAGGTGACATACTTGAAAGGGATGATTTCTTTATCTATACATCATGTTTTAATCTTATTCAAGATGAATTATTTTCCAAATTCCCATTTTATGAATTTTTGGATACAACACAAATAAATAAAACCATTTTGTTAAGGAAGAGACCACCCAAGTGGTGGATATTTAATTTGAATTACTAGAGATGATGGTGGTGGTGGGACTTCCTCCTCTATAAAAAATTGGATACCATATGGAGGAGGACACCATAGATGTTCAAAGGGATCACCCCTATATTTTATTCCCTCCCAATCTGGACTGTAAATTCTCTCTATATTCATTATTGGAGTTTTGGAATTTTAATATGTTATTTGGGTTTCTCCAATATCATTTTTCAATCATTAACACTGGGAAAAGTCACATGAGGTGGTTTATCTCAACGAAACTACACCCATCGCCTGATTGGGGATAATCCACAACAACTGCCTGACTAGGGGCAGTAAAAACCTAGCATCTAGTTGGGGGTCAAACCAAGAATTATCCCTTTTTTATTTCCTTTATCATTCAATGTTATTTTATTTTTCTTATGTCTTGTAATTTTGTTTCTTGATGATTCATAACTAGTAGCAACTAGGAGATTAACTAGAGGCTTCTATTGAAAAATAAATCATGTTGTGTCTTTCCTTTTCATTATTTTATTTACTTTACAATATAAACTCTGTGTGAAAAAGTATCTAGATCTAATTTGAGATAAAATTGTGATATTAAATGGAATATGTTGTCGGGAGGGATTTTAACATATGTTAGGAATGTTTTGTGTACTTTAATCTAATTTTTCATGTAGTTTTTTTTGAAATTTTCATGTTTTACGTTTTCATTTTACATCTATATTTTTATGAATATTGAGATGAATTTAATACATTAAGGGAATTAAAACTATCTTTTTATTTGTTGGAACATTTCATGATTTTAATATTTTTGGGTTTAAATTATTTCTTAATGGAATTTTTTCTTGATTTATGATTGCTTCGATTGAAAACGTTTCATTGATTGTGAAACTCAGGTTCACTAGTAATATCCAAATTTAAAATCATGCCCAACCCAAGAGGTTTCTAAATATATTTGAAATATTCTTACCTCTACCTTTTCATTGAGTGTCTTGAGACATGTTTTTTGATCTAGAACTTGTTGTTTTTCTCTTTTTCAAAGATGTTAGTGTTCATGGAATGCGTCAAAAATAATTGAGGATTCACTTTAAAAGCCCATTTTTCCCTCCACTATAATTTTAGACTAACTATGAATCTACCCTTTGTTACGCAACAAGTAGCCATTAGATATATTTATATAAAACCACATTACTTGCTATTTAACCCTTTATAACCTGATCTAGAAGTTAAATACAATATTATTGTTGAAATCTAGTGTGGTAGAGGGAGAATATGGACTTTTTCTTCTTTCCTGAAGAATATATTTGAGTTGAATTGAAAGTGTTGCTATATTTATAGCTTATTAGGTGGAATAAATGTCATTATGGGAAGATTTATGGGTATAATAAAATATTTTTACACATATGGGATGGGTGTTCACCCATTTTGGTAGATGATAAGTTTCCTCTCTTTTCATAAAATAATATGATCTTGAAGAGAAATGAAGATCAAAATTCAATAAGTAATAATGTTACAATTGGGGAAAAGTGGGATGAAATTCAGTGATGCTGAAACTCAAATTTTAAAAATCCCAAAGAAATATGTGTTTGGAGGTGAATCATTATCAATATGATTGAGGAGCACACCATCTTTGAGAAAAAATATTTTTATGAATTTACTTCACTTAAGATCATAACTCTCCTCATTCTAACTTAGATGTATTTTCATTTAAAACCTATGAACATTAAGCCTTAGAAAACCCCATAAAAATTTCATCATTATTGAAAAATTTGAAACTCTATGAAGTGTATATATTAGTAGGATATCAATCCTATGAAGGTCAAACATGTTTTTGATAATGTGAAATAAATAACATTAAATATCCTTGAGTGAAGAGACAAATATTTTTCTAGAGAAGTATGTACAAAATGAATTTGAGGATTTGAATTAACTTGAATGTATTCATATTTTTTTAGGATATAATAAAATTTTATCCATGTAGGATGCAGGATATTTTCATTGATATGATTTTTGAGTTTTGTTGTCATTTATGATTTGAGAAGTTTGTATTGACCATTGCATAAAATAATTTCCCAAGAGTGCATTGTTTAAGTGTGGGGGAATTGATAGAAAAAATATGTTATATTATGAAATTTTTTATTTAAATTTTTTCAATCCCAAAAATGACAACAAAACATAAGAGAAATTTTTTGCATTGTTTTCTCTTATGTTTTAACTTAAGAGAAATTTTCAGATTTTATGTTTTAGGTGCATTTTATTCTTAATTGCAAAAATGGCATATTTTAGATTTGAACTATTTTGAATTATTTCATCATTTCAATTATAAAACATTATTAACTAATCCAAATTGAATAAATAATATTTCATAGTTTTCTATGTTCGATGGTATTCATTTTATCTTTCTGGACCGAAAGCCAATCCATCATTTGGAAGCTCAAATCCATCTCACAATTCAGGCCTCGTAAAACTATTCACAGATTTTGGAAATTTTCTTATTGGGCCTATATCAAAGAAATGGCCTTACTTATTGGGCCTATATTTTAAATGGATAAATAATAAATACTTAGTAACAAGTTCAATTATGATTCTTGAACCATATTCCTTCATTATCAGGCCATAAATTCAATGGAACTCGGTGGATTGGAATATAAAGAGTCTGTTTGGAGGAATCAAATATTTGATGTAATTTGACTATATATCTCTATCCATGTCTCTAATGATTCTAAAATTATGTGGGTAGATAGAGTACCGGAATTGGAAAAACGTTGATGAATATTGTATCAAAAAATTTGTTCCTTTAAGGGGTTATAAACGTGCATACGTTCATTGGATGATTTTGGAACCAAATATTTCAATTCCTTTGCATATAAAAGTGTATCCCTTCTTCATTTCAAAGGGTTAAAAAATTATGTGTAGCATTTGGTGGAAATTTTCAATATTTTATTATTGTATTTTATTTTCATTCAATTCTTTAATATCATAGCATATTTTAATACATGTGTCCTCCATTCTATACTTTTTATTCCTCTCTGTTGATTTCTCCCCCCATTTTCTTTCAACACTATGAACTCTTATGCTCGTGATCATGAGTACATAGCCCTTAGATGTTCCATGAAAGAAATTAAGTGGTGAAACCAAGTCATTTAATATTAATTAATATTTATTCTTATTTACTAATATTTAGGATAAGGGGGATCTTAGTGGTCAAGGAATCATTGTGTCTCCACTTGCCACCTGAGCCTTAGCTTTCACTTCTGTCACATTCTCCCTCGATCAAGGAGGTGATGTGTGGTCTCTTGGTGATTGTTGAGTCTACCATATATTCAAAACCATATATATATATATATATGGATTTTCATGAATATAATGTTGAATATTCATTAATTAAATTTAAATCTAACAAACTGATGATGAAGGTTCACATTGGATAATCTCGAGGGAGGATCTCTTTTCTGTCTACCATCATTTTAATTGCACTCATTCTATTACTTTGCATTGGCATATTTAATTTTATATTTTAATTTTCACTTATCATATATTTTTTCATTTTATTTTGATTAATTAATAAAAAAATAAAAAAATTCTTTAGAAATAGTGAGTGATTGAATGCCAAAGGCAACTCAAGAGATCAACCTTGGTCTGCCACTGTGATACACTTAATTATTAATATTTTTGAGAGCATGAGGGACAATGATTATTCCTCAGACATCATTATTTATACTAATAAACATTAGTTACAACAACATGTCTTGCTCAATGTTTCTTAATATATGGTCATTTCAGCCCTAGAGGTGGAATACTTGAGCGAAATTGTGCACCCATCTTGGTAGGAGATCCATAAGATAAATATTTCTCTCAAAATTATGTTATACTACATGATGGGTAAGCCCATCCATGTCTGAGATACATGATGTAAAACAACATAGATCCACATCCAATTCATATGAAGATAAAATTTACTAAAATGTCTTCAACAAAAGACATTGAACTATATCCTTAACTTGTGTGATCAATGTGGGATGCCTTGTTTATGAGTGACATGGGATAACCCCACACCTCTTTACCTATGTCATGAACCCAAGATTCCTCATGTATGAATCATATGGGATGAAACATCATCCCCCATAATTGAATGAACTTCCTCTATAGAGAGTTTCGATGTGTAATCACCACACCATCTTCATGGGAGTGGTCCTCCTACCTCAGGTTGGTTCTACAATTAATCCTCCACACAATCCCTTATTGTAACTCCTTCCATGAAATGGGAATCCTTACCACTCAACATAAAACTGAATGGATCAATCCCATTATTCAACATTAAACAAAAACATCGAACTGTGTGGGTTTTGATCCCTCTACCCTAAAATGGGTACATAGGATGCCTCCCTAAGATTCAATACCAACAATCATCATACCTCAAGTGTAAGATATTTTATTCCTATGGACACACATATCTCCCTGATCCACCTCAATAGGTTGTACTGAACTATCTCCACGTGAAATTAAACTCATAAACTTATCCTCCTCAATAAGGAGTCCTGATCAACCCCAGGTGTGCAATCTCCCCTAATAGGGAAACACTTAACACCATGATCCACCCCAATGAGGAATCCTAATCCATCTCCATAAGAAGATAAACTCATGAAGAGATAGACCCAATGAGGGCATCCTAATCTGACACAAGTTTTAAATATTCCTTCCTAGGGATAAAATTACCCAAAATATCTATCTTAATAGGGAATCCTGATAAGTATCCACAAGACTTTAAACTTTTGACCTAATCTGCATCAATAGGGAGTAATTTTCTATGTCCCCAACACATATATATCATGACCTGATCCTATGGAATAGGGTTTCTTGATTTACTCTAAGTGTGAAATTCATTCCTCCTAGATACATGATTAACCACCTAATTCACATTAATATGTCATCCTAATATGTCTCTACATGATGTAGAACTTCTAACCTGATCAGAAATCCATACCCCATGAAAAAAATGTGGGATGAATGGGGTAAATAGACTCAAATAATTCATTTCACTAGAATTAATTACCTTTTGGAAAACATGGTATGCATTAGGATTCATTCCAAAGATACCTCACATGCGATTCTTATTAAAAGGAGAATATTATACTAGTTCCAAATATACTCACTATCAGGACATGCATCCAGATGAGCCCATAATTCCTACTCATGATGGCTAAAAGTTTCTACCCATCGATGATAGAAGAAAAAAAATTAAATTGCATCCATAATGGGATGACACATAGAATGAGTTTCATTAATATGGCTTAATCATTGAGAGAGACCAAGACTATGAAACAATCTCCCTGTATGAATCCATGGAATGGGAAACTGACATTCGATCGTCATGTTTTGATCAAGGAGAATGCATCACTAACGAAAGTGATGAAATATGGCCACCATTGAAAAGTGAGAGTATATGTAAAAGGAAATGAACATTGTGAGGGGCCCTAAATAAAGCATCAGAAACATTTATGTTGTAAATTTGTTAGATGGAAGTTCTTGGTTGATCCCCTATAGATATCAATGTGCTTATTGTTTGTTGTTGCCATAGTTTAATACCTTTGAACTAGTCAAGTTGACAAATGTACCATTATAAAAGACTCAAAAATTATGGTCGAATCAAGAAGAGTCTAATTAAATGTGTCCCCAAAGAGCTCAAGCATCAATAAGTGTTTTATTTCATTTTTTTCATTAATTGATAAAAAACTAAATATTAATAAACTAAATAGTAACTACAAAATTATAGAAACGCTACATGAACCTTATCATCAACTAGTTATTTTAGGGATTTCATTGGTCATGTCCTATTGAGATACAATCACACATATCTCGGTAAACTATTAAAATTAGTTCCCCAAGTATTGATTATTTTATTATTTTAGGGATTTTTTTGAAAAATTTTCTAATTATTTTTCATTTACTTTTTTAGGTTGGATCATGGGAGTTTAGATCGGGTTTGGACTTGTTCTCATATTGGTGGATGATTCAACCTTTTGGATTTTATCAATTTGAAATTTTTATGGAATTTTTGATGTTGAATGCTATCCCGAAATATTATTCGGTATATTTCATTTTAGTATGGATAATTTATTTGGTTTATTTTTTTATCTTATCAAGATATTATATCAATTTATTATATTTTCATTAATGATCTACCATGATATATGGTTATAGTCTCACCACTGTACCTCCTTACACCTGTGTTAATAATTGGAGGCCTATGGATTATATAGAAGTAATTCTGAGGCTTTTTAGCAACCACTAGTCTGGGAAATGATTCCCGGTTTGGAGAGGTGGGGAATTTAAAAAATGGAATAAAATGATTTTTATTTTTCCTTTCTATTATGGAATGATATTAAGACCAATAAGAATATGCTAAAACATGTTATGGATCCTGATCCTAGGATTGGACACCCCATGTATGAGGAAAGTCAATGTTTCCACGAATGACATGATTGTTCATGTTTTTTTTACAGTCAATATGATTTCACCTCGGGTGATGCAACTTACTATGTGGTTATTGAATATATTTTTTTAATTTCATATCTTTTTATGGAAAGAGAGGTTGTTTTATCAATCATTTTAGTAATATAGGATTAATATTCCATTGGAATGATTTCAATGATTTATTATTTCTTTACTAATATAGTGACTTGAGTAAGTTGTTTAAAGTATCCAAAAAAATATTTAAAGTTTATATATAAGTTTACTAACTAAAGAAAGGATGTGCGGTTTTATTATTTAAGGGTTGGTTTTTATGAGGATCTAGTAAATTAAAATTCTAATTATAACATTGATTGTGGTTTCCCATAGAACATTTAATTGATATCTTCTTTAACTAACCCTTAGTTATGGGAACATATTCATAAATTAAATTCTTAGAAAGAAATTATGTGATAATTTAAGGTGTTTTTAATATAGTGTCTGGTAAATTATATTCCAATTATTTTTTTTCCTATATAACTTGGTCATAACATTTCATTTATGCTGGACTTTTTTTAGTCGTACTAGCTATTGTAAAATGGAATGGAATAAATTTTTTAACCCTATATGTGTATGAGATATGGACCTTTTGTATGGGGAGTTTGAAATATGAGAGTGCTTATGATATGTTTTATCCCAGTTGTAGGTAACTTGTTTTGATGGAATCCTTACCTCATGAAGGTCGTGGTTTGTGTGATGTAACCTTATCAATGTGTGGAATGGGTAGATATATCTTCTTGAGTATTGATGCCTTTGAGATACATGGTGTGGTGGGTAGTGTAATTTTCTACCATTTAGTTTTAGTCATTATTGAGGCATTGGATTCTGACATGCAGTTACTTTTGGAAACCCAAGTGGTATTTACTTGACCTGACAATGGGTTTGATGGGTTAGATTTAAACATGTGTATGAGGTATCATAGTGGGTGGTTGGAATTTTATAGACCATTTGACTTTGAGAATGGTGTGACATTCATACCATAATTTTATACTTTTGTGAGTTGGGATGTGGGGGCATGGAAGGGGTGCCTAATGGACTTCTTGGATGCGACTCTATATTTTGGAGTTAGTGAATTGTGTCCTTTGAGGGGGATATGAAAGAGGGGACAACCAGCCTTGTGAGTGACTTTATGTGTGTGAGGAATATGTGAATAATTCAGATTATGATATTGATAAATAAAGGGTGTCTCTACATATGTTCTTTAGGGGTGTTAGATTCTTAAAAAAATTTAAATAATCACTTGTGTGATTGTTCTTTTTTATTTGAGGATATATTTTTGTGTAGAATCCTCCTTTGGAAACCTTCCCCTATTGACTCCCAGGTGTATGTTCTAGTAAGTTGGTTAGTTAATATCATTTTAGATATGTATTAGAATAGATTTTGGTGGGTAAATGTCTTATTGGTGACCAAATGATAGGCAATACTCAAGGAGGAATTAATTTATAATCTCAAGATGCCTTGGAAATGATAGTGAATGTTAGGTAGACCATGTGATTATGTGGCTGATTGAGAATGGGGTTCCATTAGATAAGTAAATCATAATTTTATTCTTGAAAAACACATGCGAAAATGTCTTGTTCCATTAAAATGAATTTCAATATATGTTTTTTTTTCTTTAATAGAAGGTATAATTTCATAGGGTGGGACCTGTTAGGAGTCTAGCCATACCAACTCATGTTTTTTCACCAGGAGTGTAGTGATAATGTTTTTTAATCATACTGTAACTTTAGAATAATACTTTAGTTGTAAGAGATAGTGTATAGAGGTTTGGATCAGGTGGAGGCCTATATATTTTGAAGGGAATTGAGGGTGTGCTTCACATGGATAGATTATCATAAAAAAGGCATGACCAGGGTCTTGGTATTTTGACATATGATTTGGTTATACATTAATAGATGGAGTCACAAGTAGTTTTTATGTGTGTGCTTCACCTGAGTGTGCAACCATTGAACATTAATGCAATATTTGAGACAATCTGCATTGGAGATGGATGGTGCCAATTGATGTTGGGATTTAAAATTACACCGATGATAATAGAATAAGTAGGAATTCATGTGTTCATGCTAATGAATAATGATGGTGGGATGAGAGGATTGAAGGCATGATGAGATGAGGCCCTCTAATGATAATTTTAATAATCAGATAATATAGATGTGAATATGGATCGATTGGGTGTGTAGAAATGACCGATATGGAGTGGAATGTTGATGTATGTATCATATGTTTATGTGAAAAATGTGGAGGCCTGACTACAGAGGAGGGACACATATGTGTTTCTAATGAAAACTATTTAGGTCAACTCTCTATAATGAGTGAGGGATGTGTTAGATGACATGGATTATATCACATATCATTAAAATAGTGTGACCCTTATTTTTGGGGGGTTTTTTGAATATTATCTATGAAATACCCTTGTGATGTTATAGTTATTCAAGAAAGGGATCTAGGATACCATTTAAGATAGCACTCTGAGATGAGAAGTCTCGACTACGTCTAGACATCATGATAGATGATGAATGGATTGTGGTTTTTGGATATTTAAAATGGTTATATAGTGAGTCTATAAAGACACTCTAATGGTGGGGAGAAAGCTTTTGGTCTTTGTGATGTGACCCACATGAGAGGGATAGATGAGGGTGTGTGGGATATATTAATGGGAAACTATCTTGTAATTTTTATTCCATTGAAAAAATGAAGATAAATTAAATGGATTCATTTTCAAATGATATGTTACTACTAAGAGGTTATATCCTTTGGGGTTTGAGTTTCATCTGTGGGAATAGGATGGCTTTAAGTGGCTTCAATAGATTAGGGTTGTTTTAGCATTAGTACATATTGAATGGATCCATGGTGGAAATGGATTGTTCATGGTCCAACCATGGAATGTCACCATAGGATAGGTGAATAATTTGGTGCCCATGTTCAAAATATCATGGGATACCTCCAAGGTTATGAAATCATGATTGGGTGGGTTAATAGTGTATTAGTAGAAGAGATTGATTTTTTAAAAAAAAGTAGGCCATGGACTGGTAAACTAGAATTATCTCATGTAGTTGGATGCGGTATCTTAGAAACAACATAAGGTGATTTGTTTTGGTAATCATAGATTTGTATCATACATCATGTAATAGCATTTTTAGGATAATCAGTGGATAATCCTAACAATGTTTGGATGATGGGGGTTTATCTTGTTATATGGGAAATTTGAGAATGATGAGGTTATACCGATATTGGACCAATGTTTTGTAATATATTTTCCATGGTGATTTGGGAACCATAATAAAAGACATAATTGGAATGTTGTGATCATATTCCACAAGGAAATTAAAATGTTAAAAATTTTATAGGTCATAATTAGAATTTTTAATCTATGTATTATGGTGGTGATCACTATAAGTTAAATTAATGGATATAAGTGTCTCTGAGTATATAGTCAAGTGTGATCATTGTCTCACTGTATTGGTGATGAATTCAATAAATGAATCAAGTGTTTGGATGGTTTAAGAACAAGAATTCAAGTTCTAATATAGAAGAGAGTATTAATTTTAGGGTCGGAATGTGAGATGTGAGAAGGAATTAGTTACCAATGTTGGTCATAAGGTCTTTTGGATGGATATAGAGACTTCTTGTGGATTATAAGTGTTGTGATGGGAAGTTCGTAAAATCTAGAGTGTATGAACTTGTTTTAACAATTAAGAGATGTATGAATTTCCCAACTGGTGAATGTTTCATATCATGATATAAGGTTAATAATAGTGTTCCAAATTATTATACCCATCAAATAAATGTATTTAAAATGGTTTTAGAGTTAGGAGTTTGCTAGATGTAACGAGAAGTATTTGAGGAAGAGTTTGATATGTATAACGATGACACATCACCCCCGATATGTTTGTATAACACCATAAACTAGTCAGTGGTAGGGGATATAGAACATATTTATATTCATCCTAACTGACTAGCCACTGGCCAATGATAGTCTAGCTAGTGTAAGATACAAGCCAGCCAATGGCATCTGGGATCCTTTTTAAATGTCGAGAAACCACATAGTTTCACCAAGGAGACACCATAACACTGGTCACTTGATATTTTGAGTTTTATTTCCCTAATCAGCATCCCAAACTCCAATTTCCACATCTTAAGGGATTGGAGATCTCTATTGGATGATGGTCATTGTATACAACATCATTTTCAATCAAGATCCCATATTATGTATATGACTTTGTTTCTCTCACCGCTTAAATATCTCTAATTTATAGGGGTTATGGCTTCTGTTTCACCCAATTGTTACAAATATAATGTTGTAATAATCCGGATATGGTGTAACTTCCATTCTATATAGAAATATGATTACATGTGATGACACATACATGTTGTCACCGGTTTTGTTTATTATAGGTATGGCGTTGCATGATTTTAAAGGGATATAGCCTAAATTAATTATCATCACTTATAGTTCCATTTTAGATTGACTGGGGTTTTCCAAATTGAGTTATCATAGGTTGATAAATACCTGTGTAGGAGTATTGAACATGATTTGGATTCGGTAGTAGTATCCAATGAGTGAAGATCTTATTGTACCAATATGTACTATTTTGGTGAATTAGTTTTAAAATTTTAATTATTTAAAATTTTATAATCATTAATTGTTTTGATTGTTTGTATGTGATATATGATGATAGGTTATTGGGGACTTACCATTGTCCATATAATATTTTAATCAACAAGTTATCAAGGTAGTAATTAAAAATGAAAAAGAATCATAGATGTGGATGGTGGTCCTTGTAAGTAACTCGTTGTTAGGTGTAAGGTTTGAAATGCATCTGTATTAAAGTCTTACTAGATCCGAAGAAGAGAATATTATGAATTAGTTAAGACATTACTTTTTGTATTATCCATTGTGAGAGACCATTTTTGTATAGAGATCCCAATAGATACTCCACATGGATCACAACCATAGGGTTGGAAAATTTTAATTAGGGTGTAAATTGTTATATGAAAGGGGTGATATGTAAAACTTTAAAGGGTGAAATGTTAAATATTAGTGTTGATTAAATTGGGGTATGTTAAGAAACCAAAAACTGTGATTCCCATATAGATTGTGAATCAAACACTATTTAATAAATCTTTATTAATTTTGAAATCCTTTAAAAGTCTAGAAATATAAAAAGTAAACAAGAGAGAGAGATTATAAAAGGGGTTATATAATTGGAAATAAAGGTTACATTGAAACTATGTTGGTGAAATTGGACAATGGGAGTTTTCTTACAAATTAATCAAATATTTAATAAATTGCATCAAGTGGAGTAACCTATGTTTCATCCCTTGGATTATTTTTGAAATTAAATAGTTATAATTCCATGATTAAGTGAGGATTATATACTGTATTCACTTGGAATTTAATGGTTTGTACCTTATCGGATTCACGAATGTATAAGGGTAAGGGTTTCTATGAGATACCTTCTGATTTCGTGTTAATTAATTACTATGAATGACTTTGTGTGGTTCCCCCTTGGAGTGGGGTAATGTATTATATATCTAATTACCTAGATTAATGTCATGGATTTCCTCAATGTACCCTTCTGACTGCCTTATGGTAAGCTCCCCAAATTCATCATGATTTAATGAGATGAAATTCCATGGGTGAGGATATTGATTCAAATAATGAAATATAAACTAAATTATTATAAATAGGGGTAATTTTTATTTAGTCTATAGAATTCGATGGTTGGGTTCCTTTGATTTACCTGGTTAGTAATGAATATGATTCCATGGTCAGCATCCCCATATTATGTTTTGTCTTTGTTTGATAGAAATTCACAGTGGATCCCACAGGTATTTCCATGTTCTTCTTGGTTATAGTTCCCATATTTATATACCTTGGAATTAGTAGATTCATGAAATCTACCTTGATTATGTAGGATTAAAATATGAATATAGATGTTAAATTTACAAGAGGGTGGGGGTGAATTGTATATTAAAAAACATGCATTTTTAATCTTGAAGATAACTAGGATTAATAAACATAAACAATGTAAATACAAAAAACCTCTTAGTTCTATAAACATTCAAGGTTCCAGAAATATAGTTCAGGAAATTAAACTTAAGGAATGTTTACAAGGAAAATATTCTACCTTAAAACATATAAAATCTTACTAATCAATGTATACAAATACAAGATGTTATATGATAGTTACACTTTCCTTATTAATCAAAATAAAGAGGAAAAACAAACATGAAACAAAATAAGTAACATGTAAGAAATCTTTTAACCAAAATAGTAGGGTATCCAACAACCTTGGATAAAGGTCCTTTGATTTATACTTTCAAGAAGGTTTGTCTTACCCACACTAGGGTAATAACTCTATAGGAATATCAGAATCTGTCTTGCTATCCCCGCAAGACCACGAAGTTCAAGGTAGTCGGCACCTCTTTCTTCCTATCCAAGGATGTCCTCAAACATTAATGTTGTCAACACATATGTCTTACTATCAATAAGATTCTCTCTATCAATAAATCCCTTCTGCAATATGCAATCTCTAGCGTGATCAATAGTTTTCTCAGTTGGTATGAGCTTGTTCAAAAGAGCTTTTATTTATAGGAATTTCTCTAATGTTTGGCTCCCTACTCTAATGGTCATATTTTTCCTTGAATATCATATGGACATGTAAATGTGTCACTCAAACAATGATCAGTAAGTAACATATTATACAACATTGTTTTGTAACTGTAACAAGGTAAACAAATATGGTCACATAACGAAATTTATTTTTCAGAGTCTAAAGAAAAAATAATGTTGGGACTCTATGAAAATGAACAGTTATGAGCTATAAATCATGGATATTTGGATTCTAGTTTTCATGTAATTTGGAATCATAATTCTATAGACTTCGGAGTTTGAATTCCAAAGAATTCAGAATCTAAATTATAAAGAATTCGGAGTCCGAATTTTAAGGAATTAGGGGTCTGAATTATGAGTAATTAGGGGTTAGAATGATGAAGAATTCAGAGTCTTATTTATGAGGAATTTTGAGTCTGAATTCTGAGGAATTTGGAATCGGAATTTCAGAAAATTCAGAGTGGGAATTTCAGAGAATCTTGAACCTGAATTCGGATCCTGAAAACCGAATACACTTTATTTAAGTCTTTATAAAATTATGACTTTTTAGATGTGAGTCTCTATTTTACATTTATAAATAGAATGAGTTAGATTTAGAGAAACTATAACATTAACAATGAAAACACTATTAAGGATATAATTTCCACTGGGAATGATGTTTTTTCCTATTAAGATATATCTTAGGGGAAATAAAATTTTCCTTGAGATAGAGTGTTTGTGATTTTAAAAACATAAAGGAAGTGAAAATTCATAAGGAAACCTTATTGACTCAACAGATTAGAGAATCATCTGGGTTAGAAGAAGTATATATTGACTGATGTTGGGTGTCACCATAGATCATAGGTACTAGTAAGTGTTTTATTTCATTTTTATTTTTTCTTTTATATATAAATTATCATAATGTTAAATGGTAACTCATCATTAATAACACCCTGATATGAACCTTATTATCAACTTGTAATTTATGTACATTGTAGGTGGTGGCCTTCTATATTATACTCACACCCTACTCGGGATTCCATGAATCTTTTATTCCCAAAAAAATTATTTCTTCATTACTAGGATAGGTTAGGTAAGGTAGCTGATTATTTTTTCTTTCATGGTTACTCGGATGGAGCAGGGGAATTTAGACAGCGTTATAACGTGGGTTTGTATTTCTAGAGAATTTTATTTTTAATGGCCTTTTTAATTTGTGATTTTGGTGCATTTGTAATGATGTATTACTTCCTGAATTTGTATTCGGTAAAATTCTTTTTAGGATTGGTTATTTGTTTTTGCACTAACCTCGATCTTAATCAGTTGATCAATATTATGTCATTGATATACCCAGAAATATAGGTGTAGTATTCTAGACATAAAAACCTATACACGTACTCCTAGTTGGAAGACTCAGGATTTTGGTGATGTGATCTGGAGGACATGTAGTGAGAACTAATTTGGGAACTAATTAGTTGTATATAAAATCAAATAATTACATCTTGGAAACTGAAAATAAATAAATGAGATAACTACTTACCATGGATAAACCTAAGTCACTACATGATAAATATACTATGTGAAAAATATTATATAAATTGGGTTAGAGGTTATTTATTCCACTGACATTTAAAATTCCAATTTTAAATTTTGAAATTTTTTATTTAGTATCAATTATGGATAATATTTTTAAATATCTTTTTTAAATAAAATATGTATTAAATATAATTTTGAAATTTTTTTTCTACTTGATAAATATATTTTAAAAGAAATGTAGTGTTCAAAATATATTAATAAAATATATTTATGAGGGTGAGATAAGTAATTTATACATAATCATATATATGAATATATATTTGATTTAACATAATTAGGTTTATATATAATACTAATAATACTAAGACAAGAATACATATAAGAGTGTGTACATATATATATATATATATATTTGTCGAGATAATGATTGAGAACTAATTTTTATTTTGACACAATTAGAAACAATAAATACATGAGTGATCATAGGAGAAATAGAGAGTTTAAAAAACATAAATAAAAATATTTGTAGTGGTGATGGTCATGAAAATAAAATTATGTTAAATATGGTATTTTTTGAGATAATGTATAGATAGTGAAAATTTATTATTTTCATTAACATTATGACCTATATTTATGATACATAGAGGTTGAAATCAATTGAGAAGATCAATCCCCATCTCCAATATCAAATATATGGTTAGGAATGTCAGAGGTAGATGATATAGAGGGGATGACCATATGGTATGTTTTTAAGGAAATGAGAAGTTATCGTCGAATTAATTTTTAGAATTATGACATCAATATTATTAATATTTCATAACAATATCTCTTGGAAGTCATTATTTCATGGATTCATATTCAATCATAACATAAAAAATCTGGAAGAAAACATGTGATGAAAATGTAATTGAATTCCATTAAATTTTTTCCCATTTAAAAATTTATCATGAACACAGAATGGAAAAAAAATTATTAAAGTAAATAAAGTGAAACATTACAAAATAACCCTCATAATATTTATAAAGAATTTATAATCCTAAAATCACAATATTATAAATAAATATATAATAATAAATTTTCATAAATATAGTTTGAATAAATATACATGTTTATCAAAAGACTTTTTTGTTGGATATCAATCTCACAATTCTATGAAAGTCCATTCATCAAATAGAATTCTGTTATGTAATTTTTTTCTATCAAATTTTATATTTACACACTTAAATTGTTCTATAGTAGTAACATTATACTCATATCATAATATATTTACTAATGACCAATCCATAATTATATCATCTATGATGAATACTTGAAATTAACCAAATCCATTCCTGAGGTTCTTCATGAATCATAATCAATCTAGAATGATTATAGAAATTTGTAGAAATAGTTCATGTTTTTTAAGGTCATGAGAAGTATTTTACACCACATGTGAAAAATATATGGTGGAATAATTTATTTATGTGGAAAAAAATATAGAAAATGACCATAACCAACAAATTTTGGTTATAAGATTCTGTAACTTGAAGGTAACTTAATAATTAATTGATACAATTATATTGTATACAAGTATGATAAAAACATTAATTGAAACATAAATTCATATAAAAAATTATATATCTAGAGTTTTATTATTATAAGTTATATAAACGATCATATAGAATTGACATATTGGACTTTATTACTAGTAGGATATTCATTATTTTACATGGTCTAAAAGTGTATTTTCCTCAATCATGATATCATATAACCATTTGTGTAATTAATAAAAATGATTTTTCCAAATTAAACATATGTAGGATAATTTTAGTTTGTAATGAATGATGATTAATTATCCCATATTCAAGATGTTCAATTTATTGTCGAAAGTTGAAAATTATTATTCCAAATCCTATCATTTCAAATTATTTATTCAAATATTAAACTACCTTTAGGATTTCATCATGAGTCTTAATATTATTCAAATCATCAATTAATATTTCTATGATAATAAATTAACATTTACCCATCCTAAGGAATATATATATAAAAATTATATCATTTTGATAACCCACCATTATCAAATACTCTATCAAAATATTATAAAATAGAGGCCTGGTAAGATTTAATCCTCATAATGAATAATTAAAATTATAATTATAATTTCATTGAGATCGATATCATATTTTTGAAATTTTGAATATTTATAGGATTTTTATATTAACATAATTATCTCTATTTAAATATAATTTTATATTCACAACATTTATTAGGTGTAATTAAACATGTTTATGTATAAAAAATATCATGAGATACTTAATGGTTATCACATGAACTAAAAGATAATGAGAATCATTATAATAAATCTCGGGACATTTTGGGAAATCTTATGAAACTATTCATTCTTTAAATGTAAAAATAACATTATTTTAAGTTTTAATCCATTATAGTGTGTTTATAAACAACCCAAAAAACATCATATTTAGGAAGTGAGATTAAATTACATTGTATTGCAACATTCCATTTATCCTAATATAGTTAGTCATGACATTAATTAATTATTATTGACTAATGATACAAAGTAATAATATCAAGTTCCTTATTTAATAAAAATATTTCATCAAAAAATGGTCTTCATTTTGTTCAAACATCAAATATTTTTATTAATATTATAGAAAGTTCCTCTAGAATATGACCACTTAATTCTAGTATATTATTTACTCAATAATTTTGATGACCATTAAAATTTTAACTCCTTAGGGGAATTTATATATTTACCCAAAATATGTTGTTACCCTTTACGTTGATTGGGATTTTAATATTTTGAACCAAGTGGTCGTCCATTATTCCAATGTTTATTTGATGCAATGTTAATATCATTATAATATTCACCTTCTTGGATATCCATTCTAATCATTAAAATTATTACAAGAATGTATGAAATTGTAACCTTTTTTGAGTCATTGTATAAATAAAGAGAATAATTTTTATATTTTGTAAATTAATGATCTTTTCAACATCTAGAAAACTCATATTTTCATAGGAAACAAATTTTAATAGTGAGTTCATCATTACTGGTGATTTATATAACATCAATTAATTTTCCTCTTTAATGATGGAATCATTTATTCATTAAAATAAAAATTAGTGAATCTTTCTAAAATATATATTTTTTCATTGCCTTATGAAAGTTTTTAACAAATGGTAATTTAAATACAATGTAATTCCAAAATATTCATTGGGTTATACTTTTTGTTCATTTTATATGTACTTCTATCACATATATTGTAAAACGATGTTTTCTTATATGTGAAAAAATTGGTGTTTGAATACCAAATAATTGATGATGGAATTATTCATGATTTCTCAATGTACATAATTTAATAAAAACTACTTCATTCAAAATTTCATTTCCCAATAGTTAATCAGTTAATTATTATTCTATAAGAAGTGGTTGATAAAATATGTTCTAATCACAAAATAAATGATTATAATAGAAAAATTGGTGTGTAAGAATTTTTTATATGATTTATAACACATATTCTAATTGAAATGAAATAATTATTAAGTTAATGTGATGAACATTCACATAAATTACCAAAACAAATGTTCTTTATTCAATTACCTTGTTATTTTTCAATTAACCATTCTTTATATATAATAAAACTCAAAAGTATGTGATTTTTTAAAAGGAAATCATAAAACAATATTGTTGAATCATCAATCAAGATCAAAAAAATTATAAAATGTCTTCATAGATGGTGAATTTAACAACAGATATATCTAGAAATTATTTTAACAAACGAACAGGATTGAATCCACAATTTCAATGATAAGGTCTAAAAAACTATTATCCATGAGAACACAAACCCCATGAATAATATTTAGGAGTAAGAAATTGTTTATGATACAATGAATGCAAAACTGTACATTTAATTATTTTTCTTCACATCATTGATAATTGATTACCCAACATGTCACACCAAATAACAAATATATCACAGTTAATATTATAATAATTAAATATTTTTATTTTAAAAATATTATATAGTAAAATATTATGGTTTTTCTCTAATGTTTCCTTAAAAAAATTATTTTTTATTACAAATTCTTTTATATTTTGGTGTTCAGTACCCCATTCATCAATATACATAATGTGCTATCGATTTTCACAAACACAATTAATGCTTAATTTTTTAAGGGATAAGAGAATACATGGAATTATTTAATAAAAAAATATTACTAGTAGAAAGATGTATTATTCTCTTCTAGAAACATAAATTAATTTTACACCATAAACTAATTTACTGAATTAAGAACTTACAATCTGATAGTTGGTAAATTGTCTCTAAAATTTATTAATGTTGTGCATTGTCGCACTACTAGTGTGGAGAATATCATTAGAATGGGGATTGATCATAAAGGATATAATCGTAACTTTAATTCCTATTTAAAAGAATATAATATATAAATATAATAAATAATACAAAAGGTAGAAAATAAAATAATATAAAATTATTGAAAATCATTATGAAACTGAATGTACTTATCCATCGGGAGAATTTACTCAAGATACATACACTTGATACCATTGGGGATTAAAATATAATAAAAAATCATAATTTATAATTTCATCATCATAAATCAGGTCCTTATCAATTGTATTTTCATAAAAAATCTTTTCATTTAAAATCATTGATTTGTGTTAAAGATAACAAAATTGATTCAGTGTATGAAATGTATTTGAACATTGACCCTTCATACCATACAAAAATAATTAAAATCAATACTAATTAATTTTAGATAGTTATTGTTATGACATGACTGGACACATTACGTGGTTCCACTTCCATTTAAACTAGGGTATATGGGAACCTAGATAAAATGATATACCTCAATCTTGAATATATTGATCATTTTCATGACCCTGATTATAAGAATTTGTTTTCAATTTTAGGAATAGAGCAGCACTAGAATGCAATGATTCCATGTTTCCAAATTGATATCATTATTTTTTTCCAAAAAATGGAAGGAAACAGTGAAATTGAAATTATTTAGTACAAACATTTTCATAATTTATTTATTTTATAATAAAATTTGAGATATTAAAGGTGATTTATTTCAATAATATTATTTTCTGTAGTATTATCTCATTAAAATTTAAATTTCAATTTAATTTTAATCATTATAGATTTATATTGACATACCATTTTATATTATTTTAATAGTATGTTACTAAATGCATACTATGATTTTGGAAGTATTATGAGTAATAAGTGATCATTCTTCCATTCGAGGTATTTCCATAACACTAAAGGATCCTTCATTTCTATGTACACATTCTTAAAATACTCATATATGAGATGGATAAAAATATCAAGGCTCAAGGATAGTATTTATTATAATCATGATTTCCATATTTGATTATCCCCTGTGGTATTTTACATTTAGATAAATCTCATCATCCATAATTTTGGATAAATAATACATTAAAAAAATTAAAATATGAAAAAATGTCCAATAGTTTCCATGGATTACATCCCACCTTTCACTCACCAATTTAAAAAAAATGCATTGTAGTCTGATAATATGTTATAAAATAGACGAATATTGATTAAATTTTTTTAGGATTTTAGTAACTAGAAATCTAAGTCCGATATTAGGAGAAGTGAATCATTGAAAAAATGTGTAATAAAATATATGTAATGGTGATAGAGGATGAAAAAAATACAAAAAAAAGTTTATGGACATGTAAAGGAAGAATGAAGAGCCAAAAATTATCTTTTACATTAATATTGTGAAAATTATTCTGGTTAAATAAATGGTGTAATGCATAATGATGACCAATATACATCACCCATGTCAAATACAAATACATTCAAAGTATAGAGGGCATGGAATCCATTTATCAGGTTTAAGTTTCCATATATCCTCATTATAAAATTTCTTTATATCATAACTATAAAAATGTGTAAAAATTCATTGGAATTTATCATTTAATTTTCTAATCACTTATAAAAATTAATTTTATGAGTGCTAAAATAACGTGTTTATAAAATATGATATTCATCAAGACTTTTTTTAGCAATGTAAAAAGCTTAAAATTTACATGTTTTTTATTTAGTACTAATAAAAGTGGATTTATCAATGGTAGAAATAAAAAATATACAATATTTATCTATTTAATTATTATAAATAATTTCTATTATAATTTAACAGAAAAATTTGTATCATTGATTTTTAAAAGAATGAATGAATTAAACATTTATAATTTTCTAAATTCTCTAATAATATTGTTTATTTATTTGAAATATTATATATATATATTAAATTTAAATAAATAAATTCTGGATAAATTTAGTTAAATATGAATTTAATTTTTTTTGTCTACAAATTAATATAAAATTAATTTTATAGCAATTAATTTTTTTTTGATATACACACATCTGTATGTCTTCACACACACACACATAGATTTATATGTGAATAAATATTGTCATATATGTAATGCAATAATAAAAAATTAATCCCCAAAATTTTGAATGAATTAATAATATGGAATTATATTTCGAATTTTAGAAAATTATATAACTTAAATTTTTTATTTTCCATTATTATATTATTAAATTTATAATTAGAATTTAAATTTCTTACAAAATATTCTAAATTTTATTTTATATTCATACATATAATTATTTTCTAATATAATTATATTTATTAATTCCATTTTTTTAGTTAAGACCTATTTTGAACTAGGATGAGAGGGAACCCTTGCAAGACTCGGAGGCCCAGAATATATGAACAGAAGGCTAGAGGTGTAAAGGCCTTAAATAGTGATCTTGACAACACTAAAAAAATCCCTCCCAAATACTTAGTCATTTTCCCCTAGTTTGTCATGTGATGATATAGTCATCTTCTATTTCCCCTGTATATACAAGCGCAAGGCCTAAACCCAATTATGTTTCCTCCTTATCCTTCTAGTGTCCTCTATTTAGTAAGCTCCATCAGGTGACCACTTCTGATATGATCCAAAAAACATAGACAACTGTAGTATAGTTAAACTACCCTAAATTTATGGTTCAAATGCCCAATGTCCTAAGGCCCCAATAAGTTACTCGAAATCCCAATTTACCTGAGCAATTTCACTGTTATAGTACCCCCTATATAGTGAGTTCAATAATACATACACTATTACAGTGTCATAGTACTACTGTTTTTTCTTAGAAAATCACTCTTATTAGGTTTTAAATTTAGGTTTCTGATATTATTATAGAGAGTCATCCCAAATATTTTAATAATGATATATTTCAAAACATTATTTTATATAAATAATAATATTTTTATTAGAATGAAAAATCTATAAATGAAATAATTAAAATTTCTACATTAAAGTTTTTAATTTTATAATTGATAATATAATCGGAAAAAAATTAATTTTAAATTTTTAGGTAGTTCATAGAAAATAATATATATTTTCAAATTTAATTTAAATATAATTTCCTAAATTAAGAAAATTTAGGTATTATTATATATATATTTTATAGTAAATTTAATATTAATTTGTAATATATTCAATGTAATCAACTTTTAAATGAGGTATTGTTGTTAATAAATTTTTATAAAAGTGTATGATTTCTATTATTAAATAAATAATTCATTTTTATAATTAATTAATTTGTTTAAATATTTTTTTTAAAATATTTTTTGAATTATTATTCATATGAAATATTTATAGTCAATATTATATAAGTTTATTTAATTAGTAAAATAGTGTATATGTTTTATTTATATTTAATTTATAATTTTATTTATTCATTTATGCTTTTATATACTGAAAAATATATTGTAAAAAATTTACACTTATATATATAACAATATGTCTGAAATTAAATTTATCACCTTGAAATATAATAAATAAGTATTATTTTTTATATAATATTAATGTATACTTATTTGTATTATTGCTATATTTATTTAATATCTAGAATTTATAATCTTCTATATAAATGGATATTTATTTATAATTATGGTTGAATAAATTTATAAATTTTTCTAATTAAAGATATATTTTTTTTAAAATTATTCATTAATATAAATAATGAAATTTTCAATTATAAATATTATTATTTTATTTAATAAAAAATAATTATATTTTTTATATATATTTAATATAATATAGAAATATATTATTAATAATAATATTCTAGAACAAACATAAGGTGACTCAAAAGGCCCTATACCATTTATTAATTGAAATGAAAAAGTACAACATGGGAATGATGGAGTCTACTATGTAAGGGTCTACCCTAATCATGAAAATAAAAATAGGTAACCTAAATTAGGGACACCAACCACTGACATCCCCAAAACATAGGGTACAAAATTACAATGTCTCCAACATGAGATCGACCCATACAAAGATTTGAATGTCATCCATCATGACCTTGAGGGTTTCCTCTACCTCCTAGGTGTCTACCTCATCAATACATCTTTACAATCTTCCATGCTTTGTATTCATCATCTGAATATGATGAAGTAAACCCATCCTTAGTATATTAAGCTGTGTGTTTATGTTATTTTCCTCTTTTACCTAAGATCATAGGTCCACATTCCAAGATAGGTCATTAATATCTCACTTCATGTTGGATTATACATTTTCATCAATGATGGAGGATAAAAACACTAAGACTACATGGAATTTATTTATGTTTAATAGTTATGGATCTAATTTTGAAAAAGGGTTTTGAAATAATATGTAAAACTAATTTTTTATTACATCCCTATGGACTTCAGGAACCCTCTCTCACTCAAGAACCTTAGGAGGTATTTTATTATTGAGTTTATTCACTTTGCTTACAAAAATTAATCCATCATTGACTTGATAAAATTTTCAAAAATAACATTCATTATATAAAAAAAGATGGGGGCAGGGTACCCCCTCCTATAATCTGAAGCCATGTCACCCCTTAGTGATGCTACATCAATGATTATTGGAAATGTTACCCCATACTTCATATCCTTTATAGTACATACATATAGATCATCCATTGTAACTTTATTAGGAAATTGAATGAAGTTAGAATAATAAGTCTTGACTTTAATTTCCATTAATGAAAATACGAAAATTATAATAATGATAAAACAATCATTAAACACCATTTTTAGATGTTATAAATGGGTTAAAAGTGTTATTACTAATTTTTCATGCAAATATTCTCAGAAATTGAAGCATCTATGGAATGAGGCATGATAAATTCTTGAAGATCCTTAAATGGAATGTCTATGACACCGATGACTTCAATAGAGGATCAAATAACATCAAATAACATCAACATCAAATCATAAATATGAGTTCGAGTATTGTGAGGAGTAACTCCAACAATGTTAAATATTCCATTATCTAACAGAGAACTAGAAATGGGGAAATTATAAATTAAAATATAAATATTTAAATTGTTATTTTTAATTTTATATTTTTATATTAAAAAATATACTTTTAATAACACTTATTCATTTTCAGTTTTAGTTTTGTTGAGAGAAACAAAATTATATTATCACAAGTGTAATTTACTAATATATTTCTTAAAATAATATTAATTTTGTATTAATTACACATATTTATAATATTAAATAATTTTTCATTTATATTAAATAAATAAAATAAAATAATTGTATAAATATTATAATTAAATTAATAAATTTTTATTTTAATTTAATATACTTAAAATTATATACATTTTTCTAAGTAAGAGTTTTTTTTGTAAAAATTGTTTTATTTAATATGAAAATTGTGTTTGAAAATGTTCCTTGTTTCTGCTCGATCTGAAAAACCATTGGTCATGATGTTTCAAACTAAAAGATATGTATTCTTTTCCTTCTATCACAATCATGGGAATGAGGAATAAATTTTCATCAAAAACAAATTGCAAGGTCATCCAACGAATGGTCATCTAGTATGGAAAGATGCCAATGAACAGCCCACAAATGGAAGGTAGGATGAAAAAGGAAGTTGTATGAATATTTCTATGCTAGTGGATGCTAATGCATGAAATTATGATACTCATATAGAGTATAATTCCAAATTTACTGATGTTGTTTGTATAAAAAGTGGGAGAGCAGAAGATGAATCCCCTACTTGTGTTGATGGGGTTGATACACAAAGAAAGTCATGGGATGAAATATTCACTAATTATGAAAATACCTAGGATGATGGTGATAATGTCAAATGCATGTCTTCTAATTCTTAGGAAAATTTCAATGAAAATGATTTTGGAGAGGTGGATAATCATTGATTTTTGATTGAGAAAGAGATTGCTTCAGGGAGTTGAATTGTAAAGAAAAAAAGATGTATGTTCAAATCATTGAAAAGGTTAGAAAATTCCCGTGGATAATGAGGGATTTCAAATGGTCCCTACTTGGAAAACCATGTAAATTAATGGTATGGATAGTTTCTCTTCTTCTTTTATAAATTATAATAAGGGTTCATATAAATGGTTAGAGGCTTCAGCTTCTGACGAATCTTTTTTCTAAATATTATTTAATTTTAATACATTTTAAATATTTTAATATATATATATGAAATTATATATTTAATAATATATTCAAAACCATTAAGAATTTTATATAATTAATCATAATTTAAAAATTCAATTAATAAAATTTAAATATAATTTATAATATGTAAGGTTTTTATAAAATTAACAATATATATATATATTTCTGTTATACTAGAATTCATTTTAATTTCATTGGGATTTTTGACCACTAATATTTCTTCTAATAAAGCTTCATACTAAAAAAAGTTTAACATTACTTTTTTATATGCTTTATTATTCTAAAAAAAATTGTGAAGGGACTACCACATTTCCAATAGTACTAATTTTGGAGATGATAAATATATGAGTTTATTAGTAATAAAATTTATAAATTAAAAATATAACTTTATTATCATGTTTTCTCACAGTAATGAAGTTATGTTTTATCATATATTTTTGTAAAAAATGATCAATGTTTCATATTTATTTTTTCAAAATATTATCCACATAGCCACTCGACCCAGTTCAATAACCCTTCAGAGAAACTGAATATTGTTTTCCTATATCTTCAACATTTTTGAAGATACAAGAGGTTATGTTCAAAATTTAAGAAATCATAAGCTAGAGATAGTAATAGATGATGAAGAAATAGATAATGGAATCTAGAATATCAGGAGCTCTCTTAAATTTAGTTCAATGAATTTTTAGATTTATATTATTGAGTGATATAGAAGAAAATGAATAATAAAATATTGAATAATAATAATATCTACATTATAATAACCTAATGTGTATTTAAGATAATTAATTAAAAGATACTAGAATAATTTCAAAAACGATTTTTGTGATTTCAATGTTAACCTGAAAATTCTATGATATAGCTCAAAATAATGAAATCATGAGAGATATAAAAGGATAAAAATCAATTGTTAAGGGGTATATATAGAATATTGAACTATGAAATGAATTTAAGGAATTATTTATCAATTCAGATTTATAGTTGGGAAAACTAAAATAATGAGGAAGAAATAAATTTTATAGATTTTTCAAATTTCTTCTTGGCAATATAATGGAGAATAGAAAATTTAGATATAACTATTTATGCTAATAGGGATTGAGGAGAGATACTATGAGAATAGTGTTAGAGGTCATCGAATTTTTTTATTATATTCATGGTTATAGAATTTTAGGATACAAAAAAAATAATTTTTGAGGAATTTGTGAGATGACTCAAAATATTGAGAAACTATAAGATAATCAGAATGATAAATAATACACATATTTTTATTTTCAAGAAGATATATTACATAAATAAATCATACTTTTCCAATTTTTTAAAAAATTATCATTCAAGGGAATATATTTTTTTCAAAATATAAATGGGGTTTAGAGACCATTCTTACATTTTTTTGGTAAACTATTAATTTTGGGGGAACAATTATATTAATATTTTTGAGGCATAAGTGATATGAATCATTTTTGTGTAATGGATGACCCCTTCCTACAATACATTTAATAGGTGTTGATATTAGCTGAAAATTTGTGCCTCAAAATGAAACCTAATATAGAAGTAACCCATAGTAGGATAGAAACATGTAAAATAGTTTATGGTTGTACTATATATATTTTTTGTCATTCATGTGGTCTGTTTGTGTTACTGAATACATGATATCCACAGAACATAAAATTTGATAGAAGTTCAATTAATAAAAATGGTAAATGATCAGGTTGAAAAACTTTAATAATACATGTTTTCATTAAATCACCCCATCTCAGTGTTAGTACAGGATCCACTAGGAACATCATTTATAATTTTTCTTTTTTATTCACTTCTTAAAAACATATATTTCTCCTCATCTCTATGTAATTAGAAAAATAATTTACATTTTATAGGTGTGGGTTACTCAAAATTTATAAAAATGTGTTTCAAAACTATATATGTCATCTTATATAATATTTAGTATGTTTTACTCCATATCTATTCTATGTTTTATTTTTTAAAGGATGGAGGTGGTGCCTCTATTATTAGAAACAAGAAATAAAAACATAGAAACTAAAGAGTGTATTAGAAATAATGAAATCTGCAAAAAGAATAAAAGCTTGTTACCTAAATTTTTCCACAATCATTCACATAGATTTATTTCTTCCTATCAAATTGACTTCTAGTAAACTCTTACACGTCCATTCCCCCTACCACTGGTTCCCCCCTAATTTAAGGAGGATATTTATTCACTTTAGGTAGGGTATCATCATCAGTACTTTCTCAGTCAGAGATATCCGCTTTCTTCTCTTTTATTTTCTCAAGATAGGCATCCATTTCCATTTGAGTCATCATCCCCTAAACCTTCATTATTCCAACATGAGGAAGAATCTCTTGGTGTTTTCCCTCTTTGTGAAGTGTATATGAATAACCAATAATTGCATCATATATTTCAATGGTACAATCGATGTTTTTCTCAAGAAAAGGTGCATGATTTCCTACATTGGGTTTCTCATCCACCACTTGAGGATAAAAAAGATACCTTTTACTATTTAAGGAAACAATTAAAGAAACCTCAATATGAATAAAGGATTTCGACGAAGTAGGGAATGTTTTATAAATTGCTGGAGAAATAAATTATAAAATTTTATTCAACATTCAATTACACGAAGCTGACATCCTTTCAGGTGAAAGCTGATGATCAACCATGTATGTATTTATTATTCAGTAAATTTTTCATCCATCAATTCATATTCACTACATGTAAAAATAAGGTATTATTATATTTTTCCTAACATATAAATTTTTTTAATGAGCCTTATATGTTTTATTTTATAAAAAATATTAATGGAAACATAATCAAATTAATATCATTATTTCATTAATAATTTCCTACAAATTTATAAAATTAAATAAAATATTTAGAATATTGTTTAATTTTAAAAAATATAAATACTATTTTAATATTTTAATGTTTCATGATTTAATTTTTCGTTTCATTTAATCTTATTATTCACAAAATTTTGTGTGAATCATTATGAAAATGTTATGTAATTTTTTTATTTTTTTATTTTTTCAATGATATGATCTATGCTTGTTTTCATCTAGAACACATATATTATTATGTGATGGGTTGGAATAAAAATTTACATCTCTTAAGTGAAATGGATTATTCTTTATATACCTTGAGATTTGAATGGTGTGCCATTTGTTATCCCAAGTCTACTATGCCAGGGGACATGAGTGTGTTGGATATTCTATAATGTTATATGTCATAGGTGGTTATCCTTTTCTACTTTGATATTTATGTTATTATGGTTATTAATGATATATAATATAATTTTATATTCTTATGATTGAGCCACATTCTTGATATAGTACACCATGAATCTTCATTAGTATTATGTTTTAATATTCCTACATCATGTCACATTATATACCCTTATGATGATCCATTTATTGTAATATATTATAATGTGTCATGATAATAATATAATTCCTCATGATTAATCCCCATGATTCCATTATCATATTCCATTAATAAGTCATATCTTCCATATTTATGGTTTATAACATGTCTATAAACTAATGAAAAATAATCTATAATATTTTTCTCATACTTATCATTTTAGATCACTATTTTCTTATGTTTTCAACATACCTATGAACATAAATGTAGGAATATGTATAGCTGGATTCATGTATGGGTAATTTTATAGATCATGTTGATGCTCTATTTTTTAAAATGATTTTTTGTATCTATCATCCCCAAAACTGGATCTTTGTGTTTTATAAGTGTGGTTATATTTATATGGTTTAATTTTCAATTTTATAAAATAACGTAAAATAAACTTATATCATTTTTTTATATGATTAGTGGATAATTTTTGACATAGGTTATAATTTTCTATGATTATGATTTTTTAATATTCCTAATTTTTGTCAACATGAAAAACAAAAACTCTTATGTTTTCACATTCTTATACCATAACACATGTTATGAATTCATGATGATAGTTCTTGTATCCATGTACCTATGTAACATAACTATACAATCACATTTCATGATCACTCACTATTATTCTACAAATTTATCCCCTTAATTATATATTTCATTCATAATCATGTTTCACTATATTTTTATGATCCAAAGATATGTTCCTTATTTTCCTTTTCCCCATTTTATGTTTTTTATCTCTTCATTTAATTAAAAAACCTTAATGTTTAATCCTTTGACTGGATTGTCTCATATTCATGGGATTTGAAAAATCATCAGGTCATCAACCTCATAGATCCCCAAAATCTCCTCAGCATCATTTATTTAGAGGAAGATCTGCTCCTTTCTTGATCCTTCATAAACATTTCCTTAAAAAACAATGGTTTTCCCTCTTATTTTCGTATTATTTTTCCTTGTATAGGGATCCAATGACTAAACCTCTTTGGATATGTATTCTAGGGATTTCTTATCTATTTAAAAACCCCTTATATTTTAATGATGTTAGGAAATTTGGTAAGAAGATTTACCTATTTTGAAGATAGATATGGATCCCTCTGCCAACCGATTCCTCCCTGTACTTTCATTGAAACAGATTTTTCAAAACACCATGAATGTTTTGTGTAGATTTAGTTCAAAGATAAATTTTTTTGAAGAAAGTTGTTATCATAAAAAATTTGGTGGATTTTTTTCTCTAGTTGGAATCATCTTGGCATCTCCAACTATCCTCGAGTCACCGAACAATGGGAAAATGATATGGTCCTTCATAATCAACTTACATATACGTTTTTTCAATATTCAATCGCAAGAAAAAAAAATAAACTCATGAAGGATCATTTCATATGGAATATGCGAAGTAATGGAAGGTGTAATTTTTATAGATCCATTGTATTAAGGTTTATGGATCTGAATCTTTTTTAGCCTATGGTTCCCTTCCATGGCCCCACCATTCAATGGAGTATAAACTTTTTGAATTTTCTACCTTTCACATATGAGATTCTTCAAAATGATATATTCAATGAGTCTCAAAATCTATGATCATTTGTGAAAAATAAAAAGATTTATTTTGATTCAATAGAATAATAAGGTGCATAATAGAGATCGGTCAGGTTATCCCATGTTGTTGTCCTCCCACTAACAACCACTAGCAAGATTACTAGTAAATGGTGAACCCTATATTAAGAGTCAGGGGCTCTCCTCTTATCCTAACATTGGGAGCTGCAATGGAGTTCAACTTTAGAACAAATTATCCAGTTTTGGTGATGGGACTTTAGATGAAGTTGAATTAAATGTGTAGTAATGGTATAGAAATAGATCAACCAAGAAGGATAAAAATTTTATAAATGATAAATCTTCTTCGATACAGGCTAGAACAATTATACATTCTATGAATTATCAAAATATATCATCATATGAAGAGCATAATAATACAATATTTTTATATAATAATGGATGGAAAGAATTATAACACTGTGAGTTTTTACGAATCTTTTTGAATAAGTTAAATTTCTTTTATTTCTTATATTATACACCATACCATGTTAATATTTTTCTACACGTAACACCTAATTATATTTCTTAAAACGTAACATCAGGTTTCTATAAAATATCTTTTTATTTTTATACTTTTTTAAACAAGAAACTTATAACCTATCCACTAGAATGGTAGGTATGAACATCATTAAATAAATTTTGAAATAATTGTTTTCACATAATTATTTATAAAGTAATTATAAATTTATGTAAAACCCGTTATAAAATAAAGGAATTTTTTTAAAATTATTTAAATGTAATTATGTGTGTTTTATACCAAAAAATAAAAAATAAACATTTTTTAATTATATTAGTATTATATATATTATTAAATATAATTTTTCACATTTATCTTATATTTTTTTCTATACATGATATAAAAAATCAAATTTTATGCATAAAATAAGTATTTTTCTAAAAAGGCAGTTTTCTCCTTTTGAGAGAGAACGTGTTTTAGATATTTATTTTGAAACATTTAAATATTCTATTTGAAAAAATTATAATTTTTCATTGAAATTCAGATATAAAATTTTATTTTGGAATTTATTATTTTAATGATAAGAATCTTTTTATGAAGAATAATGAAATATACTAATTTTTAAATAGATTTTTCATATAAATAATTTATAGTGTTAAATTATATATATTATTGGTATTAAAGTATGATTGGATGAAATTATTATTATTTAATCCAATTTAGGTAATTATAATCAGTTTCATTATGAATTTAGATATAAAATAATTGAATCATTTGGATGTTTTCACGTTTAAAACCTATTTTATCATTCTATCAACTACATTAATTTTAAATTACATCT
Organism: Viscum album; assembly: GCA_963277665.1. NCBI lineage: Eukaryota > Viridiplantae > Streptophyta > Magnoliopsida > Santalales > Viscaceae > Viscum > Viscum album. The sequence goes on along the minus strand of OY728165.1, from coordinate 1,531,742,884 downwards.
TACATCTTTTATAAAATGGTAAAACTTCTTATCTTTTTATCACATATTAGAACTGATTTATTTCTTCCAAATTCTATCCATATGTTCTCCAAAAATACCTCCCTTAATCCTACAAGCCACTCTTTGGGAAGAAATTCATCCAAGGGATCCCATTGGTAAAAAACCAGAGAAATTACCTAACAAGGAGGTAACATCTTTTCACAATCTCTTTTATTTTATAATAATTATACTCCTATCAACTCATTTTATTCCATGAATATATAATAACATCAGTTTCCTTAATATACTGAGATGATTTTATTCTAAGGGTTCCTCCAACACTCATACAAACTTCCATCAAATGGGTAATGAAATTACCGTTCTTGTGTACGATAAACTACCACCTCACAAATTGATGTGGTTTGTTTTCCCATTACCACCACTCAGGGCTGGGTATTATAATGAAAAATATATTTTTTGCATGATATATAAGATTTATTTAAGATTGTGGAATATATATATATATACATACATATATTTAATTTAATATCATTCCATTAAAATGATAATTAAATTTAAAGGACATTCATGTGTACACACGACCTACTATCTCCATGAACGGTGTAATCCATTCCATATTTATATTATTTATATGTTATTATATATATTTTTATACTCAACATATATGATATTTATGTCATGTTTTTCATTATTCAAATATGAAAATCATGATCTATGTAAGGGTATCAAGAACATCAAGTCAAAATAAGAGAATATTAAGTTCAATGTAACACTATCATTGAATGGTTAATAAACAGGTAATAGAAGGTCATAAGTAAATAATAAATCATTAAATTTATTATTTTTATTAAATATATGTATAATAAACTTATATTTATTATACATGAGGGTATAACGGGTCTGAAGAGAGTCAATATATAATGTAATGGATTTATGTCTCTGTTTTATTTATTTGGGACAGATGAATTATACAAAACATGTTTAGTATATATGGTGTATATACTGATCATTAATTTCTTTTATGAGTCTCATCTGAATGATTTTGGTATTTTAATATCCTTATTATTTTCTTTATTTCATTATACATATGATTCTACTTATTATAAAGTGATGAGTATTTGTTTCACAATCTCATCAATATTTTGGATTGTTTCATTTTAAATCATTATTGAGAAATATTTATCTTCAATGTCCAAGTTTACTAAAAATATATTCTATTTTTTACTATTATCCTAAGAATATTTAATGTGATTTATAGTTTTTACTACATTGTTTTAAAGGAATATTTTTGTTTTTTTCCAGTCAATAAACATTGAGAATTTTTCAGAAAAATTATGGAATACATGTTTTCAACTAATATGACATGAAAGGAATATTCCTCCATCAATGTACCATAATAATTTGAAGAATACCATAAAATATAATATATATAATTTTAATGAAAATTAATTCGTTTAAAATTGAATGTGATTTTAATAAATAAAACATTTTCAAATGAAAATGTAAATTTTCCTCACGAATTTTTTTCAAGTGATATCTGAATGTTATTTTCCATATATGATATAATTTTTTGATGATACTAATGTTTTATTAGTTATATTCTTAAATTCTTCCATTTTTATTATTTCTAATAATCTTTTCTGTTTATGATAGAATGATATTTATGGATCCCACATCTTTTCCATGTCTTATGTTATGTTGAATGAGGTTTTGAAACCCAATTCATTCCATAGGTTCTAATATGAGGTCTGATTTATGTTTTTGAGGCACACATATGTAGGATTTTCATTATGTGATGGGCGGAACCTATATGTCCCTCTAATGAATTGTATAAGAATTTATAACTCATGAGATAATGATTTCAATCAATTCGATAAGCTTGATCCACTATGGAGGATTGGGAAATAATGTCCACTAGGGAAATATGTAGAAAACCAATCCCTTACAAGGAATGGATTGTGACTAGGGGATGGTGGTGTTTCCTAACCAATATATGTATTCCTCATGAACTTCCCTATTATGTTTTGACAATGCTCATTCACTTATAGGGAATGATATTACATGTTTATGTTCCTGGAACAAATTACATGTCTTATTCCATGTTATGATTTTCATGGATTATTCTCTTTATCCCCTTATGATTAATGTATTATGAACTACCAATATTTATTCCATGACTCATGCATATGATCTGTGATATTTAGGGTATAATATTCTATTTTTGAAATCATGATATCATACCCTTATGCTCATGATATGATAACATGTTTCCCCTATTTACCCTTATTGAACATCTAATATCACCACTTTTTATGTTTCATTTCATGAGGATATGAAGGTATGTAATATGTATGATGTGTCTAAGATGGGTTATAGTCATGAAAAATGTAGGGGGAGATAATGTTTCTCAATTATGTACAATTTTTTTATTCAATGTTTACAAAGGAACTAGAAAACTAATATGGTCATTGGACATCTATTTGTGAAATTTAGTAGGAATTCCACAAAAAAGATGAAATGTGAATATATGAAAAGTAAGGGACATTATAGTTTCCATCAAATAAATTGATTATTAAACATTTTGAATCTATGGTGAAAAAATAAGGGTGATATCCCTAGAGATATTTCTAATGATATTTTGGGGATGTATCTATGGATATTCCTATAGTTTCTTAGATTAAATAAGGTGTCATAATTTAGACATCATATAAGTTATTTTAATGATTATGTGTTTACTCACTATGAAAACTATTTCTTACTCTATGTTTTTTGGTTTCAGCCAATGGAAGGAACATGAAGGAACAATGTTACTAGAAATTATGTTGGAAAATGAAACAATATTACACCTGAGAAAACAAATGATATGGGAGTCGGAGTCTAAAATATTTTTTCTATAATCACACAAATTTTTCAAGTATGAACCATTCTAGACCTTCAAATGAGTAGATGAGGGAATTAAATTCAGTTAAGTCCTTTAATAGGAAACGTTCACCAACATTCAGTAGGTCTTATAATGCACTTGTTGCTAATTAATGGATCTGTTCCACTAAAAAAATATTCTTCATTATCTAGTGTTTAGAACATGATAATGTCATTATGGATATCTATTAGTTACAATGTGTATTGGACCAGTTGTTAAAAGGTGTTCTTTGTGTTTCTGCAAAAGTATATTGAATCTTTAGGTATCTGCGTGGCTACTTTTACAAGACATGTATGATACGCTTATGGAATTATCATCCAACCAAAAAGTAAGGTTGGATAATTAATGAGTTGAATAAAGCCAAGTCATAGAGTGGAATTATCTATAAGATAATTTAGTATATTTTATTATATTGTTAATTTTGAAATGAGGGTTAAAATAGAGGTTGGACTTATGTATAAATCACTTGGTTTTAATAATAAAGGGAAGATAGAATTCAAAGGAAAATATAAAACCATGGAGAAAAAAATATAGACCTTCTTATATGCTCTATGAGTTTAAATAATCATGTTGGTAATTTTTTTCTAGGTTTTAATAAATTATTTATGTGTAAAAGGGAATGCAATTGATAAATTGACATCCGAAATGATGAGAATAAGTTGGGTAATGATGTGAATAAAGGGAAATATATATAGAACGCACCTCCCACAAATCAGTGTTTAATGTGTAAAGAGAATGAAATTTAATCTAACTATTTTTCAAACTCATGGTTTAGTGATGATGATCAGTATTGTCGAAAACATAAGCTGATGGAAAAGTGGAAATCTCATGCAATCCGTATTTCTGATGAGGGGTACAATAAAGAAGTGGTGAAAGGCACCCTTACCATCCACTATAGAACAATTAATTTGTTTTTGGATTCTTGATCTACCCAGTCATTCATATATAATAGAATTTTTTATGGATGTTAATATTGAACCCATATGATCATATATGGAATTAATAGTCTAAAACCTTAATAGAATGATGATTCCATATGAATTATATTATTTCATTCTTATTGAATTTTATGGGAGTGTTCTTCCTTGAAATATAGTCAGTTTTCCTCTGGTTGAATTTGATGTCATTTTAGGCATGGATTGAATTTACCTATATAAATCATACATCAATTTTCAAGGAATGGAAGTAACATTTGATGTTAAAATGACATGATGACCATCTATCAATGTGACGATAATTACAAAATTCATCTAGATATTACATCTAGTGTATGGGTAATAATTCCCATTTAGAATGAATTTTTATCTCAAATGGATGGGGAGAAAATTGACATAGATGACACTAGTGCAAAAAAATTCATTTACGTCAGCTAATTTTTATTTTTTATGTTAGTTTTTAGATGATGTTAATACAAACGATGTTATAAATATGGTTTTTTACGTCGATTATTTAAAACCCGATGTAAAAAACATAACATCGCAGGGTTTGTCATGTCAGTTATTAAATAACTTATGTGATAATCCTTTTCTCGGGATTTTATCATGTCGGGTATTAAATAACCGAAGTGAAAAACTAGGGGGGTTTATCACGTCGGTTATGTAATAACCGACCTTGTAAACTAGTGTGGGAGGTGGTTATCTCATCAGTTATTAAATAACTGACATGATAAAAGCCTGGAAAATGGTTTATCACGTCGTTTATTATATAACTAACGTGATATACCATTTTACAGGGTTCTATCACATATATTATTTAATAACCAACATGATAAACTAGGGTGAGGGTTTATCACATCTGTTATTAAATAACTGACATGATAAACACCAAGAAAATGGTTTATCACGTGGGTTATTAAATAACCGACGTGAAAAACAAATTTTTTTTAAAAATAGAAAGCATTCCTCTGCTCTCCCTAGAAACAACTAGAAACCAAACCATGAATTCGTACAAAAAAAACAGAAGTAGACCAAAAAAAAGAACCAAAGAAAAATTAAGCATTTACATTGACAAAATTTTAAACATAGCCCACTCGACAGCCCCCCACCACCCATAGAAAGCCCCCTTATCCCATTGGACATCCCCACACTACACCCCTGGACAGCCCCCCTCACCCCACTAGACAACCCCCACCACACCCCTAGACCCCCCCCCCCCCCCACACACCCCTGGACTGCCCCCCGACCCCCCTGGATATCCCCAAACACCCCTGGACATCCCACCACCCCTGAAATCCACCCACACCCCTGGGAAACCCCCCCACCACCTGGACAACACTCCCACACCCCTGAAACAGGACCAAAAAGATACCAAAAACATTGCACAACCCCCTCACCCCACTGGAATTCCCCCACCACACACCTAGACACCCCTGCACCCTTATACATCACCACCACCCCTGGACATCCCCCACCGTCCTATATACCCTCACCTCTTGGACAGTACTCCCACACCCTTGGATAGCCCTCCGACACCCATGAAACAGACCAAAATTTTTCCAAAAACATACAAGAACCCCATCACCCCACTGGACAACACCCACTAACCCCCCATACCCCTGGACTACCCCCCCCCCCCACAGACGCACACATGGACATCACCACAACCTCGTAGATATCCCCCACCCTCCTGTCCCCCCCACCACCTAGACATCACTCCCACACCCTTGGAAATCCCTCCCACACCACTAAAACAAACCAAAAATTTACCAAAAATAGATTAGAACTCCCTCACCCCACTGGACAGCCCCCACCACACCCCCCAGACCCCTGGACTGCCCCCATCCATTAGACAACCCCCAACACCCCTAAACAACCGCCACCTTCCTGTACACCCCCCACACCCATGGACTACCACCCCCCCCCCCCCACCACCACCACCTGAATAGCCCCTGAACAGCCCATGGACATCAGGTTCTGGTATTGAAGGCGCTGGCATCCCTCGGGGTCATGCCACTGGAAGGTACTCATCACTCCCACATGTGAATCTTGAGATCTCAAAATGATTCACATGTGGGAGTGATGAGTACCTTCCAGAGGCATTCAACCACCCTAGGGATAGTGGTGCCTCCTCTCCCACTTCCCTAGACTGCCCCCCCCCCCCCCCAATCCCCATGGACACCCCGCAACCCCCCCCCCCCCAACCCCACCCCACGGGACAGCCCTCCCACACCCCTGTACACCCCCTAGACAGCCCCCACACACCTGGACAACCCTTCCACCCTCTTGTAAATGATCCTACCCCCTATACTGCCCCCCCCCCCCCCCCCACTCTCATGGACACCCAGGATACCCCCCACCCCACCAGATAGCCCTCCCACACCCCTGGATACCCCCCCCCCACACCCTTGGAACCCCTCCCCCCAGATGAGAATCCATACCAGAAAAACCATCATATATAGACCAAAACAAGAAGTATAGAAAAATTAAACATTCACATATGTAACATTGAAAACTTACAATGTCAACATAAAAATACTAAATCCAACATAACGACTAACAAATACACAATTACAATGACAGGTATTCAAAATAACATTTTATGCCACAAACAACTAAAAATAAATCAAACCTATAAAATAATTTTACCATTCCACGTGTAAGTGTTTGACATCTTCAGAACTATAGGGTTGAGGTTCATTAAATAGCTAAAAATTAAAAGGATAGTAGTTAACGTGTAAAATGAATAAATCAAATGAAATATTATGGAAAATATTAAATTGAAATCTTACTAGGTTAAAGTTCACAACTATCCCAGTTGTTATTATTTCATACATAAATCTTAACATATATTATCTGCATTCAATGAGGCCATGTTGTTCAAGAAAATTCTGTTTTAATGAGTGTAAATTCAATATATTATTTTTATGTAATAAATCAAATAGTAAAAATTATAAATTTATATTTAACTTTACATTTACATATTTGATCTTGGCACTCCTTTTCATTGTGTTTTTTCGAAATTAGACCCATCCCATGTTATAAAATAATACAAATGGGATAAATTTATAATTCATTATAATATAAAAAACAACTGAAAAATTATAACTTACTTTTACAAAAGTTTCATAAAACATTCCCACACATCACCATGGACAGATAATATCCAATAAAGTGTCTTCTCCCTTATGAAAAAAACTTCCTAATATCCAATGATAACCAATAAAAAAATTTAAGGTTAGTGGTTTTTTATGTTAAAAGATAATTAACTCTTTGAGAGAGATTTGTTTCAAACCTCTCACAAAAATGAATCATCCAACATTGTGTGAATATATTCTATTCAATTATTTCAGCAATATAAACCATTATTTGTTCCTAATATAATGCGCATTCTTCAAGGGAAAAAAAATGCGGTTCCATGAACCCATATACATCTGTCTTCTCATTATGATTCGTTTTGCATCGGAAGAGGATCTTATCCAAGCTTGGTCAAGAGCTCCTCGGAGTTCCAATGGAAGTCGTTTCTTTCTCCTTCGTTGGTAATTCGATTTCCACATGAATCGCGACCAACCTTCAGCAGCGGTATGGGTTAGTTTCCCCAAGATTCCCTTACCTTTTCAAAATCCCGCTATTATTAGAATGTTGGGTAATCTAGTGGGTAGATTTTTGTGTTCGGACTCTCGGACTGAAGCAGTTTGCCACCCGATCAATCCTAGGGTCTGCGTTGAAATTGATCCCTCTAGGGCCCCTTTCGATTTTGTCTAGATTACAATTGGAGAGGATTATAGGTGTAAACAACAGGTGATCTTTGAAACATGGCCTGTTTTTTGTTCGAATTGTAATCGGTTTGGACACAATTCTGAGAGATGTTGGCGTGCCTCACCTCAGGAGATGATGTCTCGGCGTCAGGAGCCCCAGTACTCAACCCAAAGGAAGTCTTCTATTCCTGTGGAGAAGAGTACAAAGGGAAAGGAGAAGTTTTTTCAATCCTCAGTGATGGACAACAATTTGGTTGGTCCGAACAAGACTCTGGATGCGGATGGTCAAGGTGGTAAGAACTTATATAATGGGGTGAGGGCTGAGGAAGCACCTGCCTTGGTTCACTCACTGGGGGTTGCGGAAATTAGTCCATCTCAGAACTGTACAGAAGAGAATGGAGGCCTAAATCCTAAGGCCAGACCCTTTGTGTCCTTAAGCAATAGGTTTGATTGCCTTGGTAACGTTGATTCTGATCCTGTTTTGCGTGATGTCTCAGAAGATGGGGGTCCTAGTTTGGGGGCCTCCAGAAGTGTCCAGGTCGGGGGTAGTGTGAAGGATCTTCCCGCGGTGCCTATGAGTGAGATGATTGCAGAGGGTGTGCCACCTCATTTGGTGCTGAATCATGCGGTGACTGAGGACGTGGCGGAGGGTGTACCATTGCCTCTGCTGGTGGATGAGACTGTTGAGGGGGCTGTGTCTCTTGAAAGGGTACATTCTGCATGTTCTCCTGTATTGGGCTCGGGGGAACAGGCTGGTAAAGGAGGGGAGAAACGTTCCTTCAGTGAAGTGCTTCAATGTGGGAAGCAGGGGTCCACTTCAGGGGAAGGACCTTTTCCTATCATTTCTAAGCGTCGACAAAGGAAGGATTACTCGGTTCTCCCGCAGCCGATGCGGACTCGCTCCGCCTCAAAGAAGAAGGAAGTGTTTAATTTAAAGTGTGCAAAGAATAGTGAGATTAAGGAGTCAGCATCAGATTATCATGTCTTAGATCAGCTCAGGAACCGTGTCAATAGTGTTCACTACTGGAGGGATCCAGGATGGGAAACAGCCATGGCTACCGGAGAAGAGGAGTCAGGATGGAGAAGCAGTGACGACTTTGACTTGGATGATATGTAAGTTTGTGTTGTTAAGTTGCCTTATTCTGGTATGTCTGTTTTTGGTTTAATTTTTTTGTTGTACCTTGGGTACCGGCAACCCCTTAAACCGGCAGCAGAAAATGAAAAAAATGATTTTCAGTCAGTCAAGTATTCCTTTAAAAATAAATAGAAAAATATATTAGTTTTAAAATGATGAAACAACATTAATAGAAAAATAAAATAGAAGATATAACATACATACCACTATGGTAATGGGTCGAAGAAGTCTGGATGGACAAATTAAAAAATGGTCGATACTATGTCCAACTTTCTTCACCTCATATGTAGGTAATGGTACTCGAGCTGGTTTATCTATAATAGCTTGTACAGTGACCCTCGTATTCTCTACCTCTAATTATTGATGATGAAATATATCTCCTATAAAATATACCAATACATATGAAGCTATATGATTTTGATGATCATCAACATATAACTCGCAATAAGTAGGAAGCTACAGTGGAGGAGTAGTATAAAAAATGGGGTCCGCGGGCTGAGGTGGGGGAGTGGGAGCTACTAGGGGATGTGGATGATAAATAATGGGGTTTGTAGGGGGAGGTGGGGGAGTGGGAGCTGTAGTCTGAAATTGTCTTCTCATGTCTGCAAACATATACTTTACCGAAGCTCTAATATTTTCCTCCACCATTGCAGTAATATTATGAACTTCGTCTTCCAAGTATTCTATTTTTTTTAACCACCCTCAACATAAGTTTTTGAGGAATGTGGAAACACTATTACTACTAATGCACCTGTCGTATATCCTTGTACATGACCAGGATGTTTGGGCTTTCCCAATGCTACAGATAAAATATCTTGTCTCCCAACTGTTGTAAATACCCCCTGTGAGCTCTGCTCTTTAAGATAGTCCTATATTAATTAATTGAACATTTCTGTAATGATTGAAATTATATGAAGAAAATAGTTAAATTAAATAAAAAAATAGATATCTTACAGTCTTCTCAGCTTCGATTCTCGAATATTCTGAATGATATTGCACTTTTTTGACCATCTGAGCTCTCCTCCATTTTTCATGTCTAAATGGAGGGGATGGAGGGGCCACCTCTCTAGAGCTTGAAGACAAAGCTCATAGTTTTTGTAATTTTTCCTCCATCATTTGTTATTCCAATAATGTATACCTTCCCCGAGATAAACTATGAGGGTATACATTTTTAGATTGGATCTCCTGATGAGATTTCCTTGTTTCCTATAAATTAAGAATAAGAAACCATTAACAAAACAGTAATAAGATCATTTATATAAGAAAGATTATAAAAGTTTGCATTTCCCTTACCAAAAATGATTCTTTTCTTCTACTTTCAAAAATTGTCTCCATGTGTCTTCATCTATGAAAGGACATATACGACATGGATTGTCATGACTTCTATGACCAAAAATCAAATCATATGTGAGGGTTGATTTGAAATCTATCCATCTCCTGGCATCCATCAATAAGAATTTCTTCCTAACTACTCCAGTGCTAGGAATATCAAATATCAATTGATAAATAAGAGGTTAAACATATTATATATACAAGAAACATTTAAAGAATAGGAAAACAATAGAAAAATATCTTACCAAAATCGTCTCCCACAACTGAGAGATTGTCACTTTTTCCATACTTCTCCAGTCATCATAAAAAATACTTACTTTTCTCTTACACTGATTGGATAAAAAACTCTTAAAATATTTTGCATTTGGACCTCTAGGAATATCATCCTCATCAAACACAACGAGTATCCTCTGATCCTGTATACTGGAAACTGATAATTTTATTAAACGTGTGCACCCATGTTTACCAACTCTTGAACTCTTTTTAGTAATGGGAGCACATGAGGAAGATTAGGGAACATCAAGAAGAGCATGTGAATGTTCCTCCCTAGAGGTAAGACCAATATGCTCATCTCCATAAAATGTGGTTGATCAACTGATTGATCTATCATTATCCTTCATATCAAAAAAACAAACATTTGTTCAAAAATATACAAATTCAAATATTTTAATACTACTATAATCAGAAAATAGAAAATTGTACTATGTTACATAATTGTAAACATGGTTAATATGGTAATCATGTTAAAAAATGGTAAATATGGTAAAGATAGTAATGATGGTAAACATGGTAAACGTGGTAAACATGTTAAACATGGTAAAGTAATTGTGACTGAAAAAAATAATAGATATATAACATATATAATGGTAAACATGATAAAGTAAACTAAACAAAATTCAAACATGGTAAACCTGGTAAACATGGTAAACATGGTAAAATAATTTTCACTAATCAAAAACAATATAAATATAATTAATGTAATGGTAAACATGATAAAGTAAACTAAAAAAATAAAACAAGCACAAACTTATACTTATTTTTTTTAATACATGTTTTAATAAATTAAAAACATAAAATATCTACCATTTTATGAAAATAATAAATGTAAACAAGAAATAAACAAATGTTACCTATAATTTTAGGAATGTACAAATGGATTGGTTTCCCAAATTCCTTTTTTGTGATCGTTCTTTATGGCACAAACCATGTCTTCAACATTTACATCATTATGTTATGTTAATCATTCCATGGAAGTAGGGATATCACATAAATCAGTATCTTCATCAAGTTCATCCTCCCCAACATATTTTGTTTTCCCTTGTAAAACAATAGCCCACTGCATATCTGATTGATCTACTACATAGAATTTTTTTGAATATCTATCCATTATAAAAGAATCAGTTGTGTCTTCCAATCTATCTAGATTAACAAATGTCATTCCAAATTCAACATGTTTAACAATGTTATTACCGATATACCATTTATAGTTAAAAATAAGAACTTTAATTATAATGTAATCCACCTCCCATATGTCTTCAATCAATCCATAATATGCACTTGATGCAGAAATTAGGTTTTTATCCTTAGCACTTGAAAAATTCATTGCTTCTACAAACACCAATACACCACTATTCTGAACTGCACTTCTATTGTCATGAGCTTTCGTATGAAATGTATAGAAATTAATGTCATAATCTCACCATGTTATCACATTTAACATGGACCACAAACTATTCATTTTAATTTCTCTAATACATCTGATCTACTAAGAATTGTCTTTTTAAACCATGAAAAAATTGTTTTGTTGTGCTCATTCAAAATACACATTTCATTCTTCATTGGATGACATTATTTTAACTCATTAATATGCAATGTGATATATTGTTGAAAATCAGCTATGTTATTCAAGATGTATGATTATAAATTCTTCATCTGTTCATCCGACAAAGATTCGACTTTCAATCCATGAATACCCTTTCCCTCATTATTAACTCGTTCATGGCGAGATGGAGGAAAACCTATATCTTGCTCCGCAGCCAAGTAGCTCGTACAAAACTTGGAAACCTCCTCAGAAATATAATTTTCAATAATGGAGTCATCAGGTCGATATGAATTCTTAACATACCCCTTCAATATTTTCATATACCGTTCAAAAGGATACATCGAATAAAGATATACAGGTCCACAAAGCTTTATTTATCAAACCAGATGAATCATAAAACACAACATTATATCAAAAAAGGTAGGAGGAAAATACATTTCCAATTGACAAGGTTTTAAAATTGCATCCTTTTATAAAATGTTCAAATAATTCACATCAATCACTTTATTACAAATTGAATTTAAAATATAACAGAACTTCATTATAGTATTTCTGACACGGATGTGCAATATTCCACGCAATGCAACTTGTAGAAGTTATTGCATCATGACGTGACAATCATGAGAATTCATACCAATCAACTTCAAGTCCTTAAATGAGACAAATTTATTTTACATTTGAAGAATAACCTTGATGCACATTGATATCATGAAGACACTGACAAAATATAATTTTCTCCCTCTTCGATAATGTATGACATGCTGGGGGAAGAAATGTTCATTTTCTATTAGGAGTGGGAGTTAATTCAAAAAATATTCCCATTGATAGTAAGTCTAATCTTGCATTCAACCCATATTTTGTATTTCCTTTAATATCTAACAATGTTCCAATAAAACTATCACATATATTCGTATCCACATTCATGACATCAATATTATGTTTAACTACATGATATATCCAATATGGTAGCTCAAAAAATATTGACCTTTTCTTCCACATATGTCTATCATTACCAGATTTCTGTGTCTTTCCCAAGGTCACATCATGGTTTTTCACCCTCTCAAAATACATATCTGGGGATAAAGGTTTTGGAGTAGTATAAAATTCGTGTAGGAAATTGAATTCCTTTTTTAGTATTTTATAATACTAATCCATTGGCAAAAACTTTTTATGACCCATGTACACTGTTTTCCTCCCATTATGCAATTGACAATATGACGTTTATTGTTCGCAAATTGGACATGATTTATTCCATTTAACACTATATCCAGACAAATTTCCATATGCTGGGAAGTCATTTATAGTGAACAAAAGCACTTCATGCATTTGAAAATATTCTGTCTTATAAGAATCATACACCCTAATACCATCCTACCATAAAATATTCAAATCATCAATCAACAATGACAAGAAAAAATCAATATCATTGTCGGGTTGCTTCGGACTAGAGATCAGTATACTCAACATGAAATATTTTCACTTCATACAAACTTTAGGAGATAGGTTGTAAATTACCAATATAACACGCCATGAACTATGTGTTCTACTGAGGTCTGGTATGGATTCATTCCATCTGGGAAAAACCCAAGTCTGAGATTTCTAATTTCATTTCCAAATGTAAGATAATCCTCATGAATTTTTTTCATTATAGACAATCAGCTGGATCACGTATTTTTCCATTACATAACTTCTCATTAGCATGCTGCTTTATCCTTTTTTCATCATGTGAATTAGAAAATAAACGTTTTAAATGACGAATTACAGGATGATACCAAAATATCTTTTAAGGGATCTTTGTATTCTCTACATCAGCCTATGATTTTTAATTCACATTATACCATGATATCCCACATTTAGGATGCTCTGAAAGAAATTAATATTCCATCCTATATATCATATAGTCATTCGGACATGCATGTGTTTTCTTGTATCCCAATCCCATCAGGCATAATATTTTCTTGGCCATATAATGTGAATCTGGAAGATCATTATCTTTTAGAAGAATGTCTTTCATCAATTCTAGCAGCGCTGTAAAACTACTATCAATCCATCAATGTTTCACCTTTAGGTTAATAAATATTAACACCACTGAAAAAACCATAAAATCTGTACAACTAGGAGATAATGGTTTTTCAGCATCACCATATAGACGTGCAACTGTCAGTTCTATCTCAATTTGTTTGGCTGCAATATCTTCAATCATTTCTTCAATTCCATCGGAGTCACCATCTTGAAAATCATCACCATCAGTGACATTCCATACAGTTTCACCATACCAAATCCAAGGGTTGTAACTCGGATTAAAACCATGACAAATTAGATGACCTTTTATCTCTCTACATTTCAACTTCTTCATATTCAAAAATTTCAGGGATGGACAGAAAAAAAATGTCACTACTTATAATATTTCATTTATAAAAATCCAAAATAGAATAAACACCTTCCTCGTATTCATTGTTCATTCAATGTACCATAATCCAACTTTGACTCATTATTACCTATAACAAATACAAAAATTATAAATATTTTAAAGATAAGACAAATATATGTTTATATGAAAAAATCATAATTTGAATTTAAAACAATTTTGAAATATAAACAAATCTAAGAATATTTAAAAAAATATTCTTGAATATGATTTTAAAATAAAAACTTGGATGGAGAAAATCACAATGTAAAGCCAATCATCACGGCAAAATGGGGTCAGGATAACTACGCATATTTGAAATCAATGACATGATCTCCCCCATAACCCATAATTTTCTCAGATTCGATGACTGGTCAAAATATATATTACCAAATAGAATCATATTGCAACACTAATATCCATGAAACAATAAAATCATCATGTCATAATCTCACAAACCACGATGCAATAGTCAATTCCAACCGACACTTATCCCCCACCCCCTTGGACACCCCATGGACACCACCACCCCCCTGGACACCACCCCCCCCCACCCCCTGGACACAACCCCCCACCCCCTTAGACACCCCTTGACACCACCACCCCCTTGGATAGCCCCACACCCCCTAGACACCACCACCACCCCCTGGACACCACCACGCCCTTGTACATCCCCCACACCCTAGGCACCACCCCCACCCCCTTGGACTCCCCCTAGATACCAACACACCCTTGGACAACCCCCACCCCTCAAGACACCACCCCCAACCGTGGACATCCCCCCCCCCCTGTTGACACCCCACCCCTTCTGGACACCCCCACCCCTCTTGGACACCACCACCCACCTCCTACCCCCTTGGACACCACCCTGGATACCCCCCAACCCTCTGGAAAGCCCCCCCCCAGACAACCCCCAAACCCACTGGACAGGCCCTCACCCCCTTGGAAAACCCCCCCTTGGACACCCCCCCCCCACCCCTGGACTCCCCCCCCCCCACCACCACCACCATGGACACTTGGGACACCATTCAACCCTTTAGACAACCCCTTGAACCCTCTGGACACCAACCCCACCCCCTTGGACACCCCCTGGACACCACCACCACCTTGGACAGCCCCCACCCCTCTAGACAGCCCCCACCCCTCTAGACAGCACACACACACCCTTGGACACCCCCACCCCTCCTGGACACCACATCCCACCCCTAACCCCTTGGACACCCCCTGGACACCCCCAACCCTATAGACAACCCCCACCCCCCCGAACAACCCCCCCAAACCCTCGACACAGGCCCCCAACCCCTTGGAACCCCCCCCCCCCCCCACCCACCCACCCCCACCCCCTTAGATATCCCCCCACTCCCTTCAACACCCCCACCCCCTTGGACCCCCCCCCCCCCTCACACACACACCCCTGGACTGCCCCCCCCCCCCCCCCACACCTTTATGGACACCCTGGACACCCCCAACCCTCTGGAAAGCCCCCCCCCCCCCCCAAACACTCTGGACACCAACCCCACCCCCTTGGACACCCCTTGGACACCACCACCCCCTTGGATATTCCCCCCACCCCTATGGACAGACCCCACCCCCTAGATAGCCCCCACCCTTCTAGACAGCACCCCCACCCCCTTGGACACCCCCACCCCTCCTAGACACCACCCCCACCCCCTACCTCCTTGGACACCCCCTGCACACCCCCAACCCTCAAGATAGACCCCTACCCCCGGACAACCACCCAAACCCTCTGGAAAGTCCCCCAACCCATTGGAACCCCCCCCCCCACCCGCCCACCCCCTTGGATAGCCCACATGCCTTCTACACCCCCACCTCGTTGGACACCCCCCCCCCCCCAAACACACACCCATGGACTGCCCCCCCCCCCCCCCAAACACCACCATGGACACCCTGAACAACCCCCAACCCTCTAGGCAGCCCCCAACCCCCTGGATAGCCCCCAACCATCTGGACACCCCCCATAACCATGGAATTTCAACCTCAAGCTACTAGTTTTGGGACATCTAGGGATTTTAACCTCAAGATACTAGTTTTGGTATCATGACATTATTCAAAATGAGAACCATGAATTGTATATCCTACTAGTATAAAATGATCTATTGTTCAATAAATTGGGTTTTAATAGCATATGAAGAATTATAATAGTCCACGAGAAAACTGATGTAAATAGTTTATGGAATAACAAAAAGTGATACCCAAAATAAAAACATCCAAGGATCTAAAACAAACATTCCACCATGAAAAACCATATATACTTATAAAATAAATCACACTGTTACACAGAATCGTTGTATCACAATGGTTTAGATATAAATTGCAGAAATATTGGTGAATGAGATCATTAGTTGTTAATGACAACAAATATTACCAAAAATGTAGGGCATCCGCGAAACAAAAACAAACGAAATAGAAGTAAGTGAGGATTACTTGAATATTTCAAGTCGATATAATAGACCTGGTGATAGTAAATAAGATGATGATGGAAAAATAGGTAAGAGGGTTCGAAATCGAATAATCTTACCTAGTATAAACAAAAAAAAATTGCAAAATATAAATATAGACTATCTGTAAACAAATGAACGAAATAAAGTTGCGGGAGGCTTAACTGAGTGTTTCGAGTGGATATGATAGATCTGAGGAGAGTAAAGATGATAAAAGATGATGGAAAATGAGTTTAATGAAATGATATGAAAGAGTCGATCCTAGATTTTCTGCGCGAGAGAGACGAGTCGCAGGTCTGTCGATCGAAAAATCAAAAAATACAATCCACATGGCGTGATAAATTTTTTTAATGTTTTATAATGTCGTTTATTTAATAAATGTAATTATAGAATATTTTATTACAATTATAACTTCATTTATTATAATAATTGATGTTATAAATGTATCAGATACCCCATTTTTTACGTCGGTTATTTTATAATCGATGTAAAAAAAGCCATGTGTTGGTTTTTTTATGTTGGTTATAGAATAACCGACGTAAAAAACACATCATAAACCAAATTTTTTATGTCTGCTTTTTTATAACTTATGTAAAAACTACCATGTGTTGGTTTTTTATGTCAGTTATAATATAACCGACGTAAAAACATCTGCTGGTTTGGTTTTTACGTCGGTTATCAAATAACCGACGTCAAAAACGCCTCAAATACCGCTTTTTTTACGTCAGTTATTTTATAACCGATGTAAAAAATTTACTCTCAGTATTTTTTATGTTGGTTATAAAATAACTGATGTAGAAACTTACATATCAGAGATTTTCATGTCGGTTATATGTAACCGATATTAAAAATGTTTTCTGCACTAGTGTCATATGCATATTGTGCATTAATGTGAAGATATATTTCTATATGAGTTTCATTGTATTCCACTAAAATGTTAAGTTGAATTATTGATAGAACTCATACCATATATAACACTAATTTCAAAGATTTTCTATATAATGTCCCAAATTTATTTTCATGAATTGAAGAATAAAATTCAAAAAAATCATGATAACGGATTTATTTGGAAATATGTGTCACCTTTTAGTGCACTAGTTATTTTTTTGAAGATGAAGGATGGATTGATACAACTATAAATTAATTATAAAGTGTTAAAAATGATCTAAATAAATATAAATTATCATATTGCCCATACAGAATATTTGTTTGATCAACATTGTGGAGATCAATACGTTTTGATGATTGAACTAAATTCTGGATATCATCAATTGAGGGTTATGAAGGTAGATATACCCTACATGAAATTCCATACAAGGTATGGTCACTTTGATTATATAGTGATGCCTTATGGTCTTACTAATTCCCCCACTATCTTTATGAATTTGATGAATAATGTCATTAGATATTACCTCGATCAGTTTTTGGTAGTATTCATAGAATATATTCTTATCAATTCAATGATCAATGAAGGTAATTAATACCACTTGATAATTAGAAAAAATACCCTATGGAAAGAGAAAATTTATAAAAAATTTACAAATTATAATTTTTTGCTGCATAATTTTTTAATTTTTGGGTCGCATAATCTCAAAAAATCATATAATATTAGATCTATCAAAGATTAAGGCTATTAAATGCTATCATAAACCGGAAAAGTGATTGAGATCCATATTTTTATGGTTTATCATGATATTATTGATTGATTTTTGAGAATTTATTATGACTATCTAAGCCTCTGATTATGTTAACTTAGAAGGGTGTGAAGATCCTTTGTACAGATGAATGTGAGGAAACTTTCAACAAACTAAAGAGATAATTTGGCTATTGCATCTGTGCTAGCATAACCCTGTAATGGTGATAGGTTTTTAATCTTTAGTGAAGAATTGAAGAAGGGATTGTGCTGTTTCATTTTATAGAATTACATGGTTATCAATTATACCTCATGAAAGCTGAATATTCCTGAGAAAAATTTCCCAACTCATGATTTGGAGTTATCGAAGTTAATTTTTTTAAAGATATTGAGGCATTACCCCTATGGAGAAAATATTTATATATATATACTGACCATGAAATTCTAAGATAAATATTCACCCAGAAGGAGTTGAACATGTGATAGAGGAGATGGTTAGTGTTGATAAAAGATTATGAATGCTCAATAAATTATCACTCTTGGAAAGTGAATACATTAGATGATTATTTGAGTTGAAATGATCCTACTAGATTATCTATAATGAGAATCACAAAATATCAAATATTTCTAGATTTGAGAAGGATGGATGTGAGAATATTGAATGATGCATAATTATATTATATTCTAAAATTGACTAATCAAACATCCTTCCATGTGATGGCTAAATAGGAACAACATAAATAGATAGAGTTGCAAAAGAATGTTATAAACGGTCTTGATATTAAACTTGATCTAGATGGAATGATACAGTTCAAGAAATTTTATGTGTTCCAAATATACTAGATTTAATAAAGTATTTATTAGAGTAACCTCAAAGTTATTCATTGTCTATTCATCATGGACATATGAAGATGTAACATCCCAAATAAGTAATGAATAATAGTTATTTTTATCTATGTCTATTAATGATTAAGATAGTGTTATAGAGGCTTAAAATGAAAATAAATACAATCTTATGCATGGAATACACTAATATTCTTACAAGATTGTTTTACTGCCTTTTGATGGAAAACCATTTTTGAATCTATATTTTGACAATTTTATAAACTATGTTTTTCAAAATAAACTTATTCTTTATGATTGGGACATCAAAATTTACCTTGTGTGAATTTTTGGTATTTTTCTGACAATGTTCATTTTTTAAATGAATAGTGAAAAATACTGCATTTTACATTAAAACTGCTTTTTAATCTAATTTATTTATATGATTAGATTATCTTTTGAATTGTTCTTAATGTGTAATATGAATATATTTTTACCATTTTATCCAATGGTGGTCATTGGAATCAATTTCACTTTGAAATTAGACTTAAACTGCTGTCAATCTTTTGATACTTATTGTTTTGTAAAAACACGTTATTTGCTCTGGTAGCGGGAATTAATTATTAAATTAATTAATTTGACTTATATGTATTGAATTTTTTAAAATAGACTTCATTTTTGAATTCAGAATATCAAATATAGCTTAGGGTGAATTTTTGGTAATTTTCTGAAAAACTTCAATTTTTGATGAATAGTGAAACCACTAAGTGGTAGTTAAAGAAACTGATTTTTCATTTAAATGAAACTTTGCCACTTTTGTGTTATGAATTTCAAAAATCCGACATTCATGGTTGTCATTAAGAAGTAAAATGTGGTTCAATGGGATTAAAATAATTTTTTGGTGAATAATAACTTATTAAGTTTTTAATCGCGATTAGTGGTAATTAGGGTAGTTTAAGGTATAAATAATGCTTTAATAATATGAAATGACCTAGACACATGTCTCAAACTTATTGGTTGTGTCATGGCCGACCAAGACAAGCCATGGGTCAACTTGGGGAGCCCATGGATCTACTTTGTTTGGGAAATGACATAAATAACGTTTTATTTAATGTAAAGGTAAAAATGACACAAACATAATACGTTTTACAAAAACAATTTTTACATGGGGTTATAAAGATCATATTTTTTATTATAAATAGTAATTGGAAAGATAAAAAGATTTCCTACATCATAGTAGTTATTTTATTATTTTTAGACATTAAATAAATTAAATTATTTATGATATAATAATGATGCAGCGATGACATCATTATTTGACGATTTAAATAAAATGGAAAAACAATGTAAAATCTATGAACTACACATTGCCAAAACCAATTGGATGAGTGGATATCGAACCCTTATCACCTTATCCACGAATTATATCAATGTGGGACCTTTTAAAACCGAAACACATTTTCAAATATAGTAATATTTCTTTACTTTCCAAAAGTGCCCCTCCTCTCCTCTTATAAAAGGCCCCCAACTCTACCTCATTTCACACACTCCTCAAGCCTTTGGCTCGGCCAACCCCTGCCCATTTACTCTCTCCACATCCCTCTCCTAATCCTAGAGGATTCCCTTTGGGCATAATCCTTTCAAAGGAAGCCTTTAGGCTCAAATCAAAAGGAGTAACACTTTTAAAGGTAATTATTTCTCTCATGTTCATTTGTTTTATTTTTCTTCTCCAACCCACTAAACTCTTTTTATTTACTTCTTTTGTAAAAACACCAGTATCATCAATATACTAGGGTGTTGTTATAATATTTATTTGAGCTACACTCTCACACAACTACATCAAATGGTTAAAGAACATACGGTTTCTGTGGATGGCGAAATTCTGCCTCCCGAAACGATGATTGTTCAACACTCATTTAACACCTTCAAAGGTGGCCATTATGATGTCACTATTTTTATATATGATATGTAATATGTTTATGATTTCCTTAAGCTTCTGTTTTTTTTCATTTTGGGCATACCTTTATGGTTTCCATTATGGGTAAACACGATATCTTCATTTTAGGAAGTGTGGACTACCGCCCCCACAAAGTGATTTGATTCGTTAAATACCATATGTGGGACATATAAAGGATGGAACTATGATATTATATATGATATTATACTGGAATTATAATATACCTTTATATCATTATGATTCCATTCTATAAAATACGAAATAGAAATGAAAGTAGCGTTCATGCGTACGTACGGCTTACCGTCTCCATGAACGGTGCATTTCATTTCTTAACTCTAAATGATTATGTAATATTATAAATGCATGTATGTACTGGATATATATAACATATATGATATCTACATCATGAATACCATTCTGGATATAATGAACCTTTGACCAAATTAACAACATGTAAGTGTAAGAAGTCTATTTTTGACTTAAGAACCAAATACCGAAAAAATGAACATTATTAACTTAACTGATTACATGATGTTCATAACATGGTATAAAAGGAATAATGAACTTGAAAAATATTCATAAGCAAGTAGAGATTAACTCAAGTTTATTATTCAGGAGATTAAAGAACGGTCGGGTCAAGTCGGATACGAGGTATGGGACTTCGTCTCAATCTCCTTTCGTTGAGGCATATTTTATTTTATACACAACTTTCTTTTATACGGTGTATAAACCCCTTTGACTTTTACATTTATTCAAAAGGAATATTTTTTTATACGAAGCATTTACTAAACGACAAAAGGGAATGTTTTTGTCGTACGTATGTGGCGACAATGACTTCTCTGCCGTCGTGACCGTTATTTGAGTTTCGGCTTCCTCTACAAGCCATACCTTCTTTTAAAAGAAAAATAAATACCATGTTTTAATTTTCTTTTATTTTGGTATTGAAATTGGTTTTCATAATGTTTTTATATCAATTTTTTGTATTGATATCTCATGATTGAAATGTGGAAATTTTATATTTCCTTTATGCATGTTTTATGTGATATGATTATGTTATGGTCCTTGGGCATTATTATGAAGACGGGTGGTTCCGTGATAAACTAAGGGTGGGTGAGCCCGTTATAGCTCTCCAATGCATTGGGTAACGCGAAGGATTGAAACTTTAAGGTTTCTCTGAATAGATTTTAGGGAATATACTGTGATGGGTATTCCAAACGTAACCAAGAGGGTTACTCCCTACGTAAGAATGTTATGAATGCCTCAAGTTACCTTTATGTCTTATGATTTCTATGATTTATTCATGATTTTATGAGGTATGCTAAAGTGCCTATGTTTTATGGGTAAAGTATGATTTCATTATTATGTATATATGAACTCATGTTTCCTTTCCATGTTTTTTTATAACCCATACTGAGTTTCTATGCTCATCCCAAGTTTTTGAAATATTTTTCACAGGTCAAGGGAAAGGTACATGATAAGATGATAGAGTCAAGGATGTGTCAAGAAAAATCCATGTTTTATTTTAAATGTGTTTCCATTGATGGGAATGAAGAATACTATCTTTATGTAACCACTTTGCTTATATGTGGAATGTAATGCAAGTTTTATGATCTAATTCTCTAAAACTCTAAACCCGAAAAGATCCTCAATGTGTAATCTTGTAATAACTCAATATTAAGTAAGGTTTAAGATTGGGGCCTTATAGTTGGTATCAAAGGTCGATTTAGATAACTTTAGGAGTTAGAATTCTATTAAATGATTATCCAAAAATATTTTTTTTTCGAAATGATATAGCATTTAAAGATTTCCATGTTGCTTCATCTAAGACATGTTTGTTCATAATGGTTTTCCGTAGAGGAAACAGGGAAGCAGTGCTAGGAAGGCATACAGAAGGAAATAACCTTCCGAATCAGCATCCAGAAATGGTCAGAATTGGAACTGAACAGTTTGTTGCAGTGATGGCGTAGTTGACTCAAGCGATAAATGGCGGTGGTATCCATGCACGAGATCAGCCAGATCAACCGCAGAGGAACATGTCAGTGGTGGAACATTTCATGAGGCAACATCCACCATCATTCAGAGGATCATCTGACCCTGTGCTAGCTGAAGGGTGGATTAAAGCACTGGAGAATATTTTTGATGTCATGGTGTGTTCAGACAATCAAAAGGTTAGTCTTGCTATTTACTGTTTGGAGGGTGAAGCAGATCAGTGGTGGTCTATGGTTAAAAATATCAGGGACGCCGATGAGATTGATGCTCTTGACTGGGATGAATTCAAAGGTATGTTTCTTGAGAAGTAATTTCCTAAGGCTGTTCGACTTAGGATGGAAAATCAATTCTTGGAATTGAGGCAAGAGGAAGACTCAGTGGCTGCCTATGAAGAAAGGTTCACTCGATTGGCAAGGTATGCTCCAAATTTTATTCGAGACCTTGATAGTAAAATCAATCTTTTTTACTCAGGATTAAAGCCAAAATATCGAAGGGCATTAGCTTCTCATGAGTTTAAAAGTTATGAAAAGCTTGTTCGATGTACTGAGAAGGTGGAAATGGAGTTTGCCGATGACCAAGTTTTCTATAACAACCAGCAGAAGAAGAGACCGAGGTGGCAGGAGAAAGGTAAGAATTCTTCAAAAAAGTCTGATGGTAAGAGAACTAAGTTTCCAGTTTGTGATAAATGTGGAAAAAGGCATGTTGGGGAATGTCTTCTGAATTCTGGGAAGTGCTACCGATGTGGTAAGATGGGACATAAGGCTCGTGATTGCACTGAAAAGGATCAAGGTGAAGGTAAGAACAAATTTGATTTACAGTTAGTGAAATGTTATAAGTGCAATGAGATGGGTCACTATGCAAACGAGTGCCCGACAAGGAGCTTGAGTGATGGGAAGCAGTTGGACTACAAGCAGAAAGGGGTAGTGAAATCCTTTGCAACTACTTCAGCAGATGTCGGTCCATCAAATGAAGTTGTATCAGGTACTTTGTTTGCTTTTTCAGATTATGCCAGTGTGTTGTTTGATTCGGGGTCTAAACATTCTTTTATCTCTGAAACCTTTTCTAGTAAAATGGGAATACCATCTCAAGAAATGACTCCTGAACTTTTGGTAAAAACACCTGGGGGAAATGTTGAGGCAAAAAGAATTTATAAGAATCTTCCTATCCTTATTTGTGGAAACAACCTACTTGCAAACCTTATTGTTCTACCTCTAGTAGAGTTTGATGTTATCCTGGGTATGGATTGGCTCTCTATTTACCATGCTAAGATTGACTGTAGAGCTAAATAAGTTTCTTTTCAGAAAGACTTTCAGTTTGTTTACAGGAATGAACCCTTACTTTTGATAACATATCAAGAGGCTGAGAAACTTGTAAAAGATGGAAATGAATGTTACCTTGCACACGTCGTTGAAAATAATGGAACTGTTCAGATTAATGATGTGCCAGTGGTAAATGAGTATCCTGATGTTTTTTCTGATGAGTTGCGTGGAATAATACCAGATCGAGAAGTTGAGTTTACTGTTGACTTAGTTCCTGATGCTAAGCCAATTTCAAAACCCCCTTATCGAATGGCACAAATTGAACTTTTAGAGTTGAAGGAGCAATTGCAAGATTTATTAGAGAAAGGTTTCATTAGACCTAGCACATCACCATGGGGTGCTCCTGTTTTATTTGTTAAAAAGAAAGATGGTTCTATGAGACTTTTCATTGATTATAGAGCCTTGAATAATATCACTGTTAAGAACAAATATCCTTTGCCTCATATCGATGATTTGTTTGATCAGCTCTAGGGAGCTCAGTTTTTTTCCAAGATTGACTTGAGATTGGGGTACCATCAGCTGAAGGTAAAGGAGGCAGATATTCCGAAGACCGCGTTCTGTACGAGATATGGACATTATGAATTTGTAGTAATGACTTTTGGTCTAACCAATGCACCTGCTGTATTCATGGACTTAATGAATAAAATTTTCCATGAGTTCTTGGATAAGTTTGTGGTGGTTTTCATTGATGATATTTTGGTGTTTTCTAAAAGTAAAGAGGAGCATGAAAAACATTTAAGGGTTATCATGTAAACCTTAAAAAAAACTGTATGGGAAATTCAGCAAGTGTGAGTTTTGGTTGCAAAAAATTTCTTTCCTTGGTCACATTGTTTCTAAAGATGGAATAACTGTTGATCCCGCAAAAACAAAAGTTGTGGAAGAATGTCTAAGACCCACAAATGTAACCGAGATTCGTAGCTTCCTTGGTTTGGCGGGCTATTACCGAAGGTTTGTTAGAAATTTTTCACGGTTATCTAGTCCAATGACTAAGCTAACTCGGAAGGGTGTTAAGTTTATCTGGAAAAAAGAATGTGATGATTGTTTTCAGGAATTGAAAAGAAGATTGGTGAATGCTCCAGTTTTGGCACTACCTTCCAGGAATGGTGAGTTTGTTATATACAGTGATGCTTCATTGAAAGGACTTGGTTGCGTCCTAATGCAGAATGATCAGGTAATTGCTTATGCTTCACGACAGTTGAAAACTCATGAGGTAAATTACCCTACACATGATTTGGAACTAGCTGCTGTTGTTTTTGCTTTAAAATTTGGAGGCATCATTTGTATGGAGTAAAGTGTGAAATATATACCGATCACAAAAGTTTAATGTATATATTCACTCAGAAAGAGTTAAACATGAGACAGAGGAGATGGCTAGAATTAATCAAGGATTATGATTGTACAATTCATTACCATCCGGGAAAAGCAACTAAGTGGCTGATTCTTTGAGTCGAAAAAGTAATGCTTCATTAACAATGTTGTGTTTGGAACGTGATCCTTTGGTTAAGGATTTGATAAACTTTGGCATAGAAGTTGTTGGTGCAGGAAGTCCTTCCGTTTTGTTTCAGGTATCAGTGAGATCTTCTCTATCAGATAGAATCAAGCAAGCACAGAAGCAAGACAGTGAGTTGCAGAAAAAGGTAGAGCTGGTTCAGAAAGGTAAGTTTCCTGAATTCAACATTGATAGTGATTGTGTTTCTAGATTTGGGAAGAGATTGTGTGTGCCTTGTGATTCACATTTGAAGAGAGAGTTGTTATGTGAAGCTCATAGTTCTCCGTTTTCAGTTCATCCGGGCAGTACTAAGATGTATAGAGATCTGCGGGAGTATTACTGGTGGGATGGAATGAAAAGAGACATTGCTGATTTTATTGTGAAGTGTTTGACTTGTCAGCAGGTTAAAGCAGAGCGGAAGTTACCGAAAGGGATGCTTCAGCCATTACCAGTGCCAGAGTGGAAATGGGAGAATATATCCATGGACTTTGTTGTGGGATTACTGAAGACATCTCAAGGTAATAATGCAATCTGGGTTATTGTTGATTGCTTGACCAAATCTGCTCATTTCCATGCTATACGAGATACTTTCTCTCTTGATCAACTTTCCCGTTTGTATCTTAAAGAGATAGTCAGGTTACATGGATTTCCTCTCTCCATTGTATCAGATCGTGATCCCAGGTTTACTTCTAACTTTTGGAAAGGCCTTTAGAAGTCGTTGGGTACTGAATTAAATTTTAGTACAGCTTTTCATCCTCAATCAGATGGACATTCAGAACGAACAATTCAGACATTGGAGGATATGCTACGAGCTTGTTCTATGGATTATCAGGGAAGTTGGGACCAACATCTTTCTTTGGTTGAATTTTCAAATAATAATAGTTTTCATTCCAGTATACAGATGGTGCCATTTCAGGCATTATATGGGAAGCGGTGTCGAACTCCAGCTTTCTGGGATGAAGTGGGTGAAAGGAAGTTGATGGGACCAGAATTGGTAAAAGAGATGGTAGAAAAAGTTCAGCTGATTCAGAAACACATGAGAACAGCTCAGAGTAGGCAGAAGAGTTATGCGGATAACCGGAGGAAGGATCTATCTTTCGAGGTAGGTGATCATGTTTTTCTCAAGGTTTCTCCTTGGAAAAGTGTGATGAGATTTGGTAAGAAAGGAAAGTTGAGTCCAAGGTTCATTGGACCATACGAAATTCTGGAGAGAGTTGGATCAGTTGCATACCGAGTGGCTTTACCTCCGAGTTTATCTCAGGTACACAATGTTTTTCACATTTCGATGTTGAGAAAGTATATGCCAGATCCATCTCATGTTTTGAGTCCAGAGGTAGTTCAGCTAGAAGAGAACCTATCTTATGAGGAACAACCAGTCCAGATTCTTGACCACAGGGAGCAAGTGTTACAGAATAAGGTGATTCACCAGGTAAAGGTTTTGTGGAAAAACCACATGATTGAAGAGGCAACATGGGAATCTGAAAATGCCATGAGGGATAAGTACCCTCATTTATTAGATAAGTAAATAAATTGCGGGGACGCAATATTCTAATGGGGGGAAGGATGTAACATCCCAAATAAGTAATGAATAATAGATATTTTTATCTATGTCTATTAATGATTAAGATAGTGTTATAGAGGCTTAAAATGAAAATAAATACAATCTTATGCATGGAATACACTAATATTCTTACAAGATTGTTTTACTGCCTTTTGATGGCAAACCATTTTTGAATCTATATTTTGACAATTTTATAAACTATGTTTGTCAAAATAAAATTATTATTTATGATTGGGACATCAAAATTTACCTTGTGTGAATTTTTGGTATTTTTCTGACAATGTTCATTTTTTAAATGAATAGTGAAAAATACTGCATTTTACATTAAAACTGATTTTTAATCTAATTTATTTATATGATTAGATTATCTTTTGAATTGTTCTTAATATGTAATATGAATATATTTTTACCATTTTATCCAATGGTGGTCATTGGAATCAATTTCACTTTGAAATTAGACTTAAACTGGTGTCAATCTTTTGATACTTATTGTTTTGTAAAAACACGCTATTTGCTCTGGCAGCGGGAATTAATTATTAAATTAATTAATTTGACTTATATGTATTGAATTTTGTAAAATAGACTTCATTTTTGAATTCATAATATAAAATATAGCTTAGGGTGAATTTTTGATAATTTTCTGAAAAACATCAATTTTTGATGAATAGTGAAACCACTAAGTGGTAGTTAAAGAAACTGATTTTTCGTTTAAATGAAACTTTGCCACTTTTGTGTTATGAATTTAAAAAATCCTACATTCATTTTTTTCATTAAGAAGTAAAATGTGGTTCAATGGGATTAAAATAATTTTTTGGTGAATAATAACTTATTAAGTTTTTAATCGCGATTAGTGGTAATTAGGGTAGTATAAGGTATAAATAATGCTTTAATAATATGAAATGACCTAGAAACATGTCCCAACCTTATTGGATGTGTCATGGTCGACCAAGAGAAGCCATGGGTCAACTTGGGGACCCCATGGATCCACTTTGGTTGGGAAATGACATAAATAACTTTTTATTTAATGTAAAGGTAAAAATGACACAAACATAATACGCTTTACAAAAACAATTTTTACATGGGGTTATAAAGATCATATTTTTGATTATAAATAGTCATTGGAAAGATAAAAATATTTCCTACATCATATTATTTTTTTATGATTTTTAGACATTAAATAAATTAAATTATTTATGATATAATAATGATGCAGCGATGACATCATTATTTGACGATTTAAATAAAATTGAAAGACAATGTAAAATCTATGAACTACACATGGCCAAAACCAATTGTATGAGTGTATTTAGAACCCTTATCACCTTATCCACGAATTATATCAATGTGGGACCTTTTAAAACCTAAACACATTTTCAAATAAAGTAATATTTCTTTACTTTCCAAAAGTGCCCCTCCTCTCCTCTTATAAAAGGCCCCCACCTCTACCTCATTTCACACACTCTTCAAGCCTTTGGATCGGCCAACCCCTGCCCATTTACTCTCTCCACATCCCTCTACTCATCCTAGAGGATTACCTTTGGGCAGAATCCTTTCAAAGGAAGCCTTTAGGCTCAAATCAAAAGGAGTTACACTTTTAAAGGTAATTCTTTCTCTCATGTTCATTTGTTTTATTTTTCTTCTCCAACCCCCTAAACTCTTTTTATTTACTTCTTTTGTAACAACACCAGTATCATCAATATACTAGGGTGTTTTTATAATATTTATTTGAGCTACACTCTCACACAACTACATCAAATGGTTAAAGAACATACAGTTTCCGTGGATGGCGAAATTCTGCCTCCCGAAACGATGATTGTTCAACACTCATTTAACACCTTCAAAGGTGGCCATTATGATGTCACTATTTTTATATATGATATATAATATGTTTATGTTTTCCTTAAGCTTCTGTTTTTTTCATTTTGGGCATACCTTTATGGTTTCCATTATGGGTAAACACGATATCTTCATTTTAGGAAGTGCGGACTACCGCCCCCTCAAAGTGATTTGATTCGTTAAATACCATATGTGGGACATATAAAGGATGGAACTATGATATTATATATGATATTATACTGGAATTATAATATACCTTTATATCATTATGATTCCATTCTATAAAATACGAAATAGAAATAAAAGTAGCGTTCATGCGTACGTACGGCTTACCGTCTCCATGAACGGTGCATTTCATTTCTTACCTCTAAATGATTATGTAATATTATAAATGGATGTATTTACTGGATATATATAACATATATGATATCTACATCATGAATACCATTATGGATATAATGAACCTTTGACCAAATTAACAACATGTAAGAGTAAGAAGTCTATTTTTGACTTAAGAACCAAATACCGACAAAATGAACATTATTAACTTAACTGATTACATGATGTTCATAACATGGTATAAAAGGAATAATGAACTTGAAAAAGATTCATAAGCAAGTAGAGATTAACTCAAGTTTATTATTCAGGAGATTAAAGAACGGTCGGGTCAAGTCGGATACAAGGTATGGGACTTCGTCTCAATCTCCTTTCATTGAGGCATATTTTATTTTATACACAACATTCTTTTATACGGTGTATAAAACCCTTTGAATTTAACATTTATTCAAAAGGAATCTTTTTTATACGAAGCGTTTACTAAACGACAAAAGGGAATGTTTTTGTCGTACGTATGCGGCGACAACGACTTCTCTGTCGTCGTGACCGTTATTTGAGTTTCGGCTTCCTCTACAAGCCATACCTTCTTTTAAAAGAAAAATAAATACCATGTTTTACTTTTCTTTTATTTTGGTATTGAAAATGGTTTTCATAATGTTTTTATATCAATTTGTTGTATTGATATCTCATGATTGAAATGTGGAAATTTTATGTTTCCTTTATGCATGTTTTATGTGATATGATTATGTTATGGTTCTTGGGCATTATTATGAAGACGGGTGGTTCCGTGATAAACTAAGGGCGGGTGAGCCCGTTATAGCTCTCCAATGCATTGGGTATCACGAAGGAGTGAAACGACAAGGTTTCTCCGAAGAGATTTTAGGGAATATACTGTGATGGGTATTCCAAACGTAACCAAGAGGGTTACTCCCTATGTAAGAATGTTATGAATGCCTCAAGTTACCTTTATGTCTTATGATTTCTATGATTTATTCATGATTTTATGAGGTATGCTAAAGTGCCTATGTTTTATGGGTAAAGTATGATTTCACTCTTATGTATATATGAACTCATGTTTCCTTTCCATGTTTTTTTATAACCCATACTGAGTTTTTATGCTCATCCCAAGTTTTTGAAATGTTTTTCACAGGTCAAGGGAAAGGTACATGATAAGATGATAGAGTCAAGGATGTGTCAAGAAAAATCCATGTTTTATTTTAAATGTGTTTCCATTGATGGGAATGAAGAATACTATCTTTATGTAACCACTTTGCTTGTATGTGGAATGTAATGCAAGTTTTATGATCTAATTCTCTAAAACTCTAAACCCGAAAAGATCCTCAATGTGTAATCTTGTAATAACTCAAGATTAAGTAAGGTTTATGGTTGGGGCCTTATAGAAGATGTATAAATATTTGAAGGAATACTTCTGGTGGGATATCATGAAGATTTATATGACAAAGTTTTTATCTTAGATCTCTATATTATTGAACGTTAGGATTAATGAAAACAATTAATGGGATTCGCGATCCATTACCCATAATAGAATGAAAGTTAGAGAACATCGCTATTGATTTTTTTCTTGGACTCCCTAAAAATAGTAAAGGTTTTAATTCTGTATAGATTTTAGTCATTCTCCTTACTAAGTAAACAAAATTCATTTTTATTATATAAGACATCACTATAGATCAACTTTTTAGGATATACATTAAGGAAGCCTCACATTTTCATGGAGTACTATATTCTATTATATATGATCGGGACCCATTTTTTAACTCAAAATTATGGTAAAGTCTTTGGGAAACACTGGATAAAGAATTGTGTTTCATCACTCCTTATCATCATTATACAGATGTTCAGTTTAAATGAAAAAATTAAAACCTAGAGGATATATTGATATGGTGTTATCTGAATTTCAAGGGTTATTGGTACTGACACCTTCCTCTAGTTATGTTTTGATTAAAAAATATCTTATACTAAATAATTCAGATGGATCCTTATGAAGGCCTCTATGAGAAGAAATGTAGAGGTCCAACATGCTGGAATAAAGTTGTATAATGAAATCTATTAGGACCTGAGAGCATGGAAGAGATAGTTGAGAAGGTTAAAACCATTTATCAGCACATCAGGGTAGCAAAAAGTTTCTAGAACAATTATTTTGATAACTGATGACATGATCTATAATTTGAAGTTGTTGATAAGGTGTTTCTAGGAATTTCTCCATGGAATAAGGTTATGTGGTTAGTGATGAAATGAAAACTATGCACTAGGTATGTTGGACCCTATGATATTCTTGATCATATCAGGATGGTATCCTATGTGTAGTAACTTCCTCTAAATATATATCAAGTGTATGAAGTGTTACATGTATCTCTCCTAAGAGAGTACCTACACAACCAATCAAAAGTACTGAACTAAGAAGTCATACAGCTGGGGTAGGATATTTCTTAAAAGGAGCAATAAATTTAAATTCTATATCATACATAGAATGTTCTAAAGAAAAAAAACACTCACCAGGTAAATGTTTTATGGATAAAACATAAGTTAGGGGAAGTTATGTGGGAACTTGTGTATATGATAAGACAAAATTAGCCTCATTTTTTGTATCCAAATAGTTAATTTTAGTGGAGAAATCCATTTTAAGGGGGGAGATTGTAAGACCATAAGTTTTTATGAAACTTTTTTTTAATAAATTAAATTTATTTGATTTCATGTGTTATATGATACACCATGTTAAGCTTATGATACACGCAATATTGATGTTGTTTTCTTTAAACACAACATTGAGTTTCTACGAAACATCATTTTAATATTATACTTATTTAATAAAAAAAATATAACCCAAACATTATAATGGATATTGTGATACTGATTTAATAAATTATGAAATTATGTTTTACAGAAAATATTTGACCAAATAATTATTAATGAAAGTAAAAACCAATTTAAAATAAAAGGAAATTTTTTTCTAAAGAATTATTAAAATGTGAACAAGTGTATTTTATAAAAAAATATCAAAATAGATTAATCATATTAATTAAATATATAAACAATAAATTCAATACATTTTTTAACATTCATATTATGTGTTTTTTTATAGATGATATAAGAACAAATCTAATTTTATGTATAAATGATGTATTTTCCAAAAAAAGAATTTTTTCACCTATTGATGGTGAACTTATTTAAAATATAATTTTATAAAATTTTATAAATTGATTTGAAATAATAAATTTATTATTTGAATTTAGGATATCAAAATTTACTTTCATAGAATTTTTGGTATTTTTCTGATAAGTTCCATGCTTTGATGAATAGTGAAAAATACTAAATTTAAACAAATTTTTTCATAGAAAAAATTTTTAGTGTTAAATTTTATATTTGGTTGGTTTGAAAGTATAATAAGATAAAAAAAATTCAGTTAATCGAATGTAGGTCATTCGAATCATTCTCACATTAAATTTTAATATAAAAAGAATTAAATCTTTTGGATGTTTTAACTTTAAAACCCCATTTTTTCATTTTGACAATTGGAATAATTTTAAATTAATTTTATCCAATTCTATTTTTTTTATTGTGGAAAATTTAATCCATAATTGAAATCATATCATCCATGTTCAATAATTAGGTCCGATTTATTTTTGGACAACATGAAGAGTAACTTTGATAACGTTTTTTACGGTGATAAAGTGTAAAATCATGTAATGAAGGGTAAAAATAACATTACCAATATTAAAAAAACCCTAATAGTTGATAAAATGTTATTTTATGAATTTAATTTTACTAGTATAACCTATGGATTTTAAATTTAATTATTCAATGGAAACATTTCCATTGAAATGATTTACATATGATTTAAATCAGTGAGAGTGACAACATGTCACACTCTTAAATTTAATAAGAATAATACTTTTAATTTAGGGATTAATAGAAGATATTTTAAACTATATATATTATTATAAAATAAAAATTTATTATATACATATTTAAATTTATCAATAATTTTTATTATAAAAATATTTGATATAAATTGATAAAAATGATGACACAATAATTATTCAATTAATGAAACAATCAATTATATTATATTATAAATCATAAAATAAATAAAATATGACATAATTAAGATTATTCACGAATTTTATAGGCTTATATGAAATGTTAGGGGTGTATTAAACAAATTTTTTGAAGTTATCTTACTGTATTTATTTTTTTAAAAGTAAATGTAACAAATACTTTTATAATTGATACTTATTATATTTTATGAAAATAATATTTTATTAATTTATTTAAAAAGAATAAAACATATTTAAAAATAAAAAGAAATTATAATATGGTAAAAATATATTATAAACCATTCATTTATGATTTAATTAACATCTCATAAATAAAAATTACAACCTTTTAATATAGAAAAATTGATTATCTCGGTTAAAATTTTAATAAAATAATTTAGTTTTAAACAATATTATAAGGTTCAAAATAAATCAAAAAAATTTCTAAAATAAAATGATTAAAATATTTTAACCTTATATCGTATTATATTCTAAAAAAATTACATTTTGAGGTAATTATAATGATATTTAATTTATTTAAAATTAATATTTTGATTAAATTCTAAAAGTTCCCCTCAACTCTCTTATAAAAGGGAACTTTCTTACATTTTCTCCACAATTCAGAACCTATTTTTTGCAAAAAAAATACTTCCATATATTATCTCAACATAACTTAATTAATCCAATAATCCATTCTTTTGGATGAAATAAATAAATGGAATCCATTAGGTGAAAACAAAGAGGAATTACACAAAGAAGAGGTAACATCCTTTCACAATCTCTTTTGTTTTATTTTCATTTTCCGCACCCTAAACTCTTATAATTCCATGAATATATAATCACCTCAGTATCATTAATATACTATCATGTTCTTATTCTATGGTTTCAAACTACACTCACACATACTTCCATCATATGGGTAATGAAGTTATCGTTCTAGTGTACGGTTAAGTACAACCTCACGAAACATTGTTCGTTTTTTTTTCATTTTCAATCTATCATGGTGAGGAATTATGATGGAAAAAATATTTTTATATGATATATATGATGTATTTATACTTTTGTAATTAATATATATATATATATATATATTCATATATTTCATTTACCTTTTACCCTTGAAATCATTAATTAAACGAAATCAACATTCATGTGTATGTACGACCAACCATCTGCATGAACAATGTATTAAATTTCATTTTTCTATTATTTATAAATAATTATAAAAATTTATATACTGAATATATATGACATTTAAATAAATGTTTACATTATTTAAATAAGAGAACCATGACCTATGTAACAGGGTCATGAATAAAAAGTAAAAACAAGTGAATATTATATGAAACGTAAGACTAACATAGAATGGTTAATAATTGGGTAATTGATGATAATAAGTAAATAAAACATGATATAGTTGAATATGGTTCTTTACTAAATTTATAATAAACATCTATTCCTTATAAAATAGGTTCGAATGAGTCTGAATAAACTCAAAATATAAGGTATGTGTTTTTTCTACCAAATTTATTTCTGTGGGATGCATGCCTTATACACCACTTGTTTATTATATGTGGTGTAAATAATGACCATTAATAGATATTATGTGTATTATCTAGAATATAATTTTATTTTATATCCAAATAATTTTCATTCATCCATGGGGAATGTGATTATACTATTTATAAAGTGATGAGTATTTATTACACAATATCATCCATATTTGGGATTGTTTAATTTTAAATATTCATTAGGGAATATTTCTCTTCCATGTATGCATTTTATAAAGATACATTCAAAAAATGTTTTTACATTTATCCTATGAAATTTTAAATACATTTTTACTTTTTATTACGTGGTTTTAAAGGAATCCTTTTTCTGTCTTTTCGAATGAGGAACTTTGTGAATTATCCGGAATAAGTAAAATTTCAATGTTTTTAAATTATATGGAATGAAAGTTAAATTCATATATCATAACACCTTAATGATTTGAATATTTCTTTAAAATATTAAGCATTAATTTTCATGGGATTTTTTTCATTTATAATTTCTTGTCATTTTAATTAAGGAAAAAAATTTCAAAGTAAAAAGAGTATTTTCTTCATGAATTGTCTTCAAGTGATCTCTCAAAATTATTTTCCATATAATATAACCTTAATCAAAGATATTTTTGTTTTATCATGTATATTTATTAATAATACCATTGTAATTTTTTTTAATAATTTTTTATGTTTATGATGGTATGATACTGATGAAACCCAATTATTTTCAATGGGTTATATTATAATTAAATGATGTTTATAAAACCCATTTCATTCCATGGGTTTTGATATGATGAATTATTTATGTTCTTGTGGAACAGATATGTATGGTTTTCATTTTGTGATAGGTGGGACCTATATCTCCATACAATTCATTGGGTAAATATTTATATTTCATGAGATAATGATGGGAATAAAGTCGACGTGCTTGATCCACAATGGAAGATGGTGAAATCTAATCCCCCAAGGGAAAATGAGAAATCCTAATCCTTTACAAGTAATGTACTATGAGTTAGGGATGGTGGTGCATACCCACAAGTAAGTTTCATCCTCATGACATGCTCTGTTATGTTTTTGAAATGATTCTTGACTTGTTCGGATTGATATTACATGTTTAGGTGTTTACCAAAAATTTCATGTTTTATTCCATTTTATGATTTCACGGATTATGCTTTTGAATCCATTATTATTAATGAATCTTAATCAAACAATATTTATTCCATGACTGATGTATATGAACTTTAATATGAATGTTATGATTTTTTGTTTTCCCAATCATGTTATCATACCCCTATGATCATGATATGCTTATATATGTCGATTATTTGACCTTACTAAGCATCTAAGATAACCCCTTTTCATGATTCCTTTACCCAGGATTTGAAGATATGTATTATGTATGATGAGTCTAAGAAGGGATTTATTCATGAAGAATCTAGTGGGATATAATTTAGTTTTCTTTTGTCATAGTTTTTTATTTTCCATGTTTCCAAAGGCACTAATATAATACGTTTTCCGTTTATGTATTTGTGTAATTTATTAAGTATTCCCCAAAAATGAAGAAATGTTAATCTATGAAAAGTGAGATACATTACCGAAAGGAAAAATGAGACATTGAATCTAGTGATCTCCCAGTTACTAAATGAAATTAAAATAATGCTCACATAGACTACTTACATATTCCATTAGCCATGGTTATAAAAAAATATTCAGATTTCAATAAAAGGCCTTGAGAATAGTAAAAAATTTGATCATATTCTTATTATATAGAAGATCCCCACTCGACAAGAGGCTTCTAAGAAAATATCACTGATGGATTCAATGAATATTTTGGACCTGAAAGGATAATTTTAGGATAAATACAAAAAAAATTACATTCCTAAGAATGGACGGTCACTTGGAACTATAGAAGAACCAGTGGTAGCCAAAACTCCTTCCATGATCCTCCTTGTATATTAAAAGGAGTAAAGGTGGGATGATTATATTAATATCAATGCTTATAAAGACTATAGAATGAAGTTAAAAGAACGAGTTGTGAAAGATTGAACAATGAAGCAAATGACATGGATTAATACTCTAGAAAATATTTTTCCTCAAGTATTTATTGAAATGACAATTTTTATAGTGGAGTTCGTCCTGAGTTGGGATATGATATCTTCCTTACAAAAGGAGATTTTATATGAGGTTCCAAATTGGAACAAATTTCTTATCATCAAGATTATTTTTAGGTTTCAAGAGTCTAAAACCTTACTTCTGTACTTGGATGGAAATGAATTTCCAATTTTAGGTTAATCATATTCATAATTTGTACATTTTCCCCCTTATATGGGTGTGGATTCTATCACAATGTAGAATTGTTTTGTTTTTCATAAGTAGCTAGGTGAATCCACAATGTTTATTTTTGTGGGTTTAATGTCTTCTAAACAAAAGTTCAAATCTCATGGGAGTGTTAGAAAGCATCAATGATATTGGTTGTATTCTATGATAGTGCTACTAACCACTGTGTGTTTAAGCGGTCATGTGTAGTTGTTTTCATTTTCTTTTCATAGAGTATAGGGTATTAGTGTAACAGTAGAATAGTTCTCACTTATCCTTTAAATGTTTTTATGATAATATAAAAAGATATTAGAGAATCTAAAAAATAGCAATCACTTAAATATTTTGTAAATATCATAATATTACCTTTGTTTTCCCCCCCAATAATGTATTAAATAAAATTATTTGTAGCATAAAATCCATAATAAACAAACTATTACAAAAATAAAATATTTTTAAAATGCATCATTAGGGATTCATAATCCAGCGATACTATAATTATCCTATCAAATTAGACATGATGTTTCTGAGTGAGATACATTATAACAATTCATGGTCTATAGACCATCGATCATGACCATACCACCTATTATTTGTTATATAAATTACCCAAATTACTTACATGTAAATTATTACACATTAGTCATCCATTTAAATTATAATAATATTAATTTAAATGAAAATATCAAATAATATAAATAAAATAAAAAATAAAAAGGCCGATGAAATCCCATAAAATCTCAAGTCCCATTTCTAGGAGTTTTGGGAAAACCCCCCATAATCTATCCTTTAACACATAACTATCCAATATATTATCCTCCATATTTCACAAAGTAAAATAATAAATGTGGCCCTTGAAAAAATTATGCTGCAAATTGAATTAAATATCAAATTCAAATACCTATGTCAATATGCAACATGATTAAATTTCATTCCAAATCACCATAATGTGAAACAACTTAAAATTATATCATCCCTCATCAGTTGGGAACAATTTCACCCTTATACAAATTTGAAGAAAATTAAAATTCCATAAAAAAATTATGATTGAATCATCTGCATATTAGAAATTATTTTCTATATAAAAATATACATAATTAAATAAACTCAATTGAAAATATTATAAGATATAATGGAAAAATAATTAATGAAACCTAAATAAAAAACCAAAAAAAATCATAAACCATCATTTTATAAAAAGAAATACTTATGTTTACTAAATATATTTGTAAACCAAATAATATTAGGATATTTAGAGAGGCCCTTAATGATAAATCTCTTCAAATAGTCTCAAAATATATACGACCATAAAAGTAAATCTATATATATATTATTTATCGACACCTCTATGTAATACCAACACTATAACATGAAGAAGTGACTGCAGAACTCTTCTAAAATAATGAGATCTTTTATTTTTTTCTATATCATGGAAGAATATATATATATATACACACCAAAGTTTGTTTATTTGTTTTATGAATATATGATAATAGTATACCTCAAGCAATTCTATACATTTACTTTATAATAAAAATGACTCTTTCGCAAATGAAAATAATTAATAAATATACATTTTACATCATTAGAAGGGAAAAATAGTCTTTTATGTTTTCTTTATAGAAATGAAGATCAATAGTGAATGTAAAAACCATGCACTAAAGGTTACAATCATCAACATGAATATTTTGGAAACATCCCTATAGTGATATAATGTGATACAAATAATATAAACCATACTTATAAAAACAACGCCTCATACAAAGGACAATTTTCCACAAATATTAGCCCAATATCCAAATCATAAATTTAAAATCCTTTGATGATACCTAGAGGAAACCATGACTTCTAATAGACTCCCATGACTATTTGTATAGGAGGATAGAAAGATTCACAATATATAAACTATACAAAGTTAAACATCACACAAAACTAAATTGAACTCACATATCATAGGAATATTTGAGAAATTTATAATAAAATTAATGTAATAATAAAATACATGGTTCAGAAAATTTCTCTTAAATCTATTGGAGAAACAATACTACTATTTACATTATAATTGGATGTTATAGGTATGTCATTTTAACAAACAAAACTAACTAATTAGAATAATCCAAAGGAAAAAATTCATATAATTCATTTTTGAATCATGATTATTATTACAATATTACTTTTCTCATGGTTTCTATTCCCTTTGTTGAAGAATATTGTTGGTATAAGTTTTTAGATAAGTTGTTATATTTTTACAGTTTTCTCAATTTGTATTTATTACTTATGATATCAAGTATCCCACTAAATCATAACCTATTATCCTTTTGAACATGGAAATTAACCTAACAATATTCTTCAAAAAAAACATGAGGAGTAACATTCATTGAAAATCATATGATTCATACCCTATATACCAGCACTAATGAACACATCCATTAGATGGTATAACTATATGATCACTTTATTATCCACTATAGATATTTTTTGATGATTTGTAAAGATCATGGATGGTTACATCATTTTAACTACACAGACTGACTCACTGTTTCTGGTAAACTACATCTAGATTAATGAACATGCTTCACATTCCGAAAATTCTACACATATAGACTACATTGGGGAACCTCTAAAATGATTTATACCATTTGAAGAAGAAAAAATCATCCATATTCAATGACAAGATGTTTTCCCCATTATCCAAATATTCACCCAAGCCCTACTACGTTTTAATGTTTCATAATAACTTCATGGATAAATATATATTGAAGTATTAAATTGTATTTTGGATTCCAACTCTCTTATATGGATCTAACTCTTTTTCCGCCAAAAAATTCTAAATAAATTGTTATTTTATGTCATCGAGTCACATCTAAAATTGAAATAAATAATTTCAAGATATGTGATTGACACTATGATTATCATAGATAAATTTTAAAACTTCCTCACTCCTTTGGAGTTCTTTTGACTTGTCATTCAACCGAAACAACTCCCTTACTTCATTAATTATTTATATATGTTCAGAAAATTTCCTAGGATAAGGAATATTCCTTCATTTTAAAAAAATACAACTGATAGTTATTCTTATATAGGTATTTATAATTCAACTAGTCCTCTTATGGATGTATGAATCCACTATAATGTTAACATCAACATAACCTATCAATGGATTCCTTACCCTAAAGAATAAGGCTACATTTGTTTTCTATTTATATAATGGATTATCCTTACATTCGCTTCTCTAATTCCCTTACTGTATTTGACATGAATCCTCTTACATCTCCCACTTCAAATGAAATATATGCTTATCTATATAGCATGATGTATAACAATCTTCTATCCACTGATTAAAATTATACATTCTACGTGTATAAAACAACATCATCTAGTTTAGGAACACTCTCCCTAGATAGTTTCAAGTGTTTGACCAACAAAATAGACATTATATTACATCATATACATCATTAATGTTTTAACAGACATATCCCATTTGTTCGGTGCCTATTTATACCTATAAAGTCATTATATTATCTTAGAAACCATTCTCTAATTCCTATCATCCATGAATCCCATCTCCTACTTCATCAAATTATATTCTGCCAAATATATTTTCATGAAGGCCATATTTTCAACCATCTACAACAAGTAAATATTATCAGACAAAAATACCTTTCTTTATTACTAATGTGAATATATCTCTGAAATATACTCATTCCTTTTATAGAAACCCCTTCACCAATAGTAATTCCTTGATCCTCTTCCTACCTTCAACATCTTCATTTAACAAGAATAATCTCTTATTTAAAAGGTTCCATTATTGTTTTGGGATGTTATTTAGTTACCATGAACTATTGTTATCCCATGGAAAATTATCTTCTTTCATTAGTGAATTCCACTATCCAACTTCACTAATAGTATAAACCTTATCGAAGACTTTTGGTTACATATTTCCATAAATAAATAGAGCCCATTTCATTTACAAACCCCTAAATTAGATTTTAAACTCTAGTTTTTCTCCTAAACTAAATGTACGATCCCATTTTATCGATATCATTATTATTCAGATCTCTATATTATTGATTCATAATATCTAATGATCCCACATGAGCCTTAGTGACCCTTTACATTTCTTGAATATCTTCGATATTCTCCCCACACTACTTATGCTCGAATATGAATTGTCCAAAAAAAATTATCCTCAAATAATCTTATATATATCGACCAGAATATAAATTTTTGATTCATTTCTATCAATTTTTTTCATCCATGATCATCTTCATCCATTTAACCGTCTTCTTAAATAGAACATCCCAATAACTTATAACATTTCATTTGTCACTATCCCATAATAATAGACCTAATTTTTCATCAATATATACAATAATGAAACATTAGTTGGATTTTTACTCATGTGTATGACTTTTAATATAATTAACATTAAAATAAATGAGAATCATATAATGTTATAGGTGAAAAAAACTTGATTGTTTACTAGATCATAAAAATTATTGTTGATTATTTCCCAAAAGAGAAGATGAAGGTTTGTTGACCATGTATGTTGTCTTTTCCACTACTTATACCCAATTTTCATTTGAAATTGTTAAATTTAGAAACATAATTTTTTCCATTTCATTCAATAACTGGCTCATCATTTATACCCCAATTTTTTATTATGTCATCCTTGGAATAGTTCTCTCCAGTCTGTTCCCTTCATATTATAAAATGTTTGTATGTTCTATCCATTTTATTCAACACAATTATCAAAATATAAGAATTTAATATTTTTACCATTTTACCTCTCAAGTATAGATTCCATTGATGAAATTAGAAAAATATCACATTTTTTATTTTGGAAGTAAACCCATACTTTTAAAGTGTCATCAGCAGTGGATGTTACAATGTAATGTGACTAACTATGATATCAGATAGTGGTACACCCAAAAACATCAAAGTAAATTATTTATATCTTCTAAAAAAAATTGTTTCATCTAGACACGTTTAATGAATACATTATCTATATTTTCTAGCAAAAAAATCTCAAAAAAATATAATGATAATTTGGCAATGTTTCATCATTCTCATTTCCATCAAAACCTTCATGTTCATCTCACCAAGATGTCTATATATTCAATTACACAAATCTCAAATTTATGATATTGAGACACTATTAATTACTATAACATCTAATGAGTTTTTCACATATAGAGTCCAAATCAAAACAATTTGATTAAAAACCATTGAACCTTGAGTTTCCAATAAAATTCCTTTGGAAAATATAGTCCCATAACATGCCTTATCATGTTTTCCAATAGAAATTAGATTATTCCTTATCCTTAAGATGTTACTTACTTCTTTCAATAAATTGAAACATTTGTTATTCATTTGGAAATTTACAAATAATATTCCCATGACTTCTGGAGGTTCATAATACTATAAATTTATGAATAAAATTTTCAAGAAAAAATAATTAATCATGAATCCTTACTCTATAATTTAGTGGAACAATTCTCCTACTTCAGATACCTTTGAATCAAATAGAATACCAACATAGAGAAATTGTTTATTTATTCCCACAATGGTACTCATATAATTTGAAACCATGAATGCAGATCTTGTATAGATTTTATCGTAACATCAGAAATAATTGTTTATGTATCCTTTCATCCCACAACTCATGCATATAGGATCTTGACTATATTACTTTTCTAAAAATATATATCTCAGTTTTTATCATCTAATTATCATATGTTATTTCATAATAAGGGTAGATATCCTCATTATTTTTTATTGATC
The DNA here is from genome assembly GCA_963277665.1 of Viscum album. NCBI lineage: Eukaryota > Viridiplantae > Streptophyta > Magnoliopsida > Santalales > Viscaceae > Viscum > Viscum album. Next base: position 1,531,699,478 of record OY728165.1, on the reverse strand, counting down.
AAACTACTGGATTGTAGAGACCCGTAGCCTGACTTACATGGACATTACATTACATTTGCGGAATACTTAGTACATAACAAAAACACACACTAAAGGATCGTAATAGTTTAGTGTCTTTGGAAACTCGGAACGTAATCTTCTAATTGTGGTGAAAGTTCTTCAATATCTCCCATAAAGATCTTCCATTTTTTACCTAAAACCTTTCTTTATATCCTGGGGAAAAAACATAAAAGGGTGAGCTCAAATTCTCAGCAAGGGTAAACAAAAGAAATATCAATCACATCATATACATAAAAACATAGCTTTTGGAAATTTTAACCTGCAAAAGAGCACATAATATCATAACATGGGATAAATCATAGAAGTGAAAATGAGATCACAATAATCATAACACAAAACTTAAAACTTTGTGGCATGCACACATAATCATGGAAAATCATTTCTTGTTAGTCATGACTCATTGCCAAGACTATCTTAGTGGACAAAGTCCCTTTCTGAATCGAGTAACCCTCGTTTCAGTCCTGTTTCACTGAACCGGTATAACCTACCATTCCAGCCATGTCTATCTCATGAGATATAAAATCTTTACCCAATGCATTGGAGGGAGATATAGGTCCCACCCATCTTATAATGAATCCTTTCTTATGTGTGCCACATAATCATAAATCATACATCATCGCATAACACATGTAACAAAAATGGGATTCTTGAAACATCATGACATCATAAAATAAATCTTATAAGGCAAATGACTTCATAAAAATAATCCCCTCACAACATAATCAAATCAATGTAATTAAAGGGATAAAAACAGAACCCTTTATTATCTTAGATGGAAAATAATTTTGATAAATCACTTGAACTTCATTCTTGAGGAAAATATCCTTTCTACTTCAAAAACATTTTTCCTTTCATAACATGTCATAAAACTTTAAAATAAAAGAAGTTGATTAAAAATAAACATGAAAACTTGTAAAGGAAGCTTCTTGGAAATAATCTTTTAAAAATCCATTCATACCGTATAAGTTTAAAAAAAACATTCTTCGTACTTTTGTCGGAAAAGTCAAAAAGTACCTCGTACGAAAAATGACAAAAGATTCCTTTTATTTCTTTTACTAAAAACTCACCGAAGGGTAAAAATGGATTTAAACAATTGTAGGTGGATGAAAATAATATTACATATTGATGAAACATGGATGTGGATGATAAAATACACCCCAGTAAATACTTACGAAATACAATCTCGAATAAAAATGAGATTGTGATATTTCCCTTACCTTAGGTCCAATTTGCTTCGTATGTGTCCGAACCTCCTGTATAATGATTTAAATAATGTCATTGACTTATTACAGAATCATATTCATTGTTATGATATCATATATGGTTCACTTATGACATTATATTACCCGTTCTTTTGTAAACTCCATGTTAAAAAAGCGTTTTGGGTAAAATCGTTTCATTTATCGTAGGTGTTTTGACTTGTTGTTCTTGACATCATTATTACTTATATCATGATTTACTTACTTCCAGAATATAAAATATGATTTATATATCATATATATTCAGTTTATATATATATAATAGATAGATAAATAAAATGAAAAACACCGTTCATGGAGACGGTAGTCCGTACGTACGCATGAACGCTGTTTTTCTTTCCTTATTGTCTTGAAATGGAAGTAAGTAGATGACATACATATGTATATATATACATAAATCCAGTAGCTTTATAATTTCATATATTTCATTATTATTTCTTATATATACATTATAATCATTCTTAAATGGTTAACATGGAGAATGAATCGCATCGCGTCGTGGAGACGGTAGTCCGTACGTACGCACGAGCGATGATATCATTTCTATAAATATTGAATTGAATTGGAGTGGATTATACAATATATCAGAATCAATATGATGTTGTAATAACTATTTATAGTTATTCTTTACACCATTATACCCATCCATGTAAGGTGGCGGTGGAAAATAGATTACACCACGGTGTGGAGACGGTATTCTGTACGTACGCACGCGCGGTGATTTCTTTTTCCGTAGGATGGATAGATGGTGAAATAGGGTTGTTTCATACTTATAATAACATATCAGTATATTAGTGATACTGATGTTATTACTTCATAATGAAACAACCAAATAAGAAGAAGTGGAAGAAGAAATAAAGATGAAAGAATTGGTAACGGTAATTACCTCTTCTTTGAAGTGCCTCTTTGAGACCTCCTCTTAGGGCAATAAAATTGGTCTTTGAGGAAGACCAGAACCTCTAGGATGTTTCTAGGGAAGTGGAGAAGAGATTTTGGCAGGGGTTTTCCGAGCTTGAGTGCTCAAATTGGTGTGAGGAGGAGGGGAAGGAGGTGTCCTTTTATAGGGGAGGAGAGGGGCACCTTAGGAATATCTCAAAATATTATTTTATATTAAAGTCAAAATCGGTTTATAATGGTTCCAAAGGGTCTTATTTCGAAGCTAAAGTGGGGATGGGTCGAAATCCTATCAACCAATAGAATTTAGACAAGTTTAGGATATTATTTTAACCTTATCAATTAGATTTAACTCCAAGTTAAATAATTTAACTTTTACCGTGTCTTTTTGTTTTCTTTCACTATATGGTTAATACACTTACAATAACATGCCAAAAGAACCCCAAATTGTTTATTATTAATATATATATCCTTATCTAAGTCATTTGGCCGAACCTTAGATTTTTAGGAATACAATAACAATTAATAATATAATATTTGATTTAAAAACTATTTTGTGTCAATTTTGACACTATTTGATATATGATTTTTGTGAAAGTCATAACAGAATTAAATGTTCGAACCAAGTTGATTAAATCAACATTAATATATCATAGTAATCTAGAAAATTAGTGGAATTCATAAAAAATCTCAAATTACATTTATTTTGGTGTTTATAACATCAATTATGTCAATATTTCATTAATAAGATAATTACAGCATCATCATTGTGTCATAAATAAATTAACTTATTTTATGTCTAAAAATTACAAAAAAAATACCATCTTGTAGGCAATCTTTTTATCTTTCTAATGAATATTTATAATCTAAAATCCAACATATATAACCCTATGTAACAATTGTTTTTCTAAAAGATATATGCTTGTGTCATTTTTGTATTCATTTTAACTTAATTAAAATAAAGTGTCATTATCACTTACAAGTGGATCAATGGGGTCCCAAAATCGACCCAAAGATGCCCATGGTCGACCATGTATCAACCAATGGAGTTAAGACACGTTTTAGGGTAATTTAATATTATTATAATATTATTTTTAACCCTTATTTACCGGATTTACCCTTAACCATGGTAAATAAAATATTTACCGCAGTAATTATTCAAAATGTCTAAAAATAAAAGTTATCTATTTACACAATTTGAACATCCTGATTCCAAATATGGAATCCATTTTTCTAAATTCAAAACACAGAAGTGGCAGAAATTAATTTAAAATTAATTCCCGCTGTCAAAACAAAAAGCGTGTTTTTAAGAGATAATAACTATCAAAAGATTGACACTTGTTTATGTTCGGTTTAATTGCAAAATTGTGTCCAATGACCAACATTATATTAAGTGGTAAAAATATATTCTAAATATACTTTAAAACCATTCAATATTATAATTTAACCACATAAGATATTACGATGAAAAAAGTTGTTTTTAATTAAAATATAGCATGTTTTTACTATTCATTAAAATATGAAAGTTGTCGGAAAAATATCAAAACTTTATCTAATGTAAATTTTTACATCCTGATTCAAAATAAGAATATTATTTTGTCAAATTGAACATATAAACATGTCAAAAACTATATTTAAAGTGGGTGCGCCAACAAAAGGCGGTAAAACAGCATTTTTTGAAAAATACTTATTTTACCCGAAAAATTTATTTTGTTCTTATAACAGGTTATAGAAATGTGTAAGATGAATAATAATGTTATAAAATTCAAAATTTAGTTAATACTATTCCTAACGGCTAGTTCATGACAATATTATAATAATATAACATTGTTTATTAAAACCCGATATTGCGTACAACACACGCTATCGAGGAAGGTCGCGATTGCGTGTAATGCAAGCCAAGTCAGGGTTGCGTGTTGTGAAAGAATCCTTCGTTGTTTCGTATAACAGAATCCAACCATATTTCATTTATACATTTAATATATATATATATATACTCAATGTTGCGTAGAATAACTATTATCAAAATTGTGTGTAACACGGTCCAAGAATAGTGTTGCATATACTGCAAGCTAATACGGTGTTGCGTATAGCGTAAGGTAATCTTGGTATAGAATACAACATAAGACATTAATGAAATTAAAATAATATTTTTCATAAAATCTCGGGGTGTTACATTCTACCCCCCTTAAAATGAATTTCTCCCTCGAAATTCGTCGGGGATTATAAATGGTTTACTATTTGAAAGTTTCTTTGACAGAAACCCACATCGTAAAAAGGAATACCAAAACTTATCCTTAAAAACTAAAGTATAAAACATAATGGTTACCCAAGTTAACTAATCACTGGGTATCCACATAGGTGAAAATATGGATATGGAAGAGAAATCTAACCATCATGTTCTGATGGAGAGTGATAGAGAACATGGCTATGGAAAAGCCAGCAATCAGAAAGCCATAAATTTGTGACGATCTAGGGTACCATTTGATTCATCGGATATAAGGGCACTAGGACAACATTTTTGGTTTTCAAGATCATTTCCCTAAAGTTGATGAAATTGGAATTAGAAGAAATACTTTCGTGATTTTGGTATAGTCTCACTATTTGTCGTTCTTTGGACAATTTCTACTTCATCTCTTAAATAGATGAAGTTGAATTTGTTATTCGTGAAGTGTTAGCAGATCATGTGATAGAATAACGGGTCATTCCATCTGTCTCAAACAAAAGGTTAGCAAAAATTTATATACATAAGTCGATCTATAGTGAGATTAATCATATATGGTTCCTAAAATGGACTTATACATCATATATCATACTGCTTAATATAATAAAACTAGTTTCTACTAAACAGGGACTTCCTGTAGGCCAGTGGTAGGCGATAAAGGCCAGTCGCACTTCGGTTGTGGGTTCGATTCCCACAGCCTTGTCCGAAGCGATGGGTTGTCGCCCGTCCTGCAGGTTGTCCTTTTTCTAAAACTACATTACTATAGCATCCCATCAATAATATCGAAAAAACTTTTATCCTTAAACAATACTAACTTATGTCCAACATAATCCATTCCAATCTTTAGGCTTATCCATAATACTGCAGTCCATTCTCAAAACATAGTGAAAACGATTACCAGAGATTTAATACCATTGTTGATCCCCATATATCATAAGATATGTTTTGTTGGTCACATTCCAAACATTCAAAGTCCTTAATCATGTATTCTCTTGAATACCCATTGAACCTTAGTGAAAACTTGAATGCAGTTAAAAGTTAACACTTTCCAAAAACCAAAATCCTCAAAATTCTATATACTCAAACCATGATATCACTTAGTCCTTATATCAATCATGAGCTCATGAATACTGTTAAAAATTTCATTTTCTCGTTTTCCCTTCATTATGCGCATAATATCTCAATCACTTTGAATACCACATTAGACCAATACATAAATATTCCAATATTCCATGATACAACATTATTTTGGAATCCCATTACATAAACACTTAATCATTCCACCACATCGTTGTCATATTCAACATTGCCAACAGTGATCGCATGTGACTTCCCTTTTTCCTTTGCCTTAAGCGGTTTCTCATGTCGATCATCACTAACCCTTGGATTAGGGCAATTATTAGCATAATGCCCCATTTCCTTGCACTTGAAGCATTGAAGTGTTGGTTGTGCGTTCTCTACAGTGTTTGCTTTATTCACTTCATTAGAATCCCTTTTTCCATTACTTCGACACTCAGCTGCTCGATGACCTTCTTTTCCACACTTAAAACATTTTCTAGTCCCTTTAAGACAATCTCCACCATGCTTATTTCCACACTTTGTGCATAAGGAAACATTCATCTTCTTTTCACCATTATTCTGAGATTTCTCCTTGAACTCCATCTTTCGTTTCTTGTCAAAACCATGAGATGGATATGTAACACCAACTTCCATTTCTACCTTGATAGCACAACGCACAATTTCTTCATAGCTACTGAAGTCTCTTATAGCTAATGCCCTTCGAAGACTTGGTTTTACGCCACTCAAAAATCGATCAACTTTACTTTCAGGTTGGATGATAATACCAGAAGCGTACCTTGCAAGTCTTGTAAAATTTGCTTCATAGGTACCAACAGATTCATCGTCCCTTTGCTTCAGTTCAAGAAACTCTTTCTCCATCTTTGTTCGAAGAATACGAGGGAAGTACTTACTGAAAAACAAGTTCTTGAACTCGTCCCATTCCATGGACTCAATTTCATCTCTTGGCCTCGTATTCTTGATAAGATTCCACCATTGATCAGCTTCACCTTCCAAACGATATACTGCTAAGATGACTTTATCATGTTCAGAACATTGAAGAACTGAAAATATCTTTTCAGTAGTACTGATCCATTGTTCAGCCACAAGTGGATCAGAAGACCCACTGAAAGAAGGTGGACGTTGCCTCATGAAGGACTCAATAGAATATTGTTCCCTTCTCTGCTCATTTGGAAGTCCAGAATGATTCATAGCTTGTGTAAGTATAGCAATAAGATTTTGCACTCCATCTCCCATAACATTTGTTTGTTCATGAGGACAATCATTGCATTGTCCATTACATTGATCAACACGGTTCCTTCAGGTTCCAGCCATCGTCTAAAACCCAAAAAGAATAGTGTGAGAGGCAAAAATCATGCTAGGGAAAACAACATAATAAAGGGGGAGTACCTTCAATATCTAACATCATAGGATTAATTCTATGATCGTTAGCGTAATTCTAGTACTATAACCTATACGTATACTTAACCTTAGGGACATCCCTAGACACACCGTAGAAATATCTCTAGGGATCTCGCTAACGTTTTCGCATCCTAGTTTCCAAAGGTTGACTAAACCTTTCCTCTGATACCAACTGTAGAGACCCGTAGCCTGACTTACATGGACATTACATTACATTTGAGGAATACTTAGTACATAACAAAAACACACACTAAAGGATCGTAATAGTTTAGTGTCTTTGGAAACTCGGAACGTAATCTTCTAATTGTGGTGAAAGTTCTTCAATATCTCCCATAAAGATCTTCCATTTTTTACCTAAAACATTTCTTTATATCCTGGGGAAAAGAAAACATAAAAGGGTGAGCTCAAATGCTCAGCAAGGGTAAACAAAAGAAATATCAATCACATCATATACAAAAAAACATAGCTTTTGGAAATTTTATCCTGCAAAAGAGCACATAATATCATAACATGGGATAAATCATAGAAGTGAAAATGAGATCACAATAATCATAACACGAAACTTAAAACTTTGTGGCATGCACACATAATCATGGAAAATCATTTCTTGTTAGTCATGACTCATTGCCAAGACTATCTTAGTGGACAAAGTCCCTTTCTGAATCGAGTAACCCTCGTTTCAGTCCTGTTTCACTGAACAGGTATAACCTACCATTCCAGCCATGTCTATCTCATGAGATATAAAATCTTTACCCAATGCATTGGAGGGAGATATAGGTCCCACCCATCTTATAATGAATCCTTTCTTATGTGTGCCACATAATCATAAATCATACATCATCGCATAACACATGTAACAAAAATGGGATTCTTGAAACATCATGACATCATAAAATATATCTTATAAGGGAAATGACTTCATAAAAATAATCCCCTCACAACATAATCAAATCAATGTAATTAAAGGGATAAAAACAGAACCCTTTATTATCTTAGATGGAAAATAATATTGATAAAACACTTGAACTTCATTCTTGAGGAAAATATCCTTTCTACTTCAAAAACATTTTTCCTTTCATAACATGTCATAAAACATTAAAATAAAAGAAGTTGATTAAAAATAATCTTGAAAACTTGTAAAGGAAGCTTCTTGGAAATAATTTTTTAAAAATCCATTCATGCCGTATAATTTAAAAAAAACATTCTTCGTACTTTTGTCGGAAAAGTCAAAAAGTACCTCGTACGAAAAACGACAAAAGATTCCTTTTATTTCTTTTACTAAAAACTCACCGAAGGGTAAAAATGGATTTAAACAATTGTAGGTGGATGAAAATAATATTACATATTGATGAAACATGGATGTGGATGATAAAATATACCCCAGTAAATACTTACGAATAAACAATCACGAATAAAAATGAGATTGTGATATTTCCCTTACCTTAGGTCCAATTTGCTTTGTATGTGTCCGAACCTCCTGTATAATGATTTAAATAATGTCATTGACTTATTACAGAATCATATTCATTGTTATGATATCATATATGGTTCACTTATGACATTATATTACCCGTTCCTTTGTAAATTCCATGTTAAAGAAGCGTTTTGGGTAAAATCGTTTCATTTATCGTAGGTGTTTTGACTTGTTGTTCTTGACATCATTATTACTTATATCATGATTTACTTACTTCCAGAATATAAAATATGATTTATATATCATATATATTCAGTATATATATATATATATATAATAGATAGATAAATAAAATGAAAAACACCGTTCATGGAGACGGTAGTCCGTACGTACGCATGAACGCTGTTTTTCTTTCCTTATTGTCTTGAAATGGAAGTAAGTAGATGACATACATATGTATATATATACATAAATCCAGTAGCTTTATAATGTCATATATTTCATTATTATTTCTTATATATACATTATAATCATTCTTAAATGGTTAACATGGAGAATGAATCTCATCGCGTCGTGGAGACGGTAGTCCGTACGTACGCACGAGCGATGATATCATTTCTATAAATATTGAATTGAATTGGAGTGGATTATACAATATATCAGAATCAATATGATGTTGTAATAAATATGTATAGTTATTCTTTACACCATTATACCCATCCATGTAAGGTGGCGGTGGAAAATAGATTACACCACGGTGTGGAGACGGTATTCCGTACGTACGCACGCGCGGTGATTTCTTTTTCCGTAGGATGGATAGATGGTGAAATAGGGTTGTTTAATAATTATAATAACATATCAGTATATGAGTGATACTGATGTTATTACTTCATAATGAAACAACCTAAGAAGAAGAAGTGGAAGAAGAAATAAAGATGAAAGAATTGGTAACGGTAATTACCTCTTCTTTGAAGTGCCTCTTTGAGACCTCCTCTTAGGGCACTAAAATTGGTCTTTGAGGAAGACCAGAACCTCTAGGATGTTGCTAGGGAAGTGGAGAAGAGATTTTTTCAGGGGTTGTCCGAGCTTGAGTGCTCAAATTGGTGTGAGGAGGAGGGGAAGGAGGTGTCCTTTTATAGGGGAGGAGAGGGGCACCTTAGGAATATCTCAAAATATTATTTTATATTAAAGTCAAAATCGGTTTATAATTGTTCCAAAGGGTCTTATTTCGAATCTAAAGTGGGGATGGGTCGAAATCCTATCAACCAAAAGAATTTATACAAGTTTAGGATATTATTTTAACCTTATCAATTAGATTTAACTCCAAGTAAAATAATTTAACTTTTACCGTGTCTTTTTGTTTTCTTTCACTATATGGTTAATACACTTACTATAACATGCCAAACGAACCCAAAATTGTTTATTATTAATATATATATCCTTATCTAAGTCATTTGGCCGAACCTTAGATTTTTAGGAATACAATAACAATTAATAATATAATATTTGATTTAAAAACTATTTTGTGTCAATTTTGACACTATTTGATATATGATTTTTGTGAAAGTCATAACAGAATTAAATGTTCAAAACAAGTTGATTAAAGCAACATTACTATATCATAGTAACCTATAAATTAGTGGAATTCATAAAAAATCTCAAATTTCATTTATTTTGGTGTTTATAACATCAATTATGTCAATATTTCATTAATAAGATAATTACTGCATCATCGTTGTGTCATAAATAAATTAACTTATTTTATGTCTAAAAATTACAAATTAAATACCATCATGTAAGAAATCTTTTTATCTTTCTAATGAATATTTATAATCTAAAATCCAACATATATACCCCTATGTAACAATTGGTTTTCTAAAAGATATATGCTTGTGTCATTTTTGTATTCATTTTAACTTAATTAAAATAAAGTGTCATTATCACTTAAAAGTGGATCAATGGGGTCCCAAAATCGACCCAAAGATGCCCATGGTCGACCATGTATCAACCAATGGGGTTAAGACACATTTTAGGGTAATTTAATGTTATTATAATATTATTTTTTAACCGTAATTTACCGGATTTACCCTTAACCATGGTAAATAAAATATTTACCGCAGTAATTATTCAAAATGTCTAAAAATATAAGTTATCTATTTACACAATTTGAACATCCTGATTCCAAATATGGAATCCATTTTTCTAAATTCAAAACACAGAAGTGGCAGAAATTAATTTAAAATTAATTCCCGCTGTCAAAACAAAAAGCGTGTTTTTAAGAGATAATAACTATCAAAAGATTGACACTTGTTTATGTTCGGTTTAATTGCAAAATTGTGTCCAATGACCAACATTATATTAAGTGGTGAAAAGATATTCTAAATATACTTTAAAACCATTCAATATTATAATTTAACCACATAAGATATTACGATGAAAAAAGTTGTTTTTAATTAAAATATAGCGTGTTTTTACTATTCATTAAAATATGAAAGTTGTCGGAAAAATATCAAAACTTTATCTAATGTAAATTTTTACATCCTGATTCAAAATAAGAATATTATTTTGTCAAATTGAACATATAAACATGTCAAAAACTATATTTAAAGTGGGTGCGCCAACAAAAGGCGGTAAAACTGCATTTTTTGAAAAATACTTATTTTACCCGAAAAATTTATTTTGTTCTTATAACATGTTCTAGAAATGTGTAAGATGAATAATAATGTTATAAAATTAAAATTTTAGTTAATACTATTCATAACGGCTAGTTCATGACAATATTATAATAATATAACATTGTTTATTAAAACTCGGTATTGCGTACAACACACGGTATCGAGGAAGGTCGCGATTGCGTGTAATGCAAGCCAAGTCAGGGTTGCGTGTTGTGAAAGAATCCTTCGTTGTTTCGTATAATAGAATCCAACCATATTTCATTTATACATTTAATATATATATATATATATACTCAATGTTGCGTAGAATAACTATTATCAAAATTGTGTGTAACACGGTCCAAGAATAGTGTTGCGTATACTGCAAGCTAATACGGTGTTGCGTATAGCGCAAGGTAATCTTGGTGTAGAATACAACATAAGACATTAATGAAATTAAAATAATATTTTTCATAAAATCTCGGGGTGTTACATGGATGGTGCTTAGACATCCCTTTATATGAGTTCTTTAGTATGTATCATGTTCATAACATCATAAAACAGTAAGTTGTTTTACTACATCAATTTATAAATTTTCATACCATAAAATCCCAAAAACCTGATAGGGATGTCAATAGTAGATGTTCATATAAATCATCCATAAATTTCTCCTTCATTGATTCAACCTATCCATGGATCATATTTAAATCATTCATGTGATCTTAAAATATCCTATGTCATTATAGTTTCATGATGAATAACCTATTAATCATAAACAATTTATTATGTTTCATTTGTTTTCCATATATATTATAAAGGTTATTTATGATATAAATTATGGACTTCATGTCCCAGATGATAATTCCTCGATTCCATGCAGTTCGCATCCCCACCAATCAAAGTTCTTTCATATGAAATCATTCCCATTTTGTAGGATCCATTTTGTATAGATAGACACCAGCTTATAAGTTATATTAATCCCTTTGAAAAAGATGGTCCTCTATATAATTTATCAGGAATCTAGAATATATTCCATCAAACTTTTCTACTAAAACATTACAGTATTTTGATACCATACCATCTTCTTGTAGTAAAAGTCCAATAAAAATGAATTATTCAGTAGAAGAGTGAGGGTATCGTATGTTTCATCCTACTGTGCTTTAAGTGAGATAAATAAACTACATGATCCGATAATTTTTTTGGTAATCTAACTACAATATCTAATCCCCAATTAGAAATCATCGAATGATACTTATAGGAAACAAGAACATATGCTGCACTCCCTTAACAGACTATAATATAATGTATAAAGATCTCACCATACTCAGTGAACAAAGTTAAACGTTTTATCCAACATAAGAGAACCTAAAACTCAAAATTATTTAAGTAAAATATATAATAAAATTAAAGGATATAAGAATTACATGGTTCAGTCATTGTGATAAAAAAACATGGGAGAAACACTGCACCTATTTCTATTATAATTGTATGTTATAAGTGTTCTATAAGAATTTATAAAACTTATTAGTTAAAAATATCAGAAGGATTAATTATTTTTTTATTACCCTTGTTGATGTTATCTTATGATAATTTTACTAATTTTAACAGGAACATGGTCTCCATTAAATTTTTTAATGAATCAAGGTGTTCAAACTATTTCAATATCCTCCAACTTTGGTGGAGGTGCCACTATTTAGAATGATGACAACTAATATACAATTTCCCACTGAACCATTACATCTAATATTTGTGAACATTATATGTCACCCAACCCATTCCCCCAAACACACCATGGGTAATAACTCGTTTTGGAACTCATATGGTTTATATTATCCAATCTATCTCTAGGGAACAAATCCAACTAACAATATCACTATCTAATCACATTGTATTCCGTCGAAGTTATCAGTTGTCACTACATAAAGACCATATGTATTTTAATAATCCATCCCCCTATCCAACATTCTATATATTATGAAAATTTTCCAACTCACTGTACTTACTTCACATCCAATAAAATTTCCTAATTGAGAGTGTGTGACATATGATTAGGGAATTAAAAGTGTGTGTCTGCACAAGTATAGAACTAAAATCTATAATTTCAACTTATCTTTAAATTCATTCATATTATTTTTTATCTTTTCAAATATTAATGAATAAAATAACACATTTATATTTCTTAAAAGTCATATCTAACAAATAATTTTTGAAAAGATCAATTTCACTTCATATTTAATAAATTCACATGAATCAGACCCAACCATTTAATATAAAAATCAATATTTATTGATTTAAAAATATAATAATAAATTTTCTTCTCTCCAAGTGTGTCTCTGTAACATCCCACGTAAGTAAAGAATTATGGATTTTCATATCTATGTATATTTATGAATTAGATAGTGTTTTAGAGGCATAAAATGAGAATAAATCCAATCTTAATCATAGAATACTCTAATATTTTTTAAAAGATCTTTTTACCACCTTTTTATAGAAAAAAAATTTTTAATAAAACTTTTGACAATTTTATAAGCTCCATTTGTCAAAATAAACTTATTCTTTAGGATTGGGACATTTAATTTTACTTTGGATAAATTTTTGGTATTTTTCTGACAATGTTCATTTTTTAATGAATAGAGAAACATACTGCATTTATTTCAAAACTGCTTTTTCATATAATTTAATTATATGGTTAGATTATCTTATTAATTAGTTTTAAATTGTAATTATATTATAATTGTTTCATTTAATCCAATGGTGGTAATTAGAATTAATTTCACTTTGAAATTGGATATAAACAATTATCAATCATTTGATAGATATTGTTTTTAAATAAATCTATTTGTTTTGACAACAGGAATTATTTTTAAATTAATTACAACAATTTATGTGTTTTTAATTTGGTAAAATTTACTACATATTTTTAATTAGAATGTCCAAATTATTTAGTTAAGCCCTTTTTGTTTTTGTTCATTATGAATAATAACGACGGCAATTATCTTTAATTATCGCGATTAATTAGTAATCAGGTAGTTAAGGGTAATAAAATAATATCATAACAATATAAAATTACCCCAACATGTGTCCAAATCCATTTATTGAGTCATGGCCGACCATGGGATGCCTTTGTCCAAACTTTGGGACCCCATGAAATCACTTTAGTGTGATAGTGACCTATTATTATATTTTTTTAAGGAAGGCGTAACCCAAGTATGTTTCACCTAAGTAAAACAATTTTAGTTTTTCTTATGTAAATGATCTCTTAGACTAAAAATAGTCACTAGAAATATAAAAACATTTCCTACATCATGGTATTTTTTTTATAATTTTTATACAATAAATAACTAAATTTATATATGACACCATGATGATGCAGCGATTATCTCAATAATGAACGATTTAAATAAAATGAAAAGATAAGGTAAAATATAAGACTTACACTTGTCAAAAACCTATTGTATGGGTGGATTTAAAACCCTTATCACCTTATCCTCGAAATATTTTATTGTGGGGACTTTCAAATTCGAAAATAATTTCATAATAAAGTAACATTTCATGACCTTCCAAAAGTGCCCAGCCTCTCTCTTATAAAAGACCCCCACCTATACCCCCTTACCCACACCTATCAGGCCCTTGGATCATCCAACCCCTGCTCATATTATTTCTCCACATCCCTTTATTAATCTTACATGCCTTAACTAAGGCAAAAATCTCTTCACGAAACCCTTTTGGTTCAAAGCAAGGGAGTTACCCAATTTAAAGGTAATGTCTTCTCTTATGTCCTTTTGTTTTATTATGCTTCTCCAACCACATAAACACTTTTTATTCATTTCCATTGAAACAACACCAGTATATTAAATATACTAGGATTTAGTTATGATAATTATTAGAGCTAAACTTACACACATCTCTATCTAATGGTTAAAGAACATACTGTTTCTGTGTATGGTGAATTATTGCCTCACGAAATGATGATTGTTCAATCTTCTTTTAACATCATTCATGGTGTCCATTAAGATGAAAATATTTTTATATATGATATATATTATTTTTATTTTTACTTTATTCGTCTATATTTTTCTTTTATATCATACCTTTATAGTTTCCGTTATGGGTAAACACGATAATCTAATTAGAGGAGGTGCGTACTACTACCCCCTCAAAGTGATATGACTCGTTAATACCATATGTGGTACATATAAATGATGGAGTTAATGATATTATATATGATACTGTACTGTATTTATAATACTACTATGTGAAATTATGTTTTAATTCCATTAAATATGAAATAGAAATGAAAGTAGGGTTCATGCGTATATGCGGCTTACCGTCTCCATGAACGGTGCATTTCATTTATTACCTCTAATTGTTATGTACTATTATACATACATGTATATGATGGATATATATGATATATATGATATCCAAATCATGAATATCTTTCTTGATATAATGAACCATTGACCACATGAACAACATGTAATTATAAGAAGTCCATTTTTGACTAAAGTACCAAATATCGACAAAATGAACATTATTAACATAAATGATTACATGAAGTTTATAACATAGAAATAAGAGATATGAAAGGAATAATAAACTTTAAAAAGGTTATTAAGAAAGTATAAATTATATTTAGTTTATTATTTTGGAGATTAAAGAACGATCGAGTCAAGTCAGACTCGTGGTAAGGGACTTCATCTCAGTCTTCTTTCGTTGAGGCATATTTTGTTCTAATACAAGACTGTATTTTATACGCTGTATAAAACACCTTTGACATTTCATTTCATTCAAAGGGAATATTTTTCTATGAATAATTTTACTAAATGACAAAAAGGAATGTTTCTTTTAACGTACGCAGTGACAAGGACCTTTTCCTCCATCGCGATTATTATTTGATCTTTGGTATCCTCAACAACCCGTAATGTTTTTAAAAGTAAATAAATACCATATACTCTTTTATGTTTCTTAGTATTGAAAATTTTTTTGATAATGAATTTGTTATGTTAATATATTTAAGTGATATATTGTGATTGAAGTTTAGAAATGCTTTCTTTCCTTTATAAATGTTTTAAATGTTATGATTTTATAATGGTACTTGGACATTTGATAGGTGGTTACATGATAAACTAAATGACGGGTGGTGCCGTGAATACTAGGACGGGTGGTTACGTTATAACCTCTAATTAATTGGGTATTGAATTCGTCCGTATGGCTATTTCATTTAGTGATATGTGTGGAAGTCGACCGTATGGTTATTCTATTTATGTATGTTTATGTCCAAAGTTACCTTAATATGTTATGTGTTTTTTATATGGGGTTTATAGTAATATTTTGGTTACAAAATGGTATGTAATGATCTTTTATTCAGTTAATAGTATTTACTACTTCATAAAGGTAAATATTATTACTTTGATAAAGTATTCGTGGTTTACTTGATGTTTTGAAGAAAACTAACAGTTCTTCTTCTTTGTATATCCCTTACTGAGCTTTTTATGATCCCCCAAAGTTTTTGAAATGTTTTTCCCGGGACATAATGTCGAATTGAGTCAAGGATGGGATCAAGGAAAAGTCATGTTGTCTTAAAAATGGAACTTTACATGACTCTTTTTTTCAAGAGTTCATGTTTTGTAAAAAAATGGAAATTGTGTAGAAGTGTCTACATTGTAATGTTTTGAGATGTAATAGTTATGTCCTAATTCTCTAAAAATCTAAACATAAAAAGAACCTCAATGTGAAATTTTCTTTTTATTCAAAATTAAGTACTATTTTAAGGATGGGTCCTTAATGTTGGTATCATAGGTCGGTTTAGATAACTTTTGGAGTTGGAATTCTATTAAATGATTATACAAAAATATTTTTTTATGGTCAAATTGAAATTATATAGAATTTGTAGATTACCATGTTGCATAATCTAAGAAATGTTTGTTCAGAATGGCTTTCTGATGAGGAAATAGAGAGTAGTGCTAGGAAGGCATACAGAATGAAATGACCTTCCAAATCATCATCATGAGATGGTAGGAATTGGAAATGAATAGTTTGTTGCAGTAATGGCGTAGTTGACCCAAGCGATAAATGGTTGTGGTATCCACGCTTGAGATCAGTCAGATCAACCACAGATGAACATGTCAGTGGTGGAACATTTCAAGAGGCAATATCCCACATCATTCATAGGATCATCTGACCATGTTCTAGATAAAGGGTGGATTAAAGCACTTCAAAAGATTTTTGAGGTCATGGGGTGTTCAGATAATCAATAGTTTAGTCTTTTTATTTACTGTTTGGAGGTTGAAGCATATCAGTGGTGGTTGATGGTTAAAAATAACAAGTACACTGATGAGATTGATGCTCTTGAATTGGATTAATTAAATGATATGTTTCTTGAGAAATATTTTCCTAAGGCTGTTCAACTTAGGGTGGAAAACAATTCATGGAATTGAGGCAAGAGGATGACTCAGTGGCTTCATATGAAGAAAGGTTCACTCTATTGGCAAGGTATGCTCAAAATTTTATCCGAGACCTTGATTGTAAAATCAATCATTTGTACTCAGGCTTAAAGACAAAATATCGAAGGGCATTAGCTTTTTGTGAGTTCAAAAGTTATTAAAATATTCTTCAATGTGCTGAGAATGTGGAAATAGTGTTTGCCGATGAGAAATTGTTCTATAACAACCAACAGAAGAAGAGACCGAGGTGGCATGAGAAAGGGAAGAATCCTTCAAAAAGGTCTGACTGTAAGAAAACAATGTTATCAGTTTGTGACGAATGTGGTAAAAAGCATGATGGGTAATGTCTTTTGAATTCTAGAAAGTTCTACTAATGTGGTAAGATGGGACATAAGGCTTGTGATGGCACTTGAATAGATTAGTGTGATGGTAAGACCAAATTTTATTTACAGTTAGTGAAATGTTTCAAGTGCAATGAGATGGGTCATTATGCAAATGAGTGTTCGACAAAGAGATCAAATGATGGAAAGAAGTCAGACTACAAGTAGAAAGGTTTGGTGAAATCATTTGAAACTACTTTAGAAGATGTTGGTCCATCAAATGAAGTGGTATCAAGAAAAATGGTTGTGTTTTCAGATTATGCCAATATGTTGTTTGGTTTAGTTTCTACACATTCTTTCATCTCTGAAAAATTTTCTAGAAAATTGGGAATTCCATCTCAACAAATGACTCCTGAACATCTGGTAAAAACACTCGGGGGAAATGTTGAGTCAAAATGAATTTATAAGAACCTTCATATCCTTATCCGTGGAAAGAACCTACTTGCAAACCTTATTGTTTTAACTCTAGTAGAGTTTTATATCATATTTTGTATGGATTGGATCTCTGTTTACCATGCTAGAATTTATTGTAGATAAAAAGAGGTTTATTTTCATAAAGACTTTCAGTTTGTGTACAAGAATGAACCCTTACTGTTGATAACATATCAAGAGGCTCAGAAACTTGTAAAAGATGGAAATGAATGTTACTTTGCACATATTTTTTTAAACCAAGGAATCATTGAGATTAATTATTTTACAGTGGTAAATGAGTATCCTAATGTTTTTCTTGACGAGTTACCTGGAATAATACCAGATCGGGATGTTGAATTCACTGTTGACTTATTTCCTGATGCTAATCCAATTTAAAAACCCCCTTATCGAATGGCTCAAATTGAACTTTTAGAGTTGAAGGAAAAAATGAATGATTTATCAGATAAAGGTTTCATTCAACCTAGCACATCACCATGGGGTTCTCCTTTCTGATTTGTTAAAAGGAAAGATTGTTCAATGAGACATTTCATTGATTATAGATCCTTGAATAACATAACTATTAAAAACAAATATCATTTGCCTCATATCAATGATTTGTTTGATCATCTCAAGGGAGCTCAGTTTTTTTCAAAGATTGACTTGAGATCGGGGTACCATCAGTTGAAGGTAAAGGAAGAATATATTCCTATGACCGCATTTTGTACAAGATATGGCCATTATGAATTTGTATTAATTCCTTTTGGGTTAACCAATACACCTTCTGTACTCATGGACCTTATGAATAGAATTTTCCATGAGTTCTCGGATAAGTTTGTGGTTGTTTTCATTGAAGATATATTAGTGTTTTCTAAAAGTAAAGAGGAGCATGAAAGTCATTTAAGGTTTATTCTGAAAACCATAGAAGAAAAGAAATTGTATGGAAAATTCATCAAGTGTGAGTTTTGGTTGCAACGAATTTCTTTCCTTGGTCACATTGATTCTAAATATGGGATAACTATTGATCCAACAAAAACAAAAGTTGTTGAAGAATGTCCAAGACCCTCAAATGTAACTGAGATTCATAGTTTTCTTGGTTTAGTAGGCTATTAACGAAGGTTTGTTCAAAAAAATCATAGTTGTCCAGCCCATTGACTAAGCTAACTAGGAAGGGTGTTATGTTTATCTAGAAAAAAGAATGTGATGATGGTTTTCAGGAATTGAAAAGAAGATTGGTGAATACTCTAGTTTTGGCACTACCATCCAGGAATGGTAGTTTGTTATCTACAATGATTCTTCATTGAAAGGATGTGGTTGCATCCTAATGCAGAATGATCAGGTAATTTCATATGCTTCACGTCATTTGAAAACTCATGAGATAAATTACCATACACATGATTTGAAATTAGCTGCTGTTGTTTTCACTTTAAAAATTTAGAGGCATCATTTTTATGGAGTAAAGTGTGAAATATATATCGATCACAAAAGTTTAAAGTATAGATTCACTCAGAAATAATTGAACTTGAGAAAGAGGGGATGGCTAGAATTAATTAAAGGATTCTGATTGTACAATTCACTACCACCTAGGAAATGCAAATAAAGTGTCAGATTCATTGAGTCACAAAAATAATTCTCCATTAACAATTTTGTTTTTGGAACGTGATCCTTTGGTTAAGGGTTTGATGAATTTTGTCTTGGAAGTTGTTGGTGTAGGAAATTATTCTGTTTTGTTTTAGGTATCATTGAAATCTTATCTATTAGACAGAATTAAGAAATCACATAAGAAAAACATTGAGTTGCTGAAAAAGGTAGAGCTGGTTTAGAAGGATATGTTACCTGAATTAAACATTGATAATGATTGTGTTTTGAGATTTGGGAAGAGATTGTGTGTTCCTCGTGATTCACAGTTGAAGAGAGAGTTGTTATGTGAAGCACATAGTTCTCCATTTTTAGTTCATCCAGGAATTACTAATATGTATAGAGATCATCAGGAGTATTACTGGTGGGATGGATTGAAAAGAGATATTGATTATTTTACTGTTAAGTGTTTGACTTGTCAACAGGTTAAAGCAGAGTGGCAGTTATAGAAAGGGGTACTTTAGCCTTTACCAGTTCTAGAGTGGAAATGGGAGAATATATCCATGGACTTCTTTGTGGGGTTACCGAAGACACCACATTGTAATAATGAAATCTGGGTTATTGTTGATCACTTGACTAAATCTACTCATTTCCTTTCTATACGAGATTCTTTTTCTCTAGATCAACTTTCTAGATTGTATATTTTTGAGATAGTCAGGTTACACGGAGTTCCCCTATCCATTGTATCTGACCGTGATCCCAGGATCACTTGTAACATTTGGAAAAGCCTTCAGAGGTCGTTGGGTACTGAATTAAATTTTAGTACAGCTTTTCATCATCAATCAGATGGGCAGTTAGAATGGACAATTCAGACTTTTGAGGATATTATACATGCTTGTTTGATAGATTATCAGGGAATTTGGGATGTACATCTTTCATTGGTTGATTTTTCTTATAATAACAATTTTTATTCTAGTATAAAGATGGCACAATTTGAGGCATTATATGAGAAGCGGTTTCGAAATCCAGCTTTTTGGGATGAAGTTGGTGAAAGGAAGTTGTTGGGACTAGAATTAGTAGAAGAGTTGGCACAAAAATATCATATGATACAGAAACACTTTATAACAGCTTAGAGCCGGTAGAAAAGTTATGCGGACAATAGGAGTAAGGATATCCCTTTTGAGGTAGGTGATCATGTCTTCCTCAATGTTTCACCATGGAAATGTTTGATGCGATTTGGTAAGAAAGGAAAGCTGAGTCCAAGGTTCATTGGACCTTATGAAATTCTGGAGAAAGTTGGATCAGTTGCATACCAAGTGGCTTTACCTCTTAGTTTATCTTAGGTACACAATTTTTTTCATGTTTTAATGTTCAGGAAGTAAATGCCAGATCCATCTCATGTTTTGAGTCCAGAGGTAGTTCAGCTGGAAGGGAATCTATCTTATGAGTAACAACCGGTCTAGATTCTTGACCACAGGGAGAAAGTGTTGTGGAATAAGGTGATTCATCAAGTAAAGTTTTTTTCAAAAAACAAAAAGATTGAAGAGGTAACATGGGAATCTGAAAATGAAATGAGGGATAAATACCCCCACTTATTCGATAAGTAAATAAATTGCGGGAATGCAATTTTCTAAAGGGGGGAAGGATGTAACATCCCAAATAAGTAATGAATTGAGGATTTTCATATCTATTTCTATTTATAAATTAGATAGTGTTTTAGAGGCTTAAAATGAGAATAAATCCAATATTAAGCATATAATACTTTAATATTTTTTTAAAGATCATTTTACCGCATTTTAATGGAAAACATTTTATAAATAAAACTCCTGAAAATTTTATAAGCTATATTTTTTTAAAAAAACTTATTCTTTAGGATTGGGACATTGAAATTTACTTTGGATAAATTTCTTGGTATTTTTCTGACAATGTACATTTTTTAATGAATAGAAAAAAATACTACATTTTACTTCAAAACTGCTTTTTCATCTATTTTAATTATATGGTTAGATTATCTTTTTAATTAGTTTTAAATTGTAATTAGAATAAAATTTTACCATTTAATCCAATGGTGGCCATTATGATTAATTTCACTTTGAAATTAGACATAAACAATTATCAATCTTCTTATAGATATTTTTTCTTAAAAACAGGCTATTTGTTTTGACAACAGGAATTATTTTTAAAATAATTACTACAATTTATGTGTTTGGAATTTGGTAAAATGGACTCCATATTTGGAATCAGAAGGTCTAAATTATTTAATTAAGACCTTTTTGTTTTTGGACATTATGAAAAGTAACAACGACAATTATCTTTAATTATCATGATTAATTAGTAATATGGTAGTTAAGGGTAATAAAATAATATCATAATATTATAAAATGACCCCAAAATGTGTCCAAATCATTTATTTATGTCATGGCCGACCATGGGATTTCTTGTGCCAAAATTTGGGACACCATGGAATCACTTTAGTGTGATAGTGACCTTTTATTATATATTTTTTAAGGAATGCATAACCAAAGTATGTATCACATAAGTAAAACAATTTCTATTTTGTTTATGTAAATGATATATTATACTATATTTAGTCATTGGAAATATAAGAATATTTCTTACATCATGGTATTTTTTTAATAATTTTTAGAAATTAAATAAATTTATTTATTTATGACACCATGATGATGCAGTGATTACCTCATTAATGATGGATTTAAATAAAATGAAAATATAGGTTAAAATCTAAGACTCACACTTGTAAAAATCCTAATGGATGGGTGGATTTAAAACCCTTATCACCTTATCCACAAAATATATCATTGTGGAACCATTAAAATCTTTAAATTATTTCATAATAAAGTAACATTTCCTGACCTTCCAAGACTGCCCCTCCTCCCTCTTATAAAAGGCCCCCACCTCTACCACCTTACACACACCTCTCAAGCCCTTGTCTCGTCCAAACCCTACTAATATTATCTCTCCACATCCCTCTATTCATCCTAGAAGCCTTACCTAAGGAAGAAATCTCTTCAAGAAACCCTTATGGTTCAAACCAACGGAGTTACCCGATTTAAAGATAATGTCTTCTCTTATGTCCTTTTGATTTATTTTTCTTCTACAACCCCATAAACTCTTATTATTCATTTATTTTGTAATAACAGTAGTATCGTAAATATACTATGACGTTTTTATAAGAATTATTCGAGCTACACTTACACACATCTCCATTTAATGGTTAACGAACATACTTTTTCTGTGGGTGGCGAATTTATGCCTCACAAAATGATGAATGATCAATCTTCTTTTAACACCTTTCATGGTGGTCATTAAGATGAATCTATTTTTATATATTATATATATTATGTTTATGTTTGCATTATGCTTCTGTATTTTTTCTTTTATATCATAGCTTTTTGGATTCCATTATGGGTAAACACAATAATCTCATTACAGGAAGTGCGGACTACCGCCCCCTCAAAGTGATATGACTCGTTAATACCATATGTTGTATGTATAAAGGATGGAGTTAATGTTATTATATATGCTAATAGACTGGAATTATAATACTACTATGTATCATTATGTTTTAATTCCATTAAATATGAAATAGAAATGGAAGTAGCGTTCATGCAAACGTACGGCGTGCCGTCTCCATGAACAGTGCATTTCATTTCTTACCTCTAAATGTTATGTACTATTATAAATAAATGTATATGCTGGATATATATGATATATATGATATAAAAATAATGAATATCATTCTGGATATAATGATCTTTTTACCACACAAACAACAAGTAATTATAAGAAGTCCATTTTTGACATAAGTACCTAATATCGAGAAAATTAACATTATTAACTTAAATGATTATATAATGTTTATAACATGGAAATAAGTGATATAAACGGAATAATAAACTTTAAAAAGGTTCATTACCAAGTATAAATTAATAATATTTTATATTCAGGAGATTAAAGAATGATCGAGTCAAGTCAAACATGAGGTAAGGGACTTCGTCTCAATCTCCTTTCATTGAGGAATATTTTGTTCTAATACAAGACTATCTTTTATACACTATATAAAATACCTTTGAACTTTAATTTCATTGAAAGGGAATATTTTTATACGAAGTGTTTTACTAAAAGACAAAAAGTAATGTTTCTTTTAATGTACGCAGTGACAACGACCTTTTGCACCGCCGTGAGTATTATTTGATCTTTGTCTTTCTCAACAAGTTGTAATGTATTTAAAAGTAAATAAATACCATATACTCTTTTATGTATTTTGGTATCGAAAATTATTTTGATAATGGATTTTTTATGTCAATATATTTAAGTGGTATATTGTGATTTAAATGTGGAAATGTTTTATTCCCTTTATAATTGTTTAATGTGTTATGATTTTATAATGGTACTTGGACATTTGATGGGTGGTTATGTGATAAACCAAATGATAGGTGGTGCCGTGAATACCAGGAAGAGTGGTTATATTATAACATCTAATGGATTCAGTATGGAAGTTGGCCGTATGGCTATTCCATTTAGTGATGTGTGTAGAAGTAGACCATATGGTTATTCCATTTATGTATGTTTATTTCCAAAGTTACCATTATATATTATATGTTCTTCATATGGTTTTTATGGTAATTTTTTGGTTAGAAAAGGGTAAGTGATGATCTTTTATTTAGGGAAGAGTATTTACTACTTCATAAAAGAGAAAATTATTACTTTGATAATGTATTTATGAATTACTTTATGTTTTGAGGAAAACTAACAGTTTTCCTTCTTTGTGTATCCCTTACTGAGCTTTTTATGCTCACCCCATGATTTTGAAAAAGAATTTACATGACATAATGTGGAATAGGGTCAACGATGGGATCAAGGAAAATTCATGTTGTCATAAACATGGAACTTGACATGAATATGTTTTTCAAGAGTTCATGTTTTGTAAAAAAATGGAAACTGTGTCGAAGTGTCTACTTTGAAATCTTTTGAGATGTAACAGTTATGTCCTAATTCTATAAAACTCTAAAACTCAAAAGATCCTCAATGTGAATTATTATTTTAATTCAAGATTATGTAATGTTTTAAGATTGGGTCCTTATAGTCTCAATCATTGATAACATAATTTAGAATATGGATTTTAACCATCTAAAAAATGATAAAATTTAAATAATCAATATGGGTTCTAATAATACCATAATAAAATATAATTATTCTTTAATTAAAAACATGGGGTCCTAAAAAAACTTATGGTTGAAATTATACCTATTACATGAAAAAAAATTAATCACCTCATATATTTGCCTAAAAATTCATTAAAATATTCAATAAATCAAAATTAGAAAAATTATTTAATAATTATTTATGTTGGAAAAAATATATAGAAAACATTAATTAAATGTCATGTGAAATAGAAATATGATTATTCATTCATAAAAATTAGTGTAATAAAATTAGTAAAATTTATTAAATTAATGGTATATTAGGGATATAAAAGTATTTCATACACCCATGAGGCTAAGGATCCTAAATTTTGGATCATCTGTATCGGTAGAGTCTCCCAAAATGATTGGTAATGAAAATAAAAACAAGATAAGTGTGTAAATAAAATAGAAGGCATAAATTAATGGACATCGCCATTTATTTCCTCCATATAATACCAATAAATCATTATGAATCTACTCATCAAACATGCTAAGTGGAAATAAATTTTTATGGGTGATTTAATGTCAATATTTTTAGGATGTAAGAGGTAAAAGTAGAATAATACACTATAATTTTACTAAAAAATTGAAAATATACATTTTCTATATTAATGTTTTTCAAGATATCCAAACACCAAAACCATTCATAGAATATTTCAATCATTAATATAGTAAAATTTTCACCGGTCATGGTTACATTAATCGACCATTGGAATGATACATGTGAACAATAAAAATTTGAAAATTTCTAATACTTTTAAAATTTTTGACCCAAACTCTATAAAAACGCAATCTAGTGAATAATGAAAAAAATAAATACATACAAATGGAATAAATGGAGTAATAATTGAATATAATATGAAAGATTCTATAAATAAAATGTCATTAAAAATACTTCTTATTTAAAATACATGGCGATTTCTCTCCCATAAAGGATTTATTATTCTATATTACATAGATATCATAGTCATTCAATTTTATCACCTATACAAGAGTGGTAAAAATTCCCCATAAATAATGGTTATTAAAATAATGAATTTATATATATGACTCCAAAAATTTGACACACTAATCAAAATCATGATCCATTAAATTAACAATATATGAAGGATCATAATGAAAAATTTGTGATTCGGATATATGGAATACATTATGAATCAAAATTCAATTGATAATCTAAGATTATCCAATATTTATTCCCCTAAATTCATTCTATTTTATCAAATAGACAAACATATTATTTAAAAATAAATCATTGTTTCATGATTCCTCATAGTACAAATTAAATGGAAACCTTGAGAAATTCCAAATTGGTGATATAAAACAACATTGGTTTATGGAATCGATCATATTATTATTATTGATGAATTTTATGAATTAATAATAAATTGAAAATTAACTAGATTTCTTCACCATTTTTGGAACAATGATATTCCTAAATGATGAACATACTCTACCATTATCCCTACCTAGTGACAATCAAATATTCCAACCATATTTATCCATAAGAAAATGCACATTGAACGATCATTAAGAAATTTATTGTATGAAAATTCAATCATTAATAAATAGTTTATCCTTGAATCTATAAAATATTGATTATATGTATGTAACATATCTTCATAATTATGAATAACATACTCTATCTTACCGTCTATGAGTAGATGATATGGTATGCTATGATTCTACTAGGTACTTATAGCACCATGAAGACTACTCCAAAACAAAGATTTAAAATACGGGTCTCATGTAAAATTCCATGTTTTTAATTATAATTATATCTGTATACCCATAGTATTTATATTAAATTTAATTTCTAAAATTCCTATGCACATTACTTTAGTCAGAATTAAAAAAATTAACATCATCAAATTTCATAAAAAAACAAAAAAAACAATTACTATGTTTCATTGTATCATTAATAGTATAATGGGATACTAAAAATATAATTTACTATAGTAAATTTATTAAATCCATAATTTTGAGGATTCCTCAAATTACTGAATTCTAAATTAATACAATAAAAATATTTTATAAATAAGATTTTAATTTTTTAGAGAAATATAAACAAAAAAGATGAAAATTTAAATAAATAAAGTAATAATGAAATAACATATATTTACAAGATATATAGGGACAAGAATTTTTGAAATATATATTAAATATTAAATCAAAGAGTGATTCTATAAATTCTATCAAGATTTGAGTTTGTGTAAACCAATGCATACTGATTGTCACTATAATATGGGTTCATGTTTGAAATTTTATGCACAATGCGATAATACATAGGTTTTTATTGATTATATAACTATAATCTATCATTTTTATCTTTACAATCATTTTATAATTATTTACGGTTTTTGAATGTTCAAAAAACCCTTTAAATGTAAAAAAACAAATCACCATAAATGAAATAAAATCTAAATGTATTGTAATATAAACAAATGTTTATAAAAATATTGATAATATCTAAATGTTAATAAAATTTTGTAATCCAATGAGGGTCTTTGGACATATATTTAAAAGGGTTGTGACTATTTATGGTGGCGTCTATATTTATATGATTTCCTACTAAAATTTCTCAAAATAGAAGATATTTTACTCTATCTCTCCCCCTTTATTCTACATTAAATAAGGATATATAAAACCTTGATATAGAGATAATCATTCAAAATTATTAATATATTAGATCAACCAACATATACACTCAGATGAAGGATTCTGTGAGCTCCATTCTAATGATAATTTTCACTCTTTTGTTAATCAAATTAGATAGATCAAAATAATCATAGAAAATATACACTATTGAAAATTTATATTATTTATTAACAAATGAATTAATATATTTTACATAAATGTTTTCTTTAGTGTTATTTTCCATCAAATCTATGACAATTATTATCCCATATTAAAATCAATAGTTGTAAAAGATCTATAATATAATGTTTGGATTGATTTTTGAAGAGATGATGTTCCATAAAAATGTACTTTTTCAGTACATTGATGGGTATTTTTAAGAATGATCATGATTATTGATTTATATTCTTAAATTATTAGTTACTTATTGAAAATGGAGATATATTTATAATTTTTATGAGACAATGTTAGAGGTCTTGAAAAATGCAAGAAAACGATTAATAAAAATAGGGCATTATAAATATTATAATTTTATGGAAGCATTTACTAGGAAAACACTAGTTATTATAATTTAAATATGATTTCCAAAATTAAACTATAAATACTCCAATTCAAACCAAATTATGTTTTATGATCTAGGGATTCCAAATGATTGACTCAAAAAAACATCTCTAGAAATGACCAACATTTTTCCTAAAATGTAGTTGTTGTTTTGGAACAACCACACCATCAATTATGTTAGAACCAAGGTTATTAGTGATGATGGTTAATTTAGTAATGTTTTTATTGGTATGTTATTTGAATGGATCAGATGAAATTTCATTGATGAAAAATATACTGGTTATGTTTTTTTCATTTCCAATACAAATCCTTTTTGGAAAATGCATTTTATGTTATATAGAGATGTTTTTAAAAATCTCTATAGGGATAAGGGTATCCATGTAACTATGAATAATGAGTGGAGTCTCAATCCTATTCATAGACCCAGTGTTATGAGGGAATTGTATTAGTATTCAGTATTCTCCATGTTCATGTGAATTCAATGAAAATGATGAATTTTATTGAATGATAAGTGTTTATTGTATATGATTGAAAAACACAGAGTAAATGTATATTTTACACAAAATTAATTTTGTTTAATTCTTTATAAAAAATAATTAGGTGACAACTTTTCCATGAATTATTTATACAGTAGATTTCCTACCAAATAATTACAATGTAGTTCTATCATAAAAGAATAATGCGGATGAAGTAAAATTTTTGAATGGAATATTGAATCTATATTTGATGAATGAAATGATAATCTAATATGTAACCATGAAATATTTATGTAATGAAAAAAATATAAGAAAAGGAAACAATTACATAAAGTAACTATGTGAAACTGACATAGTTTGGGAGAAAGAGGATGAAGATTTACGCGAACCATGAACGGAATATCGTATGTGATGCTATGAAATTTATCATATTTTTATATGATGTGATTTTATGTAATGTGTAAAAATGTATTGTCATGCTGAGTGATTTATAAGGGGTTATTTTTTTATAAATAGGTATATTAAAACCGCATTTATTATTGAGTGAAATTTAAAGAAATATTAGAGGGAATTATTTTCTTTGTTTGTTGACGGTACATATTAGAAATGAAATTTCATTGAGTGTGTAGGGTTTTACAAGGTTTAAATTATAATGAAATATTTTTATTGAAGATATAATAAAAAAGAATATGCTTAGGGGGGAACATTTAGGGAGTAATAAATATTTTTAATAATACATGACAAAGAACATTTTTCAAAAATAGTACACTATATAGAACATATGTAATAAAAAATATACTAAATAAATTTAATAAAAAAACTTGATTTTTGTGAAAACATAACAGAAGTTCATGTAGTTTTCTAGATTTTCACTATGGATTATTTAATATTATTTTGGATTTAATTATAGCATAAAATTATTGATGTTATGATATGAATGAATGTAAATATTATTGTTGATAAGGATGTGAAATTAATATCAATAAACTGAGATTAAATCAATATGATGTAGCAACTCGAATAAGAGTTACCTCATGTGTTGTAAGAGAGGATGTGTTCAAATCGTTGTGAATAATTATAAACTTAATAATACAAGTACAGAGTGACCATAACCAAAATATTTTATCCATAAATGTATCTCCACTTAGGGAATTTTGGATTATTAACACATAATTGGTGTGTGTTAAATGGACATAGAGCTTAGTAATGAACAATATAATATAATTGTGAATTGTTTATAGTTTCAATATATTCAATTTTTGTGGATGTGAAACTTATGTTGATAAATTTAATGAGTTCCTATAAACATGGTAAAAATATCTAATGATACATGTTAAATTTGTCCCATCCTAATTCATCCCCCTCATATGGTGTGTTTAGGTCTCTTGGTTACAACATGCGGTATCATAGATATATGTTACATGAATTGAATATGTATTTTGATATTTATCATTATAGGTCATATAGATAATAAAAAATATTACATGTGTTTTAAATTAATAATTACCAGACCTTAGTTTATAGTAAAAGATCTCAATTAAAGTCACTTAGACATGATGTTTTTGCTTTATCCATACGTTAAATACATTTAAGTGAATTCATAACACACCATAACAAAATAAAACCACATTTAAATTATTTATAAAATTATTTTCACTCTATTATATGTAAAAGATATTATAGGTATAATTTTTTAGATAATTAGGATTATCATTACATAAATAAGTTGATACATGAACACATTGTACATTTTTTCTACAAAAAAGTGTCTCTTATGGTTTCAACTCTTTTTTTTCTAAACAGTTTTTCATCTTCTAATATGAATTAGTTTATAATAATTTTAAACTTTAATATAGGTCCTATTCATTCGTAATACATATGAATATAATTTATAAACATTAAATGAGAAAACAAATCTTAGTAGGAGATAAAAAATGAAAAACAACACATTAGTCTATTTAAAAATCCTGAAATACAATAAGAAAAATTTTCATTTTACATGTTAATATTTTATATAAAATAATAATTTGCTTAGACATAAAAAGAACTTTATTTCCAAAAAAATCATATAACATATCATATAAAATCATAAGTGAAAAATCATAATCATTAGAGTTTCAGGGAAAATATGCAAAACTTTTCCTTGAAAATAAATCTTTTTTTGTAAATAGGCCATAAGTGTTCCTTTAAATAATAATATAATTTTCAGAAAATTTTATATTATAATATTTATATAAAAAATAATATGAAAGCATAAAGTAAAAACAAAATTTGGTACATCATATTTAAATCACCATTACAATATCCATTATAATAGAATATTCCTCATAGTAAATTCTGTTATTTCCCACTTTAAGAAGATATCATTAACCAATTAATTTAATGTCTATATCTGACCCAACCATCACCATAAACATTTTCCAAGAACCATGAAAAGAATAAAACTCAATAAATATTTAGTTTAAATTATGAGACACATAAGAAGTATCATCTCATCACATAAGTAGGTCCATATTTAGTTATCTCATAAAAAATTAGATTTAATAACCTTTTCTCTTGATAAAATTTTAACCACTAAAATTTACAAGAATATTTGGAAAAATACGCAATTTTCAAACCCATACAATCTTCTAAATGAAGTATGGTAATGAATAAGATCTTTTTTGGTGGGAAAATGATGTCCTGAAGCAATCACTAAAAATATATATTTATCACTTTTATAAACAATGTAAAAAATGACTCCTACAAAAAACATAGAGACTGTTATTTTCAAACCATTTTATAGAAATAATAAAGTAAATGATAATTACCCTTAAATTTATTTTAATTATATATAATAATATTCCCAAACCATTTAAATGAACATGGATATGGAAGAAAAAGAATTAAAAACATTTAGAATAATATTTTAATAAAAAAACCCTTATCTCATTTCCCAACTCACCACATGTGTGTTTTTATTTGAAAAATAATTAAATTAAATTAATTAAATAAATTCTTGTGAATATTTTACTGGTTCATTTCCTTACTATTATTATTTCAATTAATTTATTACAGTGATTATTTTATTTACAATTTTAATATGTTTAAATCAAAGGTTTTGAGGTCATTATATTTATAATTTCTAAAATAACATTGATGCATTGATCATGGTCAAAAGGGTCATGGGTCCATATTTTTTCAAATCATCAAAATGTAATAATTCTAATTTTATTATATTAAATATACATTTATAACTATCAATTTAAGATATTAATTAAAAATAAAATATATCATCAAATGGAGGCCTTAATCTAGACGTTCACCTGAGGGTTTTAATTTTTAAAATGGATGAAAAAGAAATAAATTAGATAGTAATTTAAATTTATAGAATAATTAAAATATTATTAATATTTTATTAATTAAATAAGTACATCCCATGTGATAGTTTAAAGAAAAATTAAATTTATCACTTTGTAGTGGCGGTAGTCCAAATGTACACATGAGCGTTGTTTCCTTTATCCAATGAATTTGTTGGTTAGAAGTTAAATAATATATTATAATTTTTGAATCATCATTATTTCATAATTATGTCATAAATAACATATATATTCATTACATACCTTCTTATTACAACCCATATGATTCCATGATGAAAAATGAAATAAATCATTTTGTGGAGGAGAAAGTCCACATGTAGTCATGAACAATATTTTCTTTTTCAATAGGATGAAAAGGAGGTAAAATGTAGTTTTTCAATAAATATAAATTTTTTTCATAGTATGTGAACTTATATAATTATATTGGAATTTTCATAATAGTTTTTATAAGTCAAAATAATAAATAAACATGAAAGTATTCTGTTTAAACTAATACCTCATCTTTTAATCTCACAATGTGGATTATACGTTAAAAATTATTAGTTTTATCTAAGGGTGAGAAATATACCTCAATGATTTTTTAGAATATTTTGGTATAAATTTTGGAATATCATGGTAAATCTATAGTGTTGAATGTGTGTTAATAACTGAGTATAAGAGGATCCCTTTTATATGTGACAGGAGAGGTACCATGGAAATTATTAAGAACTTTTATATTTAATAAATTTATTTCTCAATGAAAATCAGTTCCAATTTAGTCAAAAATAAAATATATGATTTTTTATGCACTAGATTCACCCATAAAATTAAAATTAGAAAAAAATTATAGATATTTTAATAATTATCAATTAGTTTGACTCCATCATTAACCCTTTTAACCAACGTAAGGGTAAAATTTTTTAACATGGTAAATATTCATGATGAATTATAAATAAATTCACCCCATTAAAAAATATAAATATTTTGATTAAAAATATGTAATAAATCTTTTCATTCTTTTTTTTTGAAGTAGTAAAACTTAATTTTAATTTTAGTACGTGTAACTCAATGGAAAACCGTTTTTTAACACATTTTTAAGAATTAAAAATATTGGACACCAAAGTAATGTATAGAATTTATCCCCATGAAATTTATTAGTTTATGGGAAAAAAATTATTTTTATGTGACATTGAAATATATTCCAAACCAAAGGTTACCATGTGATTTCATAATCAACGTAAAAGGTATGATATTTGGGAATTTTATATTTTTATTAATTCACCTATAAGTAAACAATTTTGAAAAAATATACTAAATTAAATCTAAGATAATTTTGATATGATGATGATGTCATTTTTTTAAATATAAAATAAAAAATTTAGTAAATTTCCATTTAATTAAAAATGATACTCTAATAATAATTATACTCCATTATCGACTAAGAAATTACATAAAATCATTATAGTGATTATAACATCATAAATTATAATCATGTATGTTACTAAGAAATGAAATTGAATTATTATCAACATTACATGTGTTTTTTCACTTTCTTCTTGAACTTATTCTTGTCATTTTTTATATAACAAAACTTCATATCTACCTTCTAAGAACATTGAATTATATCGTCATAACATCTAAATTCATAAAAAACCAAAACCCATTAAAAAACTAGATTTAATAATAAAAAAATATTAAAATTTCTTACCATGTCCTAGAGTATTATTTAGTCAATACCTAGAAAATATAGTTAAATTTTCTTCATAGGTGACAACTAAACCTCTAATTTTATTTAATTCCATGAATCACCTTTCCATATTAATATGAACAACATTATGAAAATATTCCATAAGTAAAATGTCTTAAATATTTCCCCATCCATGTCACCAATATCAAATGTCTCTATGTTATTCTTAACCAATTACCACCACTTGTCATATTCACCCTAAAAATGATAAATAACATGAATTATCATTGGATGTTTGGAATTTTCTAAAGCATCAAATATTGTCTCTAAACCATTGTTCAATCTTCCAAATACTAGTTTTTTTGATGTTCCACCAAATTATAGAAGATGAATTTTCAAGAAAAGTTACACTATATATTTTCTACATTGGATATTTTGTTTATTCACTTTTATAGCTATAGCATTAATTACATGCATTTATAGAGTTAACATAGCCGTAAACTGCTCTATTCAAATTCCATCTATTCGAATTTACTGGTTCAGAATGATATTATCATTTTTATACCATACCACATCATTCACCAAATCCACTCTATAAAAACCCATTATAAAAAATAAATAACTTAGATTAAGAAACAGATTAACCCTAACATTTTAGAACATAATAACATAACCACATATTATAATTCTTTTTGTGTCTTATCTTATCAACATATTATCCTCTAAATGTATCTAACCCATTAATTCATACAAAATATAACATCCCATAACATAATAAACCATTAATTTCAAGATTAGTAAAAAAATTGCACTTTCAAAAAAATTTAGGAAATTTTAAATTTAGAGTTTTAGATAATTACGAAAGTAATAATCTAATAATGTACATACTTCTACAGAAAGTAATTTTTTAATGAAAAATAGGCCCTTATATTTTCACTGCTACATTAGTCAGGAAACATTTTAATATTACTAAATGGATCATCATAGAATAATAATAAAATTGTATATAGATTATACGTATCCATAATAAGAGTTATCTTTTAAAACATGGGAATATGAAAACATGTCTCAACAAGGGTTACAAAATGGAATGAAACTCTCTAGTCCTTCGGAATATCTTCTAAATCCAAAATAATAATTATCTTTTTACATAAAAATATTTGAAATCAAATAATAATTAACATACACATAAAAAACTATTTCCCAATGTCTTTAATCCATAAAACCATAATAACTTATAATGGAAACATTATAATCATGAGGCTTTCTTGAAAAATAATTAACATATCCTCCAAAACAATCCATTAATCTAAATGGTTCGTAAACAATCCTTTATATGATAAGATCATTTTCAAAACTTATGAAATCATAATAATTCTATTAAAAACCTTTGAAAATAATATATTAAATTTTTAGGTACCATTTTACATCATCTTTATATCACACTTACAACAATTCTTACAATCAAACTTATAAAGGACTAAACTATGTAATCACCCTGATTGGGTTGCCCAAACGGAGTCTGAGAGGAGTGCACCACATTAACTCATTAATTCCTACTAATAAACTATAAGATGTGGAATGATGTATTTTGAATATCATATTAATGGGGATACTATTTCCATTAATATATTTTGAGGGGTCATTTCCAATTCTTCTAAAAAAATATAATGACCCATCTAAATAGTGGACATCCCACGAATATGTAGACATGAAACTTGGATCCATCATGGCCTTAATAGTTTAAAATATAGAAGTAGTAAACATAGTATATGGGATGCATCAACCATAATAGATTCGTATTAGTAGATAAAATGAAAATAAAAGATTTTATAAATTAAATTGCATTGTAGAGAGTATATGAGAAACAAATGAATAAAAAAAAGTACATTGATAAATCCCATGTACCATCACTCTAGATTAATGGCCTTAATGACCAAATGAAAAATTCCATGAGTATAGATCGATTTGAAACCAATTACCTGAGATAAAACAATGTATTATAACATTTTACACCAGAACCCACATCGTGTATGTGGATAAGGAATGAGTCCAAAGACCTGGTAGGTATCCTGAGGGCATTAACCATATTGTATTCTACAATGATATTGATGATGAAAATTTTATACATATATAGTGTTTGGTTGTTTTTATAAATTGAACCCACCATTAAATATAACACATAACAAAACAGTGTAAATACATTGGCACAATGTCGGGATCTATCTAATATCACAACCAGTACCACACCTAATTTGGTTTCACGTTGGAATCCATGTCATACCATAATATATTATATATCTTCATTAACACCATGATATAAGGACCATAAATCATGATCTAAATATATCATATATCCTATACACCATACTTTTCACTCATTTCATGGTCTCATATATTCACACGGATTTCCAACGCATGCACATAGACATTGGAAAGGGTAGTGTCGAAAACAATGACCTTATACCTATAGACAATGGGCATAGTCATACGTACAAAATCTATAACCCATCTCTAATCATTATAAAGAGATCCATAGATCATCATTCACATCATGACATAATCCCAAGGGTGTTCATTGACCTATGAATTCACCATGAAGTATCCAACACAAAAACAATGATCTAAGCCATATTTTAGCAAATTCCACATCCTGATACATGAGAAATTTGGAAAGGTCGTCCCTCGAAGCATACCTGTAGACACTAGGGATTTATATCCCATTGGCCAAACCTCAAGGTTATTGGGGGCCTTATTGAAAATTACCCAGACCCATCCTAGCACACTTAAGGTGGAAAATAGGTATAATCTTATCACAAAAAAAATTAAATAGGACATGCAGCCCCTGTCATGACTCTCCAAATATCCAATAGGTACCTAGTCCCTCAATATCTAGTCCTACGCACATGAAACTACCAGGGTACCGTGAACCCCTACCAACCCTCTAGAAGTCATTCGACTCTATCGGTATTGACCATACAAATTAATAACCGAAATAAATATCACTAATAAAAACACACAAACATAGATACAACTAAACTAATATGGAACATGAAAATAAATAACCTATTAATCATGAGTTGTTTAATGGCCAAGTAACCCTACCAAAAAACTATTCAATTAACTTTAAATTCCATAGATCTATTATCATATTCCTAATTATGTTCAATACCTTCCTCCACTCATGATTCCCTATCCCGCATTATGTGCTATTAATAATTAATTATTGTAATTTAAAAAATTTTAAACAATTTAAACAAGATAAACTTAAAGCTTAAAAACTCACTTAAAATGACATTAATCACATTAGAGGTTTGTGAAATACCCGAAAATTCTATGATATCCTACCTCAAGAATTATAATTATCAAATTAATTAATTTGATTTACTTGAAAAAAAAAATTAAAATAAGAATACCTGAAGCAAACCTCACCATGTTGTCCAATGATGTCATAATAGCAATAAATTGGGTACACTCTACTCCCATCGTACCATCGATCCTATACTATATAAATTCCCCAAATTATAAACCCAAATTTAATAAACACTTGACCATGTTTTATAAAAAACAATTCAGAAACTCATAAAGAAACATTCCATTGAAAAAATTATGATTAACTTCATGATTTAAACCTCTTATGGAATCCTCTGGAAGATGCATAATGAATCCCCTGTTGGCGCAATGATTTCACTATTCTCTAGAAACATTTTCCTTCCAAAAAACTCTATTTTAAAACAAAAATATACCAAGAGTGAATAATAGAATCAAGGGGATAAGTATAAAATAACAGACCTCAATTTTTTTTTGTAAAATACAACAAAAAACTCCCCATAATCAAGGAGTAATATAGGGTTCAACCCACTGCTCATTTTCCCAAACATGGAAGAGATTGTGGGTGTCCACAGTGAAAATCCTAAAGAAACAATCATCAATTCCCCCTGATAAACCCCATCAGTTGGAATGTAGAGATACCTAATGTCCACCCATCCATTCATGCAGCTCTTTAAAGCCCTTTATACCCTTATAAGCCTCACAAAATCTCAAAAAATATTTCTTTAAAGGGATAAAACACATGGGATTCGATCCAAAATCCCAGTTTCCTAAATGTACTAACAACCAAACTCAAAAGATATAATGCACAAAATAATTTTCCAATTGGTAAAAATATGGTTCATTATGGACTCCCAACCATAATGATTCTCACCCTTTTGAAGACATGGAAAATTTGAAATGGCATATCCCTACCTTCCTGAGTTGTTAAAACACTGTGTTCATGATGCCTTATGTATCCAAACATCAAATACACATCCATTGGGAAACATCAAACACTAGGAATGGGTACTTTGAGTCTCTTTTAAACCCCGAATAACCCATATCATATCCCATATGACATCCCTAACATGGTTCCACATTCACCATATCCAACCCACACAAAACACCAGTCAGATATGCGTCCAAATTTTTACCAAAATTCTCGAGTCTCCATGAAAATCTATCTATAATCCTCAAGCTCGATAATGAAGACTTACATCTAGATGCATAGTAACTTCTTACCAGAAACAACATTGATTTCTAAACATAACTCCCTCTTTAATTATTTTATTATATCAGCAACTACATACTTCAGTCATTGTGTTCTCACTTTTTGCATTGATGAACCTATGATCTAACACACACTCAAATAATTAGAAAACCCACATAAAAATCGATTCTAGCACATTGACTCTAAAAAAATCATCACCCAAATATCAAGTCTATTTTTTCCAACAAACTAGTAATAATCAATTTCTCTAGGGCATCGACATCCCAATACCTTTTTAACCATCCATTATAAGTCTCACCTCCGTGACCTTTCCAACACATGGGGTGTTTACCCATGACCTACATGATACTCCCCACAAAATTATTAATATTATCATCACCCACCAAACTAAACACCAAACACCATAGCCCAGACATCATTCATCACTATAAAAAAAACTATAAGAAGCCAACCTCTTCATACCAAAGGGACATCTTCAAGCCCTAACCAACACCTATTCCTGATTCCCCAGGATTACATTTTTGACAACCATTATAAATTTATTCAAATAGGGTCACACCCACCAACTAGAAATTATCATGCTCCCCACTATAGGGATTCCCTTATATCACTCCATGATCACCAATCCCAAATGAGTCCAAACTCGATAGGTGTACCTTCCCTAACACATTATCACTGACCACTGAAAACTCTTGATGAGTTCCATGAACTAATTGACTATACTATGATATGTCAGTCCATTACCTATATCACCTCTCACTTCCATGATACATCTATCATTCCACACCCATTATCTGGGCCATTATGCAAAAACATGTCTCACTAATCACACAAATCACCTCACTATGAGATTGACCCTAAACCTAAACCAAAACTATGCTACCACTATATTGAACTCCAGTTCATCCACAAACTGATCATTTTCTATTAGGCCCATAGAAAACCATTCATTGATATGAAACAATCCAAAACCACATGATACATTCTCACACCATCTCTTGTACACTAAGACCATTCCCAAAAGACTCATAAACACTCACTCTTCTATAATATGACAAAGTGATTGGTCTTGAACCCTCTCGTAGGTTTTCACTTTTCAATTGAACTATTTTTTTGAACATAAAAAAATAATGATCCTAAAAATCCAAGCCACAGAACCAGACTCAGGCTCACATGAGTCTCATCTCATATCACATATTCTTATATTACTTACATAAAAAATAATTGCACACAAAAATGTTAGTCCAATCCAACCCAAAGTATGTTATATACTGATAAAAATTGGTAAATCTACCAATAGCCAGTCAAAACACTCAACCACCCTCCACATGGGAACCATTAAAAAATTTAGTAGAATTCATTTACAATGTCACCAAAATCCAAAACCCCAAAAGCAATCATCGAGATTCTTATGGTGTTACCCACCATAGGAATCCCCTATCAATGAATGGTTCCAATAGGTGGATCTCCCCACCATAGTAATAACCTACCAAGGGTGCACATCACCATTACCTAATCAAGTACCCAACCAAAAACACATCCACTGGTCTAACATATAAAATATCTAAAATAACATTAAGCACATATCACAGTTCAAATAATGAACACACAAAACTACATATAACTTCTTAATCCTCAAACAAAATATCATATTGACCACACTAATTACCTCCCAAAACGTATCCACCCTATGACTACTATATCTAACTCCCACCGAACATCCGTTTCATGATCCCACCACTAGAAACTCTGTCAAACATCAATGAAACGCCATTCAAAAGTACAAAACAACCACCGATACTTTACCAATCAACCAATAAAGGTCCATAAAAACCCTACTTAGGAAATTATTTCTCTCCACACCCCACACAATGAATAAAACATACATTTTCTAACCTAAATCATTATTCTCTAAACAACCACATCACATAGGTAGACCACACAAATTAAGAACACAGGTCACCCCTGACAAGAACCCAATATCCTATAAAATTTATACTAATGTGTTAAAGATTATTAATTTAGAAATACCTTTTCCAAAATAGTTACACTAGTCAAAAATCAAATGATTTATTCAAAATGCACATTGGAATCCATGGATTTCACATCAAAACCAATTCTCTCAACATCCCGAGCCTATAAGGACATGTTTCGAAATGTTTTCCCATTTTCAAAATGTCATTTTGAAAAAGATATCTAAAACCCCATTGAAATTAAATTTCAAAAAATATTTTCCTTACAGTCTTCACAAAAATAAAAAATCTGATTCATTTTAAAACTACGATCCTTATGACCCATTTTTTTAAAAATAAACCATTAAACCATTTACACATGCCTCATTCCATGATGTAATCTTTACATTTCAAAAAAGTTATTATATAAAAAACATCTAAAAATCCATTTCCCAACAGATGAAAACTAACACATCACATCAATCAAACATGAACCTCTCTTACATCTCAATACCACCAACACTTATAATATAAGAGATAAAATAAAGAGATTATATTATAAGTAAATTCATTTAATATGGATATTGAATAGACCGTTATAAAAAAAATAGAACCCATAGGCACGTGTATCATGCTTCAATAATTCCACTAAAAAGATTCATGTTTTACTCATAGGATCCCTAGAGATCTCTATGACTCATCTCAAGTAACATCTATCACACATTATTATTCTCAACCCAAGTGAACACCTCACTCATCAAAGAGAATCTATTACCAAAAAGAGAAAACCCATGGATGATCATGTTTCAACTAATGTCAGCATGTCTAAGCATGTTCTCAATCTACCTCTCAACTCCCAATATCCTATATCCACTAATAACTATTCTATGCAACCAAAGATAGCATCTAATACACTTTATTAACTCCCTTGTGTGGTCCAGCTGAATGAAACCCAATTGGGGTGTCCCACATGGATTCTGTTGTGCCTTCCTATACTCGAAAGTTTTCTAACAAATACCGAGGTCTTAATATTTTCAAACTATTACAAGGTACTCTAAGGAAGTCCAAAGGGTCAATCTTAATTCTACCAAAAAAATTAGTGTGACCCATCCAATCAATGGACATCCAACCAACTTGTAGACATGAAACTAGGATCCCACTATTCCTTGGAATTATAGAATATAAAATCAGCAAACACAGTCTATATGATACGTCAATATTATCTGATAAGAATCGTAAGATAAAATATAACAAACATCATATATAATAAATGCAACATTATCCATTATATACTAAATCTTGATTGAAAAATATATACAATCACCTATGGATAATCCCACATTCTATCCTTCCATATCCATGTCCTCCACAACCCACTAATATGTACCATGATTAAAACTATTTGTGGTACATGTTCCTTAATATAAAATATGAGAGACTACCCTTGTAATGTACACATATAGGGGACTAGTCTAATAACACAATTGGAATCCCCTGTTCCTCAACCATATAATATATTATTGTGATCAAGAGGATTTGAATTCAATACATATATAGAGTCAAGTTCCTCCTATGAAACACACTCATAAAGAATAATATTTGAACTATACATAAAATCCTACCTTATTTGACACTGTTCTAAGATCAACCCTGTATCTAAAACTGTATTGTACCATCTTCGGTTCGATACTAGAATATGTTTCATAACATAATCTAATATGTTATGGCCTTTAAACCATTCTATAAAGAACTTATAATCGGAGTTCACTGACATGTATATCATATGGACTATACTTTTCAATCAGGTGACATCCCCATGCTTTCATACAGATATTGAAACCATAGTCGAAGACTCAGGGTATAGATATGTCCAAAACTATGACCAAATACTAAGATACATTGGGTACTATCATATTTCAAAAATCCATGGCACATCTATAATCACTACATAGAGGTATATCAGTCATCCATCAAATCATAACCCTCCACATAGGGTGGTACTAGACCAAATCATCTACTATAAAATGACCAATGATTTTAAATCGACCAAATTCACAACTATCAATGTCCTCAAACTGATCCCATAGCATCAGGAAATGTTCATCACTCAACCTCTCCGCAAAGACACTAAGGATCTCCATTAAAAACATACATAGAAGTATCTTGGGAGGTGCAATCTTCAAGGATCTTGATCA
Organism: Viscum album; assembly: GCA_963277665.1. NCBI lineage: Eukaryota > Viridiplantae > Streptophyta > Magnoliopsida > Santalales > Viscaceae > Viscum > Viscum album. The sequence goes on along the minus strand of OY728165.1, from coordinate 1,531,657,087 downwards.
GTCACAAAACACTGAGGGAGTTCCATTAGGTAGAAATATATCACACACACAAAAATAAAATAGGGCATGCAACCCGTCTCATAACTCACAACCAAACCAACATGGTACTTGTGCCACCATTAGAAAACTAGGATTATCTAGTAATAGGGATTTAATAGCGCTATTAAAAAATACCGTTAATGGCCCATTTTTTCAGCACTAAAAAAATTGTTGTTAAAGAGGGTTTGAAATAGTGCTAAAAAGCACTACTAATGGGGGGTTATTGTGGATTTTTTAGAAGCACGGATAATGATCCCCCATAATTGGTGATTTTTTATTAGTGTTGATAAAGGTATACTTAAAAAGTCATATTTCATTAAAATTAATATATAAATATATTTATATTGAAAAAAATAAAATATTTTTTTTTAAAATATTTTTTTGATAACGTAAATATGAATTCACATTTAATATATAAGATACATAGTGAAAATTGATTATAAAAATAATAAAAAAATAATTAATAATTTTCTTATCATTACTGGGAAACAAACATTTATTATAAATTTAAAGATAAAAAATATAAAAAATAATAAGAAATATAAAATTTGATGAAAATGTAACTTGAACTTCAAATGACAATAAATTTTGTTCTAGGTGTCTGTTTGGGCTCTACCATATACCAAATCAAAACATGTGATGCAATATATGACCTCATTGATGTAGGTAAACCTCTGACACATTTTTCAAGGCCAAAAAGTCCTAGAAGGTTTAAAAATATGAGTTTTTAGTTATGTTACCCTAATTATTTAACATTAGAAAGATTTTCATCCTTGTTTAAGGGGGTCCAATTATTTTTTTGTGAAAGAATTTTTCCCAGGCTTAAATTCATATTAATATTATGGGTTTTTACATTATTATTTTTTACAATTTAATTATATTTATAATTAAATATATGAATGTTTTGTTATATTTATTTATAATAAATCAATAATATAAATAAATATATCAACATATCTATATAAGAACTTATATTCAAATATATCTAAAAAATACATATTATAATAATGTATTTAAAATAACATCTATCCATTTTTAATATTATATATTTATAATGTTTATATATACATATATGTGTTTATTAATTGACAAATGTATATTTTTATTATATCATAGTATATGTAAATTAATATAATATATAATATATTTAAATAAATACAATTATATATATATCACACATACATATATTGTTTAAATGGATTTAATATATATATATATATCATTAAACAGACAATAAAACCACATGGTGTAGTGGTAAAGGTGTTCCATCATCAAAAAATATGTGTGGGGCTCAAATCCAGGTTGGTGCACATGAGGATCAAAATTTACAAAGAACTGATAACAGGTGTGGTGGGGTGAAAAGCATTGTTAAATGTGGGTGGAGAACTTTTAAGGGTGTCATGGAAGCACTAAAAAAGGGGCGGTCTCATGGAAGTTTGAAAAAAAATAATTTAACCCCCTTTAATAGTGATTCCTTTAGACACTCTAAAAAGAGCAGTTAAAGGCCCCCATTAACAGGTATAAAAACATGGTTAAAATGGAACTTCAATGGTTCTGAAAATCCATTATGAAACGTCTATTTTAATATTGATTTTTTATCACTATTACAAGGGGAATTTAACAGCGTTTTTTAGCACTGATAAAAGATTCAATATTTTAACCAAACTCTAAATGTCAATGTTTTTTTAACACATATGAAGGCATATTATTGAACTGTTAAAGAAAACTTTTATTGTAGTGTTCCCCAGGGCCAAGTCACATGTATAAGAATCTTTTGGAGTCCCTTGGACCTAGCTAACCCCTCAAGAGTTATGTATGTCCCATTGGGATAAATCCACCACTTTGATACCACATGTAAACATCACTAGTAAAAACACACATATAGGCAGGTTGTTTCACTAATGAGAGACATTTAAAGTACTATTAACCAAGAGGGAAAACATGATTTTGACCCCCACCTAAATTTTATTCCTTTTCCATTAAATCCAATAGCCATGATAGCACTACCTAGGACTCTCCAAGAACTAACACTACTCTCAAGGAACTATCACACACCATCCACTATCAATAATTTGAATATTAATTTATTATTAATTTAATAATTTAAACCAAAAATTTCTTGCAGCCTAACAACACACGTGATGGTCCCTTAAACCCATAAAAGGTTTTGGGTGACCTCTAACAAGCCACCAGAACCTACTTCAACCATTTACATCATGAAATTAATTAACTTAATCTATTTAATCAAATATTTGAAATTGTATGGTCTGACTCAAAACACATCAGGTAGTCCAATAATATCAGTACCACAAAACAATTGGGTGAGTAATTTTTCCAAATAAAAATTCACTGTAATGTAAGAAAAATCCATAAACTATAATCCCTAATTGATGTGAAATTGATCCTAATTTTACTCAAAATACTTTTTAAACTCACTTGGAAGAATACCTCATGGAATAGAGTGGCTGATGTCTTGATTTCAACCTCTCAGGGAATCCACCTAAATCCAAACCCAAAATCCAATTAAGATGAAATGTTTTTTACATCCTGTAATGAAATCATCCCATTAAATAACCTTCTGGTAGATCTAAAATCATCCAATAATAGGGAGGTTAATCTAGTGAATTATGAGAGAATATCTTACCTTGAATTTTACCTAAAAATTCCACAAAAATCCTATAATATCTAAGAGAAATAAATGGGTCAAACCCCTTACTCATAAACCTAAAAAGAATTTGGACATGGGTTACCCCATCTAAAATTATAAGGGTGTCAAATTACCAATTTACCATTAAAAATACCCACTAGTGAGAAGGTGGGGCCTACTGTATAGCTGGTGGCTATACTGCCATTGTGGTTTCATCAGTCTCCTGACCTCATCTACGTATCATTGATCCCCCAAGACCCTGGTGATCTTCACACCAAATCTAAAAAATTAATTAAATTATCTCAAACTCTTAGGATTCGGTCCCGATTCACGATTCTAGAAATTCATGGACAAAATACTCAGTAGTTCAAAGTCCCTTAAGAATTTTACAACCCGTAAGAACATGGATGGTTTGAAATTTTGTGGTTAATTACATTATATATCATATTAGAAAAAATGTCATTACCAAATTAATTAAATATCTACATCAAATTCAACCATGATTATAAATTATTTAAAATAACCCAAACATGAATAAAACACATTAAATATTTAATTTCCATCATAAATCCATAAAAATTTACACTTTAACCCATAAAAACACATCTAATTATCACTTAAAAAAAGAAAAGTTATATCATTTTCCATAGAAACTTTTTTAAAAAATAAAATCAAAAAAATTAGAGATAAATATTTTTTTGAAAATAATAAAAAAATTATCAGAGAATCCTGATAACATATAATGGATATAATGACAAGAAAGCGTGATTATGATGTAAATGTTGAGAATTAATTCTTATTAAACTATTGTAATCAAAGTCAAAATTTCATTGTATAGTAAATGATGAGAAGAATCGTTTTCATAATTTTTTAATGAGAGTAAAAATTAGTAAAAATGAGCTTCAACATTCTTTTAAGTATGAACTTGAACATTTATGAGATATTTAAAAGAACTTTTTCATGGAATGAAAATAAATAAAATAATTAAAAAACTTTTTAAATAAATATGTCATACCTCATATCCCTACTCATCACATGAATACATTACATTAATGAATAATAAAATTATATGTATTATATTTTAGCTTTAACTTTCTAAACATTATCCACCTGTACCTACTCCATTAATTTTATTTTTTACAATGTATAATTTATTTACAAAATTCGTTATGTTTATGTAAGTGGTTTTGAGGACATTCAGTTCATCATCTCCAAAATGATATAGATGTGTTCCCCATGGATAAAGAGGTCATTGTGAAATAATCACAAAAATAATAAAAAAATTATAGATTTCATGTTTACACATTTGATAAAAAAATTATCCATTAATGTAAGGAAGCCATTAAAAATTAAATTGATCATTTCATTGAGGTTGCAGTCCTCATATACAGATGAATGAGGTTCTTATCTTTCAGACGGACAAAATAGAAATAAAGTAAAAAATATTTAACTTTATAGAATCATAATAATTTTATAAATATCATATTAATTCATTAAATATACCTTTATTAATATCCATGTGACAAGTTAATGAAAAAAAATGCATCGCTTCATGGAGGTTGTAGTCCACATGTAAGCATGAGTGACATTTCCATTTTCAAATGGATGTAACGGTTATATGGTTTTCAGAATCATAATTATGTCATAAATAGAATATAGATTCATTAATATTGTATTTATTACCATCCATGATATTATTTGAATTGAAATGGTGTATATCACTTCATAGAGGTCATAGTCTACAAGAACGGGTGAGTGTCGTTATCATATTACATTGGAAAAAAAGGAGTTAAAATATGTTTTTAAATAAATATAATTTTATTTTAGTTAATAAATTAGTTGTTTTTAATTCACTGTTCTTATAAAAGACATGAAAAATGTAGGGGATGAAATTAAATTGAAATAATTTGATTTAGTCTTATATATATTTCTTTTATATCCTCTTTTGGCTTACATCATAATCATTCAAAGAGTAGAATTTTGGTGAGACTAATACCTCTAGGAAAAAGGGAGGAGGGTTTGGTAGGTATCTGGGTATATATTTGTCGATTTATAGTGATCAATTTGTGTGAATAATTGAGGAGGGTATGTTCTCAATTATATTTGAGAGTTTGGGAAATATTGTAACTTTTAAAAATAATAATATAATAAACGTATTTTGATGGAAAGAGTATCAAATTATTCCAAATTTATAATTAAGTATAATTTATTATCAAAATAATTCCATAAAATAAATATTAAAAAATAGATATATTTAAATTATTATCTCTTAACATATTCCCCACCTCAACCCTTTTAAATCATACAGTATTGAAATTTTTTTACCATTGTAACTATTCATTATGTCTAAAAATGAAATTTACCTCTTTATAAAATTTTAACATTGTTATTTTAAATATGTAATACATTTTATTTGAATCAATTTTAATAATTCATAAAATTATATCTGTTATAAGTACGCATGATTACACAGTTTTTTAGAAAAACAATTTTTTATGGATAAAAATGATTTTACACAAAAAACTTTTGAAAATTGATTACATTGAATTTTATTGGTTTATGAATATAAAAAATAGTGTTATGTGTATTTAATAAAAAATAAAAATTGAATTATTCCTATTAATTTCTTAATCAATATAAGATAAATATTATTTTAGAATATAATATTTTTCAATATTCACCTAAAAATAAAAAATTTCTCAGAAGACTAAAATTTCACAAAAAGATAAATTTAATTTGATGATATTGAAACTGAAATCGATTTTATCAAAAAAAAATTCTAAAATTTTTAAATTTTACCTTTAAACAAAACCATAAAAATAATTTTGTTACAATAATGATATTTTTTCGAAAGCAAATTCACTTGAAATTGATGTAGTGAAGATACATCCATAAAATAAATACCTTAATATTAATTAGGAATGTAATTTATTTTTTATTTATAATAATTCGGTTATTCATGATTTATTGAAATCATCTATTACTAAAGAATATATAATGCTTCTTTATATAGATGTTATATCTTAAACATTATTATATGGATATTATTAAACAAATTTTACATTAAGATGAATCTTTTTGTTATATCCATGTCCATTTGGGGTAAATTATACAATATATTTTTCAGTGATTCAATGTTTAAGGAGGTTATGCTTCATGTACAATAATAAATGTTTTCTGATTTAAATAATTACTCTTATAAATATGTTAAAGTATTATTCAACAAAATCAAAACATTGATTAGAAATATTAAGGGATTGGTGAATAAATGAAAAGATATTTTTATTATGAAATGGATAATGATAAGTTTAAAGTAGTTTATAAAATAAAGATCTCATATCTTGAATAGAGTAATGTAATAGAACTATCATTTTAAGAACTTTATTATAGATTTGTTAAATTTTAAATACATGTCAAACCTGAAGAAATATCAAATTAATCACATAAGGATATAACATTTAAATATATGGAGAATTTCCGGATCACTAAATGTGTCGATTATAAATATAATATAATTGATGAATTCTTATCTCCTATGGGAATAAAAATTCAGAATATGAAGGAGTAGGTTCAATGGAAATATACACTTCGAAATTTTTTAATGTGCTGATACTGGAAACATTATAGAAAGGTTTCTATGGATAATGAATAATTATTTTGGGGAAGTAGAAACCATATAGAATACCTGAAAGAGATTCCATTCTAAAAGAGACTTGAAAATGGGAAATTATTTTAGAAATATGTTTACATTGAAGTTCATTTGGAGAATAAAAGATTGTGGTTATTACTATTTACAGGAGGTATAAAATTAATATATGTAAAATGAAGAAGATTCTATTAAGTCTATTGTTGAGTGGGGGAAATATAAAAGGAGATAAGGATAGCGAAACAATAGGTATTATTGATCTCAATGTTAAATTTTTGGTACATTATGGGTAGTAATATGCTCATGGGATAAAAGATGAATTATTAGAGAATTATTTATTGAATAATTTGAATATGCACATTTGATCAAAAATAAGATTGGTTAACTAATAAAGTATATAAAAGATAAATATCCAATTTGGGGAAACATAGATGAAGTTATATATTCTAAAATTAATACTGAATCCTATAATAAATTGATTAATTGTATTAATTTATATTTATAGTATAGAGAAATGGATTTTGAATCTATTCATAGCGAGGTTTTCACCTTCATAAAAACATATAATAAAAATAATACTACAAATAAGAAGATTCATTTTGGATTTTTATAGAAAACATATTATTGGAAATGGTTGAACGACCCTCTTGATGTTTTGATAAAAGGGAAGAATGATCAATGAACTAATTACATGAGAATAATTAGAGTTGGTTCTGATGTAATTAAATTAAAATTTAGAATAGAGAGTTCTAAAAATAATGTAAAACATAATGTTGGAAATTTTGGATTTAACTTTAAGTCATAAATCATGGGAATTGACAACTCAGAGGAATGTTATGTAGAGGGATGGAGGTAATCCACAATAATATATGGTTAATCAAAATCTCAGGAGCTATTCAAAAGTTGGAGATATGTTAATGGATTGTAGTGTTATTATATTTCCTCCAATTATGTTCCAATTTTCTGGCTATTATGGCACACCATGTCCAATTGTGAAGATGCATAGATAAATATAAATGTATAATCACCTAGAAGTTGGAAATAGGAATTTGAAAATATTATTCACCCCATAAGAGAATTTATTTCTATGTATACTTTTTTATAGTTAAAAATATAAGAGTAAGTATATTTATTACATAATAACAAGTAGTATTTATTAAAACATTGGGGGTAAAATATAGATGCCTAAATGAAATAAAGACATTATTACATTAGAAAATTAACAATCCAACTTGGCTGAAGATGAATAATATTATAAAAATAAAAGTTATGTATATAAATAGGAGATATCATCTCATTCATTGAAATTATTAGAGATATATTAGAAAACAAATAATGAGAAGGACAATCCTGATGAAATCACTCTCAATGATAAAATGTGAAAGGCATATGGATTCTTGAAAGTAGTTATTGATATACATGACATGGAATATAAATATCCTAAAAATTTTGATGTGAAGAGTTGATGGTAGAATTTAATATGGAAATGAAAATGAATTGAAGATCAATGAATTGGAAATAACATGATTATTAGGTGATGAGAGTGGGACTATGAAATTAATATATGTTGATGGCTTGTGGAACAACAACTTTATTGATAGTAAACTTTGTGTATTCTGACTTGTGGTTTTATTTAATTAAATAGTTTATTGATAAAAGTAATAGTATCAAACTCTCTCATGAGAGGATGGTGAAAAATTGGTAACTCATACCATGTTGATAGTAAAAACAAACTCAAGCCACTTAATATTTTGAATGATGATAATAGATTATGGAATCAGAGGATAGGATACACTAATAAACAACAGAGAACATATCCATCATAAAATCAATATTGTATATTGAAAAACTATAAAAATTAATTAAAAGATACATGATTCTTGTTTAAAGGGTATAATGGTCTAAAATTCATATCTTGAAAAGACGAAAAGAAAAGAAAATCTTATTGATATGATCTATATTGATGTATTTTCCGTAATGAATCTACATGGAACAGAAAGAGATATGCATTTTTTATTCTTTTTTATTGATTAATATCATTACAATGTCATGGTTATGTTCATGTAGCCTGATAAAATTCATTGATCCTAATACGAGTTATTAGAGGAGAGTAGAAAATGTGAAAAAATTCCTTATAAAAATATTTTGTTTAGATAATAGAATATAGTAACTAACTAATAAAGTGAAAAGTTAAATAATGTAACATGCAATTAATAATGAGTTATATTTTGTGATAATTCCTCAATGTAATCTTGTTGTTGACTATATTAATCAATTGGTAAAATTTATATCCAAGACGTTTCTCATTGAGTGTGGAATCTAAATGCACTATTGGTAAAAGGATTCAGATGTTGTGGTGTACACTCAAAACTAGTCATTGTTATTCTCTAGGGCGGAGAGTAAGCAAAATAATATGTAGTATAAATGGAATCCATTACATAATAAGGTTTTGTTAATTGTAATTTTTTGTTATATTTAGAACTAATATGTTAATAAAGAAACTACGATAATGTAATAGATAATGGAGTTTTTTAAGGCTATTTGATAATGAGTAAGTCATTAAAATTCTATATAACAAGGATTAATAAAATTATTCTGAGCAATGATTTACATTCCTTAAGGTTAAAAATGGAAAAAACTATTATATTACAAAATTTTATGTTTTATATAGTGAATTGGATGAAGTTGATAAAAATTATGATCTTGTACAAATTTCCAAAAATGATGATGATTATGAGGCCTAATGAGAGGATGAAATATTAATGAAGAGATTAAACCAATATCTCAAAGGAGAAACAAGACAATAGAAGTTGATCCATCCAATATATGTTTCACCTGTTAAGGAATCAATTTCACCTTTGTGCTGACTTGACACAATCATTATCTTGTTTTTAATGGTGATTCAATGGGGATTTAGGACATATAATGTGGATATATAAATTTGAATCTTGAATTGTGTTCCTAAAAAGGTTATTTATATTAAAAAATGATCTTATTTATTAGATATGATTACAATAAAGAGTAGTGGTTAAATAAGGCCATATCTAAGAGGAAATAGGCACCAAAATCATGGTATGCATGATTGGACTCATATTTATAGAAGCGTTAATTTTGATAGAGGGGTGATTATAAAAAACAATATTATAAGTAATCCCATGAAGAACAATTCATGGTTCCAATTTTGGTGGATCATATCATGTGTTTTTTTAAGAAAGAAATGATACATGGAGGAGTTTAAAATTTAGTGATTCCGGAATTTAACAATTACATTATTGGTGAACCTGTATACCCTAATTGGATACTAGTGGAACATAATGGGGAATACATATTTATCTATGAATCTATGTATGCGAGTAATATTCTAATCATGTTTAATATGAATGATTCCATAACAATGAAAATCCTAATTGTTTTAGACCAATTATTATGATGCACAAGGATGGTAAAAATATGGATCCAATATTGTATTTTAAGAAAAATAGAATCATACAATATTGGATAGTAACTCACCTATATATTATTTCAGAAACATGTTAAGAAATAATTTCCCAAAGTAAACCAAATGAGAATCATATCAATGAGGTGTAATGAATTATGATGTAAATCAAAAGGAACTCTTAATTTTTTTTATTTTTCTTTTATGAAGAAATTATAATGAATTATGATCCCATTAAAAAGTGGATAGGATTAGAGATGTATTATATTGAAATTAAATATGTATTAGTTAATTATTGAATGGAAATAAATGTTTTTTCTTGTTTTGAATAAAATATGAGAGCACATATCTCAGTTTGAAAAATATATATATATATTAGTAATAAATCCACGAATCATCCTCCGTATATAGAGAAATAATTTAAAGATATTGGTAAAATTTTGAATCAACTCATAGTTATCTTTATTGATAACAATAGTGGAATTTAAATCACAAATAATAAAGTAAAACACTATTACATAAAATATATTGATATTAAATTTCACTTTTTTAATGATAATGTTAAGGGGAGGTCAAAATTAAATTTTGATACAACTAATTATGAATTAATAGACATCATAACTATGAATTTTGATACTCTATGATTTGATATGAATTTGATGAACCATTGTTTTTAACCACCACCCTCAGTTTAAAGAGGGTTTGATATTCTCTTCTCCCATTTTGAACCTATTATATTAAATGTTTTCTTATGTTTTTCATAAATTCATTAAATTTTGTTTTATTTTAATATGTTTTGAAATATTATAATATTAGGGAATATTATTGATAATTATGTTTGTGGATACATTCAATGAAAAAGTTGTAGATAGTTCTTTTTTTCGAGCATGTTGATTCAATTCTGAATTATCTCGTTTAGGTGGAGTTCATGGAATGAATATTGGGGGAGATATAATACATGGGGAATCAAATTTATATGATCCATAATATATGTTATGTTTTGGAAAATTCATCTTTTAAATTTAACTGAATTTGGTTTTTCACAAGGCTTGAAATATAATGACTCGAGATTTTAGATCTTGTCAAAAATAGAAAAAATTATAGAAACAATTTGTTTTTCATATCAACTAATTTAAATAAAATGAAATATATTAAAATAAAATTATTAATTAACCTTAATAAATGTATTAGAATAAAATTATTAATTAAACTAATTTAGTAATTAATTAAAAATCATTACCTTTATAAGGTAAATTGTTAATATAAGTTAATGTTGAAAATGGGTGTTATCAAGAAAATAATTTTCAATATATTTTTCATTTTTCCCACTAATATTTTAACATGAATATTTTAGAAATCTAATTTCATAAAATAATCCTCATTTTAGAATTTATGATATCAAAATTTACCTATTAAGGGGTTTTTAGCATTTTTTGAAAAGGATAAATTTTGTTGAAAAATGTGGGATTTATAAATATTATAATCTCAAATATTTCATTACCATGTAAAAAACCAAGTATATTTAAGAAACATTAATGTAATAAAATATAAAATTAAAAAAGTGAAAATATTTATTTTTAAATACTTTTTTAAATATAAATCTCATGAAAAAAAATTTAGAACAAAAGTAAAATGTTACTTTAATATAAACACATATTTCTTGTATTCTCTTTAAATATAATATATTGAAGGAGAGGTTTATTTTTTTCTTCAAAAATTTTATCATTTATTCAATTAATTATAAATAAAATTATTTCTTTTTAATCTATAACCTCGAAAATATTATCATATATAAAAATTTAAAATCCTAATAATGATTTTGAAAAAACTAAAAGTATTGTGTTTAAATTTTTTAAGTTTAAAATTAAATTTTTATACCTTTTGATGTTTAATTTTATAAAATTTTTTCCAAAATGAAATCGGATGACTCAAATTAGTTAATATGTTCAATATTTCTTTATTTATAATTCGTTCATATTGTTAAAAATTAATTATTATTGTAAAACTAGAAGGGGTAAATTGTGTTTATCCTTGTGTAAAAGAAAAAAAGAATTTAACAAATGTCTTGAATTGAATCTTTGAGAATTTTATTTACCAATACATTTTTTCGAAGAAATGTTTTCCATTTCTTATTCTTATAACCTCAAAAAAGACATTTAATTATTGAAATATGTAGAGGTGATTCCAATGTTTCTCTTACATTCACATAAAAAAATATAACACATCAACCATTCAAAGATAAAATGAACTTATAATCACTACATTAAAATATAAAAAATTTATATCCCTAGAACACTACCCTAATAACCTAAACAGTTATCCTAATCCATTCCATTTAAAAGAGACATACAATGAGACGTCAAGTCTCCAATGTATGTATTATATCATTTATATGATTCTATTCTTAATATTACTATTCAAAAAATCATATAGACATATGAATATTATGAATTAAGTATAACTGTATTAATTAAATGTTTTTTGTTAATGTTAAAACTAATAATCATTCATTTCCATTCACATTTAAAAACAAAGGAACATCAATTGTGTGTATGGGTGGACTACGACCTCCAAGAAGAATCATTTTTTATTTTTCTTATAGTTTTCCAAAAAAATATCCAAACATCATAAAATATGGTTAAAACTAATAACATACAATATATAATATCATTATTATTTTATTATAATTATATTATGTAAAAGGAAACACATCCTTAACCATACTCACCAATCATGTAAAAGAGTGTTCATGTTTGGGTCGGTTTAACAACCTATATGAACAATTATATTAAACAATATAATTGATGACTATAATAAAATATATTTTAATATTATTATAAAATAATAAAAAATAATCATTTTTGTATTTTAATATAAATATTATAATAATTATTTCAGTTATTATTAAAGTATCATCAATGTTTTCTAAAATTATTGAAATTAGACATCACCATTTCCATTTTCATGCAGCATAACTAAAACCCTTACTATAAAATATAAGATATTTATAAATCAAAGTAATTAATATATTAATTTATCTTAAATTATTCATTAAGTATGAACACATAACTGAAGTTATAACCAACCAAATACACGCATAATCAAGAATAAAAAATGATGGATATAAATGTATAATATATTAATAATAATGTGAACTATTTTATTAAGGTTTTAATTTTCTATTTACCTGAGGATAAAGCATAATGAACTATGAATGTAAACAATGTAAGGGTTTCTTTGACTGAAATTTAAATCCATTGAGATAGGATTATACTATACATCATGTATTATTTTTCAATTGATTAAATAACAAACTTTTTAATTTTGTATAATGAAATTATTATACAAAATTATATTAAAATTACAATTTAGTTTAATACCTCTCATGATGTTTTTATTCAAATGAAAAAATTATATTAGGAATTTTCATCTCAACATTTATTTATAAAAACTCTTTTTAATGTTACACCCAATTTCATTATGTCTATGTTAATATGTGTCCCAATAATATATTTTGACATACTCTATGGTTTAATTAATTTAATTTAAATAACCATAAGATTTTCTAGATTCAAATTACTTTTAATTCATCATTTATAAAATCTATAAGGGACTTGGTAAGTAAAACTTCATTTTTTATGTCATAAGAATTCGTATCTGATCATTATTTTCTCTTGAGACCATATTTTAAATGATTTAATTTATTTATTTTTGGGTAAGGATAGTTTTTAGAAAATAAATTTCCACGAATGGTTTTATTTTCATTTTAAGAAAAATAGATTCTTTTTCTAAATAAACTCATAACTTTCACCATTATAATGATGAATAAAAAATTATTTTGAAAAACTATTTTCATGATTTTTTTTCATTATGATCAATCTGCAATGGGGTTATTGTTAGTTTTTCATTATATATTTTATTTAATTATGTGATTATTTTGGGTGATAATTTTTATGATGTCAATTTTTTTTAATTATGATGATATTTTATAAAATTATGAAAGCAATTTTTACTACATTGGTTCTTCATGAATGGTGTTGGATTTCTACATGGATGTTTTATAGATCACAATTTATTTAAATCATTTATTTTTGAATATTTAATGATTTCTAAATGGTTTTATTAAGAATACCTTTTATTTTCATGGAGTTTTATGATGTGAATATTTAATGAGTTTTAAGTCGATCTAATTTATATAAATGAGTCGTGGATGGTCCATTAAAAATAAATGTTTATTTATTCCATTATAAACCAAGGATGGTTTGTTCTATTATAAACCAAGGATGGTAGGATATGTTGTAAACCAAGGATGAGTTTTTAGATTCTAAATTGGGGATTGGTGGTAACATTACAAACATTATATGGTTGGGTCTCTTAAATCCCTACAATACATTGGGTAAGATATTTTGTCTAATAAGGTAAGGTAATCTTGAGTACATTATAGTAGCTCATAAACATATGAACTCATGGAGTTGTTGGTGAGAATAATTTGTCCCTATCATAATGCTAGTTTCATATAAAATGAATTTTATTTATTATGATCATATAATCTAATGATTCAAGATTTATGTTATATAATTCTAAGACATGTTATAGATACTTTGTTTCATTGAAGATAATTTTGATCTTTATTTTAATATTTAATGTAATTTTAATATATCATTTATTTTATGATTGTCCCTCAAGATGTTATAATATTTATATTAATATCATCTTTTAACATATTCATATGAATTAATGAGAATTTTAGCTCACCATTTCTTTATGATTTCATTCACCTAGGTTATGAGGATGATTCTTATTCATGATATATTAGGAATAGATTACTGTATAGTTCATTTAGGGATAATTGTTCTCAAGTATTGTAAATATATGGTGATTATATATGTAGTTTTGTAAATACATTGGACCTTTCAATATTTAGATATTATTATTTTGAAAAAATTTCTTATTTTCATAAAAAGATATAAAATTAATGATGTTTTATCTTAAGTCATTGTAGTTGGTATTAGAGAAGATTTTATTTATTTTTAGAGAATATTTTCAATAATTATTTATAGGTTCAAAAAAACTATTGTGAAATCCATAGTGATAGTCATTGCTTAGGATAATTTTCATATGTTTTGTCAAAGTAGATATTATTTGGGTTTTCCAAGAAATAACATCCATTTATAGATATTATATGGTTGATATGGTTTTGGAAAAGATTCATATAGGGGAGATACCCCTAAAAATAGTTGGATGGTTATATCTTGGTCATCATTCTGGTGCATGGTGAATGAGACCTTAGTGCATACATGGACAAAAACTCTTGAGGAATATGATTTGTTAATTCTCATATTATTTATGAACGATCATGAAGGATTTTACTATGATTATAACTAGTATGGTATGAAAACATTTTCAGAATATCGTGATGGATAACCTAGATAGAATTTTAGGTTTATCTAATTATTTCATATTTTAAATTAATGCTTTCATTGGAGAAAATATATTTTTATTACTAATATCATATTCATATTTTCAATGATATTATAGACATTTTGGTTTTTATTTTTTGTTGAAATTGGATAATTAAAAAGAAGATGAGGAAGGTACATATCTAGAACCTCATATGTCACATTACCAAATAAGGTAGAATACATAAATGAATTAATCTTGTTATATTCTAGTTTGGATATAAATAAAAATTTTCTAGTCATATCTATGGAAGTGAGGTTAATATCTTAGAAAAATTTTAACCATTAACCTATTAGATAATTAGGTATGTGAATTAATATTAATTGATGATATTTTGGTATATTATAACATTTATTGAGGATAATATCAAATACCAAAGTTATTATTTTCATATAGTATAATTATTAAGGATTTGATATATGTTTTTAATCATATCAATAACCATGAAAGGTGATATTATTATAATGTCATATTTTAGTGATTACTATTGAATAACACATTTTATGGTATGGTTATATTTTAGGATTATAATATTATAAACAATTGAATTTTTGCGAAAGTAAGTGATATAGAATGTGTAACCATGTGATTAATTGTAGCATCATTATATTTTTATAGTCACAAAAATTTGGGTATTATGGTATATATATAATGTAGTATTGGATTTTAGGACCTAGTTATTAATACCATATGAGGATTGATGATATAGTAGATTTTTAGAGGAATATATGAGTTTTTTGTATGTCACAGTGATTAATAATTTTATTGGAAAGGAATATTCTGGAGAATATATGATTAGCGTATATACATAACTAGGTATATTATTATATAATTTTTCATTAGAAAAAAGATAATTTTCTTCATCTTGTCTAAAAAATAATATTTATATCTCTTCAGATTCTATATCATGGCTAATAATGTCCTAATATCTCACCATTAAAAAAATATTAAAAAGTTAATGAATTTTTTTTATGGTTGGAAAAATTTCATGACCTGAGATTACCGATGTTATAAAAATAATAATGAAATTCTCAATAAATTTTTATTAACACAAAAACTGATGTAAAAATCCTAATAAATTAATAGAATTTTATTATTAATAAACATAATATTGTAATAAATGTACTATCATTAACTTAATATATAAATAGATTGTATGAGTTAATATTGAAAAACATAATTTTCAAATAAAGAAGTTCCCATGATATTTTTCAATTTTAATTTGATGATACGTTTAATTTTTTATTTATTTTAACTATATGATATTAACCTGAATTTTTTCATAATAACTAAATTTATTTATTATGGGTTTTTGAACATTTTCTAAATAGAATTTTTTTTATAAAAAAATCTAGGATTTAAGAAAATTTTAATTTTCATATTTTTATAACTATATAATAAAAATAAAATATTTAAAAACAATTAATGTTGTAATATATGATATTTTAAAAATAATTATGAATTTTAAAATATTATTTGTATTTATAAAAACAGTTAAAACAATTTTTAGAACTTTTGTAAAATGTTTCTCTAATATAAAAAATATATTAGACTTATATTCAAATCATTTTTTACAATTGAGGAAAGGTTTTGGATTTACATTAAAGCCTCATAAACATTATTAAATTCATAATAACCCAATTCATGGATTTAAAATTAGTATCCATGATAATTTTATCATATATATAAATTTAAAAGAATAATTGCATTATTTTTCTAAAAAAAGTTTTATTAATTTAAATTTTTTTATTTTAGAATGAAATTTTAATACCTACATAAATTTTATATCATAAAATGAATTTAGAAATTTATATCAAAATAATAAAATAATGTAATAATTTAAATTTTATTTTTTTACTTTTAAATTTAATTACTGAGGGTAAAAATTATTTATCTTGATAAAAGTAAGATGGGTAAATTGATTCTAACAAAGAGTAAAAGTCCTAAGAAAAATTTAGGACTGTTCCTTTAATTGAATTATTGATATTTTTATGGACCAATAAATTTTGGAAACCCATTTTTTGATTTTTTTTATCCTTGTGAAATTGATATGGACATTTCATGATTTAAAATTGAATAGTTATTTCCAAAAGTTACCTTACACAGACTAATAAAAACGTAACTCTTTCTCCAATAAATTATACCCTGGAAAACATGAGTTAAACCTTTATAATCTACAAGTATAATCTTCCTTGGAGCATATCCAAACAATCTAATACCCTATTAACTCATAGTTAATATTTTCCCTTGAATGTGGAGGGGAATTCCAAGGAAAGATCATGTTTCTAACAAAAATTTTCTCTATTTTCTATTTTTATCTTCTCAATATCACACTTACCAAAAAAACCAGCACCATAATAATATGATTAATTATGTATCATTATTACAAAATTATGTTTATATATTAATTTTAAAACCCTTCATTATTTATTTCTATCCACTTATAAGAACAAATCAATGTTATTAGTGTGTGTACAAAAACTTCCACCTCCACAGAGAATCATTTATTAGTCTTCATTAGTTGTTCATACATTATCGAAAAATCTTAAAATATGGTTAAAAGTCATAAAAATACAAATAAAATCATTATTCCTATTTTAAAATGATAATATGTCTGAATAATCACCTCCTTAACCATACTCATCCATCGAGTTAATGTGTGTTCAAGATTTTGTTAGTTTAACCTCTAACATAGACGATGCTAGAAAAATATTTCATGGACAACAATGGAAACAAAAATATTAATATTATTATAAAATAATAAGAAAATTATTATTTCTATATGGTTATATAAATATTATATTATGAATTTTATTATTATTAATGTATCATCTTCATTCGATAAAATCACCCAAATAAGATGACATCGATTATTTTCCCATACATTATAGATGAAACACTTATGTAATGATGTGATAGTTTTATATATTAATGTATATTAAATATAACAATACCAAAAATGATATATTAATGATGGACTTGGATTCAATTAATGGGAACTGATATCAACATTATAATATCTGTGAAAATGTATAAGTTTATTATTACCCAATTGATGAAATAATATATAACTAAAAAAATATTCATAATAAATAATTTTAAAAAAGGGAAATAAAAGATAAAACATTTGAATATTTAATGAGAAATATTACATGTTTTGATCTATTTTTATCTGAGGATTGAGTGTCATCAACAATGTAAAGAAACAATGTATGGGGTTATTTTCCTCAAAGTTGATTACCTTGAGACATGTTAAGCTATACACCATATTACTATTTCAATGGTGTAAATACTACCCTAATTATTTTTTTTTCTTATAGTACACTTATATTTATTGATATTTAGTGTTTTATTTAATGTTATACCTCTCATGGGGTTTTTATTCAATGTTTATAAATTTTGGAAGGGTATTCCGAGTGAAATTATATTTTTTGAGACATGTCTTCTTGTTATTCACCAATTTAATATTTTTATAGTGTATATACTACCTAATAATGTCTTTTTAAATTATCCATGAATTAATTCATCTGAGTTATATAACCATATGACTTTAAAGCTTCTTATTTCATTTGATTCAGAAGATACAAAAGTTGTAAGGAACTTTGTAACTGAAACTCCTTTTTGTGTTATAATGTTTCTTATTGGAAATATTTATGAATATATTAAATTTAAAATTATTTTATTTATTAATTTATAAATAAAATGTGTTTTAAAAAACATTTCTCAAGAATGAATTTATAGTCATTTTCGTAAAAACAATCAATATTTTTTTAAAAGATTATTATAACTATGACAATTAAAAAGATGAATATAAAATATTTCCAGAAATATCTCTTCATGATTTATTATTCATTAAGATATATCTAAAATGGTGTTATATTTCACTTCTCAACCTTTATTTTAATTATTTATTTCATTATTTTGCTCGATAATGTTTTGGATACCAATATTTTTGTTCATGATAGTATTTTATACAATTATGAAAGACATTTTATTTCTATGGGTTATTTATGAAATGTGAATGATTTCCACTAGTATGGTTTATGAAACCCACATTATTTTAGTAGGCTATTTGTAGAAATATATTTTATTCTATTTTATTTTATATGATTCCCATTTTAATTCCATGGTTATTTTCTGAAGAGAATAGTGAATTATTATTATATGTAACATATATGTAAGAAGGAGTGATAGGTGGATCGAATATAAACCAAAGATTGGTTGTTATGTTATAAACAAAGGGTGGGTGGTTACATTATAAAACATGGATTGGAGGTTCCATTATAAACCAAGGACATGTTGTTCTACTATAATCCATGAATGGGTGGTTATATTATATTAACCACAGATGAATGGATCTGTTAAATGCCCCATATTGAATTATATAAGTGTTTTTATTTCATGTGATAAGGTAGTCATGAGTATATTTTTATTTGACATATGCAAGGTATTTTATAGTGTATCTAATGAGATTAATGATTCCCTATAATTTTTTTCAATATTTAATGGATTTTATTCATTGTAGATATTATGTTTCCATGTTTCTCTTTTTTGGATTTAGTTTCTTATAACATGTAATTTGAAAAAAAAATATTGATTGGTTATCAATCATAATGCCATGGTGTTTCCATTATGCTCATATTTTTACTTATTCTTATTAACTCATCCTTGATCAAATATAAATCCTTTGAGGAGTGTTTGACTTCACCCCTTGGTTATGATTTCATTCCACCATGTTATGAGGTTAAATATTACGAATTATATATCAATAATATGGACTAGTATATTTATTTTAATGATATTTTATCTCATAGAGTGTAATATAATATGATTATGTAGCTAGTTTCCAAATACAATGAATGTATCACTACTTGGATATTATTATCTATGACATGTATTATTTTATTATTGAAAATATATAAAATAAAGGAATTATCTTCGGTAGCTTTTAGAAATAATCTATAGAAATTTTTTATTCTATAAATAGCACTACTAATGTAGACCTGGAGTGATAGATGAGTAATTTTATTTCCATATGGATGTAGTAAAATGTGTATAAAATATTGAATTTCTCATTGGATTTAAAAGAAAACCAAATAGAGGAAATTTTATAACCATTTACATCAATGATTTGGTTTTACAAAGAATATTTCAAAAATTAGATTATACTAGAATGAATATGATATAATTACTTGGGTAATAAACTTCTTGTTTAAGTAGGTTATTCAAGTAAATGAGAGATATTTCACAAAATTCATCAATGTGATTATAGTTTCCATGTAACTTCAAATCATGGTTAGAGTTATAATCACAAACCCTAACTTATTATGAAGAGGAAAAATTTCCAATTGAAAATATTATTTATGTTCAAGTTATTTCTAATAAAAGTGTGAAATATTGAAATATTTTTAATTTTCATGTGAGGTTTTGAAAAACAAATCTTCTGTAATAGTAGAATTTTTGTAAAACATATACAGAATAACCATTCAATAAAATAATCGGAATTAATATATTCCATGAAATAATTACATAGTAGATTCATAATAATTAAATCACATAATAGTTTCTTCATTATTGAATTATTTGAATGTAGTTTCGATTGTGAAGGGAAGACCGAAGGGAAATGAAATCTACAAATGGTTCATCTTATTCAATGTAAGGGAATATATATTTCATGGATAAATTTAAAAAAATGAATTAATTTAATGAAAAAAATTCATCGATATGGTTTTATTTTCATAAAATAGGGGTGCTATTTATTCAAATCATGAAAGGTAATCCATATGAAAATAAGTGATATTGAAAATGGTATTATGTGATGTGGTTTTATGTAAATGAAAAAATCTAATATTTTTTATGAAATTTATCTAGGGCCATTTCAAATAAATAGTCCACTAAAAAATAATTTAGAAAGAGAAATAATTAAAAGAATAATATTGGGACTTAAATAATTCATTCATAGAAAGTAGATTTCATAAAATTAATTTCTTTGAAGGTAGATTTTATTGAATGAATTATGTTGAAGGTATAACAACGAAGGAGTAAAATAAATGAAAAAATTAAGAATGAATTAAATAGATTTCATAGATATGATCAACATACATAGTTGGATGATTTGTGCAAGGAACATACTGGATGAATAATACACTATATAGAAATTACATAGTTAATATTACGATTCATGGTACATATATGGGGAATATCCTACATAATAAATAATATATATAAATTGGGATTTTTTGAAAATGGAATGTAAATTGAATCTACAATTCATGATTACTAATTAAGATTAGTTATTTCAATCATTGATTTCATCAGTGCGTTATCTTCTTGCTTTCAAGATGAAAATCATAGTACGCGATGATATTGATATAAATGTGACATTAAAGTCAATAAATTGAGAATACATCCATTTGGAGTGGTGAGATAGTTATGTGTTATAGGTAGTTTCTTGAGGGAGTAGGTATACTCATCCAACAACTCAATTTTAATGCTAGTGATCCTAGAATAGAGTGACCATGCATGAGAGATGATACCCATTAATCAAATGCATATTAGGATATTTTTTCACAAAAACACATTGTTGATGTGTCTTCCTTGTACATATCCACTAGCGATGAACCAAGTAAAAAATTTATACCTTATTTTAGTTTAAATAATTTTTATTTTTTTGATATTAAATTAATTTATATTTTATCAACCTGTGAACAAGATCGAATGATACATGAAAATGATTTAACACCATAGTTAAAAACCCCATTAGTGGTGTTTTTACTAAATGTAAAAAAAACTATTTTTGTCCAAAATTATCAAATATTTTTTATTTTAATGATAACAAATAAATCCATGGGATGGAATCCATTATCCCATGATAAATATTTTGAGAGCATTTAAACAATAAAATTTTTTTTAATAGAATTAATTTATGTTTAATGAAAACTGAAATGGTTAATGAATTAATAAAGTGTATATAAATTATATTTTAAGGAAAATTTTATATTATTTTTTCATTATTTATGAAATATTTAAATTAAAAATACTTATTTTGAAAATTAATTTAAATTATTTGGAAAGGTGTATTGTCTATTCTGATGAATGGTTTAAGTAAGATAAATTAAGTGATAGTTAAATTATATAATTTTTTATATAATAAATGAAATATTTAAAATATTATAAAATATTTAATTAATATCATAGTTTCCTTAATATGTATTATTTCATATTAAATAGAATGAAAAAATATTAACAAAAATGTTTTTATGTTGATTTAAACATGAAATGTTCATATTTATATATCAAATGTCACTAAATCATACAAATTTTATAATTTCATACAAATTATTTATTTATTAAATTTTCATAATGGTTTATTTCAAAACTAAATGCATGATATTTTTAATTATTTAGTTAATCATAAATTTTATTATATAGGATAATGTTTTTTATATTTTCAATAGATATATGTTTTAGTTTAAACAATTAAATTCCATCATAAAAATGTCATTCATTGCATAAATAAAGGTACTTGATAGCTACAACAAAAAAATTAATTATATTCTACCATGAATTATTTTTTAAGGGGGTTATGTGATTGAATGTAATGAATTTTTATGACTTGAAAAATATGATATTTTAATACACTATTTGAATTATTGTCTCTATTACGTACTGATCTAGTGGTTGTGGGTATGAGACCTACTTCTCACCTCTATGGGGCACATCCACTATCTTTTGTAGCAGGGGCACTATTTTTCACAGAATTACTTATACTCCGATATTTTTTCTTTTATATTATACTATTCGTTTACATGAAAATGTTTTATGAGCCTTATGTATGATATTCGTTTTAATATGTTGGTATTTAATTAGAATTTCTTTTTAAGTGACTAGAAAAATTAAAATTTTTTATCTTTATATAAAAATTAATATTTTTTTAAATATTTTATTAAGTTATAAGATATTAAAAATATTCAATAAAACATGCATGAATAAATGAAATTCATGAAATTAGATGGTGAAAATTGAAGGATATTAAAATTTTAAGTGTTAGTTTCAATTCAAAGCATCAATTTTCCTGACCAAAATCGTCCAAAAAAATAGGATTTTTAAGGTACCATACACATATATTTTCTTATACAATGAAATGGTTTAATATGTAAACATAATAGGATTAGTTTAATTTATTTTTGTGATAATTTGGTTATACTAATCTAGAATACCCTTATTGGTATGATACAAGATGAATAGATTCAAGATAATTCAAATTAAGTATTGTGTATAGTTATTCCTACTTAGTTGCCTAAAATTCTTATATATGATACGAATAATATAATGGACTAAATAAATTTCAGTGAAGTGGGGGAAATCTTATGAAGATTCATTATATTGTGAAATATAGTTCTTTGACTACTAATTCATATAATGTAATTTAATTAGGATATCAATATATTGGGGGATCATTTTATTAATTTTGTTATTAAATAATTATAGAATTTTATAATCATATTATAAATATAATAACCCATACTCACACAACAGGGTCTAGTGTTATAATCAAAATATTAACATGATGGGTGTGATACCCACTGAAGTGACTCAAATTTTAACATCCATATTTATAATGGAAAATAAAAATTATGAGTTAAATACATCTCAAAGATAGTTTAGGTTTATGGTTTTAGAGAATTATGAAGAACCCCTTACATTAAAAACCACACATTTCTTATCAAAATAGCTTTTTTTCCCAATATAGAGAGATTTCATTATTAAATAAAATGTAAAAAATAAAAATTATAAAAAATGATAGAATACTTGTATTATCATACATAACAGATTTATTCATATCCTAAGGAAAAGGAAACATAAGAAATGGTGATCACATATTCTCTATAAGGTTCATCATTCGAGATATCTATCAATGTTAATATGTTAGAATAAGATAAGAATAAGGGTATTATATATTTATCATAACCTGAAAAAAATACCCAGTAAATCATAGGCCATAAATCAAGAGTCATGGAATATGGAGTTGTCATTATAAAATACATAAGTACAGGAGTAAAAAATCAACAAATTTTAATCATGATACATGAGTGATAATCATAAGAAAAAGGTGAATGATTCTGGTATAAAAATATGCATAAAAATCATATTTCAATAGTAACCACCATGTTTTTTGTATATATTCTGTCTTTTAAATAGTTTTTTCTTCATAGAGTTTGTGATAAATTTAATTAAAGAATTTATACTGTATACATAACCTATGTATCTATATTTCAATTAATTTTATAAATAAATATATTAAATTATAACTATAAAATATTATAATAACCTGATAATTATTAGGACATATAAAATATATAATTAAATTAGTAAAATACTAATAAAATATAAACTGAATTTAAATATAATTCCAGGTCGATTATATAAAATTAAATTGAAAATGAAAAAGTAAAAAATATTATAAAGGAAATATAATAAGTATTAAGATATATATGTGTGTGTGGGTGTGTGTCTATTTATAAATATTTAAGGACATTAAATATAAATTAAGGTGTGTAAATTTAACACCCCAAGCTTTCACGGTACGCTTCTCTTTGAATAATACAATAGCGTATGTTGTACGCAACTTTGAGTTCTAACACACCACAACTAATCAAAATAGTCATTATTAATAGTAATACTCAATTTTTGGAAATTTTATAAATTTTATTTTTCACAATGGACTTCATTTTTGGATTTGGAATATCGAAATTAGCCAAGGGTGAATTTTTGGTATTTTTCTGAAAACATTGAATTTTTTATGAATAGTATAAAACCCGGAGTTATCTGATAAAGCTGACTTTTTATTTATATTATTATTTATTTTATTTAAATTTATTTTAGGTAAAAATAGACACATAATACCTATTTATGTTTAATGTAATTCATTAGAGTCAATTTATATTAATTTTAGATATATAAAAATTTTATTGAACTTTAACCGTCTTTTACCCACCATCTATGAGCATTTTCAAATTTGCATAAAACTTATTTTTACCACATCTATAAGTTGAATATCAAAATTCAAAAGACAGAGCTGATATCAGTAAGTAAAATTTGGTTCAATGAGATGAGAATAATTTTTTGCGAATAGTAACTTTTTACTTTAATTTACCACGGTTAAAAGTAAATAGGGTAATTAAAGGTAAAAATGATATTATTTTTACCCAGAAACATGTCCAAATTCTATAGGATAAGTATATTAGATCGAAAACAACCTTTGGAATAAGATATGATCCTTTAGATACACTTGGATTAGATTAAGACATTTATAATTATTTAATTCAAAGAAGAGTTAATAGAGTTAAAATCAAATTTTAATAAGTAAAACATTTTTAATATATAGATATAAAAAAGATACAGTAGATTATAAATATTAATTAAAAATATAAAAATATTTCCTACCTAATGGTTTTTTATTTATAATTTTTAAATATTTAATAATTTAATTTATTTATGACACAATGATGATGCAGTAATTACATAATTAATGAAATATTTAAATAATTTATATTATAAATACCCAAATAAATATAATTTGATACTTTTAATGAATTCCAGGAATTTTATATATTAATATGACATGTTAGGATTTATTTAATTAACTTTTTTTGATGAAATCATTCTGTTCTGATTTTTCAAAAAAAAACAAATACCAAATAGTGCCAAAATTGACATAAACGAGTTTTTAAAACAAATATTATATTATTAATTTATATTCTATAACTAAAAATATAAGGTTCAGCCAATAGACTTATATAATGATAGGTGTATCATTAATAAACCACTTGAAATTCACTTGGAATTATATTGTATGTTTATTAACCATATAATATAAAAATACAAAGAGACATGGTAAATGTCAAACTAATTATCTAAGAGTTAAAACTAAAAGATAAAGTTTATATAGTGACCCAAACCTATCTAAAACATATTAACTGGCTGTTCTTCGACCCATACCCACCTTATCCTTTAGATAATTTATTTTTGATCCCTTAAAAACCGAAAATTATTTTATTATAAAATAATATTCTATGTTTTTCTTAAGGTGGACCTCGCCCCTCTTATAAAAGGGCACTCCCGCTTCTCTCTAATTCACACCTTCAAATCCAATTCGCTCGGCTGAACCCTGCCCAAATACCATCTTAACTATACTCCCTTCATCCTAGAGTCATTCATATAGTTATAAAGCCAGCCTAATGAGCTCTTTTGATCAAATCAAAAGGAAGAACCTGAAGAAGAGGTAATCATTTCAACACACTTTTTCAAGTTCATTTATTCTTCCACTTCCTCTTAATTTGTTGTTTCCATTATAAAATAATAACTCCAGTATATTCTATATACTATTATGTTATTATAAATATGGTACAACTATATTCAGAATTCGATCCATCCTTTGAATGACATGTTACCATACATGCATACGTACGGCTTACCATCTCCACGTCGTGGTGAAGTTTTTTATTCAAACACTCCATCATTTGGATCGGTATAATAATGGGTATAAATCATGTAAATAATAAATATAACATTATAATTATTCTTTATATATTCTATATTATCCAATTATATATGATTTTAATATCAAAATAATGATATTTTCGCTTGTGCGTACGTACAGATTACCGTGTCCACAAACGTGATGAGATTCATTGAAGAGTAATATCATTCAAGACTAATTTTTATTTTATGATTAAAAATAATATTTAAAGACTTAATATCATTATAAATATGAATAAGATACATCCTATCCATAACAAACATTAAATATGTAACAAATCATATAAAGGGAAACGAATCAGTTAACACCTGAAACGACGATAATACTAAGATATTATTAACAAAAAAATGTTAAAAGATCATATATGATATCATATTAATGTATTCTATTATTGTATAATTTAATAAAAATTATTTTACCATTATATAGGTGGTTATACTACCCTCTACCAAGTAAAATAACAAGGTATGGGTTAATTCTATAATCTCTTTATTATCTGAGGTTATTCATATGTAATTATCAACTATGACCTCTTTATCATCCACATCCATGTTTATTAAAAATGTATTTCAAAACATTTTTATTTTTTAATATACAATGGTTTAAATTAAATTATACCGTTATTTGACCTTATAAGTTTTTGAAAGGAATCTTTTTTTCATTTTCCAAACAAGGTACTTTTTCACCTTTCAAAAAATTTAAGGTAGGTATTTTTTTTTAACTTATACAGCGTGTGCATCTATTTTCCGCCATTATAAAATCATCAAAGTTTCCCTTACAATCTTATATAAATATTTTAAAAATAATTAATTTCTTTTATAATTATGTTACTTTTAAATTATTTCAAAATAGATATATTTCTCTCAAATATTTTCGATTTCATCTATGTCAACATCCTTTGATGGATTTTAAGATTATTTGAAGTTGATTTATTATGATACAAAACATTCATATTATATTGAAGGTTTTGTGATATGTTTGACTGTGGATATGTTATTTTCATACCATTCATGGATTATAGATAATGTATTGGCATTTCGTATGCTAGTTTCAATATGAATGTTTATGTTATGTTCAAACCTTTTCATATGAGGAATTCATTCGACATAGTAAGTGACAGGTGGAGCCCACTATAGATCCATGATGCATCAGTAGGTCTCATGAGAAAAACTAGTGTCTTGGAACAAGGTCTTGACAAAATCTTTTTAGTAGTCTTGGCAGAAGGTGTTGACTATGTGGTTTTGAAAGTGTGGCATTATGCATTCCATCATTATGAAATTGATTATTGATATTGCATGTGATAATTCCACTAGTTGAATATCCATGTGAATAGGTAAATGGAATTACTTGATTTTATCTTTACCATTAATTTTTGATGTTCAAGATTAAAATGATTTTGTTTTAGTAATACATTGCCTTAAATGTTTATGCTTATTTATGAATGTTTCGGCTATATTGTTATCTGTACTGAGAATCTTAGCTCACCCCTTTCTATGTTTTATTTATTCCCAGGATGTGTATAAGTATTTTATGACTGACCTTCATGGATAGACAGAGGGGATATGAGTGTAGTCTATGGAGACTATGTTGTTGTATTTTTTCACTTTATGATGTAATGGAAGACTTATGAATGTATCTAGTACTTCCAAGGCTACTAAACGGATTGGACTTCTAGGATTTGATCCCTTTTGATCATTCTAATGTTATGTAATAATACACCAAATTTTGGTAACTGGGGTCGGGCATTATAGTAAATGTTATTGAGATTAAAATATTAATGAATATTGTTATAACTGTGACATATTAATCTAAAACAAATACATATGGTTATCAAGGAAGTGTTTTTTAAATGAATATAAGGTATTTAAATCTAAAATATAATAGAATTATATATATGTAAATTTTAATTATAATCTAACAATTATTGTATAAATATTATTCGATTTAAATAAATATTGTGGTAATTATAATGAGTTAAAAATTATGAATATGGTAATGAATTAAATATGTATTAAATAAATTTTACATATGTATATATACAGATATATATTCTTGAAAAAATGGATATATATATATATATGTGTGTGTGTGTGTGTGTGTGGAAAAATATATATATATATTTATATATGTACAACGTAAGAGGAAAACAAAAAAACGAAACAAAATGGTCGTAGTTATTACCCCCACCCCCACTGATCGACACCATTATCACTAACCTCATCTGCTGACTACTAGAAGATTCCAAAAACACCCTTAACCATTCCTCAATGAAACCCCCCTTTTTGCACAATCTTTCCAGGACCACCGAATGACGTTTTCAGTACACCATTGCCTTTCTGAGAAAGAACCAGTTTTTTTCTCATTTTTTCCAATGTTGTAGTGCAGACATCCCCATTATCTTCATAACCAATGAGTTCTATCCTAGTTTTTAATTAGAATGAGTTTTTCTATAAATTAATGGTAAAATTAATTTCATCATTGAATATTAGGTCCCTCATCAAAATATGAAACACAATATTTTGAACTAGTCACATCAATACTTTATCTTTTTAAACCGCAGAAATTATTTCTAGGTATGCAATAGGATATTTAAACATTTATAGTAATTTTATTGTAGAGTATGGAAAAATGAAAACATAAAGGACATATTATCAACTAATAATAAAATATAACATAATAAATTATTTTTTTAATGTTATTCCAAAAAATTTGTTAGATAACAAGAATAGTAAATATATGAGACACCCATTAGAGATTTCCTATTAAAAGGATACCTTTACCCAAAATGAAAAAACATATATATATCATAGTTCCATTCATTGACAAAAATAGAGATATAATTTTTATAAATCACCAATTAATTGTTATATCTACAAAGAAAACTTTGTTAGCATTGGTTAATCAGTAGGTAAAATAGATTTTATATTCTCATTTCAAAATTTTAATATATATATATATATATATATTACGGTATTTTCATGCCATATAAATTAATATATAAAATTATAAAATACATTTAATATATAATAATTTTTTATCTATTTATTTTAAAATTTGTAATACCACTTTTTTATGGTAAAATATGATTTTGAAAAAAAAATTATTTAAAATTTTCAAAAACAATTCAGTGTAATTGAATCTGGTTTTATAGATTAAAAATAGATTTTAGATATCCATTTTATGTTAGGGTAACTGTTTTCAAATTTTATTTATAAATTTATCTACCAAGACACACATAAGTTGTTCTAGATTTATAAATATCTTATTTTTCAAAGTCAGTTTGAAGGAACCCAAAGATATCAGTTCATGTAAAATTATTCTCAAAATAATGTTTAATAAATCTCTATTTAAAGATTATTAAATATAATAAATAAATAATTTTTATTAAATTTTATTATTTACAATTTTTTTAATTTCATGGGGATTATGGTTTTTTAGTATTCTTCTATTCTATATAGTCATCATATTATATGAAATTCTCTATGATTTTTTTGTGAGATATTTTTTTAAAACATGATTGTTATAGAATTAATAACTGCATTATAATTAGATTATTTCTAGCATGATTAATTTATAATATGGACATGTGTTATGTATTATGATTCAAGATCCCATTTATGTTTTACACTATGATAGTATATTGTTCATTAGAATAGATTTTTGGTTTTTTCATGATGAAATATGATTAAAAACTAGAGTGAAAAATGGTAATCCAAAAATATTATAATGAAATTAAGTTCATGGAATATGTGAACATGATTAAGAATAGAGAGTGAACCCAATGATCAATAGATGATATCCACAAATAAGGGTAGTCCCTATACAACATCCAATTTTTATTATTTCATCATGGTTTTTTTGAAGCATGAAAAATGTTTTTCAGAAAACACATGTCTATTATTTTTAATAAGAAAATATTGTTATATATTCCAATAATTAACAATGGTTTATTTATCAATGTTTTGGTGGTTTTATTTTATGGTATTATTTTTAGTCAAAGTTCTATTTTTTACATTAAATTAATTTTAAATTTCTTTAAAAAAATTATTTTCTTTTCAATAGACTTTATAGATTTCATTGGAAGAGTAGTTTTTATGTCAAAATAATGAATTATTTATAATTTTTTTTATAAATATGAATAGTGGATATTTTAATTATAAAACCCCACACAGATTCATTTTATGACCACAACATTTAAAAATACTTCATAGATATTCTTATAAGAGTATGATTTTTAAAAGACATAATTCTTGAATTTTTGGATTTTAGATTGTGAAAAGAATACAGATGTATTGGGGGAATTTATGTTTCAAAAAAATGTATATATGAGTGAGATAGTTTTGTTTACTTTTTTCCCTAATCCTTAAAAACTATAAAAATAAATGATCCTTAGAAATTTAGGGATAATTATTTTTCAAATGATAAATAATATTTCATTTATAAAAATATATATATAGTGTTATCAACCCTAGAATCTAGAGCATGAGTCTTGGGAATCCCAGATGGTATCAATGGAAAAGTTTAGTTAAATTTTTTATTTATTACATTAAGGATATATTAATATTTAGAAACATTATTTTGATGTTTAATGTGATTATTTTAGTAGGATGTTACGATTAGTGACCATGTGACATAAGGGATGATCTTATCGACTTTCTCGAGTTTTGGTATTTTAGATCGAGGTTGTTGTATAGAATTGTTTTTAATAGAATCATTTTTATGGATTACATTTTTCTAATTTTTCATTGAAATTTCCTTATTGCAATACAATTAGTCCCAAGTATAAAAATATATTTATGTTTTCTTGACCTAACTAGAAGGTAGAATATCTTTTATACAAATAAATATTTTGAGGACACATTTTTTCTATGGTGGGAAATGTAATAGCAAAGGTTTTATTTTTAAATTTCCTCATTCAATTATATGTTTTCCATCTATATTGGGAAATAAATTTAATTAAAAAATTTATATTATCTAATTACTTATCTTATCTATAAATAAATATATTTTTGAAATAAATATATCACAAACAATTTTAAATTCTAATGATAATATGATAATAATTATGACCTATGAAATTTATAATACAATTTGAGAAATATAAATAAAAATTTAATTTAATACAAGTATAATATTATAATTATTATATAAAATTGAATTAAAAAATACCAAAGTGGAATAAATTCCAAAGTAATATTATATTTTTACAATATATATTTATATACATATATGTATATACACATCATTATTGAACACCTTCAGGTCGTTATTAAATTCCTAGAGGTCTAACAAAATTTAGTAATTAATAAATATTTGAATCAAAAGTTATGAGTAATTAATTAGTTTATAGATAATAGTGTGTTAGAATATGAACCACCATAGGTGTTGATTTTATTTAGGAATTTAAAAGAAAACAATTTATTGAGGTTGTTTAAGAATGGAAGTGAGAAATAAGTTTTTGGTTTTGAATATCAAGTTGGAAATCCATGTTGAGGTTTTGTGGATTTATGGTAAAAGTGAAATGGGTTTTAGAAATTAAACTATTTAATTCATTTTTTTCTCAATGTTGATTTTATAGAAATATAATGGTCATGTAATCCGCTATTTAACATAGAAATCTCTATTTTCCCTTAGTCAGGTACATTAGAAAAATACTTATTCATGTTTGTCTTAATAACATATTTTAACCAAATTACCCATGGTTAGACAATTGTCATGCCAAATTTATTGCATTCTGTTTCACAATTTTAAAATTTTATATTCTAGATTTTATAACAAATGGTCATGAGAATATAAAAAAAGTGATTCGAATAGAAATTGAAAACTGTGATAAACAAACAAGATAAAAAATAAATATAAACATAATGCACCATCGCCCTTTATTTACATCACTATAAAATATCTTATGAGTTAACCCCTAATTCTAGTAATTATGTTGACTGAGATAATGATAATAATAGGAGAAATATAAAAGATAAAAATATGAAGACTAGTGTAAGACTCCAAATATCATAACAAATCACCCTAGTATTTGGACTTTGAATCAATCCCTAGAGCAATAGCATGCCTCCCTATTTATTGTTCTCTGTAGATCTCAGGACTAATTTAATATTATATTAATATGTTCATGAGGATAATTTAAGTGAATAACCTTATTTAAAATATATTCTGGTTCATAAGTGTGATTATCCAATGAATGTTACCTCAAATTTTGAATTTCCTAGGTCTGTCCAGTCACTTTTACAATGTGGCTTATAGTGTCACCCCATGAATATCACATGCCCTTATCCATTTTTTGTTTCAATTCACATTATTTTATGTAATTATTTATATTTCATGTCATTAATAACATAAATGAATTGAATCCCGATTTTTTAATGTTTGATCAGCTATTTCATCACAATACATTAGTTTCCCCCCATAACAATTTTATGATAATCCACCATCATGGAAAGAATTATTTTAATAGAAATATTAATGTTTTAATAATTTTGAGTTTTTTTTTCAAATTTTTTTGTTTTCTACATAATAATAACATACCATTAGGTATTTCGGTAATAATTAATTAATCTATTCATAAAAAATGTATTTTAATATTCAAATACCTGCATTAAATGTTCATATCAATTCCCTCAACATTTGAATTTAGACCGTTCCACAATGATGAAATCTCATTATTATACAATGGACACTATATTTATAATATTTTTAACACAATTTCAATAAAATAACTTTATCAAATGTTTAAATTTATTTTCAGATCATAAAATAAGAAAATTCATCAATTACTCACGGTCATAGCAACCAATACAACCATTTATTTTACATTTCTTATTCTGAAACAAGCAGACCTTTCCCTTCACCCACTTTTATTTTTCATTTTTTTATCAATATGAATTATATTTATAATTTACCTCAGTTTATTTTATGTCTTATCATCAAGGTAACATAATTATGTGAAATTTGTCTCGTACTATGAGTAAATTCCCCATACAACTCGCTTTTAAGGCTTCTTGTATCTCCACCTCAAAAAAAATTACCAAATCTAACAATTGTGGATTTTCATTAAGTTTTAAATGACTTTTAAGATTAAGGTAGGGGATAAGGAATTAAGTAGGGGTAAAAAGGAACGATTTCTCAATAAAATATTAATTGATATAAAAATATATTCCTAACAAAATACTTTTATAAGTAGTCATCTCCATATCCTCCAAATATCAAAGTAGACACATGATAGAAGTATGTGCAATGAATAGATCACCCTCTATTTTTTCATTTTCTATTCTATTTAATGTTTTTATTTCAAAATATCTGACAATAAACACCTAAACACATATGATCAATGAAGGACCCCGGGACACCCTGAGAGGGGAGGGGTGAATCAGGGTGACCACTTTTTCTTTTAATGTGATGGATCTTGTTCCCACGTTGGTAGGAACTTGTTGAACCTATATGATGATTATGATCAGAATGAAAACATTCACATGCACAGAGAAGACATAGCCATTTTTACTTGGTTCACCACTAAGGGCTACGTCCAAGGAGCATACGCCGACAGGTTGTCGGTCGTACCAAAATCCACTATGCTTCACTAGCTGTAGATTACAAAAGTTCGGGTACAGACACTCTGTCCCAAGCTCACTGCCTTTACAATTGGTTCAGGGATAGCTCACTGCTTCCCTCGGGTCACTCCCGTTGACTCCCCTTGGCTCACTGCCGTTGGTGAAGTCCCACTCAGTTTATAGACATGAAGGTCTCTTCATCATTTGCATAAGAGTGCATCCTTTTTTGTATGTAGATGCTCTATTGAAGTCTGATTCTCACCAAAAGAAGAAATTCACTTTTCCTTGAATGTACCGGGTAGTCTCTCGGCTTTCGAGTAGCTCCAAACAGGTCGGTGGGCTTCAGCAAAACCAGGCGCGCTTCTCCAAGCCGGACGCGCAAGTACCAATACGGCGCGCAGGTCCAAACTGGTGCGCAAGTGTCACCAATGCACCTGCGCGAAGATTCCTTCCTCGACAACAAACTTGTGCGGTTCACTTCCTTTCACTCTCAAACCGCCTTGTACGCACTGCAGACAATCGGCGCGCAAGCTCTACTTGCGCGACCAAACAACCACCTGCGTGACACAACCACTTGCGCGACGAGAGCTCGAACAATCTCTCAGCCTTTAACTCCGTGAGAAATGAGGAGGGGTGGTCCAGTATTTATAGGCAAACTGGACCCCCCTGCACGTCGGCGCGCAAGTCCCTCGACGGCGCGCAAGTCTTGTCTTTAATAACCTCTGTCGCGCAACTCACCTGCGCGACCCAACCAACACTTGCGCGACTTTCTTTCCTTAGCCAAATTATGATGTTCTGATCCTCAAAAACATATGGCATGCAAGTATTTTATCCTCCAGGAGCTCGGCACGCAAGTACCTTTTCCAAAAACACTTTACTTTATTGGCGGATTTTCAGGCCCAAAAAATTGGCAAACACTGGGAAACGGCGCCACCTTCACTACTGTTTTCTGCTTGAACGGTATAATCTCTTTGTTGGTACACAACCTGAACTTCCACTGAGGATTGACAACAAACACAAACCATATGCCAAATCATGCTTTGAAGACCCTGGTTCCAACAATCAAATGATTGTTAGTCTGAAAATGGTTATTTTTTATCCTTGTAAAAGACAACCATTTTTTAAATTTATTTATTTTTTCTTGATAGAGAGATGAATTATAAAATTAATTGAATAATAACAGGGACTATACATAAATAAAAACAATAACCCCATAGAAAATTATCCTCACTAAATTGAATCACCTTCCACCATAGATAACATCTCTTCTACAATTTCATATTTAAATAAAATTAAACATAATGAAATTAATGATGAAAAAATATATTTGGTTATAAACATGGCTCTTATCCTATCATGGTCATTGTTAGATATTATAGGAAATAATAATGATTAATGTGTAGTGATTCAAATTATAATGTGGTAAACAAAATAAAATGAAAAAATCATATAAAATATGAATTTGTTCAATAATAACTTTGACAATATGAGAAGAATGTTCTAAAATTAAACATGCCCAATTTTCACTAAGAAAATTTTCCAAATACAAATATAAATATTTTGGGCCTAGAGAATGTCTCTAGAATGATATAAATGGTTTTTATAATTACTAATTAAATACATATGATTAAAAAATAAATTTTCATAAATATAAAAATTTAATGGTAAAACAAATCACATATAAATTTCATTATCAAACATCAACTAGTCTCCCAAAATAATGGTTTTTAAAATTAAAAATCCCCATGAAACTATTCTAATTAACTCCATTATTTTAAATTTAAATTTAATTAAAAATAAATTTTAATACATGGAGTTATAATTAACTATTTATTTTGTGTTTCATATTTCAATTGGTTAAGGAAATAATTATAGAAGGGCTTGTAGTTAGTCATTTAAAAGCTATAAAAAAATTTGGGATAATTGAAGAAAATAAAAAAATTGAAATGCTTACCCCCCATTTATATGAATCTTTAGACATGGGATGTGTCTATTTTTCCTATCCCACTTCACATAAAGAATTAGTATCTCACATCGTGAATAGTTTTATTTTTGTGATTATTATATAATGGCATAATCTATTTCATCAAGATTCTTTCTAGTTCTTCTATCTTCGAAATAAAAAATGAAATTATATATTTTCCATTATAGGCCCCTAGCCAATGATTTTTTATGATTTTTTAGAGGGTGAATATGCCAAAAAATAAAAAGAAAATAAAAAATCCTCGGTTTCCCCATGAAATTTTTTTTTACAACTTTGGCTCAAACTAACCTTTTTAGCTTCGGTAAAAGATAATGGAAATTATTTTTCTAGATCGATGTCTAAAAATGTTCTTAGTTTTGACCTTCCACTAGATGGATCCACCTTCCTTCATCTAAAAAAAACATAAACCATCCCACTAGTGAAATATTCTCAATTTATGTTTTTTTAATTCACTGTTTCTTCCTTAATCATGATAAACATAGTGGAATGTCATGTATCACCATACCTATTGGAAATATTAAAAAATTGTTGAATTGGATTCCCCACCAGTTTCTTTTTCATTATTCTTCAAAATTACATTATTCATTTATGTATTTTTAAGTTTAATATCTTATTATATGATAAAAAACTACCTCATGTAATTCTTAAATTTTAGAAAAAACCACATCTCTATTTTTTCACCCGTACTAGGTCATCATATTCCTTCACATAATAATTATGTATCTCTTAGTGAATGTTGAAACATACATTTTCCTGAAAAACTATTAGACATAGTTCTCCACTTTACACATCTATCAATTCTATCCTAATAGACATGATTTTTCTTCCTAAAACGAGGGGATTTCTATCCTATTCCATATCTAATACTATGAAATCCATGGGGAATTATATTTTATGAATATTGATCTAATTATATTTGATCATTCCACAGGGAATTTTCACAATTTAATATGCTAATTGAGTTATAAATATTACATTATTCAATCCTTCTAATCCCATTCTTTTGAAGGTGGTGTATGACATGATATTATTTCTCCCAAATAATAAGATATTTGTTTTCTAAATTCGACTAATACAATGTAAATAGGGAATGAGAAACTGCTTGATCCTTATTGAATAATGGTTAGATCTTTTGATTCAATACTGGAACCCTCTTATAAGAGTGGTGTGATCATTATTTCCCCTAGTTTCCTGCTGTTTTTCACCAAATCATTCATAGATAAATTTTTATGGTAGTATATTGGTGATATCCTAAGAAAAAGGGATGTTAATATGTAATTTTGTTCAATTTTCAATAAATATACCTTTATGTGCTTTAATCTCCGATTTCTTTATCCACTATAGGAAATGGGGTCATGAAATCGCTATTAGTGGTTCTTTTTTAGGGTTTACCGATTATTTTTCATCATATACAATCTCAAATTTTATGTGTTCTTGTTTATTTATTGATTAAGCTTTGTCCATAGTGAATTAAACTATTTATTGAGTAATTACTTTCAAATATGTACATGGATTAACTTTTGGGAATCCTGTAAGTACTCCTCTTGTCCTCTATCTATGTTTCACTAAAATATGACATACATGTAATTTTATGGTCCATAGTGGAGCCTTATTATCTATTCAATTTTCCTTTATCTCTTTTTTGGACACTCCCTGATCATACGATTATGCTATGATTTCTATGATGGAAACTATGGTGGTGGTAAAGAATATAGTCAAAGTACCATCCAGTGTGAATACATAGCACTATAGTTATAGTCCTTTCATTACATGAAAAACCAATGCACACTATTGATAAAATTTCCCTAGCTGTCATGGACACCAACTCAAAAAATTATTTTGATGGTTATAATCGGTATAATATACATGTTATATGTAATTATTTTGGGATTTTTGTTAACCCATCATTATATCCATTTTATTCATCAAAACATCCTTTTGGAATACCATCCATTCATTATGACTCACCATGTATATTCATCTTCATTGGGATCCCTCAGTTTTCCATTAGTAGCTCTTTCTCTATATTTTTTTCCCAAAGAGTTTATCTTTTCTCTAGTGATACTTTCTTCCATGGCCTAGTAGTTGTAACATCATAAATTAGTTTTTTCCTTGTACAAGAAACAGCTAGATTATTTATATTATAAGAAAATTTTCTATTCCACGAGGTGTTAATTTACTAATTATATATTTAAATCACCACCATGTGTTGTATAATGATTCATCATTTAATTAATTGGAAGTAAAATATTTACATAAATTTTCATTGACATAGGGGAAATAATAATGTACAAAAGTGTCTTGTTAACTGATACTACATTGTGTTAGAATGTTCTATAAATCTATATATTCAATTGTGGTATCACTATCATGATGAAAATCAGAATAATTGAAGTCTTACTTCTTTTTTTGATATTTTTGAAAATTGGAATCTATCACAGATCATGACGAAATTACCCATATGTGCTTTTAGAATTTCACGGGGGATAGTACCGAGATTTGTATAATATAGAATATTACCTGGATAATTATTATCTTGATATCAATGTGTATACCTACTACTTATTCTATGATTCTACATGGATGTGTTCCAGTGTTTTAGTTTCTTCCATAGTCTTAAAAATATCGTAATATTGAATATCTTTGTAGTGAAACTCCAATTATTTGATTTATCTCTTTGCTAACCATTGTTGCCACTCTATTTATTAAAATGTTTTTTTCTGAATCAGGATAAACCTCACGTTGCACTATGTTATTGTCTAAGGTGTGGTTGTTGTGAAAAAAAATTAAACTTCTATAATTATATCATGAAGTACATAAATTATATAGATAAATTGAAATAATATAATTAAAATTTAAAAACATAATATCAAAATTCCAACAATTAAAAAAACTGTTGATAATTTGAGTTCATACAGGCTTCCATTAATTTCTTACAAGCATAACAAAATTTAATAATTTATAAAAATAAAAAATAGTGTGACTAGTAAATTAAAATTTAGAGAGAAGTATGTTTGAGGTAAAACCCATAGAAAAAGGGAAGAAAAATATTTTATGAATTAAAAAACTATTTATAAAAGTGTTTTAAGAAAGGGAGGCATACTGTTTAATATGTTTTTGATTCTCAATTTAGAATGTTTTCATATGTTTTTATAGATTGTGGGGTTCATATAGAAATATATTTTGTAATTAAATTGGTTAATTAATATTTCTTGATAGAGATGATATTAGAGACATCCAATGGTAATGGTTTCCCATTTTTAATGGAATGTTTCCCTTTTCCTAGGTTTATGAACTTTTTGGAATTAGTTAATCATGTTTCTCTCAATACCATATTTAAACCTAATTACACTAGATGTGGAAGTGGCCATTATTAATATAGAGAAATTATTTATGAAATTTTAAATGGTACCTTACAAATTTTTCCTTGATGGTCATGATAAAATAAAAATAATGAGATAAGAATTGAAATAATATAATTTTAAAAATCCAACATGAATAAAATAAAGAATGAAAAAATCAAACACACCTTCCACATTTATCTACATCACCCTAAAACAGCATGGGAGTTACAACTCACCCAAGTAATTAGGGATTAATTGGGAATGATAAAAATAATATAAAATAAGAAATAGAAAGTAGAGGATGTCTAGTATGGGACTCTATAAGATCCAAATATCTTACCCTCTCCCTTTGCTCTCTGAATTGATCCCTAGAAACATCGGCATGCCTCTCTATTTAAATATATTTATATATCTCAGTTTTTATTTAATATTCCACTTATATGGTCATAATGATGTCTCAGGTCAATACCCATGTTGAATATCCATTCCAGATAATAATGGTTATATCCATTGAAATTTATGTTAAAATTATAATTTAATATGTCTATCTAGGAACTTTAACGGAATGACTTAGGGTGTCATGTAATGAATATCATGGGACATTTTTATTTTTTGATTTTCTCTAAAACAATTCATGAACTATTTCTGATTCAAGTCTGGAATAATATTAATGTCATGAATCCCATTTTTAATCATTAAAACATTAATTTAATATCTATTATTTTGTTATAACTCTTAATATACTCCTACGATAACCCTTCATTGTGGAAAATCCTTCTTTTAGAAAAAATACTAATACATTTAGTTGAATATTTTCTTATTTTTGATAAATAAATTGTACCCATTAAAATATGAACAAACCATTAGATATTTAGGAAATAATTAATCATTTAAATCATTAATTTAATGCCTCATAATAATAAAAATAATGAATTAAATTTTTGTATCTTATATATATATTGAATTTATATATAAATTAATGAATGTAAATGTTATAAAAAATATGATATTAATGAATATAGTTATAAATGGACTATATTAATTTGAAATAAGTATTTTTTGTTATTAATGAAACTTCAATTTTTAATGAATATCACAAAGTTAAAACTAAAATATAATATATATATATATATATATATATATATATTAATTGTTATATAATAATCATAGTATAAAGTATATTTAATTAAAACAAATATTATGACAGTTATAATGATTTAAAAACTGTTATTATTATTACGAAAAAAATTAGGATATAATATATGTTAAGTATATATATCCAGAAATATTCTATAATATATATATACATAGAAAAAGAAATAGAAAAAAAATAAATAAATAACTAAAACAAATATTTTATCTTCCTGCCCCTTCAAACTAACACCATTGACCCCATCTCATATTATGAATTTCTCAGGAAACCAAATACTCCCCTAATCATCTCTTGATAAACTGTTTCCTTATACGTCACCTTTTTAATATAAACATATAATTTTTTCATCAGACCATTGATGTTATAACCATGAGGAATGGAATAAGTTATCTTCCTCATCTTTAAAGTTTTTGTTGTGAAAAAAACCCATCTTCTTACAAAACCATGATTTCTACCCTAGTATGTCACGAGATTGAGTTTCTAGGTGAATATCAATTATAATTAAGTGTGGGTATCATGAATTAATTCACACATGAAATTAAGAAATGTATAATTATGATTAAGATCCCTCAATCAATCATCATTTTATACCTCAGAAATTGTTTCTAGTTTTTTTATAGGCATTTTAAAGATAAATATAAATTTTCTTCCAGTCCAAACCAACAAACAAAAGAGAATAGAAAACAATCTCCAATTTAATAGTCATACGAAATATTTAGTAAAAATTAAGAATAATAAGTATATTGGATATCTAGGGGAGTTTTCTTGTATAAAAGAAACCACTACCCAATAATTAAAAGACATGCATACCATAGTTTTTGTTGCTAAGAGAAATAGATATTGGGTTTTTTTAGTTATCCGTAGAGTGAGAGATCAAAAATAGAAACATTGATAGCATCAACTACATAGTAGGTAAGGGATTTTTATATTGTAATTTCAATTTTTTAATATATATATATATATTAGTTATTTTGATTTCCTAAATATTATATTTAACTTTTTAAAACCCTTTTCTTTTAGGGTTTATTGGATGCTTCGTGTTTATGATTTCCAAGGCACCTTCTACAAGGAAGAATATAGTTTAGAAATAAATCTTGATTTAATATTTTCTAAAATAATTCAATGTTAGGAAAATTTATTTTTTGATTTCAAAGGGAAATATAATTTTCAATAATAACTTTATGTAAAGTGAAATTCATTTAAATTATATTTTTAAATTAATCTACCATTACATGCCTAAGGGATTATAGCTTTAAAAATATAATAGTTTTTAATTTTTTTAAGGAACCTTATGTTATCTTATCAGGTGTAATTTTTCAAAAATTTATTATTTAATCAATATCTCTTTATAAATTATTAATTTTAAGTGTTTCATTTATTTTAATAGAACTATTTTATTTAAGATTTCTTTTCACAAACAAGGGGTTATATTTTTAAGATATGCCCTTTTTTTAAAATTATTTATTTTATATGTAAATCACTTTGATTTTATATGGTAGTTATTTTTTATAAAACATTATTATTCTAGATACAATTTCGACATCATGAATTATATTCTTCTATGGTTGCTTAATTTATAATATGGTCATTCATTATGTATTCTTATCCTAAATACTATCTATTTTTTCTTTATCTATTTATAGAGATTATTATCACATATTTTTGGTTCTATCTTGATGAAATACCTAAAATACTAAAAAAACACAGATATATATATATATTATCATTTATATATCTATGTGTGTGTGTATACATTTTCATTGTTTTAAAAATATGAATGAAAACACCAATGGTTGGTGATAAGAAATTTTTTTCAATTAAATTTAGTACATGGACTTTATAAACATACTGGAAAATAGAGAGTGAACCAAAAAATCAATGGACATTTT
This sequence comes from Viscum album, assembly GCA_963277665.1. Classification (NCBI taxonomy): domain Eukaryota; kingdom Viridiplantae; phylum Streptophyta; class Magnoliopsida; order Santalales; family Viscaceae; genus Viscum; species Viscum album. The sequence continues at coordinate 1,531,614,385 of OY728165.1, read as the reverse complement.
CCACCAATGATAGGCTGGCCCAACACAATAATCAATGCTCCATGTTTGCTCACATTTTTCCAAGATTGAAATTTTTCTTTCAAAAATAACCCCGAATTCGTTTTTGTAGTAAATTTTTTTATGTTGTTCACATTTTAAAAAAAATATTAGAAATTTTAGGAGATTTTTTTATAGACATATTTTTAATAGTATTAGTAATTTAATTTTCTTTCAAAGAATATTTTTTTAAAATTTAATTTCATTTTCAAAATAATATTGTATTTTAATTGAAAAGCTAAATTTATTTATATATATATATTTATGAATAAGTATATTTTATTATATTTTCAAAAACTATATATTTTAATTATAAAAGTCCTTATTGATTCATTTTTTCACCCGTAGTATTAAAAAAATTCTCAAAAACTCATATATGAGTGGGAGTTATTCTTGGGATAGGTCTCCAATATGCATATTTTATACTAAGGGAATCTAGAGATATCATTGAATTATATATATTTAAAAAAATGAGTACCTGGTTGAGATGGTTTTATTTATGCTTTTCTAAATCATCCTAAATTATAAAACACAACAATATATGGAAATGTATGGATTGTATATAATTCTTATGATGAATAATATTTCATTTTGAAAATGAAATATATAATATCTTTTACCACTAGGCATGGGAGCACATGTCTAGGGAGTCTCATAAATGAATACCTAGAATACAATTATAATATCATGTACCACTATAGGTGAAAATATTTACAAAGAATTTGAATTTTCAAATTAGTGGGAATCTCAGATTTTGAACTGGGGCATGAAATGGTATTTTAAGGGTTTGAATCTCACAAAATAGTGGTTTTTTGGAATTTAATGAATTTTTTATGGTGGGATTGAGGTTTAGTAGATAAATAGAGGAATTCTGTGCTAGCTGAGCTATAGTATACAGCCACCAGCTAGCCGGTAGGGTTAATAGTGGGGACTTTTACTATTTCTCCCATTAGATATTTAGAGTGGTAAACCCTCTTCCCACTCTATTTTATATTCATGGAAAATGGATCTCTCCCCTTTACCTCATCTTCATGATCCTTAGATGAAGGTTTTCTAACAGACTTTAATCGGTGATTTTATGTTCATAATTGACTATAGTTATATTTATTCATCCTCTAATTAATTATTATTTAAATTTTATTATCTCTTTTTAGGGTTTTCAATCTGATTATATTGGAACATTTTGTTATAATAAACAAATAAAGGGGATTCTTAACATTATATAAAGTGGGTGTCTTATGATGTTGTATTCTCATTTTCTATCATCATCTTTGTGAAGTTACTTTGGGCCACCAAATTTATTAATGGATTCCATTTAATTTTAATTATTATATCCTTTCACTAATCACTTCTTCTAATGAATTTTCCTTGGTATGGTTCTAGGAGCCTTCTTTAGAACAGTTACAGGAGCATGGTCATGGTTTTGGAACGATAGGGGGGCTTGGTGAGTTAATCAACCATTCATACTATTTATTTTAAAATTGTTTATTTTACTATAAAATGTGATGATTAACTTTTAGAAATTTTGGGTGTGAGTTAAGAGCTCTATATGAATGGTAGGGATTTGGAAATTTTTGGAAATCTTAGGAAGTGAGATTTTGGGATGGGCTATGAAATTGAAAAGGATTTGATAAAATGTAGGTGGTCTTGGTGCTATCCATATTTCCTTAGGGAAATGTTTATCTACTTGTATATGTTTGGTATTTCAATTAAATTTACAAAACAATTTTAATAATTAAATTATTAAAATAAATTTAGTTGTTTAATTTTATTTAATTTTTACATGTGCATGAGAAACCATGAATAAAAGGAACCATATTCCTAGTCCACTATAGACCTAGTGCACTAGTTTGATGTATCAATCACCAACAACAAATGTCTTAATGTGATTATTTCCTTGTGACCATTATACCCCTTAAATGTTGTGGTTTAATTTAGGGATTCTAAAATGATTTTTTTAGTGTACCTATTGTAGGGGAACTGATTACCTCTTTTATATGTGTTGTTTGTCTTGGGATGATCACCAAAGTGGTGGGATATAAATGATCCTTGAAATACTATAGAGGCATGAGATTTTTTGAGAGAACTTATTTTGTGATAAGGGAATTATTCCATATATATAAATTATTCTCGAAGGATTTGATCCATGAGGCCCCTAAGGCCACATTATTGATGTGATATTTCATAGGGATATGTTTCCATATAAATGTAGGGAATTTACCTAAGAGTTGTGATTGAGATCAAGGACCCCAAGATGGGTGACAATATTTTAATTTTCTCAGGGCCCACTAGTGGGTTACATGATGATAGATTTACCTTAATGGAGCCTGTGTTATATTAGTTGTAAATATTGATTGGATTTGGTTATTTGGTTGACCCTTACCATTTGGTTTTTGTGAGAGGTGTATTGTGGGATGCCTAGACTATTTAAGATACATTATGGAATAGGCTCATAAGAGTAGCTGTAATGTAAATTAAATTTGGAACACACACAAAGGCTAGTATTAGTGCATGGAAAAAGAAATACATTAAATGTGTGGTTTGATAAATGACGCGGATTACATATATCTGGGTGGCTTTGTAAAATGAAATTGATGCCCCTATTATTTTTATATTATTACGAATTGAACACAACCTTGGGGTGGGTGTAAAATTTTATTAAGAAAAAACCTTTATTTTTGTTTGTAATACATGAAGAGAAAACATCCATAAGGTTTGGACCTTAATCATGGATAAAAACACCTATATGGGGAGGCTTATGATACTTGCTGAGAAACCACTACAATCTGGGTGGTCATTGATAAGTATAGAACAGTCCCCTCGTAAGGAGGTCTATGAAACTTCTAGAAGATTAACTATGGATTGGATGTAGTGATTAATCTGTTTTGGGTGGAGGATAGTTCATTCCCATGTTTATGATTTTTGGGATTTGGGGGTATTTTGAGATCTTGGATGAGTATATCATATTTTGAGGGCTCAATTTCCTAGACTATTTCATATTGGAATGCAGAAGTTAAATGGTTGTGATACCAGAATATAACTCACCAGTGGTAAATATATTGGAAATTAGGTTGAGATTATCCCCAAGGACATTATCATTGTATTCCTAGGGAAATATTATCACATAGGTTGTTACCCTCTTATACTGGGGTTTTATACCCATGAGTTTTTACCAAGGATCCATATTGACATGACATGATTATAGATACGCCTTCACCTTTGTAAGTAAGAATGTTAAATTAGGGTCACATACATGAATATTAATATCAATTATTGATTTTAGAGCTGGAATCCAACGCCACATGTGTTGATGGAATGGAACAGTCGTCACAAGATGCTGAAAGACATAGAAGCACTGGAAAAAGTATGTATGACTTGTTTCAGGTAAAATTTAGGACACTGAGGACCAATGAAACATTATTTATTTAAGTATAATTTATATATTCTAATCATGTCAAAAGAACATGGCACTACATATTTAGTATATAGGAGACCGTATTTGCTGTTAACTATAGAATTGTCTATTTACACCCTACTCGGGCTTCCTGGTGATGTGGGTAACCAAGAATCTCTCACTTGTTTCAGGTTAAGGCTGGGTAGAGGACTACTATTTAATGACTAATAATTATTTCTCATATGATCAGGAGACATGGATAAGTCATCTATAGAGACCTAGTGCCTACTTTTTACACATTCAAACATGTTTATGTTTTTTTTCATTTTTTCATGTAGTTAAGGCATGTTCTTTCTTTATTTCCTTATCACTCTATTGGTTAGTTAATTTTACTACTACTTTTATCTCTAATATGGGGGTATATTCCACCGCCATACCACCATGGAATCCCACTAATAGTTGGTATCCTCATTCATAAAAGGGGGACCTCTTGAAGTGACAAAGAACACCAGGTGGGATGCTATTTATACTGAATTATTTCAGCACTTTTACAATGTTTTTTCAGAACTATCATTTATTTATTTATTTTGTTATATGGTATAAATGAGATATTATAATGCTTAAGATCTTTCTATGTACCTTAGGTTGATGCATCATGAACAAAATTTCCAATTGGAAAAGAATGCTGCTAAGGATGTGATTTTTGTTCTTGGTTTTCATTGTTATAATTATACGATTTAATCATTGGTGACTCAAAGGATGTGTGGGTTTTAGGACATATATTATATTTTAGTCATGGTCCATAGAGGAAAGGTGAATCTTATTCAACATAATCATAATATATGATTCACAATATATATAAACATACTACTTTGATTTATTCATAAATGATGAGGATAAACTATTTAATATGTTAGCAATTTCTCATACAATGTTTTCCTGTATACGTTTTTTATGGAATTATAAATATTTGGAAAAACATGTATAATATTTAATCTTATTTTGGGCTATGTGGCACTATGGAGATAAAAATGTGATAATGATGATGATGACTATGTAGTCCCTCTAGGAGTTGATGTGTAATGAAATTACTTGGTCAATGAAGGGCTTTAATTCCTTATTGATAGAACACGTGTGAGTTGTTGTCCTTAATGTTCAGTAAATTAATTACCCAATAATAACCTATATTATTTTTCCCCATATTTCATGATATGAAATTTTATTTAACTCAGCCATTTATTTTTGGTTATTGGACATGAGTCATCTAAGACAACAATTTTATGTGTGTATACACCATCATGTGAGATTGGGATTCTCGGGTAGAAATCGCATAGGTGTATTATCATTGATTATATATTTCATAGTATTATGGTAGTTTGAAATGTGATTTTGATCATGTTCATGAGAAACTTTAATGGGTGGTTTATCACAAGAGTTCTAGGTAATATTTTTGACAAGTGCACGGATGAAACCCCATGTATTATAGTCTATGTGAGACCTAATTCGTTATTATGTGGAATACCTAGAGAACCTTGATATGTGACTCAAGATTCAACAAGATAGACTTCACTGATCAGTATGGGTGACTCATCATAGGCATTATCCTTATCTCGTGAGTTCTTTAAAGGAATAGATCATGGTGATAATCACATGTTCGAATCAATACAACAGATATTGAATTAATTTTTATGTTTATACATGGGTTTTCCATAAGAATGACTGTAATCAAGGGAATTCAAGTGACATGTATTTGGATCAAAAATTGTGTTCCATGCGAATGTGAATACCCTTTTATGTGTTTTCGGAAAGTCTTCATTATGCCATTTTTTTTAGGAGGAAATCAACTTATGTGATTTTGATTTAGTTATTGAGCTGTGATTTAGAGGATGGGACCAGTTAAGTACCATGCCCCATTGATTCTGGATTCTCTTTAGAAGCATGGTGTGGGTGTGTGTAAGTGATTTGGATTTTTTAATGAGGAAGAATGTAGGTGATTATGTTATTATACTTATCTTATGAGGGATTCCAGGATTGATGAATGAGGGAATTATGAGTTCTTCTTCTTATATTATACTAAAATTTTGAGTACCATTGTCAGTGGTTTATATAGTTACCCAGTCATGATCTAAGTATCACTGAGAGGGGGAGGGGGTGAATCAGTGATATCTTTTTATCTTTAAGTTTCATTATTTTTGAAACAACCTTCGCCTCCTGTTAAATTGTTTCATCCCTTCTGAACACACACAACCATAGGAAGACAAGAATTAAAAGTTTCACTTCTCAAAAAGAGTATCTGCGTACCTGGTATGGTACAGAAACAATCCAGTACCACACAATCCACTAGAAAATAATCCCTTTATTTGGAATAAAATGAGTAGTATGTACACTTACACTTGTGTAGCACTTGGAAAATATTCAGCAAGCATGTATGCACCCTCTAAACACAAATAGGGAATTACAGTATTTCTGTGCTACTTTACAATTGAATAGTTGTAATCTCTGTAGTAGAGATCTTTTCATTCTTATCCAGAAGCTGGTAAGAACTATATAATTCACAAATGAATACCTGAGAAGACCCCATATCTTTCATGAACCTTTTTAAGTTTCTTTCACACAACTTTTATGCCACACACGAAAGATTCAACTTTTGTCGTGAAACACCTCTTGCGTTCAACTTCAATCTTGCGCGCAACTCTATTCTTGCGCGCAACTTTCCATTCTTCTGCAAAACTCTATTTCATTTTTGTACCTCCATTTACATAAAAGTTTCCACACTTCAGAGCTTGGGATATCTCAAAGTGTTGATAAATTCTACTGTGAGGGGGTCGCCTCTTATTTATAGACCGTTTTGACCCCTACGTGCAAAAACACCAATGTGTCGCGCATGAACCTGACACATCATGAAAAACCCAATTTGACATCGCCTTAGGCATGTAAGTCTCTTTGGCACCAACCTCATCATCAACACACATCTTTGAGTCTTTCGCGTACTTCATGCCTTTCCAGGTTTTGATGTTTGGACCTCAAATCATGCCTTGCATGCAAGATTCCAAACTCCCTTCAATCTTTCGTGCAAAGCCCCAATCTTTTGCACAAAACTCAATATTTCGTGCATGCTTCTCTGTTTCCATATTTTGATGTTCGGATTATGGAACTAAACTTGTTTGAAACATACCAAGACATCTTCAAACTTGCGGGCAGCTTCTTTTTCCAAAATCACATTTCTTCATCTTTCGATTTTTAGGCCCTAAAATTTGACAAACACTGGAAAAAGACACCACCTTAAAATGTTTTTTCTTCCATCTCCAAATTGATTCTTCCTTTTTAATTTCTATCTTCACTTCATCCAATAATCATTCTTCAGCTTTCATCATGAAATCCACCATCGTGATATGTAACCTTTTATCGAACAGCTTTAGCATCGTCAGATTTTCAGCAGAAATTACTAAACCTTCCATGTCTTCCATTTGCATTTTTCCATCAAATCAAAACTGAATATGATTGGCCACACCTTTACTCCCTCATTCCATTATAAAGCATGCTTCAAAAGTTCTCCTAAATTATGATATTTTCGAAATACAAATCATCAAAGAATCAACTGGTTTCCCAAGGATTTTACAAAGTCAATTGATTTGTCTTCTTTGATAACAAAATACAACACTCTGTACAAAAACACTTCTTACATTCTTCTCCATCCAACTTGGTCCCAATAGTTTAGAAATGTGAGTGTAATATTGATGTGATGTGACTCGTATGAGCATGATTTGGGATTTATGATCAGGTTTAATGGGGGCATAAAACTTTTTTGTTTTTTAATATAATATGTATGTTCATGTGATAGTTTTATATGGGTTTGATTAAAGTAAAAATTAATGATGACCATGAGTAAATAATGGATTATGGGTTTTAGTGAGTTGGTTGTGGGAATGGTAACCTAGGAATATGATTAATTTCGATCAAGATGAGTAAAACAATAATAATTATAAATGTACCTAATTATGTTGATCACTATAGGTTTTTTGAGTGAATCAACCTCATTCATGATGAAATTTGGGATGCTTCCAAGGGTAACATTATTTTTAGAAGTGTAAAGGCTTCGTTTTATGGTTCATGTTAGTGCTATTATATGAGTTTGTTTTCGACAAACAACTACTCTGTTTATTAACAAATGGGACACGAGATGTGGAGATTTGGATTTTACCCCGATGATGTAATTAAAAAGAATTTCTTATGGTGGGGATAGGTATTTCAGTCCTTGTAATAAAACGCACACTTGAGAGGGATCATGGGCGCATGAAATAGGTCATTAGGTGACCAGTGGGTCATTATTATGCCAATGTTTAAATAGATTCAGATTTATCTATATTCCTTAGATAACGGTGAATGAAAATTTTTAAAGTGGTTTTAAATAATTTTTGTTCATTGACATGGGGATCATGATGAAAATTGGATAGTTTGATAATGAATCAGATCAACAATGCCTCATGTCACCTGGATATAGCATAATTATTGAATTAGGGGATTTTGTAATCAATCGTGGAATCACATTAATTGGGGGGTTGATTCTCAACATGTTCACTTGAATAAACATTGGATTTATTTGTGACATAAAGCACCGTGATTAGGTGATTTTGAAATGTGTTATTTTGGTCCATTTTATATTTTATAGTAATGTTGGCCAACAGATGTCCCACATGTTCTTTTTAATGGAATTGTATGTGGTGCATCAGGAAACAGATTAGAAACATCATATTAGACATGATGGGTATATTTTTGGTGTTGTCTAAGGATTTTCAAGGGATTATTTTGTATGCAAACATCTTCCAAGGACATTGGGTATGCATCCATTTTGATTTGAAATTAAAAATATTAGTAGAGGGACTAGCCTCTGACTAGCGCTCTCACGTGTGTAAAGGTGAAGTTTGTTGAGGATTATGTTGGTCACATCATTAGAATGTGAGAAGTGTGTTTTAGAAGGCAGTTCTAATGGTGGGTGGGAACCTAGATTCATAATTGGCCTTAAAAGATAATCATATAGTGCAGATAACCAGTATGTAGATGATCAATAAAATGATGAGACTATAATGAATCAATGAATTATTGTTATTTTAAGTTTATTCATTATGTTTCATTAATGATTTTATTTTTCACTTGAAAATTTTGGTAGATTTGTGCCTTATGTTTGGCATTTCTATTGAGAATCTGGTTTGGCATTCAAAGGTAGAATGTGATAATTTGAATTTTAATTGATTATTGATGGATTAGGTTAATGTGTTTGGATAACCATTTATAGTTATTTATGATGAAAGTATTTATGGTGGGTAGGTTTTAATATCCCATTTCCATTTGGGTTTAAAAAATCTGAAGGAATTTGAATTTTTAAACTTAGTGGACATGCATGATTTTAAACTGAGTCTCAAAAATTATAGTCATATGGTTTGAACCTCCAAAAAGATTTGTTTTGGGGGTAAAATGATGTTTAGGTAGTGAACTAGATGTTATGGAGATTAGTTAAGGGATTTTAGGCTAGTTGGGCTGCTATTTATTGCCATTGGCTTGCTGGTTCTGGCCCACCAACCAGCTGGTAGGGCCGACATTAGCCTTGTTCCATTGTAGGTTCCACAAGATTTTTAGTATTCCACTACTATCATGTCAGTTGGGTTAAAAGGAAATAAATTAAAATTTTCCTCCAATAAAACATTAGAGGGACATCCCCCTTTCCCCTCTTAATTTTTCATTCATGGTCATGGGTTCCTTCCCCTTCTCCTCCTCTTAAAGATCATCTAAGAGAGAGTTCTAAATGGCATTTATCAGTTATTTATGGTATGTCATTGACTTTAGTGAAATCCATTCATCGTATACATCCTTTTTATTTAAATTTGGTTTTCAATCATTTTTATTTTTAATATTAATCCATTGAAGCATGTTGGAATATACTGATCATGATGGTACATTCATACTACCAAGTAATTGGGTGTTTAAGAGCAAACCTGCTCAACACTACTCATCGTTTCAATAATGGATTTTCATATAATTTATTTATTTTTGTTTTTCTTAAATTAAATCATTATGGAAATTAAATATTTGATTTATGATATGTATTTTTTGTGGGATGGTTTTGAGAGTCAACTATGGACCTCTCATGTGTGTGAGGTCATGGTTTTATTACATCATGGTTGCTCAGTGGATAAATTGACCATCATTACTATTTAATATTAAATGGATTAATAAATTCTAAAATTTTATAATTGATATATGGTGAAATTTGGTGTGAGTTAGGATCTCTTAATAAATGGAAATTCTTGGGTTATAATTGGAAGGCTTGAGAAATGATCTTATAAGATGTATAATGAGATGGAAAAATATTTTATAAAAGGTTTGTTGCCATCCTACTGGCCCTATATCTTATCTTTTATGTATATCTTCATGTGTATGTTTGGGGTACAAATATAGAGACATAACCATTTTATTAATATAATTATTTAATTTCATAAAAATAGATTAATTTAGATTAAGTTGTTAATCATCATTGACATACTAGAAAGAAAATAAACTTAGTGCATGGGCCACTATGTACCATTTGTATGAGTTTAATATCATAGTTACTGATGAATGATATATTGGAATGATTTCCATCCTTTTACATTTAGACTCATTTAGGGGTGTGGTCGGAATGGGAGAGACATAAATGTAATATGTTATGTAGCCCGAATGTAGGATCCAATGTTAGCTTTTTTAGTGATGTTGGATTACATGGGATGATCGGGCTAGATGTAAGCTATATCTGATCCATACGATTCCTTATGTTCTTTTTCATGGTTTATATAACCTGAGACACGTTATGGGAATTATTTAATTTCTATAAATAATAAATTTATCTCTTAATCCATGATACCTACATGTCCACATAATGATTGTGATACTAACGAGGGAAGTGTTTCCCTCTAGTTTCCATGCACTATCCCAAGCATTAAGATGGAGATATATGGCCCCAATTGGGTTTCCTCTATTAATTATTGACCGTCAAGACCCTATTGGGTTCCTTGATTAAATATTATCCATAAACTGGTGTTTGTAATATTGATTAGCAATGGAGAATGTTTTGTGGCATTTGACAAACCCTTACCCTTCTATTTTTAAGAGTGTATTATTGTTGGATTCCTAGCTAGTTTAGGATCTAGTATGGTAAATTCTTATAGAAGCGGTCATAACATAGATAAAAAAGAAGAACACCCATTTATTATTTATTTAGTATATTCAATAAGAAACATCCTATATCGGGGGTTTGATAATTGATGTTGAATATACCCACTTGGGTGGGTTTTTAAAATGAAATGGATATTCCCTAAGGTGGTCTAATATTATGAACAAAACATTCCCTTAGGGTGTGTGTGATATATTATAATGAAAACACCCTTTAGGGTGGTCTGTGATTTTTTATGGGAAACCACCCAAAAGGGGTGGTTTGTGATTCTTGATGAGAAAACACTTGTAGGGGGTGGTCTTTGCTACTTATGGATATCACAGCTCAAGTAGGGTGTTCTGTGATACCTAAAGAAAATTGAACTTATAGAGATGTCTCTAATACTATTGGAGAGGATTATAAGGATTTGGAAGTCAGATTACTAGGTTTTGGATAAACGATATGTTATCCATGATCGAGCTGGTACGACTTGTGTGTTCTTTTCTAGGCATGGTCAAGTCTCTTACAGTGGTGGGCCTTAATTTCCAGAACCATTGAAAACATTTATATATAAGATGTCAAGTTGTGAAATTGGGATAGAGATCACCCCAGATAATTATACTATTCGTAGGGGTGTTTTTTTATCCACCCCTCCAACTCATTACCATTTTATATTAATGTGAGTTTTGTAAAACCCCAACTAATAAATGCCGGTCTAAAATGGGATTTCACATGACCTCATGTGAGACCCCTATGTAAGAGGTTACTTACTCGAGGTGAATACCAAATGGGTTCATGGATAGACTATTCCCTCAATAACAACTAAACATCAGAGTAAAATAATAGAATTAAAAATAAATAAATCAAACAATGATAAATATATAAATAACTATAAGGGAAGAAACAATATCATTATGTTCTAACCCATGAACTATCATTATGGTATATTAAACACAAAAATAAATACATTGAAAAGGGGATACTCATAGGAGGTTGGTCAATGTATGAGGTATAGAAACTGAATAGGAAAAAAATCCATATTAAAGTCCATAAAACAATTCCCACATCCTCCACATAACCATACTCCACTACCAACTATAAACGTCCTTTCCATTCATCATATCACAGAACATAAAATCTACATGTGCAATGAAATGATCGAGTAGGGTACGAGTAAATGTATTAGTATGACTCCACTAATGGCACTTAACATAAGTTCATAATATATATAGGTTCATTCAATTAAAATAAAAAATAATTGATATAAGAAGCATGTATTTTGTAGAAGAACAATATACATTTCAGATCCTCATAAATAGGATTTACATGAATTGGCATTATACTGGAAGGAACATCAATTACCCACATGAAAAATCCTCCAAGATAGGATAATCCAATCATATTCCTAACACATCCCCCATGAATTGATTTCCAAAAAAACATGTTGGCCAAGAATCTAACACAACTCCCATACGGGATAGTCCATATGGATCAACCTACATGCTCCACTATAATGATATAAGAAAACCACATGAAATTCATGATAAAATTATCATATATAACATCACATAATATAAAAAAACAATATTTTCTCTATCCATATAGAAGAATCAATAAGAATAAGTCTCATAGTGTTATAAAAGAACATCTGATGTGATTATGAATCAAACATAGGTCTTATAGGACTACACATGCATGCAAACAATTATTCCAAGATCCCATATAAAACCTGTGAAAATGTCCAGGGTTTCTAACCTTATGTGAAACAAGAATCAATGTCTACAATCTATGTTAGATTAAAACTACAATAATGAATCCATGAACCATTACTAATTTAATAAGATTTTGAAAACTAGTATCATGTTTAAGGAGAAATGACACACTAAAGGTATGCAGAGATGAAACATACCCAACATGGTCAACTATATATAGCAATCAAGGCCTAATTAATGTCCATATACCACCTCCTAGAATTCAGTGTCAATTTTACAATTGATTAAAAATTGATTTTTTTAGATCAATTTTAAACCCTAATATCTGATCAGGACATCAATATCAATTTTTTTAATCTTGTTTAATATGAAGGGATTAATATAGAACAAAAAATGGCTCACTATACTAGAAATAAAATATCGAATTATTCATAGAGAATTGAATGGAGGATACTAAATGGAGGAACGAATGAAAATCATTGTAGAGGGATCATAGTGTTCATGGAGTTGATGAGGTACTTAGATATGATAAAAAACTGAGAATGTAATATTAAAAACACATAAAATTAGGTGAACTCTCTTGGACCCAAAAGAAACCACAGAATAGATAGTGGATGCTACAAAGAATAAATTCATTCCAGGAGGCCCACTGGCTAGTAGCCAGATTCCATTGACCTACTGAGGGAGAAGTTGTATCATCGTCAAGCTAAAATATTCTCACCTTCCTACCAAAAATATATTTCTAACCTCTCAGGAAACACTTAGAATCTTCAAAAAAACTAACACATATTTGAACATAATGTACAAGAAAAATTGAGGCATAACTTAAATATAGTATGTAAAAATTATCCCCTGATTTGGACTTCTTATCATCAAGTAATATATCCATTGGTTTTCTTGAATAACATGGACCAATATTCAATAATGTCAGTCGTCCACTAAGAAATCACTTTTAGAAAATGTGTGTGCAACCACTACTTCCCAACAAGAGGAATAATCATTCCTCTAACACTTTCCCTCTTCAGATATCATTCTGAATTGGACACTCCACAAAAGATGTGTATGGGTATATCTCAATATCCTTAGACTTTTGAACATGTACATGATCAAGACAATAATTTTAATGTCAATACTTAATGAAAACATTATTCATTACATGATATAATGAAGAAGATCCAACTATTAGGCCATAGTCTTGATGCATTCAATGATCTTGAATTGTCCAACATACTGCAGTTCCTACATTCCATTCTTCTCCAATGCACATTTCCCAACTAGAGGACAGATAAAAGAAAACCTTGTCACCCAGAATGAACTCCAAGGGCCATCTTCTTTGGTCTTCAAAAGATCGCATATTATTTTGAGCAATAACAAGCACTTTATGAATAAATTTCACCCACCTTAAAGACGCTAATACCATAACTTTATCGAAAATTAAAGATTCAACTACCTCTTTCCAGAATAGTTATGAATGAAACAAACACCAATATATAGCATTAAATAGTTCCGTTTAAATAAACTATTAGAATCTATTGTTGTAGTATAACTATACTATATCCCAGTAAACATCCCAAGATCATCTAAAATGTATAATACACATCCTATGTATATCCTAGAAATTCTGGATCCTTCTTTCTATGTATTTATCAGTTTGATGATGAAAGTTCATACTCATCATAAATTGGGTCAAATCAACTTTGGAAATAAATCCCAAAACTACGATGTGAACCTATTTTCTCTATGAGATACCATTCTTAAGGGAACTCTATAAATCTATACGATATACTAAATATAGATCTTTCTTTGGTCATCAATTGAGTTAGTCCATTAGATATGTATTAAATGTTCCACATTGGTCATCCAAACAACAAAAAACTAAATGGAATCTCATCCTCATGGGTTCTAGTGGAAAAATATAACAAAATACATGTTCACCTAATCCCAGTTCTATATGGGATCTAGAAGTGGATTCAATAATCCTCTATGTCCTTGATTACCAAAATTGATCTTATAACATGTTGTAAAATGGGAGACAAAGCATAAAATGTCTCTCTTCATGATTGTCCACGTGACCTATCATTTAACACCGTGATACATCTTGTTCAATCCTTGGTTCACTACCCACCAACAAGAATGACAGGAATTCATCGAATCTTTTCACATGGTAGAGGGAATAATCACTCATCTATGAACATGAATCACACCATGTATATCTAAGATCCAATCTAAAACAAAACCATTCACTACCAAAATCTCACACATTTCATCACATGTAGGATCAATATTTTGACTAGACATTACTTGATACACTAATGGGGTTGTGATAACTATTGTCTCGCAAACCACTTATCCTCAATACTCAATTTCCAACTAACCAGTCAGCCAACAAATCCATGAGATTCCACCCAACTTTTGACAATTACTATCCATCCCTCAATATATTCTTACTCATCGCATCCACTACTAATCAGAAAATTACATGAGAATACTCTATCTCAATATTGAACTTTTACAAGTATGATACCTATTACCTATAGGAAATATTCAGGTAATTTTGGTAGAAAATATATCGATGGATCCTACTGTTTGTATATGTGACAAATCTCTCATTGAAGAGGTAGGGTCGTGAATATTTCAACATATGAACCACAACAACCAACTCTATGTCATGAGTTGGGAAGTTCTGGTCATGGGTTCAAAACTAACAAGACTCATAAGTAACTTCCCTATCTAACTATATTATAATACTTCGCAACCAAATTACAGAGACATCACAATACACCATATACGCAACCCCATGACCAGGAAGAATCAAAACCATAATTGAAATCAAAAAAAATTATATATTAGAATACTTATTCACACTATATTTCTATTCAAACATACATCATTCTTGGCCAATATGGTCTGAGTGCTGCAAGGAGAGAAGATTATTGAATTAACCTCATGTAGTACCTAGCTAATGTTAGAAAACTCTGAATATTTAACATATTCCTTGGTCATTCCCATGACATAACTACATATACCATATCTAGGTAAACTTATATTCCATTATTAGATTCCACATTCCTAATAAATAAAAACTCCTATATCATAAATAGAAACTTAAAATACTTGGTGTTAATATAATTTACTTAATTAAAACTCTATATGATATCTAATTATCTATAGTATGATTCTGAAATATTAAAATATATCAAGACTTCATCAATGAACACAATGAAGAAGGAGTCTATATATGGGTAAATAATCATTTCCTTGATATCTAATAACAATTTTGGAGAATTCCCCAATCTATGTGGTATAATAACATACTGATACAACCAATATATGACCATAAATACTCTTTGGTATCAATTATTCTTTAAACTAATGATGATGGAAACTAGGATATTGATCAATCATAGAAAACCACTAGGATCTCCTCAGATGATCAAACAAGTCATTAATTATTCAAAACTATTACCTTTTCCACATAGTGTTCTGATTATCTTTCTGGTAGTCAACATATAGCTCAAGAATACCATCATACTTTTTTGTGAACAATAAAAAAACACCCCAATGGGATGTGATCAATATATTGAATCCTTTTTCCTCAGGATAAATCAGTTATACCATTACCCTTTTAACTAAATTGGATCCAATAAATATAATAGAATCAATATTGGTATGGCATCAGACATAGGATTAATGTCAAAATAAACACCCATATGGGGCATTACCCTGAGAATTCCTCTAGAAACACATCTCAGTATAGGTCAACCATAATAGTAACAGAGTAGGGATACATTGACATGTGTTTTGTAAGGATCATGCTAGCCACTTGCATTGAAAATACTTATCTCTTTTTGGGATCTAGTCTTACCCTACCTACCTCGACATCCTATCCTCTTTATGATATTTATATTTTCCTCTATATCCCAAGACTCTGGTTCCCTAGAAGGATGTAT
The DNA here is from genome assembly GCA_963277665.1 of Viscum album. Classification (NCBI taxonomy): domain Eukaryota; kingdom Viridiplantae; phylum Streptophyta; class Magnoliopsida; order Santalales; family Viscaceae; genus Viscum; species Viscum album. The sequence continues at coordinate 1,531,598,110 of OY728165.1, read as the reverse complement.
GAGGATAGTGTTAAAATTCATGTTCATTATCAACAATCTTTATCTTTCTCCTATGAAATACACCACCCTAAAAATCTACTAGATGAAATATTCCTTACTATATTGGTATTATTGCTTGAACTACTGGATAAACAAAGGGAGAATGCTCAATTGCATCCCCCTACACAATAGGTGGTGAAACTATATATGTAAGACGTCCACAAGGTGGTATTTTATGAAATTATATTTGAGACCATTGAGAAACCCAACATCATAACTAAAAATATTATTTATAAGTTAATGGACCAAATAAGGGATAACAATATGGTTTAATGTAATAGAATACCCACACAAACAAGGCATAACCCCCAAAGCACTACTCATATGCCAAGAAAAGACTCAAGTATGTATACAATAGTAACATCCATATATATTATATCAAAAAGATTATAATAAAACTACAATAAAATAAATCAACATATAATTAAATGAATGTTCAAACCATAACATTAATAAAAAAAATTAATATTTGGCCTCTATCTAATGAATGAAATAAGCATGTGTAATGTTATTATATTTTCCTAAACATAAAGAATGAATTCATACCAAATACAATAAATCTTTATGTGAACATCTTGTGAATCATGGAAATTGAATTTAAATTAATGGCAAACTAGAAAAATAATAAAATCATTTCCCACATTATAGAAGCTCATATCTCTACTATAATGTTTTAGAGAAACATAGATATAATTTCCCTACTCATGTCCTAACCATCCTATCTCATTCCTACCCTATCCTGAATCACGGTAATGAGAATAAACATTTTTGTGGACATGGTTCACTAATACTATCTTATAACACCCCAAATCCATCCACCAGCTCTGATATAGGATTCTATATAACCTCATGCACACCTCAATATGTGAAAGAGGTTTCTCACTAGTAATGATGGACTATGGGGATTCATGGGGATACAATTCGATCGACAATTAGTTAAAATCAAAGTATAATAAAGGAATATATAAAAAAATATATTATGATGAATAAATAAATAAATATCAATGAGGATGAATACTCAATAAGTGAGAACTGATGAAGTTTCTTTATGGAATCTCAAACAAACAAAAAAACCTAAGAAAATTGGAACCCCACCAAACATAAGTCAAAATAAAATGAAAAAACCCTAATTAGAAAAATATAAAACATCTATCCCAATGTAAATTCAAAAATGACCACATCCCCTTACAAAAACCACACCACTATCCTTCATAGAGAACATTCCCTTCATCTGATCTATGATAATTAAATATATAGGCACAGAGAAATTCATGAGTATGGTGTGAGTATAATAATTAATAGGACACCACTAACATTCCTTAATATATTATCAAAATATATACTAGTTCATACCATGAATTTAAACAAAATTGACACACGTAGCAGGTATATAACAAAAAAATAAATACTGGGTCGTCAAAGATTGGCTCTACCTACTTTAGTTCAATACCCGAAGGAAAATCAATTGGCTTCCTAACATATCCCCCTTGATGGAATAATACAAAAACATATTAGACACATCCTCATTGAAGGGATAACAAAAATTCATGTCAACCAAACACTTGACACATCCCTCTCGAGGGATAGTTCATATGGCTCAACCTACATTCTCAACTATAAGGACATAGGAACAACAACTGAAATACATAATATAAATTATATATACAATGTAACGAACCAACATTTTACTAATGAAAATTTGTGTTTATTAAATTAAATATCTTAGTATATCAAATGTTTATATAAAATATGTACTTCTTTGGTCTTATGTTTTTTGATTTTCAAATATCGTTAAGAATTGTGACTTTTGGAAATATAGCCATTGAACAATGATCACATGATTAGTATAAATATACGGCTTTAACAAACCCAATTTACTCAGACAATGGAATTGATGGCCTCATCTAGTATAATTGATCCAAACAAATCAAATTTGTCAGAGATCATAATGTAGCTGTCATCACTGGAATTCTCTCCTGACCAAGCCCAATCTGAGCTTCAATATGTCAGTTTTGAAAGAAATCACCTATGGGAGAAGTGGATGTTAATTGAGATTACCACCTAAGCAATGTTATCTATTCCAACCTAAGAGTTTTTTTCCATATCACACCTTACCCATATGTCTTATATCGGTGTTATATGGGGTTGTGTATCAAAACACTAGAACTATGATTATGTTCATTTTTTAGTCTAAATAAAATACATTCATTTTATTATTATTTCTTTGTAAATAGTTTTTAAAGGAAATAGTAGTTTTTTTTTAATATTCAATTAAAAAATATATTTTTTTAATTAATGGATTAAATCATATTTTAATAAAATATTATAACTAAATTGATTTATATTAAATATAAATTATCATGTATTTTTTTTGAATACAATTGAATTTTTTATTAAGGCTTGAAATTTGTTTTTTTCAAAACCCGTGATTTTTTGATAAATGATAGTTCTTTAAAAGTAAAAATCCAAATAATTAGAAAATTATATAGATAAAATGAATATTATTTTTGGAATCAGGATTTAAAAATTATACAGTAGTGAATTTTTAATAATTTTTCGAGACAGACAAACTTTTGGTTAAAAATTATATACCGTTTAAATATATAATGGATTTTAGGAAAACATAATGACACAATAGTGATTTAATAAATTAATATAAATGGGTTTTATAGAAAATATAAGTTATACCTTTAAAATAATATGATTTTTTGTTTTTTTTTATTTATTTTAAAATGCTTTAGTGGACTATCCAAGGCATATAAAACATTTTAACATTTTAAAATAATTTCCATTAGAGTGTGACTCACCTCCACATAAGAAAGTATAATATTTTAATAAATTAGGCCATTGGCCATATAAAATTATTTTTACCACTCCCCTTTGGATAAAAACATGGGAAAAAACTATGGTATGGTTTATGGTTTTGATTAAATTATTGTGTGTGGTCTAAAACATAAATAATAAAGAATTCCCTATGTTTTCCTATAAAAACCCACCAATTATCCCACATCCTCCTCACTCTAAACCTTTAGAGATTGAACAAAATCCTCCATCCTATCTCAATAATCCTCCAAATTAACCCCATGCTCCAAAGAATCCTCTCTCAATCATTTCCCATGCCTTTGGGATCACACATCCAAGTAAGGGATTTCTTCTTTTCTTATTATTGTCCAAATTTATTAATGTTTTTATTACCTTTTATTTTCAATTAAAAATGTCATAATATGGTTTATAAAACCACCCATACTGACCACGTTATGTTTTAATGATTATAAACCCCTTTTTCTCTCATTAGTACCTCACATGTACACCTGTTACCATGCAGAAATTTAAAAAGGGATTTCTCTCTCCTAATTTACATTCAAGAAATTAATTTATATAATGAATCCAAATTCCAATAAAAATGTTGATACTTATAACTTTAATAACCCCTTAATACCCATTTTTTGTTTATATGATGATACACCTCTTTCTATCTCATCAACCATTTTTATGAATTCTTATGTCACATCGTTATTCTACTGAAATTAAACCTCAATTTTCTAAGCCATAGTCATTGTGTAGTGAATACCATTTCCATTTCTCCATCAAGTGTATTCACCTCTATGCACAATTACTTATTAATGATAGAGTTTCAAGTATGAATTCCACATTACATTATCGTGGAATAAATGATGATTTTTATTGAATCCATGTTATATGATCCATGTGACACATTTATGTGTGAAATTAAATGATTAAGAAAGGTGAGCCCAGATAGCGCTCCAATGCATTGGGTAATAAATAGTATCATGACACGAAAATTAAAATGAGGGTTTTCTCATTATAATTCAAGTGAAGTGATGGTTTACTCATTATCCATGTGCAATGGGCCTTGGATCTTTCTAATATAATGTTAAATGTTGGTGCAACATTTCCATGTTTTGATAATCATGTTATATCATGACTTTATGTTAATGTTTCTCTTATGCCCCATTGATAAGCTTGTTTCCTAACAAATATTGTTTTATTTTTTTTTACTCCCTTACTGGCCTTTATAGCTCAACCTTTTCTAATGCATGTCCTCAGGTTATCCCATGCAATGCAAAGTACGAGGGAATGTTTTGGTAATGTAAAAGAAGTTTTCAATAATGATGTGTATTTCATGTTTTATGATGTTATGTAATGATCCTATGCCATAAAGACTCTACAAATATATATATTATTTGTTATATCATGTGAATATTTTATGTAATAAATTTTTTTTATGTGTTAAATAATGAGCAGGGTTGTTATATTTGGTATCAGAGAATAGGTTTAATTATTTTAAAGACGAGGATTAGAAAATATTATTGAAAGCCTCAGGGATATGAATAAGTATGATAATAAAATTCCTAAAATTTAGTGAGTACTGATTAAGGTTTTTATCAAGAAATTATATCCCTATCTAGATACAAGCAAGTAGAGGTGACTCTGGCACAGATGTATCTAGGGGTAAAACCCAAAAAACACTACTTTGACAGAGACTTGAGCATGAACTGATGCATGAAAATAGTCCTTACACCCCTCTTGGATACCACACTCCTGACGTATATGCTTTGGTAAATTCATAAGCGTAGTATGCACCATTATTAAGGGATTAAAAATTTCCCCTAAGAATATATGATGGTAAGTGTATCATAGAAACCAAGATTGAAGCCTATAAATTCTGAAGTTAAGGAAATTAAGGTAATCTATAAGTAATCTATTTTTTTATTTGGATTACCGTTTATGTGTTACCCCTAACATTCCTTTTATTCTATCCCATGGACAATAATATAAGGACTCGAGCTAACAAATAATGTAAAGATAAATGTGATGATTGTTCTAATGAGATTCCCAATCTGATGGGAGCAGGAATTGTGAACATTGTCACAATACTCTCTCAGTTAACTCATGTTTTTAGTAGAAACATGGGTCAAGAGAAACATTCAACCCCCCCCCCCCCCCCCCCCCGTGAAAGAATAAGTCGCAATCAAGAGCTTCATCATAAAAAGGCCTTCTACTTGTAATGGATCATCTGATCCCTCAATCATCGAACAATTTGATCAACTCTATTGAAAAGATCTTCTTCATTCTTCAATGTTATGAACAAGAGGAGGTGCTTATAGATACTTATCGTATGGTGGATGAATCTTATCATTGGTGGAAATAGATCATAAATATGATTCCTACAATTGATATCAAGGCATATAAATGGATGGATTTTTAAAAAATGTTTTTCGATAAATATTTTCCTTGCACCCTTCCACTTAATACAAAAAGGGACATCCATTACCAGAAGAAAAACAGATGATGAATCCATCTAATCATCTGAGTCAATTTCACATGGATTTTATGATATGTATTTGTCTTCATCGTTGCCTCTGAATGAAAGGTTGAACGGTTCTTTGATGGTCTAAAAACTAGCCTATGGAAATCCCCAGCAATCTGTGACTTCGAGAGCTATTAGAAAATTGTGTAAAGTTCCCCCAAGGTTAAAATAGAGATCGGAATATCTTAGGTGTATAATGGGGTTAAGAATTGTAAGGTGGGATTTAATTATACCGATCTTATGGATAAAACAAACGGTGCTAAGAAAATACAGCAATTGACTTGCCAATGCTTCAGAAAGAAGTAGCTTAGAAATTTCTTGAAGGGGATAAAGAAATGATTTATGTGTGGAAGAGAAGGTCACCAATACATTATCTGCTGAAAAGAAAAATCTAAGACTATGACCGAGGAGAGGAATGATTGGTTCAACCGTCCAAACGTTTTTCACTACTTCAACTTCAATGAACTAGGGAACTTTTCAAAGTAGTTCCAAAAGACAATGCTTTCGGAGGCAACCAAAAACCTCCAAAGCAGCAAGGGAGATATATTTCCATCACTACTGCCGAAGTGAACCCTGATATTGATGTGGGGATAGGTACTCTAGTTATTCAATCAAGAATAGTGAACATAATTTTTTATTCTGGTTCTACACATTCATTTTTATCATGAATGTTTAGCAGAACATTCCCAACACCCCCAAAAATAATTGATGTAAAGATGTCAACAATAACAAAAAATGGGGCAATCATTACATCCCATGAATATAACTCCTCCACTATCATAATTTGTGGATTAATCATCCCAGAGAACCTTTTCATAATACCATTGGTTTAATATTATGCAATTATTTTCATGGATTGGATTTCCTTATATAGATCCAACAAAAATTGTTGTGAGAGGGAAATCACTCCTCATATGGAAAATAAACCGCTGATTCTGAGGAGGATGAATCTACATTAGCACCATCATTTCAAGAATGGATGTTACTGTCCTGTGAGAATTGGTATCGTTCTCAAATGACTGAGTCTATGGAAGCAACCAACCTTGACGACATTCTTATTGTGATGGAATTCGCTGAAGTGTTTCCGGACGAATTGCCTCATCTTCCTCCTAGAAGAGATGTTGAATTCTCAATTGATCTTATACCTAGGGCATTGACAACATCCAAGACTCCTTATAAAAGGGATGTTTTGGAGTTTGATGATATGAAGAAATGACTTCATGAGAATCTGGATAAAGGGTTTATATGCCCAAGTGCTTCACTATGGGGTGCTCCAATCCACTTCATCAAGAAGAAGGATGGGTCAATTCTACTTTTCATTGATTATTGTGAGCTAAACAAAATCATGATAATGAAAAAGTATCCTCTACATAGAATTGATGACTTTTTTTATAATCATTTTAGAGCCCAATACTTCTCTAAAGTGAATTTTCATTCAGGATATTACTATGTAAGGGTGATGAAGGAGGATATTCTTATGATTGGTTTTTGTACAAGGTACGGGCACTATGAATTCATAGTAATGCCTTTCTGGCTCACTAATTATCTGGAAATCTCCATGGACATGATGAATAGAGTCTTTAGAGATTACATAGACAATTTTTTTTGAATTTATAGATGATATTATAATAAGCACCACAACCAAAGAGAAGCATTAGGAGCATCTAATCATTGTACTAGAGACCTTGAGAAAAGATAATCTCTATGAAAGGTACATTAAGTGGGAGTTTTGTTTGAAGGAGTTCTAATTATTGGGTCATATCATCACAACAAAAGGGATATCTATGGATCCCTCTAATATAGTTACAATTTAGGGATAATAGTGGCTAGCAGTGGTGATGGATATCCGTAGCCTCCTAGGGTAGGAGGGATATTATCGTCGATTTGTGCGAAATTTCTTGCTATTGTCCAACCCTCTTACCAAGGTAACATTGAAGGGAGTAAAGTTTTCTTGGAGTTATGAATGTGAAGAGAGCATCAAGTAGTTGAAAAGGAGGCTTATCACTATGCATGTTATCACATTACCCATTACTGGAAAATTTTTCTGTTATACAGTGATTATTTGAAGAATGGAATGGGATGTGTGTTGATGAAAAATGTAAATTTCATTTCTAATCCTTCAAGGAAATTGATATTTCCTGAGAAAAAATATCCAACACATGATCTGGAGTTTCTTATGGTGATCTTCACTTTAAAAAATTTGTGGCATTGCCTCTTTGGAGAGAATTGTGAAATATATACGGACCAGAAAAACCTCAATTATATATTCACAAAGAAAGAGTTGAATATTTTCCATTGAATATGGTTAGATATGATCAATGACTATGACTAATCAAACCATTACCACCCTAGGAAAGCGATTAAGGTGGAATATTCTCTATGTAGAAAGAAAATACCGATTCTATAATTGATGAGAATTGAAAAGGATCCAATCTTCTTAGATTTTATGAATATGGAAATGGGAATCATAAAGAAGGAAACATTGTAAATATTTTCACAAATGATTTCCCGACTGCCTCTTTTGTAGTGTTTAAAGGATGCTCAAAAGGATAATGTGTGAATTCAGAAGAAAGTGGAAACTATTAGAAAAGGAAATTCATGGAGTTAAATGTTAATGAAGAAGGAATTATGAGATTTGCGAAAAGGTCATTTGTTCCATCAAATTTTGAGTTAAAGAATGAACTTTTAAATGATGCGCATAGTTCAGATTTCTCATTCCTCCCAAGAAACACAAAGATGTATCGAGATATTTGAGGGCATTATTGGTGCGATAACATAATGAAGCAGATCACTGAGTATACCTCAAAGTTCCTGGTATGTCAGTAGGTGAAGGCTGAGCGGTAAAAATCAAAGGGAATGATACAACCATTACCCATACCATCATGGAAATGGGAGAACATTACCACGGACTTTGTCACCGGACATCTGAAGAAATCCAAAGGAAACAATGCTATTTGGGTTTTTGTGGATCCTATTACAAATAATACACACTTCATTGAAATTAGAGAGGATTACTCATTTGATCAACAGGAACAGATATACATCATAGATGTGGTAAGGATGCATAGAGTACCACTATCAATTATATCCGATCGAGATCCAAGATTCACCCTTATGTTTTGGAAGAGTCTTCAACATGCTCGGAATACTGAGCTGAACATCATTACAACTTATCATCCTCAAACTAATGGCCAATATGAGGGGACTATCCAAACACTTGAGGATATGTTGAGAGAATTCTCAATGAACATCAAAGGAGGATGGGATCAATATTTTCCTCTGGTTGAGTTCAATTACAATAACTGATTTCACTCAGGCATCCAAATGGATCCTTATGAAGCCATTTATGGGAATTAGAGAATAACACCACCATGTTGGGATGAAGTTGGGGAGAGTAACCTTCATGGTATATAAATGGTCTAAGAAATCGTAGGGAATTTTAAGACCATCTACATCACATTAAAGGTTCTCAGTGTCAAAAAAATAGGTATGATGATAATCATCAATGAGACCAATAGTTTGATATCGAAGACATGGTATTATGCAACATATCACCATGGAAGATATTTATGAGATTTGGGAAGAAGGTATATCTTATTCCAAGGTACATTGACCTTTTTGAGTTCCTTGATCGCATTGGAGTAGTGTCTTATCCTCTAGAACTCCCCCCAAACCTATCTCAAGTACATGATGTATTCCAAGTATCACTCATGAGGATGTACATAACTGAACCATCGCATATACTCAATCCATAGGTGGTACCATTGAAGAATGACATCTACTAAGAAGAGAAGCTGGTGAATATCATTTATTGTAGGAAAAAATTTCAACGAAATAAAATAATTCTCCTGGTCAAGGTATTGTGGTGAAACAACAAGTTTGATGAGTAAAAGTTTGAATCAGAGGAAGTGATGAAGAAAAGTTACCCTCATCAGTTTTATTATGGGAAACAGAAATTTTGAGGGAAAATTTTCTTAAGGGGGGAAGATTCTAATGATCCAAACTTTTAGTAATGAAAATTAATCTTGATCTAATTAAATTTCTTAATATAGAAAATGGTTATATAAAATATGAACTTCCATGGTATTTTGTTTTTGAATTTTAAAATACCATTATAAATTATGACCATTTCTAATATAGCCATTGAACAATGATAACAAGATTATCATATATATCAGGCTTTAAAAAATCCAATTTACTCATAAAAAGGAAGTGATGGCCTCATCTATTTCAATTTCTCAGTACAAAGCCAATTTGTTAGAGCTCGGAAAGGAGGTGGCATTACTAGGCTTCACTATTGACCAAGACCAAGGAAATTTTCAACACATTAATCGTGAATGGAATCTCCTAAGGTATAAGTAGAATTTAATAAATATTACCGACTGAGAAATGTTATCTGAGCCACGCCAAGAGTTTGTCACCATCACACACCTTACCCTTTGGTATTATGTGGGTTTTTAAGGGGTTATGTTACCAAACCCTAGAACTATGATTATTTATATTATTGTTTATATATATAATAATGAATATGCATTAATTTTATTATTGTTTCTTTGCAAATAGTATTTAAAGAACAAATAGAATTTTTAGTTAATATTCATTGAACAAGTCTTTTTTGATGAATTAATCGATTAAATAATATTTGAAGTAATTATTATTACTAAATTGTATTTTATTAAATATAAATGATCATATATGTGTTATGAATACAATTGTAATTTTTATTAAGGATTGAAAACCAAATAATTTTCAATAAAAGTAGATTTTTTTCAAAAGTGAAAATTAAAATATTTATAAAATTATTAAATGAAATGAATATTATCTTTGGAATCTAGATGTCAAAATTATTTAATTGTGATTTTTTCTTAATTTTTAGAGATAGTCGAATTCTTGGGTAAAAATTAAATAATGTTTTAATATACAATTCATTTTATGACAACATAATGACCAAATAGTGGTGTAATAAAATACTATATATGGGTTCTTCAGCCAATATATTTTTTACCTTTAGTATAAGGTGTTTTTTTATTTTTATTATTTATTTTTCAATGATTTAGTAGACCCTCCAACACTTATAAAACAATATAAAATTTTAAAATAACTTCCTTGAGAATGTGACTCACCTCCACAAAAGCATGCCTAATATTTTAATAAGTTAGGCCATTGGCATTATAAAATGATTTATTTCAACTACCCTTTAGAAAAAACCATGGGAAACAACCGTGGGATGGTTTGTGGTTTTTGATTAGTTTAATATGTAGGGTCCAAGACCTAAATAATAAAAAAAATTATCTTTTCCTATATAAAGCCACCCATTCTTCCACATTATTTTCACTCAAAACCATTAGATCTCTACCAGTTTCTATAGTCCTCTCTTTATAATAATAACAAGGCTCCCCAGGATCCTAATAAGCCTCTCTCATGCCTCTCCTAAGCCTTTGGGATCACACTTCCAAGCAATGGATTTCTTCTTTTCTCATTTTATCCAAATTTCATTATGTTGAAATGAGCTTTTATTTGAAATAACAAATTTTTCAGTATGATTTCATAACCCACAATTCATCCTTGATTATGTTTGAATTATAATATACCCATTTCTATCTCATTAATGCCTCCCATGTAAACCTGTTTCCATGCTGGAATTTTTTGATGGATTTCCTTCTCTTTATTTAAATTTATGTAATTACTTTATATTGTGAATATAAATTCCATTACATATGTTTTGAAATGTATTTATATGACTCCCTAAATTTCTATTTAATGTGGATATGATGAGATGCACCTTTACCTCTCATAAACCGTTTTTATGAATTCTTATGTCACGTTGTTATGCTGCTAAAACCGCACTGTGATTTTCAAAGCCAATGATATTGGGTTGTAAATACCATGACCATTTATCTATAAATGGTATTCCCCTTTATAAAAATTTACATATTTTTATATATATTAATTTATGAACATTACATTCCTTTATTTTGGAATAATTGATTATTTTTAATGAATCTATGTTATATGATCCATGTGGCACATTTATGCATGAAACGAAATGATTAAGAAGGGTGTGCCCTCATAGCGCTCCAATGAATTGGGTAAATAATATTATCATGAAATATCAAGTTCAATGACAGTTTAATCATGATAATTCAAGTGCAATGATGGTTTACTCTTGATCCATGCGCAATGGGCCTTGGTTCATGTTAATATCATGTTAATTGTTGTTTCCATGATTTCCATGTCATGATAATCATGCTATATCATTCCTTTATGTTCATTTATCTCTTGTTCTAAATTGATATATCTATTGCCTAACATATATTGTATTATTCATGTTATTCTTTGTTTACTACTTTATTGGGCTTTATAGCTCACCATTTTCTTAGGCATGTCCTCAGGTTATCCCATGCAATGCTAAGTATGAGTGAATATTGTGGTCATGTAAGAGAATCAGTCAATAAAGATTTGTATTTCATGTTTTATGTTGTTATGTGTTGATACTAAGCCCCAAATATACTATACCTCCCAATCCTCTATGATGTATCAAGTGACAATTTTATGTAAAAAAAAATTAAGTGTTAAATAATGATCAGGGATGTTATATCCAACATCATGTCATATTAATAAATTATGATAATCGTCACAATTACCATCCAAGAAAAAATAAGAATATGTATCACAAGGATAAAAAATCAAGAATCATGTGTTCATGAATAAACCATTGGTGTTACATCACTACACAATCACAAACTGATAATCATTCCAATGACCCATATGAATCATGTGATATGGTTAAGTAATTACAACAGTACGTGCAACAACGATTGATGGATATGGCCTTAATATAACTAGAAATAATGAACTTAACCCTAAAAACATTATCAATTTGAAATTATAGAGAAAAATAAGATCATGTTAGTGAGGAAACCACCACCTTAGTTAGGCCAATATCAATCATACTAGAAAATATCTTCTGCTAATAGTGATCCACATCAAATTGATGTATATATTCAAATTCTATAAATCTAGGGTAAGATTCAACCAATTATAAAAAAAATATATTAATTAAACTTCTCAAATCCCATCGACCTGATCAAGACATCATTAAATAATAGTTTTTTAAAAATTATAGTAGGAATGGATTCATATACAACAAAGAAAAAACTAACTTCATTTAAAATTTAAGAATATAGCATAGTTTAGGTGTCTGGTGAAAGAGATAGAAGGGATGAGAGGGACCAAAACATGTTAGAGGTTCATCCTAAGGATCTCGGTGTAAAATAGGGATCAATAGAATGAGATAAATCGAGAGGAGTTTTGGTTTATTAAAAACGACCATAAACACAGTGGCCTCACTTGGTAATGAATGATGCCAGTGGTGAGCTAGTGGAAATTGGGTTGAATAGGTTCTACCATAGATCCCCACTGATGATATGATGGATATAATATTTCTTCTTCAAGCTATATAGTGCTAACCAACCTATACACATTCCTTTTCTAACCCCCTCGACACCTTCAATTGGCCTTTAAAATAAATTGAAGCATATAAAAAATATATGTTTAAGTGACATAACATAAATACATGATATCAAAAGTTTATCCCCCAGATTGGATATCAATATATACCCAAGTGAAAGACCCCCCGATCTGTTATCATGGGTGGCATGATTACAAGATGTTCTCAGAGACACTCCAACACTAGATGAAATAGGTATGGTTGAATAAGGTCATGGAAATTAGGATTAACATTGGTTATTGGTACTAGGGATATACTTCACCCCCTAGGTGGTGATGGTTTGGAACAATCATCCAGACATGATTTGGGACACTATAGCACAAGCCAATGTAGGTATTATTGGCCTTGGTTATAATAAAAAATGAGGGATGCAGAAAATTTATTTATTTATTTTAGTAGTATTTATTAATTATAAGAATTTCATATGTAGACAATACTAGTTTAACAATATTTATAATAATATATTGGTGGTGCGCTATTGGGTAATATACTCACACCCTCACTAGTGTAGAAAACATTTTTTACGTCACCATTTTTTACGTCGGTTATATATAACCGACGTGATAATCTATGAAACATGGTTTTTTACGTCGGTTATTTCATAACTGACGTAACAAATGCGGTGAATATATTTATAACGTCAGTTATTTTAATAACCGACGTTACAAATCGCACGTGTTTGGTTTTTACGTCGGTTATAAATTAACCGACGCTAAAACTCAACGTGACGGGTTTTTTACGTCGGTTATTTTAGAACCGACGTAAAAAATGAGTTATCTACGGGTTTTTGATGTCAGTTATTAGATAACCGACGTAAAAAACGAGATATATACACATTTTTAACGTCGTTTATCAAATAACCGACGTAAAAAACGAGATATCTACACATTTTTTACGTCGGTTATCAAATAACTGATGTCAAAAACCCCGCGCCCTTTGGTTTTTTACGTCGGTTATTTTCTACCCGACGTAAAAAACCAAAGAGCCGGGGGTTTTGTATGTCGGTTTTAAAATAACCTACATTATAAATTTAAAAAATATTTTATAAAGTCGGTTATATAATAACCGACGTTATAAAACATTTAAAAAATTAAATCCCCATGGACTGTGATTTACGATTTTTTGATTGACAGTCTGCCTCCTCGTCTCTCTCGTGCGGTAAACCCTAATCGGCTAGTCTATCGACCTGTGTTAAACTCATTTTGGCTTCATCGTTTATCTTCTTTACTCCTCTCGGATCTATCATCTCAACTCGCAACACTCAAGTAAGCCTTCCACGAATTTATTTCGTTCGTTTTTTTTCACGGATAGTCTATAATTATGTTTTGCGATTTTTTTGTTTAAACTAGGTTAGATTATTCCATTTCGAACCCTATTACATCTTTTTGAATATTTTTGTCTTTTTATTTCCTAAGAATCCACTATGAATACCATGTTTTCTATTCCTTTGATTGAAGGGTGTTCAAAAATATATCATAGATAAAATTATTGAGAAAATTCTTGACTAAACTATATACTCATTATTTATATGGTTTCAATACCATATAATCATTGAATGGTATCTACCAAGAAATTTATTTAGTATCATTTGGAACCCATTTATATTACATGGGATTATCATGTTTATTGATTGAATTATAAATTTTTTATTTATATGATTCCATTTTAAATGGATATTAAACCCATTTTTTCCATGTATTCTTTGTGATATAATGATTATTGATTTTATATCTCACACATACGTATGGATGTTGATGGGTGGGGTCATATATCATCATCCACTTCATTGATTTTGTTTTATATCTCATAATATAGTATGGTGTGGATATAATGAGTTTGTTCAAAATGGCATGGGAATAATATTTTTTCAGACATGTTAATGTTTGGACATAATGTGTGGACATAATGAGTTTATTTGATGTAGGTTTTTCTTTTTCATGGATTACTTCATAAAGTGGTCTCGGTTCATTTGATTTTGTGTTTCCTTTGACACCATCCCCCCTTAATGACTATAATCTCTCATTGCCATGTTTTTCTCTAATTGTTCTCTCATACACCATTTGGATTTGATGGTTGATTACAAACATATTTATTCAAATATTTAAGATGGATTATATTGTTGTTTTATGCCACTTTATTTACTATTCTAACCAATACTAAGACCCTTTCTAATAAGAAAATTTTCATAAAAAATACGATTGGACACTTCATCATATTTCATGAAACGTTTTTAAAAAAAAAATATGTTATATCAAAGATGTGGAAATTGGTGGTGTCCGGGGGGGTGTCCAAGGGGGTGGGTGGGTGTGAGTGGCTGTCCACATGGGTGGGGGCCTGTCCCTAGGGTTTTGGGGGTTGTCCAGTGGGGTGGGGGGCTGTCTAGAGGGTTGGGGGTGTCCAGGGGGGTGTTTAGGGGGTGGGGGTGGGGGTGTTGTCCAGGAGGGGTGGGGGTGCTGTCTAGAGGGGTGGGGGCCTGTTCGGAGGGTTTTGGGGGTTGTCTGGGGGGTGGGGGTGATTCTTAGGTTTACTCCATTTTCTCCAATTTTATGTCAACTATGTAGGCGTCATGGTTTTCTTTGATTGAATTAAATTTAAAACTATTATATCTAACTATATTTTGTTTCAAAAATAATATTCAATCATATTTTTTTAAATACCCATAGATTTGTTTTATATTTTAAATTTTTTTACATTCAAATTATGATTTTTTCATATAAACATATATTTTTCTTATCTTAAAAATATATATTTTTTGTTTATATTTGTTATAGGTAATAATGAGTGGAAGTTGGAATATGGCACATCAAATGAGCAATGAATTTGAGGAAGGTGTCGATGCCTTTTGGAATTTGCAAAATGAAATGTTCCAAGTAGTGACATTTTTTGTGTCCATGCCTGAAATGTTTGAATATGAAGAAGTTGAAAAGTAGAGGGATAAAAGATCATCTGATTTGTCATGGTTTTAATCCAAGTTACAGCCCTTGGATTTGGCATGGTGAAACTGGATGGAATGTCACTGATGATGATGATTTGCAAGATGGTAACTACGATGGAATTGAAGAAATGATTTGCGATATTGTAGCAGAACAAATTGAGATAGAACCGATAGGTGCGCATCTATATGGTGATGCTAAAAAACCATTATATCCTAATTATACAGATTTTACGGTTTTGTCGGCGGTGTTAAGACTGATTAACCTAAAGGCAAAACATGGATGGAGTGACAGAAGTTTTACAGAGATACTACAATTGATGAAAGACATTCTTCCAGAAGATAATGATCTTCCAGATTCACATTACAAATCCAAGAAAATATTATGCCTGATGGGATTGGGATACAAGAAAATACATGTCTGTCCGAATGAATGCATTATATATAGGATGGAATATGAATTTCTTTCAGATTGTCCTAAATGTGGGACATCACAGTATAAGGTGAAATAAAAATCACAGGCTGGTGTAGAGATTACAAAGCTCCCTTCGAAGGTATTTTGGTATCTTCCTATAATTAATCGTTTCAAATGTTTATTTTCTAATTCACATGATGCAAAAAGGTTAATATGGCATTCTGAAGAGCGGATATGTGATGGAAAAATATGTCATCCAGCTGATTGTCCACAATGGAAGAAAATTGATGCGCAGTATTCTACATTTGGAAATGAAATTAGAAATCTCATACTAGGGTTCTGCACAGATGGAATGAATCTATACTGAACACTCAGTAGCACACATAGTTCATGGCCTGTTTTATTGGTAATTTACAACCTCTCTCCTGAAGTTTGTATGAAGTGCAAATATGTCATGTTGTATACAATGATCTCTGGTCCAAAGCAACCCGGTAATGATATTGATGTTTACTTGTCACTGTTGATTGATGATTTGAAACTGTTATGGGATGATGGTATTAGGGTGTATGATTCTTATAAAATGGAATATTTTCAACTGCATGCAGTGCTTCTGTTCACTATAAATGACTTCCAAGAGTATGGAAATTTGTCTGGATAAAGTGTTAAAGGGCATAAAGCATGTCCAATTTGCGAACAACAGACGTCATATTGTCAATTGCATCATGGGAGGAAAACAGTGTACATGGGTCATCAAATGTTTTTGCCTATGGAACACCCTTATAGAAGACTAAAAAAGGCATTCAATGGCTCACTAGAATTTGATACTGCTCCAAAACCTTTATCCCCTAATTTGTATTTTGAGAGGGTGAAAAACCTTGACGTGACATTGGGAAAGAAACAGAAATCTGGTAATGATGGACATATTTGGTAGAAAAGGTCAATTTTTTTGAGTTACTATATTGGAGGTATCATGAAGTTAAACATAATATTGATGTCATGCACGTGGAGAATAATATCTGTGATTCTTCGATTGGAACATTTTTAGATATTAATGGAAAGGCTAATGATGGGTTGAATACAAGATTAGACTTACTATCAATGGGAATACGTTTGGAGTTAGCTCCCACTCTTAAAGGAATACGAACATTTCTTCCCCCGGTTTGTCATACATTATCGAAGAGGGAGAAAATTAGCTTTTGTCAGTGTCTTCATGATACCAAAGTGCCTAAAGGTTATTCTTCTAATGTAAAAAATTTTGTCTCATTGAAGGACTTGAAGTTGATAGGTATGAAATCACATGATTGTCACGTCATGATGCAACAAATTCTACCAGTTTCATTGTGTGGAATATTGCCCATTCGTGTCAGAAAGACTATAATGAAGTTGTGTTATTTTTTCCTTTCAATTTGTAACAAGGCGATTGATGTGAATGCTTTGAACATTTTGGAAAAGGATGAAATTTTTATACTTTTTCAGTTAGAAATGTATTTTCCTCTAACTTTTTTTGATATAATGGTGCATTTAATGACTCATCTGGTTCGATAAATAAAGCTTTGTGGACCTGTATATCTTTGTTGGATGTATCCTTTTGAAAGGTATATGAAAATATTAAAGGGGTATGTTAAAAATCTATATCGACCTGAAGCCACCATTATTGAAAAGTATATTTCTGAGGAGGTAGAAGAATTTTGTACGAGCTACTTGGCTGCGGCACAACACATAGGTTTTCCTCCATCTCACCATGAACGAGTTAATAATGAGGGAAAGGGGATTCGTGGCTTGAAAGTCAAATCATTGTCAGCTGAACAGATGAAGAAGTTAGGATCACACATCATGAATAACATAGTTGATGCTCAACCGTATATCACATTGCATATTAATGAGTTCAAACAATGTCAACCAAAGAAGAAAGAAATGTGGATTCTGAATGAGCACAACAAAACCTTTTTGTCATGGATTAAAAAGACTTTGCTTGGTAGATCATATGTATCAGAGACATTAAAATGGATAGTGGGTGGTCCAGGTTTAAATGTGATAACATGGTCTAGTTATAACATTAATGGTTATACATTTCATACGAAAGCTCAGGACAACATAAGTGTAGTTCAGAATAGTGGTGTATCGGTGTTTGCAGAAGCAATGCATTTTTCGAGTGCTAAGGAAAAAAACCCAATTTCTGCATCAAGTGCATATTATGGAGTGATTTAAGACATATGGAAGGTTGATTACTTTAAAATTAAAGTTCCCATTTTTAACTATAAATGGTTTAATGGTAACAACAGTTTCAGACACGATGAATTTGGAATGATACTTGTTAATCAGAATAGATTGGAATACACAGCTGATTCTTTTATAATGGAAACACATGCAAAACAAATTTTCTATGTAGTAGACCAATCAGATATGCAGTGGGTTGTTGTTTTACAAGGGAAAAAACAATATGTTGGTGAGGATGAACTTGATGAATATGCTGATTTATGTGACATCTCTACTTCCATGGAAAGATTAGCAGAACATAATGATGATCATGTTGAAGACATAGTTTGTGCCATAAGGAATGATCATGATGAAGGAATTTGGGAAAACAATCCATTTGTACATTCCTAAAATTATAGGTAACATATGTTTATTTCTTGTTTACATTTATTTTTTCCATAAATGTTAGATATTGTAAGTTTTTTATTTATTAAAACATGTTTTAAAACAAAATAAGTATATGTTTTTGTTTGTTTTAAGTTTGTTTATTTTACTTTATCATGTTTATGACCATTACATGAATTATATATCTATTTTTTTTTGTTCACTGACAATTGCTTTACCATGTTTACCATGTTTACCAGGTTCACCATTTTTACCATTTTTACCATCTTGACCATCTTTACCATCTTTACCATCTTTACCATTGTTTAACATGCTTACCATATTACCAATGTTTACTATTATGTAACTTAGTACACTTTTATATTTTCTGATTACAGTAGTGTTAAAATATTTGAATTTTTATATTTGTGAACTTACGTTTGTTTTTTTTATTTGAAGGATAATGAAAGATAATTCAGATGATCAACCACATGATTCTGGAGAGGCGCATATTGCTGGTCATACCTTTGGGGATGAACATTCACATGCTCCTATTACGACAAAGAGTTCAAAGGTTGGTAAACGTGGGTGCACATGTTTACCGAAATTATCACTTGCCCGTACGCAGGATCAGAGGATAGTCGTTGAGTTTGATGATGATGATATTCCTAGAGGTCCAAACGCAAAAGATTTTAAGAGTTTTGTAGCAACTCAGGCTAAGAGAAAATTAAGCATTCTATATGATGATTGGAGAAGTGTAGATAAAGCGATTATCTCTCAGTTGTGGGAGATGATTTTGGTAAGATCTTTTGCCATTGTTTGACCATTCTTTTAATGTTTCTAGTATATATAATATGTTTAACCACTTCTTTATCAGATGACATTTGATATTCCTTACACTGGAGGAGTCAGGAAGAAATGTTTATCATTGGCTTCCAGGAGATGGAGGGATTTCAAATCAACCCTCTCATCTGATTTCATTTATGGTCATAGGAGTCATGAAAATCCATGTCGTATATATCCTTTTATAGATGAAGACACATGGAGACAGTTTTTTGAAAGTAGAAGAAAAGAGTCATTTATGGTAAGGGCAATGTAAACTTTTATAAACTTTCTTATATAAATGATTTTATTAATGTTTTCTTAATGATTTCTTATTATTAAATTGCAGTAAATAAGGAAAGCTCATCAGGAGATCCAGTCTAAAAATGTATACCCTCATAGTTTATCTCGTGGAGGGTATGCATTATTGGAAGAAAAAATGATGGCGAAAAAATTTCAACAACTAAGAGCTGAGTCTTCAAGCTCTAGAAAGGGTGGCCCCTCCATCCCCTCCATCTAGACATGAAAAATAGAAGAGAGCTTGGAAGGGAAAAAAGGGAAATATCTTTCAGAAGAATCGAGAATCGTAGCTGAGAGGACTGTAAGATATATATTTAATTTATTTAATTTAACTATTTTCTTCATATAATTTCAATCATTACAGAAATGTTCAATTAATTAATACAGGACTCTCTTGAGCAGCAGAGTTCAGAGGGGACATTTACAGCTACTGGGAGGGAAGATATTTTATTTGCAGCATTGGGAAGGCCCGAACATCCTGGTCGTGTAAGAGGATATCCGGAAGGTGTATCGGTAAGAAAAGTGTTGCCACATTCTTCAACTTCTAACATTGAGGGGGTTTATAAAAAAAATAGAATCCTTGGAGGCTGAAGTTCATAATATTAATGCGACGATGGAGGAAAAGATTAGAGAGTTGGTGCAGTATATGTTTGTAGAAATGCAAAGACAATTTCAGACTGCAGCTCCCACTCCTCCACCTCCCCCTACAGACCTCATTATTTATCCTCCACCTCCGCCAGTAGCTCCCACTCCGCCACCTCAGCCTTCGGACCCCATTTTTTATCCTACACCTCCGCCGCAGCTTCCTACATATTGCGAGTTGTATGTTGATGATTCTCAACATCATATAGTAGCATATGGGTTGGTATATTGTATAGTAGATATAGTTCATCATCAACAATTAGAGGTCGAGAATCAGAGGGTCACTGTACAGGATATTGTAGATAGATCAGCTAGGGTACCAATACCTACATATGAGGTGGCGACAGTTGGACAGAGTATCAGCCATTTTTTATTTTTCCCATCCACACTTCTTCGACTCATTACCATAGAGGTATGAATATTATATCTTTTATTTTATTTTTTTATTAAAGTTGTTTTATCATTTGAAAACTAATATATTTTTCAATTTTTTTTATAGGAATACATCAAAGGTAAAGAAATACTGTATAGACAACAACAAAGACAAATGGCTATGACATCAGATACAGATTCAAATGGTCTTGACAGATTGTCAAGATATTCGCATTTGTTGTTGGGTTTTTATGAGTTTCACATGGAAGCTCATGTTTGTGGATGTGAAATAAGTGTGGGTATTATAAAAACTGATATCATGGAGCTTGTTGCTGGAGATAAGTTGGGCATCAACGTGGTGCAAATTTTTTCCATGTAAGTCTTAACACCTTTTCCTTGCGTTATATTTATTAAAAATGTATACTTATGTATGTTTTGTATTAGGTATCTTTATAAAATTTGTGAGAGGAATGAGCTGACAGAAGTATATGGATTCATGGACCCGCAATTGAGTTCCCATGAAGCATGTGCATTGAATGAGGAACAAAGAATTGTTTATATTGCTGAAAGATTTGAAAAGAATATAATCACACAATGTTGGATGATGCCTTTTTGTGAGAGGTATGAAACACATTTCTCTCAAAGAGTTAATTATCTTTTAACATAAAAAACCACTAACGTTAAATTTCCTTTTATCAGTGATCATTGGATGTTAGGGGGTTTTTTCCCAAGGGAGAAATCTCTTTATTGGATATGCTCTGTCCATGGTGATGTGCGGGAAAGTTTTAAGAATATATTGGAAAGGTAAGTTTCAATTTCTCAATAGTTTTATATATTATAATGAATTTTAAATTTACCCCATTAGTATTATTTTCTAATAGTGCATGGGCCTACTTTCGAAAAAACACAAAGAAAAGAAATGCAAAGATCAAATATGTAAATGCGAAGGTAAATTTCCATTTATAATTTTTACTTTTTGATTTATTACATAAAAATAATATATTGAATTTACACTCATTCAAACAGAATTGTCATGAACAACAAGGCCTCATCAAATTCGGATATTATTTGTTAATATTTATGTATGAAATAATAACAACTGGGACAGTTGTGAATTTTGACCTAGTACGATTTCCTCTTAAACTTTTCCATAATATTCCAATTTGATTTATTCATTATACACGTTAACTACCTTATTTTTCATTTGTAGCTTTTTGATGACCCTAAACCCGAACTGCTGAAGACATCAAACACTTACAAGTGGAGTGGTCAAATTATTTTATAGGTTTGATTGAATTTTAGTTGTTTGTAATGTAAAATTTAATTTTGAATATTGTCATTGTAATTGTGTATTTGGTAGTTTTTTAGGTTGGATTTAGTTTTTTTTAAGTTGACAGTGTATGTTTTGAATGTTATATAAGTGAATGTTTAATTTTTCTCTACTTCTTGTTTTGGTTTACTTTTGATGGTTTTTCTGGTATGGATTTGGGTCTGTGGGGGAGGGGTTCCAAGGGTGTGGGGGTGTGTTCTGTGGGGTTGGGGGGTGTCCAGCGGTCTGGGAGGGCTCTTCGGTGGGGTGGGGGGACAGTCCTGGTGGTGGAAGGGCTGTCTAGGGGTGTGGGAAGGCGGTCCAGGGGTGTGGGAGTGCTTTCTAGGGGTGGGGGTATACATGAGGGTGGGGGGGTTGTCCAGGGGTGTTTGGGGCTGTCCAGGGGTGTGGTGGGGGCTGTCAAGTGGGGGTGAGGGGGTGCTGTTTAGGCAGGTGGGGGGTTTTCAAGGGGTGTTTGGGGATGTCTGAGGGTCGGGGGCAGTCCAGGAGTGTGGTGGGGCTTCAATGGGGTGGGGGAGGGTTGTCCAAGGGGTATACATGAGGGTGGGAGCTCCAATGGGGTGGGGGAGGGTTGTCCAGGGGGTATACATGAGGGTGGGGGCTCCAACGGGGTGGGGGAGGGATGTCTATGGGGTATACATGAGGGTGGGGGCTTACTAGGGGGTATGTTTTATATGTTATCAATGTACATGCTTAATTTTGATCTACTTATTTTTTTGTGGTACGATTTCTTGATTCGTTTTTTGGTTGATTCTGGTGGAGATAGGATGACTGCATTAAATTTAAAAAAAAAAATGGGTTTATCACGTCGGTTATTTAATAACCGACGTGATAAAAGGCCTATAAAATGGTTTATCACATCGGTTATTTAATAACCTACGTGATAAAAGGCCGGGAAAATAGTTTATCACGTCGGTTATTTAATAACCGACGTGATAAAAGGCCTTGAAAATGGTTTATCACGTCGGTTATTTAATAACCGACGTGATAAACCCCACGCCCCCAGTTTTTCACGTCGGTTATTATATAACCGACGTGATAAACACCCCTAACCCCAGTTTATCACGTTGGTTATTATATAACTAACGTGATAAACACCCCACACCCCGGTTTATCATGTCGGTTATGTAATAACCAGCGTGAATAACCCCCTGCACCCCGGTTTATCACGTCGTTTATCTAATAACTGACGTGAATAACCCCCCGCACCTCGATTTATCACGTCGGTTATATAATAACCGACGTGATAAACCCCCTCCCACCACGGTTTATCACGTCGGTTATTAAAAAACCGATGTGATAAACCCCTCTCCCCCCGGTTTATCACATCGGTTTTTTAATAACCGACGTGATAAACCATTTTCCAGGCCTTTTATCACGTCAGTTGTTAAATAACCGGCGTTATAAAACCTTCCCATTTTCTTTATCACATCGGTTCTAATGTAACTGACGTCATAAACATTGCGATTTTATGTTTTTGACGTCGGTTTTGAAATAAACGATGTCAAAAACATTATTTATAACGTAGCTCGTATTAACGTCGGCTAGAAACCGATGTAAAAATGAAAAATAACCGACGTAAAAAATGTTTTCTGCACTAGTGCCTACTCACAAATATATGACACATGTGTACTTGATAAACTCTCACTTGTAGCGGGTTTATGTTAGACTGACTCCTAATATAACATAATCAAGAACGATGTATTACATGGATAGAAGATAGGGGTGAGGTATTTATAGATCCCCAGTTTCATTACATTTTATTTGAGTATAATTGTTTTAGTTTCTAGGATTAATTTCATAATGTTATTTCATTTTCATATTTATTTCTGTTTCCAATATAAACTAATTTTTTGTAATTTTATTTAATATCTGCCTCTCTAACATGGTGTATAGTCCCCAAAAAATACAACCTTAGACTCTCCACTATTAGTTGGTATCCTAGGGAATATGTGCATGCATGCATGATTTGATATGGAAAACAATCTTGGATACTATTAATAATTAACAATGCCAGGATGTTAAAACATCCATCATATAGTAGGCTTGGGTTAGACACTAAAGTACATTATTAGTCTAAGTATATCAACCCATATACATTCCAAGTACTATAAATAATAAA
Organism: Viscum album; assembly: GCA_963277665.1. NCBI lineage: Eukaryota > Viridiplantae > Streptophyta > Magnoliopsida > Santalales > Viscaceae > Viscum > Viscum album. The sequence goes on along the minus strand of OY728165.1, from coordinate 1,531,573,714 downwards.
AAAATACCCAATGTATTGTTGGGTTATAAAAGAACCACCAATCACATAATTATATATAATTCATTTATATTCCATAAGAATATAATATCCTTCTTCATTCGTTCATAAATTAATTAACCCATGCGAATGAAACGAGTTTATAAAATTTTTATTAAAATATAAACATAAAAAAACATATAGGGATATAATTTTAATTGTATCATTATATTATATCCTGATTAAATCACAAAAATACTTAGAGGATGTTGACATAATATAATATCTCTTATAAAATAATTAAAAATATTTTTTGAAAAATAAGGAATAATACCCTCAAATTTTAGCAATAATTAAAAATAATATTGATAACTGGAGTATATTATTCATTGAAAATAAAAATGGAAAAATTTAATGAAATATTCATGATAAATAAATTACATGACTCTAGGAAAATCAGTTCATGTTTTATATGTTAAAAATAAAGCATTCCTTACATTCATTTGTGAAAAACATAAAAGTGAGTTGTATGAAAAAATTAAAAATATTAATTTTTATCATTTCTAAAGAGTTTTAAAAGAAATATAAAATAATTTTTTCAATCATTTATGTATATGTAAATAAAATTTATTAGACATTTTGAAGAATATTGTTATAGAGGATAGGGATGTCAAATCCAAAATGAAGAAGCAAGGTAAGATTTTTTCAAACAAAATTTATAAATAAATTTATGTATACAATAGTATAATCATAAAGGAAATAATGGAAACTCAATAAAATAATAGAGGAGTATGAATTTAATGTGGTTTAGGAGATAAAGGTCATATGATTTCCCTGTATGGAAATTGAATCATAAATAATACCGATAAGATGTAAATTTTTAACCTAAACCTTTACCCCAAGTGTTAAATTTTTTCTTATGTAAAAGTAGATTATTTTATAAAAAAAATAGATATATATTGACGATAGAATTTAAAAATATACATACATGTCTTATTATTTATCATTTCCTAATAAATTATAGTTACCCATTCATTGAAAATACATTATTTAAATCATATTTTGGATCAAAATTGATCTGTTTTTTATGAATGTTTTTGTTCGGTTGTTCCAATTTTTTTAACCTTGGTCATGGTTTCATCATATATATAATATTAATAATTTCATTAATTTAATATTTATTCATTATATACACTTTTATAAGGAACTATGTAAGACATTAGTTAAAAATTTGTTACACCACTTCTTATAGGCAGTATTCTGCACGTACGCACGAGTGATGTTACCACTATTTGATGGTTGGAAAGAATCAAATGTAAATAAAAATTCACCTTTCAATTATCATAATTATTTAATATATATCCTTCATATTAAAAAATATATACTTAAAATAATCTATGTAATATGAAAATAAAAATTACATCACATCACTTAATTGAGGTGAAAGTCCACACGTATGCATAAGAGACATTATCAATTTCAAAAAAAATAAAGGATTAAAAGGTGGATAATATTATATATTTATGGATTTATAATTATATTATAAAATTAATATATACGTTCATTTCATCAATTATGTTAGACAACCATATAAGGAGGTGATGAAGAATGAATTAGATCATTATGTGGATACAATTGTCTATACGTAAAAAATCGACATGTATAATTTTACATTGGTTGAAAATAGAGATGAAAACATGTTATATGATAAAAATAATATTTTTTTTGTATCTGACAAAAATATGTTATTAAACACGAATAGTTATGATAATTTTTAATGATTTTGAGTAATACTATAAAATGAATGATGTTGGTTTAGATTTATGACTCTTCATTTGGAAAACTCTATTGGATTACACCTTAAGACTTATAGGATGGTTATTTGGATATAAAAAACCATTTATATAATAGAGAGGAAGGTTTGGAAGGTATTTTCAAAGATCATGGTTTAGCTAAATGGCTCTTTAAGTGCGAGTAATAGAGGATAGGTGTTTCCGTTTTATAACTAATGTGAGTGTCACATGTGTAATGTTTCTTGAACATTTAATTTCATAAATGATTTAGTCATAGGAAAGTGGAAAAAATTCAATATAATTTAGTTTAAAAGGTGGTAAGGGTTAAAATAAATCATCTAATATGATAAGAGTGAAATTTTGTTTCCCTATAACATTGTTTTAATCCTAATTAACTCGATTTAAACTTTACATCCATGAAAAATATTACCAATGTTTCTAATTATAATGACCAAAAATGAAATTGTGATCAATCATATTCTGAACAAACATATTCCAAACATGAAAAAATTTATCAAGGATGATTTTTTATAAATGTATGAAATTATGTTTTATAAAAATATTCAATACGCAAAAAAAATTATGTTTTAGAAAATTGAGTTTTAAGTCTAAAAATGAATTTATACAAATAATAAAGTATAATGATTATTCCTATGGAATTAATTAGATTTTTATCAAGGAAATTGGATTAATGTTACAAAAAAACTTTTCCAATACATAATGTTAAATTAAAAAACATTAAAGTAAATGGTATATTTTATAAAATCAATATTTTCAATATTCACTAATAATTCGATCTTTTTAGTAAAATCACAAAAAATCATCCTTTTCAAAAATCTACATTAAGATAAAAAATATTATATTAAATTATTCAGATTAAAACCATAATAATTATAAATATTTATTTCATATGAAATGGAAAATTATAAAAAAGATTATATTGAAAACTAAACTTTTTAAACCATAATTTTTCTGGATTATTATCAATAAAAATTGTGCACTTCCACACTAGGAAATAATACATAAATATGAATAGGTAAAAACATTCAAAATATATTTAATAATTTAGTTACTTCAATTCATACCCACCAAACCAATGACTAGGATATAAGTTTCATATTTAAATAATAATATCTCTATGGTATGCCTTAGATTGTTTAAATATAGAGTTTCATGTAAATATTACTATCAAAAAATTTAAAATTATTTAAAAGGAAATATATTATAATTCCTCAAGCTAATACATTCAACCACCAAACATAAATTGTTCCCTCGCATTTTGATTTTAGGACTAATAGAAATAGATAAAACCATTTCAAAATTCGTTCCAAGGAGTGAACGATAGATATACCGGAGTTGAAAGAAATAACTTTTAATATAAATAAAAAAATTATTTTGAAAAGGAAGGTAATATATATATTATGATTAAAAATCTTATCATTTCATAAATATTTTATAAACTGAAAAATGTATCATTGTTAGATTTATAGTTATGAAATATTCTTAAAATCATTAATTGATAACAAAATGTTAAGTCTCAAAAAATATGTCATCTTATATCATAAGATAAGGAATTATTTTACCATTTAGAAAGAGAATAAAGAAAATATACTTTATTTAATTCCATAATTTTATCTTTTCTTAGAACTTTAAATATCCATTTAATATTATATTTCATAAGAGGAATTTTATAATCCTCATGTGCTAAAATTAAATTTTGAAAAATCAAGATAACTTTAATAGGATGATAAGTTATATTGCCGCTGTCTAGGAATTTACCAAAATGAAAATTGCTAGCACAAGTTACAAAAATATCTAATATCAATTAAACTCCATACGTCAATATCAAAAACCTCAAGAATGTCATCCAAATTTCAATATGCATCATTCAATAAATAAATTACCTTAATACTCAATAGAATATGTCATAAAATTTTTTAAAGAAAACAATATGAAATGTGTGATCATATTTAATTCCAATATCTACATAAATTTTTTCTCAAAACAATATTAAACATTTATAATATGACATATCAATAATTTATATCCTCAGATAATATATTCTCCAAAATGTATAAATCATTTCTAAAAATATCCTAATCCAAGATGTCTTAAAACCAAATCAAAATCATATATATTTCAAAAATATGACTAGTACATTATTTTTAAATAAAGTTACATAAAATCTATAATTTAAAATTCGCCATAACTATATAATTCACTAAAAATATAATTACATGTTATTATAAATAACCATAAATAATTAAATAATAAAAAAAATTATCCTCAAATGGTTACCTATAACTTCTTGCTTATTTCCCAAAAATATAATAACCTTCTTAGAGAATCACATGTCAAATCTACTGGATCTTTTAAAATCGAAAATAGTGAACTTATTCAAAATAAACATTCATAAATTAGTTATCAATTGAGTTTTAAATCAAAAAGGTTATCACAACTTATATTTCAAAAATAAAAATATTCATTTTCATAATAACCTTAATATCAAATATCCAATCAATCCATATTTTTATATATACTTAAATCATGTACTGTTCAAAAAATTCAACAAAAATCACTCAAACATTTATAAATCACCACAAGATACAATAACATAATACCTAAAAACAGTATCTATATGTATGAATATTTTTTCATATTTGAAATTATCAATACTAAAATAAAATACCACTATATCCTAAATCTCAAAACCCCATATATAGATACTTCGATAAGTAATCCTCTTTCATAAACCTTTACTAATCTCTCAAATCTTATTCCTTAATAATTAATTTGATATGTCAGTCAATGTTTCCTTATATTCACCATAATTGTATATGAATATAATAAAATTGTATTCATATTATATTTTTAATTCCATTCTCAATATTGTTTCATATGGCATGGATTTTTAGAATTCCCATAATCCTTAAAATTGAAGCATTAGAGAGTGGCTAATGATTTTGATTAATAATTAAATATTTTGATTTCATTACTTAATTATTTGTGTTCTAAAAGAAAATTTATTCCAGAGATTATGTAATAAACTTTTTGTAGTTACAATTTCCCCTTTTTTCATGAATAAATCTTAATATTCATTCCTTGATCAGTTTTATTCATTGAATTTCCATGATACTCCCTCATTGCCTTATTTTCCCAAATACAATGGGAATAATGAGAGTATCCACTCTTGATTCCACCATTAGATCACATTGGTTGATTTATTTATATCGTAGAAAATCTATTATAATAAATTCCATTCTGAGATATAGTATAAAACTACTAAATTATAGGTAAAATTTTCTTTTTAGGTTGATGATAATACTGTAATATTATATTGCATGTTCGGTGAAATTTTACACCTAGTTTCAAATGGATTTATCATCATATGGTTTTATTTCATGAAATTTTTGATATATTTTAGTGTGAAATGATAACAAAAACAACTTTAAAAAAATATATTCTTTAAATACTCGCATTTCATAGTGTAAATTTTTTCTTATTGCCTCATATTATTAATAAGATTCCACTTTTGACTAGCATCATCTTCTAAATGATACACATATAAAATATTCATCTCATGGTACGATTAGTGGAGAATAAAGAATATATATTCTAAATTATTGATCTATTTCTCATTAATTTTTTCATTATAAGAACCACTAATGGAAGGTGGAAATTTATGCATAAAAGTGTCATTGGTGTGTTATAGTTTCAATTGGTAGTTTGGATGATTGATAGGATTCATTTTATCATTCTTGTTTTGACATTGTTAAGTAAGAATAGTTCCAATATTTCACATTCTAGCTCCAATTTAATTTGGATTCTCATGAGGATGGTCATTTTATTGTATATCAAGTTCATTTTTCACAATATTAATCATAATTCTAGACATTCACTAAAACCAAAGATCATAGTGTGAGTATTGGGCATAAATAATTAGAATGATAAATTATATGATAATGCAAATAATTCTCAATATGTTCAAAATTATTAATCCTTTATATAAACTAATAAAAATTTAGGTTCATCATATATCCCTTAGGTGTATAATATTTTATTTATCATATTATTACCTGTAATTTTTTAAAAATTCAATGTGCATTAAAAAAATCATATCCCTCATGTAACACCATAACCCTGATCACCTGGTTCTATCTAGTGTGTTGCAAGACCTCATACGTGTCTCCTCATATGATAGAGATGACTAACTAGTGTTAAGTTTATTAATTCTTTCATAGGAATATTGTATCCTTAGAAATGGTATCCATACAGTAGAATTCCAACAACATGTAAATGAACATCATAGAACATCAAAGAGGAAACTAAAATAAAACTATCATAGTATAATAAATGACATCCATGAAATATAGTATAATAAAATAAGGATCCCTCAATTCTGTAGACCAACCAATTTACTAATAAATTGAAATAATAAAATTCACTAAAAATGATCTAGAATTTGTGTTAGAATCAACATTGACTCCCAACTTTATCTCCTCAGCCACACTCTACAGAGCCCAAACCCTTCACTAGATCCCAAATGATGAAGTATTCATGAAAAATATGTTTATTTTATAGGGTGTGATATAAACCTATTATGACACAACAAATATATCTTTAACATAAAGTGAAAATGTTTAAAGTAGTGTATGTCATGATGGTAGTTTGTTCACAAGAAATAAAACACTCTTATGTCATGTGGTCATCCACTAATCCAGATTCCATGAGCACTAATGGTTCCTTATTCGACTCCATTACATAAGGATATCTCATCCATAGTCACATATCAAGTCATGATGAAAGGCCAATACATGTCTTGGATCAAGGAACAATTCTAGTCAAGTATCATGACATGAATCAATTCCATTAAAACCCAGGATCATTATTTGGTAAGGACACATGGTTTTCATACCTCTCTATCTACTTGGTCAAGACTTAAGGACATCACACCTCAGCCACTCATAGGTTATGAAATAAGGATTTCTGTCATAATCTATCCTGCTTTGACCCTAAACCAGTCACCTTATCCGATCATTGGCATGTCCCATATGGAGTTCCTAATCCCCATTTCCTAGAAACTAGTACAGGGAATCAACAATGTACAATGGCAACAATTTATAAAAATATAAAATTAAACAAATATAACATAGGGAATATAAACAAAGAAATCCTGTATATATCCATATCAATATTGAAACGATCATATTTTATGAAAAAATGAAAAAATAATTCACACCGAAAAAAAAAATAAAACTAATACTGAATTATAACAATGCATTTCTGTGACCCCCAAGGTCACTCTCTAATACCAAAATAAACAATCTCCCACTGCTATCTAAACTAATATGGAACCATCCACACAATCTAAAAATAAGATGAAACTATAAGCGTTAGTATTAAAACTCAGTCGGCATTCCCAATCAATCTATTCCAGAAGAACATCATTTAAAATAAATAAAACACTATCTTCATGTTTTAAATACAATATATAGAAATATTCCATTCCAAAATTGTCACCTTAAATCCAAACATAGTACATTTCCCTTTTTGATTTCAAATATAGTTTCATTTCCATTAATGAAATATTAACTTTTTAAAGGGGAAACTGATGATTTCTTTTCAAATGACACAAGATATTATAAAACATTTTTACATTAAAAACATATTTCCATAAAACATAGGGAGCTTACCCATCACCGTCCAATAAAGACACCACATATGAGAGAAATTCAACAGTAAAATGATGAGGTAAATGGAAATAAGCACACCAGAGTAACGAGGTAATAAGAATCTCAATCATTACTTAAAGAAATATAATGCCAATAGAAATGGGTGAACAAAAGTGATTTTGAATAATCTGGAACATACTAATACATGAAACCCATCCTCAAAATAAGGCATCACATGATGAAATCATAATTCCTTAAAAATTCATGACAACCCTATCTCTAGATAGAATGAGGGGAAACCCCATAGTAATAAACTCAATATATCCACATACTATGGGCCAAAAACTAGTGCATAATCTAGATAGTGAATATATCATTACTGTAATATTCCCTCACTAAGACATGTTCCCATGTCTCATATATAAAAGGGTGGCGGTGATCAAACTGATTCCAACTGAGCATCTAGTAACATACATTTATAATAATAACTCTACAACAAGCATCAACCTGATCCACTCAAAGGATCAATCTATTTCCATTTAATTCATATTTCCCAAAGGATTCCACAATGAGGATATCCCATTACATACAAAGAAAATGGGTCAAAAGGATTCCACATCGAGGATATCCCAACCATTCAATATTTATTTTCACAAGGCAATACAATTTTTGAATAAGTGTTTTCATGATAAACATTTTCACCATCTACAAAAAAGTTCCAAAAAAGGCCTCAAACACATTTCACAAAAAAATCATTATTTAAAAATCTAAAAACATTTCCTTAAAAGGGACAAAGAATCCATTCCATTCCACAATAATATAGAAAACTATTTCCATCAATGTACTCATATTTTATTTTGAAGTGAAAACCCATTCTTATGCATGAATGGCCTGAATTCATTCTATATTAACTGATTTTTGATACACCCCATTTCAAAGGATGAGGTTTAACCCTTAAAAGGACTATAGTATAAGAGATTACATGACTTGTATGCCTTTGTAAATATATAGACTACACATTGAACTACTCCTCCCCCGATTTTTCCATCATTATAGCATCCCTCCACCTTCTCATTTCTTTTTTGGCTAGGCTTCTCATGCAAGAACATGCTGGTCCATATTGAAATTTCATACACTCTCTTTTTGAAAAATCCTCTTATCTTCTTCTCTGGTGAATGCACCTTCTCTTAATCCTCAATTGGATTATTCTCCTTGTAGAGTCTATCTAATAATTTAAGCACAATTATAGGAGGTCTGAAGGCCTTGAGGTGGCCCGAAGGACTTATGGTGTCCCGAAAGCCTTGAGGTGGCTCAAAAATGTTACTGGCCCAAAGTACTTGGGTTTCCCAAACACCTAAAAGGACCTAAAGCCCCAAACTAGTGTCCTAAAATCCCAAACAGATGAATAGTTTTGGTTTCTATAGTATCGAAAAATCTCTTCAATTGGAACTACCACATGAATTTCATGATGTATAATTCCACCATTCTATTTGAAATAATAATTAATTCATAGTGATAGAATGTCGAGAATAGGAACAAAAAAACATCCTCACCCAAATGGTGGAGGCATGAGATTAGCCAACTCCCCACACCCTAAGGATTTCAGACAGTGCACCATCTACACTCTGAGGCCTTTGGTTGGAGCCCTGATGTTTGATACATACACTTCCACAAGTCAAGATCTGATAATAAAAAATTGAAACTCCTTCTTTTGGTTCACCAAGTAGCCACACAACACCCTAGGCAAAAAAAATGATTATAACACTATGAAACACAGTTGATTTAATATGAAAAACTCACCCAAATAAGACTTAAAATATAAACAATATAATTCTCTCTCACTCTGAACAAGGAGAAAAGTGAACAAGGTAGATGAAAAAATGTAGCAGACACCAACAAGAAAACCCGCTACAGTAAAATGAATAATCATAACAGGAAGGCCCATTAATTTAAACCCAAATGGTTCTATACTCTATTAAATGGGATGGGGTATCATCTGAGTAGGTGGAATTAACTTCTGGAATATGAGAATGAACTCATTTTGTTGATCAACTGGAATCTTGGCAATGTGGAATCACTCATAGATGCACCACTAATATTCATCAAATCTCAATGGGGGAGAACATATGGCAATGTGAAAACCAATATCTCTATCAAAACTAGCTCATCAACATAAATCATTTAAAACAAGAACCCTTAAAAAGAGTGAAAAAACCCAAATCATCCAAAAATACTTTTGAGGATTTCATTAAAAATCACCTCAAACCCAAATAGCCAATATGAATTCTGAAAATCAAAACACAACATGAAAAACACATCCCAAATCAAATAAAAAACCATATAACTGCCAATTTTCAAAACATCGCAACAATCCACTTAAAAACATATTGAAAAGAAAATAACTTCGTGGATTTGACACTCACCAATGGTATTGCATGGATCCTCACACATTCATATCCCATTCCACCCCGAGCATCCAACATCTCATTCCTATCCAAGCATTCATCTGCCCACATCTCATCCATCCACGTTTCACACATAACCATGAATGTGAACATCCAATGACATACCAAAGTTCAAACAAATTATTCTCATTTTAGAAGTCATAAATATTTACAAAATATATCCAATAATTAATTAAAAACCATTTTCAATTTCCACACATTTATTCAATTCACTTTTCATGAAATCCAAATCCCATAGATTCCTCAAAAAAATTCCTAAAAATTACTTTTATTAAAAAAAATTCAATAACTCCACAATACCATTATTTTTTTCAAATACAACTTCCTAAACAATTTTCCACTTTTTTAAACAACCACTTCCATTAAACTTTTGAAGTCATTTTATAAAAATACACTTTTCCCGGACTATTCAAAATGAAACTAAAAATTCATTTTCTTTTATCCCAAAACTAATCAATATCCCTTTAAAATATTGTTTTCAAAATTCAAAAACATGCGTTCCCAAAACAATTTCATAATCATAAGGAAATCGAAGCATTTAGAAATAGAGACCGTATATGTGGATGACCTGGACATATGATTGGTAGCCACATGGAAATCACACCACTACCACATAGAGTATTCTAGGACCGTATCCCAAGGTCCACATGGCATTAAAGGCCCTATGAGCTCGTTGTGGCCACTAGTCCAACACACTTTTCATAAAACCAGAACCAAAAATACCACAGTAACCAACTAAACCAACAAAACTAGACATTCCATGTAAACTCGAGGGTCAAAATGAGTCAGGGTTCATGAAATCATTCCCTTTCCTACCACACATGGTCTGAAAATACTATTCATCAATATACCTTAATATCCCCAAGTAAAATAGGGTGTTCTGAAAGAAAGGTCCTCTAATGAATACTTTATCTGATAAATTTTTTTCATGAACCAACCCAGAACAACCCTAAACTGATCACATATTCCATTCCATATTATCCCCCTAAGGGAATTCCCAATCCCCATGGGATGAAAACTAGTGTCGGACATCAACATAGTAAAAAGCGAATGATTTCTACCAATATAAAATTTAATAAATTGAATAGTGGAATGATAAACAATGCATCCCAATATAAATTTCCATATCAATATCTAACTGAACATCTTATAAAAAAATTTGAAAATATAAAAAAATTGGAAACCCAAATCTCTAACCAAACCAAATGACCACTACACCTTCATGTGACCCCTAGGGTGACTCTCCAATACCAAAACATACAATCTCCCATGATGATATAAACCAAGTTGAAACTTACACCACAAACCACTAATAAGAAGAAACTATAGGATTGAGTATTAAAAATTTGTAGGTGATCCCGATCAATCTATTACCAATTTAGTTCTTTTAAAATGAGGAAAACAACAAATTCAATTTCGAAACACAACAAAAAATGATTTTCCACAATTTTCACTTTAAAACCAAACGTGGTCCATTTCCCTTTTTCAAATGGCACAAGATATTATAAAACAATTTCACTATAAAATCACATTTCCATAAACCATTTAGAGAAAACCCATCACTTTCCAAGAAATACTCCACACATAAGATCACTACAATAGTCACATGATGATGTAAAGGGAAATAAGAACACAAGAGTGACTAGGTAACAGGAATCTCAATCATCACTATAAGAATGTAAGTGAAAATAGATCTCGATGAACCTAGGATACCATTAATATTCTAGAACATACTAATACATGGGACCCATCCCCAGAATCATGCCTCACATGATAAAATCAAAATAGAATTAAACATTCATGTACACCCTGAAGAAGGATTGACCGCTAGGTAAAAACCATAATAATAAACTCAATATATCCACATACTCTTGGCCACCAACTAGTGAATGATCTATAAAGTACATCAATCATTCTAGAAATATTCTCTCATAATGAATGGTTTCCATGTCTCATATATAGAAAAGGGTGGGGTTGAACTAACCGGTTCTAACCGATTATCCAATAACATGGATATAGAACAACAACTCAAAAACATGTATACCCCAAAGCCACTCCAAGGATAAATATCTTCCCATTTAATTCATATATCACAAATTATTACACACTGAGTATCTCATATTACATAAAAAATAAATTGATTACAAGGATTCAGTAATTGGGATATCCCACCAATTAAATTTTTATATAAACAAGTCAAGACGATTGTTGAAGGAGGGTTTCAGGAATAACATTTTCACCATTTTCCCAAAAGTTCCAAACAGACCTCAAAAACATTTAGCAAAACTATAATACTTTAAAGAAATAGATACATTTCCTTAAAAAGGAAAAAACAAACATTCCATTTCAAAATAATTTTGAAATAATTTTCCATAAAAGTACTCGCATTTTATTTTTATGTCAAAAACCATTCTTATCTGAATATCAAATGGGCTACTAATCATTAACACATGCCAAACCAGACTTTAAACCCATATATACATTCCATTTAAATCCCAAACCCCTTGAGAACCAATTGGAGGACCCAATATAATCATTTTAGAATCCATGAATTCATTTAAATTTCCAACCATTATTTTTATCACAAAATATTCATAAATGACAACCTTTCATTTTCACAAACACATGGTGTGCACAATATAACAAAAATATACTATATATCACAAAACAAGGACAAAATTACCATTTTCTACACTCAAAAATTATTCCTTGGATCAAATATCAGTATTTAATATTCATGGATGTTGTGGAATTAATGAAATCAATAGTAATTAAATATAAAAGAAACGTGAAAGGGACACATAACTCAGTTATGTGGTTCGTCAACAACACACACATAAAAATGCAACACTGAGGTTAAATGAGAAATAATCTAATAAGAGGAACCTTATAAATTAAATATGTGAAAAATAAATCTATAAAAATAAAAACAATAGATATTGTATAAGATAAACTAATGCGAAAATGGAAAAAACGGAGAGAGGTAGATGAACAGAGGAGGGTACCGTGAGAAATTTTCCCCAAAACCATGAAGAAGTTTTTGATCTACATCACAAGATGGTGGAGGAAACTTGGATAAGTTGGGAGAATCCTCTCTATGTTAACAAAAACTCAACAAAGAAGGAGTGGGGCGTTTTGGGATAAAATCCAAAAGGGGCATACATGGAGTTTCCTAATTTTTTTATGTTTTGGAAAACTCGAACGGTTTACCAAGCCGTGTGGAAAAAATTTAGTAGGTACTTCCCAGGATGGGATCAACCACACAAACAATTCGAAAGGTTTGACTTACTGTGATCAAACTTTGTGGCAGCTTCTATCCAAAATCCAACACCAACCACATGGTTACCTAGGTTGGGCCGCATAATTTAGAAAACCATGCGCCGACCATGTGTATCCTTCTACCAAGACAAGAACCTAACGTTTCCCTAATTTATCTTGAAAAACTATAGGAAACCCATGGGGTTAAAACTAAACAAAGATAACCCTCAAAATTTTTCATCATACAACCCGAAACTCGTGATAAAAAACCGAGGTCCAAAGAGATTTGAAATAAATTATGGAATGAAAAAACTAGTTGTGACACTTTGTTTCCAAATATAATATCTCATATTAAGATACATGTTCATTTTACCAATAACATGTTTATAGGTTCCATTATCTTCATCGTTATATGTCTCACTTTCACATGATCCCCCTCTAGAGGCAAAAAATTCCACAATGACTCCACATATAAGAAGATACCAGATGAATAACCAATACAAGAAAATAATTCACACATAATAGGGTATAATATAGTAAGCAAAATTATAACCCATAATTTATATGTCTCATTTTCTATACACACACCACATGAAATAAAAAAATCCTTGTTCACGTTGGTCACACACACAAAAAGGCAAATCATATCACAAAATGGTTCTTATAGATACACACACAATCATTTCAAGGAATTCAGTCGTATATGAAATCACTCTTATAGGGAGAATTTCCTCTCCCATGTATGTAAACAACCAATGTTAATTATTTACAAATGGATCAATACCAAATGAAAAATTTACTTGAACAAATATCAAATTAATCACACAAGGTGTTCTAAAAGAAGAATCCTAGAAAAATAATACAATAAGTGATTTAAACAGAGATAACCTACCCATCATGAACTACTACCAATGATATGTCAATATAAGACTAGGAAATAGTTGATACTTTTCCAGATATGACATATGTGAATCAGTCAACCATGAATTCTCAATTAGATCATGATGGAAGCCATATATATATCCATAATAGCTTCGGTCAATGATTTATCTAAATAGAAAGAGAATATTTTTACTAAATGTTTGAGACATTCTTATTGAGATCCAATATACCAATCTATGTTTCAAACATAAATGATAGGGGAAGTAGAGAGCGAATTCCACAGAAAGGGAACTCATAGGATTGATTTATTTTAATGATTGTTGAGCTTGGTGAGGGAGATATCAAAATGAAATATTAATGTAAAATATCAATAGTACCATTAATGACTAAGCTTATTGGGAAAGAATGAGAAGGTGATACACAATAGTCAGTTGGTGGGATATGAAGAAGTGTAAAGATCCTCGATAAGCCACATGCATGCTGGTGGTGCGATAATGGCTATTGGGCATGCCTCCAGCTGTTTCAATCATATTGGTATGGGAACCACATTATCCCTATCATCTCTACTACACCTTATAATCTCAACAAAAAGGAACCCAATATACACCAAAACTAAGGTAAATAAATCCTTTAGGTTTTTGGATGTTACAAATATATCCCACTAATGACTTCATATCCTTGAGAAGTTTCTCTAGTGGTATTTCATGAAAAACAATGTCCATTTCACTTTAATATCCACATATTGATCCAAAGTATCCCCTTGGTTTCCTCTAAACTACCAAATATCATAAAAAGTGTTATCATCATCACCCAAAATACATCTCACCATGGCCCATAATACATATTGGTTGTTCCACAAATAATGCAGTAGGTTCCAACTCAACATCCCAACTTCGATTCAAATGTGTAGGGTAAAAATCAATCCATCATAACTGAGACACATGGATCATGTTAAGTATAACACAACACTATGGAGGATGATTTAGTTGGAAAGACACTATTTTAATACACTAATTGATATCAAAAATTTTAAAAACCCACTACCCCAACTTCCACAACACATGTAATCATTAACTCTCTAACTAAGGTGATACCTATAAGAAAACCCAATTGACCATGAAAAACTCCAATTGTTAACTCCTCTATTAAACATATGATCACTACCTAGTATGAGTGATAACAAATCACATCTGAATACACTAGACCATTTTAGAGGTCTCATGTACCACAATCAACCTAATAATAGTTGCCTCACCATCCTGTTGCTAACACAATGATGAACGAAATGAATATCCATAAAGAGCCTCAAATGATTCCATATAAATAAAAAATGGTAATGATTGTTATAATAAATCATTACCATGTCCAGATGTTCACCTCATGGTCAACTAAAATCTAGGATGCATGATTGAATCATATACTGAAAAATCAATAATGTTCTCTATAATATATCATTATTCTAGGGATGATATGTCATACTTAGCTTCAATTGAGTCCCAAATTATTTTATCAGTACATGTTAATAATTTATTGAAAACCTAAATATCTATCTGATATAATTCTCGAATGAAGTCCATAAATGCACACAATATCTTGAATACAGTGATCTCCAAAATCATGTATGGAATTATTCTATCAGATCTACATGAAATGCATCTCCTTTTTCATCATATCTCATATAAACCACATAGTATATCAACCTTTTAGGGTCATCTCTTACACTATATGAAATTATTGTTTCCACAACATCCCCCATGCACAAGGGCACATGATGTGTAGAATCAATCTTATTAGTCGATGATACTCAACATTATTTCTTTTGATTGATAAGAAAAAAAGATACATAAATGGGGATGTTCTTTTTCATACCAAGACACCAAAACTACCTATTGATATCGTGATACATGTTAGATGGTCCTGGATTGACTCCCCATTGTGAAGCATGAGAGTCCCACATCAGATCTTCCCTCGTTGAAGTAGGAAAAAACAATCCCATGAACATAGATATAGTTTTATACATCAAAAGAATATACCAGAACTATATCCTTCCTCAAAAACTATTACCACATCACAAAACACTTGAAATATGAGTCCTCCATATATTTCACCTAGTCCACCATGATAGAAATGATAACTATAGGGGAACATTCCATCACCCCTTGTTCAGTAGATTCACTCACCTAACATTCAGCTAATAAGATCATCAATATATAGTACTCTAGGGAAGGCCTTTATCTAAGATAATATTTCTTCATACTAAGAGAATCAACATCACAATTACCTTTTATAATAGTGTTAGCCACCACAATATAAAAATTCAATAGTCACTCATCCAGAATCTACTTTTAGAGATTCAATTTTCACTCAGAGAATATATACAACAAACTCTTATGTTTTATGTAGATGAAAATCCTCTTACCAAAGAGTTAATGGTACCATCAATTTAGGGATTTTCCCACAGATGCTAACTCCATGCCATGCATAGCGTCATTCCACTTATACTATCACATCTGAAATGACCCATAAGAAAATACATTATATCTCTACTTCATAATTGATCCCAAACCAAATCATAAGGCATTATAGTAAACAATATATCAAATACTATGTTAAATTATGTTCAAAATTGGTGTTTATTTGAGTCACCTATTAAACACTAGAATTGTTTCTTCACACTAATATATCATATCAAACATAACCCACTTCTATTGTTTCCCATTCATAGGTGCTTCCAAATGGCAGAAAAATATAGTGAATCACTAATATTACCCCATCATCTTAGTAAACTCCATATCTTGAACACATTACATGGTAATTATCATGTTATAATTTCCTCTTTCTTATATGGATCAACTAGTGTTACCACTTTACAAATCACATGACCAAGGAAGTGAACCATTATGATCCAAAATTGATTTTTTGATGGCTTTTAATAATCTGGATGTGTTCGAAGTGAAATTAACACAATCTAAATGTATCAATCATGATTCTCTGAGGTCTTTGTATATATCAATATATCAGAAATGGGAATAACAAATAATGGAGTTAAGATATGAATAGAAGATCCTATTAATGAGTTCCATTAACATTGTTAGATAATTCATGAAAACAAATGGAATAATAAGATACTCATACAGACGATACATGTTCCTAATCCAATCATTTTTATATCTTATTCCCTGACCTAATGTTAGTTGTATCTTGATTCATAAATGAGTACTTAATCTTTATCTTGACCGAATTCATCATTCTATAGTCCATACATAAAACAAATCTCCCATAAACCTTTTTAGTGTTAGATATAAAAACTAATTTCACCCTTAAATCCTCATGATGCACCTTGATTTCCTTTAACATAGTTGTCCCATATAATATATATGGTTTGATATAGGCTATCCTCATTACATGATTTTGATATTAAAATAATGTCCTTTATCAGTAGGAAGCCTTGTGGATTTTTTTGAAAAGTTATTGTGGTAATTGTAATACATTAGAGGAAATGAGTAGGGAGATAATCCTGAAATTCCTTAAGAAACACCCATACTAACTACATCATAATATTTCCAATATTACCTCATGCTATATCTAATTATTCATACTCCAATACCCCATTAACATATCCAACCAATCTTCCAACCCTTATGAATAGTAAACGATACTTTTCTCGTATACCAATCTATTTGTGATATATAAATTTTTATCTAATCCATGAAGAATATCACATAAAACATAGTCATCTATAAGATCATAAGATTCAAAAATTGGCAATATGAATCAACTACTACAGTATACTCTAGACCACTACGAAGATAGTCTAAATTATTCACCGAGGTTTTTTCGGGATAAGTATTAACAAAAGATAATTTTTCCAGCATGTCTAACCTAACAATTACTTGACATAATATGGATAAATGAGAAAGTTATCTATAAAACAAAGAAATAGAAATCACAAAATTAATCATAAACATACCTCTAACTATATAATGTCTTCTACACCATCAACCAAAATTGGGACCACAACATAAACTCTACCTTTATCAATCCCATGACCCTTTCCCCAATACTCCTAGTTCAAATGATTCACTAAAACTAGTGAAATATACGAATGATGTTGAGATCCCCTATTAGTTTCATATCTCAATGACTGTGTCTACCCATAATATCTACAAAACACATTTTCATTTCCCTTGAACAATATAATTATAGATTCATCATATTTCAACATTGATGAAGCTTATTCTATGATTTAAGGAAAACTTCTGATAATGTCCACTCTACCAACAATTGAATCATAATGTTACACATCCCCTAGAGTAAGCAAAAAACATATACTCTACAATGACTACTACACCCAACTTATCATGAATCCATATCCTTCCACTTCAAACTATAAAATACTCATCAACTACATTACTTGGAGTCCCACTAATTAGTGAACTGAGGGCATAGTGATGTCCTACCTCTATATCCTCTTACAAACGCTTCTCAATGATTTGGGTCTTTTGAAACTATTTTTATATATTTTTAGTTTCAAATTTATGACATAGTTATTTATCTCTTTTAAAAGTACAATATCAATTTTTAGATCCTTTTATGTCTCATTTCCTACAATGATCACTGAAAATAGAAAAAAAATGTTGAAATTTGATGAACATAGAGAGACTGACATCATCCCATAATATATAACCTTAAACTTCTCAAATCAATTTAGACTCATCATCTCAAGGAAAAATACTTAGAGAATATATTTTTCATGGTCTCCCAAGAAAGACCATCACACTTCACTACCGAGTTCATAATGCCCCGTCATCTCTATATAGGTATCTTAAGCATCAAATTTGCCGTCTTAACCCATAGATCTTATAGATTCTCTATTTGATCAAAGATTTATTCAAAGATATTGATCCAATAATTATCATCATTGGGTCCCACAGTTCATTGGAAGGATAGAGCATGTTAAATATGGAAATCATGAGCATTAGCAACCATAATCTTCAACGATACTCCACCCTAAATAGTAAATACATTAATGACTCCATGCTAAAGAATTTCTTCTATTCAAACCATTATAGTGGGTGTAGAAACATGTTCAACTACATCTCCATGTATTCCCTATGGTACAAAATGAATATCTCCCCATGATGGATCATTATAGATAGCATTATGAAAAGGCTCCATAAGTTATCTAGAAGGTGTATTTATCTAATATTCCAAATGAGAATTTAAAGAAAACCTATAACATCACATATAATGTAAAAACAAAAATAGATATAAGTTCATAGAATGGATTTATATAAAAACAGATATCATAATAGGTGACCCAAATCTATAAATAATAAACCCTATAAAAACACCAATGTCAAACCCAAGTCATTAATTCCTAAAAATTAGTCATATTCATATAAATATAACAACAAATGCATGCTCAGGTTCATGCATGTTAATTGAAAAAACCAATATTATAGATATTAATAAAGAATAATCCATTAAATTTAATATGTTTGTACACTATGAATATAAGTAAATTGCATACGACATGTGAATATATGTTCATATTCATTATGTGTGAATGTACCCAAAATCTCATAAACTGTAACAACAAAATAGTAAACATGATGAACATGATATTATAATAGCATAACTAGAAACAAATACCCTAATACCAAAAACTCGGAGGTCCATTACATATGTACTACATATGAACAAATGTGATCCCCTACCCAAGATCCACAAAACATATCTCTTTTCATACATCCCCCAAACACATAGTTAAGAAAATGGATGGAAAATATTATGTGATACCATTTTGTAACACATTTACATGAATGAAAGGGTATGAGTTAGTGTTCTAAAATAACATATGTGTGCACCTCCATCTTAAATATGATTTCTACTAGTAGTTAGGGTCTGAAAAATTACATAGGGATATAATACTCTTAGTAATAATATCCATATACAACATTCACAACAAAGTATAATTAAGAATCCTAGAAAAATACATAGGAAACTAAAAAATAATCATGATTTAAAAAGTTCCATAAATTACATATATCATAACAAATCAAAATTCCTCCAATAGTTAAATCACACTAATAAAAAATGAAATGAAATTAAATACAAGAACCATAATAATGTTTTATATTTTTTCTTAAAATTTCCCTTGAGCCCCAACTCAATATCCTCTACTACTCAAAACTGGCCCATTTCCCTTCATTTTATTTATGATCATGAAGTATATACATGAACAAAGATTCCCATATATAGTGTAAATATAAACCTAGTAGTAAGTAATGCAATGAAATTATAAAATAAGGATATTGGGTTTTATATCATGTATGACATACAACACCAAGCATAGAAGGGAATATAACCTTCATACACTTTATGATACATTTAATATTTTTATTAAATTCCAAAGATTATATATATATTAATGAATGAAACACTGAAATTATCTTCTAGTAATATCAACACTATGTTGGTATGTGGAACACATAATACCAAGTTCATTTTATGTCTTGCGTTATACGCAAGACCAAATTTTCCCAAACGATAAATTACTATTAATAAGTTTATTTACATTGATGGATATCATCTAGAAGAGTTCATAAAATTAATGAAAATTATTAACCAAAATTTTAAAATACTGATTACATTATTTTATATATTTATTGGGTGACCAATTAATTAGAAATGAATATAAAAACCAATTGTTATGGAAATGTTTTTATAAAAAAATTTATTTTTTCCAAAAAGGGTTTTTTCTTCAATAAATTTAATTAATTATTGTTTGGGGTGATATTAGTTAAATATAAATATCCAATTAAATGTTTTTACATTATTCCAATGAATTTGACATGTATAATATAAGAACAAACCCAATTTTATGCATAAAAAACTGTATTCTTGTAAATGAAGTTTTGCCGACATTTAGTGGTCCACTTTTATTTAAAATAAATTTTTACATACGTATAAATTTTATATTAAATAATGAACTTAATTTTTTCAATTTTAATGTTAAAATTATATTCAGGTTATTTTTTGGTACTTTTATGAGAACGTTAATATTTTGATGAATTGTAAAAATAATTAGTTTTAATTGAAAACCGAATTTCCATCTAAATGATTTAGGATGTAAATTTATATTTTTAATTGGTTATATATTCTAATTAGATAAATTTTATATAATTTTGTAAAATATATTTCATTTTAAACATTTTCATATCGATTTAAAATGTTAAAAATTCTTAATGTTTTGGATATTTAAATTTTTAAAAACTGATTTCCTGCCACGTCTATGGGATTAATTTTTAATTAATTTATAACACTTAAGTTATTTAAATATAGAAAAAATTATTCCATGAATTAATCATAGATTCCATTATTTTTGAATAAATCAATCCAAGTAATCCTTATGGTGAAAACTACAAGGAGTTACTCCAAGTAGATGTAACGTTCTTCGATAATACCTCTTTTTATTCCTTTTTAAACTCGTTCAATTATTACTATATATTTATTATATAATAACCTCGTTTTTCTAAATATGATGATTTTTTATTTTTTTTTAGTGTATTACCAGCACTCATACACACTTTTATCAAATGGATACAATGACGTTTTTTGTGTATATGACAGACTATCTCCTCGTAAACCAATGCCAATTCTTCTTGCATTACAACCTTTCATGGTTTATAATAATGATGAAATTACAATTTTTATATGATATATTTATAATTTATAATTTTATTATTCTTATGGAATTATTATATAAAAAATAACTTTATGATTTACATTTTGTTGGAATATGATAACATCTTTTGTGGATGTGTGGACTGCCACCTCCTCAAAGAAATGTTAATCATTCATGCTTCACATGGTATGTATTAAGTATGGGTTTAATAAAAATTGATATATATATATATATATATATTTGAAATAAAAATGATAATTTAATTATTATATACATATATATAATTTAAATTTCTTTCTTTTAATACTATAATAAAATTGAAAGATCATTTATGCATACGTACAACCTATCATCTCCATGAATGGTGTATTACATTTCATATCGATAAATATTATGGATATATATAAATGAATATATATTAAATATATATGATATAAATGAAATAAATATGATATTTATAAAATAATTTCATTTCTGATAATATAATATATTACCTTAATTATTAAATTTTCATACATTGAGAAATTGAAAAATTCATTCATAGATGTCCGGATTACTAGCTCCTCGAAGAGATGTGATTCATTTTTCATCCCAGTAATTATATATAAAAGTATATATTATTAAACAAAATTATTTTTATGATATAATTTACATAATTTAATGATAAATGTTAATCTCCTTCATTTTATAATGATCATTGAATAATGGAAATGGTACTCAACCATACATAAGGCCTACCATCTCCATGATCGTAACATTAGCGTTTTTCAAAAAAAGTATCCATTATTTTATTTAAAAGTATAATTGATGTATAAATATTATAATTATTTACTTATTATAATATTTTAGATGTTTATATAATTATCCATTTTACCATAGTCTACCCACCAAATTTGTTTTTGACACATAAACTGAATATGGTCAAAATATCCAACATAATATTAATTGATTATATAACAGTATATAACTTATTAATAAGTGAAATAAAAATAATAATAATAAACATTATAAAACTGATCAAACCTGTATTTTAAGATAATTTTTCTATTTAATAATATAGAGTTATGTGTGACAAGTTAGAATTAATGTATGTAATTTCATCTCAATTTATAGTCCACTAAATATTATTTGTTATTAAGAACCAATTCACTCATATGTGGTGTATATACAATTCCCTTGACAAGTAATATCATGGCTCATGTTACATCCCATTACCTGGTCATAAGAAACCCTATCCTTTTATCTTTTTTGCATCTAAAATTGGGTGCGTCTTGAGGCTCCCGAGGATGGGAAAAAATTGCTAAGTTAAATGAATTAATGTTTATATATGGATGTTTTTTTGAATTAAAAGAGTTTGAGAATAAATTTTTTAATGACATTATGGGGTCTCCCTGAGGTTAGAGGATTCCCGGTTCAGTTTTGTAGTTTTATTCTATATGTTGGGTGATTACACAATTCATAAAGTGCATATAATATGTTTAATTGGTCTCTAATCAAAATTCATGAAATTTTTAGACAATGTGAAGTCAGTACAAATCATAAAATTGTTTAACTTTTGGTAAAAAAGGAAATATCAGTTAATTTTTAAAGGAGATGAGTTTTTTGGTGTACTTGATCTTCATGGATTACACATTTGGTAATGGGATATTAATAATTGTAAATGATTTTGAATAAAATTTTAGGTAGCCATACAAATGATGTTTAATTTCATTCATCCATATATCACTTTGATCTTCACCTAAATCACATCTTCGGTGATTTTGGGAGTCTTTGTTTGATCTAGATTGGTCGATTACTTGATCGATCATTGTGTTAGTGGGTTTACGTCTCTCTAGGTAAGATAGCCATTATGAATCATTCTTTCCTTGACCACAGTAGCATATTAGAGTTTCGTTATCAGATTCATGGATTTTTGGTGGTTCTCCATCTTTTTTCCTACAATATTCAAGGTGCAAACTAATTTTAGTGGCCATTGTTTTTTTGTTGGTTGTGGGGTTGTGGTTGTGAGTTATATGGTATTTTTAATTTCTTATTCACTGCCAACTATTTTTATCCTTTGAATTAACTCTAATATATATAGATTTATTCTAGGTCCTCCATTGGGTTTGTTTTTTTCTTCTTGTTGTTGAATATTTTTTTGGTCATGTGCGACCCTGAATTTTGTGGTGGATGGTTCCATATCTAGAATGTGTTGGTGAACTAAATTATCTTGTCTTGATGAACATATTATTTAAATGATGTTTAATTATATGAATGATTTATTGTGTGTGTGGAATTGGTTTATTGTAAAATATAGTTTCCCTATAGTTTTTGAATTAGTGGAAATTGGTTTCAATTAATTTTGAAACGTTTTTAGGAAATGGATTTCTAAGAATGAAATGATAAATGGATTGATGAACTGATTTAGATAATAGAGAACAAGGTAAGCCTTGGGTAATTAGGTGAATGGTTTTTTATGGGTCACATCCACTATTAGGGGATTTTTTTTGTGGGGATTATCTCTTCTCTCTAGGAATGTTCTTCTTCAAAATTGTTAGTATAGTTACGCGAATCACTTCAAGGGGTGTTCCACTACCCCATAGACTCGGTCCTTATGTCTAATTTCAACATGAATTCAAATTTTCTATGTTAGGTATGATTTCTCTAGAAATCTTAACCTAGTGTGTTCCTTTTTTTTTATTTTCAAATCATCTTAGCCAATTTTCTCTAATTTTGGAATGTATTATTTTTGTATACTACCATGGATTTGACATGACATGTGAAGAATGATTCGTTTTGAATTGATATATATACTGAGATATTTGTCTATTAAATGATTTGAAATTGATTTTCCTGTTTTATATGGAAATGTGGATGAACGTGAAATTAATGTGTTTTCCACGATTTTGATATAAAAACTATTAAACTATTATTGTGAATTATTTTATTTAATGTTAATAATTATTGGATATTTGTTAATATACTTGTTATGTAACACATGGGTGAGACCCTACTGATCTTATTAGCTGACACCCTAAGTATCTCTTCGGCAGTGCATAGACATGGTTATCTATTTCAATATAGGGAAAGGTAAGGCACCACATTGAGGTACTGAGGTTTTCTATCAGTTGGGATGGGTAGATGTTGGTTAGATGGTGGGGTTTCTCCAACATTATCACAAAGAGTAGTTGGGTTTTCTTATTTGGGTAGCTTTTTAGTTTGACATATAGTTAATGATTTGTTCTCCTATCGTGTTGTTTAGTTTCCATTGTTTTTCTATTGATGAAATATATTTATATTTTATTTTTTCTCTCTATTATATCTATGTCATGTATTTTTTTCAAGTTGAAAAATCATTCCCTCGGATTTTTGTTTGATTTTAGGGTGGTAGTCTCCAACACCGGGGGATTAGGAATGTCCTTCCATTAGGTAATAGGTCGGGTTGGATACTAGTTTGGGAGGGTATTTGGATTGGTTTGTTATATTTTGGTATCAAATCCCTTGGTTTGGGTCTTTTCTTTATCATGATAAGTTTAATATATTAGAGATATAATTTTCGGACTTAAGAGGAATATTACGGTGCCTACCTAGCCAGGTCATTCTATGATGTGTCTCAAGTTACTATGGGATGTTGGGATGTGTGTACCCTGTTTTGATCTCATGTTATTGATCTTAGTTTTTTATTTCCGGTATTCTTGTGTGAACTTCTATTGTTCAATTTTCTAATCATTTCATCTATCTCGGTGTTCAACTATATGCCTCTGAGACATGTTCTACTAGTTCCTTAGGAAGCTGGAGCTGATGCTCCACAAGGGAATCCTTTTATTGATTAGAACATTATCCAGGCTATCATGAAAGTAGTTCATGTTGTTGAAAATAATTTTTCACAATTCTATAACATGGTTTTTGAAAAAAATCAGGATCTATATGAGAAATTTATCGATCATGGGTGTTCTTGCATGAGAATCCACCATCAATTAAAGGTACGAATGAACATCAAGAGGTGGATGCCAAGCTTTAATGATGGTTCAAATATTCAAATTACAAGAAACACCGAATATTATCAATGTGATGTGTTCCCTGTTTAGGCGTGATGGTCCTAGAAATCATTGGGGGGTTTCCCTGGTATAGGAAGATAAGGATGTGGGCTTGGATTGGTGGGTTTTCAAGGAACTCTACTTCCAAAATGTTTTTCTATAGTCACTTATTAGGGGTAAGTCTCTAGAGTTCCTCTCCGTACACAAAGAGATCATTCATCATCAATGAGCACCAATCTATTATCTGAATTGGTTCTTTTTGTGTGATAATATGTTAATAATAGCCATATGAAGATTCAAAAGTATATAAAGGTTTTATCACTAGATATAAGATCATATGTATTCATGTCAAATCATTTGTCCTATGTAGAGATAGTAGATAGGGATTTTTTGTAAGAAATGAACATGGTTTTAAAGGTTGGATATTCCATCCCTAATCTTACAACTACTAACTAGTTCGGTGGCATTCTAGGAAAAAAGAATAACTAGAAAATCATCACATGAGTGATGGTGGGGGTTCTCAGCAGTAGAACTCTTTATCCCATCAAATTTCACCCCATGGTGTGGCTCTAACTGGATATTAGTTTAGAATGTTCAAAAAACATGAAATTCTATCCATCACCAACTATGATATGTAATATTTCTAGATGTTATTGTCATCTACAACATTTTATTCCATCCTATGTCTACTCGTCAATATGGACAGAGAACATCGACTCCAAAGGCTTCAAATGTGTATTCATATGTTTCAATGACTACTCGGATCTAGCCATATGAATGATGATTGAATCACCTTCACATAGTAGATGAGCTTCAAGTGGCTAGAGATGTAGTTCTTGGAATAGTGAGAGGTTCATCATTGTTGCATCCTTATGTTCAATTTCTTTATTTTACATGGGTGCTTCCCACTCATTTATATTTGTTCATTTTGTGGATATGCGTAAAATTACAATGTAACTCATATCCTTTATTATAGAGTAAATGACACCTTTATGAATGATAAAAGAGTATGGGTTTCCGTTTCCTTCATATTTGATATCGACAGCATATATGAAGCAATTCTGGGAATTTCCTATTCTCGGTCTGATTTATTTGACAACCTCATTGGGAAGGATTGGATTGATTCTTTTTTAGCAGATCATGATTGTTATCATTAGCATGATTCGTATTTTTATGGATGATGGAAATTCAAAAGTTTTTCTGATAGAGTGGGAACTGAGGTCTGGTCATGCAGGACCTTCCCTCCCAGAGCTCAAGAGTTTGTTTTCTACAATCAAAGATGAGCCTGATGAAATTTCATCTATTTTTTGTCTTCCTTCTATTGTTCAAGATTTTCGAAACATTTTCCTAGATGGTTTATTATGTATTCTTCTAGATATATAGGTAGAGTTTATAATCATCCTGGTTCTAGGAACAAAACCGATATTGACATAATCTTATAATATGGTACAAAAAGAGTTGAAAAAACTCAAGGATCATTTGGTTGATATTGTGAAATAGGTTCTTTTCTACAAATTGTTTTTCCTTGGGGAACCATGGTTCTCTTTTCCTAGTTCGATGATATTTCACTTTGATTATGCATGGAATATAGAATTATAAACTGGGTAACAATTAATAAAAAAACCATTACATTGTGTGAATTATTTTATTAATTGGTTAAATGGGTGAAACATGTTTTCAACGATTGATCTTTGGTCAGGTTACCAATTTCTCCATGTTCGGGAGTGTGCTATACTGAAGGAATATTTTTGATGAATTTGTGTCTATTAAAAATATCTTGTGATTCCATTTGGTCTGACTAACACTTATGTAGTTTTAACGGATTTGAAGAGTCATATATTAAATCAGTATCTAGAGATTTTAGTGGTAGTATTCATAGATGATATTTTGATATATTCATGATCTTAAAGAGATCATGAGCACAATCTAAGTTTTGTTTTAGAAGTCCTAAAAATTCACCATATTTATGGAATTCCTTAAAAATTAAAATTCTAGATTCAAGATGTGAAATTTATGGGGAAGATTATTTCTAAGCATGGATTATTAGTTGATCCTAACAAGGTAATGGTTTTATTATTAGGGGAAGAGACATATAAGTCTTTGAGATTCAGAGCTTCTGTAGTCTTTCTAGTTATTATTGGAAATTTTTCAAGGATTTCATAGAGTTTGTGTCACCATTGATTTGTTTTACAATAAAAGTGGTGAAATTTACATGGAATATATAATGACAGTTTTCCTTTAATGAAATAAAATAATTTCCAACATCATCTCATATTATGATCTTTCCTGATCCCATTAAACTGTATATGGATTTCTATGATGCTTCTAGCACGAGTTTTGGTTATGTGATCATTCAAGATGATCATGTGGTAGCATACAGATCTCTTTTTCTTCAACCACATGAGTGGAATTAACCCATTTATGATTTATATATTTTCATGTCTATATATTCCCTTAAGTGTTTGAGGAATTATTTTTTTGGGGAAACATTTTCAGTCTTTTATGAGCATAATAGTTTGGGCAATATATTCTCTCATAAAGACATCAATCTTAGACATAGACAATGGGTAGAATAACATCAAATGTTTGACTTTGATATCACATACACTCTAAGGATGTGAAATCTAATTGTAAATTCTCTTAGTTTTAATGTTCCATCAAAAGAACTTTTGGAATCAAAGGAAGTGTGTAACCTGTGAAGAATTTTAATCAGATGTATCTAGATGCACATGAAGATGTTTCAGTTATTTTTTTTTTTGATGATTTTTCTATTATCCTCACCTCTCCTTGATCCTATTATGTAAAATCAGTATCAGGATGATGATATTAGAGGAATGCAATAAAACTTATATGTTGGGGATACTATTTATTGACGTTCTCCCTCTTAAGATGGAATTTAAAGATTTGGGGATCAGTTTGTCATTCCAACACCATTGAGGATGTTATTATATTTTATTGTCATAATTATTCATGGTATTTTCATCTGGGAACTAAAAATATGTTCTATCATTTGAGATAGTGATATTGGTAGCCGAGTATGAAGCGTGACATCAAAGATTTTGTATGTTGTTGTTACACCTGCTAGCTGATAATGGTAGGGCATTTGAACCATTTTGTTTTGTTTTCAACCACATCCAAATCATTTTATGAAATGGGAGATTATATCCATGGAATTTTTTGATAGATTACCATGGACACCCTGATGGAGGAATGCAATCTAGGTGGTGATTGGTCGGTTTAAAATGTTAAATCATTTAATTTCGATCAATGAGTACACAAATGTTGATGATATATATAAGATGTATTTGTAGGATGTTATGAGGATACATGGGGATAACTTTGAAATTTTTTGGATGTGGATATTAGGATCACTTTATTGTTCTTTAGAAGTATCCAAGAGGGGATGGGGAATCATGTTAGGTATTGTACAAATTATCATCCACAGACACATGGTAAGGCCTAGCATGTTATTCAAAATTTGGAGAATTTGGTTTGTGCATATTCCCTCTATATTTTTGGATTTTGGGATTTCTATCTTGGTCTGGTTTCGTTTTCATACAAAAATAGATCATATTCATTGATTAGAATTGTTCCTTTTGATGATTTTTATTATCTCCCATGAAGATAAACTCTTTGTTAGGAAGTAGTGGGAATGTTTTATTTGGCGGGATCGAGTTTGGTTCCTGAGATTCCTATAATGATCCATGACATAAATAAACATCTAGATATACCACATAGTCAATAGAGGTCTTATGTGGATCAAAAGAATGGTCTTTTGGAGTTATCAGTTGGTGACAAGGATTTTCTGAATGCTTCTCCTTGGTTGGGTAACTGTCATCTTAAAAAGAAAGTAAAGCTGGCTCTAAGATATGGTGTACAATTTGAGTTCATTGAGCATCATGTAATGTTTTATTATTGGTTATCATTACATGATCAATTGACGGGAACTCATAAAATATTCCTCATACCACAACATAGGAAATATAATCCCAATCCCTCTCAGATTCTATGTTGGGAAGAGACTGAGTTACATCCAGATGTTTCCATCGTTGATTAGCTTGTTGATATCGTCGACTCTGAAGTTTAATTATTTAATAGGATTTTTATTCTATTAATCTAAGTGTTATCATGACACAAATTAGATTATCATGAGAATTTGGAGCATGACTCATTGATGAGGGAGCTGTGTCCTCACATCATTACTAGACTTCATTCTTCCACATGACTTACTGGGGGCAGACAATCTTATGGTGGGAAGTATGAAACATACTTTTATCCAAATTTTGGTAACCCTATTATTTGTTTTACTCTTAAATTGGGTGTATCTTGGGACACCAATGGATGGATAAATATTTTTGAGAACATTTACTTACAGTTTTGAGATGGATGTCTATTTGAATTAATAAGTCATGGAATAAATATGTTAATGGATTTGTCGGTTCTCCCTGAGGTGAGAGGATGTGTAGGTTGGTATAATAGATTTATAATCTAAATTGGGTGATTACATGATGTTTAAATGGTTTACATGACATATACATGTTCTCCAGACACAAGTCATTAACTTTTTACACAATATTAATTGGGTACATGTTGGATAATTGTTAAACAATGTCTAAAAATTAAATAATCAGTTTCAATTAAAAATTAAATGGGGTTTTCAATGTTATTGATTTTAATGGATTACAATACATGTAAAGAGATCACATACAATGTAATTCCTGAGAATAAAATTTTAGTGTTCCATATGAATTATATTTCATTTCATTCTCCCACACCACTTTTGGATCTCAAACTAGAACCATTCTCCAGCAATTTTGGGAGCCTTTGTTTGATCTTAATTGGTCTCTTTTGTGATTGATCACCATAGAAATTAGTTTTCTTATCTTTGGGTATGTGAGCCTTTTGTCTTTATCTTTTCATTGATCATGGTAGTGTTAGGTATTTTTAAAAGGCCCTAGCCTTAAACCTTACTTAATCTTGAGTTATTACGAGATTACAAATTGAGGATCTTTTCAGGTTTAGAGTTTTAGAGAATTAGATCATGAAACTTGAATTATATTACACATTTAAACAAAGTGGTTACATAAAAGACAGTATTCATTCTTCCCATCAATGGAATCATATTTAAAATAAAACATGGATTCTTTCTTGACACATCCTTGACACTATCATCACATCATGTACCTTTCCCTTGACCTGTGAAAAACATTTCAAAAATTTGGGATTAGTATAAAAAGCTCAGTAAGGGTTATAAAAATATGGAAAGGAAACATGAGTTCATATATACATAAGAATGAAATCATACATTACCCATAAAACATAGTCACTTTAACATACCTCATCAAATCATGAATAAATCATATAAATCATAAGACATAAAAGGTAACTTGAGGCATTCATAACATTATTACGTAGGGAGTAACCCTCTTTGTTATGTTTGGAATACCCACCACAGTATATTCCCTAAATATCTTCATAGAAACCTTAACGTTTCACTTCTTCGCATTACCCAATGCATTGGAGATCTACATCGGGTTCACCCGCCCTTAGTTTATCACGAAACCACCCGTCTTCATAATAATGCCCAAGAACCTCAACATAATCGTATCACATAAAACATGCATAAAGGAAACATAACATTTCCACCTTTCAATCACAAGATATCAAAAAAACACATTGATATAAAAACATTATGAAAACCATTTTCAATACCGAAATAAAACAAAAGTAAAACATGGTATTTATTTTTCTTTTAAAAAGAAGGTATGGCTTGTAGAGGAAGCCGAAACTCAAATAATGGTCATGATGATGGAGAAGTTGTTGTCGCCGCATACGTACGACAAAAACATTCCCTTTTTTCGTTTAATAAAAACTTCATATAAAAATATTCCTTTTGAATAAATGTAAAAGTCAAAGGGGTTTATACACCATATAAAAGAAGGTTGTGTATAAAACAGAATATGCCTCAATGAAAAGAGATTGAGACGAAGTCCCTTACAAAGACGGTATCCTTGGTTTAAGGATAAATCAATTACATAATTATGTGTGACAATAGAATACACCAAATATAAGTGGATATTAAGTTTAAAATAATAAAAGGTCATTCACACATATTCAATGGATGACATATTCAATAACTATATGTTGAACCCAAAGAAATCGAAATTGGGTTAAGAAGTTCCCTTGACAGCCTAACGGCGTCACATCAAAATGAGTTGATGAGAGATAAGAAAAAGGTATCTCATCACTTCGACATAAAATTTACATCAATAAGGATATATGATAACATATCCCAACATTACAATATGTAAATTAAATGACCCAACAACAGAAGTCCTTTAAAAAGAGGAGGGTGAAAGGTTCCCTTACCGACATGGGTATCTTTCGAAACATACACCTCATGAAAGAAGGACAATACAACATTGATGTAAATAATCATAAAAGAAAGTATATTACACAATGAGTAAAATAATGGGCATTAAATACACCACTCAAAGGAAATTATGGAAAATGTAGCATAAATCTCATGGGAATAAAAGTGATATGAAAAATCCCTTACGAAAACTCAGCAGCCTAACGACGCCACATAAAACTTACAAAAATGGATTGATGAGATCAAATAGGGTATCTCATCATATTAACTTAAAGTTTATAGAAATAGGAATATAAAATAACATCCCCCAACATAAAAAATAGTAGCTTAAAAGAAGTTACATAAAGGAGAGTACTTAAAAAGAAAGAGAGAGGTTAGATCTCTTACGAAAATTTGGCAGCCTAACGGCGCCACTCAAAACTTCCAAAATGGATTGAAGAGAGAGAATAGGGTCTCTCATCACATGAAAATAAAAATTAGAGTAAGATTAATATAAAATAACATTACAATAACAAGAAATATGAGCTTTAAAAGTAATGACATAAAAGAGTGTACTTAAAAAGAAAGATTGGAGTAGGATCTCTTACCTCAAGGCCAACTTGTCTTGTTCGTTTCTTTATATTCCTGAATAATAAAATTTGGTCAATTAATAATTGCATAATTAACTTCTTTAGAGATTATTATTCAGTTAATATCACATATTAGAATTTTATAATAATTTTTTAATAATGTTAGTTCATATCAGACGTTTTTGCCGATGTTTGGTACATGAGTCAAAAATGAACTTGTTTGAAAAAAGATTGCCCAAGTAGTTATAAGTAAAAAATTTCCAGAATATTATTAATGATTAAAATATCATATATATCCAGTAAATATTCATTTTATACTATTCCATATCATTTGGAGATAAAAACTAAAAGCACCGTTCATGGAGACGGTAGGTCGTACGTACGCATGAACGCTACTTTCATTTTTTTGTCATATTAATGGAATTAAAACAAAATGAGAGATATATATATATGTTATAAATACATAATTATATCCATAATTTAGAATTAATATATTACATATATATCCATTATATATATGTACTTATAATATTACATAACATTTTTAGATAAGAAATGAAATGTACCGTTCATGGGGACGGTAAGCCGTATGTACGCATGAACGCTACTTCCATTTATATTTCATATTTAATGGAATTAAAACATAATTATACATAATAGTATATTAATTACAGTATGTTATCATATATAATATTATTAAATATATCCTTTATACGTACCACATATGGTATTAACGAATCAAATCACTTTGAGGGGGCGGTAGTCCGCAATTCCTTAAATGAAGATATCGTGTTTACCCATAATGGACACCATAATGGTACGCCATAAATGAAAAATATAGAAGCTTAAGTAAAACATAAACATATTATATATCATATATAAATATAGTGTCATCTTAATGGCAACCTTTTAAGGTGTCAGAAGAATGTTGAACAATCATCATTTCAGGAGGCAGAAATTCGCCATCCACGGAAACAGTATGTTCTTTAACCATTAGATGTAGGTGTGTGTAAGTGTAGCTTGAATCCTTCTTATAAAAACATTATAGTATATTTAATATTCCGTATTTGTTACAAAATAAATGAATAAAAAGAGTTTAGGGGGTTGGAGAAGCAAAATAAAACAAAAGGACACAAGTGAAGACATTACCTTAAAATCGGGCAACTCCCTTTAGTTTGAGCTCAAAGGCTTCCTTGGGAAGACTTCTACCAAAATTGAGGCTTCATGGAGTAATATAGAGAAGTGGAGCGATAAAATGGTCAGGGGTTGGCTGATCCAAAGGCTTTGGGAGTGTGGTTAAGGTGGTAGAGGTGGGGGCCTTTTATAAGAGGAGAGGAGGGGCACTCTTGTAAAGTTACAAAATGTTACTTTATTTTCTAAAGAGTTTCGGATTTTAAAGGTCCCACGTTGATTTATTTCGATTATAAGGTGATAAGGGTTATAAATACACTCATCCAATAGGTTTTGTACATTTTTAGGTCTTAGATATTACATTATCTTTCCATTTTATTTAAATAGTTAAATAATGAGGTCATCGCTACATCATCATGATGTCATACATAATTTAATTTATTTAATGTCTAAAAAGTATAAAAAAACTACTATGATGTATGAAATATTTTTATCTTTCTAATGACTATTTATAGACAAAAATATTACTTGTATAACCCCATGTAAAAATTGTTTTAGTAAAACATCTCATGTTTGTGTCATTTTTACTTTAACATTAAATAAAAAGATATTTATGTCATTTTCTAACCAAAGTGGCTCCATGGGGTCACCAAGTTGACCCATGGATTGTCTTGGTCGACCATGACACATCCAATGAGGGTAGGACATGTGTCTAGGTCATTTTATTTTATTAAAACACTATTCTTACCATAAACTACACTAATTACCTCTAATCATGATTAAAAACTTAATAAGTTACTGTTCACCAAAAAAATTATTTTTATCCCATTGGACCACATTTTACTTCTTAATGAAAACCTTGTATGTTGGATTTTCGAAATTCAAAACACAAAGATGGAAAAATTTCATTTAAACGGAAAAATCAGTTTTTATAAGTACTACTTAGTGGTTTCACTATTCATCAAAAATTGAAGTTTCTCAGAAAAATCCCAAAACTTCACCCTAAGCTATATTTGATATTCCGAATTAAAAAATGAAGTCTATTTCACAAAATTCAAAATATATAAGTCACATTAATTAATTTAATAATTAATTCCCGTTGTCATAGCAAATAGCGTGTTTTTATGAAATAATAAGTATCAAAAGATTGACACTAGTTTAAGTCTGATTTGAAAGTGAAATTAATTCCAATGACCTCTATTTTATTTAATGGTAAAAATATATTATAATTTAACTTTAAATCCAATTCAAAAGATAATCTAATCATATAAATAAATTATATTAAAAAGAGTTTTTGACTTAAAATACAACATTTTACACTATTCATTAAAAAATGAACTTTATCGGAAAGATACCAAAAATTTACACAAAGTAAAATTTTGATGTCCCAATTCTTAAGAAGCGTTTTATTTGGTCCAATAGAATGTATAATAGTGAAAAAAACTATATTTAATGACGGTTCGCCATCAAAAGGTGATAAGTGAACCTTTAGTGAAAACTAGGGCATATACGCCTAAAATTGAATTCTTTCCGTATTTTAAGCCTTTATCATTTATTTGATAAATGTAAAAACATTTAAAAACATATGTTATCATATTTTAGTTATTTCTATCCATTCCCACCAATACAATGGCTACACGTTAACTTCCATTTAAAATAATTTTATTTTATTATTAGAGTGCAACGTAAGATTCCCAAGAAACTCGTTGTTGCGTGTTGGGTACGCCATCGAGCATAGCGTCCCTTTAAAGTCATATTAATATTTTATTCACAAATATTGATAAATATGAAAATGTCATATTCTTTATTTACCTGGGGTGTTACATCCTTCCCCCCTTTTTAGGAATTGCGTCCTCACAATTTTTAAAATTGAGCTTGGAAACATCCTTGAAAGTCCCACATCGGAACAAGAGTCGGTAAAACAATCACTTTAAAATAAAGGAAGATAAGTACAGAGGTCACCTGAGTTAACCCATACTAGGATTCCATGTAGAAAAACATGGACATGGACGAAAAAGCAAAGGGTCATGTTCTTGAGGGAGAGTGATAGTAAACATGTCTAGGAGAATGTTAACCATAAGAAAATCATAAACTTGTGATGGGTTAAACGGTATTCAATTCCCCAGTAGGAAAAGTTAATAGACAACATTTTTGTTTTAAGTTACTTTTTATTGAGGAATTTATTCATAAGGAAACATAATCACTTATCATTTTGACATTCAACTTTTACTAGATTCCATAATCAAACTCATATTTTTTTCCAAAAGACGAGTATTTAGGGAGACTTGTTCGCATTAAGAGTACTATAATAAACTTCTAGAGAATCACCTAATCCACCAAAGAGAACTATATACTTCCCATGTCTTTAGGCTTTAATCAAAACCAAAACCAAAAAGGTTAGTACAAGGTCAGATAATCCATAAAAGGATAACCCTTTAAAAAGAAAATCTATGCTTAATCTCCAAAATTTGTCCAACAAAACCCAAAGTTCAACGAGGACCATCCGATAAACAATTTGCCCATAAAATTCTTCAAATTAAACCAATCTAAGATTGAAACCCAAATATTTGAAGGATTTGGTCACATAGTGTTCCAAGTTAAATCGTAACATTTATCTCCAAACAACATTAGATGCTCCTAAAGTCTCGTATTGAAAAGTAATTAACCTAATCACATATCCTCCATGATAGGTTATTAATTTTCATAAATAACCCAAAATCAACTTACTCTTAATTCAAAAAATCATATAACTAAAAAGAATCAGTCAAACTAACCAGGGACTTCACGTAGTCCAGTGGTAGGTGATAAATACCAGTCTCACTTTGGTTGTGGGTTCGATTCCCGCAGCTTTGTCCGATGCGATGGGTAGTCACACAGTCTACGTGTTGTCCTTTTTCCAAAACTATGTAATTGTCAAATCATTCCCCAAAAAGGGATAAAATCATCAAAAAAACCGTAACATAATTTAACCTCAATTTTATCTCATGCCTTTCACTTCAATCATAACATATAGTAACCCATAATTACCTCAAAAGTAAGGATAATATAAACCCAAATTGTTCTTTACAACTATGTCCACAAAAGAAAAGATAATTATTCCTTGAATAAAATTTGCATATATTAAACATCAGGGTTACATATAATATAAAAAGTCTTCTAATGTAACTCTATCATCAAAAGAGACTTAATACTCTTAAGAATCGCATCATAACACTTGAAGTCCTTATATGTTGACATCTTACTCATTCAACATTCTTCATGATCCATTAACCATTCCTTTGCAACTTATTCCAAAATACCTCGTTCCTACAAAAAAAATCATGAATCATATCCTAAGATTCGAAAATAGGAAAAAAAATAGTCATGAGATAATACATACCTTTGATTGGTCATTGTAAGTTTCTTCATCCTCAATTGGAATGGCATTAGGTATTGGTAAACGAATATTTGTACGCTCTTGGTGATCCCATTCACGAAACTTCTTCATAGGACATGTGTTTGCATAATGACCATGCAAACCACATTTAAAACATTCAATTGATCCCTCAGAAAGAAATTCCTTCCCTTTCCTCAAGTCAACTGGATGCTTCCTTTTTCCAATGGTAGGTTCTTGATTTATGACCTTCATTTCCACATCTATAGCATATTTCTGTCCCTTTGAAAAAATTTTCCTAGGTGTTTATTTCCACATCTTTGACACATAGGTTTTTGAACACACATACCTTTATGATTATTACCTGTACTTCTGTAGGGATTTGTTTCTCGCATATATGATGCCTTAGAGAAATCACCAAGGTTTAGGTGGTCAATCATGACTCCAGATAGTTGGTTGAGGATAATCACAAGAGTTCTCATTGCAGCTCCCATATAATTCAGTTGCTTTCTCAAAAAAATTATCACAGTTTCCTTCACATCCACTGTTACTTTGGTGCCTGCTAGATCCAGCCATTTACTAAAACCAAAAAGGTCAGTGTGAGTATATCAAAAAAACCATCATGTACTAATGAGGAATATAAACACTAAGATATACTTACTCATTCACTTTATCTAAAACTATGACTCTTTCTGAAATCCTAACCATTATGGTAATGCCACTTATGCTTAAAGAATACCCTAACCTCTAAAGTTATCTAAACAGACCTTTGATACCAACTATAAGGCCCCAGCCTTAAACCTTACTTAATCTTGAGTTGTTACAAGATTACACATTGAGGATCTTTTCAGGTTTAGAGTTTTAGAGAATTAGATCATGAAACTTGCATTACATTCCACATTTAAACAAAGTGGTTACATAAAAGGCAGTATTCATTCTTCCCATCAACAGAAACATATTTAAAATAAAACATGGATTCTTTCTTGAAACATCCTTGATACTATCATCACATCATATACCTTTCCCTTGACCTGTGAAAAACATTTCAAAAACTTGGGATGAGAATAGAAAGCTCATTAAGGGTTATAAAAATATGTAAAGGAAACATGAGTTCATATATATATAAGAATGAAATCATACTTTACCCATAAAACATAGGCACTTTAACATACCTCATCAAATCATTAATAAATCATATAAATCATAAGACATAAAAGGTAACTTGAGGCATTCATAACATTCTTACGTAGGGAGTAACCCTCTTGGTTACATTTGGAATCCCCACCACAGTATATTCCCTAAATCTCTTCAGAGAAACCTTAACGTTTCACTCCTTCGCGTTACCCAATGCATTGGAGAGCTATATCGGGCTCACCCGCCCTTAGTTTATCACTGAACCACCCGTCTTCATAATAATGCCCAAGAACCTCAACATAATCGTAACACATAAAACATGCATAAAGGAAACATAACATTTCCACCTTTCAATCACAAGATATCAATACAACAAATTGATATAAAAACATTATGAAAACCATTTTCAATACCAAAATAAAAGAAAAGTAAAACATGGTATTTATTTTTCCTTTAAAAATAAGGTATGGCTTGTAGAGGAAACCGAAACTCAAATAATCGTCACGACGACGGAGAAGTCGTTGTCGCTGCATACGTACGACAAAAACATTCCCTTTTTTCATTTAATAAACACTTCATATAAAAAGAATCATTTTGAATAAACATAAAAGTTAAAGGGTTTTATACATCGTATAAAAGAAGTTTGTGTATAAAATAGAATATGCCTCAATGAAAGGAGATTGAGACGAAGTCCCTTACAAAGATGGTATCATTGGTTTAAGGATAAATCAATTACATAATTATGTGTGACAAAAGAATACGCCAAATATAAGTGGATATTAAGTGTAAAATAATCAAAGGTCATTCACACATATTCAAAGGATGACATATTTAATAACTACATGTTGAACCCAAATAAATCAAAATTGGGTTAAGAAGTTCCCTTGACAGCCTAATGGGATCACATCAAAATGAGTTGATGAGAGATAAAAAAAGGTATCTCATCACTTGGACATAAAATTTAAATCAATAAGGATATATGAGAACATATCCCAACATAACTATATGTAAATTAAAAGACCCAACAAAAGAATTCTTTTAAAAAGAGGAGGGTGAAAGGTTCTCTTACCGACATGGGTATCTTTCGAAACATACACCTCGTGAAAGAAGGACAATACAACATTGATGTAAATACTCATAAAAGAAAGTATATTACACAATGAGTAAAATAATTGGTAGTACATAAACCACTCAAATGAAATTATGGAAAATGTAGCATAAATCTCATGGGAATAAAAGTGAGATGAAAAATCCCTTACGAAAACTCGGCAGCCTAACGACGCCACATAAAACATACAAAAAAGGATTTATGAGATCAAATAGGGTATCTCATAATATTAACTAAAATTTCATAGAAATAGGAATATAAAATAACATCCCCCAACATAAAAAATATGAGCTTAAAAGAAGTGACATAAAGGAGAGTACTTAAAAAGAAAGAGAGAGGTTAGATATCTTACGAAAATTTGGCAGCCTAACGGCGCCACTCAAAATATCCAAAATGGATCGATGAGAGAGAATAGGTTCTCTCATCACATGAACATAAAAATTTCAGTAAGATTAATATAAAAGAACATCCCAATAACAAGAAAGATGAGCTTTAAAAGGAATGACATAAAAGAGTGTACTTAAAAAGAAAGAGTGGAGTAGG
Source organism: Viscum album (assembly GCA_963277665.1). Taxonomy (NCBI): domain Eukaryota; kingdom Viridiplantae; phylum Streptophyta; class Magnoliopsida; order Santalales; family Viscaceae; genus Viscum; species Viscum album. The sequence goes on along the minus strand of OY728165.1, from coordinate 1,531,533,731 downwards.
ATCCCTTACCTCAAGTCCAACTTGTCTTGTTTGTTTCTATATATTCCTGAATAATAAACTTTGGTCAATTAATAATTGCCTAAGTACCTCCTTTAGATATAATTATTCAGTTCATATAACATATTATAATGTTATAATAATTGTTTAATAATGTTAGTTCATGTCAGACGTTTTTGCTGATGTTTGGTACATGAGTCAAAAATGAACTTGTTTGAAAAAAGATTTCCCATGTAGTTATAAGTAAATAATTTCCAGAATAGTATTAATGATTAAAATATCATATATATCTAGTGAATATTCATTTTATACTATTCCATATCATTTGGAGATAAAAACGAAAAGCACCGTTCATGGAGACGGTGGGTCGTACGTACGCATGAACGCTACTTTCCTTTTTTTGTCATATTAATGGAATTAAAACAAAATGAGAGAGATATATATGTGTTATAATTCCAGAATGATATACATAATTTAGATGTAATATATTACATATATATCCATTATATATATGTACATATAATATTACATAACATTTTGAGATAAGAAATGAAATGTACCTTTCATGGAGACGGTAAGTCGTACGTACGCATGAACGCTACTTCCATTTCTATTTCATATTTAATGGAATTAAAACATAATGATACATAATAGTATTTTAATTCCAGTATGTTATCATATATAATATCATTAAATATATCCTTTATACGTACCACATATGGTATTAACGAATCAAATCACTTTGAGGGGGCGGTAGTCCGCACTTCCTTAAATGAAGATATCGCGTTTACCCATAATGGAAACCATAAAGGTACGCCATAAATGAAAAATACAGAAGATTAAGTAAAACATAAACATATTAGATATCATATATAAATATAGTGTCATCTTAATGGCCACCATTTGAGGTGTTAGAAGAATTTTGAACAATCATCGTTTCGGGATGCAGAAATTCACCATCCACGGAAACAGTATGTTCTTTAACCATTAGATGTAGGTGTGTGTAAGTGTAGCTCGAATAATTATTATACCAACATCCAAGTATATTTAATATACCGGATTTGTTAAAAAATAAAGTAATAAAAAGAGTTTAGGGGGTTGGAGAAGAAAAATAAAACAAAAGGACACAAGTGAAGACATTACCTTAAAATCAGGTAACTCCCTTTGGTTTGACCTCAAAGGCTTCCTTGGGAAGACTTCTGCCCAAAGTGAGGCTTCAAGGAGTAAGAGAGGGACGTGGAGAGACAAAATGGGCAGGGTTTGTCCGAGAAAAAGGCTTTTGGAGTGTGGGTAAGTAGGTAAAGGTGTGGGCCTTTTATAAGAGGAGAGGAGGAGCACTCTTGTAAAGTTACAAAATGTTACTTTATTTTCAAAAGAGTTTTGGATTTTTAAGGTCCCACATTGATTTATTTCGAATATAAGGTGATAAGGGTTCGAAATCCACTCATCCAATAGGTTATGGACATGTTTAGGTCTTAGATATTACATTATCATTCCATTTTATTTAAATCGTTAAATAATGAGGTCATCGCTACATCATCATAATTTCATAAATAATTTAATTTATTTAATGTCTAAAAATTATAAAAAAAATACTATAATGTAGGAAATATTTTTAGATTTACAATGACTATTTATAGACAAAAATATGACTTTTATAACCCCATGTAAAAATTGTTTTAGTAAAACATCTCATGTTTGTGTCATTTTTACTTTAACATTAAATAAAAAGATATTTATGTCATTTTCCAACCAAAGTGGCTCCATGGGGTCCCCAAGTTTACCCATGGATTGTCTTGGTAGGCCATGACACATACAATGAGGGTAGGACATGTGTCTAGGTCATTTCATTTTATTAAAACATTATTCTTTCCTTAAACTACACTAATTACCTCTAATCGCGATTAAAAACTTAATAAGTTACTATTCACCAAAAAAATATTTTTATCCCATTGAACCAAATTTTACTTATTAATGACAACCATGTATGTGAGATTTTTTAAATTCAAAGCACAAAGATGGCAAAATTTCATTTAAATGGAAAAATCAGTTTTTATAAGTACTACTTAGTGGTTTCACTATTCATCAAAAATTGATGTTTTTCAGAAAAATCCCAAAAAATCACCCTAATCTATATTTGATATTCTGAATTCAAAAATGAATTTTATTTTACAAAATTTAAAACATATAAGTCACATTAATTAATTTAATAATTAATTCCCTCTGTCAGAGCAAATAGCGTGTTTTTATGAAACAATAAGTATCAAAAGATTGACACTAGTTTAAGTCTGATTTGAAAGTGAAATTAATTCCAACGACCACTATTGGATTTAATGGTAAAAATATATTCTAATTTCACTTTAAAACTAATTCAAAAGATAATCTAATCATATAAATAAATTAGATTAAAAAGAGGTTTTGAATTAAAATACAACATTTTACACTATTCATTAAAAAATGAACTTTATCGGAAAGATACCAAAAATTTACACAAAGTTAATTTTGGTGTCCCAATTCTTAAGAAGAGTTTTATTTGGTCCAATATAATGTATAAGAGTGAACAAAACTCTATTTAATGACGGTTCTCCATCAAAAGGCGATAAGTGAACCTTTAGTGAAAACTAGGGCATATACACCTAAAATTGAATTCTTTCCGTATTTTAAGCCATTATCTTTTATTGGATAAATATAAAAACATTTAAAAACATATATAATCATATTTGAGTTATTTATATCCATTCCCTCCAATACAACGGTTGCACGTTAACTACCATTTAAAATAATATTATTTTATTATTAGAGTGCAACGTAAGATTCCCAAGAAACTCGTTGTTGCGTGTTGGGCACGCCATCGAGCATAGCGTCCCCTCTAAAGTCATATTAATATTTTATTCACAAATATGGATAAATATGAAAATGTCATATTCTTTATTTACCTGGTGTGTTACAAATTTTTTTATCAGATTCGTTCATATGTGGTGGTGTTCCTTCTTGTTTCCTTCTAGATCCTTGGTGAAATCTTATTTTAGGGGTTGTTTCCTTTGTTTATTGTGTTTCAGTGAGTGTGAATTCTGAGGTTTGTTTTGTTTCCTCTTATAAACCTATCCTTCTTTATTATTGAATCAATTCTAAGATATGTAAATAAATTCTAGATCCTCCATTGTCACTATCTCATTCTTCTTTTTTATGGATGTCTTTCGGGCATGTGCACCCCTGAGTTTTTAGGAAGGTGGTTCTATCTATAGTCGGTGTTGGAGAACTACATTTCTATTATTTTGATAAACTATTTATTTAAATTAAATGGCATGATATGACATATTTTTTGGGTTTTTTTAACTTATTTGTTATAAATGATAGTGTTCTCTATTTTTGGGTAAATGGATAGGGTTTTCAAATCATTTTGAAATATGTTTATAAAATTATTTTTAAATAATGAAATAATAAATTGTTTGATGAACTGGTTTGGAAAATACTGCACATGGTATGCCTTGGTTATATAGGTTGAATGTTTATTAATAGGTCTATTCTATTGTTGGGGGATCTGATCATAGGAATTTCTATACTCTGTTGGCATGTTTTTAGAGGGACATTATAGAACTATTAAGTGGTTTACTTTCTAGGGTATTCCTCCTCCCTCAAGACTCAATGCATGTGTAAACTAGACTAATTCATATGTGATTTTCTAGTTTAGGTATTAGTGAACTCACTATCCTGACCTAGTGTGATCCTCATAGTGTTGTTATCTATGCATCTTGTCTAATTTGGGAAACTTTAATCTTCTATTGATATTTAATACTTCCATGGAATTTATTTTATAGGTGAATAAATATCTGTTCTAAAGTGATAGATCCTCTAATATATTTGGAGGTGAAATTATTTTAAATTTACTTACATTACTAACATGGAAATGTGAAAACAGTGGAAATTAAAATGTTTCTTTCCATGCTATTGATATAAAACCTATTAAATTTTAATCCTGACTTTTTTTATTAAAATTTAATGTTTATTGGATTATTTTTCATAGACTTGATATGAAACAACTGGGTGTTACCCTATTGATCTTGTTATATCACACCATGTGCACATATTTGGAGGTTTATAAACCTAGTTATGTCTTTTGATATAGGGAACGACAAGGTGACTTAATGGGAAAGTATGGTTTTCTATCTGTAGGGATGTGTAGTAGTTGGTGAGGTGGTGGTTGTTAACCCATTTTATCACATAGTGTAGTTAGGTTTTCCTATTTTGGTTATCCTTTGTGGTTTACTAGTACATGTAGATTTTTCATTCTCTTGGGTAGTATAGTATCTAATTTTTTTATTAGTTGTGGAATATATTTATCTTATACTGTCTCATTATGTTATATATATATGTGTGTGTGTGTGACATATTTTATTCATGTTTAGTAGAATCATTTTCTTAGATAGTTGATCGAGGTCAGAGTTCTAATTTCTAGCCCGTGCAGATCAAGAGTGTTCTTGGGGGAAGTAATAGGCTAGGTTGTGTATAAGTTTGGGAGGATATTTAGGTCGGTTAATTTTAGTTTGATATTAGATCTCAAGGGTTGTGGTTTTTCTTTGTCTTGGTATTTTTAACATACTAAAAATATGATATTCAATACTTGAGAGGTATATATTGGTGAGCACCTATACAGCTCTTACTGTGATGAGAGTTAACATACCATGGGACATTAGGATATGTGTCCCATAATTTGAGTTGTTTTTATTGATCTCAGTTTATTCATATCGGTTTTCATTTTTGTACTGAGAGTGTTTTATTTTCTCAATACTTTTTTTGTTTGGGTACGCAACATTATGCCTCTGAGATGTTCCGTGTGAGTTCCCCATGAAGGTGCAAAAGATGTTCCTCAAGGGAATCCTCTAATGAATCAGAACATTTTCGAGGATATCATGCAATAATTTCATGTTATTGAATATAATTTACTACAATTCTAGAACACAATTGTTGGGGGAATGCCAAAAGCCATAGATGAAGGGGATCAATTAAGGGAGTTCTTAAAAAAACCACTATCCTTTAAATGTACAAATGAACCTAAAGAGGGAGAGGATTTTATTGAATAGATCAATCATAACATCTAATTACTAGAAAAACCTGAGACAATCATTGTGATTTTCCAGCATTTATTCTTAAGGTTCCTAGCGAGCATTGGAAGGATTCCATTGTTTTGGTAGATAAGAATGTGGGTTTGTACTAGAAGGATTTCATTGAACACTTATTATAGATGTTTTATAATGATTTTATGATGATGGTGATCTATTTTGAGTTCCTATCATTGAATTAGAGTGATCATTTGATATCAACGTATAAAAAATGATTCGCTATGATTTTTATTTTTACACTCGAGGTTGTAATGAATGAGTAGATGAAGGCTTAAGAAGTACCTAATTGTAATGTAACTGAATATCTGATGATAGGTATTCATGTTAATGATTTTGAAATATATAGAAACCGTGGATAGGTTAATGATGGTTGAAATAAACAAGAAAGTAAAGGTTTTATATTCCACCCCTTCTCTTCCACCTATTGGAAGATTCATTGGCTTTCTAAGAAAAAGTTGAATTGGTGGGATAATCATAGGAGTGGTGGTAGTGGTTCTCAGTATCAAGACTATTTGGACACTCTAGTTTCATCTAGTGGTGTTCCTATGACTTTATATTCGTGTGGAAAAGTTGGACACACATGATTTTCATGTCCATCACATGAAAATATGTGTACCAGTTTGAGACATTATGGTCATATGTAATTCTTCATCAGGATATTCCTACTCCATGATATGGCCAAGTATCATTAGCTCCAGAGGATACTCTCGGAAATTTAGATTCATTAAATATTATAGGGCTCTATCCATAGGACTTAATGGTGAATCACCTTCATTCAGTGGACTGGTTTCCAATGGCGGTAGATGCAGTTTCAAAAACAGTGAGAGGTCCCATCTTTATCGTATCCTCGGATGAAATTAATTAATTTAAATCTATTACATCCTTTTAATTTATGTCTCTAAATTTTGTTAATATACATAAACTTATAATGGAAATCATTCACTTTTTTGGATTTAGTGACACCTCATGGAAAGAGGAAATAGAATGGGTTTCAATATCCTTATGTGATATCAATAGCTAGTACACAACTACTCTGGGATTCTCTTGTTCTCAATCATGATCTATTTGACGTATTGATTGAGATGGGTTGTCTTGTTTCTCATCTAGGAGAGTTTGATATTTATCAACATCATGTTTTTTTTCTTGTGATCGATGGGATATCACAAGGGTTTCACATAGAATAGGATCATAGGTCAGGTCATGTATGAACTTCCCACTCAGAGATCAAGAGTTTTTTTCTACTGTCTCAGTTGTGATAGATGATGTTTCTTCAGGTGTTAGTATTCATTTTTTTTATTTTGTTTTTTTACGACATTTTCTATACATTTTATCTATTCTTATTTAAGAGAGGGAGTTAGAGATTAAAATCAACATGGTTCCTGGAACTTAGCTTATATCAATATGTAATATCATATGGAACTAATTGAGTTAAAAGAGATAATGGATCATTTTGATAACCTAGTGAAAATGGGTTTCTTCTCCCTATTTTTTCACCTTGGGAAGCCCCATTATTCATTTATATGAAGGTAGATGGTTCACTCTGATTTTGTATGGACTATCACAAATTTAAATGAGTAAAAGTTATGAACCGGTATACTTTCCTGTGTGTTGATGTTTTATTTGATCTGTTAAATGGGGAAATTTTTTTTTCAATGATTGATATGTAGTCAGGTTATCACCATCTATGATTTTAAGAGTATGATACACCAAAAACAGATTTCAATAGAAATTATAGCCATTGAGAATATTTTTTGATACTGTTTCCTATGAAAAATACTACAACACCTTTCACATCTTTGTTCAATAAAATATTGCATCGATATCTCGACACTTTTGTGGTAGTGTTCATAAATAATATTTTGGTTTATTCAAGATCTAATAGTGAGCATGAGAACCATTTATCTTTGGTTTTCAATGTCCTGATAATTCACCATTTGTATAGAAATCATTGAAAAGGAAACTTATAGATTCATGAAATTAATTTAATTAGACACATTATTTATCATTAGGGATTGATACATTATCCTAAGAATGTAAAGAATAGAATTTCATGGGAATATCTACACAATGTGTTTAATATTTGGAGTTTCCTTGGTCTTTCTGGATACTATTGAAAGGTTTTCAAGGATTTATTAAAGTTTGTGTCACCTTTTACTACTCCTACCATGAAAGTGGGAAACTCTCCAAGGATATAAAGATTCGGTCTTATATTAACATGATGAAACTACTTCTGCCGACATCTCCTATTCTGATCGTACCTAAGCCCGGTAAAGGTTATATGGTTTTCTATTATGCTTTAGGAACTATTTTAGGTTTTGTTATCATGAACTATGATCATGTGGTATCTTACAGATCTTATCTTATTCAACATCATAAGAATAATTAACCAAATCATTATTTATATGATGTCAATTATAACATCCCAGTTCCGAAAGTCACCCAGAGGCATCCCATGCTCGATTGGTCACATGTCCTCAAGATCATTTCCCCGAACACCAAAAGCTGCCAACTAGAAGCGAGGGCCTAGGCTGTGATAGTGGGGAAACTATTCCCTCATTGGCAGAGTAACACGACAGAAGATAAACAAATTTACAATAGTGGAAGCAGTAACAATCCACGCACAAGTGAACAGCAGAAGACCAAATATGAGATACAGTATGAGCACACACACACAAACACACACACAGATATATATATATATGATGCATGATACATATTTCTAGGAATGTAGCCAAACAATTCACAATGCTGTAAAATACAAACAGTACTAAAACAAGTATAAAAGGAAATAATAACGGCTCCTCATCATCACAAGCCTAAGATTAGTCCCATGCACTCCAGCTCCACAACAAGTCAAGTACCTGAAGTCAAAAGTCACTTTCCATTGTCTATACCTGCAGTAATAAAATCTGTTTGGGCCCATAATCATGACCCAAACAGGGTGTGAGACTAAATCCCAGTAGGAAACCAACATGAGATATGTGCCTAATAGTCAGTGAATATATGGCTGGTAAAAGTACAGAAGTAGTAAATATAAATTACTAAACTGTAAACAATCCAGAGTTTCAAGCATCAATTCTACCACATTTAATCAGCTACTCAAGCAAGAAGAAACAAATAGGTAATCCTCTGGGTAGTACTCATAGCCTAACCCCTCTGTTTCTCCCAATAAAGTACTAGCAACCCTATGGGAGGCACACACAGTATCACCCCACTGGTTCAGCTAATGTATAGACTCTCTGGGGAATCACTCACTGTCAATTCCCCCTATAGTTTCTTATCATACTAAAGGCTCTCTAGGAAAGTACTCATCAACACTCTAAGGAAGCACCCAAGTTCAATTCCCCCTGTGGTCTCGCATCATATTATAAAGACACTTTGGAGAATCCCTTACGTCCATTCTTTCTATGGTATACTATAATAGGTTCTCACGGCCCTGTGTAAGTCATCAAGAGTATAGTGCGCATATTGGCCAAAGTAAACCTCAAGAACTACTTGGATAGCAGTCTACAACATCTTATCATATCAGAAGATCACAACACACCATCCTATAAAACTAGGCATGGGAAAATGGTCATTGACTAACAGGTGAAACAAGACAGAATAGTCATAACAGACATGCCAGGGGAAACCATCCAAGGCATAACAATTAGCCCAAAACACATTCAAAATCCTCTACTCTAGCATACAAGAAAGCAGGAAATCAATAGGGCTAAAACAGTAATGCACAATACCCCATTCATGGGTATTGGCGATTTTTCACAACAATTCAAAGACCTTAAACCGAAAGGCAGAAACCACCTACCCCAAAGGTTTTGACGAAAACCCCCAATAAACAAAGATTGCAGAAGAAACACGAGTTGATTCTCCAAGAACCAACCTTAGATATCTTCTCCTAACAAGAACAAGATCAAAACTCATAAAACCTTTCATCAACACAATTAGATCTACCCATAAGAGGAGTAGATCTATGAAATAAATAGAATAGGATAAGTAGATCTAAGTAGATCTAAGAAACCGAACAACAACGAAGAAGAATGTCTACATACTTCAAGAATCCAGCTTTGATTCACCCAAATAATCTTTTTAATCACCTATAGAATGATGGGAGAACCTTCTTTGACCTTAGTAGGAGAAAAATCCGGAGTTATAGCTGCTTAGGAGGGAAAACGAACCACTAAGAGGCTAAAACGGATGAGATCCACTTTTTGAGGATCTCACTTAAGTGACCGCATGGTTTACTCACACGGTTAGACAAATTGTGTGCTAACCATGCAGAAGCCAATGTCTCTTCCACCACTCTCGCACGACCTCATCACATGGTCTCTTCTAACCATGTGCCAACCTTATGGGAGCTTCTGCCTTAAACATCTGCTATGCGTGGTTTGGCTGCACAGTTATACAAACCATGTGCCGCCCGTGTGACTTCTCCGGTTTGCTTCAAAACATCACTCAATGTTCTCCGGACTCTCTCATTCATCACCGTTAACCTTAAGACCATGAAAAAAATCAACTGAGGGTCACATACCTAAAAAGAAGATCTGGGTTCTTACAAACTTCCCCCTTAAAGAAATTCATCCCAAAATTTCCCTATCAAGGTGTAGAAGAGGAAATCTCAAACAACCCCGGTCACTGTTATCATACATCAGCCTCCCTCTCCCAAGTCTTGTCCTGCACTCACTCGTGCTTCCATAACATCTGTACCAGAGGAACAATCCAACCATGGAGAACCTTTGTAATGTGATCGAAAATCTGTAGAGGATGCTCCTCGAAAGATGCATCCACCACCAACTTGACTTACTTGGGTTGGAAAGCATGAGACGGGTCTGAAGAGTAACGTCAAAGATGAGAAATGTGGAAATCATCATGCATAGCCTGATACTTCTGAGGTAACTGCAACCGATAGGAAACCAGCCCAACTCTCTCCAGCACCTCAAACTGCCCGATGTACATCAACAAAAGCTTACCCTGCCTCCTAATCCTCTTGTGTCCCAACCTCAGTGTGACACGTAGAAAAACCCGATCCACGACCTTGAACTCCAGAAGTCGTCTCCACTGATCATCATAAGGCTTTTGATGAGACTGTTCATTATCCATCCTATTCTGAATCAACTCTATCTGCTCTGTGGTCTCCTGAACAAGACGAGGTCCCAGCAAAGCTACATCTCCTGCCTCCATCCAACATAAGGGTGATCGACATAGCCTACCACACAAAGCCTCATATGGTGTCATCTGAATAGTTTCATGAAAACTATTGTTGTAGGAAAACTCCACGAGAGGTATATGTTTCTCCTGAGAACCTTTAAAATATAGGATGCATGCTCGGAGCATGTCCACAAGAACCTGAATCGTATGCTCGAACTGGCCATCTGTCTGGGGATGGTATGATGTACTCAAAAGTACTTGTGTACCCAAAGACTTCGGAAGCCCCTACCAGTCTCGAGAAGTAAAGCGTGTATCCTTTTCAGATACAATGGAGTGTGGAAATCCATGTAGACGTAAATCTCTTAGAGTAAAACTATCCCAACTCATCAACACTAAAGGTCTCCTTGAGTGGCAATAAGTGAGTGACCTTAGTGAGCCTACCAAAGACAACCCAAACTACATCATTCCCTTGGGGAAACCTTGGAAAACCAATCACAAAATCCATCGCGACGTCTTTCCACTTCTAATCAGAAGTGGGTAACTACTGCAAAAGCCCTGCTGGTTGCTGATTCTTCGCCTTCACCTTTTGACAAGTTAAATATCTCATGATGAAACCTTCTACATCCCTCTTCATAACTGGCCACCAATACTGATGGTGTAGATCCCGATACATCTTGGTGACGCCAGGGTGAACTACGCAAACTAAGGAACAGAAATCCTACATCAGCTCCTCACGTATGTCTGCTGGCACCCATATGCATCCCTGTAAATGAAATATCTCATCGTTGCCTACTGTCCATCTTGGAAGAGTGTCCTCTCCTGACACACTCTCCCACAAGACTAGGCCTTTTGAGTCTAATAGATGCCTAATCCGTTCCCGGTCAAGAAGAGTAGAGGTAACAGCTACCGAAGATATAAAATTCTACCCTTTCCTATCATGAAACTCCAAATGCATCTTAGAGAACATAGCCATAAGCGTCCGCTCACTGTTGGACTCACGAACGGCCTGTATCTGAGTTCTCTTGCTCAACACGTCGGCCACTGCGTTGCCTTTCCTATGCATATATCCAAGATCAAAGTCGAAGGACTGGAGTTACTCAACCCACCTTTGCTGTCTCAAATTCAAATCACGCTGAGTGAAGATGTACTTGACACTTTTTTGGTTGGTGAAAACCAAAAATTACTCTCCCAGAAGATAATGTCTCCAACATCTTAGCGCATGAACAATAGTTTCCAACTCCAGATCGTGTGTCAGGTAGTTTCTCTCAGGTGGCCTCAACTACTGAGACGTGTATTCAATGACTCCATCTCTATGCATAAGCACAGCTCCCAGCCCGATACCTGAAGCTTTATAGTAAATAGTGTAGCTCTTGCCAGACTCTGGAAATACTAGTATCGGTGCTGTAGTCAACCTCTCTTTCAACTCTTGAAAGGATAACTCTCACGATTTTGACCATAAGAACTTCTCACCCTTCTTATTCAGAGATTTTAACAGTACTTCCAAGCGTGAAAAGTACTGTATGAAATGTTTCTAGTATCCAGCCAGCCCCAAAAAACTTCGCACCTCAAATATTTTCTTCTCCTGGTAAAATGAAACTACAACTCTTACTTTCTCTAGGTCTACTGATACTCCTGTCTCTGAGATAACGTGGCCCAAAATGTGAGTCTGGTCCATCCAAAAGTGGAACTTCGAGAGCATATCATATAACTGATGTTCCCTCAGTATACTCAAAACGATCTCAAGATGGGTAGCATGGTCGTGCCGAGTGTGAGAGTACACCAAGATATCATCCATGAATACCACCACGAATGAATCCAAATAAGGATAGAATAGATGGTTCATCAGTTCCATGAAAACTACTGGTGTGTTTGTGAGACCAAACAGAATAACTGTATACTTATATAGACCATACCTCCTCTTGAAGGTTGTAAGAGTTATATCTGATGGTCTAACACATAAATGATGATAAACGGACCTCAAGTCGATAATCGAGAACACTCGGGCTCCTCAGAGATGATAAAAAATATCATCAATCCTTGGAAATGCATATCGGTTCTTGACTGTCAACTGCTTCAGCATCCGATAATCCACACAAAGCCTAAGGGTACTGTCTGCCTTCTTCACAAAAAGGATAGGTGAACCCCCAGGGATAAGTACTGGGTCGGATGAAACTCTTTGCCTGCAACTCCTCCAACTTCTTCTTGAGCTACTGCAACTTAGGTGTGGCTATCCTATATGGAGGAATGGACACCGGTGCTGCTACTGGAACAAGCTCAATATAAAAGTCTACCTTACGCTTCAGAGGTAAAACTGAAATGTTCTCTGGAAAAACATCTCTGAAATGATCCACCACTAGAGTAAAGTCTAATTGTGAAGTCCCCTGGTCATCCAAATAAAGACTAGCAATATGGGATGCAACTTATCCTAACCCGTGATGTTCTAGTCCCGCTCTGCTCGCCTAGACATACCACTCGCCCTTATGAAGAAAAGATTCACCCTCTGGTGATATAAAACTCACCCTTCGGCAGTAGCAGTTGACGACTTCCTGGAAGGGAACTACCCAGTCCATTCTAAGAATGACATTGTAGTCGGTCATCTCTAGATCATAAAGATCCCAAATGAAGTGACACCCACCAACTGCGATAGGGCACTCCTTGCACTGATGTACACTAGTTGTTCTAGTCCCCAACGAAGTGTCTAGCATCAAGACATAAGCAGAAGAAAAGATATAGAGCCCAAGGCTCTCCATGATAGCAACAGATATAAAACTATGAGTAGCACCGCTATCAAAAATAGATGAAGATAAAACCATGGCTACTAGGAACGTATCTCGAACCATAGAGGGGCAGAGATCCTACTCCTGATGGGTCTGTTTCACTGCAAAAGTTTGGCCAGCTCTATGTCCTAGTGACCCTACCAGACTACTCTAAGGGGATCCATCCTGCTGTCGCTAGTATCCTGGTGACTGACCACCGCAGTCGCGACCTCCAACAGGCCTGAACGGCCAGAAGAACTTTAGTTCCCAGACTGGTGAGAAATTGGTGGCGCTGCTCCTAAACGAGGAGTCATGAATGAAATCCTATCGCAAGTTACTGGTGAGAAAACTAGACTGAAGCTCTAAAGGTGACCCATATTGCCATAATATCGGCACTCTATTGGATCCCACTAGAACTGTGGCCTCGTTTGACCAGCCCATCCACATTGGTAGCATACCACCTGCCTACCTGAAGATGTGTCTCGCTGCCTCGCATCACCCTCGGTAGACTTCCTATGGTGTATCCTGCTGTCAGCTGGTGATGCATTTACTCTGGAAGCGGAACTGCCCTAGATTTCAGCTCTATAATATCTCATATTGTGCTCTACAATCAGCACCTGGTGGGCGATGTATGTGATAGAGGTCAACATGAAGATATTCACTTGTGAGAGGATCTCCCGTCAGAGACCGTCCTCAAAATTCCTTTCCATGAACATCCCATCTCTACCCTGGAGGGGTGTGAAATGTTGAAGCTTGGTGAACGAGAAGAATACTCCATGAGAAAAAGAGTACCCTGTTCTAGGCTCATGAACACCCGGGCTCAGTCGGCCCTCAAAGTCTCTGAATAAAATTAATCATAAAAGACGTGATGAAACTCCGCCCACGCCATAACCTTCTGATGGCCCTCCTGTGAGATCAACTCCCACCACCTCTTGGCTGATTCTCATAGCATGTAGGTAGTGAACTTGAACTGCCTTTCTGGTGGCATCTCCAGATGCTCAAAGATCGTCATCGTGGCTTCTATCCATGACTCTACAGTCATGGGTTCTCCTTCCCCTGAGAAGGTGGGAGGATGCTGCTACTAGAAAACCCACGTCAAGTCTACCATTGATGTGGCAGGAGACAGATCTCCCTGGAAGGTCTACATCATCCTCATGAATCTTTCCCAGAACTGTGCATTAGCACCTGCATCAAGTATAACTGATGGTGCCAAGACTATCATAGCATGACGAACTGCCGGAAGTCCTTGATTAGCCATGTCCCGTGTTTGATCGTCACCATGTTGCTGGCAGAAAACTGGAGGACGTCTCGGTGGAATGAATATACAAGGTCAACTCACACCTTAGATCAAGATTAACAGGTTCTGAAACATAGGAGTACAAGGCATGTATAGAGAGTACACGACATGTACGTAAGAATGACTGTTTCTTCCCAAACATAAGAACACATGGCGTGTAGTCAAAACTACACGGCATCCATTCTGGGTTTTTCTGGACAGTAAGCCTCAGAAACTACTCTGGAACCCAGAGAAACACTGTAACAAGCATTGAAAGTGTCAAATTCCAATTTTTTAGGGTCCATACTCCCCAAGAATCAATTCTTGGCATCTTACATAGGTTATAAACAAGGTAAACAAGTCAATGATCCAGTAAGTTCCAGTCTATGGGGGCCCATAATACCTCAAGAACCAAAATTTGACGCTCATTCAAGAAAAACCTTACATAATCAATGCTCTAACAAGAAGCAGATATTTTATCAAGACATCTATCAGAACATCATGAATACTATACACAAAATCTATCACAACAACATGCAATTGCTAAAGCATCCTAGATAACATGGAAAAAATGCATGACATGTGATTTCTAGCAAATTCTTTTATGATGCATGAGATGTAATACCCTCATCTAATTGGGTTGCGATAGAAATAAAACCTCAATAACTTAAATAATAACCAACAAAAAACATGTGAGTCACCAATGGTGAAAATCAAGGCAACCATAAACTTGTGAAACCTGAAAATTGAATCAATGAGGTCGATTGGATTTCCCCTGTACAATGGTTAGCTACTCCTAGGCACAGATTAATAACAAGTACCTATCCCTTCCTATCACTGGATATTGGTTCCAAACAGTAAATCAAGAGAAAATAAATTCCCTCTAATTCCACTTTGTAATGTCTTGGTTCCAGAAGACTCCCAGAGGCGCCCCGTACCCGGTAGGTCACATGGACTCAAGCGCATTTCCCCGAACGCTAGAGGCTATCGACTAGCAGTGAGGGCCTTGTGTGTGTTAGTGGAGAAAATATTCCCTCATTATCAAAGAAACACAGCATGAATATTGAAAAATATACAATAGAGAAGTAGTAAAAATCCATGCACAAGTGAACAGCAGAAGACTAAATATGAGAAACAGTAGGAGCACATATATACATGATGCATGATACATATGTCTAGGAAATCATCCAAACAAGTCACAATGCTGGAAAATAAAAACAGTACTAAAACAAGTACAAAAGGAAAGAATAATGGATCCTCATCATCGCCAAGCCTAAGCTTGGTCCCATGCTCTCCATCTCCATATAAAGTTATGTACCTAAAGTTGAAGTGTGCTTGAACTTATCTATACCTAAAGGAATAAAATCTGTTTGGGCCAGAAAGCATGCCCCAAATAGGGTGTGAGACTAAATCCCAGTAAAAATCCACCCCGAGATATATGCCTAACAGTCAGTGAATATATGGCAGGTAAAAGTACAGAAGTTGTAAACAAGAAGTAATAAAAAGTAAAAAATCCACAGTTTCAAGCATCCATTCTACCATAGGTAATCAGATATTCCAGAAAGAAGAAACAAACAGGTAACCCTCTGGGTTGTTCTCACAACCTAACCCCTCTGGCTCACCTAATAAATTATTAGAAACCCTATGGGAGGCACACGCAGTCTCACCATTCTAGTTCAGCTAAAATATAGACTCTATAGGGAATCACTCACCATCAATTCCCCATATAGTCTCATATCATACTAAAAGAGATCTGGGGAAGAACTCAAAGTCTATTCCCCTGTGATCCGCGTCGAGGAGCTACAGACACTCTGAGGAAGCACTCAACTTCAATTCCCCCTGTGGTCTTGCATCGTATTATAAAGACACTCTGGAGAAGCCGTTACATCCATTCTCCCTATGGTCTACTACAACAGGTTCTCACTACCCTCTGTAAGTCATCAAGAGTATTGTGCGCATATCAACCATTGTAAACCTCAAGAAATACTTGGCTAGAAGTCTAAAACATCTCAGCATATCAGAAGATCACAACACACCATCTGATAACACTAGGCATAGGAAAATAGTCATAGCCTAACAGACGAAACTAGACCAAATGGTCATAATAGACATGCAAGGGAAAAACATCAAAAGCATAGAAATTATCCCAAAGCACATTCAAAATCATTTATCTAGCATACAAGAAAACAGGAAATCAATATGGCTAAAATAGTAACACGCAAAACCTCATTCATGGGTATTGTTGATTTTGCACAAAAATTCAAAGATCTTAAACCGAAAGTCACAAACAACCCACCTCAAAGGTTTTGACGAAAACCCCCATCAAATGAAGAATGCACAAGAAACCCATGTTGATTCTCCATGAACCCACATTAGATATCTTCTCCTAACAAGAACAAAATCAAAACTCATCAAACATGTCATCCACACACTTAGATCTACCCATAACTGGTGTATATCTAAGAAACTGAGAGAATAGGAGAATTATATCTTAGTAGATCTATGAAACTGAACAATAACGATGAAAAATATCAACATACCTTAAGAATCCAGCTTCGATACACCCAATGAAGCCTTTAGATCTCCTCCAGAATGATTGGAGAACGTTCTTTGACCTTAGGAGGATCAAAATCCTGAGTTATGGCCACTTAGGAGGAAAAATGAGCCACTTAGAGACTAAAATGGGTGAGATCTACTTTTTTAGGATCTCACTTAAGTGCTCGCACAGTTTGCTCACACGGTTAGACAAACCGTTCACTAACCGGGCATTAGCCACTATCTCGGCCACCCCTCTCGCATGACCTCATCACATGGTCTCTTCTAACCATGCACCAACTGTGTGGAAGATACTGCCTTAGTCATCTACTACACATAGTTTGGTCACACGGTTATACAATACGTGCACAGCCCGCGCGACTTCTCCTTTTTTCCAAAAAACATTACTCAATGTTATCCGGACTCTCCCATTCATAACACATAACCTTAATACCGTGAAAAACATCAAAGAAGGGTCATATATCTTAAAAAGAAGATCCAGGTTCTTACATAAATGTTATGTATTCACTTATGTCTTGGAAGAATTACCTTTTTGGAGAAAAGATCATAATAATTTCTAATCATAAGAGTTTTAGGTACATATTATCTTATAAGGAAATTAATCTAATATAAATTTGATAAGTGTAATACCTTCATATTTTTGACTTTGACATCGCATGTACCCCAAAGGGGATATCATTGTAGCTGATCTTAATAGGAATGTTCCATTAAAATATTTTTTGGGAATTTTACGGAACAGTGTATCCTTTTTAATTTTTTTAATATGATGATTATAGATGCATAAAAGTATGTTTCAGGTATGTTTTTTTCTAGTATTTAGTTACCAATATCTCTCCTTGAATCTATTTTGCAATATTAGTAGTGGGATGATGATTTTTGTGGAATTCTAGAAACCCAATATGGTGGGGAGACTATTTATGGTTGGTTTCTATCTTAAGATGTTATTCTTAGTTTTGGGAATCAATGTTTCATTCTTTCCGCAATAATGATCTTTGATTTTATTTTTTTTTCATAATTATTCATGGGATGTTCATCTAAGCACTAAAAATATGCATTTTTATATGATACAATGATTCTGGTCACCGTGCCTGAAGTGTGTAAACACATATTTTGGGTATTGATGTTACACCTACCATCAAATAAAGGTAGTGAATTTGAATCCTTAAAGTTTTCTTCAGTCTCTTACAATTAATATTGGGAAATGGGAAATGATGTCAATAGACATTGTTGTGGAATTACCATAGAATCCCAGAGGGAGAAATTCTATCTGGGTGGGGATTGATTGGCTGAAAATTTCATATCATTTTATTCCAATCAAAGACACTGAAAAAGATGAAGATCTGTGAAATATGTATGTTCATGAAGTTTTTAGGTTTCATGGGGTTATTTCTTCCATTGTATTGGTTACGGATCATATGATTACAATGTGGTTCTAAAGATGTCTCCACGTGGGGATGGGGAATCAAGCGTGGTTATGTATATCTCATCATCCACAAATAGATAGTCATATGGATCTTTTTGTTTATACTCCAAGAGATATCCTTCATAAATATAGCTAGGAATTTGGTAGAGCATAGGATTTGCATCTGAAACAGATTGTGTTTTTCAAAAAAAAATTACTTACTATCAATTAGAATGGATCCTTTTGATGGTTGGTATTGTCTCCCATAAAGATAAACTCTATTTTGGGAAAAGGATAGAGAAAATTCTTTCATGGGATCGATTTTTGTTCATGATATGTCTATAAATTTCTAGGAAATATGTTGACATCTAGTTACAGAACATAGTCATTAGAGGCATTATGAAGATCAACAACACTGCCCTTTGATGTTTTTGGTTGGTGATTGGTTTTTCTTGAATTTTTTCCTCATTTAGGTCAATGGTGGCTTGGAAGCATAGTATGTTTTCTCCGTGATATGTGGTTCCATTTGAGGTCATTTAATATCTTGGTAATATTTCTTATCAGTTTTCATTACTGGATCAATTAATAAGAATTCATATTGGTTTCATATATATTATAGTTCAGGAAATATCATCCTAATTTCTATCATATTATGATTTGGGAAGTAATTTATATAGATATATATTGTTTCTTTTTGATAAACTAGTTGTGATCATTGACTATCAAGTGAAAGTATTTCATGGGTTGTCTATTATATTTTTTCTGAGTGTTATTGTAGCACATATTAGAATCACATTAGACTTAGGAAAAAAATTAATTGATAAAGGATAAGTGGACTCACCTCTTTACTAGAAGTCATTATTCCACATGACTTCTTAGGTAAAAAAGTATTATGGGGGGGAGCTTGTAACATCTTATTACCCACATTCCGGTAACACTATCATTATTAATTTTGGCATACTAAATTGGGGTATTCTTATCACTGCTAAGGATAGATAATATTTAATGAGAAACATGAATTAAATATAGGAGATGGATGTTTGTTTAACATAAACGGTTTCAAGAATAATTTTTTTAAGGGATATGTGGGGTTCTAGTAGAGTTAAGAGGATTCCTAGTATGGTTCTGCAGTTTACTACTATATATTGGGTGATTAAATGACATATAATGTTTTTAAATGATTTTTACATGGTGTCCAGACATATTTTATGAAATTGTTTCATTGTTTGAAGTGGAAACATGTCATGTACTGGTTACACAACATTTAAAAATTAAAATGTCGTTTTTAATTAAAAATGTGATGGGTTTTTTGGAATAATTGATTGTCATGGGTCAGGAAACATGTAAATGGATTACATATAATTTAAATTCCTGGGAATAATTTTTTTAGTCTTCTTATGAATGCTATTTTATTCATTCTTCCACATATCTCTTGGATGAAAACTGAGAACACTTATCTTGTGATTTTGGGAGTCTCCCTTCAATCAAAATTGATAAATTCAGTGATTGATCATAGTTTAAGTGGGTTTTAGTCTTTTTGAATAAGTATACAATTCTTCATCATTGTATATTTGGTCATGGTAGCACCATATAATTAATTAATCTGGTCTTTAGATTATTTATAGTGTTCCTTATTGTTTCCATATAGATCCATTGTTTGATCTCATTTCATTGGTGTTTTTCGTTTATTGTTTTTGTTGCAGAAGGTGTTCTTTCTGATATATGTGTCATTTCCAATTTTATACCAACTATTTTGGTCAATTTAATCAGTTATAATATGTGTACATTGATTCTAGGGCCTTTGTTTTTGTGGTTTTCTTCTTCTTATTGGTGGATATTTTATGGGCGTATGCGGTCCTATTGTTTGAGGTTGGTGGTTCCTTCTCTAGCCTATGTGTCTGAACTACATTTTTCTTGTTTGGATAAACTATTTATTTCAAATAAATGTAATGATATGACTATTTTTTTGTGTAGAAATGGATTATTATATATGATTGGTTTCCTCTAGATTGGGGTATATGGAAGGTGTTTTCAATGAGTTGTGAAATAGTTTTATAAAATGGTTTTTAAAGAAATAAATGATAAATGGTTTGATGAAATGGTTTGTAAAAAATAAAACATTTTATGCCTTGTGTACTTAGGTGGATGGTTTAGTAATATGTCTCATCTAGTGTGTGGGGATCATCTCATGGGGATTATATATTCTCTCTAGGCATGTTGTTCTAGGGGCATATTAAACCTGTTGGGGGTTAACTTTCTAAAGAGTTCCACTTACCTCTAGAGTCAATGGATATTTCTAATTTCTTTATTCATGCATGATTTTTTATGTTTGGTATGATTTTATTATCTATCATGACCATGTGGGATCCTTATCCTGCTATTACTTATGCTTCATGAAATATTTTGGATATTTTTGAATTATATTGTTTATTTATGAGGCCATGGACTTGATATGATATGTGAATCATGGTTTGTTTTGAAATTATATATCTGGTGGTATATTTGAATATGAAATGATTTAAATTTTATTTTCTTGATTAAATTGGTAATGTTTAAAAGGATGAAATTAAAAAAAAATCATGATTTTAATATAAACATTGTTTAAATATTGTCATGACTTTTTTTCATTAAAGTTGATAATGCATGGATTATTGTTAAGAGACATGATATGGAACACCTAGAGTAGTTGATTTTTCCTATTTTTGTATTCCATTATAGATGGACAAATACTTGGAGATTTTTTCTTCTCCTAACATGTTTAGTTTCGTTCTATTTTGTTTTAGATTATGGGATATATTTATCATTCAATGTTTCTCTCTATCATATATATATATACATATTGCATGTATTTTCTTCAAGTTGGCAGAAATCGTCCCCTGAATTTTTTGTTCGATACTCAGGTTCTAGTCTATAGACCATGGGGATTAGAAATTCCCTTCGATTATGTAATAGTTTGGTTTGGGTAACAATTTGGGATGGTATTCAGGTTGGTTCTTTACAGTTCACCCATACATTATGGATCTTTATGTTTTACTTTTATGTCATTCATCTGATGGGTTTTAAGTTGAAAAATAGAATGTAGTAAAAGTTACATTTTCAATCTCACTTTCTTTTGTGATTATTAAATTCTTATTGAATAAATCACTACCCTCTTATAAATTTTTATTATAAATTAAATTTATCATAAATATCAATATTCTTGTGTGGTTGATATTTTTAATTCCTAAACCACATATATTTTTTATATACTGTGTTTACATTTATAATTATTTTATTTAGTAGGGAAATATTGATGAATCCATATCTTATACTCAATAGAAATTTTTATTTTAAGGAACATTATTTTTTAACAAATTTAATTATTTGATATATGATGAATGGTTTGGAATGGAGATAAATGTGTTGGAGTAGTTGGTTATAGTCCCTATTATTTATCAGTACTCTAATGAGAATAAATCAGGTTGGAAAAATCCTTTAGGCTTATAAGTAGTATGTTTTAAACTATCCTGTGAATGGTCTTGATAGTAGATTTATGGTTTTCCAAACCTAATCATTTTGTAAAAAGTATTTTTTAATGTTTTTTTTTCAAAGAAAATTGATGCTAATGGTTTTGCGTTACTGGGAAATAATACATCTGATGATTATGAATTGCCTTCATTTTATTTTTTATTATCCAAAGGAATTTCACTGTGAAAAAATATATGGATACATTTTACTCTCTATTTATTGATTAAATTGCATTTGTGGTTAGTGAATTATATTTATATATTTATTTTTTTATTGATTCATCCTTAATTTGACTATTTTTAACCCTTATTGATAAATTGATATTATCATACATTCTTTCCTTTCCCCATGATATGTATAATAATGATTGGAATGAGTTTGAAGGAAGATGCACTTTTACAATTTTTATGCATTGTTTTCTATCTCAAAGGTAAAATGTGTTTCATTTATATAAACTATTTTTCAAAAACTGCTAACATTTTTGCTCATTTTGGTTTTTATTCAAATAAATAATGTCATTGTAACTTAGTAAGGCAATGACTCCAATATTCTGGGGTCAGGGAGTTGCATAGGACACTACCAATGTTACCATAACATAATGTGAACATGTATATAATGATTTATACCATGATTTAATGTCATTAAAAATAATGAAACCAAAAATATTCTGAATGAATTTGTGATAATCAAGAATCCATGATACATGGTTGTACCGTCATCATATCTATGTTGGAAGTATGTATCATCTGTGAATACATATCAAATTAGATTTTAAGGAAAACACATGTCTTAGAATAAGTCTAGCAGTAAATCATGTCCTAGGTCATTCCTAAAGTAAGTATCATCCTTAGCTTGGAATCAAGTTAATCAATGTGGTCATTTCACCCCTATATAGATAGGTTTACTCCACAAGGCTGTTACACCCCAACCTCTATCATGTTAAGCCATAATGTCTCCATGGCCTATCCATTATCTTGGAAAGTCCAGAAAGACTGTGTACATTTTCCCTATCACTAAGTCCCATCATCATGAGCGTCATCATCATCATCATATTCTTATGTCTCACTTTAATATGCTCCCAAACTAGGGTACACTTATTCCATATTGACTCCACATAATACTACAGACTAGATGCAAAAACTCCTTGGTATGAGCATTCACACCCAACAGTGAACAACCTAGAAAGAACAATCATAGCACAGAATGAATATGTCTCATGGGCCACACACCCACGCCATGATCAATCAAATCGAGTATAAGTTTCACATTCCACAGATGCACGCCCAAGTATACCATATCACACAATGTTTTTTTATAAATATGCCTATAATCAACAATAATTTCAAGGAACAAAATCATATATAAAGTCACTCTTATGGTAAGGACTACCTAACAGATGTGAATCGATACGTAAATTTTTATATTCACAATTAAATCAAGATCATTCCATGAATTCCATAGAAAAAATCCATACTTCATCACAAATGGTGTTCTATGACAACAATAAAACAATAATAATATAATAATGGATAGAAACAATTTGGACATATAGATGGAGAACTGCCACTAACAGTATATCGATATCCAAATAAGATGTACAGATCTGAAATTTATTCATTAATAATAAAATAATTCCCCATTATATCATGGTGTAACCCATAGATCTAAAAAATATATCATGGATCCATGATTCATCTCAAAATAAGAATAATTTTTTATCTATAATGGATGAAATTTAATGATTATGAGCCAATAATTTGATGTCATCATTGAACATAGAATAGAAATGAAGAGTAGAGACAATTACATTTATAGATATATAATGGGTCCATTTTAGATGAGTGATGGTCGATCTGGATAATGGATATCACAAAAAAGAATCATTTGAGTAATATAATGAAAGAACCCTTAATTATAGGGTCATTTGAGGACCAATGGGGAGCCAGTGGGTCTCACTGGCCGATAGGTGGATCTACTAGATTATATTTTTCTCTAATAGATGGTGTGTGGAGACTTTTCAACATGGATATAGATCTAATAGAAATATAAACCTTTAATCATAGCTACAATCTAGATGATGGGACATGTAGATGTGTTGATCTCCTAGATAATACACCTTCTAGACAGTGGTGCTAGACTGGCTAGCCGATGATCCTCAAGTAGCTTCATTACGACTTCATTAGCAACCTATTTCTTTGAATTATAATACACAATAAAAAAATATCGTACACATCCAAAAATAAAAAAGGGAACACAAGTTCTTCCAAATCAAAGGTAAATCATACCTTTAAATATTCTATTGTTACACCTCTGAAGTTCCAATCTAGGTGTGAAGTTAGGTATCCTTTTCATTCACTTTTTATAGATCAAGTGAATACCCAATAATTTGGATTAGGGGTATTACCCCTAGGTGAATCTATGATAGATCATGAATCCTCTTATTCGTATTCCTATAAGTATTTAGTTTCATAGAAACCACATAACTTTTGTTTTACCAAAACATCTGGATGACATACATTAGATAAATATATCCAAAATATTTTTTACAAATGTTTAAATTTCATAATCTTTAATGTTGTTTAATGATTTTCTGGGAAACTAACTTAAATTCCCAAAACCCATACATTTGGATCTAGTGTAAAATTTTTACTCCTAACATATTTGATTTGATACCAACAGAAGAAAAAAATTAATTCCATGTTGAAAGTGGAAATAACAAATATTATGTCAATAACATTTCAATGAATTTTTATTTTTAGAGTTTTTGAAAATTATGAATAACACCTAACATAACAAAACCCAATTCATTCTCATAAAATGGGAATGTTTTCAATTTTAAATCGATTTTCTTATTCTATAATTTCAATATAAATTTTAAAAACATGATACCCTTCTAGTATTTTCATACATAATACCATTCTTCAAAACCTAGGAAGACGAAAACATAAGAAAGTGTGAGTTCATATACTTAGTGAGGGTAAACATGGGAGATAAAAATTGATGTTCATAAGTTATAATAATATAAGCATATGGTAATGAGAATATAATCCAAACTTATAAAAACAGTCCCAACAACTCATAAACCATAAATCATGAGTCATGGAATGAGGCATGGTCCTAAAAAAATAATCCATAAGAGTTAGAGTTCATAAAAAATCAACCATGATCTATGATAGAATATCATAATAAAATGTTATAACTTTATGAAATGATAATAAGTACATAAATCGTATTATAAAACTATGAACCATGAAACTCATCACAGATTGTGCTTGGTCTAAACACCCATGTACCTTATTAGGATTGGGGTAACAACTGTTGTACCTTCTTAGGATTGGGTATGCCACTGGTGTAATATTTTAGGATTAATGAAAATTTAAATTACTCAATTCATTGGAGGGATATAACAGAGTCGCATGTCACATAATGATATATATTTGTATGTGTTTTATTAGAATATAAAAGAATTCATGATTCCTTCATAACATAATTATAACATGGTAATTAAATGAGATTCATAAAAAGTTACTTAAAACAATATATTTATAATTCATTTTTAAAAAGAAAGTGGATGGTAACATATGATAATATTTGAAATAAATTAAAACAATCCTTGAAGGATGTTGACGAAGATTAAAAGTACCTTTTATAAGAGCGTTAAAAATATTCATTGAAAATTAAGGTGAAATGTCCTATTTTTTAGTAACATCATAAAAAATATGAATTTATATAATAATAGAAACATGGTTTTAGTTGAATATTACCATGAATGATTTTATTGAAATCTTATAGATAAATAAAATACATGATAATGATACAATAAATTCATGTTCTATACAATAAAAAGAAATCAATTCATACCCACTTAAAAAATAAAAAGTGAGTTGTACGAAAAACTATTTAAAATATTTATTTTAATAATTTTTAAGGAGTTTAAATATGAGAAAATTGAAAAAAAAAATTATTATTGAATTAGATTTAAGAAATTCCCTAACACATTTGTAAGAATATCGGTGTGGAGGAGAATGATTATTGTCTCAAAATGATAAAACAAAGGCATATATTCTTAAATACATTTTATCAATTATTTTACATACCAAAGAGAGAAGAGTTATTGGAAAAAAAGAAATCCATAAAAATAACTATATGAGAAAAAAGTACATTTTCTATAGGAGATAATTATCAAAAAACTTCCAAGTAAGGGAAATTTAAACATAAAAAAAAAAAAAAAAAATCTGATATTATAACATGATCATTTACCGCATGTCTAAACTTTATTTATATGTGATCTTAGACACTTATATAATTAATATATATTTATTATATATATAAACCTTATCCATAATCATATTTATCTTCTTATATATCAATCCCTTCAAAATTCTAAACTCTCATATGTAACAACCCACATAATGATAGAATAGATAGTTATCTTTTTTATTAATAAAAATTAATAAGATAGTTATATTCCACATAAAAATATTTTGTAATATTTAAATAAAAAAGGTAATAGTTTTAAATAAACAATTTTCTAATAAGTTTTTAATTTAAAAATTAATGTATAATTATTAAAATTTTGAACTGAAAAAATTAATTTCATTTTTGAAATAAAAATATCAAAATTAACATAGGAATAAATTGGATATTTTTAAAAAAAATTTGATTTTATAGTGAATGTTGAAAATTATCGATTGTAATAAAGAAATCCTTTATTTTTGATAAATTAAGTAATTTAAATGTACCAATATTCACTTAATTTTATTTGGACTAATATATTAATTATTTATTCACATTTAATCTAATTAATTACATTTTAATAATCTTAATATTGGATTATAGAACAATTTTATTTTTGGGTATAAAAATGTATTTTTCTTAAAGTTGTTTTAAATTACATAATGTTTCTCCATTTTAATTAATTAAAAAAACCAAAGGAATAATTAGTTAAATGAAATTTATAGTTTATATATATAAAAATATGTATTCAAATTAACAAAATTGTTATTACTTGTCACATAATTAATATAAAACCATCAATTTCTTGATAAATGGATTCCATGATAAATGATTTTTCACACGACTGTGAGTATACTTACAAATTAAATTCTTCTAATTATGTAACATTAATTTGGTAAAATTGATTCAATATATTGAATCATATGATTTATATTATATAATATATTTAGAAAATCTAATAGTCATAATGAATAGTGAAAATATTAAAAATATTTTGTTGCAGTAAAGGTTGAAACATGGTTTACATTGGTAAAATAAAATTGTGGGGGTTAAAATGATGTAAAACATGTCCAAATTCTATTTTCAAGACATATTTCAAAATTATCACGTATCATGATAAATAATGGTAAATTTTCTAACCATTAATCTTTTGAATAAGTTGGGTATAACATTTTCTTTTGAAAAGTTCCTATTGTGTCCTCTCTCCAACTTATAAAAGGTCACCCCATCTTTTATCCTCTTCAGACATTCAATGCTTTTGGATATGAAAATATTGAACCTTATCCATTCCCCACTTCCTTCCCAACAGCTTAGAGTCATTTTTTAAACAAAAATAAAATCTAGTAATTCAATAGGTAAAATCTTAAAGAGCCCATTTGAAGAAGAGGATTATTCTTCTCATTATTTTTTATTATTCCTTAAACAACACAATTAAAATATTATTAAAGAATTATTATATTATAAAATTTATATATATAATAGTAATATTTTCTAATTAAAATTTAATAATGAATATCTATATCCTCTCCCATTAAATGTGAAATGAATGCATCATGTGTTTATATGGTGGACTACCGCCTCATGAACAAATGTAATTTGTTTTCCATCATCCCCAATAATACATGGTTTTAATAATGGATTTAATATATATGAATATACATATGATATTAATGTAATATTTATCTTTCTTAAAATATAACATATCATTTACATTATCACGTTCCCACTCTCTAAAAAATGATAATGATGTTCATGAAAACATGTAGACTACCGCCTCCACAAAGCGATGCGATTATTTTTCATAACCATATCACATGAATACTATATATAATTATATTTAAATACATAATATATTATTTATGAAATAATTATAATTATTTAACAATTCATTAAAACTTATATTCTCTCCATAATGATCTTTGAAAACTATAAATGTTACTAATTTGTGTGTATGACCAACAATCTCTTTGATTTTATCATAGTTCATTTTTTATAACCATAATTCATGATTAGTTTTATAAGTATAATATTTTTAATAATAAGAAAAAAATTAAATGACTATTATTATAGGTATTATTGAATAATGTCCTCTTTGATCACAGTCATCCTACTGAAGACCGTTTGGATATATGAGCTGAATATTGTCAAAATTTCCAACATGAACATAATTGATTAAGTAATTTAACAAAAAATAATAAACTTGTTAAAAAGGAATAAAAACATGAAAAAAGTTCATAATAAATTAAATAATTAAGATAATATTATTATTACTGATGATAAATAACACACTAGAGAAGTTGTACTGAATCTAAGAGAGACTTTAACTTAAAACCTCATTTAAAACATTTTAAAGATTTTGTTTCAAAATCATCATCTTACATGGAAAAATTCTTAATATTAATTTATTAATAAATTTTTTTCACATAAATTAATTATAATGGGATTTTTTATGTCTCCTATTAATGTTTTAATGGGGTTTATAAATTAATATTTTAATTTGAGTGGATGAATTTTTTCACAAAATGCAATGGAAATGTTCTATTTCAATATAAATGATGATACAGAATATTTCACACAATTAATTCTATTTGAATATTTGATTCTAATACATGTTTTCATGTTCTATTATAAGAAAAAACATATATCCTTTTTTTGATTATTTTGATAAAAAAATGTATTTTCAGAAGAAAATTGTATTTTTATATCTGGAAGTTTTTTATAAAAAGGTTTGAAATAGTTTTTTGGGTTTTATGACAATAAGGTCCATGTTTAAAAAATTTTTATTCATGATATAGTACTTTTAAAATATTTATGATAATGTTTAGGGCTGATATTGGTTGTTAGATGGGTTAATCTACATTATAGCTCAATATATGATGGGTTGAGCCCCATTATAGCTCATGATATGATAGGTTGAGCCTCATTATGTCTCTAGAATGCCTTGGGTCATGATATAATTATCATAATAATTATTTTAAAAGTCATCTATAAGGTTATTCCAATTTTTATGAGGTTGGAATTTTCTTATGGATATGATGTACCAAAAAGCTAACCTAATTTTTTCTATAACAAATTAGTTTTCAGAGAGTTATTTTATTTTCAAAAGATAAGAAAATGACCATTTCAAAATAAATATGATTCTTTTTTCAAGAAATTATTTATGTTTTAAATAAAATGATTTCAAAGGTTTTCATGTTTATTGCTAAACTAAAGTATATATTTTTTAAGTCCCTTACTATGATTTTTTTTCACATCCTAGATTTTAAAAAATGCTTATACATTGATTAAGGATTGGTAAGGGAAAAGAAGAATTCAATATGACAGTCCTGAAAATTTTTAATGAAATGAAATCATGTATTATTTTAAATGTATTATATTATGATAAAAATTTATATTAATCAAAAGTTCACACATAATAATATATTTTTTATGGATGATTTATGACCTAATTCTCTATAATATTAAACATGAATGGATCACTGAAATGTAAGAAAATGATTTCTCTTCTAAATACACTATATTATTTTATATTCAATTATGGGACCATATCGTTTCGATCAGAGGAAATCAACTGATAATATTAGAGTATACAAAAATGTTAATATCAATAATTTTGTTATTTTACCATATTTTTAATTAAAATTATAAAACATTTGAATATTACTATACTGTTTTTCTCAACTATGTCCATTAAAAATGGTTTTCAATAGTTGAAATTGGGAATATGTAGTTGGAATGAATCAAGAGAAAAATAGCCATTAAAATGGAAATCTAGAGAAATTTTTAATTGAAACTAAGTAGTTTTTTAATTTGATGCCTCATTTGACCCAATATGTAAATGTTTCGGATATTAATGCTATATATTAGCTAAATCTTCCACAAATGAAAATGATGATAATGAAGAATTTAGTGAGACAATGTCCTCTATTATTCACTAGATCTTCTAATCCAATAGTTTGTGGAGGATGAAACAATGCACTATAAATCGTATTTTATGTCATGGAATGTTTGTAACATCACAAGTATATTATTTTGAAGGTGAGGCTAATTGATTTGGATTTTAATTTAAGAGTATGAAAGGGAGAGATGTGTCTGATTCTCTATAATGGGAAACATTTTGGATCCTGTATCTTGAGAAATATTTTGATAATATTTTTTTGAGTAATAATAGAGAAAAAAATAATAGGATCTAAGAAAAAAATATCAAAATTCAATAGCATAATATAAGGAAAATTTCATAATATTGGGAAGATACAAAATTGATTTTTTTTCATGGATATTGATAGTAATATTATTAGATTTAAATCAGGGTTTAAAACAAGATATCAATGGGTGTCAGCTTTCATGAATTAAAAAGTTTTGAGTAACTAGTTCAGTGTTCCAGTAATGTTGAAATAGAATTTTCCAATTATCATGAATTTCTTGATAAGAAGAAGAAAAATGTTAAATAGTAGTCAATAGGAAAGAATTAATCAAATAAATATAGAGATATGAAAATAAAGTTCTAATCATGGGATAAGTTATGTAGAAATTATACTTGGGAATTTGTTATAAATTATGGGATGTTTTACAGGTGTAGAAACTTTGGATATATGGATTATGAGTAAATGTAAAATGATCATATAAATATATAGAAGTTTATAGTAAGATTATTTACTTTTATGTATGTTGGTCATTATTTTAAAGACTGTCCAAAGTTAGTCAAACCTGATTGGAATCATTAATATCAAATAAAAATTAGTATAGAAAGTCATTTTCCACTACTTCAGTTAATGATGGACCATAAAATGAAATTGTAAAAGATATGATATTTTTTTTAAATTATCTGAAGGGCCTATTTGACAGTGGGTATTGAAATTATTTCATTTTTGAGAATTGATAAAGAAATATAGAAATATCTCCAAATGAATAGAGAATGGAAATTTTGGTGAAAAAGATGGGTTAAAGTGTTATAGAAACCCATATTTATATGAATATTACTCTTGTCATTAGTTGGATGGTATTTCATCTAAATGTTGTTGATCATATCAAATAGGAGTTTGATATCATTTTGGGTATAGCTTTTATTTCAATTTAGAATGTGAGGATAGATTGCAGAGCTAAGGGTATGTGACCATGAAAGTATATGATATCAATCTATGATCCTATGAAATCATAAGATAATAATAATGGTATGTGATTATGAAAATAACTTAGAAAATTTATACCCAACATATCATAGATCATAAAAACGATTCATGGAATAAATTTCTATCATTGCAGACCACATAGACCATAAGAATGAAAAATTGATAGAAATAAATCATTAACTATAATATAATTTAATAAAATTGTGGCACCATCATGAATATAGAAAAAACCATTTAATATTTCAAGGATAAATACCAATACCATAAATGTAATGTATCCCTAATTAACACATGTTTACCATTGTGGATAAGGATGCACATGTTTCCAAGAGTGTATTAAGCCCATCAAATGGTTCCACGTTATTATTTCATTAGATAAAAATATTTAACCAATTCATTGGAGGAAGATATTGTTTCCACAAATATCATAATTAAAACCATACATTTCTATTACATAATAACATAAAACATACATCAAATCATCAAAACATAAACCATGTGATGAAAATGGGGTTCATAAATGTTCCATCAATTCACCATAGCATAACCCATGAAAAATAAATGTTTTTCATAAACAATTAATTAATAAAAGCCATAACAATATGGATAAATAATAATCATAGAATCATTAAATATTATCCCTATTAATTTAGAAGTAACATCAAAGGATTTCATATTCGATGAAAAATAAACTTAAGAACACTTGGAACAAGTTTTGAGGAATATAGACTTTCCATATTTAAAATCATTTATTAAAACATAAATAATTTTCAAAATAAGTTTTATTTAAAATAACATCTTTAACATATAAATCAAGATTACAAAATAATATAAATAATTTATCTTGGAAAATAAACTTCCAATTTTCTAAATCACTTTCTAATATTAATAATTCAAAAAAAATTGATCCCTTTTTTTGAATATAAACATTTAAACCTATTTAAAAGATTTATAAGGCATTTAAAATATTTCTTGAAGAAGATATCCTTTCCATTTTAAAAATTCGTCAAATTATTTGAAAAAAATCATTTAAAATAAAAAATGAATCTTATAATTGAATATTTAAAATCGTGATTTGGTCATGAAAAGGAAAAATATTGTTTATGGCATACATGTAAAAAATTATTCCTTTCGCATTTCCAGTAAAAGAAAATGGGGAATTTTTTGGAAAATGAAAAAGGTATTCCATTCAATTTTTTTATAAAAGGCTCAAATATGGGGAATTTTATATTTAATAAATGATTTAGAGTATTTAAAAAAATTAAAACATTTTTATAATACCTGACTTTAGAGTAAAAAGTATTTTCATGGTGAAGAGGGAAATAAATTATATTTTCTTTTAAAAAAATCATTTGAACTATTAAGTAAATAAAGAGAGGAAAATGAAGGGAAATAATTTATTTTCTTGTAAAAACCATTTTAGAATAAGTTTAATGATATTCTTGATTGATGTATCATAATATTTCATCATCTAAATCATTAACATAAATAATTCTGATAAATTATGGAATTTTATCATAAAACCATTACAACTTTTGTAAATTTTATATCATAAACCCCATGAAAGGGAGATTTTCTAATGGATATGTAAATTCAAATAATTTTTATATTAATTTTAATAATATATATTCATGGTGTGTACATACAACACATAAAAAAATCAATGCTGAATATGTCATGTGTCTCATTGAAGTAAATAAGTTATATGTGAATCCATTTCCATATTTCTCAACATCATTCATAAAGGTTTGAAACTCTTTTATAAAAAATATAAGTTTATTATAAATATATTAAATATCCATAATTATATATTTCATACCATAAATGATTTTCATAGGACCATTTATTACCTTTTTAATAACAATTTGATATAGAAGTCACATTTTGGGCAATACCTATTTTGTTTTTCGTGTATGTTTTAATTTGTTATTTTTTACTAATAATTTAATCATGGATACATAATCTCCATATTTTTTACAATGATATTAATTTCATCTAAATTCATCATAAATTAATTTATATTTATTTATAAAAGATAGAGATGGAACATGAAAGACACCATTCACGCAGACGATAGCTTGCATGTATGCATGAACGATGTTTCCATTTTTCCTACAAAAAGTAATAATGAATGAAAAATAATATATTACCATTTATTTAAAATTTTTAGGTCATATATATCACATATGTTCAATAAAACCATCATTATTATTGGTTATGTAAAGCAAGAACATATAAGATAGCTTTTCGAGATCGTAGTCTGCTGTACACAAGAACAAAATTATTGTATTCCAATGAAATGGAAGATAATAAAAAATATGTGATATAATTATTATAGAACTATAATAATATCATGATTATTATTTTAAAAAATACACCATTTTATCTATTATTATGATGTGGTAATAGAAAATGAATAACAACGGTTCATGTGGCAGTGGTCAACTGAACACACAAATGATAAATTTATAACCAATTTGATGGAAGTGGAGAAGGATTTATGCTATTAAATTTAAAAAATGTAATAGAAATATATGAATTATACAAACTTAATTATATTATCGTGTTTTAACAATAATTAAAGGTGGTTGAGGATTATATAAAATATAATTCTCAGTTCTAGATGTTACCTCTTCTTTAGATAACTTGTTATGGAGTTCAACAGAAGTATTCAAAGGTTAGTATTATGAAAAATATTAATTATTATAAGATAACAAGAGTTAATTGAGGAAGTGATTTCGTTATGTATTTTATAAACAATGGAGTTTTGGAATTTTGAATAGGAGAGGAGAGAGGGAGGCATTTTAAATTTCAGGTGAGTGGCACACATGTAATTTTTTTAAAAATGTTGTACCCACGTTTTTCACATACCAAAAGGTTATGAAATGGGAAATTATATAAAAAATAAGTGATACAATCGATATATGGACATCCAATTGGTTATATACATGCTTTGGGTCATTTTTAAAACTTATTTTTTTGTTTAACTCCATGATAAACCCATTTTTCTTTAACCGTGGTAAATACATTTTACTATTTATATTATTCATAATGGTAAAAAATTGATTTTACCTTATTATAAAGTATATATAATGATTTTTGAAAATATTTAATGAAATTTTCCAAATTACATTTATATAAGAGGAAAATTTTAATTTATAATTATTGCTGCAGATGTTAGGGGAGAGATGTTTTCCAAAGAGAAAATGTTCAAACGTATATAAATTATTTATATTACAATTATATTTAATATTGATTACAATGACCTAAATTGTATCAATAGAAGTACAATTAAACAAATTTATGATTTTATACAATTTTAACACATCTTTTATATTTTTTAATGCTTTAAAAAAATTGATAATTCTATGTAAAAACATGTATTTTTTACAATTCATCAATTTTTTTATTTATAAAAAATTATATAAAATTCAATATAATAACATTTTTAAGTGAATATTTCAAATTTAAATTAATTTTTTCTATTATTTTTAGAAAATAATTTTAAAACAAGTTCACAAAATTTCATAGAACTATTTTATATATACTATTTTAGGCACCAAATTGGAATTATTATCAACTCTTGCATAATAAAACACATAAGATAATTATTATGCATTGGATTGAATATATAATATATAAATTTATTTAAAATAACTCAAAAAATTAATATATTTAATTTTTTGATATATAACATATTTTTTGTGAATAAAAATATTTTTTCAGAAAAGGATTCCCTTTATTTTCAAACATTTTTTATTTTCATTAATAATTAATTTGTTAGAAAGTAATTAATTATATGTACATGTGTGAACCATATATTTTTATAATTTAGTTAGTCATTTTCTTACCTACAATTCCAAAGCCTATGTGAAAATTGTTATTTTTTAAAAAGTATTTAAATAGTAACATTTCATTTAAACATAGTGTTGTGTGTAACATTGGATAAAAATAGTGTTATGTGTAGGAAAATATAAACTCAGTGTTTCGTATAACACTAGATAAACGTAGTTATTCATGTAAAAAAATATTAAACTCAGTGTTCTATATAATGAAAAATATCATAAATATTAAATTTATTTGAGAAAACTATTTCTCAAAAAAATGGGTTATTACATTCTAAACCCCGTAAAATGAATTTATCAATAAAAATTGATCACATTGGTACTAAAAAATAAAGTTAAATTGTCCTAATTACAGAAAATTCCAGTATAGTAATTCAAAAAAAACTTATACCTTTTTCTAACTAATTTTAATAATATATTTCAAAAATAGTTTACCAAAAATATTGTTCACATATTTTACTTTTTCAAACAGCTGATCACCTATTAGTGGAGACGGTGTTGTGCGTTGTTCTAAACTTCCATTGAATGAAGTCATCCAAGATCAGTACTTATGCCGATGAGGTAAAAATATGCAATGACCTAGAAGCAGGATTTTGATGAATGTTTCAACCTAATTTATAATGTATCTTCTTCACACATGGGACACCCTTGAGTTCCTTTAATGATATAGCCTAAAAAATTTCCATAAGAAGGGAAATCATTTATTGTCTCATACAACATCGCTCTCAATGTGATGTATTCACATTTATATGAATCATATAACATAACACCTGAATCCCTCAATAACATTATATCGTCGATCAAATGAGCCAAATAAACATCAATATAATTACCTGGTTGTTTTGGTACTAATATAATCATAGATAACATGATGAATTTCCATTTCATTCAAAACTAGTGTGGAAAGTTATAATTTACCAACATAATAGGCCATGTACTATGAGTGCTAGTTTGAAAACCCAAAGGAACCACTCCATCTGTAGATAATGCAAGACGATGGTTTCTTATCTCATTTCCATATTTAGGATACTCACGATCAATTCACTTCTATTTAGGGTAGTTGGCCAGGAGATGTAATTTCCCATATTTATTTTTTTTATCTGCATACCACAATAATTGTCTTGTAGTTTCTTCGCTTCTATATAGATTCCTAAACAATGGAATGATTGGAAAGTACCACAAAACATTCATAGGACTTGTAACGCCCCGACCCCAGTTACCCAGAGTCGGTGCATTATTGCATAACATTGGCATGATCACAAAAGACAAAGTCTTGAAAGACCGATTAGTTTAGTAGCCTTGGAAACACTAAATACATTCATAAGTCTTACATTACATCATAAAATAAAACAAAACTACAAAAACATCTTGTCTTCATATCACCTCATACAATCCCTGAAGGTCATTCATAATATACTTCTTCACATCCTGGAAAAATTAAAACATTGAAAGGGGTGAGCTCAGATGCTCGGTAAGGATAACAATACAGCGGAAACTTTTACAAATAAATATAAACATTTTAGGCAATGTATAACTAAAACAAAAGTCTTTTAAACCTGAACTTCAGCATAATATGGAAAAAATAAAATGAAATAATTACATTTACTTATTCACATGGATATTCTATTATTTGAATAATCACATGCAATATCAATAACCACTTTCATAATGATGGAATGCATAATTCCAAACTATCATAACCACGTATCCAAGGCCTCGTGCCAAGACTACAAATAATATTTTTTTCAAGGACTCGTGCCAAGACCCAAGTTTGTCTCATGAGACCTACCGATGCATCAAGGAGCTATAGAAGGCTCCACCCGTCACTTATTAAGTCCAATTCATTCCTCATATGAATAGGTTTAAACATATCATAAACCATAACATAATCGTATCACATAAAAAATGCATAAATAAAACATAAAATTTCCACATTCTAATAACAATATATCAATACAAACCATTTATATAATAAAATCTTTATCAAAACCATTTTCAATACCAAAATAAAAGAAAACTAAAACTTGGTATTTATTTTTCATTTTATAAAAAGTTATGGCTTGTAGAGGAAGCCGAAACTCAAATAATGGTCACAACAGCGGAGAAGTCATTGTTTCCACATATGTAAGACAAAACACTCCATTTGTCATTTAGTTAAAATGCTTTGTATAAAAATATTCCTTTTGAATAAAAGTAAAATTCCAAGGGGTTTATACACTATATAAAAGAAAGTTGTGTATAAAAAAATATGCCTCAATGAAATGAGATTGAGACGAAGTCCCTTACAAATATCATTTTTTAAATAAAGTAAATATTTTATGTGTGTTCACTATATTTACACATAAAGAAAGTGCAAATACAATATTGGACATAATAATATCATGACATAATTTGAAAGTAGGAGATTAACCCAAAGAACGAAAATTAGGTTAAGAAGTTCCCTTACCTCGTGTCCGACTTGACTCGATCGTTCTTTAACCTCCTAAATAATAAACTAGAGTTAATTTATACTTGCTTAAGAACCATTTTAAAGTTCATTATTCCTTTTATATCACTTATTTCCATGTTATGAACATTATGTAATTATTTAATTTAATAACGGTCGGTTTGTCGATCTTTGGTACTTGAGTCAAAAATAAACTTCCTATAATTACAAGTTGTTCATGTGGTAAAATATCCATTATATCCAGAATTATATTCATGATGTAGATATCATATATATAATATATATCCATTATATACATTCATTCATAATATCCCATAACATTTAGAGGTAAGAAATGAAATGCACTGTTCATGGAGACGGTAAGTCGTACGTACGCATGAACGCTACTTTAATTAATATTTCATGTTGAATGGAATGAAATCATAATGATATATAGGTGTATTATAATTATAGTATAATAACCTATATAATATCATTTATTACATCCTTTATACGTCCCATATATGGCATTAACGATTCAAATCACTTTGAGGGGCGGTAGTACGCACTTCCCAAAATGAAATTATCGCATTTACCCATAATGGAAATAATAAAGGTATGCCATAAATGAGAAATAAAGAAGAATACTAAAAACATAAACATAATATATATATCATATATGAAAACATTGTCATCATAATGGAAACCATGAGAGGTGTTAAAAGAAGATTGAACAATCATCGTTTCGTGAGGTTGTAATTCGCCACCCACAGAAACAGTATGTTCTTTAACCATTAGATGGAGGTGTGTGTAAGTGTAGCTCGAATACTTATCATAAAAACATTCTAGTATATTTAATATACTGTTGATGTTACAAAAGAAAGAAATAAAATGAGTTTAGGGGGTTGGAGAAGAAAAATAAAACAAAGGAGAATAAGTGAAGACATTACCTTTAAATCGGGTAACTCGTTTTTATTTGAGCCAAAGGCTTCCTTGGGAAGACTTCTGCCCAAAGTGAGGCTTATTGGAGTAATATAGGGAAGTTGAGAGAGTATTTTGGCAGAGGTTGGCCGATCCAAATGGATTTTATGGTGTGAATAAGGTGGTAGAGGTGGGGGCCTTTTATAAGAGGAGAGGAGGGGCACTCTTGGAAGGTCATGAAATGTTACATTATTATGAAGTGATTTTCGGAATTCAAAGGTCCCATAATGATATATTTAAAGGATAAGGTGATAAGGGTTTTTAAATATACCCATCCTATAGGTTTTAGACAAGTGTAAGTCTTAGATTTTACATTATCTTTTCATTTTATTTAAATCGTTAATTAATGAGGTAATCGCTACATCATCATGGTGTCATAAAAAATTTAATTTATTTAATGTCTAAAAATTATAAAACAATTACCATGATGTAGGTAATCTTTTTGGATTTCCAATGAATATTTATAGTCAAACAGTTAACTTATATAACCCCATGTAATAATTTTTTTAGTAAAATAACACATGTTTGTGACAATTTTATTTTTATTTTAAATAAAAAGTTACTAATGTCATTCTCTTACCAAAGTGGCTCCATGGGGTTCCCAAGTTGACCCATGGATTTTCTTGGTCGTCCATGACTCATCCAAAAAGGGTAGGACAAGTGTAAAGGTATTTTCATATTTTTATAATATCATTTTTACCTTAAATTTCACTAATTACCTTTAATCGCGATTAATAAGACTTAAAAGTTACTATTCACAAAAAATTAGTTTCATCTCATTAAACTAAATTTTTATTCCTAATGAAAACCATGTATGTCGGATTTTTGAAATTCAATTCATATAAGTGGTAAAGTTTCATTTAAATGAAAAATTAGTTCATTAACTACCACTTAGTGGTTTCACTATTCATCAAAAATTGAAGTTTTTCAAAAAAATATGAAAAATTAACCCTAAGATGTATTTGATATTCCTAATTCAAAAATGATGTCTATTTTAAAAAATTCAAAATATATAAGTTGAATCAATTAATTTAATAATTAATTACTGTTGTCACAACAAATAGCATGTTTTTAAGAAACAATATATATCAAAAGATTGACAATTGTTTATGTCCAATTTCAAAGTGAAATTAATTATAATGACCACCATTGGATAAAATGGTAAAAATATATTATAACTATACTTTAAAACCAGTCAATAGTATAATTTATCACTATAAATTATTTATATTAAAAAAGTTGTTTTTAAGTATTTTTTACTATTCATCAAAAATTGGATGTTCTCAGAAAAATACCAAAAATTCAACATAGGCTAATTTCGATATTTTGAATCCAAAAATGAAGTTCATTTTGAATTATAAAATTTATATAATTTCAAAAAGGTAGTATTACTATTCATAACAGCTATTTTGATTGGTCGCGGTGTGTTAGAATCTCAAACTTGCGTACAATGCAAGCTATTGCATTATTGAAAGAGAAGCGTATCATGAACGCTTGGGGTGTTACATTCTTACCTCCTTCAATAAATTGCATTCTCGCAATTTGATAATATTCTTTGAAAATAAAAGGTTGAATATAGAAAATACCTTTGTGGAAAACCCACATCACAAATAGGGTTAATAAAAATATAGCTTTAAAAGAAAGAAAGAGAAGTACAAAGGTCACCCGAGATAGCCCATACTAGGATTCTATGAAAATATGGATATGGAGGAGAAAACAATCATCAAGGTCTGATGGAGTGTTGTTAAAATAGGATTAGGAGAAAGTTTAACTACAAAAAAATCACAAACTTGTGATTGGTTAAACGATCATTGATTACCCAGTAGGAAAAGTTAACCGACAACGTTTTTTTAAGTTACCTTTCATAATGTTGAGGAATTTATTTAGGAGATTTACTAAGAACGTAAAGAAATATACATACTTGTCATGTATACTTTCATTCTTTTATAAATTTTACCACAGACCCATCTTTCACTCAAAAAGATAATAGAACTCAAAAATATTATATTTATCCTAATCGTATAAGGTTCCAAATATTAACACATACCACGAAGAAAAATATTTTTTTAATAACCAGGGACTTCCTATAGCCCAGTGGTATTTAATAAAGGCCTATTGCACTATAGTTGTGGGTTCGATTCCTGCAGCTTTGTCCAACGCGACGGGTTATCCCTCGACCTACTGGTTGTCGTTTTCCTAAAACTATAGTATTATAATATTCCAAAAATAATCTTCAGAAATGTTTTAACCTTAAACAATACTATCCAAAGTTCAACTTAATCCATTCCAACCTTTATAGTTATCCAAAATACTTCTGTCCAACTCAAATTTCAAATTTTATAAGGAAGGTAATCACAACGAAGATCCTTTTTTCCACATAACAACATGTGAACACCTTCATCATGTATTCTTTTAAAACACTGCAACATCTTGAATTACCATAAATCCTTATTGATTATATTCAGGATCCCTTATTCATTATGGAATACTAGATATACTCCTTCTATCCAAAAATGTATACAAATCATTAATCAGTTTCAAGGAAGTTAATAATATCCAATATAATTTATCCAAATAAATCATGTATTATTCCAAAATCACTATCTTGGTATCAGAACAATATTATGGTTTATCTTTCTCTTAACCATATATTTTTCAAAAATTTAACTTTTTGTGGAGTCACTTTTCTTAGTTCAACACAATCTCAAGTACTTGATGAAATAGTACTGTAGTACAATCCTTATATACTCCATAATTATTATAACCAGTACGTTATCGATACAACACTCAAATGACAAAATTCATTAATAACAATATAAGAACTCTAATCATTCCTCCTCATCTGTGGTAGTATCATAACTTGATTATTATCCAATAACATCATTTGGGGTATACTCTGATGATTTGGACATTGGTTTTTGTAGTTTCTCCACTCCTTACAGATGAAGCATTATATATTTGAAACCTTTTTCTTACTCGTGCAGTCACGCACTTGGTGTCCTTTTTCTCCACACTTATAACAAACTCTCATTCCCTTCAGGCAAGTTCCAAGGTGTTTCGTCCCACAGTTATCACATATTGAAAAATTCGTTTTTGTCCTAATCCCTTTATCCATCATTCTCTCTTCCATCCTTTCTTCTCTAGCTTCCCTTCAAATCCATGAGACTCAGAGAATTCTTTACTTATCTTATTAACACATGATACTACTTCTTCATATGTTGAGAACACATGGGATACTATTTCCCTTCTAAATGTTGGTTTAATACTGTGAAATATATGATCCTTCTTACTCTTTGGATCATACGTATTTATGGAGTTCACATTCCTTCTACCGGGCACCATTTCTATACAATGGCATAAACTAGGTTAGTTTATGAACTGCAATTAATAATTCCAAACTTGTAAAATACTT
This sequence comes from Viscum album, assembly GCA_963277665.1. NCBI lineage: Eukaryota > Viridiplantae > Streptophyta > Magnoliopsida > Santalales > Viscaceae > Viscum > Viscum album. Next base: position 1,531,491,944 of record OY728165.1, on the reverse strand, counting down.
AATGCAAATTTAACGGTTTATGGATATAATCCATAATCATAAAAAAAAATTCTTTATGGAATTATATACTCATAAACCCTTCATAATTATTTGTAAAATAATGAGAATTATCCTAAGCATATACCCCGGGAGTGTTGTAACCAAGAGTGAAGCAAGGCCCATTGTTGTACAACAGTTCCCATTCGAGTCTAGCTCAAAGCGGTGTTTTCGGGTTTTACCCCTAGGTACATCTGTGCTAGAGCCGCCTCTACCTGCTCGTATCCAGACAAGGATGTATTGCTTGAAAAAATCAAAAATCACTATAATACCAAAATTCTAGGATGTTCTTCTATACTAATCCTCAAAGTCTATCTTATGGCTATGTGATCTAATCAGAGTTTATCTAAATCTAGCTTCCAAGGTTAGTACTAAATTACCTCAGATACCAACTGTAATGCCCCAAACCCAATTACCCAGAGTCGGTGCATTATTTCATAACATTGGCATGATCACAAAAGACCAAGTCTTGAAAGACGATTAGTTTAGTAGCCTTAGAAACACTAGATACATTCATAAGTCTTACATTACATCATAAAGTAAAACAAAACTACAACAACATATTGTCTTCATATCCCCTCATACTATCCCTGCAGGTCATTCATAATATAATTCTTCAAATCTTGGAAAAATTAAAACATTGAAAGGGTTGATCTCAGATGCTTAGTAAGGATAACAATATAACAGAAACTTTCATAAATAATCATAAACATTTAAGGCAATGTATAACTAAAAAAAATCCTTTAATGCTGAACTTCAGAATAATATTGGAAAAATAAAATGAAATAATGCCATTTACTTATTCACATGGATATTCTACTAGTCGAATAATCACATGCAATATCAATAACCACTTTCATAATGATGGAATGCATAATGTCAGACTATCATAACCACGTAGCCAAGGCCTCGTTCCAAGACTACAAATAAGATTTTGTCAAGGCCTCGTGCCAAGACACTATTTTGTCTCATGAGACCTACCGATGCATCGAGTAGCTATAGTGGGCTCCACCCATCACATATTAAGTCCAATGCATTCTTCATATGAACAGGTTTAAACATATCATAAACCATAACATAATCGTATCACATAAAACATGCATAAAGAAAACATAAAATTTCCACATTCCAATCACAAGATATCAATACAGAACATTGATATAATAAAAACTTTATCAAAACCATTTTCAATACCAAAATAAAATAAAACTAAAACTTGGTATTTATTTTTCATTTTAAAAAAAGTTATGGCTTATAGAGGAAGCCGAAACTCAAATAATGGTCACGGCAGCGGAGAAGTCATTGTCACCGCATATGTAAGACAAAACATTCCATTTGTCTTTTAGTAAAAACACTTTGTATAAAAATATTCCTTTTGAATATTAGTAAAAGTCAAAGGGGTTTATACACCGTATAAAGGAAAGTTGTGTATAAAACAAAATATGCCACAATGAAATGAGATTGAGACGAAGTCCCTTACAAAGATCATTTTTTAAATAAAGTAGATCTATTATGTGTATTCACTATATTTACATGTAAATAAAGTACAAATACAAGATAGGACATAATAATATCATGACATAATTTGAAAGTGGGAGATTAACCCAAAGAACGAAAATTGGGTTAAGAAGTTCCCTTACCTCGTGTCCAACTTGACTCGATCATTCTTTAACCTCTTGAATAATAAACCAGAGTTAATTTATAATTGCTTAAGAAACTTTTTCAAGTTCATTATTCCTTTTATATCACTTATTACCATGTTATGAACATTATTTAATTATTTAAGTTAATAACGGTAGTTTTGTCGATCTTTGGTACTTGATTCAAAAATAAACTTCTGATAATTTCAAGTTATTCATGTGGTAAAATATACATTATATACAGAATTATATTCATGATGTAGATATCATATATATCATATATATCCAGTATATACATTCGTTTATAATATTACCTAACATTTAGAGGTAAGAAATGAAATTCACCGTTCATGGAGACAGTAAGCCGTACATACGCATGAACGCTACTTTCATTTCTATTTAGTCTTTAATGGAATGAAATCATAATGATATAAAGGTGTATTATAATTCCATTATAATAACATATATAATATCATTCACTACATCCATTATATGTCCCATATATGTCATTAACGATTCAAATCACTTTGAGGGGGCGGTAGTCCGCACTTCCTAAAATGAAATTATCGCGTTTACCCATAATGGAAATCATAAAGGTATGCCATAAATGAGAAATACAGAATCATAAGTAAAACATAAAAATAATATATATATATATATCATATATGAGAATATTTTCATCATAATGGCCCCCATGAGAGGTGTTAAAAGAAGATTGAACAATCATCGTTTCGTGAGTTTGCAATTCGCCACCCACAGAAATAGTATGTTCTTTAACCATTAGACGGAGGTGTGTGTAAGTGTAGCTAGAATACTTAACATAACAAAATACTAGTATAATGAAGATACTGGTTTTGTTACAAAATAAATTAATAAAAAGAGTTTAGGGGGTTGGAGAAGCAAAATAAAACAAAGGAGAATAAGTGAAGACATTACCATTAAATCGGGCAACTCATTTTTATTTGAGCCAAAGGCTTCCTTGGGAAGACTTCTTCCCAAATTGAGGCTTATAGGAGTACGATAGGGAAGTTGAGAGAGTATTTGGGCAGAGTTTGGCCGAGCCAAATGGGTTTTATGGTGTGAATAATGTGGTAGAGTTGGGGGCCTTTTATAAGAGGAGAGGAGGGGCACTCTTGGAAGGTCATGAAATGTTACATTATTATAAAGTGCTTTTCGGAACTCAAAGGTCCCAAAATGATATATTTCGAGGATAAGGTGATAAGGCTTCGAAATATATCCATACAATAGGTTTTAGAAAAGTGTATGTCTTAGAGTTTACATTATCGTTTCATTTTATTTAAATCTTTAATTAATAAGGTAATCGCTACATCATCATGGTATCATAAAAACTTTAATTTATTTAATGTCTAAAAATTATAAAAAAATTACCATGATGTAGGAAATTTTTTTAGCTTTCCAATTAATATTTATAGTTAAATAGTTAACTTATATAACCCCATTTAATAATTGTTTTAGTAGAACAACACATGTTTGTGACAATTTTATTTTTACTTTAAATAAAAAGTTATTAATGACATTTTCTTACCATAGTGGCTCCATGGGGTCCCCAAGTTGACCCCTGAATTGTCTTGGTCGTCCATGACTCATCCAATAATGGTAGGATAAGTTTAAAGGTATTTTCATATTTTTATAATATCATTTTTACCTTAAATTTCACTAATTACCTTTAATCGCGATTAATAAGACTTAAAAGTTACTATTCACAAAAAATTATTTTCATCTCATTGAACCACATTTTTCTTCCTAATGAAAACCATGTATGTCGGATTTTTGAAATTCAATTTATATAAGTGGTAAAGTTTCATTTAAATGAAAAATTAGTTCATTAACTACCACTTAGTGGTTTCACTATTCATCAAAAATTGAAGTTTTTCAGAAAAATACCAAAAATTAATGCTAAACAATATGTGACATTCCTAATTAAAAATTGATGTCTATTTTACAAAATTCAAAATATATAAGCTGAATTAATTAAATTAATAATTAATTCCCATTGTCACAACAAATAGCGTGTTTTTAAGAAACAATATATATCAAAATATTGACAATTGTTTATGTCCAATTTCAAAGTGAAATTAATTCTAAGGACCACCATAGGATAAAATGGTAGAAATATATTATAATTATACTTTAAAACCACTAAATATTATAATTTACCACTATAAATTATTTAGATTAAAAAAATTGTTTTTAGTATTTTTCACTATTCATCAAAAATAGGATGTTCTCAGAAAAATACCAAAAATTCAACATAGGCTAATTTCGATATTATGAATCCAAAAATGAATCCCATTTTGAAATATAAAATTTATATAATTTCAAAAAGGCAGTATTACTATTCATAAAGGCTATTTTGATTGGTCGTGGTGTGTTAGAATCTCAAACTTGCGTACAATGCAAGTTATTGCATTATTGAAAAAGAAGCATATCGTGAAAGCTTGGGGTGTTACTGGATTCATCTTTCTTGTATCAAGAATAACCACACATTGGGCCTTCTGTAAGTGATTTTTTCTCCCCGATAAACAATATACAGTCTTTCAAGAAGGCATATATTCTTTCAGAAATCATACCCATCGAGCGTAGCATTCATTTAGCTTCATATCTACGGCTTGGGAGCTCATTGTATTCTAGGAACATGTCATACAAGAGAGAAAGTAGTTCCGTAAAACTGTCATCACTCCATCTGTTGCAAGATTTCAATTTATACAATATCAGTACATCTGAAAATGTTGTATAGTTAGTGAAACTATCATACAATGATGTCTTTGCACAACTCTTTAACTTCTCAAACAATTTTGGGCAATCACGGAGTTCATATTCAACATTCTTTATCATTTACTCAATATAATACTCATCATCATTGACATATGTAATGAAATCTTCCATATATTCTTCTTTATCATCAATATTATTAATCATATCTGATGATCAATAAAATTCAGTTTTATCCAAGCTAGTAGCTACATTGGCTTTTTCTATATGTTTACTCCAACATTTAAAACTCCGTTCTATTCTGTGACATATAAAATATTCTTCCAACTCCTCTGGAGTAATCAGTCTAGAATAACAAAAATGTAAACACATACAAAGGATTTGAGAGAGATCTGTTGAATGATCCTTTATAAACAAGATGAACTCTTTCACTCCATTATCAAACACTATTTTGGAATGATTCGTATCCGTCCAATATTTATTCATCTCCATCCTATTTGAATCTCAAATATTATTGTTTATGATTCAAATACACACAAAAATACTTCCAAATACAGTACCAGAAGAACCACTTCCTTATAAAAATAGAGATTAATAGAGCATAACCAATTTCAATAAAGATTTGAAAATCAAAAAAACTAGGATAGACCCCCCCCCCCCCCCCCGCCAATAAAAATCAACACACTCCCCAGCCCCCTTACCAATAATTCAAACACCCACTACCCTTTCAGAAAAACAATAAACATCTTTTTTAACCATCCATATCGGCCACCTCATTCATAATATCATAATCTCACTAAATATCCCCAAACTAGTGACCAAAATCAAATAAAATAAAAACAAGGATACAGTTTTGATGAGAAAACTAATATTGTAGATACATTTCCAAACACAAAGGGGTTCACGAGGAAGAAAAATAACCTATGTTTATCTATAATTACTATGGAATATCATAGGTTTTGATACCCTAAATAATATAACAAATAAAAAACTGAGGTTAGTGAACATAAATTCAATCGTGAACATCTAAATGATATGAAATAAATCTCCCTCACCTTCTCAAAACATTTAACTAATATCCACAGACACATCTTACATCCATTCTATAAAAAAGTACAATCCCATACAGAGGAATAAACAAAAATCCCTTAGTGATAAAAAACTCACACATGAGAGGATAAAAGTATCAAATAGTGACAAAAAATCCTTCACAAAGGGTTGAATTGTTCAAGGGTAAATCAAAAGGTCCAAACAAGATTTAAAAGATACATTATATAATGTGTAATGTAGACATATAACATAAATAATAGAATAGAATTCCAATCCAGTTCATAGTTCATAAATCCTACCTTAAAATAAATTAAGAATTTATTAGAATCACAATCACACCATAATAAAATTTCCAAGACATCATTTAAATAATTTACCTTTGTCATTGAAATATGAAACAATCCAAAGAAGGCTCCATGAACCCTATTCCTCCACAACTCAATGCCTATAATTTGAAGGAAATCTCCATTTTCCATAAAACAAACCATTTTATATTTGTACTCACACCAAAACCCCTTTCAAATACATTTTCCATTACCAACACATTTAAAAAATTCCATTTTTATAAAACACAAGAAGAGCATACATTTAATAAACTAGCTTCATGGGTTGATTCGCCATGAAAAATTGATCATAAACCAAGAATAAATTCAAAACATGCATTTCATAATTTGAGCAACATACAATTCATATTTAAAAATTTACAACAATCCAAACATGAAAAATTATTTTGTTTACTTTTTAAAACCTACACCCAAACCCATTAGAACCTCTAGTGCCTTTGAAAAAATATTTCACATCTTTCAAACAACCCGTAATACCCTTTATAAGTAGTATTGAATTACAACACACACAAAAAAATAACCACTTCCTTTATTAAAATTCATTTTAAACAAACAGGCATGAAAAATGATTCGAAAACACAATTCTCACAACAAAATTAATTTAAAGAACAATAATAAATGCAAAAAAATTATATTAAAAACAAATATAAATTTTAGGTCATGGAACCACTGACATTGGGTGAAGAAATTGCTGAAATCCAATGAGGATCCCCGATCACACCACAACTGCACCACAAAGAAAACCTAGCAACGAAATATTTACACAAAAACAATAAGATTAAACCCTAATTAACATGATTAAATCCTATCAATGGAACCCTACCCTCTGGAAAATATAAACCTAAAAAATAATGGTAGACCTACCTAGAGTAGATTTCACACACGATAGAGGGAGTGAAGAACCGTCAAGCATTCATGGAGCCTTCTGCGCTACATTTGGAGGGGAATGTGTGACCGTCGGAGGGGGAGCTGCACAAGAGGAGCCACCAACCTTTGAGAAATGGAGGAGTAGGTGTCACAAACCTTCCCTTCGGGCCCGTTCTATGACTAACCAATTCCCTCCATCCATAGGCCAGGGGCTGGAGACTAGCACTAAATGTTGTATTCCCTAAAAGTGGGAAAACATTGCCTTTATAACCTATAAACTCACGAAACCAAGAACACATCAAGATAGAAACACAAGAAAACTGTATAACCAAAAGAGTGCTGAAAATAAAAGGGGGCGGAATAGAACCCCAATAGTAAAGGTATAATTAAAAATGAAATAAAATATAATTGAATAAAGATAAAAGGTAGATACGGGGTCGTCCTTCGAGGTTGCTACCTGAAGGGTTGGTACAGATCGCCTCCTCAGCACTCCACATTCGCCCGTCTCCTCTGCGTACTTTCACATTATATGGTCCACCTCTGGGCAATGTCCAGTCCTGGTTCCCTCAGCCTCGGTCAGCGTTTTCTATCATCTTCACCAAACACAACGAGGTGCGGGCACAGTCCATGCAGGGGTGAGTATAACGATACTTAGTAGAGACCCTGAGACCCTCAACATCTCACTAAATCCACCAAGAATAAACCACACAACATGGAGACAACTTAACAACCCTACTTAAGTATATTCCTATACATATACCTAAGTTATCAAGTAAACCCATCTCAATAATGAGGAAAACACATAGTCCAACGCTAATGCCCAAAGCTCAACTACTCCACAAAGGAAGGAATAACACGAAGGTAAGTACCACATAGGTATTCCACACATAAGAATACCACCAAGGTATTACCATAAAGGATTGTACCAGACAGGAAGGAACTAAGATCACACTAGGTATAACAAAGGTATAGTAGTAGATATGATTATATGTAACTACTAAATAATCTTAGTTTTCTAATAGGCAGACCGACGAAGGATCCTAATTCATCATTAGACCCACACAGGACCACTAGGTGCTGACCCACATAGGATTGCTCGGTGCTAACCCATATAGGATCGCTTGGTGTAGACCCACACAACATCGCTTGGTGCTGACCCATAAAGGATCTCTAGGTGTTGACCCACTCAGTATTTCTCAATGATGAACCACACATGAGCTATCTATTCTTCACATCATAGCCATCTACTGGGTTCCCACACTTGGCTCGCTTATCTCCGGGAGGGTCTGCTCCACAAGCCACTAGTCAATACTCCAACTTCCATAAAGGATCACGTAGAAGTATCTCAAAGTACTTCCATGTCATAGGGGTTTCAATGCAATAGACGGTGCATCAATCTAACACCCGGTCTGTGAGTTATTAGCCTTTAAGTCTCGAGGGCCTGGTTGGATTCGTGCTCGATCCAACTCGACTGTACTCAATTTTAATCAAAATATATAGTTGGGTATACCAAAGTGATCGCCTTGCTCCAAGTTTTACAGTGTCATTAGTGGTTTGTCAAACGGACTTTTGGTTCCAAAGTTATGGCCATTAGAGCGAAAATCTCGTAGCTGGTCCAGGTCCAGTCTGAACCGTCCAAATCGACCCGACTTGACCCGGCCTGGGCCGACCCAACCCAGTTTGGGTCCACCCATCCCGTTGGTCTGGTCATGCCGGCTGGGTCTGACTTATCCCACGCTGGGCGGCACAAGGGCCACGGAGCGGCACAAGGACACGAAGGGCCACTGAGGGCTGCGGGACGGCGAGGCTGCATGGGCAGTGAGGCCATGGGGGTCCGCAGAGGTCCGCGAAGCAGTGGGGTACCCCGAGCGGCAGAGCACGACAGGGCACAGAGGCCGTGGGGTGGAAAATCCCCATGGGGCATGGTGGTCGTGGGGTGGGGGAGCCGCGGGCGGCGTGGGGCCGCAGGTGGAAGAGCACCGCGGGGCGGCGGAGGCTACGGGGTAGCACTGTTGCACCAATGCCTTCATCGCGGTCGGCGGTGTTGTCGGCTGCCATTCGCATGCCCCACCGAGGATGGTTGTCATCCACCTCCATCGCGAAGAACGCTAGAATTAAACATAAGATTTCCGAAGAGGTCATCCATGTTTTTTTGTCCCACACTATCCATGTTAGAGCGGTTGCAAGCGGCTATAATCTCTTTCCGTTTTTACAATGAATTATCAAGAACCGATAAGGGAAAGAAATTCAAACAACCACAGTACCTTGTTTTCTCGTTGACGTTGGAAGGGGTGAATTTGGTGACTCTGGAATTTCTCTGATCATTGGTTCTATGTCATCAAAATGTCCCACATTGGTTATCTACACAAGGTGTTTTCGATCCAGCTTGGGGCCGATTTCCTCGCTCTTCGATCTCTGGTGGTCGTTCTGGTTGGGAGGTGTTCTTCATTGGAGTGGGTAAAGATTTTCCAATTTCATTGCCAACACTCCTCTCAATGAAATAATAGCCAATATAAATTAAATAAGGTTATTAATTTAATTTGAATTGGCACCATTAATCAAGAGGGGTTGGCATAATAAATTACAGGGGGTGGAACCATTAAAGTGGGGGAAGTTTAAGAGGCTTACCCACATTTAAGAGGGAGTTCAAGGGGGTTTTAATCTTGGGTGGTCCCCACCACCATAGCCTCTGTGAGGTTTTAGTTCAGGTGGTCCCCACCTCCATAACCTCACAAGGGAGGTTTAGTTCTGGTGGTCCCCACATCCTTAACATACATTTGGGAGGTTTTAGTTTAGGTGGTCCCCACCTTTAAAACATCCACATGGGAGGTTTAAACAAATAAAATAAATTTTTTACATTTTTATTTATTTCATTCTTTTATGAAAATCACAAAAACAAAATTTCACTCTTAACCCACTATGGTCAAGGTGATGGTATATTTAAGCGAATACCGGTACTGCAAGTTCAACGGTGCCCTCAGATTTCAATTCTGTGCACCAGTTCAATAGTTACAAAAACCTGCTCACACATTTACTCAACATACCTGAAGAAAAGTTAAGAAATTTATTTTGGGCACACCAGGCCTCGTAATCATGCGCCATCAATTTTTTCAGACTTGTAAAATTCCCATTTAATTAAAAAAATCATTGAAATTATGGGTCTTTACATTCTCCCCACCTTAGGGTTTTGTGTTACCATATGCCACAACTCAAAACTAAGGGAACAAGTGGGGGTACTAAGCACACATCTAAGCCTCCCTCTCCCATGTTCTCTCCTAGAGGTTCTCGTGCTACTAGCAAATGCACACCAGAGGTATCGACCGCCAATGAAGGACCTGCTCCTGTCAATCATCAATCTCAACTGGAACCACTGTAAATGTCCCCCCATCATTGAAATCCATCTCTCTGTGGTCGATGACTTGGGAAGGGTCATGAACGTATCTTCTCAAATGGAATAAATGGAAGTATTCATGCACCTAATGCAACTGAGGTGGAAGAGCTAAGTGGTAAGCCACCTCGCCTACTCTTCTGAGGACCAGGAAGGGTCCAATGAATCTCAGACATAACATTCCACCTCATCCAAATCTCTGTAAAGCTCAACAAGGTGAGACCCGTAGAAAGACTTTTCCACCATCCTCAAACTCTAGAGGTCTCATTCTCATGTCGGCATAATAATTCTTCCTGCTCTGTGCAGTCTTCATCTACTCTTAGATGATCTGCACTTTCTATGTGGTAGCACATACCATCTCTTGTACCACTAGGTCTTACTCCCCTTGGTCAGTTCAATAGAAATATGATCTTTAAGGTCACTTGTACAACACTTAAAAAGGTTCCATCCTAATGGTGGAGTGATAGATATTTTTGAATGAAAACTCCACCAAAGGTAAGTGATCCTCCCAGCTGTGACCGAAGTCAAGGACACAAGCACGCAACATGTCCTCGAGGGTCAGAATGTTCCGCTCAGTATGGTCATCCATTTGAGTATGGATGGCGATTCTCAATAGAATCTGTGTCCTGAAAGCCTCTACAACCCCTTCCATAGTTTGAAAGTAAAACTTACATCACGATCGGGAACAATCATTGATGGTACCCCATGTAGCCACACAATCTTCTGCACATATAGGCATCCCAAGCTCTCTAATGTACACTAATATCTGATCGAAAGGAAGTGGGATGACTTGATGAGTCCTTCGATGATAACCCAAATCGAGTCATGTACCCTAGATGTACGTGGAAGTCATATCACGAAGTACATGGATATCTGATACCACTTTCACTCTAGGACCTCCAAAGGCTGAACCAAGCCTTCTGGTACCTGATGTTCGCCTTTCACTTGGTGAGAAGTGAGGCACTGAGAGACAAACTCTGCAACTTATTTCTTCATTCACTGTCACCAGTGCAGTTTTTGGAGATCATGGTACATTTTCACCACTCCTGGATGTACCGCTAGAGCGAAAGTGTGGAAATCTCTCAAAACTTCCTCCTGAAGTGACACAGGTATCATGGTATGTCCTCTGAAGATGATGATGTGCTCCCCACCTTCATAAAATCCATCAGGTGCCTTCCCTATGGATATCTGAGCACATCGAGCCTCGCAGTCAGTGTCCCTATGTTGCGCCTCCCTGACTCACTGATGAAGTGGGGGAGTGACTGTAAGAGACTGTAGGAAAGCTGCTCCATCCTGATCCACAAAGGATATATGAAAAGCATTCAGCTTCTCTATCATCTTCCCTAGCAGCTGTGTATTATATCTCCTGCTGAGTGTATCTGCTACAATGTTCCACTTCCTAGGAGTATAGACTATCATGAAGTCACAGTCTTGGAGGAACTCAAGCCAACGTCGATGTCTCAAGTTTAGGTACTTCTGAGAGAAGATATACCTGAGACTCTTGTGATTAGAGTAGACTGTAAAATGTTCTCCCATCAAGTAATGTCACTACATCGTCATGTTGAATACCACTACAGCTAACTCTAGGTCATGGAGAGTACTTCTTCTCATGTTGTCTCCACTGTCAAGAACCATATGAGATCACTACTCTCTCCTACATCAGGACACATCCGATTCTATTCCCTGATGTGTCACAGTAGAATACCTACCCAACTCCCTCCTCTGGAAGCCTCAAGAGAGAGGCACTAGTTATCCTCTGCATCAGCTCCTGAAAATTCTGTCGGAATCTCACCAACCACAAGAAGGGTTTCCCCTTAATCATCAACGCGGAAAGTGGGGCTGCAACTCTGGAGAAATCTGGCACTAACTTCCGGTAGTATCCAGACAATCCCAGGAAACTCTGTATCTCCATCACACTCCTGGGTGGCTCCCAACCAAGTTCCGCCTCAATAATTTATGGATCCACTACAACTCTAGCCTCATATATGAAATTTCCTAGATATCTTACCTCTCCGATCCAGAACTGGCACTTCTAGAGCTTACCATAATGTCGGTCCTCTCAGAGTGTATCCAGTACTTCTTGAAAATGGTTGGCATGATCCTCCTTAGTATTCAAGTAGATAAAAATGTCGTCGATGGAAACTACTACAAAGTGATCAAGTTATAGATGATATACCATGTTCATGAGTCCCATGAACACTGTTGGAGCGTTGGTCACACCGAATGGCATGTCCCATAACTTTTAGTGATCATACCGACATCTAAAAGTCGTCTTCTTCACATCCTCATCTTGTACCATGAGTTGATGATAGCTCGATATGAGGGTTATCTTTGAGAACCATTATGCTCAATTCAGCTGATCAAAGAGGGTGTCAATCCTCAGGAGTGGGTAATTCTTCTTCACGGTAAACTGATTCAGGCGCCGATAGTTGACACAATGTCTCAAGATCCCATCCTTCTTCTTGGCAAACAAAATTGGTGCTGCCCAAGGTGAAACATTGGGAAGAATAAATCAATTTCACTACTAGTCCTCTAGTTGTACCCGCAGCTCATGAAGATCCATGGGAGTCATACGATATGCTGGTGTAGATATCGGTGTTGACCCGGGGTACAAGTAAATGTAAAAGTCCAAATCTCTATGAGGAGGTAGACCCAGAACATCATCAAGAAAGACATCCACATACTGGTCCACCACTACAGGATAACTAGGACTCTCCACATCAACCTCTATGAGGGTAAAGCTAGACAATTGATGAGTGATTGGTTTCACTCTCCTTTGGGTAAGTCCATCCTATGCTGCAAAGTATCCCTTATCACTAGTGAAGGTAAACCTGGACTCATTCATGCAGGAACACCACACATTACACCTAATAAATTCTATCTGAGCATGGACTGTTGATAACCAGTCCATACCCAAGATTATGTCTTAAGGCCTCGACGTCGCTACTAGGAGATCATAGTCGATGCTCTCGCCTCCTAGAGTAAGATCACATTGCTGGTACGAGTGCGCAATCATCGAATTCGCTCTCGTAAGAGTCTCTATCCATATGGATCTAGCCAATAGCTCCATCGGAATCGCTGAGCTCCGAATGAGGGAAGTGGAAATAAAAGAATGACTGGTGCATGTGTCTATAAGTACTACTGATAAGGTGGAATAGACACAGATCGTACCACGTATCATCTCTAGAGCACCATGGTCATAGGCCTCAGCTGCCTGGAGCTAAGTTCACCCCTATCCACCTACTCCCAGTGGTCAGGGTGGACAACCTGGCGATGGAGGCAGTAACATCTCAAATCGTCGCCCAACTCTAGATGCATGGTCGGATCCTTTTCCACATCTGCCTGCTGCCTACGAACCACCTAGATCGAATCATTATCTCTACCTGGGCAGTCCTTTGACCATCTTCTGATCATCTTCATTTCGGGTCGGATAGTCACTAACCATGTGACCCTGCTCGCAGCATACGTAACACTACTCACTCCTGGCATGACTGGCTCTACCTCGGGTTCCCCACACAACAAACTCGGAATCCTGTAGTCGCCTACCTATAGTTCTGGTCCTCTTGGACATCTGTGACATCTATCTGCTGCAAACTGTAGAAGACTCAGCTACGTGACGTCCGGCGGTGGATCTCGCTACTGGTGATAGCACAGAAAAAAATCCACAATGAGGGCTCTCTCTGACACCCCTTCCTGCGTCGAGATACTGAGTGAGATCATCGAACCCCTAATCTCCTTCCTGATTCCCTGATCGAAGTTCTAGGCCCTGAAAAATGGTCCATGAACTATATTAGTGGAGTTTCTTTAGATTTCAGTGAACCTTGATAAGTACTAAGCTACTGTCATATTTCTCTACTGCATATGAAGAAGCTCCTATATGCGCACTGCATGAAGAGTCGCTGGGATAAAATCTAACGGAAACAGGCTCTCAATGTCATCCTAGAGAAGCATCAGCTCGTTGTGAACTTGGAGCATCAAACTCTACCATCTTTCTACTGATTCTTGTAGATGGATGGTAGCATGGATCACCATGAGATCTACTGGTGTCCCTACCAGACGGAATACTCTCACCACATCCTCCCGCCAATCCTCAAACACCTTTGGGTCCATCTCTCCCCGGAACCTGGTTGGCCTCTGGCACTAGAACTCATGCATCGCGCTCAAGTGGCGTGAACCCTCTGATGATGGGGATGTTCACATCGACGGACCAAAGGGTAATGGTACTGTTGGTCCCTCCGCTGGTGCATCTACTGGGTGTGGGCCCTGCAATGAGGTCTCATCACTTGGTGGGTTATCAGTGCGTACTAATATCAGAACCCTAGCTGGATATCTATGTGGAGGAATCCTAAAAAGAAACAGGTGAGAAACAGTTAATAAGTTATACTTGGTGGGATGACTTAAAGAAATCAGAATGAAAACTCTTGAAAACACACACGCAATCAGTGTTTTCATGCACTGAGTTAGAAATCAGAGGTCAAGGTCCTAGTCTATTGATACGTCGGCCGCCGCAACAACACTGGATTACCTAAACTAATAACCACACTCACTACGCTTAACACTATTTCTATTAAATGAAATATCAGAGTCATATGTTCAATGGTAGAACCAACTCCTCTAATACCAATTTTTCATGACCCGCCCCCCAGGGCCCGTGCCGTTACTACCCCAATACCGCCTTCCATAGGCCAAGGGCTGGCGACTAGCACCGAAATGTGTATTACTTAAAATTGGGATGGAATTGCCTTTATAACCTGTAAACCCAGAAAACCAAGCACTCAGAAAGATAAAAACACAAGAAAACTGTATAAACAAAAGAGTGCTAAAAGTAAAAGGGGCTGGAAAACAGTCCCAAAAGGTGCGGGAATATCCCATGTAGGGGTGAGTATAAAGATACACATTAGGGACACCAAGACCCTCAAGGTCTCACAAAATCCACCAAGCATAAACCACACATCATGCAAATAACTAAAAACCATATTTAGGTATATTCCCATACATATACCTAAGCTATCAAGTAAACCCATCTCAATCGTGAAGATAACACAGTGTCCAACTCTAAATCCCAAAGCTCAACTGTTCCAAAAGGGATGGAATGCCATGAAGGTAAGTACCACACAGGTAGGGAACACAGAAGAATATCACCATTATATTACCACAAAGGAAAGTACAACACAGGTGCAGACTTAGCTCAAATCAGGTATAACTCAGGTACAGTAGTAGATATGATAAGATGTAACTACTAAATCATCTTACTCTATTAAGAGGCAGACCCACGAAGGATCCTAATTCAACATTAGACCCAAATAGGATCTCTATGTGCTGACCCACATAGGATTTCTCAATGATGACCCACATAGGACAGATCAGTGCTGACCCACACAGGATTGCTCGGTATTGACCGACATAGGATCGCTTGGTACTGACCCACATATGATCTTTAGGTATAGACCCACACATGATCTCTCGGTTTTGACCCACACAGGATCGTTATACATTCTTCACGTCACATCCATCAACTGTGTTCCTGCACTAGGCTCTCTTTTCTCTGAGAGGGTTCTCTCCACAAGCCACTGGTCGATACTCCAACTACCATGAAGTCTCACGTAGAAGTATCTCAAAGGACCTTCAGGTCATAGGGGTCTCAACGCAACATAAGGTGCGTCAATCAGACACCCGGTCTGTGAGTTATTAACCTTTTAGTCCTAGGGGCCCGGTTGGATTCATGATTGATCCAACCCAACCGTACCCCATATTAATCCAAATCTCCTATGTTGTATACGAAAGGGACCGTATCGGTCCATGGTTTATAGCTCCATTAACTGTTTGTCCAATGGACACCTGGTGCCAATGTTATGGCCGTTAGAGCGAAAACCTCGTAGATGGTCCAGGTCCGGTCCATCCTGGACTGGGCCCACCTGACCCAGTTTGGGTCGACCTGGCCCTCTGGGTTTGTCCAGGTCCGCATTGGGTGGCACAGGGGCCCGGAGTGGTGCAAGGCTGCGAGTGTCATGGAGGGCCGCGGGGGTCGCGATGCGGCGGGCGGCCATGGAGGGCCGCGAGGCATCGAAGCCACGGAGGGCTGCGAGGCCATGGGGTGCTGCGAGCGGGGGAGCGCCACGAGGCGTGGAGGCCATGGGGTGGCAGAGCACCATGGGGCGCGGAGGCCATGGGGCGGTGGAACTGTGGGAGGTGTGGGGTCATGAGAGGCGGAGCGCCACGTGGTGCGAAGGCCGCGGGGCAGCATCGTTGGGTCGTCGCCTTTTTCACGACTGGCAGTTCTACAAACAATCCTTCTCATGTCCCACTGAGGATGGTTGTCATCCTCTTCCATTGCGAAGAATGCAACAATTAAACACAAGATTTTCCGAGAGGTGGGTCAGGATTTTTTGGCCTTCACTCTTCGTGTTTGACCGGTAGAAAGTGGCTTTAACCTCTTCCTGATTTTACGATGAATTATCAAGAATGGATAAGGGAATGAAATTCAAACAACCAACATACTTTGTTTTCTCCTTGAAGTTGGAAGTGGTGAAGTTGGTGATGTCGGCATTTCCCCGATCATTGGTTCGATGTCGTCAAAGAGGTCCCACGTTGGTTGCCAATGCTAGGTGTTTCCGATCCGGCTTGAGGTCGGTTTCCTCATTCTTCAATCTCAGGTGGTCGCTCTTCGTTGGGAGGGGTTATTAATTGGAGAGGGTAAAGTATCTCCAAGTCCTCTTCCAACACTCTTCCCAATAGAAGAATAGCCAATATAAATTAAATAAGGTTATTAATTTAATTTTATTTCACACCATTAATCAATAGGTGTTGGCGTAATTAATCAAAGGGGGTTGCACCATTAATGCGGGGGATGTTTAAGAGGCTTCCCCACATATAAGAGGGAGTTTAGGGGGTTTTTAGTCTCAGGTGGTCCCAACCACCATAACTAGTGAGAGGTTTTAGTTCAGGTGGTCCCCACCTCTATAACCTCACATGGGAGGTTTAGTTTTGGTGGTCCCCACCTGCTTAAGATACATGAGGGAGGTTTTAGTTTAGGTGGTCCCCACCATTATAACATCCACATGAGAGGTTTCAACAAATAAAATTAAAATTTTAAACTATTTATTTATTTCATTCTTTCACGAAAAACAGAAAAACTAACTTTCACTCTCGACCCACTACTGTCGAGCTGAAGGTCTCTTTATGCAAATAACTATGCTAAGAGTTTAACAGTGCCCTCAGATTTAAATTCTGATAACCGGTTCATTAGTTACAAAAAACAACTCACATGTTTACTGAACATACACGAAGAAATGTTCAAAAATTCATTCCGGGTACACTGGGCCTCAGAATCACACGCCTTCAATTTTTAGGGACTCGTAAAATTCACATTTAATTAAAAAAATTACATGGAAATTCTGGTTATTTACAATATGGTTCGCGGGGAGTAGGTTCTAGTAAGGAGGAGGATAAGTAGAGTTCGTGGGGAGGAGGATCTGCGAAAGGGGTTCAAGGGGGAGGATAAGGAGTATGGTTCACAGTGGAGTAGGGCTAGTGGTGGAGGTTCGATAAAGAGAAGATCAGGGAAAAGGGGAGTTGTCATAGGGGTACAGTACTGCAAGAGCTTGAGGGTGCAATAAACAGAGGGCACTGTGCATCCCATTTTATAAAATGTGACAATGTTTCTATTATCACTAGATAAGCGCTGATAAATAATATCATGTATTAGTGCTTTTTCTTAGCACTGATAAAAGGTGGACCGTCCCTTGCATGTTTTTGAAGTAGTAATTGAATGGTGAGGCGGTTGTATGTCATAAACACAAACAACATTATCGTATTCCCAAAGAATGGAAGGTAAGAATTAACATGTAACATACAATTAAATAATAATAATAATATCATAAATATCAAATATAATTAATAAATACATCATTTTATCAATCTGTGATATGTAGTGATAGAAAATGATTACCATCAGTTCACGAGGTGGTAGTTAGTCGTACAGACAAATGATGATTTCATAACCCATTTCATGGAAGAGGAGAAGGATTTAGTTTATTCAATTAGATTAATAAAATATAAGTATATGGAAGATATTTATGTTATTATATAATCATAGTTTAGTATGTATTTTTTTATGTTGATGTGGAAATAAAGTAAAACTCTTGGTTAGGGGCATTTACTATTCTTCCAATACCTTCTTTCGATATCAATCAAAATATTCTTATGATGGTTTTCTGAAAAGAAATACCTTTAGGATGATATGAGGGAAATAATTATATTATTTACTTATGGATTTTTTTGAACCAATGGTTATTGGATATTTGTATAGGATATGAGATGTTGTGACCTCTTATAAGAGATGTCAGTGGCACACATGTAATTTTTGAAATGAAAATGTCTGAATGCATTTTTAACATGACAAAAGGATCAAAAAAATGGAAATTAAAGATTATATAAGAGTTAATGCGGAAATATTTCAAGAAAATGGGTTTTGGAGAAATTTTTGTTCATTTTAAACCCTTATCATTTTTGTTTAACCACAGATAAACCCATTTTACCTAAACTATGGTAAATAATTTTTATTGTTTTTACTATTAATAATGTTGAAAATATAATTTGAAAATAGTATATAATATAAATTATGATGAATACAAATATGGAAAACAATTTTCTAAATTATAATTATAAAATAAGAAAAACATTAATTTAAAACTAATCCCACATATAGAATGAGAAATTAGCTTTACAAAGAGAAAATATTCAGAAGTTTAAAATGTTTTCATGTCAGAATTCAATATTAAATTTAATAAAATGATCTAAATTGGATAAATTGATATATAATTTAACTAGGTTTATCATTAAAACAATATTTTAAAAAATTTAATTTTTTTTATATTCTTAATAAGAAATGACAATTCAAAATAAAAAACTGTATTTTTTTACTCTCCATCTAAGTATTTATCTTTTCTACAAATTCTCAAAAATTTGTTGTAAGATTAATATTTAAATATTATTTCTAAATATAATTTAATTTTGTAAAAAAAATTACAAAAAATACAAAAAAACTAGTTTTAAAATAATTGTGAAAAAGGGGACAAAAATGTTTGTTTGGAGAAATACTATATTAAAGCATAAAATTAGATTTGGTATTATGTTTTATATAGAAAAAAATATAAATTTTAAACATTTTATTAAATATATATAATATAAATATCATTAAAATCATTCATTAAAAGTGATTTATTTAAATTATTGAGATACAGAATGATTATGCATATTAAAATAGTTTTTCAAAAAATGATTCTCTTTATTTTAAAATGGTTTTAATTTTCATTTTTTAATTAATGAGTCCACAAGAAATTTATTATTTATAATTCTGTAAACCATATATTTCCTTAATTTATTTAATATTTTTATACCTTCTATTCTAAAGGCTTGGTGATAACTATAATAAAAATATTAATATTTTAAATATATGTCATATTTCTTTTAAAATGTGTTTTGTGTTTAACAAAGGATAAACTCAGTATTAAATGTAATGAAAGTTATAATCAGTTATGTTTAATTAATGATAATTTTTTTCATGTAATTCAAGACAAACTCATTATTTTGTATAATGATAAATATAAAAAATATTAAATTCATTAAAAGTATATATATCACAGTATCTAAAGGTGTTAAAGGGACGAAGATTAATATCACATAAGGATTGATTGAAAAAATTTAAGAAATTAAACTATATGTAAAATTTAGTTAATTTGATATTTTTTACAAAAATATTATTTCCTCAGAAATATTATTTATAAATATAAAATTTTCATTGATACTACTAAAACTAATGTTGTTGTTGAATGGCCAATACAAAAAAATACCATAGAGAGTTCAAGTTTTCTTGGATAAGCTCTTTACTAAAATAACATGTTGAGAAATATTCTAAGGTTGTTTAGAGTGATGACTAAGTAAACTCAAAAATGAGAAAAGATCCTTTTGGATAAATAATTTCATGATTTTTTTAGAAACTAAAATTATGATTAGAGAATGCTATAATTTTGTCTTATCCCTCAAGAAATGGATAATATATTCTCAACACTATTTCTTCTTTGAAGGTAATTGGTTATTTCTAGATGTAGAATGAGGAGGGAATTCTTTATGATTCATAAAATGTAATATATAATGAGTTATGTTATCCTACATATTATCTTGTATAAAGTTATGTGTTTTTTAATTAAAAATTTAGAGGTGTCATTTATATGGAGTAATTTATGAAATATATACTGATCACAATATATTGAGTTATATATTCACGAAAAAATAACTGAACGTGAGATGTAAAAGATGGTTGTAACTAATCTAGGATTCTTATTTCATGATTAATTATCCTCCTGGAAAGGGAAAACAATTAGTTTATTCCTTAAGTTGAGGAAATAATTCTAAATTAACTATGTTACATTTGTAACATGGCCCTTTTTGTAATGATTTTGTGAATTTTATTAAGATGATGGGAATGTTGTAACTTCCTATATTTAGTTTTATATTTACACATATTCATCTCTTTCTGAAATAATTATTAAAGATAAGAAATAGTTTCATTTTTAAGAGAAAAGGGAGTGATTCTTAAGATGGGTATTATTTTCAAATTGAGTATTAATAAATGAGGTGTTTTGAGAATTATAAACACATTATGTGTGCCTTATAATTCCTATATTAAGATATAATTATTGTGTGGAGGCCATAGTTAACTTTTTATGTACATCCAGGAATAAATTTGATTTACAGATACCTTAATGTGTATTACATGTGTGAAGGAATAACAAGAGATATAGCTGACTTTTCCATGAAATGTTTTCCTTTTAAACATGTTAAAGACAAATAAATGTTTACAAAAGGGTTGAATCAACTATTTCTAGTACCAATAATGAAATATTAGTAGTAATGAAATATTAGTTATTATATATCAATTAACAAAATTTTCAAATTTACTTCCCATTTGAGAAACTATGTCATAGATAAACTTCTTCAACTATATCTCAATTATATAGTCAGTTTACCTAGTGTTCCACTCTCTTTTGTATAAAAATGTGATCCCATGTTCTGATATAATTTTAAGAATGGCGTTCAGGAAATATTGTGTATTGAATTAAATCATAGTACAACTCTTCATCCTCAATCTGATAGATAATCTTGGAGAACAATTCAAAACATGGATGATATGATTCAATGTTTTTCAATGTATTACTATAGATTAAAGGATCATCAAATTTCTTTGGTTGGGTTTTCTTGTAACAATATTTTCCATTACTATGTATAGATGGATCCTTTTGAGGCTTTATATTGAAATAATATACAGATATCATATTTTTGGAAATAATTAAGAGTAATGATGTTGATGATACCAGAGTTAAGAGAAGAAAGTGATAAGAATTGAAATTGATTATGAAACATATGATTATGTATTATATTACATAGAAAAGTTTTGTGGATATCCGAATGAAATATATTTCTTTTATGGTAGGTGATTACCTGTTTCTTAATATATCTCCAAGTAAAAGTGTTACGAATTATTGTAAAAATTTAATGTTAATTCCATGATTAATTGGACTATATAGAATCATGGTTAAATTTATATTAATTTAATATTGTGTCATCATGTCTTAATTTTTATCCTATATATACAATGTATTTCAAAATTCAATGTTAAGGAAATATGTACTTGATTTATCTCATGTTTTGTGACCAAATGAAGTTTAGTTAGAAAACAATATTTCTTATGATGAACATCAAGTTTAGAATCTTCTCCATATAGAGAATGTTTTGATAAATAAGGTGATTCCTCGAATTATGGTTTTATAGAAAATCATATTACTGAGGAGTAATATGTGAGTCCAAAAATTCTATGAGGCAATGATATCCCAACTTTTCTAATAAGTAAATAAAAAGAGAGGATGCAATATTAAATAGGGTAATATGTTTATTAATATTTATGAATTAAAATAATATATTCATTATAAATATATTAATTATTTTTTAAATAAAAAAGAAAAGGTTTTTAATTAAAAACAATTATAATATGTTTATATTTATATGTTTATATTTATAAATAAGGAATTTTAATTTTAAAAAATTAGTTTTTTTATATCTACATACCAAATTTATGTTAGGGTGGATGTCCTAGATCTTTTAAAAAATATTGATTTTTAGTTAATAGCAAACGAAATTAATTTTTGTAAAATGTTATTTCTTTTCAATAAATTATGAAATTTAAATGTAAAATTATTATTTGAATTTCATTTCATCTAATATAAGAATTCTGATTTTTATTTAATATAGTTAATAATATTTTAATCATCTTTACACTATATTTTAATATATGTTTAATTATCTATTTAAAATAGAATTTTTTTAAAAAAAAATATTTTAAAGTGAATAATGTTTATAAATTATAATAAATTTGAAAAATAATAAATATTTATTTATATGATTTTTTTATAATATATATATACCTATATGAATTTATATTTTTAAAATTATTATTATTAGTCATATATTTATTATAAAATCGGCTAATGCTTGAAAAATGCTTTTCTTGAAAACACATTTTGTTGTCGCGTATGTGGGGTACATTTTAAAATAAATTGCACCAAAAATATTAATAGAATTTGGTATGATTGAAAATATATTTTTCATTAGAATAATTTATATTATATAATAACGTACAAATTAATTTGTTTCAAAATTAATAGTGTATGTAATAAAATTATTTTACCATGGTTAAGGATGAAATAGGTTTATTGGGGGTAAACTAAATAGTAATGAAACAAAATGACATAAAAAATCTTATAAATATTATTTTATGAAATTTTTTAGACATTAAATCAAAAAATTATATAAATGGTCAAGTTTTTCATTGTGGAAGGTGTAAAATGTTGTTATAACTATTTCATTACAAAAAATCAAAGCGTTTCCTCTCCCACACTTATAAAAGGTCACCCCTATCATCTCTGCATCACACCTTAAAATAAATATGCATCATCCAATAGTATACAAAATAAATTTATTTCTAACCTTAACTTGTCATATATTTATTTTTTATCATAAATCTAGTCATCAATGGATTTAGGTATAATCCTACAGATTTGATCTGAGGAAGAGAAATAATTATTAACTGAGTTTTTTGGATTTGTTTCGTCCTAAACCTCCATAAAATATTATTAAACCATGATTATATAAAGAAATAACTATATAAAATATAATGATATTTTATTATGTTAATTTAATAGCCTAAATACATTTCATCTTCCATTAAATGGGAAAATAAACCATCATTCTTGTGTACGATAAACTACCTCCTCACGAACCGATGTAATTTATTCAAATCATCAATTATTAATAATAGTTTTAATGATTTATTTGAGTTATATATATGATTTTAAATAAATATTTTTCATTATTAAAAGATAATATATCATTAAATTTATTACCTTTCAACAAAATAAAATATTATAACATCATTCATACATACGTGTGGACTTCCACCTCCACAATGCGATGTGATTCTTTTTCTACTTCCCCAAATAACATGGATGATATATATGAGTATATTTTTAGAAATAAAATTAAATTCAGGATATAATTATCATTATCTATAATTAATATAATACTTACCTTATTTCCATAATGATCATTGAAAAATTGAAATATTAATCATGCATATATATGACCTACCATCTATATGACTGGAAGATTGTCCCTTTTCCTAAATATAATAAATGATTTTATAAAAAACAATTAAATTATGTTTAAATATAATAACTATTTGTGGATTATTATTATTGATATTATGGAATAATGATCTCATTTTTAATTTCTATCCTACTGAATCCATTTTGGACAAATGAGTCGAATATCCTCAAAATTCTTGACATGAACTTCATTGAATAGGTAATTGAGAATAAAATGATATTAAATAAGATGAAAATAAAAAAAATGCATAATGTACACAAAAAATAAATAACTAATAACATTTTATAACTAAGGAAGATAAATAAAACACGAAAATTCAGACTCATGGTAAGTGACACTAACATCAAACCTCATTTTATATGTTTTGAAGATTTATTTTATTAATGTTACTCTTCCATTTTCATGTTTATAAGATTATTTTATGAATAAATTTTTATGGATGTAAAAAAATTATAAAGTAAATTTTTATGCCTCATTTAACTTATTTTATGGTTTTTCAAAAATTAAATCTTTTATGAAATGTGTTATATTAATTAAAAAAATGGAATGCTTAATTGTTATGTATACAAAAATAATAAATTCTCAATCTACTATTACCTCTTTTCGATGTTTGGATCCCACTAAAATATTCCATTTTTAATTCAAAGAAAAAACCTATTTTCCTTTTTCTAGGTATTCTGGTAAAGAAAATGGGCTTTTATTGGAATGCGGTATTTTTATATCTTAATGAGTTTTTAATGTCGGTTTAAATGGTGGTTTCATGGGTTTTCTGATGAAATGGTTCTTGAATAAAATGTTTTATTCTAGATATTATCTTTAGAAATTGATTGTGATAATGGGTATGCCTGATTCAACATATTCTTTGGTTTGAGTGGTATTATAGGTCAATATATTATGGTTTGTGATCCATTATGGATCTATAATGCACTGGGTATTGATTATGTTCTATGATGAATTAAAATGGATGTTAATGGTATAAATATTCTAATTTTTAAGGGATCTATAATGCTTATATGAAGAAGAGTCCCAAGGAACCTGTATTACTTTTCTATGATTTATAATGATTTTTATGGATTTTTTTCAAGTGTTATGATAAATGATCTTTTTAAAATAATGTTTATCCCCTTTTTAGTTAAAAATATATGTTTTAGTGAAAACTATTTTAGGGGTTTTCATGTTTTTCACTAGAAAAATAAATTACTTTTTCCCCTTTCTAATATTTCTATGACCATATAACATTTTTTTAAAAACATTAACAGGGTTTAAGGATTTTTTATTGAAAATGTTAATTTAGGTAGAAAATAAAGATGTTTTTTGATGAAAATAAATAATTTTTAATTTTATAAGTTTTATAGTATTTCAAATATTGATACTGCTCAGAAGTGAAGACATTTTAATATATGGTTTTATATGTACGAGTTTTAAAATAATCCTATATAAATCCAATCCTAAAAAGATACTAGAAATTAATGAAATTAAACACTAGTTTAACATTAATAGATTATTTATTGTTTATTGTTGGGTCCCTACACCACCAGTTAACACATCTTCATTAGATTACTAATTCAGTTAGAAAATGGATAGATTTCGATGAATGTTTCTGTTAGATGGTTCACATTCATTCAATATGGTTATAGTTTCATCATATCTAGTATCTTAATGATTTCATAAATATCATAATTAATCATTTTATAAACAATTATAACAGACTATTTATGTTAATGGTGAAAAATAAATTACATCACTTCATGGAAATGGTATCCTGTATGTACATATTAGTATCGTTTCTAATATTTGATGGTTTGAATGATAGAATGGTGAATAATAAATAAATATTCTAAAAGTAAAAACAATATAATAAATACCATATATACATAAATCAAATAAATCCTTCTGATCATCCATATAATCTATAAATAAAAAATGAATCATATCACATCATGGAGTTGGTAGTCCCAGTGTATTCAAGAGTGATGTTGTCATTTTACAACAGATTAAAGGGTTAGAGGGTAGAAAATAATTTATCTTTTGGAATAATAATATGTCATAAACATCAAATATATTAAATTTTTCCATCATTTTTACCGACGATATAAAGCTGTGAAGAAATACCAATTACATTGCAACAGGGAGATCATAGTCCATACATACACATAAGCTATATATTCATTATAAATTCGATATAAAATTAGATAAAAATGGTTATATAATAAAAAAACTAAAATTTAATTATATATTATACATTAAATTTTTATATAATAATACCCATTATATGTCTAAATGTGGTAGAATAATAAATAAAGTGAAATAATTGAGTTATGAGTTATACCTCATCTTTAAAGAACCTTATTTTCCCTACACCTCAAGCCTTTGAGGTAAGAATTTTAGATATTCCAAATCCTTTAGGTCATGGGGATGGGGTGTATGGTTGAAATAATATTTTTTATATATTTGTAAAGATAAATAGCTGAGTTATCATGGGGGGGGTTGTCCAGGGGTGTACAGGGTGTCCAAGGGGGTGGGGTGTACGGGGGGATGTGGGGGGTATTCAGGGGGGTGGGGTTGTCCACAGGGAAGTGGGCAGGATTTCCATGGGGTAGGGGGGGCTGTCCAGGGGGGATAGGGATTTCTAAGGGTGGGATGGATGTCCATGGGGGGTGGAAGGGTTTTCCAGGAGGAGGTACTTGGGTGTCCAAGGGGTGGAAGGGCTATAAATGGGGGGTAGCAGGGCTGTCTAGGGGGGGTAGGGAGTGTCCAAGGGGTAGTGGGTGGGATGTCCACGGTGGTTGGGGGAGGGGGGGTTGTCCACAAGGGTGGCGGGGGGTATCCAGGGGTGGTAGGGTTGTCTAGGGGGGTGGGCAGGCAAGTCCATGGGGGGTGGGGGCAGTCCAGGGGGTATGGGGGTCTCCAGGGGTGGTGGGGGGTCTCCAGGGGGGGATGGGGGGTGTCCAGGGGTGGTGGGGGTGTCCAAGGGGTGGTGGGTGCGCTGGCCATGGGGGTTGGGGAATGCCCAGGGGAGGTAGGGGTTTCCAGGGGTGTAAGGGTTGTCCACGGGGGTAGGTGGGACTGTCTAGGGGGTACGGGGGTGTCCAGGGGAAGTGGTGGGCAGGATTTCCACGGGAGGGGGTGGCAGGGCTGTCTAGGGGGGAGGGATGTTCGGGGGGTTGGGAGGGGTTGTCAGCGAGGGGTAGGGGGACAATCCAAATGGGGTGGTGGGGGTGGGGGGGTTGTCCATAACGGTTGGGTGTGTCCACGGGGGGTGGGGGTCCATCGGGTGGAAGGATTGTCTAGGGGGGTTGGGGGTTGTCTTGGGGGTAGAGGGTATCCGGGGGGATGGGGGGATGGGGGGATATTAGTGGGTGGGGTATCTAGGGGGGTGGGCAGGTTGTCCACAAGGGTGGGGGCTATTTGGCGGGTACGGGGTTGTCTATAGGTTGGGGGGGTTGTCCACGGGGGGTGTGGATGAGATCTATGATATTTAATTGAGTTTTTCATTCATGT